>OY288221.1:12724087-14086130 GCA_958449745.1 Ochropleura leucogaster | reverse complement strand
CTGTAACATATTTTCTATTAAATTAAAAGGCAAAGCTTTTAAATGGCCATCATCCTTACATTCTAACAGGATCGGAGGATAATTCTGCAATCATGATCTCATTCCTGATGGATGCGAATTGCGATTGTAGAATTAGTTCCTTTTTATGAATAACCTAGTCTATTTACTAAATGGCATCTGAATAGTCTTTCTTGTTTTGTTACGCCTATAAAACTCTGAATGTTTGATCATTGCTATTCAGATTGTCAAGGCGCTATTTCTGTTTCCTATTTATATGATCTCTCGCCTATTCTCTGATCATAAAACATAACCGATTGTAACTGGTTGCATGTAAACTTTAAAATGACGTACTGTACATTAATGTACATGAATATTTTTTGTAAGGGCACACCTCTATACCAATTCCGGCCGTGTCTTTAATATAGTAATCAAATTCTTTTTGTATTTAGTAATGGAGAGGATTATGTCCATGTTTAATTGTTTTGCCAATTCATTGTATTGCCTACAGAGTCTTGAAAGAGCGGTGAAATGTCCTAGATACTATGCGGAGTGGCATATAATATGTTCTTTTCAGCATACTTTAACACACTCTTACTCATACACTTCACACTCTTCATTAACACTCACCCATTACTCACACACATCCCAATTCATTATGTCATGTACTTAATTATTGTTTTTATTATTTTTAATCTTTTGTTTATCTTTATTATTTCGTTTTATTTTTTGTTTTTAAATATTTTTGCATGGAACAGCATTCCATTCTGTGTCTGGAGATGGGCGTTGTTAGCTGCGCCACAGTTTATACTTTTGCGGCTAACATCGTTTACTTGTTGTAGTACATTCTTTTGTTTTTGTTCCTAAATAAACGAAATTTATATATTATTATTTAACACGCTAAGACTTGAATCCCTCCCTATTCAAAGCTACGTTTTCCACCCGTGATGTATGAGACCAATATTGCGTGTAGCTACGGACGGTGTGCTAAGCCTTTAGTATTCGCCAGTTATTATGAACTATCTTTGGCTTTTATTAACACCATTACTTTGGGGGATTGGGGTGCAAGCTAGGGGTTATAAAGGATGATAGTAAGGCATGTTTTTTGTTTCGTTTCTGTTGCAGTTATAGTTTTGTTTTAGGAAATTCGAATTTTACTAGGCAGATAGTCGGTGTGCCTAGAAGAATGTTAAAAGTTGCGCCTGTTACAGAAAAAAAAAATTGGAAAATAACTTTCGGAAGTCGGTGACTTTTGTTGGTTACGTATTTTTTTACTACCAACTTTCGGAAGTCAAGTTATTTTTCACTTATTAGTTTTTTTTTTGGAATTCGGTTTTATTTTTACAAAAAAAGTTTTAAATTCAGCATTTTTAGTTATGCTATAATGGCATATCACATATTTTTTATTGAGTATTCATTTTCCATTGTAACTAAAAGACTAGCAGATCATCCATATAGACATAGAGAAAAAATATGTTTTATAGACGACTAGCTTTTGCCCGCGGCTTCACTCGCGTTAAATTCGGGGTAACACAGTTCCCCTTGCGCCTTATTGATTTGTAATAGCAACGCTAAGTTTTCCCTTTTCTTCCCTCTTTCCACTCACGTCCCACTTTTTTAAATAAAAATTAGCCTATGTCCGTCTCCTGGTTCCCAACTATATCTGTACCAAAATTCATCAAAATCAGTTAAGCCATTAAAGCGTGAAGAGGTAACAAACAAACAAACTCACTTTCGCTTTTATAATATTAGTAAGGATAAGGATAAGGAAGTAAGGATAACTCATAAACTACCTAAGCAATATAAATAAAAACGTCCAGTTCTAAATTAGTAATTTTACTCGTAGACAACAACTACTTACAATTTTGTTATGATGTTACAGAGATTAATTATTTCTTGTATTTCAAGCCGTAATTATGAAACCGAAATACAATACTTTTGAAATTTCAACTTCCAAGGATAATTGTTAAATCAATTTATAAGAGTATGATTTAAATACACTAGAATTCGTTTATAATGACATCGAAGGGAAATACCAAACACGTCATACTAAACGGACGTCAACCAAGACATTTTGTAGAAAATAATCCATCTCTTGTTTTTGTTAGTATTTAATTTGAATAGAAAGAAATAAAATAGGGATAATCACAATATAACATCCATTGCAGGAACTTCAGCTATCAATTACCTTCAAAACAAAAACAAGCCATACACACGCCGAACGTCGTCGGCTATCGGAAAGCACGTTAAGCTGTTCGTCATTTATATATCTTTGACAATCGTTGCAGAGAGTCAGTGTTCCGAAAGTCTGACAACCAGTCTTACCAAAGGGTAGTATTTCCTAGTACTATCTGGGTCGTGGAGGTCAAATAGGCAGTCGCGCCATGTAAAATACTGATTAAGCTGCATCCGGTTAGACTAGAAGCCGACCCCAACATAGTTATGAAAAGATGACAATGATTGACAAAGCCACGCTGTGTAACGTCGGGACAGCTAGCAACCAGTCCCTGCTTTCCTCAGGTGCAATTTACGCGATCGATAACTGCGCCGCCTGTCGCGGGTTTGATCCCTGCACGGAACAAATATTTGTATGACCTACAGCTAGTTGTTTCGGGTCTGGCTGTTTGTGTATGTTAGTTTAATTGTTTGTAAACGCTCTCACTATATGGGGGGGGGGTCAACGTTTTTTTAAATTTATACTATCCTTACTAATATTATAAAAGCGAAAGTGAGTTTGTTTGTTTGTTTATTTGTTTGTTTGTTTGTTACCTCTTCACGCTTTAATGGCTCAACCGATTTTGATGAATTTTGGTACAGAGATAGTTGGGAATTACTAATTACTAATATTATAAAAGCGAAAGTGAGTTTGTTTGTTTATTTGTTTGTTTGTTTGTTACCTCTTCACGCTTTAATGGCTCAACCGATTTTGATGAATTTCGGTACAGAGATAGTTGGGAACCAGGAGACGGACATAGGATAATATTTTTTTGAAAAAAGTGGGATGTGAGGGAGAAAGAGGGAAGAAAAGGGAAAACTTAGCGTTGCTATTACAAATCAATAAGGCGCAAGGGGAACTGTGTTACCCCAAATTTAACGCAGGCGAAGCCGCGGGCGAAAGCTAGTATTACTATATATCTATACTAATCTATACTAATATTATAAAGCTGAAGAGTTTGTATGTTTGTTTGGGACTATCTCAGGGACTACTGGTTGGAATTGGAAAATTCTTTTAGTGTTGGATAGTCCATTTCTTGAGGAAGGCTATAGGCTATATAACATCACGCTACGACCAACAGGTGCTAAGCAGCGCAGGTGAAACCGTGGGGAACAGCTAGTTACAAATAACCGTTCCCGGAAACATTTTCTATAAGTAAATGACACTAACATCGTCACTGAAGTCGTCATGCCATCGTGACTGTATCGAAATTCATGCCGTCGTTTTTATTATGAACATATACCTACAGATTTGTGTGTGTAGATAACGAAGCAAATTTATACTATACATACCTATACATACAAGTTACAGGAAAATGACTAAACAGGATAAATTACCACTATTACTAACTAACTATTGCAATAAATAAGGATCAGTGTGTCGATTTTTATTGCCATGACATCAAAATTTTATTTTAAAAATTACATTTGAAAGTGAAATAGAATGTTGTAAACAAAAGCGAGTTATTAGTATATTTTGTATAAATTAAAAAAAAGAAAAAATAAACTATGGTTTCAGAAATTCATGTGGTGTGGTTCTTTATAATTTTGACAGTGAACGCTACGAAGGATTTAAGTAAGTTAATTCGATTTTCTTTGTTGATGTTTTTTTTGGTTTTTGTGGTTTCAAATGGAGAAAGAAACCCTTATAGAAACAACAACTCGATACCTCTAGATGTTCTCGAGACAAAAGGTGACAGGTAGATAGATGACGGGCCTGTTGGTCTAGTGGTTAGTGGCCCTGACTGCTGAGCCTAAGGTCGTGGGTTCAATTCCCACCCAGGACAAACTTTGTGTGATGAGCATGATTGTTTGTTCTGTGTCTTGGTGTGATTTATCTATAATATGTATGTATTTATAAACTATATAAGTATGTATATCAGTTGTCTGGTTACCATAACACAAGCTCTGCCTAGCTTGGGATCAGATAGCCGTGTGTAAGTTGTCCCAAGATATTTATTTATTTTTTATGACGACGCGATTGGCGCAGTGGCTGAGCGATCGCCTGCTGCGCTGCGTGTCGCGGGTTAGATCCCCGCACAAAACAAATATTCTTATGGCCCATAAATAGTTCTCTAGCTGTTTGCGTATGTGAGTTAAAATGTTTGTAAACGCACCCTCGATACAGGAGAAATTCCTAGTGTGAGGCAAAAAATGTAGATAGACAGACGGACGGAAAACAAAGTGATACTATAAGGGTTCCATTTTTTCCTTTTCAGATACGAGTCCCTAAAAATAGTAGGAAAATGAAACGATTATTTTTTTTATTTTGTTTTCAGATGCACCAAAGCTCCAAATCACAAGTGAGCCTCTTAAATTTGGATATGATAAACTGGGTCTTCTACAATTGGATATAAGTTTTAAATTACCACCAGACGTGATTTCTGGCTCTGTAATATTATTTTACTATTCAACAGGTACCTACTTTTATGTTTTTGAGAATTTTGTTGTTCAATCGACCCACAGAGTTGAAGTTCATAGTTCTGTGCATAATATATTAGATTCACTAATCATAAATCAAGTGCTTTGTTTTATTTATAAGGGATGGGAAATCAAGAAATACCCCGCTCTGGGCGGAGCGGGATATTTTTTGGGGGAGTGTCAGACTTGTCCTGACTAAAACCCACCCATGTTAATTATTTTGCATTTTAAGTTTTGGGGCCACGGTTCAAAAAACCCGCAACCCCGCCTAGAAGTATCACTAATAACCCAAATATTATTAAAGCATTCACTATTTTTTTTTATTACAGCTAAATGTTCATTTTTCTCGTAACAAATAAGCTTTCAGTGTCCAAATGAATAATAATCTGAAATTATTTTAGATCAACTCTCAAAAACAAGATATTTTGAATTCGAACCACCGTCCCATGCAGATGAAGGGAATAATCCAGTAGTTCACGTTCAAGAGTCAATATGCTGTGATCGTGTTTTTATTGACGTTCAATTATACAACAAAACTGGATTGTGCTTAAATAGAAGAATATTGAAAGGGATAGCAGTGAAATCAGAAGTATATTCGACTGAATTGAATAATGCATGTAAGAGAATACTTATTCAGAGGGGCTTGCCAGAGCCTCTGCCTGCCGGGGTTGCGGGTTGTTCGAAAGAGATACCGCGGCCTCGGAACGTAAAGGGCAATAGAAGAAACATGGGTGGGTTTTAGTCAGTACAAGTCTGACATGCCCCCCCCGCTCCACCCAGAGCGGGGGAAGTCATTGGATGATTTCCCACCCGAAAATAAAAAAAAAAAAAAGAGAATACTTATTTAGATAATCGTATCGTGCTGGTATTCATCAGTTGCTCAGGTTGGTCATTAGGTTAAGCCGCGCATTGATTGGTCAATGGATGGGTGACCATCGGCACTTTGAGCTGTTGGTCCCGACTGTCATTTGTGGATCGTTGATTGCCGTTACAGATAGTGAGTCAGGGTCCCAAAAGTTTGACAACCAGTTTTACCGAGGGGTTACGATACACCTTGGTAAAATTGGCTATCGAATACCAATTGGGTTGTGGAGGTCAGATAGGCAGTCGCTCAGTAAAATACTGGTATTCAGTTGCATCAAGTTACACTGAAAGCGGACACCTACAAAGTTGGGAAAAGGCAGATGAGACTACAAAAAAAACATCAATAACAAGATTTTGATTTGTTAAAGTCAAATCAACCGAAAAAAATGAGAATAATGTACTTTATTAACAGCACTACAAAATGCATTTTTGGCAGATGCCAAAAGTATCTTTGAATAACTTTTGTTGTTTTTATTTATTGTGTAACAAGGTTAATTATTCAATCAATAAAACTACAACACAAGCTATAATTAATTACTTAATAATTACATTAATTAATTGAAACATGTATTTTTTACAGATATACTGATTTGTATAAAAGATAAAATATGTGAAATTGAAGCCGACTTAAGGAAAAAATCTATAGGTAAGTACTTAAGCCTTTTGATAATGTGGACATAGTCAAAAATAATGAATCCATTAATATTAAACAACAATTTATTCTTAAACACTAAATATTATGCACAAATGACTCAAATTAAATCCAAAAAATATATAAAAAGGAAATATGCTTTCAATCCGTGAAATATCTACAATGGCATTGCTCAAGGTGTTATCATGAGGCCGTTGCTATTTGCTAAGATATTTGTTGCCGCAATATTAAACACTAACATATTGAAGCAGTTAAATTCACTCTATATCGTAAGTATAGATGAATGAATGTAATTATAATTACATTTTAATGTTTCTACTGCCAGGACACGCATTTTCGTTGTGAGCAAGGCCTTAATCCATCACGCGTGGCTAGCGCTAATTGGCATGCCAAAACTAAACTCATTGTCCAACGAAGGGATTAGAATTTCAATTAATTTGAACAAACTATAAAACTTGATCATGTTATGGATTAAAAGTTCAGATGATTAAACTTTATTGAGAGAATTAAACATAATAATATATGACGTTTATTTCCTTTTCTATACTTTCAGTTCTTTGTTCTTGTTTTAGAAGAAACATAAATAATGTGTAAAATTAATAAAAGCCTTTATAAGCTTTTATTGCTCTTTCCATACAGAGAAGGCGCAATCATTGACCAACAAACAAACATTTGTTATTAAAATGATGATGAAATAACGTTGTTTCAGATGCAGACGTTAAAAAAGCTGAAAATAGAAACGACAATAATATGATTATTATTATAAGTTTATCTGTATTTGCTGTAGCAATGTTAGTGCTTGTTATCATTTTATTTACAAAAAGTTACCGGTACAAACGTGACACGCCAATACCAGTAGAAATACCAGTACAAAAACAGGTAAGTGATTTGATTATGTACATCTATATCTCATAAAATATAGGCTGTATTATAAGCAGCGCTATGCTTCCACATTTATTGTGCAAACCGCCAATCTGTGGAATTCACTGCCGGCTTTTCTGATCTCTGATCATTATTATCTACTAGCTTCCGCCCGCAACTTCGTCTGCGTGGTATAGTTACTTTGGGCTAACGCTAACTTTAACCCGCGTGATGATCGAAAAAAAATATCTTTCTGTCGGGGGAGAGAAAGATACTTTTTCTCACTTTTTTTTAACCTATGTCTGTCTCCAGGGTACCAACTATATCTGTACCAAAATTCATCAAAATCGGTTTGGCCATATAGGCGTGAAGACGAAACAAACAAACTCACTTTTGCTTTTATAATATTAGTAAGGATATTTTTTAAATTTCAATTTTATCTCTTATATCCTAGGCCACACCATCGCTACACATCAGGTTGATTGTCATTAAACGGTAGCCCATTTAGTGTAGAAAATATTTTTTTAAGTCCCTTCTAATACAGTGTGAGCTTTTCAACATTAAACGAACATAAATCTAGACTTCAGGTTGCTAGTCTGAAATTACTAATTAATTATTTACTTGGCTGAGAGAAGTGCACGAAAGTCAAAAGGACTGTTTTATTGAAGAGGTCTCTAAAGAAAAAATCAAAATGATTTCTATAATATTATAAAAGCGAAAGTGACTTTGTTTGTTACGTCTTCATGCTTAATGGCTGAACCAATTTTGATGAATTTTGATACAGAGAGACGGACATAGGCTAAACAAAGAGAAAAGGGAAAAGAGAAAGAGGAAATAAAACGGGAGTGAAAGATAATATTTTTTCGATCACAACGCGGGTTAAATTTAGCGTTAGCCCAAGCCCCCAAATAATGACATAGTTATTTGGGGGCATGGGTAAGGGCGAGGGCGAAGTCACGGGCGGAAGCTAGTCATAGATTTTTTTTTAATCAATCTTTAATGAATTATCATACTCTTATGATCTTATCCTAGTTTATTTTCTTCTTCTGATAGGTTATATTTTTTTTTTCAGGATTCGAGTATATTATACACAAATCTACCATTTCGCCGAGAATGCCAAGAAATCTTTGATGAAGGAGACTATGAAACAATAGATAGTGTGTCGACACAGCCAAGTCAAAGGTTTCAAGGTCAATAAAATGGTTGAAATGAAATCATCAGATAACTTCCCCCGCGGCCGCGGTATTTCTTTCGAACAACCCTGGCAGGCCCCACTGTCTTTTTTAACAAACCTTGACACCAGGTTAGGTACCTACTAAAAATAAATAAATGAAATAAAAATATGTATAAAAAGCCTTTTATTTCTTGCTATCCATAATAAGTTGTAATACAATGATAATATTTAATTTATTTACATTGTTTAATTTAGAAAAAAAAACTAAATCTCAGTTTTTAAAAATAGTGTAGATTGATCCCAATTTTAAATGAGATAATAGCATTAAAAATATATAAACATCTAAAGTTAACCACGCATAAGTGTTTTTGTTTTCATAACCTTTTTTATCCAACAAAAAATATTTCAAATCAAAATTCATTTAAAACATCGTTATCCTTACTAATACTATAAAAGCGAAAGTGAGTTTGTTTGTTAGGTACCTCTTTCACGCTTTAATGGCTAAACCGATTTTGATAAATTTTGATACAGAGATAGTTGGGAACCAGGAGATGGACATAGGCATTTTTTTAAAGTGGGATGTGAGGGAGAAAAAGGGAAGAAAAGGGAAAACTTAGCGGTGCTATTACAAATCAAAAAGGCGCAAGGGGAACAGTGTTACCCCGAATTTAACGCGAGCGAAGCCACGGGCAAAAGCTAGTTTAACGTACAGACACTTACCTAAAAACGTCCTCATGTAAGTTGACCAAGTTTTTTTGTCTGGACCTTAAAAGAGACTATGACCTCTGAGTTTCTTTCGGCTGTTTCTTCTCAGAGTAGTCGGATACGAAACACCGACCTCATCTATTTTTAAAAAAAGACGTGTAAAAGTGTTTGTGAAAACCTACTTGCAAAATAAACATCATTTATCATTTAAGTATGTCCAGATATTTTTTTTTTTTTTAGAAACGCCTAACTTTGCGATGAAAATCTTGACGTTTTACAAAGTGTTTGCTTTGTACAGCGCCTTAAAACAAGCTATTAATATATACCTTTGTTTTCTTTGTTCGAGATCCAAATAAACAAACAAACAAATAAATAAAATATCATTCAAAGCAGCCAATACCAATTCTCACGAAAATCACATCAACGAATCGACAAAGTTCGTAACAGCATTACTATTGTATCCTGGGTACAGAAATGTCTTTCAGGCGGAGGAAAATTCAATAAAAACTCATGTGTACGCAATAAATACTATGAAATGTATGTAACTTTGGGAAATCACAAAATAATTCTGCATTGACGTAGAGTAAGTTCGCAGATATGGCATTCATTATTAAATTAAATCCTTACTTAATATTATAAAAGCGAAAGTGAGATTGTTTGTTTGTTTGTTACCTCTTCACGCTTTAATGGCTAAACCGATTTTGATGAATTTTGGTACAGAGATAGTCGGGAATCAGGAGACGGACATAGGCTAACATTTTTTTAAAAAAAGTTGGATGACAGGGTGAAAGAGGGAAAAAAGGGAAATCTTAGCGTTGCTATAACAAATCAATAAGGCACAGGGGGAACTGTGTTACCCCGAATTTAACGCGAGCGAAGCCGCGGGCAAAAGCTAGTAATTAATAAATATCTTGGGACAGCTCACACACGGCTACCTGATCCCAAGCTAAGCAGAGCTTGTGTTATGGTAACCAGACAACTGATATACATACTTATATAATTTATATTTATAAATAAATACATATTATAGATAAATCACACCCAGACACAGAACAAACAATCATGCTCATCACACAAAGTTTGTCCTGTTTGGGAATCGAACCCACGACCTCCGGCTCAGCAGTCAGGGCCACTAACCACTAGACCAACAGGCCCGTCAGGCATTGATAAGGTATCATATGCAAGCGACACGCTACTCCTGGGGGAACAAATGATTGAAGTTGTTAAGATCATCATCATCAGCATCATAAAGGTCCAAGGTTGCGGGTTGTTCGAAAGTTACCGCGATTCCGGAATCAAAAATGGCTGAAGAAGGAGCATGGATGAGTATTAGTCATCAAAAAATTACAAAAAATGTTAACACGTTTTCTTCTTCCATTCTCCTCTATCAGACGTCACGGCATTATTTACTTCTTCTTCTTTCATATCATTCACCACCATGATTTTTTGAGGATATTATTAATTTAACATGACATTAACTACTATCACTTTGATGACTTTGATAATTATTATTGCATGCTAAATTGAGTTGTTATGGGCAGGCGGATAATATTAATTGCAATGCTTGAAAAAGGCCACTGAGTCATAAGCACTTACCTAATGTAATGCCAACTTTGTACACTTGGTTTGCAATAAAGATTTTGACTTTGACTTTGAGAGATTCGTACCCAAAGGGTAAAACTGGATCCTATTACTAAGACTCCACTATCCGTCCGTCTGTCAGCAGGCTATATCTCATGCACTGTGAACCGTAGTTAGACAGTTGAAATTCATATATATAACAAATACAAAAAAAAAACAGAAATATATAAATATTTAAGAGGGCTCCCACACAACAAACATTACTTCGCAGTCAAATGATATGGTCGTTTAAGTCACAAGGTTGTACGGAACCCTGGGTGCGCGAATCTGACTCGCACTAGGTTGTTTGGAACGAAGTTCCTTATAGCACGTTGCGAATGGGGGCTTGTCGGAAAAATTAAGACTAAAAGTTGTAACAACACTTTTTGCTTAAGACCAAATATTGTAACGACACTTTTTGCTATAGTTGTAAGCCGTGCGGCGAGCGCGTTTTGCCTGCGGCTTTGTTCGCCTAAAATTCGGGGTAACACAGTTCTCCTTTCTTGATTTGCAGGTACCTGCTACCTGTAGTTTTTGCCCTAGCATCTTATTTGTTGTAATAACAAAACTAAGTTTTCCCTTTTCTTCCCTATTTTTCTCTCATTTCTCACTCTTTTTAAAATAGCCTATGTCCGTCTCCAGGGTCCCAAATATCTCTGTACCAAAATTCATCAAAATCGGTTCTATCATTTAGGCGAGAAGACGTAACAAACAAACTCACTTTCGCTTTTATAATATTAGTAAGGATTGACTAGACTAGAAGGTGGCCGGTCCCATGTAATACGGTTTTTACCATTGCCAGCAACCGTTCTCAATCTAGACTCAACCATCAAATGTCCTTCAAAGCATTTTCTCCTCTGTGACACATTTTAGTCTATGTCAACTAACTTCAGGCTCCCAGGGGTTCGAAAAGGTGAAAGTTTACTTACAAAGTCTGTCAATATTAATCTATCGTTCAAAAATGATACGATATGTGTAAAATACTTCTTACTTCTTGTTGCAGTCACGACACTCACGACGTGCAAGGCTATATTTTTTTTATTCCGGATTATGTTGAGGAGCTCGTGGCTAAATAACAGCAGCCGCTCGGGTCGATCTTTAGGTTAAGGGGATTACATCGCTCAAACCCGCAAAATACGCTCAGTTAAATTAAGTTTGTAGACGAATTCTTTTATGCGTTTACAATAAAAAAAATATACAAGTAAACTAGAGTATATGGGATAAACTTTGAGTTGATTAAATTTTTTATAAACTTGTCCAAATATTGCCAAAAAAATTGAGAATATAGGTCTTTTTTAGACTCAATATTAAATTTTCTATATGACGGCTGGATCATTTTGCATGATATTTATACTAAAAGAAAGAAAAAACCCTGTTTAACAATTTGTATTGACCATTTTCACGTATTTATTTTTATATTTTGTAATAACCAACAATAACCCGAATCTTTACAAAGTTCCCCACCAAGCGCCCCCGCTATGCCTGTGACGCTTACTCGGGATTCGTCTTGTTAGTGTCTTTACGACTCTTACGACGGGTGGACTGTACGTGCGTTTATGTTTTCAAATAATATTTTAAATTCATTATTCTTGAATGAAATCATAGTCTTAATGTTAGAAAAATATTCTGTTCATTTAGTATAAATAATAATTAAGTTTGTAAGCGTAATAAAACCCCGTTTTTATTAAGTTTTATTTTCAAAGTAATCATAGACTATGCCTAAATATAAAAATAAAAGGCAATTGAAGCGTGGCCGAGCTCTTCAAAGCTATTGGTACTTACCTAAGCTGAGTAGTAAGTACCCGCTTGATTCGATAACAAAATATTATAAGTATAGTAAGTTCGTACCTTGTTGATTTATTTCAACGATATTTTTGTATTCATCTTATATTAAAGACTTCGTTGCATGCTTAGATAAAAATTAATGTCTTGAGCTCCTTGATGGTGGAAAACCTCAATCATGACACGACACATGTAAACCAACATGTTTGTACTCATTTGAAAGAGCTCACGGAGACCTACGTGACTGTGAGGAACTGACTGACATGATGGTAGACTCCGAAGGCAGGCATACCTCAATCATGACACACGTAAACCAACATGTTTGTACTCCTTTGAAAGAGCTCACGGAGACCTACGTGACTGTGAGGAACTGACTCACCTGATGGTGGACTCCGAAGGTAGGCAGACCTCAATCATGACACACGTAAACCAACATGTTTGTACTCATTTGAAAGAGCTCACGGAGACCTACGTGACTGTGAGGAACTGACTGACCTGATGGCGGACTCCGAAGGTAGGCAGACCTCAATCATGACACACGTAAACCAACATTTTTGTACTCATTTGAAAGAGCTCACGGAGACCTACGTGACTGTGAGGAACTGACTGATCTGATGGTGGACTCCGAAGGTAGGCAGACCTCAATCATGACACACGTAAACCAACATGTTTGTACTCATTTGAAAGAGCTCACGGAGACCTACGTGACTGTGAGGAACTGACTGACCTGATGGCGGACTCCGAAGGTAGGCAGACCTCAATCATGACACACGTAAACCAACATTTTTGTACTCATTTGAAAGAGCTCACGGAGACCTACGTGACTGTGAGGAACTGACTGACATGATGGTAGACTCCGAAGGCAGGCATACCTCAATCATGACACACGTAAACCAACATGTTTGTACTCCTTTGAAAGAGCTCACGGAGACCTACGTGACTGTGAGGAACTGACTCACCTGATGGTGGACTCCGAAGGTAGGCAGACCTCAATCATGACACACGTAAACCAACATGTTTGTACTCATTTGAAAGAGCTCACGGAGACCTACGTGACTGTGAGGAACTGACTGACCTGATGGCGGACTCCGAAGGTAGGCAGACCTCAATCATGACACACGTAAACCAACATTTTTGTACTCATTTGAAAGAGCTCACGGAGACCTACGTGACTGTGAGGAACTGACTGATCTGATGGTGGACTCCGAAGGTAGGCAGACCTCAATCATGACACACGTAAACCAACATGTTTGTACTCATTTGAAAGAGCTCACGGTGACCTACGTGACTGTGAGGAACTGACTGACCTGATGGTGGACTCCGAAGGTAGGCAGACCTCAATCATGACACACGTAAACCAACATGTTTGTACTCATTTGAAAGAGCTCACGGAGACCTACGTGACTGTGAGGAACTGACTGACCTGATGGTGGACTCCGAAGGTAGGCAGACCTCAATCATGACACACGTAAACCAACATTTTTGTACTCATTTGAAAGAGCTCACGGAGACCTACGTGACTGTGAGGAACTGACTGACCTGATGGTGGACTCCGAAGGTGGGCAGACCTTAATCATGACACACGTAAACCAACATGTTTGTACTCATTTGAAAGAGCTAACGGAGACCTAAGTGACTGTGAGGAACTGACTAACCTGATGGTGGACTCCGAAGGTAGGCAGACCTCAATGACCTCAATCATGACACATGTAAACCAACATGTTTGTACTCATTTGAAAGAGCTCACGGAGACCTACGTGACTGTGAGGAACTGACTAACCTGATGGTGGACTCCGAAGGTAGGCAGACCTCAATGACCTCAATCATGACACATGTAAACCAACATGTTTGTACTCATTTGAAAGAGCTCACGGAGACCTACGTGACTGTGAGGAACTGGCTGACCTGATGATGGACTCCGAAGGTAGGCAGACCTCAATCATGACACACGTAAACCAACATGTTTGTACTCATTTGAAAGAGCTCACGGAGACCTACGTGACTGTGAGGAACTGACTAACCTGATGGTGGACTCCGAAGGTAGGCAGACCTCAATGACCTCAATCATGACACATGTAAACCAACATGTTTGTACTCATTTGAAAGAGCTCACGGAGACCTACGTGACTGTGAGGAACTGGCTGACCTGATGATGGACTCCGAAGGTAGGCAGACCTCAATCATGACACACGTAAACCAACATGTTTGTACTCATTTGAAAGAGCTCGCGGAGGCCTACGTGACTGTGAGGAACTAACATACCTACCAAATTTAACTAAAATTCTTTTTCTAGGCAATAAATTAAACAGCAAAAATCTGGATTACAAAATCAGGATGATCAACCATTGTCGAAATCCGACAAGACATGTGATTGTGAACCGTCTAATACACCATTTGAAAAAGAGGCAAAATTTTTACTTAAATTTTGTAGTAAAATTGAAATAAATTATAGCTGAATGTAGACCACTAGGCGATCACTTTTCCCTTTTTTAATGCCCACTTTGTCATGCATGTCAACTTACCATTGTAAAGCGTCTGTGCGGAATAACATAAATGTTGAAAACTTTTTTTTTAATACCTTCTTAACTAAATCTATAAATATAAAACTAGAAATATAATCTATATTTTCCTTAATATGTTCATAACCAAAAACCGTAAAGTGATAAATGTTAGAACCAGAGTTTTACTATTTTCATTACTGAGAACCTTTTAAGCTCTAATTTGGTCATCATCAGACCTTCAGCAGGTATACAGTAGTAGCAACCGTGATCACACTGATCTCGTAAGCAAATGTTGAAAACTGGTTCCTCCTGACTAATTCCATTATTGAGAACTGTTGGGCGCTGATCTGATCATCATCAGACCTCCAGCATGTATTCTGTAGTAGCAACCCTGATCAATTAATTAAATTTTGAAAACGGGTGTCTCTTGACTAATTCCATTATTGAGAACTGTTGGATGCTGACCTGGTCATCATCAGACCTCCAGCATGTATTCTGTAGTAGCTACCCTGATCAATTAAACAAATTTTGAAAACTCATGTCTCCTGACTAATTCCATTATTGAGAACTGTTGGGTGCTGACCTGGTCATCATCAGACCTCCAGCATGTATTCTGTAGTAGCTACCCTGATCAATTAAACAAATTTTGAAAACTCGTGTCTCCTGACTAATTCCATTATTGAGAACTGTTGGGTGCTGACCTGAACATCATCAGACCTACAGCAGGTATTCTGTAGTAGCTACCCTGATCAATTAAACAAATTTTGAAAACTCGTGTCTCCTGACTAATTCTATTATTGAGAACTGTTGGGTGCTGACCTGGTCATCATCAGACCTTCAGCAGGTATTGAGTAGTAGCTTACACCTCAGTTTGTTGCGTTTACAAAACTAAGCTAACGTATTTATACCAAACAAAAGAATAATGTAAGTGTAGGCTCAAATAACTGTACATCTGAAAAAGTACTTACTGCCTCCCAGAGACCGAATAAATTAGGCAAATAACATACAATATTGCGTAGCATCTGTTATCTTGTATAATCATCAGTAATTTTTGTTATAGTATCGTTCTCTGTCAGCAGAGGTCGCTTTATTTTTAAACACTGTTAAAAAGGCCAGATCTTCAAGGTTATCGAGCAATGTAATGCCCTTAAGCCGTGCTTGCCTAGGTTGGTCTGTGGATGGGTGACCACCCGTTACATACCGAGTTTCCTCCGTGCCTCGGTAAGCACGTTAAGCTGTTGGTCCCGGCTGTTATTTTTAGATCTTCGACAGTCGGTACAGGTAGTCAGTGTTCCGAAAGTCTGAAAACTAGTCTTACCAAGGGATATCGTATGACTCTGTATCAACTGGGTTCTGGTGTTCAGATTAACGGTCGCTTCATCTAAGATACTAGTGTTCAACGGCATCCCATTAAACCAGAAGTCAATCCTACCGGTTCTTCTCCATAGGAAACGACCAGCCCGAACCGTGGATCTTTTCTCGACGTTTTATAAGTGCCCATGTAGGTCTATGTGTATTTTTTTTTTTTAATTTTGATTTTACCAAAGCGAAAAGATAATAAAGCAATTAAAAAATCAAAGTTCCGGAACATAGAATTAAAACCTTTTGTTAGAAAAAAAAAACTGTCCTAGCTAGTTGTTATAATTACAAAACTTTGTCCCCAATTTCGAGGCGCCATCAAAGTTACACAAAAGCGTCTTTATGTATTAAAACAAAATGGCTAACCAGAATATTAATAACCAATTATTCTAAACATTGTAAATCACCAGTTTGACCGGGGATTTTGGACGTTTCCCGGTCATTGTGTGTTTGATTGATGAGTGTAATTAGCAGTTTTCAATAGTATTTAGGTATACATTATGAATCGCAGTTTTATTCATACAATAATTATTATACTTCCTGGCTTTGTCTGTTTGTTAAGGCATTCCCTTTATAAATTTTATAGATTAGTAATTGCCTTTGTTATTTAATAATAGCTTTTTCCCGCGGTTTCGCTCTCGTTAAATTCGGGGATGCACAGTTCTCCTTTCCAGATTTGCAGGTACTTGCTACCTGCAGTTTTTACCCTTGCGCCTTATTAATTTGGAATAGCAACGCTAAGTTTTCCCTTTTCTTCCCTCTATCTCCCTCACATCC
Source organism: Ochropleura leucogaster (assembly GCA_958449745.1). Classification (NCBI taxonomy): domain Eukaryota; kingdom Metazoa; phylum Arthropoda; class Insecta; order Lepidoptera; family Noctuidae; genus Ochropleura; species Ochropleura leucogaster. The sequence continues at coordinate 14,069,203 of OY288221.1, read as the reverse complement.
CACTTTTTTAAAAATCGTGCCGTCTCTTAGTTCCCAACTATCTCTGTATCAAAATTCATCTAAATCGGTTTAGCCATTAGAGCGTGAAGAGTTAACAAACAAACTCACTTTCGCTTTTATAATATTAGTATGGATTTCGATAGTGTCTTAATGTATCTTCGAATCGAAAGAAGGACTGGTAGGTAAGACATTGTCGCAGGGCTTACTGAAACTCAAATAATGAACTATACTAAAACTTTTAACTGTACCTACACGCGGGCTATCTAAATAAACTGTATAACAGTCAAACAATACTAAACGTAATACTTACCATACACTCACACTTTTACACACACTCACGCACACACACTCACGCAATCACCCACACTCATAATCATACTCGTACAAGTGCGCCATTTATTGTATTTTAATTTTGTTTTATTTTATTTTTATCTTTTTTGTATTTTTTCTTTCTTTTTTGCTTTGTTTTCAATTACATACACTGCTTAATATAAAGTGTAAGAGCAGAGTCACCTAACACTAGCAGCATCTCCTTGCTTAAAAGGTGATGACATGTGTGGTAAAATACTATGTAATTGAAATAAACAAAAAAAAAGGTTATCCACTGATGCGGGTCTGTGAAAAGTGAGCAATGGGTAGCTCACCGTCCGTCCTTCTAGTGACGACAGGCCGTGTCGACGGGGCCTTCGTGTTCTACGCGCGCCTCAAAGAATTGTCAAAACATAAGAACCTGCCAGGGGCCTTAGTCTGCTATTACAATAGTGTCAGAATGGTCGATCATTGATCGCGTAATGGTTGATTTTGACAAGTTTGGTAATCTACTACTACTAAACTTGTCAAAATCAACCATTATGCGATCAGTGATCGGACTATTGCTTGCTGGAGTTACGCGTTGTTCGAAAGAGATCCTTCGTTTGCATGTTCCTACATGGGTGAGTTTTAGTCAGTAAAAGTCTGATACTCCCCCCAACTCCGCTCAGAGCGGGGGAAGTTATTTGATGATGTCACATCCACAAAAAAGGTCTTATTATCAGGGTGCTTTTAAAAGCTGTCAGGTTAGTCTAAGTTTTGGGCCAAGAATGGATATTTATATTGTAGGCCTCCCTAATTTGCGCCATTTTTCAAAACAGGGGCCAGGCTTTAAAACTGTGTTCTTTAACATTACTAGCTATGCCCAGCGGTTTCACCTGCTGCTCAGGCCTTATCACTTAGGGATATGAAAAATAGATGTTGGCCGAATCTCAGACCTATCCAATATGCACATAAAATTCATACAAATCGGTGCAGCCGTTTTGGAAGATTTTAAATAGTACGCCTTGGTAACACCAGTTGTCTGACTTTCGACCTGCTGACTACATGTAATGACTGTCAAAGATCTACAAACAACAGCCGGGTCCAACCACTTACATGGTTTTCGAGAGGAAACTCGGTATTTAACGGATGGTCACCCATCCGCCAAACAATTCAGGCAAGCCCGGCTTAACCTAAAGTTCGACCTGAGTGATGGAAATTGGATATTATTCAGCCAATTTCCTCAAACTGCGCTTACAGTGACTCCAAAATATACCAAACTTCAACCTATACCAAAGCCAGCCTAACATAATTAGAACTGTAGCACAAAGTCTTGACTAAGCTCATCTCTTATCAAACAGTACCAATGACAACGACTAACCACTAAACCTGACAATACCCCGGAGAAATGAGCCTCAGTTGCAAACTAGGAGAATGCTCAATGTTCCAATGCTCAAGTTTGTCGACGACGCGATGACGTAGAGTAAAATTGCGTGGAGGAGTTTCGCGGCTGTGGTATAAAAATGTTTTGTACTTATTGTTAAACATGTTTTCTTTTGCTAAGTTTGTCTGCTATCTGTGGAATGGTGTATTAAGTTTTGCCACGGCTTGCGTAATATAACAAAAGTTGCTTGTTTATTTTTATATATATTTTGCAATATTTAATTTTTGTCTATTTAGATTCTTTTTAACCAATTCTAATAAAAAAAATGAGTGGATATTGTTGGGCTTGTAGATTCTTAGACGATTGTTAATTTTTTTATTTTTTTTACGTTTTGTAAAGTAAGCAATGACTTATTGTTGGGCCTATACTGTTCTCTTATACTTAAGTAATAACGCTGTAACAACAATTTTGTAAAACCAAATGATTTTAAAACAGTCACCTTGCCGGTTCTTCTCCATAGGAAACGTGCGAATACGTGCCCATGTAGCTATGCGGAAACATACCAGATGAATTTAATGTTAAATACAAGATTAAAATTAAATACCCGATACCCTGGTGACGGGCATAGCCTATTATTTTTTATTATTGGGAATTTAATCATATTTAGGGAATAAAAGGAAAAACTTAGCTTTGCTATTACAACCAATAAAAAAACTACAGGTAGCAGGTACCTGTAAATCAGAAAAGGGAGACTATGTTGCGTGAGCGAAGCCGCGGGTTAAAGCTAGTTATTAATAAATATATCCTCCGCTGCAGGCAATGAAAAAGTTTCCTCACTTGACTGAAAATGTACCTAACAAATAAAACAAAAAATAGAATAAGTACACATAAAAACACTAAACGAAAACAATGTTCTCGTACGCCCACCTATACTATATATTTATCTATAATATGTATTTATTTATAAATTATATAAGTATGTATATCAGTTGTCTGGTTACCATAACACAAGCTCTGCTTAGCTTGGGATCAGATAGCCGTGTGTGAGTTGTCCCAAGATATTTATTTATACTAGACCAAAACTGTCCCCATCATCAGTAACGTAATTAAAACGACTTGGAACATTATTAATAGCGAAGCAGGAAGGTCTTGCAAGCGAAATAGTGACTACAGCCTTGCTATCGGCGATAATATCATAAAATCAGATACTCAAGTTGCTACAGCGTTTGAAAATTTCTTTGCGGATATTCCTGTATCGACTACTAAATCGCTAGACTCGTCACCTGCTGCTGCAGATGCTTTGCTAAAGGAAAATATTCCATTTCATGATTCCGAATTTAATTTTCAATATGTTAATTGTAATGATGTAATTAAAACTTTTCATATGTTAAATGTTAACCCTATTATTGGTGCTGTATACAATTTGATACGTTGTTCTTTTTAAAAATCTAGACATAAACTGAGATATATTTTGAAAACTTTAATTAGTTTAGAAGCAACGAAATATAATTAATTCTCTACCAAAAATGTTGATTCACTATTAGCAACCCTGATAAAGTAGTAGAATCAAACATGGTGAACCGAACCAACGCGTCTACTCATCGCAAGGTAAAAAAAAACATTTTATTTTGTTTTAAACGATAATTTGAAACGAAAGTGATATTATTCGAATAGCTTAAAATATTTTATAAGTCGGTATTCTGTTTTGGTAAGTCAAAATTGATTGTAACTGTATTTTATTCACTGGTTTTTTCGAGTGTATCAAATCTGATACAATGCCAGATAACAAATATTATAGATAGTTTTGACTATGTATCTAATATGTTACATTGCCAGAGGTGTTTACAGCTACATTTATTAAGTTAGTATTTATATTTTATCACTACAGATGGTTGGTCAACTAACTATGCAGCGACAAAATAGAGCTCGACAATTTGTGGCTCTTGTACCGAAACCGGGGGCAAAATCTGACTTGGACGAAAGTGAATCATCGGGATATGAACTCCAGTATTACGAAGGCCCAGCGCATTTTGACAGTAGTTCACCACCGCTCTCATTACCACCTTCGATGGAAATCCATCTGCCCGCCTGGCTTTTATATAGGCGTGATAAAAAAGCTAGATATGATACCAAAAACAGAATTCACTAAAAAATAAAAATATTTAGAATAGAAATATTCGAACGCCTACGCAAATTTGTACGCATGAACGATATTGGTGGACCCCCTTCCAGCTCAACAGTTACGATACAGAACTGAAAGAATGAGCTGAATGTAGCTGAAAGAACCCCAGATGCTGTGCGATACGACCAGGTTGGTCATTACCTTAAAATAATAATTACCAGGGGAAGGTGTATGTACTGCACAAAGGGACAGACGAATTTTCTTTGATAAAAATGTGAATATTGCCCGAACGTAATTGTTTTTTAAAGTACCATTCTAAGAAGTAAAAATTTGTAATCCTTACTAATATTATAAAAGCGAAAGTGAGTTTGTTTGTTACCTCTTCACGCTTTAATATCTAAACCGATTTTGATGAGTTTTAGTACAGAGATAGTAGGGAACCAGGAGATGGACATAGGCTAATATGAAAAAAAAAGTGGGATGTGAAGGAGAAAGAGGGAAGAAAAGGGAAAACTTAGCGTTGCTATTACAAATCAATAAGGCGCAAGGGGAACTGTGTTTCCCCGAATTTAACGAGTGAAGTCGCGGGCAAAAGCTAGTTAATAATATAAAAAAATCTCTTGAGACTGATATGTATTTATACGTATGTATTACCTAGTTATGATTTTTTTTTTCATTTTGTTCATAAATAATTCTCATTAATTAGGTAATCCTTAAAGGCTGATTGTGACAGACAAAAATGTTGATTTTTAGAAGTTTTTTTTTATTACTTTTTGATTCTGAAAACAGAATTTATATTATTTTTAGTTTTCCTATTCTAAGCAATGTGTCAAATATGATACGTAGTTTTTTTCCTACTTATTATTATGAACCTGGCATTGTACCTAATGTGATACATACAATAAAACGTAAACTAAATAATTACAATTTTTTTTATTATTTTTTGCCTTTCCAGTGAACACCTAAGAACACAAAACAGGCATTTTTTTTTTAAAAAATCATGATAAAAAATGCCTGCCAAGTATAGGGTTAAGAAGACCGCTGATCTATGGGGTCATTCTGTGGACGTTGCCAAGTCCATTATAACCATTGTAGCTCCTTCATTAGCTGTTATATTTAATGATTGTATTGACCGTGGTGAGTTTCCTGATCTAATGAAAAACAGTAAAATAATACCATTGTTTAAATCGGGTAGTACATCAGACCCTACTAACTATAGACCAATTTCAGTGCTACCAACATTTAGTAAAATTTTTGAAAAATTTTGATTTGACTGATTTAGAGACAGCCCGTTTAGTTTATTTTAGTTATTTCCACAGTGTGATGTCGTATGGTATTCTCTTGTGGGGCCATGCCGCCGATATTCAGACAATTTTTATTTTGCAAAAGAGGGCAATTCGTTCAATGTATAAATTAAGTCCTAGACACTCCCTCAGAGAAAAATTTAAAGAGATTAACATACTAACTGTGCCCTCTCAGTTTATTTACGAAAACCTTTTGTACGCGCATAAAATATAAAATTGTTTAAAAAATACAGTGATATCCACGACATAAATACAAGGAACAAACACAAATTTGTTGTTCCTGCAACGAGGCTCAAAAAAATAGGGGGTACATTCACATGCCAATGTATACGTTATTATAATAAACTGCCAAGCGATATTCAAACACTAAGCCTCAATAAATTTAAATCTTTTATAAAACGTAAACTATGTCTCAAAGCTTACTATAATATTAATCATTACCTTGAAGATAAAAAGGCTTGGGATTAAGCTGCTCCAATTTAGTTTACTCAGTGAGTGTCAAAATTTGCCTTTGTTTCATTTATTTATTGTCTATTCCTTTATTCTATACACTTTGACATTAATGTTTACTTTATTTTTACATTCTTTTTATTATTATTATTCCTTTATTTACATTACATCTTACAATTATATTTTTAAATATTTCTTAGAAAATAAAAAATAAATAAAAAACATTTAAAAATATAAAAATAAGTTTCCGCCGGTAGCGGGAGCAGGGTCCAAGCTACCGGTGGTTAGGGCTCCAGAGACAGGAACCTCCTCACAATGCGGGCCGTGTCGAGGAGTACTGCCTTCTGAATCAGGCCCTTGATCCAACCACCTAAGGAGAGCTTCGACAGATGTTCGTCGAAGCTCTTGGCAATTAAGCCATTGGCCGTTATGACAATCGGCACAATGATAGCCGAGTTTACATTCCACATGTCAACAACCTCGTGTGCCAAGTCAAGATATTTTAGTTGTTTTTCTTTCTCAGCTTTCACGAGGTTTTCGTCATGTGGGATGGTAACATCGATTATCATTACGCGGCGCGCTGATCGGTCTATCACCACTATGTCAGGCTTATTGGCGAGAATAGTCCTGTCAGTAATGATAGACCGATCCCAGTACAGCGTGACATGGTCTTTCTCGAGAACTGGGTCGGGCACATACTTGTAGTACGGTACCTCAGATTCCACAAGATTATATTTCAAGGCAAGTTGCTGATGAATAATCCTAGCTACTTGGTTGTGTCTATGCAAATACTCGCTGTTAGCTAGACGAGAACAACCAGAAATAATATGTCTGATGGACTCACCAGGACGGTGGCATGCCCGACACACGTCAACCGTCCCATCCTTCATAATATATTTCCGGTAGTTGTTCGTCAACATAACTTCGTCCATAATCGCACAGACAAAACCTTCAGTTTCCCCAAATAGGTCACCGAATCGTAGCCAGGACACGGACGCCAGAAAATCTACATCGGGCCCATGAAGAGCCTTGTAGAAGCGCCCGTGAAGCTCCTTACCTTGCCATACTTCCTTGCGGTCATCGGTAGTAAGTACCACAGGTTTGCGCCAATTCTCTTTAGCCATGGACAACGGGATGAGTCCCTTGTCCACTGCGACTACATCTCGGTGCATACCCACGTCGGCTTTTAAGAAATATTCCCTGAGACTGCACACCTCTCGGTTGTGGAGGGTCTTTGCGTTTAAAAAGCCTCGACCCCCACACTTCCGTGGGATGTACAGTCTCATCACCGATGATCGTGGGTGATGCATCCGATTTGCAGTCAGCAATGTACGGACTCTCCTATCCAGGGCATCGAGTTCAGTCTGCGTCCATTTGAGTATGCCGAAAGAGTACATTAAAACCGGCATGACCCAACTGTTGAAGGCGCGCACCTTGTTCCCGCCGGAAAGAAGGCTTTTTAATACCTTCTTCAGGCGACCAAAGAAACGCTCCCTCAACAGTTGCTTCATGTCAGTCACGTTAATGCCTAACGCTTCCGACATACCCAAATACTTATAGCTTTCGGATGGGGAAAGGGATCTGAGGTGTATGGAATCCGAGAGTTGAATTCCCTCGGATTCCATAATCTTCCCTCGTTTCACATACATGACTGCACATTTGTCCACACCAAATTCCATCCTGATGGCGTTACTAAAAGTTTCAGTTACTTTCAGTAGCTCCATCAGTCGCAATTTGTTGGGGGCAAAGAGTTTCAAATCATCCATGTAAAGGAGGTGAGATATGACCTGACCACCTCTTCTCAACCGATAGCCTAGACCTGAATCCTCCAGCAATGTGCTAAGAGGATTCAGGGCTAGACAGAACCAAAGTGGACTCAAACTGTCACCCTGAAATATTCCCCGTTTAATCCAAACAGGCTCATCATTCCCCTGGATTTGTCGACATCCTGGATATCGAAGGACCGTCCTCCATTGTCCCATACACGACTCAAGAAAGGCGCGTAGGGTTGCATCTATCTTGTACAACTCCAGCACCCTCTTGAGCCATGTATGTGGCACTGAGTCGTAGGCCTTCTTATAATCAATCCAACATGTCGACAAATCCTTGCGGGATCGACGAACCTGTTGGCTAATGACCATGTCGATGAGGAGTAGCTCTTTAGTACCGCGAGACCCGTTCCTACATCCATTCTGAGAGGCAGACATAATTGAATTTTTGTCAATGTGTGAATTAATTTTCGCTCTCAAAATGGACGTAAGAAGTTTATAGACCGTCGATAAGCACGTGATCGGTCTATAATTCTTGGGTTCCGCGGGACTACCTGACTTATAGAGCAGGTGGGTAACGCCTGTTGTTAAAAACTGTGGCAGAGACCCGGACTCAAGGCAAGACTGAAATTGTGATGCCAGGCGAGTGTGTGAACTAGTGAGCCACTTGAGCCAAAAGTTGTGCAGTCCATCCGGTCCTGGAGACTTCCAGTTCGGTAACGGACGAACTGCACTGGCTATATCTAAAGATGATATTAAGATTGGCTCCATTTCTGGAATAGTTTCACACACACGCTCAACATCACGTATCCAGTCAGCCTCGGTATGACAGACAGGCACCGACCAGATGCTGTGCCAAAAAGAACTCGTGGCTACATCATCCGGGCGGCACACGTCAGTCACACTTTGTTCGGGTCGCTCCCAAGCTCTGTATACCCACCTCTCATCGCTCCGGAACATGCGATTCTGCGAATACCGATCAACCCGCCGCTTATACCGCCGAATACGGTTTGCCCATGCATAAACTTTCTGCTTCAGGAAGTCGATGCGCTCTGTGGCACGAGACATATATTCTTGAGGCCTGATTCCAGTCCCCGAGAATGCCCGTCTCACAAAGCGCATCACACGTGGTCTTGTATTGCCCTCCCTGAAGCAGTATAGTTTACCGATGAGTACCCTGGCCTCGTCGATACGCTGCTCGATCCTGCACTGCCAGGCTGGTACGGATGGTTTTGGTCGAGTAGCTACGTCACAGTTTGGAAATTTGACGTTAACTAAACGACATACCGCAACAGCCCCACAGTACAGGATCGAGTGCGTATCAACGAGATCCTCGCTACTTTCGAATAAATTCTTGAGCAACGAGTCCAGGGCACACACCAGCGTCCTATTTTTTTTATGCATGGGTAACCGTGGTAATCGGGGTCTAAGTTCGGCTGGAGTGGATCGATAGTCGCGAAGCGCATCCTCCAGTGCGCTCCTCAATCGGTCGTTGCACTGGCTACTTACCGTAGCAACCCTATCATCCTCCTCTACGACAGCGGGATTGGACCGCGGCTGCGTCACATCAATTGCTGACGCTTGCACCGCGGTTTGTGGCGTAGTCAAGATGACACGATTGCTCAGTACTTCTGAGCGCAGCCTATCAAGTGCAGCATCGTCCAACATGTGATTGCGTTGGATGACCCGCACCTGGGGGTCTACTCTCTTTCTCCGAAACGTAACTTCGTTAACGAACGAAAGTCAAAAGTAGTTACGTTTGTAACCCTACTCTATATCATTTTGCGTGAATTAGTGTAGGTTTAGAAAATTTTAATGTCAAATAAACTTCGGAAGTCCGAAAATTCGAAATGAATGAAATGAAATGAAACCGGGGTAGAAAACGTTTGAAGTTTCGGCCGCAATTTCGTTTTACGTAGAATTAGAGTAGACCCCCTGATCCGATAGTCGTTGGGCCGAAACGTTGATGGTCGGTTCTAGGTCCTGGAACAGAGACAGCATCCTAACACGGTACGCAGTGAGGTTAGTTCCCCCCTCTGTAGACCCATAATATGCGCGCATGACATTCGCGTTTATTGACGAAGTCCATCGCATGCGCGACACATTTCCACCGGCAGCGGGGACCCTGATCGGGGCCTGTTGGCCCCTAGATCCCAAGCCCGCTGGTGGCCGTCCTCTTCCTCGTCGTTGTCTTGTTGGTGGTGGTGGTGGTGACGACGGCGGGGAGAAAAACTCGTCGCTCGAGCTCGACGCAACTGCAGCGACCGGCGACACGGCGCTCACGCGTGTAGCGCGTCCCGGCGGCTGCGAGGCGGAGCTGAGCGGCGAGCCCGGAGATGGTGGGGGTGCCTGTTGTTCCTGGGCCCGGCGTCTGGTCAGCATATTGACGTATTAACATTCATTGTTAAAATCCATTTTCTTCTTTTCATCTGTCGTTCTGTTTTCATTTTCTTTATTATGGTTATTTATTGGTTTATTTTATCTATTAGTGGTTTTGGTGTAGGCGGTTTCGGTGCAAATATTTGTAAAAATGTTTAAAATTTATTGGTATTGAAGAAAACACGTCATGTTATTATTATTATGATTAGTGACATTTTATTTTCTTATTATTTTATGACATTTTATGATTTCATTATGATCTCATTAATTATTTTTTTATTTTTTATTTTATTTGTTTATTGTAAATATGAGGACCATGTGGATCATTTCTTTTATTTACTTTGTTTTTTGACGAAGGTCTGGCAGTTTGAGTGCTATAAGCGACCTACACAAATGTCCTTTTTTTGGTATTGTTCGTCGTGTCGTTGAGCTCCTTGGGTTATGAGTTGAGCTACACGATAACTGACAAATGCTTGCACTGACTGGACAGGTCCACTCAATCTGTGTGGTGCTTTCTTAAAAAGACCATTTCAGACACTATCTGCATAGTCCTCATGTAATTTGACCAAGATTATTTTGTCTGGACTTTAAAAGAGACTATGACCTCTGAGTTTGTTTCGGCTGTTTCTTCTCAGAGTAGTCGGGTACGAAACACTGGCCTCATCTAGTTTTAAAAAAAGATGACGTGTAAAAGTGTTTGTGAAAACCTACTTGCAAAATAAACATCATTTATCATAAGCATAGTGCTGTAACATTTAATAAAAATGTTACAGCAATGGCAACTAAAACTCTGACTTCCACACTAGTAGCACCACAAAGTTAGTAAAATCCAGTCCATACCCGTTATAAGTCAGTCCCAAATAAGCCAGCGTCACGACTCACGACCCTCGTCACGCACATTCTGTTATCATGACATAGTGTGACTTGTCACGCTGTCGCGTCACAGGGCCGTCACTCCGAACTATGCCACGCAATTATAGACACTACTAGATTTTGCGCGCGGCTTCGCTCGCGTTAAATTCGGTAGCGCCTTATTGATTTGTAATAGCAACGCTAAGTTTTCCCGTTTCGTCCCTTTTTCTCCCTCATAACCCACTCTTTTTAAAAAAAAAATAGCTATGTCCGTCTCCTGATTGCCAACTATCTCTGTACTAAAATTCATCAAAATCGGTTTAGCCATTAAAGCGTGAAGAGGTAACAAACAAATAAACAAACTCACTTTCGCTTTCATAATATTAGTAAGGATATTGTATATGTATATAGTAAGGATTTTTGTGTTGAAGAACTAATTGGTTATGCATCCTTCTTGTCTATTTTTTTTTTGGTTGGACAATCATCAAATAACTTCCCCCGCTTTCATGGAGCGATTGTCAGACTGTTTCTGACTAAACCGCATCCATGTCCTTGTTTTGAGTTTCGGGCCGCATTGTCTCTTTCGAACAGCCCGCAACCCCGGGTCATCAGCTTTAACACTTTAAAATCCTTACTAATATTATAAAAGCGAAAGTGAGTTTGTTTGTTATGTCTTCATGCCTAAATGGCTAAACCGATTTTGATGAATTTTGGTACACAGATAGTTGGGACCCTGGAGACATAAGCTAACTTTAAAAAAAAAGGAGTGAGAAATCCGGGAGAAAGAGAGAAGAAACGGGAAAACTTAGCTTTGCTATTACAATAAATAAGGCGCTAGGGCAAAAACTACAAGTAGCAAATCAGGAAATGGGTACTGTGTTACCCCGAATTAAGCCGCGGGCAAAAGCTAGTTAAATATAAATTAGACAAGCCATAGAATGTCTGATGATACTAATATATACATACATACAGGTATATCACCAGTTATGTATTAAGCCCCAAATAATAGGGGCCAACCTATTACGATCAACCACTACTGACAGAATATTTACCCTACAAATATAACAAACTGATAATATTAATCCTTTTATATGATTGTTTGTTCGAAACAAATGAACAAGATAATCCAAAAAACAAATAAAGAATGAAACAAATGCCATTTAAATCCGCCATCACAGAAAACAAATTACGATCCGCAGACGAACCATATTTCAATTTAATCCCGAATCGTTCAACAGTTCATTCAGTTATTCGTTCAGTCAATTAATTCTCCATTCGTTCGCTGTCAGGGCTCACTTTAATTTGGTAATTCGTTGCTACTTATTCAATTTGTGTTCGTAATTATAATTTTGTTAATTGTGTGTTTTGAATGAGGATTGTTTATTTAGTATTTTAGTGCTGAATGGGAGATGATGATACTTAGATCTAAACAGTTGCTTTATTTAAACTTCATGTACAATAGTGGATATGTGTATTAATAAGGCATAGCCGGCGGTTAAGCCGTTTTCACATGAAAGAGTAACAAACATCCATATATCCATACGTCAATCTATCCTCACAAACATTCGCATTTATAGTAGAATTTTATGTGATACGATAAGTTTAAAATCGTAATTTTTATGACACGCGTTCTTACTAGGCCTTCCATTCATGTCATTTGACATCCGCCCGCCCGATCTGGCGAAAATTGCCTAAAACTTTTGCTGTAGGAACAGTTAGTAAAAAGAATCGGTGTCGTCAGATATAGTTGATTTTTTTATTGAAACCAATGGATGTCGTCAAGTTGCATAATTTTTTTTTTGAGAATAATGTGATTTTTTCATATCAAACAAATTTAACTTTGTTCGAAAACTTTAATAGCTTTCTAAGATAATATCAACTTTATCTGAAGAAGTCTGTTAATAAAAATATCTAAAAAAAAACGGGCAAGTGCGAATCGGACTAGCGTAGCGAGGGTTCCGTACAAACTTATATCATTAACAGGTATATCTTTTGACTGTAGATTTAGACGGTTGATTTTTCACAACTCCAAGTTACTATGGAGTTGAGTAAAGTTTTTTTATTGCTTTTCGATACCTTCTCGCGTTCCCGAGACCAATAGTCTTGACAGACAGACAGACAGACGGACATCAAAGTGATCTAATAAGGGTTCCCTATTTTGCTTATGATGTACGGAACGATGTTTTGACGACACGTTTGGCGCAGTGGCTGAGCGATCGGCTGCCGCGCTGGGGTCTCGGGTTAAAAAAAAATATTTCTATGACCTGCAGATAGTTGTTTCGGGTCTGGCTATTTGTAAACGCACCCACAATACAGGGGATATTACTAGTGTGGGAGAACGTTTAAAAAAAAAAGAAAGAAAAAAAGGAACAATAAAAATCACTGAAACCCTGAATAACAAAATTGATTAAACATTATTTCTAAAGGGAAGGAAGGAGGAGCTTGTGGTGGTCGATCTTTAAGTTAAGCCGCGCTTGCCTAGTTTGGTCTGTGGATGGGTGACCACCCGTTACACACCAAGTTTACTCCGTGTCTCGGAAAGCACGTTAAGCTGTTGGTCCCGGCAGTCAATTGTAGATCTTTGACAGTCGTTACAGTCAGTGTTCCGAAAATCTAACAACCAGTCTTACCAAGGAGTATCGTATTACTCAGTACTAACTGGGTTGTGGAGGTCAGATAGGCAGTCGCTCCATGTAAAATACTGATATTCAGCTGCATCCGGTTAGACTGAAAGCCGACCTCAACATAGTTGGGAAAAGGCTAGGCAGATGATGAAACATTATTTCTAATGCAAAAAGGTAAAATGTTGACCATGTTTTTCTACCCAAAGTTTCTATAAAAAAAAACTCTATAACTATCTGACCGAGAACAAAGCACAGTTAATGCCCCCGAAAGTACTAGGACAGCATAAAAGCCCGGGAACTATGACAAAACGAACACAGTGGCTATAAGTAAGCCAACGCTCATTCCCGAGCGGCTGAAACTTTCACGAATCTTCAGCCTTTAACAATCCAATATATAACGCCCATAGCGAGTAACTATCTCTTTTCTAACAAAGGAATTTATACCTTGTGTGGATGCATAGAAGGTGTGGTTTAGGATGTAGGAAAGGGAGTAGTTGTAAAGGCAATAGAGTTTAAAATTGGGTACAGTAAGTTTTGGTACTTGCCCCTTTCAGTATTTTGCAGGTAATACCAGGGATGTGAGTGAAAAGAGATGAGCTGTTTTAGTTGATAGAACAATTTTGATTTGTAAGTTTATTGCAACCATTTTTTTTTGACGTGATAACTGTGTTATCTTGGGAACGAGAATCAAATCGAAGAGATATCAAACTAAAATTAAAACCATATAATCAAGTTAGTGGTCCCTTTGTTCTGTGAAAAACCAACCTTCTAAATCTACGCAGTTAAAAGTACGGCACTTTTTTTAAATGAAATATTGTATTTTTAAGAAACTAATTAAGTATTCATGAAAATCGGAAGCCTTTTTAGCAAGTTTGTCATTCCCAAGTTATTTAATGACTAGCTTTTGCCCGCGGCTGCGCTCGCGTTAAATTCGGTAGCGCCTTATTGATTTGTAATAGCAACGCTAAGTTTTCCCGTTTCTTCCCTCTTTCTCCCTCACATCCCACTTTTTTCAAAAAAATATTATGTCCGTCTCCTGGTTCCCAACTATCTCTGTACCAAAATTCATCAAAATCGGTTTAGCCATTAAAGCGTGAAGAGGTAACAAACAAACAAATAAACAAACAAACTCACTTTCGCTTTTATAATATTATATAAGTAAGGATTAAGAGATAATTTACAAGTTAAATGACATAACTTGGTGAGTGTGTGTATATTAGTAACCATGTCAGTTTAAAGACTTATATTTTCATCTTATAACTTATACCATACGATAGAGATCAAGTTTACGTTCAGTTCGTACGTTTGAAAACTGTGATGTGCACATATTCACGAAGTCTATACGGCTTGTTACACGTTATTTTACACCAGCTATTTTTCTTTAGGACCTGCATTATTTCTTTTGGGGTAGAACTGATTTAACGACTGCGAGTTTGGCCTCGTTTTCACCACCTAAAACTATAATGGACATGTAATGAGGAGGGACGAAGCACGTGTGACTAAAAGAGTGATGGATCTGAATGTTAAAGGACGTAGAGCGAGAGGAAGGCCAAAGAAAAGATGGATGGGTTGTGTAAGGAATGATATGAAGAAGAAAGGAGTAAATGATGTCATGACGTCTGATAGGGGAGAATGGAAGAAGAAAACGTGTTGCGCCGACCCCTAATAGAATGGTGCAAGGACAGGAAAATGAGAAATTTATATAAATTTTTACCTTATGGTAATCTTCACTATTGTCATATGTTATTCTGGTTCCTTACCTCAAAGGAAAAAAAACTGAAGTAGGAATTTGTAACATCACTTTTTTGTTCGTCCGTCTGTCTGTGAAAGAGATGACAGCAAAGCAGAGGCCAGTGCCACCGCCTGTCGGAGTTGAGGGTTGTTCGAAGGAGATACCGCGACCCCGGGACATAAAGAGCAAAAGAAGGAACATGGTCGTGTGTCAGTCAGGTAAAGTCTGACACTTTCCCCTGCTCCGCCCAGGGGGGAAGCGATTCGATGATTTCCCATCCGCAAAAAGGGGACTAAAAGTAGCATACATGTTAAACAAGGATACCAACTATTAAGTTAAGGTCTATTCCATCAGTGATAAGACCGCCATTGAAACCATAAAATTAAAATTCTGGAATAAATTAGATTCGCATAGATAGAATATCTGTAGGTGTGTGTGTAAGAGTAAAACTACATCCATCCATTCTCACAAACGATGACGAAACGATGTAAATACAATTTTGTAATCCTTAGTTACTTAAAGCGAAAGTGAGTTTCTTTGTTTGTTACCTCTTCACGCCTTAATGGCTAAACTGATTTTGATGAATTTAGGTGCAGAGGTAGTTGGGACCCTGGAGATGGACATAGGCTAACTTTAAAAAAAAGTGCAAAATGAGTGAGAAAGAGGGAAGAAAATGGAAAACTTAGCATTGCTATTACAATAAATAAGGCGCAAGGGCAAATACTTCAGGTAGCAGGTACCTGCAAATCAGGAAAGGGGAACTGTGCTACCCCGAAAAAAAATCTTGGTCAACTTATATGAGGACTATGCAGATGTGTCTAAAATGTTCTTATTAAGAAAGCAGCACACAGATTGAGTGGACCTGTCCAGTCAGTGCAAGCATTTGTCAGTTATCGTATAGCTCGACTCATAACCCAATTTAAAACAATAGTAGGATTCATTGATTTTAACCCGTCTAACGGCACGTGTTATGGCCACAGAAAGTACGCACATACCAGAACACGAGGCAGCAATGTTGTGTTCCGGTTTGAAGGGTATGGATGCCACTGAAATTACATGCCAGTCACATTTTAGCTTTGACTCCGAGTGACGGAAACATTGCTGTGACATGGGGACATCACAACGATATATACGAGTACATATGGCTGTGAAAGGGAGTATTTTGAATAAATGAAAGGGTGACTTTCTTGCTTACTTTTAGAAATTTTGTACTAGCAGTGAGGGTTTTTGGTATTCTGATTGAAAATTAAAAAAATAGCTAAAGCACTATTCCAAGCTACAAATATATCCGGGTTTGCGTGATAGTCGAACGAGTAATCACGGCCCAGAAACTTAAAGGAGCAACAAAAAATGTGTGGATTTTGTTCAGTAAAACTCTAAATACACAAAATTCGGTATGTAACGAGTAGTCACCCATCCAAAGTTTAACCTAGGTAAGCGCAACTTAACCTAAAGATCGACCTGAGCGTCTTCTATTATTTAGCCACGTGCTCCTCTTTATTTTATAGAGTAAAACAAGCATAAATCTAATTAAGAGTATTTCACAAACCAAATGTTTTCACAATCTGATCTAATTTACAAATTAATGTACAAAATTTTCCCAAATTAGTTTTAAATTAGAGATCAGACCTAATTTACCCCTATTTTCGAAAGTTTTGTTTATCTTCGTCAGAATATCGAAACGTGGTTTATAATACGATAGACTGGTAAATTTATTATTTAGACTTGGGTAATTTTTTTTTAAATATAATTGGTGTTTGCTAGCTGACAAGTGACAATGAATGAATAATTTCTTAATTTTTTTTTTATAATTTCTTGTGATAAACGGAATTGTATAAAATCTGGTTCTTCTAACCTGACAGACAGATGTGTTGCTGGGGAGTTTGTTCCGCCACTTCTTCTTCCCAGCTAAAACACTAAGAAGTGGCGAAGGGCAGGGCGTTTTTGTGGGACTGTCTCTTGTAATCTGATGTTCAAAAAGTGTTGATTATCAGCCTAATTTGAATAAATGACTTTTGATTTTGATAATTAAGGCTTTTGGTTCTGAGACGACCATATTTCTATTTGATAAAAAAAAACAGTATTTGTTTTCTTACTTATCTATAATGCGTAATTGTGATAATTGACCTGCCGGGGTTGCGGGTTGTTCGAAAGAGACACCGCGGTCCCGCAACATAAAGGGCAAAAGAAAGAACATGGGTTGGTTTAAGACAGTCAAAGTCTGACACTCACCCGCGCTCCGCCCAGAGCGGGGGAAGTAATTTGATGATGATCCGCAAAAAACATTCAGTGTGATATTTGTGTGAATGCTTTTGTTTAGAACATTTTTTTATTAAAAACAAATACATTTTTACCCTAACTTCCTGACTAATATTATAAAAGCGAAAGTGAGTTTGTTTGTTACCTCTTCACGCTTTAATGGCTAAACCGATTTTGATGAATTTTGGTACGAAGATAGTTGGGTACCAGGAGACGGACATAGGACATATTATTTTGTTCTAAAGAAAGTGGGATATGAGGGAAGAAAAGGGAAAACTTAGCGTTCCTATTACAAATCAATAAGGCGCTAGGGCAAAAATTGCAGCTACCAAATTTAATGCGAACGAAGCCGGGCAAAAGCTAGTAATTTATATATGTTTAATATTCATTAAAAACTCTAATCGCAAAACTACCTTTTAATAGCCGCTATGAAAGGTTCTAGAGAAAAAAAGTATAAAATAATGAAAGTCACTTCTGTCCGTACTTGAGCGAGACTAAGTGAAATGGCACCTTTTCTACCGCTGAACAAAGACACTGTTTTAATTAAACTTAAATAAAAATGTGGGTTGGGTACTTAGTTTTTTTCGTACTGTGGTCCCGTATATTGTTGAAGGATCTCGTGGCTAAATAATAGCAGCCGCTCGGGTCGACCTTTAGGTTAAGCCGCGCTTGTCTAGGTTGGTCTGTGGATGGGTGACCACCCGTAACATACCGAGTTTCCTCCGTGGCTCGGAAAGCACGTTAAGCCGTTGTCATTTGTAGATCTTTGATATTCGTTACTGATATTCAGTATTCCAAAAGTCTGACAACCAGTCTTACCAAAGGGTATTGTATTACCCAGTATTAACTGGATTGTGGAGGTCAGACAGGCAGTCGCTCCATGTAAAATACTGTATCAGTAGTAATGTATTCAGTTGTATCCGGTTAGACTGAAAGCCGACCCCAACATAGTTGAGAAAAGGCTAGGCAGATGACGGTCCAGTATATTGTTCAAATCATTTTTTAAATTTTCAAAGGTGCTGGTGCTGAAAACTCTCAAACGGCGCAAATATCACAATTTGATTGGTAGTTATGTTTTTGAGACGTTTGGGGTTGAAACACTAGGGCCATGGTGTCTAAATGCCCACGTAGTTATTCGAGAAATCGCCAAGCAGTTGGTCAACTCTTCTAGTGACCAGAGGGCTGGCCTGTTTTTTGCGCAAAAAATAAGCATTGCCATCCAACGCGGTAATGCTGCCAGCCTTCTGGGCACTCTTCCTGTTGACTGCGATGCGGACGAATTTTTTGACGACCTGTAATTTACCATTTTTTTTTTGTATATATAGTTTTATTATAAGTTTGTGTCTATTTATAGTTTGTATATATTAATTAATTTAATATAGTATTTTATACGCATCCATACTAAGATGACAAACGAATAAAAGAAAATTTAATACCATCTAGTAATCCCCTATTGGGGAAAGTAGAAGTGTACATAATAGTACACTTACATTCACAAACAGCCAGACCAAAACAACTATTTGTAGACCATACAAATATTTGTTCCGTGCGAGAATCAAACCCGCGACACGCAGCGCAGCAGTCAATCGCTCAGCCACTGCGCCAACCGTGCCGTCAGATTTAGAAAGATTTGATTAACTTTAGTTTTACAAAACATATTTTACGAGCGTGTGGCGTTTATTTTAATTGCTACTTTAATCATCCAATATAGTTGAAGTTTAAAACCAATTAAGTTCATGAGAGTTTTAGTTCATCATAATTCAATTCATCGAAGTTTTCTATAGTCATCAATAAATTAATCATGATACAGTTCATAATTAATTTATTGATGACTATAGACATTTGGCAAGTTTTTGATTAAAAATCCTTACTTATCCTTACTATAATATAATTATTATAAAAGCGAAAGTGAGTTTGTTTGTAACCTTTTCAAGCCTAAATGGCTTAACCGATTTTGATGAATTTTGGTACAAAGATAGTTGAGATCTTGGAGACAGACATAGGCTATTTTTTTTGTTTGAGATAAAATTGGGATATGAGGGAGAAAGAGTGAAGCAAATGGAAAACTTAGCTTTGCTATTACACAACAATAAGGCGCAAGGGAAAAATTACAGATAGCAAGTACCTTGCAGGTACTTGCTATCTATAGTTTTTCAACAGGAAATGGGAACTGTGTTACCCCGAATTTAACGCGAGTAAAGCCGCGGGCATGAGCTAGTAGACATTATAGCATTACGCTTAATTGAAGATTAGAATTAAAACCGGGAAGTGTGTCAAATGGAACTTCTAACATTTGATTACACATATAAGTAAATAAATCTGGTGAAACTAATAAAACCCTGCTAAAAATAACAAAACTGCACATTCATTTTGCCCTATTCAATTATAATAAGCCATCAGTTTTCCAAGCTTAGTTAAGTTTATATAACTTGGTAGTTACAGCAAGTTCCGATTGGCTGGCGAACGGTACGCTAACCAATTAAAAAAGGGAGTTAAAAGCGGAACTAACTTTACTAGTCTGGTTATTTATTTTCTTTCTTCTTTATTTCTTTCTGTTTTGCTTAGATGTGATCAGAGATGGGTTGATGGTCGTTTTGTATGGATTGAAATGGGCTTTTCTTTTTTTTTGGTGTGGGAAATCATTAAATAACTTCCCCCGTTCTGGGCGGAGCGGGGGAGCGTGTCAGACTTTTACTGACTAAAACCTAACTGTTCCTTCTATTGCTCTTTATGTTGCGGGGCCGCGGTATCACCTAACTGTTCCTTCTATTGCTCTTTATGTTGCGGAGCCACGGTATCTCTTTCGAACAACCCGCAACCCCGGCAGGGAAATGCTGAACTGTGTTTTATTTTGAGTAGCCTTTTTTGGCCCACTACTGGGGCATAGGCCTCCCCTTATGGCGCGTTGCGAAAGGGGGCTATATGGAAAAAATTAAGACCAAAAGTTGTAAGGACACTTTTAGCTATAGTTGTAAGCCGTGCGGCGTGCGCGTGTCTCTCTGTCTGTCTCTCTCTGATAGAAAGCAAGCCAGCTATTTTCATTTCTTCTTTTTATCTCGTATTGAACAATGTGGTGTCGCGACGATTATTTTGGTTGAGTGTATATAGGTTTTTTGTACATCATAAATAATAACTTCGTTTCATCCGAATGTCTGTTCACACCTCTCCAAGGTCCCAACTATCTCTGTACCAAAATTCATCAAAATCGGTTTTGCCATTTAGGCGTGAAGACGTAACAAACAAACTCACTTTCGAATTTATAATATTAGTAAGGATTTCTAGAGCAATCAAATAAACTTACGCAATTTCGTCAGTAAACATGTAAAGGAGGAGAAGTACCTATCTAATATATAAAATTCACTTGTCACAGTTTTCGTTCCCATACTCCTCCGAAACGGCTGGACCGATTTAAACGAAATTTTGTGTACATATCAGGTAGGTCTAAGAATCGGCCAACATCTATTTTTCATACCTCTAAGTGAGCAGCTGGTGAAACCGCTGGGCACAGCTAGTATTTAAATAGAATTTGGTAAGCAATACAACATAAAAAACTATATAATAGACGTAAGTGCACGCATTGAAATACCCTTCCGTAATGAGGGCCAACATAACGAAAGGGTTTTTCTATTTGCCGTTTTGTGTACGATACCCTAAAAGGGTTGGGTATCATTTGGCCACAAACCCTTATAAATCAGAAGGCTTATTACTCTTAATCTTGTATTAATTAATTTTTACGGGGGATGAAATTATGAAAGAATGCCGCGAGGTTCTGTTATTAGAAGGGTGAGTATTATTTGAGGTAGGGTAGTTTTGGGGAGTCAGTTTAGTTGAATTTTATGTAAGACTACCTGTTCCACGCGGTTTCACCCACGCTGCTCAGCACCTGTTGGTCGTAGCGTGATGTTACATAGCCTATAGCCTTCCTCAAGAAATGGACTATCCAACACTAAAAGAATTTTCCAATTCCAACCAGTAGTCCCTGAGATTAGCGCGTTCAAACAAAAAAACTCTTCAGCTTTATAATATTAGTATAGATGAAAAGGGTATTTTTTTAGGTAGTGGAAAATGTTCCTGTAGGACGAACAAGGTAAAAAAGGTGTAACAAAATAAAATCCTTACTACTTACGTTTTTTTTTCGATATCACGGGGGCAAACCCGCGGTCGCCAGCTAGCTATATAACATCTCGCACCAACACTGTGAGCTGACCAGGCGGGTAAAACCGCTGGACACAGATAGTTATATTAAACTAGCTGTGCCCAGCGGTTTCACCCGCTGCCCACTTAGGAGTATGAAAAATAGATGTTGGCCGATTCTCAGACCTACCCGATATGTACACAAAATTTCGTTTAAATCGATCCAGCCGTTTCGGAGGAGTATGGGAACGAAAACTGTGACACGAGAATTTTATATATATGAAATCTGACGAAGAAAACAGTTAGTACCAAAAGCAGCTCCAAATCCACACAAGTGTTCAGATAGATTAACCTTAAACAAACCAAGACTAACTAACATTCGTGATATTTTTAATTAGGTTAATATAACGCCATTATAACCATTGTACAGCAGTTGTATTTAAATTGTGTTGTTTAATAAAGTATATTGAAAGAAAGAAAGAAAAGAAAAAACATTTATTTGACCCATGCCACAAGTGCACACAAAATGAGATAAACTTAAAACTAAACGATAATAACAAAAACGTAATTGTGTGTCTCACGGCTGCGCCAAATAGGCCCAGTTCAGCAAACTGCCGAGCAGCTAGTGCCCGACGCTGGTTTTCAACTGGACCTTAGACCTGATGTGACGGACGTAAAACAGTTTATTTAAACGTAAAACGTTTTATTATATTCTATACCTGCTCCCAGTCATAGGGGCAAACTTATAGATCAGCTTCTGAAGTTATTGTGGAAACTGCATAGGATAGTAAGACTATCAATATGTTATATAAACCCAATTTCCTAGTCTTTTGTAATTGTTTTGACGACACAGTTGGCGCTGTGGCTGAACGATCGACTGCTGCGCTGCGTGTCACGGGTTTGATACCCGCACGGAACAAAATATTTGTATGACCTACAGATAGCTGTTTCTGGTCTGGTTGTTTGTGTATGTGAGTTTAAATGTTTGTAAACGCATCCACGATACATAAATATAGGAGAAATTCCTAGTGTGGGGCAATGTTTAAAAAAAAAAACATTGATCAGCATCTGAAGTTATTGTGGAAGCTGCAGAAGATTGTAAGATAATTGCCTAGTCAATTGTAATGCCCATGTGTGAGTTCTATGTAGGTACATAGTAGGTACTCACACATGCCAAGAAAATAACTTTTATAGACTAAACTGAACTGGTTGAGAGACTGTCATGCTCACTTAAATGTTTCTCTGTGGTGTGTCGGATCATTTAGTTCCCTTCAAAATGGTCGAGCTGAATTGGGCTGATGCATGCGTCATGTTCCGCTGTCAGTTTGGACTGGTCATTGCTCAGCTGCCACGATTTATCGTTTTTATATAATACTAGCTTTTGCCCGCGGCTTCGCTCGCGTTAAATTCGGTAGCGCCTTATTGATTTGTAATAGCAACGCTAAGTTTTCCCGTTTCTTCCCTCTTTCTCCCTCACATCCCACTCTTTTTTTTAAAAATAGCCTATGTCCGTCTCCTGGTTCCCAACTATCACTGTACTAAAATTCATCAAAATCGGTGTAGCCATCAAAGCGTGAAGAGGTAACAAACAAACTCACTTTCGCTTTTATAATATTAGTAAGGATATAACCTATACTTGAATGGTAAAACCATGATTTTGTAAAAATATTATGATTTAAAAGAATGTCCATGGAGTTTCTTGCCCGTTCTTTAAACTTGAAACAACTACAGTGCTTCCACTAGTTATTTTATCTTGTGACTGTGACTGTAGCTTCATGTTATTGTTTCATGACATTCAAAACTTCCTGTATGTGTCTAATTGAAATAAATACACTGCGTTTGATCTTACACGCAATTTTTGGAACGAAGTTCCTTATCGCGCGTTGTGAAAGGGGGCTAGACGGAAAAAAATCTCACGAAAAGTTGTCACTACACTTTTTGCTATTGTAAGCTGTGCGGCGTCGCATGTTTCTCTGTCTGTCTGTCTGTCTCTCTCTCTCTTATAGAAAGCAAGTCAGATATTTTCATTTCTATAGGAACTTCGTTCCATCCGGGTGTACCTTGACACCACAATTTTTTTTTTATTCCCACTTTATTATTACCAATACACAAAATTTAATTAAACCTTAAACAATAATTGTATTTCACGACCAAATAAATTAGATTCCCACCATAGACCACAATTTAAACAAAATGTTTTATTGACCACAAACTGACAGTTACCACAAATAGCTGGTCAGCTAACATATTGAAACAAGATGTGATTTAATTAATTGCACCGCTAATTGGTACAATATTAACAGAACTGTGGGTAGGCACAGATATAGGTGGCTAATTGGATTAGACGCTGATTTAATTAATTTGTAGATAAGACGGTGAAACTAGAATGGTGGGTCTCGTGTGTGTAATTAGGTAATTTGGTTATTGTTGGCTTCATCAGTCACTATATCAATAAATGTTAGAAGTAATGACTAAAAACTTCAAGTAAAGCTTTGATGGAATGATTTGTTTTTCTGATTTATAAAAATGAATTCAATCA
Organism: Ochropleura leucogaster; assembly: GCA_958449745.1. Classification (NCBI taxonomy): domain Eukaryota; kingdom Metazoa; phylum Arthropoda; class Insecta; order Lepidoptera; family Noctuidae; genus Ochropleura; species Ochropleura leucogaster. The sequence goes on along the minus strand of OY288221.1, from coordinate 14,045,364 downwards.
ATCATTTATTTAAATGTAAACACGGATATATTGTACATCATCATCTGCCTAGCCTTTTCCCAATCCTATGTTGGGGTCGGCTTCCAGTCTTACCGGATGCAACTGAATATCAGTATTTTACATGGAGCGACTGCCTATCTGACCTCCACAACCCAGTTAGTACTGGGTAATGCAATACACCTTGGTAAGACTGGTTGTCAAACTTTCGAAACACTGACTACCTGTAACGAATGTCAAAGATCTACAAATGACAGACGGGACCAATGGCTTAGCGTGCTTTCAGAGGCACGGAGGAAACTCGGTGTGTAACGTGTGGTCACCCATCCACAGACCAACCTAGGCAAGCGCAGCTTAACCTAAAGATCGATCCGAGCGGCTGCTATTATTTAGCCACGAGCTCCTCCTATATTGTACATTATACATTGTACATTATACATAAAATATAAATAAATTCTTTATTTCAGTATGGTGAACATTGTTACAGACATATTATCCGTACAGTCATTGTGAACGGATATGTCCCCTGGCTCCCCAACAATGTTTTCACCTGTAACTTGGGAGGCAGTGTTTCTCCATTAAAACACATCCTTACTTAATATTATAAAAGTGAAAGTGAGTTTGTTTGTTACGTCTTCACGCATAAACGGCTGAACCGACTTTGATGAATTTTTGTACAGAGATAGTTAGGAGACGGACATAGGCTTTTATCCCCTTTTTTTTTAGACAAACAAGTTCGAAAAGAGGGACAAAGAGGGAAGAGAAGGGGAGAGAAAGATAATTTTTTTTCGATCATCACGCGGGTTAAAGTAAGCGTTAGCCCAAAGTAACTATGCCACGCGGACGAAGTCACAGACCGAAGCTGGTTAATTATACATGTCATATCGTCAAAGGTAACCAAAAATACAATGAAAAGGGAGAAAAAGGGAATTAAAATAAATCTAGTATTATATAGTATATTTATCGAAGAACTATTAAGAGGAGAAGACTATTAAGAGCCGAGCGCGGGTAAAACCGTTGGGCACTGCTAGTTTAAGTAGAAAATGAAAATACCCAACATCCAACTATGAGTACTAGAAACTTTAAAAACGTCATTTAAAATAGCAGTCATTAAAACCTCATTAACAGTGCTGCAAACTGCAAATCGTTTAGAAATGCAAATTTCATAAGTAATGCACTCACTGTTACGTGGTCTGCAGTTGTCTGTAGGGAGTATATGAATTGAGTACTTCCTGAAATCGGATTCCAACTATGCTACTTCTAATAAATAAAGTTCTCGTGTCACAATGTTCGTTCCCATACTCCTCCGAAACGGCTCGACCGATTTGAACGAAATTTTGTGTGCATATCGGGTAGGTCTGAGAATCAGTCAACATCTATTTGTCATAACCCTAACTGAGCAGCGGGTGAAACCGCTGGGCACAGCTAGTAATATCATAAAAGCAGAAACTTTGTGAGTATGGATGGATGTTTAATCCTCTTTCACGAAAAAACTACTGAACGGATATTAATGAAATTTGGCACAGACGTAGATTATAGTCTGAAATAACACACAGGTTACTTTTTTTGGATCATCATGCGGGCGAAGCCGCGGGCGCCAGCTAGTAATATTAAAAATACGAATGTTTGTGATGATGGATGTATGGATGTTTGTTACTCTTTCACGTCAAAACGACTGAACGGATCTTCATGAAATTTAGTGCAAAGGTAGATTATAGTCTGGTTTAATACATAGAATACTGTTTTTGATCATCAGACACCAGCTAGTTTATTTAAAACTATTATTGTCTGTAAACTATCATTATCATTAACAACTATTATCGTTTTAAACTAGATTTCATCCGCTGCATTGCCCTCGTGCTATCGAAAAAATAGTATCCTATGTGTTATTTCAGACCAAAATCTACCTCTGTGCTAAATTTCATCAAAATCCGTTCAGCCGTTTTGACGTGAAAGAGTGACAAACATCTTAACATCCATCCATCTTCACAAACATTCGCATTTATAATATTAGTAGGATTATATTAAAGCAAACTACATAAGGTACAATAAGCACTATGCGTTTTTAAAAAAGGCGGTTAAGCCGAATGTATGCAGAATAGGTTTTAATGGTAAATCTGGGTCAAATGAGAACTCTGTACATAGAATATTAAAGTCTTTAATCGCTCGCAACATAAATTTGGGTATATATTATCCTGAATTTCCCAACATCATGGTCTCCCAACTGACGTACCGTTCCTCACACAGGCATTCGAACTCATTACATTCTATATCAATACACATCTTCATATTGAATGGACAACGTTCCAATTTCAAATAAATTGTCTTACTTTTTTATTGGAACGAAGTTCCTTATCGCGCGTTGTGCAAGGGGGCTAGACGAAAAAAAATCTTACGAAAAGTTGTCACGACACTTTTTGCTATAGTAAGCTATTGTAAGCTGTGCGGCGTCGCATGTTTCTCTGTCTGTCTGTCTGTCTCTCTCTCTCTTATAGAAAGCAAGCCAGATATTTTCATTTCTATAGGAACTTCGTTCCATCCGGGTGTCCCTTGACACCTCTAATTTTTTTGATTCAATAATAGTTTTACGGGGAATTCTTTATTTTTAAGAGCTGTACATAACAGTAATAATATTTTGACGGCACGGTTGGCGCAGTGGCTGAGCGATCGACTGCTGCGCTGCGTGTCGGGGGTTCGATTCCCGAACGGACAAATATTTGTATTGCCTACAGATAGTTGTTCCGGGTCAGGCTGTTTGTGTATGTGAGTTTAATTGTTTGTAAACGCACCCACGATACAGGAGAAATTCCAAGAGTGGAGAGAGGTTTTTATGAAAAAAAAACAATAAAAAAGGGTGTGTGTCAGCTCCGACGCACGACTGGAGTTTACTCCTTAAGTACGAGTATCTAACCATACGCAAAAAGAGTTTATTCAACTGAAAAAAGATTAATATCATATGAAAGGGTAAATTCACAAATTAATGAAAAAAATAGCAATATAAATACATCGACACTGATAGAAACAAACAAGCCCAATAACATATAGTATATAGGTATAGTCGCCTTTTTTTAATTTAAACTCACATACACACAAACAGCGAGACCAGTTACGTCACGTCATATTAAAACGTAAATAAAAAAAAACATCATTAAATAAGAAATTTGATAATAAAATAAAAACAACACAAAAGCAAATAAAATCGATAAATAATTATTTAAACATTAAAATTAAACATTTCATAAAAAAAATTTACGTTAAGACGTTTAAAAAGTGCTAATCATCATCATCAACCTACTTTGAATAAATGACTTTTGTTTTTTTTAACACACTTAATTATAAATACTTTAGAAAATGACAGCCCCACAATATCTTGACTACAGTACGGCCAACGAGAAGTGCTACGAAAGGTCATTAACCTAAAGAACAACTGTGGCGTTGACAATCTAATATTCAGCTCTTTCTATCTTGTGCCTTTGTCGTAATGTCTCGTTCTCCCGGCAAAAACATTAAAACGTTAAGACGGGTTCGCCAACATTCGGGCGGCCATTTTAGATGGGGTTTTAGCATGGGTTTTGTTTACATTTGGTATCGCTTCTCGTTGGCCGTACTATAGTTTAAAATGTAACCTTAAGATAATTTGAGAACGTCTATTGACGACAGGCTGTGTCGACGGCACGTTCAAAGAGATGTCAGCAAAGCAGGGGGGCTTGCCAGAGCCTCCGCCTGGGTTGCGGGTTGTTCGAAAGAGATACCGCGATCCCGAACGCAAAGGGCAACAGAAGGAACATGGGCGGGTTTTAGTCAATAAAACTCTGACACTCCCCACCGCTCCGAAAAAAAAAGATAATTTGAGAACAACTAAACTATTCATCAATCTAGCTTACATTTAATTAATCTACAATCCGTATGTAAAATCACAAAGAGACAAACTAATGACACGCACTTTAATCTAGGTTAAAATAAATATACAGGGTGCAAACTAACGTGTGTTAAAAAGTGCAACTACGTATTTTTAATAATATTTCACGTTTTTAAATTTTATTTATGTTTTCATTCTATTTTATTAATATAGATACTGTTTTCACTCTTGACTTTGTGTTTGTTTATGTCTGCAAGCGTATGGGCTGCACCTGAAAATCAGTGTCAGGTGTCGGCCTTTTTTTTTGGGGTGGGAAATCTTCAAATAGCTTCGTCAGAGTTTTACTGACTAAATCCCACCCATTTTCCTTCTATTGCTCTTTACGATCCGGGGCCGCGGTAACTCTTTCGAACAACCCGCAACTGTTTTTCCTTTTACTCTACGGAACCCTTAAAAAAGATTCGCCTTAGAAAGTCTAGCCAACACTTAAGCGCCATCATTTTGTAACTGAAGTTGCTACAGGAGCAACTTCAGTTACAAAATGATGGAGCTATAGAAAATCTCCATACTTTCGGAGACAATAGGATATAACACTATAGTAGAATTTAAACCTATTGTAGTTGGTTCAACCGCTCCCGTAAATTAGGAGGCCTATTCAACGAAATCTAGAGGCTTAAGGCTCCCTTTTGTGTCTATAGTTGGATGGAGGACTAGTTTTTGCGTACGGGGGGACTCTCTGAAATTTTGACTAGATGAACATTTAGATTTTTATTTATTTATTTAACTTATGTACACACAGTAAACCAGACAGGATAAAAAAACATATATTCGAGTACATAGGTACTGCTTATTTCTTAAGAAATTTCTGCCAGCAGACCTGCGAAAGGAGATATGAGAACGAAATGTAGACGACTGTGTGTGAGAGAGTATTAGAAAAATATGTGTGTGTGCCGTAACCTATTATAACCTACATATATAAGTAAATAATAATAAATACTTGTATAAATACATAATGCTTAAATATATATCCATAAATAAATACATATAAACTTTTAACTTAACTTTTAACTGTTGTTGTCTGTTGTTGTCGTACATCGAAAGACACAAACAGCAAACCCTATAGGCTCACTTAGTTGTCCATCTGTCAGTCTGTCAACCCCATATCTTGACAACGCGTGGAGATATCAAGTTGAAATTAAAACTATATACTTAAATCTGTGGTATTTTAGAGCTGTGAAAAAATCAACCCTCTAAATTGACACAGTCAAAAGTTATGACCGTTTATGTCGCAGTACAAAACCTCGATGCAAGAGTCCTTGTGGACGGTAAGAGAAAGAGATATCAACTTAACCGAAGGGGCCTGTAATCCTGGGTTGCGGGTTGTTCGAAAGAGATACCGCGGCCCCGGAACGTAAAGGGCTAAAGAAGGAACATGGATGGGTTTTAGTCAGTAAAATTCTCCCTTTCCCCTGCTCCGCCCAGAACGGGGGAAGTTATTCGATGATTACCCACCCCAAAAAAAAGGGGCCTGTAATAACCGATGCCTACCGGGGCTCGTTATTTGAATACAAAACCTAGGCCTCGGATTATAAAGAGCAAAAGAAGGAACATCAATAGGTTTAGTCAGTACAAGTCTGACACTCCATTTCACTAGAGGAAGTTATTTGATGATTTCCCATCAGAAAAAAACCTTATTTTCAGCGGTAACAAACAAACAGACTTGTAATAATCTAGACAAATATAATAGTTACTCGTATAAATTCACACATGAATAACTCATTTTGTAACTTTCCTTTATAACTAAAATCTCGTCTGTAAATACTTACAGGGCTAATAAGGGTATTGTTTGGGAGGAATAAATTATGATTCACTGCTTTTAAGGTTCAATTTTGGGCTTAAATTCTCTTGAAAATTGGTAGGACTTGCAAACAAACGAGGTTGTTGAAAAATCGTATGTATACCAAATCGTTTGCCAAGGCGGATTATTTCTTTCTTTTTTAAAAAAACGTTGCCCCACACTAGAAATTTCTCACCTCATCTATTCGCACACACACCGTACACTCTAAGAGTTACTGGTTCGATTCCTGTCAGTGGAAATCTCAGATTACTACAGTTACTTTCTGTCCATATTGGGTGCCCATAACGTGTATTCGCTTAGTTTTTTCTTTTGCCGTAGCGGGAAACTTCCAATATCCGAAGAACTTCCACTTAATACTTCAAACTGGGGAAATGCCATTTAAAAAATTAACATTAATAAAATCCTTACTAATATTATAAAAGCGAAAGTGAGTTTGTTTGTTTGTTTGTTACCTACCTCTTCACGCTTTATTGGCTAAGCCGATTGTAATGAACCAGGAGACGGACATAGGCTAATTTTTATTTTAAAAAAGTGGGATGTGAGGGAGAAAGAGGGAAGTAAAGGGACAATTTAACGTTGCTATTACAAATCAATAAGGCGCAAGGGGAACTGTGCTACCCCAAATTTAACGCGGGCGAAGCCGCGGGCGAAAGCTAGTTATTAATAAAAAAACGGGTTCGATCCCCACACGGAACCAACATTTGATAAGATAAGATTTATATTTTTTTTGCTCAAACATGTGTTTACATATAGAAAGAAAATGCATGTATGATGATATAAAAATAATAAAAATGGTTCAGACATGTTCGCCATATACTATGGCGTGCAAATGTTTAAAATGTTAACATTGTATCGTCATTAAATAGGCACGTACCAATATAATTAATTTTAAGTGAAATTAGCAAAATAATAGAAATGATAAAATTGCATGACAAAATTGCATTGCATAATTTACATGGCATAAGTAAAATGTCAGTGAGTTTAGTAATCATGTCAAAATTATAAAAGTTAGAGTACATAATAATAAGTCAATTGTCTATGTCACAGTAAATGGTTCTGTCAGAAATTCATCAATGTTATAATATGCTTTGTCAGTTAGGAACGATTCAAATGTACATTATTAAGCTCTCTCTCTTTGTATGCCCTACAGATACTTGTTCCGGGTGTGGCTGTTTGTGTATGTTAGTTTAAATGTTTTTAAGTTCACCCACGATACAGGAGAAATTCTTAGTGTTGGGCAAAGTTTTTTATTTAAACAAAATATACCCAGTCCTAAATAGATTAGTACTAAGTTAGAAGAATGAAAAGCCCAAGTAATGAGTTTAAACGACAATGCTTTTCGTAAAATTGAATCGTCGGTAGCTACGTGAATTACCAATGTACCTATATAAAAAAGGAATAACTTGATAAAGTCATTTTCTAAGTAGAAATAACAAAGGGAGACTCGAGCAATAGGTACGTGCAAGACAGTGGCTTTTTTACGAAAATTCGCTTGAATACTTTTTAGAGGTATGAAGAGCAGGGTGTAAAGTTCTCCATCCTCTATGGTAAAGGGAGGATCCTCCGACCAGACGGGTGTTGTGTCTGGTGGGCCACTGCCCGACAGTTGTTAGTCGGGTGCTCGTATATATGCTAACTTCGCGCACAACTTTTGCTTGCGCGATGTAGGATTCTTGCCGTTAGTTCTTCAGTGGCTGGATAGATGGCGCTGTAGTACTTTCTGCCACTTGCATCTTTGTGTCGCTACAACTTAAACACCATTTTAAGAAAAAGACAGCTATTTTTTTCTCTTTCTGATGGTAAATCATCAAATACCTTCTCCGGATCTGAGTGGAGTGGAAGGGAGGGTCAGATTTTTACTGACTCAAACCTTTTTATTGACCTTTGTGTTAGGCCACTGGCCACTTTCGAACAACCCGCAACCGGCAGACAGAAGCCTGGGCCTATCTGCATTGCTGATATCTCTTTGAGGCGCTCGTGGAACACGAACGCACCGTCGACACGGCCTGTCCTCACTGGAGGGACAGACGATGACTACCCTTTGATCATCGCGTGCATCGTCCATAGACCCGCATCTGGTCATCATGGTGGCCGGGAGTCGTCTCACGGCTGGGTTGGTTTGAAGTTCTCTCCCCCAAATGCCCAGCTATCTCCTTGAGTGACCGCTTCTCTTTCCTTGTCATGTTTTGTCCTTACAAAACACTGCGGGTTCATCCAAGGGCCTATGCTCCCATTACCAGCAGTAACATCTTGAAGCAGGACATCGGAAAAACTAACTTAGCAATTAACCTAAACCTTTAATTTAAAAAAAGAACGTCACGAAAAAAAACAAACCGAAAATCCAGCCCCAATTTAGCTGATTCACTTATTTATAAAGCCAAGCACACACCCCTTAACTTATACCAACAATTTAGTCCGAAGGTGGCTTATTAAATTACATATTCGTCCATGCAAATGCTGCTTGACAAAGCGCCTTTGATCCATGGGACATTATTAGCTCCACTTTCACTGAAACACAGGGTTGGCAGGAGAAAGAAAATAATGTACGCTTTGAGTTCATTTATTTCTAAACAAATCATTAGTACAGAAATAAATACTCAACTATCATTACAAATATTATAAACTAGCTTTCGCCCGCCGCTTCGCCCGCGTTAAATTTGGGGTAACAAAGTTCCCCTTGCGCCTTATTGATTTGTAATAGCAACGCTAAGTTTGCCCTTTTCTTCCTTTTTTCTCCCTCACAGCCTACTTTTTTAAAATAAAAATTAGCCTATGTCCGTCTCCTGGTTCCCAACTATCTTTGTACCAAAATTCATCAAAATGGGTTTAGCCATTAAAGCGGGAAGAGGTAACAAACAAACTCACTTTCGCTTCCTTACTAATATTATAAAAGCGAATGTGAGTTTGTTTGTTAACTCTAAAGCTAGTTAATTATACATGTTTGTTGTCCAGAGGTAGCAGGAGCATTTCCTTCATCTTTTTTTGGCTGGAAAATTATCAAGGGAGAGAGAGAGAGAGAAAGTGGGCTCTCACTAAAATTCTGACACTTACGGAGCGAGAGAAGTGTCAGATTTTTGATGACTAATACCTCTGTTCCTTCTTATATTCCCTTTATGTTCCGGGGCCGCGGTATCTCTTTCGAACAACTCGCAACCCAGGTCGGCACTAAATATAAAAAAAAAGTAAATTTTAATCCATTTCCAGTTTCCGATAAAGCTGAAATTTAATTTTAAAGTTTCGTTTGAATGGCATTGCATGGTTAGTTGAATGAAATCATTTCAAATCCAATATGGCGGGCTCCCAAAGATGGTGGACTAGTTATATTGTTTACTTACAAAAAATATCCAAGAACGTGTATTTAAGTTTTTAACCACATTATTTATTTATTTGAAGTTTTTGTTTTAACTTGTTGTTCGTTTAGGTCATTGAGCTAGGTAAATTCGCCAAGGGGAAAGTATTGTTTCAATCATTGTGTAGTTGAGAATTCTTACACTATGGTTGAAACAATAGACTTGAGAAGTAGGGAGGACAACGTAAGAGAAGAAATAATGATAAGCGACAAGTTATACCTCTGAGAACAAGATACTCAAAGCGTTTCCGAAGATACAAAAGAGCTTTAGGATTATTGAAAAGAAAAAAGAAAGAGTGTGAGAGTCTTCATGCTGCCGCATGGGTTGCCACTTCAACTGCTTCCAAAATAAATATTTATAGCCATATTTTTATGTATAACAAGAATCAAGAAGACTGGCTCTGGCACAGGAGAAGAATACCTGATAGGACATGGCGGATGCATTTGCTCAGTATTTGGACACACAAGGCAAAATAAAAAAGCGTGTGGCACTCGCTGACTGCTGCGGTAAAGTATATAAAAAAGTGTTTAGCATTTTTTATCAACATATGCAATAAATAAAAAAAAAATTATGCAATATATAAAAAAAAACAAATATCATATTTAAAAAGTACTTCCAATGAAAAGAAGTCGCAAAAAGAAAAATTTGACCTTGGGTGTGATCCAGCGTAATATTAACTGACGACCCGATTGTCTACCAAACACGCTAATTGAACATTGGAACCGCGAGTGAAATAACTGATTCAGAACCGTATTCGTAATGTTAGGTGTTTTCGTTACGAAATTTCTGGATTCGGTCTCCACGCTCAAGGCCCGCGATAGAAGCGATGCAATAGCTTAAAAACTGGTATAACACAGATTCGTGGCAATTGAAACTAAAAGAATTAAAATAAAGAAGAGATTTGTAGTCTGACGGTATCTTGACGGGCCTGTTGGTCTAGTGGTTACTGGCCCTGACTGCTGAGCCGGAGGTCGTGGGTTCGATTCCCACCCAGGACAAACTTTGTGTGATGAGCATGATTGTTTGTTCTGTGTCTAGGTCTGATTTATCTATAATATGTATGTTTTTATAAATTATATAAGGTATATCAGTTGTCTGGTTACCATAACACAAGCTCTGCTTAGCTTGGGATCAGATAGCCGTGTGTGAGTTGTCCCAAGATATTTATTTAAGATATATTTATTTATCTATTGTGTGCAGTTGCAGTATTTCTTGTTCCAATCTGCCATTAAAAAAAACCGTATTAGAAGTTACCTCAACTTCCACGCATAAGTCTAACCGCTTGACAACCCTACGCCCTTATGAGTAATATACGCAACGACGTACAATCGCGCACAACGACCTACAGCTGTTAGGTACACTCGAGCACGGTACAATTAAACAGACAAATAACATTACACGGCACCAGCTATGTAGGTACTATGTCTGGGTATGTATTTTTAAACTGTTGGCAACTGTGTTAGTCTTGTTTTATTAATGGCGTGAGATAAAAAAAGGTTGTATTTTTTTTGCTGTGTGGGTTTGTTTAGAACAGTAGCCCTACTATGACCTCTTAAAGCAATTCTTATTCCGCTGAGGGAAAGAGACAGAGCTATACAGGGTGTCTAGCACCATCTCTTTCACTCAGTGGAATAAGAATTGCTATAAGATGTCATAGTAGCCCTTCTGAACCTTCAGAGGTCCCAATACAAACTCGCGGTGTTAAGGTAACGTAAATATCGTCGATTTATTCATTTAAAATATTTTAATAATACCTTTTTTTGCTGTACTTACATAATGAAATAACTTCCCCCGGTCTGGGCGGATCGGTGTCAGACTTTTACTTACTGACTTGACTTGAAGACACGGTTGGCGCAGTGGTTGAGCGATCGACTGCTGCGCTATGTGTCGCGGGTTCGACGTAAAACAAACTAACTAAAACCCACCCATGTTCCTTATTTTGCCTTTTATTTTCCGGGGCCGCGGTATCTCTTTCGAACAACCCAGAATACCTCCACACGTTCTCGAGATAAAGGGTCTTGACAGACATACAGAAGGAAAACAAAGTGATCCGTTTTTTCCTTTGAGTTAAGGAACCCTAAAAACAACGATATTGTGTAGTAAACATTGAAAAATCACAACTAAAACCTAAATGACTCGTCACTTACAATAAAAATGTCTGAAAGCGTCTTTCATACTAAACAAAACACAGTAATTATGATAGATGTTGGTATTCTAAAGCGAAATATAAAAAGCTAACAATTACCATCTCTGTTTATGCACACCATTTAGCTGGGATCATTATAAATGTACCTATATCTCTCATTTTGTTTGTGATATATTACGGTGGCAATGGTTTTGGTCAGATTTGGTCCAGTCCTGTTTGAGTATGATTTGTGGAAGAAGACTTTGATTAAATAAAAGTTTTTCATGTTCCTCCTTATTCTTTTGTGTTCCAGGGCGTCGGGTGCCGGGAGTCGAGTCCCGGCCACGGTGAGCAATGTGTAGCTCACCATCCGGCCGTCTAGTAAAGACTTCGTAACATAGTCGCCTTATTTATTGTAATAGCAAAGCTAAGTTCCTCCAGTAGCCTCTTTCTCCCTCACTTTTTTTTAAAAAAGCCTTTTTCCGTCTCCGGGGTCTCAACTATCTCTGTACCTGTCACTTTTGAAATATTAGTAAGGATTATCGAAATAAACCACCAGAACTTATATTTGTAAGTTACAATATCCTACAAAACACCAACAGTTTAGTCTCCCTATTTAAAATAAATCACCATTAAGTTGCTAGCCTAATTCTCGGGGCCATTAGTGGCACATTATTGTAATGTTGATGGACCAAATATTTTGCACGTCACCTCTCCCCCCCCCCCCCCTCCTTGGGCGAGAGCCTGTCCCGATAATTAAGGGACAGTTATTATTAATTATCTTAAGGCGGTCTTTTTAATGTGACGAGTTTGTTGTGGGAAGTGCAGTGTTTATTTTTTAAGGGTCTGTACACAAAGGTCCGTCCGTTAGGTCCGTCTACTAATAGTCATAGTAATTACTGTTAAATTTCTCGTTTTTATTTATATTTCAAAGTCGGTTAAAACCGTATCGTGCTTCTTTTTGGGGTGGGGAATCATCAAATAACTTCCTCTGGCTGGAGCGGGGGGAGTGTCAGACTTGTACTGACTAAAACCACCCATGTTCCTTTTATTGCCCTTTACGTTCCGGGGCCGCGGTATCCCTTTCGAACAAACCGCACGGAAGCCCTGGCAGGCCCCTCTACTTTGCTGACATCTCTTTGAGGCACACGTCCCCAGGCCCGCTTCTGCGTTGGCCGGGAGTCGTTTCGCGGTGCCCGTCGCCCGGACCGTCTCCCGCGGCGACTGGGTTGGTTTGAGGTTCTCTCCCTCAAACGCCCGGCAACACCATATCGTGCTTGGTAGGGGCTTATTGACAACATAATTAAATCGATGTTATCTCTAACTATTATATATATAGACACACATTCCTACATTCAATCAAGTTCTGATACCGTCAAATAATCTTATGATCCTATTAACAAATAACAAAGGCACTTCACAAGCTCTTAATAATTAGTTAATATCTGTAATTTGTACTATTAAGATAGAGAGAAAATTTGCTTTTATATTTGATAACTCCATTTTTATATTAAAACTAGCTTGGCCCGCGGCTTCGCTCGCGTTAAATTTAGGGTAACACAGTTCTCCTTGCGCCTTATTGATTCGTAATAGCAACGCTAAGTTTTCCCTTCTCTTCCCTCTTTCTCCCTCACATCCCACTTTTTTTAAATAAAAAATAGCCTTTGTCTGTCTCCTGGTTCCCAACTATCTATGTACCAAATTAAATCGGTTTAGCCATTAAAGCGTGAAGAGGTAACAAACAAACAAACAAACTCACTTTCGCTTTTATAATATTAGTAAGGAAGCTACCTAATTGCCAAGTTTTGTGGAATATCAACATTTACTGGTGGAATGTGAAAAGAACAGGACAGAAGTAATTTATTTATTTAGTACTAGCTTTTGCATGCGGCTTCGCTCGCATTAATTTCGGGGTAACACAGTTTCCCTTTCCTGATTTGCAGGTAGCTGTTACCTGTAGTTTTTGGCCTTGCGCCTTATTGATTGTAGTAGCAAAGCTAAGTTTTCCCTTTTCTTTCCTCTAGCTGGACCCTGGACCTTAATTCAACCGCCTAAGGAGAGCTTCGATAGATACTTGTTACGGCTTTTGGCTTATCAGGTCGTTGGCCGTTACGTATTATTATTACAAATATGTCGAACTAATGCATTGTCAACTTTTCCATCATCGTTTTCGCTTCTAATACAATGTTGCTTGACGATTTTCCTCTTTGAAAAACCCAACCTACCTAAAAATCGAACAAAAACCTTGTAACAATGTGAAATGTAACGTATATGTAAAAGGTATACGTTATAGTTTCAATTACCATAAAACGAGGGATGTCTCATTACGTTTCGTGTGCTTACCGCTCTCCAGTAATGTTACCACGAGTTTCGAAAAAGTTGTACAGTCTTGAATACAATATTATTTAAACGGCTAAACCTTCAATATGTTATGTAAAATGTCGTAGATTATACATTTATAAGTCCTGATTATTAATAACTTAGTATAAAGATTCTAATGTATAACTGTTTATTGTTCTAAATAAATAAAAAAATAAGTTTTGATTACTTTTTCACACAGCTGAGTATATGGTTGTCATTTTCTCTCGATACCTCTTTGCGTTCCTGAGATACATGTTTTTGACAGACAGACAGCCAGATGGACAACAAAGTGATCTTATAAGGGTTTGGTTTTTAACTTTTGAGGAACCCTAAAAATATAGTCGAATTGAAAACCTACGCCTTTTTTAAGTCGGTTAAAACGGGTAGGTAACCAAGCAGTGATTGATTCAGAGATAAAATGTTGATTTTATAATAAACTAGCTTTCGCCTGCGGCTTCGCTCCCGTTAAATTCGGTATAACACACCAAGCAGACCTGCAGTTTTTGTTCTTGCACCTGATTGATTTGTAATAGCAACGCTAAGTTTTCCCTTTTCTTCCCTCGTTCTCCCTCATATCCCACTTTTTTTTTAAATAAAAATTAGCCTATGTCCGTCTCTTGGTTCCCAACTATCTCTGTACTAAAATTCATAAAAATCGTATTAGCCATTACAGCGTGAAGAGGTAACAAACAAACTCACTTACGCTTTTATAATATTAGTAAGGATAAACTACATCCAATCAAAGATACGGCTGTGTGGCACTGGGTGAAATTAGCTATAGGTTCATGTAATTAAGTAGTACTAATAACACTAACATTTAGTATTAAGCATATTATGTTACTGCTGGACATAGCCCTCCCCTAATGAGCGCCACAGCGCCCTGTCTTCAGCTTGCCGCATCCAGCATCTGCCTGCAGTCTTTCTTAGATCGTTATCCCACCTGGTCGGGTGCACTAATAGAGCCTGATGATGATGATGATGATATTATGTTACTAATTCACTAACAAATTATGGATTCTACTGGATCTAAAAAAAAGAAGTTTAATTTTTAATTTATTTAGTGATTTTGGAAGTCTGTGAAAAAAACTAAAAAACATACCCACCCTACATCCCTTAGCAATAACTTCAGTTTTCGCATACAAATTATGTTATTCGAGTCGCAACCGACACACGGCTATCCGTCTCTTTCTTTTGTTCCCGTCGACTCATACTGTCTCTTTCCATCCTTCTAATTAGCGAGGTCTCGCGTGGTAAGCTTTGAGGTGCGACAGATATGTGATAACGAGAACTCAAACTAAGTACGATGTTGGTCGTTGAAGTACGATTTTTTTTATGTGTCTAGACAAAGAAATGTATACTTCTTAAGAATACCTCGTGAATCTTGTCACAGATAAGGCACCCTGTTTTTAATCGACTTCAAGAAAAGAAGGAAAGAAGTCAGAGGGGCTTGCCAGAGCCTCCGCCTGCCGGGATTGCGGGTTGTTCGAAAGAGATACCGCGGCCTCGGAACGTAAAGGGCAATAGAAGGAACATGGGTGGGTTTTAGTCAGTACAAGTCTGACATGCCGGATGGGGGAAGTCATTGGACGATTTCCCAAACGAAAAAAAAAAAGTAAAGAAGTCTATGTGGGACAGTATTTTTTTTGTATTTTTGTTACGCGATTTCTCTGTCAATAGCGTATATTACGGGTTCAAAGTAATTACATTCTATTTAGTCCGTCTTTAAGATTATTCAAAAATAAGAGCCACGTATTTTTTTATTTGTAAGGTAGACCACAAATGTCAAAGATATAGCTCATTAAAGTTACACGTGACGTCACTCGTTACGAAAAAATGCAGCAACACGTGACGTCACACGTAACTTTTCGAATAACTAACTTATTATGGGTCGATTTTTATAATCAAAAGGCAACATATAAACTACATACATTGCTTTGGTAGTTTATAAGTTATCTTTTATGAAAACAAACTTAGAAGTGCAAAAAAAACAACTTTACTTTCGATTGTCGGTGGCAAAAACGTCAACGAAACAAACACGAGTCACAGGTTTTTTAATGTTAGTGATGAGTTGGCCCACCATTTACGTGACAAACTTTCCATTACAATATGCAAACAATTCCTAAACCATTACTTCTTTTTGTTTAAAAAAAAAAAACGTTGCCCCACATTAGCAATTTCTCCTGTATCGTGGGTGCGTTTACAAACATTCAAACACACAAACAGTCAGACCCGAAACAACTATCTGTAGGCCGTACAAATATTTGTTCCGTGCGGGAATCAAACTCGCGACACGCAGCGTAGCAGTCGATCCTTCAGCCACCGCGCCAACCATGTCGTCAAATTTATTACTTTGTAGCTACATAACAACAAATACTGCAACAGTATCAATACTATGGCCAAAAGTACTGTAGTGCCATCTATATCACAGTTTGAGAACTAACTAACAATTTTTTATCGCGTAAGCTATGTGTGTATATACGGGGCTTTAATAAAATACCAAACGTTTCAAGTAGCTTCGATTAATAAGACTATTTAGAACTAGCTTTTGCCCACGGCTTCACTCGCGTTATATTTGCGGTAGCACAGTTCCCCTTTCCTGATTTACAGGTACCTGCCACCTGTAGTTTTTGCCCTTGCGCCTTATTTATGGTAATAGCAAATTGTTGTTTTTTCTTTTCTCTCTCCCTCATATCTGTATCTTTAAAAAAAAAAAATTAAAGCCTTTGTCCGTCTCCAGGGTCCCAACTATGTCTGTACCACAATTAATCAATGTCGGTTAAGCTATTTAAGCGAAAAAAACGTAAAAAAAAAACAAACAGACACACTTTCGCTTTTATAATGAATTAGTATTATATTACGTATTCGTTATTCGCTACGGACACAAATCCAACAAATCAAAAACCTTGAAAATCGGTCCACCCGTTCTCAAGTTATGAGTATTCGAACAATCCCGACTTTGTTTTTATGTTCTTAGACTATAAAAAAACTGGAACGGAAAATGCATAATTCAGTAGTTTTATTGTTGTATAGACATGCCCATTAGACTTGTTTTCCGTTCTAAATGGAATTTTAGACTACCATAGAGCTTATTTTTTACGTATCGCGTGTAGAGAGCGCGGTTTTGACACGTGGAGAACAAATGCCCATAAAGTATGAACACCATCAGTTCGGAGTTTAGTCGGACATTTTTTGTATTTTAATATGTTTTTCTTAGAATGCAACTAAAACTTACGGTATTTGTGACATAAAAGGCTGTATTCGGTTGATTTGGCGCAGCCGTGAGGTATACCTACAGTGTTGCACATTATTTTTTAGTTCTTTTTTTTGTATTACTAGCTTCCGCCCGCGACTTCATCCGCGTGGCACAGTTACTTTAAGCTAACGCTAACTTTAAACCGCGTGATGATAAACAAATATATCTTTTGTCTCCCATTTTGTTCCCTCTTTCTCATTTTTTTTAAATGGCTATGTTTGCCTCCAGGATCCCAACTATCTCTGTACCAAAATTTATAAAAATCGGTTTGGCCATTTAAGCGTGAAGACGTAACAAACAAACTCACTTTCGCTTTCATAATATTAGTAAGGATATTAGTATGCACTTGTGGCATGTTCTAAATAAATGTTCATGAAGTTTTTCAGTAACAACTGATGATACATAACGTAAACTTTCTGACCATGCTGCTCACAGAATTGAAACACATAAAATAAGGAAAACTGCTCATTCCCCAAAAAGTAACAAGCATAAAACTATAAAACGAAACGCAGTATCGGCAGGTAAAGTAATATCGTTGTTACGGGCGACTATAAACCATGACACAGTGCAAAGATAACCAGTACACCAACTAGTCTTTTTTTGTAAAATCGAACGTACGTTTTAAAACTGACAGTTAAAATTTGCAGTGTTGCACTAATCTCATGGAACATAGACATCAAAACCATAGTTAAACTAGCATAGTTTTCCAGTTTTGAGTTTTACAGGCAGTTCTGAATACCACAAAAACAAAAAGATTTACCTTATAAATATAAGGAACATGGATGGGTTTTAGTCAATAAAAGTCTGACACTCCTGCTCCGCCCAGAGCGAGGGAAGATAACTGATGATTTCCCATCCCTGTAAAAAAAAGTGGAATCTGATGCCCTTTAGTAAGACTGGTTGAGTTGAGATACCGCAGCCCCGGAATACAAAGGATAAAATAAGGAACATGCATAGATTTTAGTCGGTAAAAGTCGGTAGAAGATATATGATGATTTCCTATCCCTATAAAAAAGTGTAATCTGACGCCCCTTGGTAAGACTTAAATTGAGTTTGGTTGAGTTACATTACTGTTTGCCAGTACTGTGACCATGGGAACCATAATATTCAATATTTGTAGGATATTTTTTATACGACCGAGAGTGCATCGTAAAAATGTTGAGCACAAGTATTTTGTGAGCACAATTTAATCATTACGGACGTTGTATGGTCTTACTTCCTGAATCGTGGTGCCTTGTAAATCCTTACTAATGCTATACAAGCGAAAGTGAGTTTGTCTGTTACCTCTTCACGCCTAAATGGCCAAACCGATTTTGATAAATTTTGGTGCATAGATAGTTGGGACTCTGGAGTCGGACATAGGCTTTTTTTTCGTGTGGGAAATCATCCAATGACTTCCTCCGCTCTGAGCGGAGCGGGGGGGCATGTCAGACTTGTACTGACTAAAACCCACCCATGTTCCTTCTATTGCCCTTTACGTTCCGAGGCCGCGGTATGTCTTTCAAACAACCCGCAACCCCGGCTGTTGGAGGCTCTAACAAGCCCCTCGTCGGACATAAGCTAACTTTTTTGTTTAAACTGAGATAAGGGGGAGAAAGAGGGAAGAAAAGGGCAGAGAAAGTTTTTTTTTCAATCATCACACGGGTTAAAGTTAGCGTTAGCCCAAAGAAACTATGCCACGTGGATGAAGTCGCAGGCGGAAGCTAGTCTAATATATACAATTCTCGTGTCATAATGTTCACTCCCATACTTCTCTAAAACAGCTCGACCGGATCTTATGATTTTTTATGCCTATCAGTAAGTCTGAGAATCGGCTACTATTTATTTTTCACACTCCTAAGTGATAAGGGGGACCTGAGCAGCGCGTGAAACTCGCTGCACACAGCTAGTAGTGATAAATAAAAATCTTAATCTAAAGCTCAAAATCACAGAAGTCGTAATGTGCAGGAAGAGGATGGAAGACCAGGGTTGCAGGTTGTTCGAAAGAGATACCGGGGCCCCGGAAGACGAGGAGCTAGAGAAGGAACATGGAGAGGTTTTTGTCAGTGATAGTCTGACACTCCCCCTCGCTCCACCTAAAGCAGGAAAAGTTCTTTGATGATTGCCCATCGGACAAAAAGACCTTTAATTATATAATATTTTTTTATTGTAGAATATAATTATACATTTAACCATCAAAAAGGTTCTATTATCAACTTTCTTTGTAATAGGTTTTTTGTTGTTGTTAACAATACAAAAGAAGAGAACTTATTTTATACAAAGCCATTTTTCCGGTTTTCATGAAAGTTCTAAACAGTTTTCCTTTTGCAAAAAGCATTTTAAGCGATTACAAAATCAAACAGTAATTTATTATTCTGTGAGTATTGCTATAGTTTTCTTGCTAAAATTCTAGACATACTTAGTCATTTAATTGTAAGGAATTCTTACAGGTTACAAAGGTTGCACATTGCACTTTACTGAAAATTCTTTACATTGACAAATAGAATACAAAAATGTCAAATTAATCGGAAAATAAAAAGTGAAATAAGAAAAAACAACGTAACAAAAACAGTTAAGATAAGATAGTTGTATGGATGATTGGATAATTGTTACTCTTTCACGTCAAAACGGCTGAACGGCCACCCTACTATGACGTCTTAAAGCATAACTAGAGATGGTGCTAGACACCCTGTATAGCTTTGTCTCTTTCCCTCAGTGAAATTAGTTCTGCTTTAAGACGTCATGGTAGGCCTACTGATCTATAATATTCGCATTTATAATATTAGTAAGATAAGTTTAACTTCTTTTGAAAACATTCAAGGACTTAAAAGAAAAAAATCTGTATCCTACGAAACTGGTAATTTAACTCTTTCGTTGACTGTACGTTATTATTTTCTGAAGTGTTTTAGTGGTCTACTAACAAAAGGCTTGATAAAGAACTAATTAGTGGTTTATATTTGTTTTATAAAGTTAGCATATTTGACTTGGAATTTTAGAGAGAAATACACAATGTTACTTTAAGTTTTAATCAATTTCTTCAAAACAATTGCTTGATATATCGAGAAAATCCTTATCAGAATCGAATAGATGTAATAAAGATAAAGGCCGAGAGTGAGTCAGACTCGCACACCTTTTTTTTGGGGTGGTATATCATCAAATAGCTTCCCCCGCTCTAGTCGGAGCGGGGGGGAGTGTCGGATTTGTACTGACTAAATCACACCCATGTTCTTTCTATTGACGGCACGGTTGGCGCAGTGGCTGAGTGATTGACTGCTACGCTGCGTGTCGCAGGTTCGATTCCCGCACAGAACAAATATTTGTATGGCCTACAGGTAGTTAGGGTTTCGGGTCTGGCTGTTTGTGTATGTAAATTTAAATGTTTGTAAACGCACCCACGACACAGGAGAAATTCCTAGTGTGGGGCAACGTTTTTTTTTTTAATAAAATAAAATAATAAAATATTGCCCTTTACGTTCCGGGGCCGCGGTATCTCTTTCGAACAACCCCCAACCCCGCCAGGCACCATAAGCAGCTTCAAAGCTCGTTTGATGAAATAGCTCGTCGAGGAAGTGTCCTAATTATTTGACGACTAGCTGTTCCCCACGGTTTCTTTCACCCGCGCTGCTCAGCATCTGTTGGTCGTAGTATGATGTTATATAGCCTTCCTCAAGAAATGGACTATCCAACACTAAAAGAATTTCCCAATTCCAACCAGTAATCCCTGAGATTAGCGCGTTCAAACAAACAAACAAACAAACTCTTCAGCTTTATATTATTAATATAGATTTTTCGATGATGCAGCTGTTGCAATGTGACATGTTAATTTATTTGACTACTAGCTTTTGCCCGTGGCTTCATCCGCGTATATTCGTCCGGGACAACAGATTTCACTATAAACCTAATGGTTTTAATTTGAACTCGGTACCTTTAATGGGTTCCCGAGATAAAGGTTCTAGATAGACAGACAGACGGACAATAAAGTGATCTAATAAGGATACCGTCTTTTCCTAATAAAGCATTGAACCCCAAAAAGTTATAACCACTCAGACACGGCTATCAGATCCCAAGCTAAGCAGAGCTTGTGTTATGGTAACCAGACAACTGATATACATACTTATATAATTTATAAATACATACATATTATAGATAAATCACACCCAGACACAGAACAAACAGTCATGCTCATCACACAAAGTTGGTTCTGGGTGGGAATCAAACCCACGACCTCCGGCTCAGCAGTCAGGGCCACTAACCACTAGACCAACAGGCCCGTCATATTTTACAATCTTCTGAATTCAAAAACGTCCAACAACTGCTACCATTACCTCCCAAATCTATAAAACAAAGCTAACAGAATTAAAATTCCGCCCACGTTCATAATGTTTATATTTAATTTCTAATACTGTTTACCTTTTGTCCGTCGTAACTCGGTCCGTGTGGTCACAACAAAGCCACAAATCGGTTTAGTCTCTTCTATTTTGGTACGGGAATGTGTCCTGAACCACTAGAAAACGATAGATACAGAAGGCCAGACTCACATCAGTATGTATAAAAAAAAACTTGAGAGTTGTCAAATGACACCCGGATGGAACGAAGTTATTAGTTATTATGTACAAAAAACCTGTATACTCTCAACGAAATAATCGTCGCGACACCACACTGTTAAATGCGAAATAGAAAGACGAAACGAAATAAGAGAGAGAGAGTGAGAGAGAAAGACAGAAAGAGAAACACGAGCACGCCGCATGGCATACAACTATATCAAAAAGTGTCGTTAGAACGTTTGGTCTTTTTTTCCATCTATCCCCCTATCGCAATGTGCGATAAGGAAGTTCGTTCTAAATCTCAAGGAATTTAATTCAGTTAGTTAGAAAAATTACTTTCGAAAGTTATAAAAAAAAACAAAATGCTGCTACAGTCCCTGTCACAGTGCATCACGGCTCATGAAAGTACTGTAATTGTCCATACCAAAACTTAGAACTCTATGGAAAAGAATCGGCAAGATGGACACTCTTTTACATGATAATATTTTTACAAAATCATGGTTACTTCATTCATGTTGAGAGTATACAGTCATATCTTTCGTGTGAAAACGATGTAGGAAAACGTGCACACTAAAAGCTCCCAAAGTGAAAGCATTTAACATTGAAACTACTGTAACATGCCATCATCAAGATTTCAATGTATGGATGAACCAGGGTTGAAGGTTGTCCGAGGTTGCGATTTGTTCAAGAGATCCTGCGGCCCCGAAATATAAACGGTAAAAGAAGAAACATGGGTGGGTTTGCAGCAGTAAAAGTCTGATACTCCCCCCGCTTTGCCCAAACTTATTTTATTTTTCCCAGCTGCAAAAAGGCACTTTGCTATACATTTTATTATGCGTGCATTTTATACATTTCCTTTTTTTTCATTTTTAAATTGTTTTCAAAAACAAAATATTTGTCCGACTTTTAGATTATTCAAAAATAAGGTACACGTATTTTTTTATTAGTAAACTAGAATAAAAATGACAAAGATATAGCTCATTCAAGTTACGTGTGACGTCACGCGTTGCTGCATTTTTTCGCAACGCGTGACGTCACACGTCACACAAATAATTTAAAGGATAGACTAACTAGAATGTAATTACTTTGACCCTGAAAACTACCCTAATGTCAAGAAACAAACTGATGAATCTACAGTCCCGGTCACAAGGCATAATAACTTGTGAAAGTACTGTAGTTGTCCATTCCAAAGCATTGATCTCTATAGAGAAAAATAGTTAAGAAACTACATGAGTTTAATTCTCCGGCTACGTCTGTATTTCTGATTCCATATAACCCGCATCAATTTAAGTCGTATAAAAATTGACTTTCTGTTCACAACTGCCATATAACAGAGGCTATATACCGAACTGCAGTATCGATATAATTGATGTTTTTCAAAGGTCTTTCGTAAATAAAGGACGCGGCGGTGGGTTTTCCTACTATGTTTTGCATTTTAGTTAGTACTTTTTACAAAAGAAAGAGATCGGTTTTTGTTTTGAAGTATTTAATTAAGGTTTTCATTATTTTTATAAACTTAATGTTTAACTTGCACTGTTTTGTTTAGATCAATAGGCCTACTATGACATTTTAAAGCAGAACTTATTCCACTAAGTGAAATAGATGGTGCTAGACACCCTGTAAAGCTCTGTCCCTTTCCCTCAGCGGAATAAGTTCTGCTTTAACACGTCATGGTAGGGTAGCAACTCTTGCCACTGAATTGAGCTGAAATTGTACATTTATGTTTAGTTTGGATGTCAATGCTTGACTAACTAAAGTAAAGTCATTCTAAATCCAATATGGCGGACTAGTTAGTTTTTTAAGCACTGATAAAGACATCAATTAAAATAAATAAAAAGAATACCTATTAAAAAAAACGGCGGACGCCACCGAGGTCTCCGTACAAACTCTAGCCTATTCAATTATTTATTGCATCCTTACTTCCTTCCTTACTAATATTATAAAAACGAAAGTGAGTTTGTTTGTTTGTTTGTTTGTTACCTCTTCACGCTTTAATGGCTGAACCGATTTGGATGAATTTTGGTACAGAGATAGTTGGGAACCAGGAGACGGACATAGGCTAATATTTTTTTTAAAAAAGTGGGATGTGAGGGAGAAAGAGGGAAGAGAAGGTAAAACTTAGCGTTGCTATTACAAATCAATAAGGCGCAAGGGGAACTGTGTTACCCCAAATTACAAGCCGCGGGCGAAAGCTAGTTTTATATAAACGGTCATATCTTTTGACTGCGTAGACTTAAAGGATTATTTTTTTTTCACAGATCCAAGAGACCATAGATATGAGTATATGTTTAAAAAAAAAAAAGAGTTAAAAGGAAGACAGACCGACTGACAACAAATTATAGAATAAAGGGTCTTGATAAACGGACAACAAAGTGATTCTATAACGGCTTCGTTTTTTTCCCTTTGATGTACGGAACCCTACAAGATTTAGCATATTTAATAGCTTTTTTTCAAAAACGGACTTTGTGACGATTCCACGAAGGTCCCTTAGTCTCATTGTTCACAAAGACGACTGTTGAATGTGGGATTTTGATTTAGGGATTTTTAAGTTGTTTTACCCGCCTGTAAATAAATAAATAAATAAATATCTTGGGACAACTCACACACGGCTATCTGATCCCAAGCTAAGCAGAGCTTGTGTTATGGTAACCAGACAACTGATATACATACTTATATAATTTATAAATACATACATTTTATAGATAAATCACACCCAGACACAGGACAAACAATCATGCTCATCACACAAAGTTTGTCCTGGGTGGGAATCGAACCCACGACCTCCGGCTCAGCAGTCAGGGCCGCTAACCACTAGACCAAGAGGCCCGCCTGTATTTTGTGTGTCAAGAATTTTAGACCCCAAGTCCGGGCTTAAAAACTAGTTTAAAAACTAATTGATTACTCGCCAAAGGCCCCCTTGTAGGTTACGGACCTCGGCTTAGGGCGCGAAAGTACAGGCGTATAAGAATATTTGTACAATTATATCTATTTACATTTTTTAGAGGAGCTCCTGGCTAAATAAAAGCAGCCGCTCGGGTCGATCTTCAGGTTAAACCGCGCTTGCCTAGGTTGGTCTGTGGATGGGTGACCCGTGACATACCCAGTTTCCTTCATGCATCGGAAAACACGTTAAGCTGTTGGTCTCGGCTGACAAATGTAGATCTTTGATAGTCGTTACAGGTAGTCAGTATATCAAAAGTCTGACAACCAGTCTTATCAAGGAACATCGTATTACCCAGTACTAACTGGGTTGTGGAGGTCAGATAGGCAGTCGCTTCATGTAAAATACTGATATTCAGCTGCATCTGGTAAGACAACATAGTTGGGAAAAGGCTAGGCAGATGATGATATCTATACTTCTATACTCATATTATAAAGCTGAAGAGTTTGTTTGTTTGTTTGTTTGAACGCGCTAATCTCAGGGACTATTGGTTGGAATTGGAAAATTCTTTTAGTGTTGGATAGTCCATTTCTTGAGGAAGGCTATAGGCTATATAACATCACGCTAAGACCAACAGGTGCTGAGCAGCGCGGGTGAAACCGTGGGGAACCGCTAGTATATTTATGTTTGGGTCGTATTTAATAGAGAGCCAGCATATCACCATTGTCTGTATTCTACATTAATTTTTACACCCTCAGAAATATTCATTTTCGTCTATCATTCAGGATGCTACCAAAACAATGTCTTCCGCTTCATAAAGAAAAAAAAATATCACTCATGTCCCCATTTATCAAACCTTTTGGTATTATGATTTAATAAAACGTGAAAAAAGGTCAATGGTGTGCTGGATCATGCATATTAGGGTTCCGTAGTGAAGATGAATATTTGTAGATACACAAACATAAAGATAAAAAAGTTTTTGTTTCATTTTTGCAGCTGTTATTAAATAGTACCTAAGAATTTCCCGAAAATAAATAATTAATGATTGTTACCAGTAACATCATAATTATTATACACACTATTCAAAAATGACAGTCAGAAAAACGCTCAATACTTATAGAACAGTGTAATTGACGACACGGTTGGCGCAGCGGCTACGCGATCACTGCTGGGGTGATTGTGTAGAATGCGAATGTGTACCCGCACCCCAGCCAGAAATGACGAGAAAGAACACCGTGTGGTTTTAGTCAGTAGGAGTCTGACAGACCCCTCCGCAAAGGCGAAGAAGAAGAGTGAAGAGAGAGGCAAAAAAGAGTGGCTAAGCGATCGACTGCTGCGCTACGTCATTAATTCGATCCCCGCACGAAACAAATATTTGTATGACCTGCTGATGGTGCTAGACACCCTGTATAGCTCTGTCTCTTTCCCTCAGCGGAATAAGTTCTGCTTTAAGATGTCATAGTAGGCCTGCTGCAGAACAAATTGGCCAATACCCGATAGCCCGAAAGACGCAAAAAGCTTACTTTCTTCTTAATTAAATAACGAAATTAAAACGACTCCGTTTTTGCCATAAAGCTACAGAACCCCAACAGCATAAAAACTCAAACGCGTCGGCCGTGTTATGACGTCATAAGCCTGTGGATTGATGGCAGCGGTAAAATGTTGCATACCAAATATTGTCATAAAGCGCCGTTTTAGGTACCTACCATGAGTGAAACATTGTGATTGGTTGAATACTTTTCGTGTTATGTGGGAGTGATATGCATGAGTGACGAGTACTTATATCTTGCCAGTAGTTACTGTTGAGCGTGAAATTCTAGGTTCATTTCCCAGGTTGGGCATAGTCTTGTAACAGAGTGGGTATTCCATCTCCTTTGTTGGCTCAACCTCTTTTCTTCTGGAACAATATCGTTTTTTTTTTATAAATATTCTATATATATTTTGAATTTCATTCTGTCACTAGAGTCATCTTCAACAATCATTTTTTGGTCATTACAATTTGATCAGAGTTAGCAGCTACATCTGTTCAGAAATATCCAATTTTTTTTTAATCTGCTTCATTTTTTAGGTTTGACTTTTCATCGAACTAACTTAGTACTAAACTACAAACTACACTAACTAAATAAATCGAACTCAACAACGGTTAATAGAATGGACACAAAATCTCGTACAAACGTACAACTTTGTGGTTGATAGTAATTTTTAGGGTTCCGTACCTCAAAAGGAAAAAAACAGAACCTTTATTAGATCACTTTGTCGTCTGTCTATCTGTAAATATCCTTTATCTCGAGAACGCAACATGGACGCACCGAGTTAGAATTAAAACCATTTAATTAAATTAATAAAATCAACCCTCTAAGTCTACGCGTTCAAAAGATATGGCCGTTTATGTATACCATGTATATTATCTACACATGTTTTTGCAAATAAATGAATCTTGAATCTATGTCGCATTTTTGTACGGAACCCTAGCCGCGCGAGTTTGACTGGAACTTGATCGGTTTTTTGATACCTATTTTCTCTTGTAACTTTATATTTGTATATATATTTTTAAAATATTAGTTACGAAATCCTCAGTACGGCCCATTCTCTGAATTGGCTTGTTTACTCATTCGGTTCACTCTTTGCATACGATTCCAGAAAAACAGTGTATTTTATATTAATTGAGAGTTTTCTATAAATAGCTTCCAATATAGACTGTAACTCTATACATTTGTTTCCACTTACCGACTTAGCAGACTGATGTTAATCCTTACTAATATTATAGAAGCGAAAGTGAGTTTCTTTGTTACGGCTTTACGCCTAAATGGCAAAACCGATTTTGATGAATTTTGGTACAGGGATAGTTGGAACCCTGGAGACTGACATAGGCAATTTTTTTATATTTTTATGTGAGAAAAGGGGGATTCATTTTATATGGGAGTTTTTGCAGTTTTTAAGAAACCTACAAATCAAGAAAAGGAAACCCCGTGTTACCCGGAATTTAACGCGAGCAAAGCCGTGGGCAAAAGCTATATGTAAATATTCGTTTATTTGTTTGTCTTTACGTCACAAAACAGACAGCTCTAATCACAATCGCGTATGCGACGTGTCTCCACAGACAATGGCCCAGTTGGCCAATATGACGACACGACTGGCGCAGTGGCTGAGCGATCGACTGCTGCGGGTTCGATTCCCGCACGGAACATATATTTGTATGGCCTACAGATAGTGGTTTCGGGTCTGGCTGTTTGTGTATGTGAGTTTATGTGTTAGTAAACGCACCCACGATGCAAGAGAAATTCCTAGTGTGTCTAAAGAGTTGACAATCTTTTGGCTGCGTCAGCGAGCCCAGAGTCCAAAGGGAAGTTATTTGATAATTTCCCATCACCCAAAATGTCGGGTCTTCGCATAACTGAATTTTGGGCTAAAAATCCTACTAATATTATAAATGTTTGTGAGGATGTATGGATGTTGTTATTGATGATGCGGATCTTGATGAAATTTGACACAGAGTTAGATTATAGTCTGGAACAACACATTGGAATTTTCCATCATAACGTGGGCAAACCCGCGGTCGCCAGCTAGTTCATAAACTTTAGTAAGACAAAGGTTTTACTAAGGAGATTATAGAGTTCCTATAGAATGGCAAAGGCAAAGATGTAGGGCAACACTAGATATGTTTATTTTGCGTGGGATGTAAGATTAAGATCAAGTACATTTATTCAGCTGGTAAGTTCCCCCGGCTCATGTCAATACTCAACTGTGCCAAATTGTAAAACACACTGCTTTTTTATTAGTTACTACCTTTTGCCCGCGGCTTCGCTCGCGTTAAATTCGGGGTAACACAGTTCCCCTTGCGCCTTATTGATTTATAATAGCAACGCTAAGTTTTCCCTTTTCTTCCTTCGTTCTCCCTCATATCCCACTTTTTTTAAATAATAAATTAGCCTATGTCCGTCTCCTGGTTCCCAAATATCTCTGTACCAAAATTCGTCAAAATCGGTTCAGCCATTAAAGCGTGAAGAGGTAACAAACAAACAAACTCACTTTCGCTTTTATAATATTAGTAAGGATAAGTAAGGATTGTTTCGATAGGAAATCAGCAAAAATGTCCCTTGATCTGGGCGGAGTGGCAGCTTTTACTGACTAAAACCATCGATATTCCTTCTTTTTTATGTTTTGTGGTCAAGTATATTCTTTCAACAACCGGCAGTTTAGTTTAAATCGCTATAAATAATGTAACATTGTCTTAGGGTTTTTGCCGATGTGTAATCATCAATATACAAGGTGGAAAATAAAACGGGCCCTAAAGGGAACCTACCTCCGGGGTTGCGGGTTGTTCGAAAGAGAGATACCGCGGCCCCGGAACGTAAAGGGCAATAGAAGGAACATGGGTGGGTTTTAGTCAGTACAAGTCTGATATGCCCCCCAGTGAAAAATACAACTAAACAGAAAGACTAATAACAGCGCATTTGTTTACGTAACCAACTGACGTCATTTTTTTTTTCCACCCCGAAAAAAAAAAGAGGGAAACTACCTTAAATTATTAAGTTGGCTCATTTTACTTAAAGGAGACATTCCTTTATTTTAAAAAATAAACCAAACTGCATTCCAAGATTTTTTTAAAACTCCTGCCCGGGACCCAAACCAACATATAATTTAAAAAAAACGCTCGCTATTTTATTATACTAATCGGTAGGATTAATATTCAGTATAAAATATCTCTAAAAAAAATAACATATTATCCTATTTTTTGCTTTATTTTTTTTTAATAGTTCAAACACGTGTAGCTGCTAGCCGTGACCAAATTGTAATGACAAAAAAAGATTGTTGAAGATGACGCATATGACAGAATGAAATTCGAAATATGAATATTCAAAAAATAAAAATAGAAACTGATACAGAAGAAAAGAAATTGAGGCAACAGAGGAGGTGGCATATCCACTTTGTTACAACAGTATCTAATACCGACGGACGGTGATTAAAAATCACCGTCCGTCGGTCTATTGACGACAGGCCGTGTCGACGGCGCGTTCGTGTTTCACGCGCGCCTCAAAGAGATGTCAGCAAAGCAGAGGAACTTGCCAGAGCCTCCGCCTGCCGGGGTTGCGGGTTGTTCAAAAGTTATACTGCGGCCCCGGAAAGTAACGCTTTCCCACTCCAAAAAAAATGTATTTCAATCATGAGCGAAAGCCAATAACACAATTAAAATATCAAAGGTAGCAATCAATTTAAATGTAAAATGCAGAGGTTACTTGGCAACCTACCAGATTAATCACTCACTAAATTAAAATTGCAAATCTAGCACAAAATTCAGTTAAAAACCAGATTTTCAAAGGTGAACGATCAGACTGCAACTATATCTACACACGCTAATGATATTGCACACCTAGGTATATTTAAATTGAGACAATTCAAAAATGGTATTATTTTCAGGAGACAAAAATACTTAAAAAATTACTGTATGTTTGGGAAATAGGAAACATATTTTTTTAGATTATTATGTAGGTTGCGTATTGTCTTAATTATGGATATATAAATTGTGTCATGTTCTATGTGTCATATTGCAATAAGTGATTTAAAAATGGTTTCGTATTTTCCTTCAGAGATACGTAACCCTGTAAACTAATTTCAAGTCATTAATGTGGAAGTAACAACAATATACAACAATGATTAGAATATACATTATGAGCAAAAATAAACTAGTCCACTCTGTTTTATTTTTTTTAAAAAAACGTTGCCTCACACTAGGAATTACTCCTGTATCGTGGGTGCGTTTACAAACATTCAATCTCACATTCACAAACAGCCAAACCCGGAACAACTATCTGTAGGCCATACAAATACCTAATTGTTCCGTGCGGGGATCGAACCCGCGATACGCAGCGCAGCAGTCGATCGCTCAGCCACTGCGCCAACCGTGTCGTCTGCGCCAACTATTTATCAAATTGGCCACAAAAACCACTGTTTTGGATCAAAACCGTGCGCTGAAGCGAATTTTACAATTTACTGGTTCAAAGGAAATTGTTGAATGCATGATTTTGTATTAGCGTGAACAGTGCTGGCATTGTTCATTGGCTGGGTACGGCGGTTGCGTTTGGTATTGGTGGTACATGCAGGTTTGAACTTTATAAACGGAGTCAAAACGTAGTCTTTACAGAGCCTTCATCTAAGCATGACGTTTTTGGTGTGAAAAGTTACAAAAAAAATCAATAATAAAATAATAAATTAATTTACTTGACACAAACATTAGTTAGATTAAACAGATAAAACAGGAAAAAATGAATTGAAATGAATGAAAATCTATTAAAGACTGCTGAGCGTTAACGAACGAAAGGAACAAAAACGATATGTAAACGTCAATAGATTTTAACTATATGCGCTAGGTTATAAAGTTGAAAATGTATTAGTGACTGCTGAGCGATAACGATTGTCGTCTGCTGCCGACTGCTGTTTGGCTAAAGGGCCAGTATATATATTTTTAATGTTATATTGAAGGCATATGTGTACTGAACTAGATAAAAAAAATGCAACTCAGACATCAGCGCTCTCCTTTATTTTTTTCCGGGTGGGAAATCATCAAATGACTTCCCCCGAGATAAGATACAATTATATAGCAACTTAGATATAAACCATGCTTGTGTGTGTGTGCGTGCGTGTGTGTGTTTATGTGTGTGAGTGTGTGTTTGTTTGTGAGAGTGTGTATTCATGTATGTGTTTCATTTTGTTTGTTTTAAAAGTGCATCAGTGTCTGCGTAGTTTAGTGTCATTATTCACTTAGTTAGAATATTTTTACATTCTCGTTATGGTTTATTGTGTACATACATCTTTCTATTTAT
This sequence comes from Ochropleura leucogaster, assembly GCA_958449745.1. Classification (NCBI taxonomy): domain Eukaryota; kingdom Metazoa; phylum Arthropoda; class Insecta; order Lepidoptera; family Noctuidae; genus Ochropleura; species Ochropleura leucogaster. Next base: position 14,014,336 of record OY288221.1, on the reverse strand, counting down.
GCTATTATAAAGTTGACATGATAGTTTTCTGTACTGAATGGCGGCAAATTCAGTTTTAGTTTGTGGAACCTGTGCTACGAGATATTTCCGTCTTCTTGTTGTTGTGGTTGGGTCATACGGTATTTTTTTATGTATTTTTAAAACGGTGTAAATGATGTATAACTTTCTAACAGAAAGCAGTCCAAGCAATATAGATAAAATTCGTTAATCATTCATATTCACACATTATATATGGACGACACGGTTGGCTGCGTGTCGCTGGTTCGATTCCTGGATAGAAAAATATTTGTATAGCCTACAGATAGTTGTTCCGGGTCTGGCTGTTTGAATATGTGAGTTTAAATGTTTGTAAACGCACCCACGATACAGGAGACATTCCTAGTGTGTCAAAATTTTATATTTGAAAATCAGCTTAAAATCGTCGGAGAAATCGCATAACATACATACAAAAAAAATCAGAACCTCCTAATTTTTTAAAGTCGGTTAAAAAGTATCAAACATTATATCCACACAAATCTCTAACTCCGCAGTATCTCATGTCATATCACTACATCACCAAGTTAGCTCAGCGTCCATTTGTTTGCTCGTCACTAGTGACGTCACCCATGACGTATTGAACGTTGTAATATGACGCTGTGACGTGTTGGTATAGGGTAAGCAGGACTGTCAATGGGGTCATTGATATTCGGGGTGCTGTTGATTTTGTTTTTGGTGTAGTATCTGTTGTGGTGGGCGAAATATTCGTGTATACGTTTTGACTCTATTGTCCTGTTGAATGTCCCAACAAACGGTTGACGGGTCTGTTGGTCTAGTGGTTAGTGGCCCTGACTGCTGAGCCGGAGGTCGGCACGGTTGGCACGGTAGGCACGGTTCGGGTTGGTCGTTTCCTATGGAGAAAAACCGGCAAGAAACTCCATACTCTATTAAAATCATATGGTTTTACAACCCGGATCAACGCAGGATGGATGAAATGGCGACAGGTCACTGGAACAACTTGTGACCCACGGATGCCCCTCAAGTTAAAGGGGAAAATATATAAGTCCGTGATTAGACCTGTTGTACTGTATGGGTCGGAATGCTGGGCTGTAAAAAAGGTGGATAAAAAACGATTGCATGTAGCGGAGATGAGAATGTTGAGATGGATGTGTGGAGTGACAAGAATGGATAAAGTAATGAATGAATATATTCGAGGAAGTTTGAAAGTTGCGCCTGTTACAGAAAAAATGAAAGGGAGTCGTTTGTCTTGGTATGGACATGTAATGAGGAGGGATGAAGGACATGTGACTAAAAGAGTAATGGATCTGAATGTTGATGGACGGAGAGCGAGAGGAAGGCCAAAGAAAAGATGGATGGATTGTGTAAGGAATGATATGAAGAAGAAAGGAGTAAATGATGCCATGACGTCTTTTTTTTTTTTTTTTTTTTTTTCCGGGTGGGAAATCATCCAATGACTTCCCCCGCTCTGGGTGGAGCGGAGGGGCATGTCAGACTTGTACTGACTAAAACCCACCCATGTTTCTTCTATTGCCCTTTACGTTCCGAGGCCGCGGTATCTCTTTCGAACAACCCGCAACCCCGGCAGGCAGAGGCTCTGGCAAGCCCCTCTGCTTTGCTGACTCTCTTTGAGGCGCGCGTGAAACACGAACGCGCCGTCGACACGGCCTGTCGTCAATCGACGGACGGACGGTGAACTACCCATTGCTCACCGCCCACAGGCCCGCATCTACGGTGGCCGGAAGTCGTCTCGCGGCGCCCGGCGCCATGGGCGTCTCCCGCGGCGGCTGGGTTGGGCAGATGTTCTTTCCCTCAAACGCCCGGCCACCTCCTTCGCTAACATTACTGCTTCGCAGAAGGTGGTGACCGCTTCCCATTCCCTCTCGCTCCGGACCATGGCCTGAACCAGGGCCGGACGCGAGAGATCGCCGCCGCCGATCGCCTCTACGAGGGCACGGCGGTGCTCCGCCCAAGCCGGGCAGATCGCCACTGTGTGCTCCACCGTGTCCTCCGGGCGATCGTCACAATGGTGACACCCGGGCGCTTCCTCCCGCCCGATGATGCCATGACGTCTGATAGGGGAGAATGGAAGAAGAAAACGTGTTGCGCCGACCCCAAATAGAATGGGACGAGGGCAGGAAAATGATGATGGTTTTACAATGTTGTTGTTATAGTGTTAGTACTTAAGTATGAGAGGACAGCGTAAGCCCGACAATCAGTCATTGCTTACTTTACAAAACGTAAAATAATAAGTTATCAACTGTCTAAGAATGTACAAGACTAACAATGTCCTCTCATTCAAAACAAATTGTCAACACAAAACAAATTTCTGACTTATTTCACATTAGTCTATTTGACAATGTAATTAATTAATGTAATTGTGCAATAAATTACTATGACTTTCTCTCTTTGCGAATTACAGGAGAAATAATACGATAGATATTATAAATGTAACATTTGATGCTCAGATTTTTACAACGATCTTAAAATCAGTTTTCACACATAAAAAAAAATCGACTAAAAAACCCGTATGTGTGTAAAATGGATTTAACCAAATGGATAACTGTTTATGCCACAAATTTGTATGGAACAGTCTGTGCGCGAGTCCGACTCGCACTTGGCCGGTTTAGACAGACAGACGGACAACAAAATGATTCTATAAGGGTTTCATTCGGAACCCCAAAAACTACTTTCAGCAGAAAGAAGTAACTTTTCTATTTTTAACTTTCCTATTCTACAGTTCGCAATCCTTGTCAAATAGTGTTAGAACTCAGAACCCTCTATATTAGCAGTGAGTCGGGTAACAAGATATCGTCGTCAGCCGCAAGCAGCCCCTCACTCAAATAATTCATGAATTGAAACCGTACATTACAGGGGAATGAGCAGAAGGTTCAAGAGAAAAGTTCAGTCGTGTTTGCGGGGTTGAGGGTTGTTCGAAAGAGATACCGCGGCCCAGGAACGTAAAGGGCAATAGAAGGAACATGGGTGGGTTTTAGTCAGTAAAAGTCTGACATGCCCCCCAAAAGTTGAAGGAAGATTTTTGATTTGATTTTTTGGGGAAGTTATTTGATGATTTCCTAACAGAAAAAAAAAATAAAAGAGGAAAGTTCACAAGATGAGGGGTTTTTTAAACTATTACCTTATTTATTTTTCAGTCATTGAAAACCTAAAAACATAATTCACAAAATGATCTTATCTATAAAACTAGCTTTTGCCCGCGGCTTCGCTCGCGTTGAATTCGGGGTAACAGAGTTCCCCTTTCCTGATTTGCAGGTATCTGCTACCTGTAGTTTTTGCCCTTGCGCTTTACTTATTGTAAAAGCAAAGCTAAGTTTTCCCTTTTCTTCCCTCTTTATCCCTCATTTCTCACTTTAAAAAAAGGCACAGCTAGTAAGTATTATAAAATTAAAACTGAGAGGGCGGTGTCTATGCGATGGCTAGCGAGGTGTGAGAAAAAGAAAGGGGAGAACTTTGCCCAGCCGTGGGATACGCAGTACGTACAAAAAATGTGTGATGAATTTTTCACCTACCTATTGCTTATAATATATGTACGTCTTAATACACTGACAGCCAAATTAGAAAGTTGCGCACTAAAGGTGCGCACCAAAAACGTGACACATTTTCGTTACTTTAGTAGGTTTTATGCCTCGGATTTTTCTCATACCGGGCGCCTTATATATGAAAATCGATTCTTAAGGAGTAAACTCCAATAAACTCCAATAAAACAAGAAACACAAAACATTTGAAGCCAAAAATAATAAAATTAAACCACCTGTATGTCTGTGCTGCTTTGAGTCGTAGAAACGGGCGTTTTTTTTATTGTAAATTGTATTAATTGAAAGTACGTATCTCGTTTTTAGAAATTAAGTAACGAATGTGAGTACCAATATAAACCATTTATTGGTTTAATGGTACATAATCAATTCGAAATTTTATTGTCAACTACGTAGATGAATAAATAAATTTAAAAAGAAAGAAAATAGAGTTATTTTTGACAAGGTAGTTCTTTCCCTGAATGCGGGCGAAATTTACAGTCAGTCGTTTTTATTATTATTAAATTCTTAAACATTTTTGGCATCCCTGAAAATAATAAAAACTTTATTTGATTAAAACAAACAAATACATCAAATAACAATATTTAGAAGATCTAAAAAGATCGTAAAACTTAAAAAAGTTGCAAATTTTTCATTTTAAACCTACGACACATCTTGCTACGGCGTAGCACGCGTCTACGAATTCCATTATAGAGCTACGAGCTACGCAGGCACGCTACGATTGGCACGTTCGTAGCGTTATTGAAATGCGATGCGAGACCGCCGTAATGAGATCACTGGCATTTGTTTAAACTATTGTTCTTTTCAAGTATTCTCATCTTGACGGGGGTAAGCAGAGTTCTAAGTACTAATAGTCATTAAATATTCTATAGTACGGCCAACGAGAAGCGATACCAAATGTAAACAAAACCCATGCTAAAACCCCATCTAAAATGGCCGCCCGAATGTTGGCGAACCCGTCTTAACGTTGTCATGTTTTTGCCGGGAGAACGAGACATTACGACAAAGACACAAGATGGAAAGAGCTAAATATTAGATTGTCAACGCCACAGTTGTTCTTTAGGTTTTTGACCTTTCGTATCGCTTCTCGTTGGCCGTACTACAGTTACTTTCTCTGACAAGAAATGTGTTACTGTGGGATTTTTTTACAGATCATGTTTTGGTGTAAGATATACCATAGTCAAGTTCACTAGGTGGTAGAGGCTATTGGCAAAAGCGATCTTTCATACCAGCTCTGGCTCAGTCTTTGACCGGAACGAGAGAGAATGAGAAGCGGTCACCTTCTTCTACGAAGCAGTTATGCCAGCGAAGGAGGTGGTTGGACTTTGAAGGAGAGAAGGTTTTTTTTTTTTTTTTTTTATTATTGATAGGCTCGCGTTTGACCACTATCTCACCTGATGGTAAGTGATGATGTGGTCGACGATGAAGCACGCTTACCTAGAAATTGCCTATTCACTCTTGACTTGAAAACCCCCAGGTTATAGCTGTCAGGAAATACAGACTCCGGTAGGGAATTCCACTCCTTAGCAGTACGCACAATGAAGTTATTCCCAAACCGTTTAGTGCGTGTGGGTGGAATGTGTACCATGGAACAGATGATTTCCCATCGGCAAAAAATCAGGAATTAAGTATCCTGTATTTTTTTCTTTTGAGTAACGAAACCTTAAACTAAATACATCACTGGGATAATAAGCTAAAGTTAAAAAAGAAACTCCTCCTTAATAATGTTTTCTGGGAATGAGTCCAGAAAACAGTCAGCATTGTCACGTTGAAATTGCAATGCTCATTAATATAAGCTAAATATGTCTGAAATAAAAGATTTTATTTTGTTTATTTATTACCAGCTTTTGCTCGCGACTTCGTTCGCGTGGAATAGTGACTTCCAGCAGCACGGAGCATATTAACAGCTCAACATTTATTTTATAGTACTGAATTGATGCCGACTTCTGACCAATAGATGGCGCTGTATGTCCGGAATAAATTTTATTTTTATTTTTTGTAATAAAAACTATCCTATGTCCTGTCTCAAGTTCCAAACTATGTCTGCACCAAATTTCACACAAATCGGTTCAGTAGTTTAGGCGTGAAGAAAAGACAGACAGACAGAGTTACTTTCGCATTTATAATATTAGTTTGGATATTAGTTTGGATTAGTTTGGATTTTTATTCGTTGACCAAAATAACAGCCAGTGATTTTTTCAGAAAAAAAAACCGGCCAAGTTCGAGTCGGATGCTCGCACCGAGGGTTCCGTACAAACTTGCGACATAAATAATTGCCAAACGTAGACTAACAGGGTTGATTTTTTCACAGCACTAAGGTACTACAGAATAGAATAGAATATACTTTACTAGCTGTTCCCCACGGTTTCACCCGCGCTGCTCAGCACCTGTTGGTCGTAGCGTGATGTTATATAGCCTATAGCCTTCCTCAAGAAATGGACTATCCAACACTAAACGAATTTTCCAATTCCAACCAGTAGTCCCTGAGATTAGCGCGTTCAAACAAACAAACAAACTCTTCAGCTTTATAATATTAGTATAGATATAGTATAGATTGCACAATAAAATTGCAGTTTAAGCTGTTTTACAATAAAATGCTAAATCTATGGTTACAATGGCGGTCTTATAGCTAATAGCGATATGTTCCAGACAACCTTTACAGACTTTAACGTAATAGTTTTAATTTCAACTCGATAATTGTGTGAGTACTATGTACTTTTGTAGTACATAGTACTCACGCTAACATTTGATGGAAACCTACGTCTTTTCTTGACTAATTTGCTCTGGCGGTTGAGAGCATCTCATGCTCACTTAAATGTCTAGCTGATGGTGGCGCGTGTGTAGGATCATTTAGTTCCCTCCAAAATGGTTGAGTTGAATGGTGCCGATCTATGCGTCATGTTCCTGAACGGGCGCTGTCAGCCACGGCTTATTTGAATTAATTATGTTGCCACGGCTTATTTGAATTAATTATGTATTTTTGCAATTCCTTTTGTTTTTATGGACACTTTTAATATGCACGTCTTGCTACATCGTTCTCACATAGATTACCATATAACACGAATGATGTAACCAAGGTTCTGTAACAATATTCTGATTTAAAAGAGTGTCCATGGAGTTTCTTGCCCTTTCTACTCCATAGAGATCTACGCTTTGGAATGGGCAACTACAGTACTTTCACAGTTATTATGCCTTGTGACTGGGACTGTAGCTTAATTTTTATTGTTGTCAATGTTTCGACAGTTCCAAAGTGCCTGTAACTGGCCTACTTGAAATAAATGATTTTGATTTGATTTGATACCTTCACGCGTTCAAGTGACAGACAGACGGACCACAAAGTGATTCAACAAGGGTTCCGTTTTTTTTTATTTTAAGGTACCCTAAAAACAGTCAATATGGTAATTTGACATTATTCTGTCTTTGAACGCCAATCGTAATGAGGTGAAATACAGAAGGAAGCAAAAATGATAATAAAAAATTAAACAGCCAGAATTTCTATAAAATAATAAATTCTCAACGTAAACGAATTATGGGAAAGAATTGGATTAACTTCTGCCAATGAAAGCAGCGAGGTTTTTTTTTGTGAAATAAATCTCTGAACAGGTAAAGGAAATGTTTGCCTTAAAATGATTTCATTTTCCGAAAATTCACTTATTTCTGTGTTACTTTTATCATTGATGGAGTCCGGTATATTTTATTATAATCAGAATCTTGAGTCAAGTAATTTGACTTTTAAAATAAAAGTAAAATGAGATTTCATGTCGTAAAATATTGTGCAGTGGAATGTACCTTTCAGGTTATCTTACAGATGAAAAACCGAAACCACCTTAGAGATCAAGGTCTTAGTAAAGTCCAGACATTGATATCTCAACAAAACATTTCAAAGCGACCTCTACAAGTACCTCGAGAGTAAAAAGCGTGAAGTTTCAAACTCATACAGCCTATAACAGGACTCGCGGGGCCAGTAATTGTGTATCGAGCCAACGAAACAAAACTAGATCGGAATGTAATGGGAAAACTTTCCCATAGCGTTGTGTACATTATTTAGTACTTAATTGGGGTATTCTTCCCATGGAATAAATTTCCCATTACGAATTTTTGGAGAATAACAAGGTATTTATATGGGGTCGAGGATATTTGTGGTGGATTCAAGGACTTAGTCATTAAACTGAAACTTATTACATCGTCTCAAACTTTTTCGTCTATGTGTTGCATGTCGCGTGACGGTCGGCCGCGGATTAGGGACGTCGAAATGTCTGTAATGTGAAAAAAAGTTTCACTTTTACCGTAGTTTTATAAAACCACACAAACTTTTTTTATTTATGCACAATATACAGATACAAAGGTAGGTTTTACTGAATTGAAATCATCAAATTTCTTCCCCCGCTCTGGGGAGAGTGTCAGACTTACAAATTAAAACCCACCCATGTTCTTTCTTTTGCCTATTATGTTCCGGGGCCGCGGTATTTCTTTCAAACCACCCGCAACCCCGGCAGGCGGTGGCCCTGGCAGGCCCTTCTCCCTTGTGGCGCGCATGAAACACTGGACAGATGGACGGTGAGAAACCCATTGCTCACCTTCCACAGAATTGCATCTACGGTGGCCGATGAGGAACTGCGCAGGCGGTAGGTGAGGTTACCATGGCGCCTCCAGCCACTCCTCAAAGAGAGAACTTATCGCCACTATTGTGAAGGATCTCACTATCGGATATTTCAATCACGTGGTTCAAGATTCTTACAATTTCAGTAAAGAAAAACTAGGTACTTCAAAAAATCATCATCTGCCTAGCCTTTTCCCAATTATGTTGGGGTTGGCTTTCAGTCTAACCGGATGCAGCTGAATATCAGTATTTTACATGGAGCGACTGCCTATCTGACCTTCACAACCCAGTTAATACTGGGTTATACGATACCCCTTGGTTAGACTGGTTGTCAGACTTTCGGAACACTGACTACCTGTAACGGCTGTCAAAGATCTACAAATGACAGCCGGTACCAACGGCTTAACGTGCTTTCCGAGGCACGGAGGAAACTCGGTATGTAACAGGTTGTCACCCATCCACAGACCTACCTAGGCAAGCGCGGCTTAACCTAAAGATCGACCCGAGCGGCTGCTATTATTTAGCCACGAGCTCCTCAAAAAATATACACTTTAAATGCTGAAACATTTTCGATGCGCGGACAGGGAGCGTGACCAACGCTCATTTCTTCGTGGTTTAAATACAAAGTTAGAATGAACATTGCATAACAAAGAGTTCTTTTAATAAAAAAATCTTTTGCTCCGGCAGTCAAACAGTTTTAACTCAGTGTTTTATTTTTGTAGTATCAAGTTTGTTTGGACGGGCGCCATTTTAAATTGTTATTTTTTTTCGTTTCCCCACACTAGGAATTTCTCCTTCATAGACCCTCGACACTATAATTACCATCACTCATCGGCCAAGTGAGGTAATGTTATCGTTTCTTCTCCATATTAGAATACTAGCTGTTCCCCACGGTTTCACCCGCGCTGCTCAGCACCTGTTGGTCGTAGCGTGATGTTATATAGCCTATAGCCTTCCTCAAGAAATGGACTATCCAAAATTAAAAGAATTTTCCAATTCCAACCAGTAGTCCCTGAGATTAGCGCGTTCAAACAAACAAACAAACAAACTCTTCAGCTTTATTATATTAGTATAGATTTTAAATCCTTACTTAATATCTTCCATAATATCAAAATGAATCGCAAAATGTGTTGGTAAGCGTATAACTCAACAATGCCTGGACCAACTTTACCAATTCTTTTTTTTATATTCGTTTAAGTCCAAGGATGGTTTTACGACGAGAAAAAAAAGCTAAAGGCAGTATAGATTTTTGTGTAGATTATGTAGGTAGGTAGCATTGCAACGCCGGGGCACAGCTAGTAATATTATAAAAGCGAAAGTGAGTTTGTTTGTTTGCTACGTCTACACGCCTTAATAGCCAAACCGATTTTGATGGATTTTGGTAGAGATTATTGAGACCTAGGAGACGGACCCAGGCTAAAAAAAGTGAGAAAGAGGGAAGAAAAGGGGTATAAAAATATTTATTTTTCGAACTATACCACGCGGACGAAGCGAACGGAAGCTTGTACTCAATAACATTAAGTCAAACGCTTAAACAAGACTAAGCTATCTTACTAATCTTACTAATATTATAAAAGCGAAAGTGAGTTTGTTTGTTTGTTTGTTTGTTACCTCTTCACGCTTTAATGGCTAAACCGATTGTGATGAATTTTGGTACAGAGATAGTTGGGAACCAGGAGACGGACATAGGCTAATATTTTTTTGAAAAAAGTGGGATGTGAGGGAGAAAGAGGGAATAAAAGGGAAAACTTAGCGTTGCTATTACAAATCAATAAGGCGCAAGGGGAACTGTGTTACCCCGAATTTAACGAAGCCGCGGGCAAAAGCTAGTCGTGTATAATAACGCGGCTTTTGATAACGTATACAATAACAAACAAAACGACTTCCCCTCACCCCGATCCAGAGGATCTTCCAATTAAGTGGAAACGCCTTTCACTTCAAATTACATTTTAATTAAATCGTAATTCCTCGGCAAAATTATTATAAATCATGTTTAGTTTCAAATACGAGGGATGGTGGGACCATCTCCCTGAATCTTCCCATTACTCATCTGATAGTCGATTCGTTTAGACGCGATATTTTCTATTAATTAATTTTAGCTTATGTTTAACTTACCACCAGATAATTATAGCAGTAACAAATAGCAGACAAAAAACCCGCATTTTAATGTAAAATTATAACCAAAGTTTTAACACTTTGCTATCCTATTTAAGCAAAATGACTCCAAATAAATCATGGTTAACCCAAAAATAGCTTTCCAGCTGTTTTAGAACCCAATGGCTTGAAGACCGGACGGTATGTCTTTGTTTCCGTGGAAGTTGGGTAGGCCTTTAGTGAGGGACGCAACGTGCGTCGATACTCTTGCGCCATCTTATCTTAATAGCTCTTCGTGCTGCGCTGGCGCTGCTGCTGCGGCTGCAGATAACCTCAAGCGGCGTAAATATAGTAACCTTATTGGGAACTATATTTTCGAGCCGTTTGGGGTTGAAACTCTGGGACCGTGGGGTCTTTGTGCTCACAGCCTTTTTAAGGAAATTTCAAAACGTTTGGTTGGCACTTTCCGTGACCCAAGGGCTGGCTTTTACTTTGGCCAGAGGCTTAGCTTTGCCATACAACGTGGCAACGCGGCCAGTCTCTTGGGGACATTGCCAACTGACAGCGTTGAGGACGAACTTTTTGACGCTATTTTTTATTTTTTTTATAAGTGATCACCAAAATGATACCTATCCTAAGATAGGTCAACGGAGCCCCGCTACGAGGGGCTCTTATTTCTGGGTGGTTAAAAAAATCCACGAAGGTTAAGGCGGGAGCTCCGCTCCACTACGCTCCAGCCTTAGCCTTCCAACCTAACCTATCCGAGTCGGGGTACTCTGAGTCATGGTGTTAACCATAATGAGGTTATAATTCAAGTATATTTACGATAGCTTTTAAATTGACTTATTCGTAATAAAATAGTGTGAATTACCTATTAATATACGCCATTACAAAGTCGGCTATATCATTCAACGACAATGCTAAATTAAACAACTTGACGAGTTGTCCTTTAGTCATTCAATTGAATGTCGTCATTCTATGAACGCGCTAGTCATACAATCTCGGATGACAAAACCACAGCTGCGCACAATTACAGCAGCTGTTACTGGCCACGGCTCTTTTAATAAACACCTCTTTGTCTTAGGAGTCACAGACAGCCCACTGTGCCGAGCCTGAATGGAGGTAGACGAAACAGCAGCCCACGTGCTTCTGCACTGCCTAGAGGTTGCCCCATACAGGGCAAAGTACTTCGGTAACCCAGGTACTCTTCGCGAGATCGTCAGCAACACCAAGGCGCTGCTGACGTTTCTCGTGGAGCTGGGGTGGATCGAATAATATTCCCACCCATACGCAAAATACGCGCCTCACACGTGGAGTTGCGGACACCAGCCCGTTATACAATAGTCATACAATCAAATAGTTGATTCAACCAGTTGACTGCGACAGCATCATAATACTTTATTTGGTAATAAGCCTACATTTTACGGCAATCACAGATGTTTATTTAGGCAAGAATAACACATTAATTAGCTGGGCAAGATTTGGTGATCATTTACTACATTTGGTGGTCGAATACAAATTAAAGTGCAGTCGTGACTAAAATAGCTGGTACTATTGTAATTTTAGACCTTATTTCCCTTTTAAGTAGATATTTTTGGTTACAAAGCTAAGGGTATCAAAGCATTTTATGGTGGTTATAATATTTAACCAAAACATTTTTTAAAGATTAGAAAGATTCAATGAGTGTGTGTGAGAAGGTTTTAAAACACGCCAGGATTTCAATCCACAACCTCATAAACGAGAGGCGAGGCACTCAACTTCAGGGTCATCACGATGTTCAAGATGAAGATAGCTTATATTCTATATACAAAAGCTAATAAAGATCTCGGAAAAATGCAATGTCCCCGTAGAATGATCATATAACTCAAATTCGGTTTATCACAGGAGGAAACACCACGGGGCGCAAGCAGTTAGAAATAAATCCGTATTATTTAAATAAGTCACAGAGCAAAAGCCTCCCTTATCTCCTCCCTAATATTTCTTTGGCCAATAGGTTTGGAAAATAACATCAAAACCGACGTAGTTTTGTCTACGTACCAAAGTTTTGAGGTAGAAAGTCGTTGTATCTAAAATCAATAGACACAGTATATTTTTACCGAGAACTTGGAAAGCTTTCAATTCGTCTCATCTTCCAAACAAATCATTGTGAAATCTGTGATCCTTTTGCGCTGATGGGAAATCATCAAATAACGTCCTCCGCTTTGGGTGAGCAGGGGAGTGTAAGACTTTCACTGACCCATCCATATTCATTCTTTTGTCGTTTATGTTCCAGGGCCGCGGTTGTCTTTCGAATACCCCGCAAGCCCGGTAAGTCTTTTTCTGTATCACTCTATGTATTGCTGAAAACTGCATTTAAATCGGTTGAACAGTTTGAGAGATCTAAGCGAACAGACAGCGGACTCCCCTGGTCCACCCAGAGTGGGAAAATTATATGATTTTTTCCCATCCGCAAAAAAAAAAGTGGAAGTACATCCTTACTAATATTATAAAAGCGAAAGTGAGTTTGTATGTTTGTTACCTCTTCACGCTTTAATGGCTAAACAGATTTTGATGAATTTTGGTACAGAGATAGCTGGAAACCAAGACATAGGCTAATTTTTATTAAAAAAAAAGTGGGATATGAGGGAGAACGAGGGAAGAAACGGGAAAACTTAGCGTTGCTATTACAAATCAATCAGGCGCAAGAGCAAAACCGGACATAGGCTAATTTTTATTAAAAAAAAAAGTGGGATATGAGGGAGAACGAGGGAAGCAACGGGAAAACTTAGCGTTGCTATTACAAATCAATCAGGCGCAAGAGCGAAAACTGCAGGTCTGCTTGGTGTGTTATACCGAATGTAACGCAAGCGAAGCGAAAGCTAGTATATAATATGATTGATATACCAGTGTACGTAAATAAAACCGCACGGTAACCTCTCAAGAACCGCCATTATTTACGTCAACTATCCGTCAAGCAACGCCGGGCGGGCTCTTATCGAAAGCGTAATCTGATTTTAAGACTTACCTTTACTACAAATACAGTTTTGAACCGGTCGGGGTTTGGTGGCACAAACTTGTACCAGCGGGGCTCAACGGTAATACTTGTTTACTGGTACGTTTTTGTGCCGCTGGGGCTCTTGAGGTTAAATTGCATTTTTGCGGTAACTAGATTGAAAGGGATACCAAAAAGAAATATCTGGCTTTCATCTAAAATGATGGAATGTTATATTGAAATCAGTAATATCGAATTACAGTAGTAATACGAATAGTAACATTTTATCACCGAAAACTATGACGAAAAGGCAGAAAAAAAGAAGGAACATGGGTGGGTTTTAGTCAGTACAAGTCTGACACTAACCCCGCTCCGCCCAGAGCGGGGGAAGTTATTTGATGATTTCCTATCCGCAAAAAACGCCCTTAGTAACAATGCCACGCGGACGAAGTCGCGGGCGAAAGCTAGTAAATATTCAGAAAAGAATGGGCAAGAAACTCCATGGACACTCTTTTAAATCATAATACTTTTACAAAATCACGTTTACATCATTCATGTTGAGATTATACATACATAGGAACTTAAATGTGAGAACGATGTAATAAAAACGTATAGCTACCAAATTCCTAATTTCTCCGCCCTGTCAGCCGTAACAAATCGAAATTATATGCATGATCAGTTCAACGTGGAGAGGCTGATACAAAAATCAAATACAGGCTGTTCCTGATGAGTGATGAAGCAAATACAGGTTTCTATAGGGTTCAGAAAACAAGCAGTGAATGTAGTAATTAATTTAGTTATTTGATTGTGACGGTGGTATGGTGAAGGATTTTTCTAGTTAATGACCATTTGACGACACAGTTGGCGCAGTGGCTGAGCGATCGATTGCGCTGCATATCGTGGGTTCGATCCCCGTACGGCACAAATATTTGTATGACTACAGGTAGTTGTTTCGGGTCTGGCTGTTTGTTGTTTGTGAGTTCAAATGTTTGTAAGTGCACCTACGATACAGGAGAAATTACTAGTGTGGGGCAAAGTTTTTTTTTTTTAAAAACAATAACTATAAAGTTAATAAAAAACCCGCCAAGTGCGAGTGGGACTCGCGCACCCATTGTGCTGTACAAACATACGACATAAACGGCCATATATAGGGTTAATTTTGTCATAGCTCCAAGGGATTATAGTAAACTAGCTTTTGCTCGCCACTTCGTTCGCGTGGAATAGTGACTTGCGGCAGCACGGAGCATATTAACAGCTCAACATTTATTTTATAGTACTGAATTGATGCCGATGCTTTTTGACCAATAGATGGCGCTGTATGTCCGGAATATATTTTATTTTTATTTTTTGTAATAAAACCTATCCTATGTCTTTTCTCAAGTTCCAAACTATGTCTGTACCAAATTTCACACAAATCGGTTCAGTAGTTTAGGCGTGAAGAAAAGACAGACAGACAGAGTTACTTTCGCATTAATAATATTAGTTTGGATGGTTTTATATTCAATTCGATACATTGACGCGTCCCCGAAATCTTGCTAAATAGACAGATAGATATACAATAAATTAATCTTATGAGAGATAACACGAATGACGTAAATACGATTTTGTAATAATATTCTAATTTAAAAGAGTGTCCATGGACTTTCTTGCCCATTCTTCTCCATAGAGATCAACGCCTTGGAATGGGCAACTACAGTACTTTCACAAGTTACTATGTCTTATGACCGGGACTGTAGCTTCAATATTTTGTTTCTTGACATTCAAAATTGTTTGTAATGGTCTTATTGAAATATTGGGTCGTTCTTTAGGTTAAGCCACGCTTGCCTAGGTTAGACTGTGGATGGGTGACCACCCGTTACATACCGAGTTTCCTCCGTGCCTCGGACAGCATGTTAAGCCGTTGGTCCCGACTGTCAATAATAGATCTTTGACAGTCGTTCCAGATAGTCAGTATCTCTAGAGTCGGATAACCAGTCTTACCAAGGGGTATCGCATTACCCAGTACTAACTGGGTTGTGGAGGTCAGATAGGCAGTCGCTCCATGTAAAATACTGATATTCAGCTGCATCCGGTTAGACTAGAAGCCGACCCCAACATAGTTGGGAAAAAGCTAGGCAGATGATGTGTTTTTTGAGATCCTTCCAAATCGTTTTAGCAGTTTGAGCGTGGAGGACTAACAAACATACATACACACATCCAAAAGTTCCGTATTTATTGTAAAGGGTAAAGCTGGACTGGCGGGTTTGGTGTAAGAGAAATACAGGATAACTTTGAATACCCTACAGATTAACAAAACGAATGTTAATAAAGGCAACATTGGCAATTCATAATTCACGATTTCATTAGACTGGGCGTGTTTTTCGCTCGCTCCCAAATGTTTTACGATTGAGGCACAGTCGACACGGAAAGTAAACATTTTATGACGGGACTTGTTACGTGTTGCCTTGAATAGAAATTGATATGGGTAACTAGCTTCCGCCCGCGACTTCGCCCGGGTTTTTTTAGCCTATCACTCTTTTAAAAAAAAAAAAAAGCAAGATGAAGGAGAAAGAGGGAAAACTTAGCTTTGCTATTACAATAAATAAGGCGCAAGGGCAAAAAATACAGGTAGCTGCTACCTGCAAATCAGGAAAGCGGGACTGTGTTACCCCGAATTTAACGCGAGCGAAGCCGAGGGTAAAAGCTAGTTTAAAATAGATACCAGTGTACCTATATTGTTCTGACAACTTACTAATCAACGGTTCAAGTCAACAGTTAGATGTCATTTCATTTGGACGTCGGTTGACATTCAATTAATTGTTTGTGATTACCCGACAATGACGTATCGTTTGCTAGACAATGTGAAAGTGAATAAAAATCATTTTAAACTATTGCATAGCTTTTATCGCGAGCCTTGAGCGCGGGGACCGAATCCAGAAATTTAGTAACGAAAAAAAACCTGACGTTCTCCACTCCGACGGGCACGGGGGTGTGGCTTGTCTAACGTGGTTTACACAATACGGTCAGTCATTTCAATCCTGATTTTAATGTTCTTATAGCGTATTTGTCATACGACATTACGCTGGATCAAACCCAAGGTCTTGTTTTTCTTTTTGCGACTTCTTTTCATTGGAAGTACTTTTTAAATATTTTATTTACATTGTTTTTATTTATTGCATAACTTGATGAAAAATGCTATGCAATAGCTTTACCGCGGCAGTCCCCGAGTGCCACACGTATTTTTTCACACAATTTTTGGGGTTCCGAGCATCAAAAAGAATAAACGGAACCCTTATTGGATCATAAATAATCACGAAATATCACAAAATGAGGGGAGTATATTAACATATCACGTGTACACACGGCGACAGATCAACCTATACAAAACCAGTTTATGCGGATCTCTCATTGTACTTGAAATTTATGGTGTACGATCCGTTGTTGAGAGAGCAGCATAAACTGGTTTTGTATAGGTTGATCTGTCGCCGTGTGTACTTATTATTCAACCGATTGTCTTTCTAATCCTTGGTCCGGAAAAAGGGGTGATGAGAAAAGGGGAAGGGAAAAGAAAAGGGGAAGAGGAAAGAAAAGGGGAGAGAATGATATTTTTTTTTCGATCATCACGGGAGTAAAAGTTAGCTTTAGCCTAAAGTAACTATGCCACGCGGACGAAGTCGCGGGCGGAAGCTAGTAATCCATAAATGCTTTCTCCGTTAGGAACTCAGCGACATTGTAGTAAGTTGTTACACGTATTCTTATAGTAATAGGTATAGGTATCAGGCGTATATATATGACGGCTGGCTGAATGTTATTAGTCGCGTAAAATACTATAAAATGAACATTCACACAACTGACAAAATAAAAAAGACAATTAATTATCGTGTATCCGATACTCTATATTGCACAGGGCCATTTTGTACATTGTCCTTTAATATTCACAACATCCCATCCAAAAATTATGTTTTTTTTCGTCTCCTGAAAAATTACCTATTTAGGGTTTGTCTCAGTTTAGATCTAAGTATGCGATGTATTAAAAATAATAAATATCCTTTTTTTAAATATTCTTTATTTATATACACACAGTAGACCAGACAGAAAAAACATATACAATTATAGTACAAAGATACTGCTTATTTCTTAAGAAATTTTTGCTAGCAGACCTGCGAAAGGAGATATGAGAAAAGTATGTGTGTGTGCCTTAACCTATTATAAATTAACACACATAAGTAAATATTCTTTCTTTCTATTACATCTAGATGCTATTACAGTACGGAATACAACCCGCAACCTGTTTTACAGACATTTCAACTGTAAAATAATTTTTACTACAACAACTGAATTAAACATTTTGATAATATCACAAAATCTGAATTTTTACAACGTTTTCATTATTCAAGTCATGCAAAGTTAAACAAGTTTGATGTAGTAACTTCTGCAATAACTTACTTTAGCAAAAAGCTTTTCTCAAAACTAACCTTATTGAAGAAGGCTGAAGGCTGAAAATAGCTTTACACGCCTTAAACTTGAAGAAAATATCTCGATAACAGCTTTACTAGCGTACCTAATTTTTCGACTGTTGGGATATGGACCTCCTTTCGAAGAGGAGTGGGCCTTAATCCACCACGTGGGCCATGTTGCCCATATGTGATAGCAAAAGTTTTCACTTTTTCAACTGCTGAGTTATGGACCTCCACTCTAAGAGGAGTGGGCCTTATTCCACCACGTGGGCCATGTTGTCCATATGTGGTAATAAAATCTTTCTCTTTTTCAACTGCTGGGATATAGACCTGTCTAAGAGGAGTGGGCCTTAATCCTTAACCTGGGCCATGTTGCCCATATGTGATAACAAAAGTTTTCACTTTTTCAACTGCTGGGATATGGACCTCCACTCTAAGAGGAGTGGGCCTTATTCCACCACGTGGGCCATGTTGTCCATATGTGATAACAAAACTCACTCACTCACACACACTCACACTCTCTTTCATAGTCTAAGGACACACGAACAGTCTCGTGACATTTATGTGGCAAGGGGAAACATCAAACTACTTTCCACCTCTCTGGGCAGAGCGGAGGAGAGTGGGGGTGTTCCTTCTATTGCCCTTCATGTTCCGGGACCACAGTATCTCTGTCAAACAACCCGCAGCCCCGATGTGACGTCACCTTGTACCTTTAACTTTACATAGTATAAAAACACGTTGCTTCCGCTATCCGCTTGAATCTTGTGAACTGTTCAAGGGATTTTTAATGCAATTTTCAGCTATAGATAAAGTAATTCAAGAGAAAGGTTTGTGTGTATAATATCGCAGTCTTCGTAGATGAAACCGCGGGTTGAAGCTTGTTTAAATATTTATTTAATATCACATGTTTTATAATAACACCAGCTTTTGCTTTCGCGGCTTCGCTGGCGTTATATTCGGGGCAACACAGTTCCCCTTTCCTGATTTGCAGGTACCTGCTACTTGTAGTTTTTGCCTTACCGCTTTATTTATTGTAATAGCAAAACTAAGTTTACCCTTTTCTTCCCTCTTTCTCCCTCATTTCTCACTTTAAAAAAAAATTGTTAGCCTATGTCCGTCCCCATTTTCTAGGTATAAGTTAGATGTAAAAAAATTAAATACATTCCACTTACACCTAGAAAATCCTTATCCTTACTTAATATTATAAAAGCGAAAGTGAGTTTGTTTGTTTGTTACCTCTTCACGCTTTAATGGCTGAACCGATTTTGATGAATTTTGGTACAGAGACAGTTGGGAACCAGGAGACGGACATAGGCTAATCTTTTTTTGAAAAAAGTGGGATGTGAGGGAGAAAGAGGGAAGAAAAGGGAAAACTTAGCGTTGCTATTACAAATCAATAAGGCGCAAGGGGAACTGTGTTACCCCGAATTTAACGCGAGCGAAGCCGCGGGCAAAAGCTAGTATACTATAAAATATATCTAATATATTTTTGTCATTATTTACTTTTATTATTATTTCGTACATTCATTTATTTTTTAACATAAAATTACATTTTTAAATATTTCTTAAAATCATAAAAAAAAAACATTTAAAAATATAAAAATAGTAGCCCACCGGTATCGGGAACAGGGTCCAAGCTACCGGCGGTCAGGGCTCCAGAGAAAGGAACCTCCTAACAATACGAGCCGTGTCCAGGAGTACCGCTTTCTGTATCAAGCCCTTGATCCAGCTGCCTAACGAGAGCCTTCTTAGGTATTGGTCGAGGCTCTTGGCAATTAAGCCATTGGCAGATACGACTATCGGCACAATGATCGCTGAGTCCACATCCCACATGTCGACAACCTCGCGAGCCAAGTCAATATACTTCATTTGTTTATCTTTCTCGGCTTTCACGAGGTTCTCATCATGCGGGACTGTTATGTCAACAATCATTGCGCGCCGCTCTGATCGATCCACCACCACTATATCAGGCTTGTTGGCAACAATAGTCCTGTCAGTGATGATGGATCGATCCCAGTACAATGTGATATTGCCATGTTCAAGAACTGGGTCGGGCTCATACCTGTAGTACGGCACTTCCGATTCCACAAGATTGGATTATTATTATTATTATTTACCCATGTTTGTAAAATAAAATTATCTTTATCTTTAAAAATATATTTTTAACTAAGCCCACGGAGTATTCGAAAGAATTTTGAAATTTTGTCAACGAAAACATGCCAAAATCTTCGCCAACAAAACCTAGTTCTATGAACCACAAAATCCTTATCATTTATCTACAAAACAGGGAACAATATGACTTCGGGCATTCCCTAAAGATTTGAACATAGTATATACAACGTGACGGAATGAAAACATTCTGAATTCATTACGGCCCGCGTTTTAATCTATACAGGCGATGTCGGGGGAACGACACTTGTGTGCGGGATTACCTACCAAATTGGATGATTTAAAATGTATTTTCTCTGGAGGGTTCTGTATAGAAACGTTGTATTCTTTTTTGATCTGTTTTACAAATGTTTTGAGAGATAATTAATTTTCTTTTAATTATTTTTAATAAGAGTCACGATATTGTTGTTTTTTTTTTAAACATTGCTCCACACTAGGAATTTCTCCTGTATTGTAGGGGCGTTTACAAACATTTAAACTCACATACGCACAAGCAACTATCTGCAAATTACACAAATATTGGTTCCGTGCGGGGATCGAACCCGCGACTTGCAGCGCAGCAGTCGATTGCTCAGACACTGCGCCAATTGTGCCGTCAAAGTTGGTTACGCTAGCTTCTTGGTACTAAATGAAATAGCTGGATATCAAAGCTCGCTCCTATTTTATTTATTTATTAAAACTTTATGCACAAGTAAAAACTGTACAAAGGCGGACTTAATGCCTTAGGCATTTTCTACCAGTCTACCTTAGCGTGATGCAGAGACAAAAAACATTAGGTGCGATAACAGAAAAAAAGGATAGTAGTAAATGAATATTAATATATATATATATATATACATATATAAATATTAATAACTATTATTTACCTATTTTACACGCGACTCGAAGAAATGTCAGCAACGCTTAGAGCCACCAGTGTCTGCATCAACCACAATGGTTGCGGGTTATCACTTGGCACTTGTCAATGTGTATCCTACTTCCTTACTAATCCTTACTAATATTATAAAAGCGAAAGTGAGTATGTTTGTTTGTTGCCTCTTCACGCTTTATTGGCCAAACCGATTTTGATGAATTTTGGTACAGAGATAACTGTGATCCTGGAGACGAGACATAGTCTAAAAAAAGCGAGAAAAGGAGGAGAAAGATGGAAGAAAAGGGGAGAGAAAGATATTTTTTTTCGATCAGCACGCGGCTAAAGTTAGCGTAAGACGTGAAGACGTAACAAACAAACAAACTCACTTTCGCTTTTATAATATTAGCCAGGATTCTAAAAATCGTATAACATCATTCATTTTGAGATTATACAAATATCCGCGTGGAGGTCCGCAGTATTTTACATCGTTCTCACGATGTAAAATACTGCGGACCCCCAAAAAGTAGACATCCAAAATGAATTGGTATTACGTAGAGATGTAGCAGAAGTAGGTATACAAAACACACAGAACAATATTCATATTGTCCGGTTTTTTTCCCGAAATACGGCGTTTGAGTTCGAAAATTATTCATACGGTGTTGTCACCGGCTACATGTAACCATAAATTATTTTATTGAAATATCTTCTTTTTTGTGTAAAAATAAATTATTTATATCTGTGCCCGATGAGTGATGTGTTCGGTTCATTTGTTTTTTTTGGTGATAAATCAAGTGTTTTATAGTTTTTATTTACTGGTTCGTTTATTTATCGGGATAAATGTGTTGCCAGTTTTTACGCATTTGGGATTTTAACACTTTTTTTGTATGATACTGAATCCTTACTAATATTATAAAAGCGAAAGTGAGTTTGTTTGTTTGTTTGTTACCTCTTCACGCTTTAATGGCTGAACCGATTTAGATGAATTTTGGTACAGAGATAGTTGGGAACCAGGAGACGGACATAGGCTAATACTTTCTTGAAAAAAGTGGGATGTGAGGGAGAAAGAGGGAAGAGAAGGGAAAGCTTAGCGTTGCTATTACAAATCAATAAGGCGCAAGGGGAACTGTGTTACCCCAAATTTAACGCGGGCGAAGCCGCGGGCGAAAGCTAGTAATTTTAATATTTTATTCGTTCTATTTTATGCGGCACTCACTTGCGTAATCCGCGTTTTTTTGGGCTATAAGAGAGATAGATTTAATTTGCTGTAATCAGATGTAAATCAATAAGATGTTTACACTTACCAAAAACATCTATATCCGATTTTCTCGCGAGTAAACCGGCCAAGTGCGAGTCGTTCTCGCACACCAAAGGTTCCGTACAAACTTGCGACATAAACAGCCATATCTTTTGACTGTGTAAACTCTTTCACATAGATACCTCTTTTTTTTAATAAACGTTGTCCCACACTATAAATGTCTCCTGTATCGTGGGTGCGTTTTCAAACATTTAAACTCACATACACAAACAGCCAGACTCGAAACAACTATCTGTAGGCCATACAAATGTTTGTTCCGAGCGGGAATCGAACCCGCGACACGCAGCGTAGTCAGAACTGACCTAATGACTTGAGTATAAATGGTTTTCATTTCAAGTCGATAACTCCACGCGTTCCCCTGTTAAAGGGTGAAACATGTTGAAACTTCCACGTGTTCCTGATATAAAGGGTCTTGTCAAAACAGACAGATGGACAACGATGTGATCCAATAAGGGTTCCATTTTTGCTTTTGAGGTACAGAACCCTAAAATACCTATGCACTTCTCAGTTGTTTGTTTATTTTAAATATTATAAATTATTTCCTATTTTAAAGTCAAAATTCAAAATAAGTG
This sequence comes from Ochropleura leucogaster, assembly GCA_958449745.1. Classification (NCBI taxonomy): domain Eukaryota; kingdom Metazoa; phylum Arthropoda; class Insecta; order Lepidoptera; family Noctuidae; genus Ochropleura; species Ochropleura leucogaster. Next base: position 13,991,778 of record OY288221.1, on the reverse strand, counting down.
AAGAACCTATAATGTCTGTCGAATAGGTACAAGAATAAGAGATATATTTCGAAATTAAAAGATTAATGTGAAATTAGCTAGATTGATGTCAACATTATATAAATATATAAAGATGGATAGATAAATGTAAATAAAACAACTCTGTTACACACACAAGAATTTGAATAAATATGTTTATTATTGTTTTCACTATAAACTAAAATCACAGAAAATCAACATCAATCAATCACATTATTTGTACATTGCTATACCACACGAAACATACATTTATAAATCATCATCATCGTTTTATTGCACTTTTTTTGTTTTTTTTTTGGGGTGGGAAATCATGAAATAACTACCCCTGCTCTGGACGGAGCGAGGGCGCGTGTCAGACTTTTACTGACTAAAACCCACCCATGTACCTTCTATTGCCCTTTACGTTCCGGGGCCGCGGTATCTCTTTCGAACAACCCGCAACCCCGGCAGGCGGAGGTTCTGGCAAGCCCCTCTGCTTTACTGACACTTCTTTGAGGCGCGCGTGAAACACGAACGCGCCGTCGACACGGCCTGTCGTCAATCGACGGACGGACGGTGAGCTACCCATTGCTCACCGTCCACAGGCCCGCATGTACGGTGGCCGGGAGCTTATCTTATCTCAAATCATTCGGGGTCATCGCAGCATATCTTATTCCATACTCTTCTAATATTGTTAGTCATTTTATAAGGTACCTCTACCTCATTCTCATAAATATTTATACAAACATAATAATTATTGAAAACAATAAACATTTATTACCATATTATTATAATTATATATATTTTTAATTATTTCTAAAAAAAAAACAAAGAAGTAATATTTAAAAACATTTAAAGTTATAGCCCACCGGTATCGGGACCACGGTCCAAGCTCCCCGACGGTCAGGCTTCCAGAAAGAGGTACCTTCTGACGGGTAGGAGCTGTGTCCAGGAGTACCGCTTTCTGAATTAAACCCTTGATCCAGCTGCCTAACGAGTCTCATCAGATCGAGGCTCTTGGCAATTTAAACCATTGGCTATAACGACTATCGGCACAATCATCGCTGAGTCCACATCCCACATGTAGACTACCACGCGAGCCAAGTCAAAATACAGTAAATATTATTATTACTTAATTTGATCCTTCAATTAATATTATACTTATAAACATAAATCTTCACTTTGATAAATAAAATATTCCTCGTTCCGTTCAAACATGCAACATAAATTATTATTATGTTCGTTTATTTATCTTTACAAATATTTTCTGTATTTTTACATATTCCATTATTAAGTTATTTAAAAATACAAAAAATATAGAAGCCTACCGATATACGGAACAGGGTCCAAGCTACCAGCGGTCAGGGCTCCAGAGAAAGGAACCTCCTAACAAGACCGTGTCCAGGAGTACCGCTTTCTGTATCAAGCCCTTGATCCAGCTGCCTAACGAGAGCCTCCTCAGGTGTTGGTCGAGGCTCTTGGCAATTAAGCCATTGGCAGATACGACTATCGGCACAATGATCGCTGAGACCACATCCCACATGTCGACTACCTCGCGAGCCAAGTCAATAAACTCGATTCAACATAAACTTATTCTTATATTATTTTATCTTTTGACTGAGTAGACTTACCCCCGAATACTGAAACGTCACTCAAAATTTAAGTCCCACTTAAGTTTAACAGAGACTCAGAAGTGACGTTTGACCATACAAAATCTAAAGTTTAAGAGCTGCTCAAATGTTAAGCAGCCCTCACATTTTGAGTATTCGGGGGTTAGAGGGTTAATGTTTTCACAGCTCCAAAAAACTACAGGCTTATACCTATTATTATGGTACGTTTTAATTTTAAATAGATACCTCTACGCGTTTCCAACTTAAGGATCTTGATAAACACACAGACAGACGGACAACAAAGTAATCCTATAAGGGTTCTATTGTTTCCTTTTGAGGTACAGAACCCTAAACAGTAGATTTAAAATCTTCTTTTCCAGTTAGTTACAAGTTTTCTTCAGTATAATCATTCCAATCACGAATTTATCATTCTTTAGATACACACAATTATCATTAAGTACACGTTTAATCACAGACAGTTATCAAATGCCTAACTAAGTTTTCGTTTAAGTAAATATTTAAACTAAACTACCCATAACATAAACTAAACGATGAAATCCATACACAGGCACTAACTGCATGAAAAGAAAGATTATGGAAAATAAACATAAGCTTAGAACTTTATATGGTTTAAGATCCTATGAGTTTGGTCAAGCTTCTGTTTGTTGTACAACATGGAAAACACTGACGTTCTCGCTGCGGACGTAAAAAGTTAATAAATTATTTGCATCTCCTGTTTTTGGTCTTTCGCTACGCCTAGGATTCTGCATAAGAATCCCTCGCTACGCTCGTGAATCAATCATCGAGTCTTTCGCTTGATCGGGAATCAAAATCAGAACTTTCAGCTAAAATAACTGGTCTCTTGTTACAATACAAATAAGTATTCCTGCCCTGCGTCTCGCGGGCTTGGTCCCCCACACGGAACAAATATTTGCATGGCCTACAGATAGTTGTTCCGGGTCTGGTTTTTTGTGTATGTGAGTTTAAATGTCTGTAAACACACCCACGATACAGGAGAAATTCCTAGTGTGGGGCAGTGTTATTTTTTTAAATAATATCTGGCACTTTTACGGTGGCAATAAATATGGCTAAAGCTAACATAACATAACTTCACGCTTGTATTATTCAAAAAGGGATAGGTAGAGCCGCACTTAATAGTACGTCCACATTTTACCAGTTTGGTCTAAGTCTGTTGTAATAGGGGGCGACCTTCATGGCTGTTAATGAGAAATTTGTGAGGGTAAACCCAATAACACTTTCATCAACCTGGGATACGAAGCCAGGACCTCATGGGGTCTGTCGACGGTAAGCAATGGGTAGTTCACCGTCTGTCCGTCTAATGACGACAGGCCGTGTCGACGGCGCGTTAGTGTTCTAGGCGCGCCTCAAAGAGATGTCAGCAAAACAGAGGGGCTCCAGGGACACCAGCTGCCGCAACCCCTGCAGGCGGTTGTTCGAAAGAGATACCGCGGCCCTGGAACGTAAAGGGCAATAGAAGGAACATGGGTGGGTTTTAGTTAGTACAAGTCTGACTCTCCCCCTCGTTCCACCCAGAGTGGGGGAAGTTATTTGATAATTTCCCATACGCAATAAAAAGGACTCCATACTCAGCACCTATCGACCTCTAGACCACAAAGAGAGTCTAAAAGTGGCTAAAACTAAGTGACTTCATGGGGGTCTCAACACACGTCTTAATTTGAAAAGATGCGATGGAAACCTGTAAAAGTGGACATTTTAAACCGAATCCAGTGACAATAAACCTGTGAAGAGCTAGTCAGACTCTTGCACCGAGGGTTCCGTACAAAGTTGCGACATAAACGGCCATATCTTTTGAATGAGTAAACATAGAAGGTTGCTTTTTTTCACAGCTATAATAGACCACAGACTTGAGCGAGGAGACTTGAGGTTTTAATTTCAAGTCGTTACTTCCACGTGTTCCTGATATAAAGGGTCTTGTCAAAACAGACAGACGGACAACAAAGTGATCCAATAAGGGTTCCTTTTATTGTTTTTGAAGTACGGAACCCTAAAATCGCTATCAATCACCAAACGTTACGCTACAAACTCATCACTATTTATTCTTCTCACAACAGCCTTGTAAATCTCATTCTCTTCCTTCAATCCCTTCTTACCAGCATAGTAAGGGAACTCATTGTCCGTCGCCATGTAATATATACCTGGATGATCAAAATCGGTCTCCAAACCCAGATAGTTTGTCGGAGTATTATTGTAACATTGAGCAAACCTTGCATCCTGGACTGAATTGCATTTGACAGCTATAAACTTTTTGGGATGCTCTAAAGCTTGCCACCAATAAATCATTGCTCGAACATGACTGCAAATTACTAAACAAGGTATGGCAGGAATGTCCCCAGGCTGAAACTCTCCACCATTAGCATAAATGTCTATATGTCCTAAAGTTTCTGCTATGCCAAAACCGTCTATATTCGTATGTAGCACATCGACTCTTTCTGCGTCCGTCTTCCATAGTTTATCCTCAGGACCTAAGCTTCTGAAGCAAGGTCCCGCTGGGTCTAAGCCGGTCAATCTTGAGGGTTTCTTGCCAGTTATTTGGTAGAAGTATTTGGCAGCGTATGCTATTTCATGAGCTCCTAGACTAATGCCTACTAGTTCCAGGTTCTCTGGGTCCATCCCCAGTTCGTTTAGCCGCACTAGGAACTCTCCCATCTTCTTGCCGATGAATCTTGTTAGACGTACTGACCTGGAGTGAGAAACATGTTCAATTAATTCTGGGTATTATTTGCATGCTCCTATCCTAATCCCATGCTCGAATTTCTAAATACCGGCCAAACAATCTTGTGACATAAATGGTTTACTCCCAACGGCCACCACTAAAAGTGGCACCAGTGGTTGTGGTGGTGTGCATTCCATTTGTATCACATTCCACCTACAATTCGAGTTCGATTGGTCTGACTGTAACTGCCACCAATGACAGGGGCAGTTGCCTAAAGTGGTGGCAATTTAGTGGTGGCCGTTTAGACAAATATTAGTTGGAATGTTCCAACGACCGCCACTGGTGGCCGTTGGGACAAAAAAATAATGTACTGATCCAACGGCCACCACTGGTGCCCGTTTTAGTGGTGGCCGTTTCCTCACCTACCGCCTGACGCAGGTCCTCACCGGACACGGAAGTTTCGGGAGGTCCCTGCACATCATCGGGCGGGAGGAAGCGCCCGGGTGTCACCATTGTGACGATCGCCCGGAGGACACGGTGGAGCACACAGTGGCGATCTGCCCGGCTTGGGCGGAGCACCGCCGTGCCCTCGTAGAGGCGATCGGCGGCGGCGATCTCTCGCGTCCGGCCCTGGTTCAGGCCATGGTCCGGAGCGAGAGGGAATGGGAAGCGGTCACCACCTTCTGCGAAGCAGTAATGCTAGCGAAGGAGGTGGCCGGGCGTTTGCGGGAGAGAACATCTGCCCAACCCAGCCGCCGCGGGAGACGCCCATGGCGCCGGGCGCCGCGAGACGACTTCCGGCCACCGTAGATGCGGGCCTGTGGGCGGTGAGCAATGGGTAGTTCACCGTCCGTCCGTCGATTGACGACAGGCCGTGTCGACGGCGCGTTCGTGTTTCACGCGCGCCTCAAAGAGTGTCAGCAAAGCAGAGGGGCTTGCCAGAGCCTCCGCCTGCCGGGGTTGCGGGTTGTTCGAAAGAGATACCGCGGCCTCGGAACGTAAAGGGCAATAGAAGAAACATGGGTGGGTTTTAGTCAGTACAAGTCTGACATGCCCCCCCGCTCCACCCAGAGCGGGGGAAGTCATTGGATGATTTCCCACCCGGAAAAAAAAAAAAAAAAAAAAAAGTGGTGGCCGTTGGGAGTAAACCACATAAACAGCCATATCTTTTGACTGCGTAGATTTAGAGGGTTAATTTTTTCACAGAACAGAGGGACCAGAGTTAAGTATAACTTCAACTTCGAAACTACAACACGTTCCCGAGTTAAAAAGTCTTGACAGATGGATAACAAAGTAAAATCGAAAGAAAGATTCCAAATTTGATAAAATATAAAAAATACACAATCGTTATTACTATTTAAAAAGCTACTTAAATGCCACATTTTAAAAAATCGATTTAAACAATAAATATAAAATATAACTACTTTGCCTATAGTGTGAACCAGCCCTAATATTGTAAGCACATAAATAAAGGATACAAGTCACTGCTATAACGCGCTGTACGGCGGTAGACAATAAATAACTTTAATCAATTACCCTCGTATTACACACTAATTGTTAAGTCTATAAGCTTCTGCTACTCCTGGACAACAAACATGTTTATTTATTTAGTTTAGTATTTATTTCTGTACAAGTGATTTGTAATCTTTGGAAATAAATGAATTCAAACCGTATTTGAAAGTAGAAGTTTAATTATATCCTATTAAGCCTATCACACTTGATTTCGTATATTATTGTTATTTACAATACAAGCAAGAGCCCTGCCTTTTCCTTTTCGAACTGTCTTCAGCTCAATTTGTCAGAGTAATACGCAATAACAGGCAATAATCCGCATCTGAGCAAACAGATCATAAGCTTAAGATACCATAGGGGTGTCAAATGCAGTGGATATCCGAATTTTTAAATAGATTTTGCTTTTTATTATTTACTACCTTTTGCCCGCGGTTTCGCTCGCGTTTACTTCGTGGTAACACAGTTCCCCTTTCCTGATTAGCAGGTACCAGCTACTTGTAGTTTTTGCCCTAGCCCTTTCCTTCCCACTTTCTCCCTCATTTCTTACTTTTTTAAAACAAAAGTTCGCTTTTGTCCGTCTCCAGGGTCTTAAATATTTCTGTACCAAAATTCATTAAAATCGATTTAACCATGTAGACGTGAAGACGTAACAAACAAACTCACTTTCGCTTTTATAATATTAGTAAAGATTTGCACTATACGCTCTTACGTATTTGTACACACGGCCACAGATCAACCTATACAAAACCAGTTTATGCGGATCTCTCATTGTACTTGAAATTTATGGTGTACGATCCGTTGTTGAGAGAGCAGCATAAACTGGTTTTGTATAGGTTGATCTGTCGCCGTGTGTACATCGTTCTTACATTTTTGTATAATCTCAACATGAAATAGGTAAATACGATTTTGCAATAATATTATAATTTAAAAGAGTGTCTGTGGAGTTTCTTGACCATTCTTCATAAAGCTCAACCCTTTGGAATGGGCAACTACAGTACTTTCACAAGTAATTATGCCTTGTGGCTGGGACTGTAGCTTTAGATATCATTTTATTTCTTGACAAAATGCTGGAGCTACAGACTTCCAACAGAATTTTGCTTGTTAAGTTCATCATATACATACTCTCTTTTTCTTTTTTTCTCTCTTTTAATTTTTTGAGGTCGGCTTAAAGTCACATCAGACGCAGCTGAATATTTAACTTGGAGCAAGTATTTTATCACTATATTTCATTCCATTTGATTGTTACAATTCAAATTCTGGCCTTATTTTCATTTTGATAAGTACAGTTTTTATTTGCAAACATAATTCTTTATTAAAAGAAAATGAGAGCATCAATTCAGATCAACAATTTTTATAGTTAACAAGGACTCGCTTAAAACCTAAGTACCTACATCAATCCAATAACTTACAGCTCTTAAAGAAAATCTGTGCGGTTTTACTTAAAATTGAAACCAAATAAAAATATCCGCATGCTATATCCGCGGTATCCGTATATCCCATCCCTAGTGATTGCTGAAAGCTTAAATGAAGCTGATACCTGTTTGTTCGGAAACAATGCTTGTACTTCACGGTCACAGAAGGACACAAGTTAAAAGTTGCATCGATGTACTGCCAGCAACGATAATAAATAATCGATTAGTGCTAGTTTATTCAAAACGTAACGTACGTTTTATTCGTATTTCCCAGCACTAATTGAGAAAAGAGTATAGAATAGTTATTTATTTGCACAGAAATTAAGTACAAGTTACATAATTATGTTAAGTTAACGAATGATCCTTACACTAACTACCTTAGCTCCCGATATTTCGATGAAGCTGCAAGACAGTGTAAGTTTTAAAATGTAAGTGTACTATAGAGACATAGCGCAACTCGGAGAGAAATTCATGCGTGACGTCATCTTACGTCAAAATCGAGTCGAATAATCGTCCAATGAATTTAGCTAATCAAATGTAACTTCTAACTTGTGTCAAACTATACTCACCATACGAACAATTTATAATCTGTGAGCAGAAATATCAATCTAATTGGTGGAGCATATTAAAGAGGCTCTGTAAACGAGAAATGGGATATTAGAGAGCAAATTTTGTCTATTATTAGAAATCACTTTGCTATCTTGTTCGCCTTTTGTGGTTGTCTATGGTTGAAGATATATCTATGTGCCATTAACATCTTTAAGGGATCAATGCTTCTTATATTTCTATTTTCGGTGCCATTTCTATTCATTTGACAGTTCTTAAGAGAGGAGCTCGTGGCTAAATAATAGCAGCCGCTCAGTTCGATCTTTAGGTTAAGCCGCGCTTGCCGAGGTTGGTCTGTGGATGGGTGACCACCCGTTACATACCGAGTTTCCTCCGTGCCTCGGAAAGCACGTTAAGCTGTTGGTACCTGCACTCATTTGTAGATCTTTGACAGTCGTTACAGTAGTCAGTGTCCTGAAAGTTTGACAACCAGTCTTACCAAGGGGTATCGTATTACCGAGTATTAACTGGGTTATGGAGGTCAGATATCCAGTCGCTCCAAGTAAAATACTGGTATTCAGCTGCATACGGTAAGACTGGAGGTTGGACTACGAGATGCCATTAAAAAAAAAACAATGAAGTTCGAATACTCAGGTTTTTAAAAAGAGAATCAATAAAAATAAATTAGAATAGTTTGAATTTGATGTGACGTGTATTGGTGAAATGAAAAAGCAAAATATAGTCTTAAAGTATTTTATGCTTCTTTTAATTACGGTATTTTAATCACCATTGCTTTTTAACCGACTTCAAAAAAGGAAGAGGTTTAATTTTTTTATAGATGTTCACAGATTACTCCGCTAATTGCGTACCTATTTTTATAATTCTTTTTTGTTCCAAAGGGTAAATACTTCTGAGGTGGTCCGATATCAATTTTATTTATATTGCTTGAGTAGTTTATGAGTTATCATTTATAATACATATTTTTTTCTTCTATGTCTTTAAGGATGATCTCCAATAATTACTTACAATGGAAAATGAATACTTACTCGATAAAAAAAAATGTGATTATCATCATAAAATAACTAAACATTTATTTTGCAAAAAAAAACCGACTTCCAAGAAAGAAGAACTAAAAAGTGGAAAATAACTTTACTTTCGATAGTCGGTGACTTTTGTTTGTTTCGTTGACGAAACAAAATGAAGTAAAATTATTTACCACTTTTTATTTTGGAAGTCTGTTTATTTTTTTATTTTTAAAAGTTTTATTCTATTTTATTATCAATCAGCACAACATCATCTAAAAATCTTTATCTATCCCATTTGTAACCCTCTTTATCATTTCTCAAAAAGTAACCTACAATTTCAAGAATTTTTCAAAGCACGTCAAAAATTCTCAGCCATCAATAAAGGTTAGGTCGAAATTCAATAAAAATGGCCATCGCCGACTCGCTAACGACCGTTCCCATAATCTAGTGGCAGCCATATTTCTTTCCGTTGATATTTATGTACGATAGGCTATGACGGATGGTGAGACTATTTTGGCAGGTTTTCCATCGTTACTGCAATGCTAGAGAGTGAATAGATTACTTCTTGACAAGCTTGCATAGCAGCGTGACAGAAAGAAAGAAAGAAACCATTTTTATTTGGCACTTGTTAGAAATGTGGCTAAAAATAAAATTAGCATTTTAGGTCAAATTTGTGACATAAATGGCACTGTTATTCTCGGCTCTATAACACCCTCGCCTTACGGCTCGGGTGTAAATACCGCTTCGTGCACGATCTCAAATTTTTTACACTTTTATCAAAATGTACTATTTTAGCAATAAGCTTTATTATTAATCCTTACTTATATTATAAAAGCGAAAGTGAGTTTGTTTGTTTGTTACCTCTTCACACTTTAATGGCTACACCGATTTTGATGAATTTTGGTACAGAGATAGTTAGGAACCAGGAGACGGACATAGGTTATTTTTTTGAAAAAGACTGATTTTGCTAGTCAATAGTACTTTTGACTAGTTAAAAGTTTTGAATTGCAACATATATATGTAAAGGGTCATGATAGACAAACAGACAACAAAGTGATCCAAAAAGAGGTTTTCTTTTTCTTGCATATGCCTTATTGTTTGCCATTTGTCCGAACCCTTATTCGCCTTTACAACAAACAAAGAAAAAGAGACTAGTTGTTGATGAAGTTATCCAAAAAGCTTACAAAAACTTCACTAAACTATCAGCAAAGATATAACCATTTCCCGAAACGACCCTTAACAAAAAATATGCCCTAAGTCAAAGCCATAAGATCTATAATCTCCTAGTTTTAAGGACATCCCCATATCAACTTAATACGATCTCAATATCTTTGGCCAGTGCCAAACTTGGGCCCAATTTATGACCAGGGACTCGAACCGGGGACCTTCGAGTCATAAATTTTGCAGTATATAGTTCTAGGAAATCATACAGGAACGAATAGGTTGTCTATGGAGATAAGACGGAAGTTGCATGAGCGATTGTCGCAGCGATTTGTCGCGGGGACTGTGGGGGGAAGTCGCGCGTGTGGATTTGGGCATTATTCTTTATTAATATTACTGGCTTCCGCCCGCGACTTCATCCGCGTGGCATAGTTACTTTGAGATAACGCTAACTATAATCCGCGTTATGATCGAAAAAAATATATCTTTCTCTCCCCCTTTCTTGCATCTTTCTCCCCCTTTTCTCATTTGTTTTCAAATTTGCTTATGGCCGTCTCCAGGGTCCCAACTATCTTTGTACCAAAATTCATCAAAATCGGTTTGGTCATTAGGCGTGAAGACGTAACAACAAACAAACTCACTTTCGCTTTTATAATATTAGTAAGGATTATTATTCTCTAGTGAGGTACGACGTTTTTCGTGTTAAAGAACATTGATATAAAATAAAATAAAAGTAGAGATCATAATAAAAACTTGTGGAATCAGAGGTACCATACTACGAGTATGTGCCCGACCCAGTACTCGAGAAAGACCATGTTACGCTGTACTGGGATAAGTGTATTATCACTGACAGGACCATTGTTTCCAATTAGCCTGTTCCGGGGCCACCGTACCTCTTTCGAACAACTCGCAACCCTGGTAGGCGGTGGCACTGCCCAGCCCCCTTGTTTAAGGGTGGATAACCATTAAATACTTTCCTCCGCTCTGGGCGGAGCGGGGGGAATGTCAGACTTGTACTGACTAAAATCCACCCGTGTTCCTTCTTTATGGTTCGGCGTGGCGCGCGCCCCTCTGCTATCGACGGACGTTTTCAAATGTAATTTATTTAATGAACTAGCTATTTGTTTTCTATCAAACAAAAAAATATTAATACACTCATAGATTTAAAAAAAGAATATAAGTGTAGTCTGGCTAGGGCACGCTACAATAGTGGCGGTAAGTCCCCTCTTTGAGGAGTGGCTGGAGAGGCGTCATGGCGTCCTCACCTACCGCCTGACGCAGGTCCTCACCGGACACGGAAGTTTCGGGAGGTTCGCGCCTCAAAGAGAGTCAGCAAAGCAGAGGGGCTTGCCAGAGCCTCTGCCTGCCGGGGTTGCGGGTTGTTCGAAAGAGATACCGCGGCCTCGGAACGTAAAGGGCAAAAGAAGAAACATGGGTGGGTTTTAGTCAGTACAAGTCTGACATGCCCCCCCGCTCCACCCAGAGCGGGGGAAGTCATTGGATGATTTCCCACCCGAAAAAAAAAAAAAAAAAAAAAAAAGTGTAGTCTGGCTTCATTATTTCTTCTATCTCAGTCTTACCGCATGCTAGGATGACTGACCTTTATAAAAATGTAAAATCATTCAGACTCGTTGCCAGTTTAAGTCCTTTTATGATGTTAGTCGAGTACAAAATAACAATAGTCATTGACTATTACAAATCGAGACACTGATAAGTACAGGGCACTGGTAGGACAACGTCACCAATAAGGGAGTATACGTCATGAAACATCCTGTATCTAGCTCAGCCATAATTAAATCAAGCAAAGATTTGCTTTGTGCAACGTAACGCCTTTTTAGAAAAAAAAAAATAGAGGTGTCAAGGGACACCCGGATGGAACGAAGTTCCTATAGAAATGAAAATATCTGGCTTGCTTTTTATAAGAGAGAGAGAGACAGACAGACAGACAGAGAAACACGCGACGCCGCACAGCTTACAATAGCTTACTATAGCAAAAAGTGTCGTGACAACTTGTCGTAAGAATTTTTTCCGTCTAGCCCCCTTTCACAACGCGCGATAAGGAACTTCGTTCCAAAAAAAAAAGAAAAAAAATACGACCAAGTGCAACTTGCGACATAAATGATGCGCTGCGTGACGCGGGTTCGATTTACGCACGGAACAAATATTTGTATGGCCTACAAATAATTGTTTCTGATCTGGGTGTTTGTGTATGTGAGTTTAAATATTTGTAAACACACCCATACAGGATAAATTCCTAGTGTAAGGCAATGTAATATGGATTTAAATGAAATCTGGATACTTTTATGCGTTCCCGAGATAAAGAATATTGACCAGACAAACGGGCAACAAAATGATCCTAAAAAAAAGTGTGTGTGTCAGCTCCGACGCACGACTGGAGTTTACTCCTTAAGTACGAGTATCTAACCATACGCAACAAGAGTTTTTATTCAACTGAAAAAAGATTAATATCTTATGAAAGGGTAAATTCACAAATTAATGAAAAAAAATACCAATATAAATAAATCGACACTGATAGAAACAAACAAGCCCAATAACATATAGTATATAGGTATAGTCGCCTATACAGCATACCATCGTCTTAATACACTCACAGCCAAATTAGAAAGTTGCGCACTAAAGGTGCGCACCAAAAACGTGACACATTTTCGTTACTTTAGCAGGTTTTACCCCTCGGATTTTTCTCATACCGGGCGCCTTATATATGAAAATTGATTCTCAAGGAGTAAACTCCAATAAACTCCAAAAGGTTCCATTTTTTCCTTCTGAGATACGGAACCCTGAAAACACCAACGGCAGAAAAATACCAATTTTCTTTCTTTCTTTATTTGATAAAACAACAGGGTAACTAAAAGACTTTCATCGCAAAAACAAATACACGCGTCATCTTAAGAACCTCCCGCTTTTATGGGTCGGTTAAAACGCGTTACGTGTGCAAATATTATACCGTTTTTCGAATAGTGCTATTTGTCAAAGATATTAAGCTTGAGATTAAAGATAACGGCTTTATCCTATAGAATACAGATTAAGGTGAGTATTCTGAAGATTTGTCGATTATGGGAATTGAATCAATGGCTTAAGAATAATGACGGGTCTGTTGATCTAGTGGTTAGTGGCCCTGACTGCTGAGCCGGAGGTCGTGGGTTCGAGTCCCACCCAGGCCAAACTTTGTGTGATGAGCATGATTGTTTGTGCTGTGTCTGGGTGTGATTTATCTATAATATGTATGTATAAGTATGTATATCAGTTGTCTGGTTACCATAACGCAAGCTCTGCTTAGCTTGGGATCAGATAGCCGTGTGTGAGTTGTCCCAAGATATTTATTTATTTTAATGTGTGACTTGGGTGGATTCCTTACTTAAAAAGTGAAAGTGAGTTTGTTTGTTTGTTTGCTACGTTTTCACGTCTAAATGTCAAAACCGATTTTGATGAATTTTGGCACAGATATAGTTGAGACCTTTTTTTTTCGGTTGGGAAATCATCCTATGACTTCTCCCGCTCTGGGCGGAGCGGGAGGGCATGTCAGACTTGTACTGACTAAAACCCACCCATGTTTCTTCTTTTGCCCTTTACGTTCCGAGGCTCTTTCGAACAACCCGCAACCCCGGCAGGCAGAGGCTCTGGCAAGCCCCTCTGCTTTGCTGACTCTCTTTGAGGCGCGCGTGAAACACGAACGCGCCGTCGACACGGCATAGTTGAGACCTTGGAGACGGACATAGGCTACTTTTTGTTTCTTTCCCCCTTCCCTAAAAGAGTGGATGAACTTTTATATGGGACTTTTCGCAGTTTTCAAGGTGGGAAGCTAAAAATCGCACACACACTTTTTGTTTCCACCAGGGAAGTTCCCTTCCCCTGATTCGGAGGGATTGTGCCCCCCCCCCCCCCCCCGAGTTTGACGCAAGCAAAGCCGCAGGTAAAAGTTACTATTACATAATCGTTTACAAAATCGTTCGTGTTTTAGCATAGTGTTATAATGACGTTATTGTCATCATCTTTCTACACTTAAACGTCTTATATAGGGCCGGCGCAAACCGTATTTTGACGATTAAAATTTATTGACAGTCCTCAGCTTGTAGTCCTCGATTTTGGTCTTACTAACTTACTTATCAAAGTTCATTTTTTAATCTGAGACTGAAAAAGAAAGGCAAGAAGGGAGAGTAGATTAAAAAAGATATTCAGATAAAGCAAGTGCCTCGCCTGAACATCACAAAGCATATACAGGGTAGAATTTTGTAATGCCACCTGAAGGGGAAGTACTCTTACTACTTTAGATAAAAACTATAACTCAAAGACAAACATTTTTTTATTTTTAAAAGAAATAAAACGGCATTCGATTTTTTTTTTAATTCGCTTGCCGCACACGGTAATCGAACCGACTAAAATCTGTAAAAGTTGTACCCTGTACTTTTATTCCATCGATCGTTAGGATTAAGGTATTTATTGTTTTCCTTTCATTTAACTAATGAAGTTTGTTAAAAAGATTTCATCTTTATTAACCTTAACGATCCATTTTTTTCGAACTTATTTTTTTTATTAAATATGAAAACCGTATTAAAAAAAATTACCGCTGGCTATAGGGTTTTTTATTAGTTACTAGCTGTGCCCAGCGGTTTCACCCGCTGCTCACTTAGGGGCATGAAAAATAGATGTTGGCCGATTCTCAGACCTACCCGATATGCACACAAAATTTCGTTCAAATCGGTCCAGCCGTTTCGGAGGAGTATGGGAACGAAAACTGTGACACGAGAATTTTATATATTAGACGGTTTTCCGTGGCGAAAGAAGAAGATAAAAAAAATACTTATATACACTTCCTCCCCGCTCCACCCAAAACGCGCGAAGTTATTCGATGATTTCCCATCCGCAAAAAAAGGTACGGAACCCTAAAAAGTAAAGAAACAATACTCACTTTGGATAAATATAACTAAGGAAAGCCATGGTCTCAGTCAGGAAGACGTTGTACCCTCGCTTGGAGTACGAGGTTCCTATCGCCTGAGAGAAAGGGAACACCGAGCTGTCCAAGAAGCCAACTGCGTAGAACACTGTCTTCTTGTTCTTTAAGTCTGGAAAGAGAAGAATGTGAGGTTATCTTCTAGATGAAATAAAGAATAAATATTATGTTCATTTTGAGAAGGATCTCGTGGGGAAACGTATATTTAAAAAAAAGCGGTGCCCCACACTGGGAATTTCTCATGTATCGTGGGTGCGATTACAAACATTTAAACTCACATACAAAAACAGCCAAACCCGAAACAACTATTTGTAGGCCATACAAATCTTTGTTCCGTGCGGGGATCGAACCCGCGACACGCAGGGCAGCAGTCGATCGCTCAGCCAATACGCCAACCGTGTCGTCAAATGTCTGGCGTTCTGTCGATCTTGAGGTTAAGCCGCACTTGTCTAGGTTAGTTCAGCGATGGGTTACCACTCATTACAAAAAAAGCACGTTAAGCAGCAGCCCCGGTACACCCCCTAAGTAATCATCGTGATATTATATAGTCTACTAGCTGGGGCCCGCGGCTTCGCCCACGTCATATCGAAAAAAAAATTACGTGAAAGAGTAATAAACATCCTGGATACATCCATACACACATACATCCATCCATCTATCCTCACTAACATTATATTAGTAGGGTGTTTTTTCCAGGTTTATATTTATCGTCTTGGCAAATTTCATTATGATCCAATCAGCCGTTTAGTCGTGAAAAGTAAAACACATGCAGAGTTCCTTCCACATTTACAATATTAACTAGCTTTTGCCCGCGGCTTCGCTCGCTTTAAATTCGGGGTAACAAGGTTCCGCTTTCCTGATTTGCAGGTATTTTTCGTTGGTAACAAAGAGTGTGTATGTGTGTACCGATTTATAGCTCGCTACCTTGAAAACTGCGAAAAGTCCCATATAAAATTTCTCCCCCTTTTCCCCAATTTTTAAAAAAAATATCGTATGTTTTTTTTTAGGGTCCCAACTTTCCCTGTACCAAAATTCATCAGGATCGGTTTTGCCATTTATGCGTAAAGACGGAACAAACGAACTCACTTTCGCTTTTATAAGCTGGAAATAAAGTATAGTAATAGTATAAATAAAGTATAGTAATCCTTACTAATATTATAAAAGCGAAAGTGAGTTTGTTTGTTTGTTACCTCTTCACGCTTTAATGATGAATGTTGGTACAGATATAGCTGGGAACCAGGAGACGGACATATGCTAATTTTTATTTAAAAAAAGTGGGATGTGAGGGAGAAAGAGGGAAGAAAAGAGAAAACTTAGCGTTGCTATTACACATCAATTAGGCGCAAGGGGAACTGTGTTACCCCAAATTTAACGCGGGCGAAGCCGCGGGCGAAAGCTAGTAGTATAAAAAAGTAGTAGTATAAAGTATAAGGTTCTGGTCTGTGAGTACCATAAGTAGCAGTTAACTACTCAAGAACACACCCTATTTCTTGAAGCATCGTCCCACTACTTCAAGAAATCGGCCAAGTGCGAGTCGGAATCACGCACCGAGAGTTCCGAACATATATGAGAAGATCACCTTGTTTCGAACCTACTGCACATCATTTTATACGGGTAGTTTGTGGGTGTCATATTTGCAGAAATCCTACAGCGCTCTCCGCGTTCAATATAAGAATGCGCTGACGCAATGTGCTCGATAGTCTGCACTGGCTCATTTAGGATTGTGTAAGGAATGATATGAAGGACAAAGGAGTAAATGATGCCGTGATGTCTGATAGGGGAGAATGGAAGAAGAAAACGTGTTGCGCCGACCCAAAATGAGACAAGATCAGGAAAATGATGATGATGACCTTCCAAGATCAAGGGTCCTGCAGACAGACACACATAAGGGTTCCGTATTTTCTTTTTGAGTTACGGAACCCTAAAAATATGGAAAAATATTGTCAATCGTAAATTATAAGACCACATGTGACTTTTATGTACACAAGACATTTACGATCCGACCGGCTGGGTGATAATATTTCTGAAAGACTTCCATTCGTCCAAAGATACTTTTGCTAGATTTAAAAGATGCCTGTCTTATTCTAGATTTCCGTCAGTTTTATATTGTACTAGCTGTTCCTCGCGGTTTCACCCACGCTGCTCAGCACCTGTTGGTCGTAGCGTGATGTTATATAGCCTATAGCCTTCCTCAAGAAATGGACTATCGAACACTAAAAGAATTTTCCAATTCCAACCTGTAGTCCCTGAGATTAGCGCGTTCAAACAAACAAACAGACAAACAAACAAACTCTTCAGCTTTATAATATTAGTATAGATATCCGTCAATTTTATATTTTATGAGTAAACATCTGGTTTCCGAATTATGGGTGAGTAGCTTTTGCCCACGGATTCGCTCGTGTTAAATTTTGGGTAACACAGTTCCCCTTGTCTGATTTGCAGGTACCTGCTACCTGTAGTTTTTGCCCTTGTTATTGTAATAGCAATGCTAAGTTTTCCCTATTCTTCCCTCTTTCTCTTTCACATCTCACTACTTAAAAAAATAGCCTATGTAATATGTCTCCAGAGTTCCTACTATCTCTGTACCAAAATTCATCAAAATCGGTTTAGCCATTTAAGCGTGAAAGCGTAACAAACAAACTCACTTTCGTTTTTGTAATATTACTAGCTTTTGCCCGCGGCTTCGCTCGCGTTAAATTTGGGGTAACACAGTTCCTCTTGCGCCTTATTGATTTGTAATAGCAAAGCTAAGTTTTACCTATTCTTCCCTCTTTCTCTCTCACATCTCAATACTTAAAAAAAAATAGTCTATGTACGTCTCCAGGGTTCCTACTATCTCTGTACCCAAATTCATCAAAATCAATTTAGTCATTTAGGCGTAAAGACATAACAAACTCACTTTCGCTTTTATAATATTAGTAAGGATTTCACCGATCAAAATTCATCAAAATCAATTTAGTCATTTAGGCGTAAAGACGTAACAAACTCACTTTCGCTTTTGGAAGGATGTCAAAGATCAAATGTTTCCAAAGACCAATCGCTCTGACTAAAGGACAAGGTCATCAACATCTAAACTATTGGCGACTAAAGAATAGAAAAATCCTTCCCCTTTACGTAGAACACATGATCTAGGCACATTTCAGATGCCATCCTAAAGTTATCATGTCATTACTACAAGCCCCGACGCATGACCAGTTAAGGGACTTACAGATTGGGCGTTTTATAAGCCTTAAAAGGTAAAAAAGGAACCCTTTTTGGTTCACTTTGTTGAGTGTCTGTTTGTCTGTCAAGACCTTTTATTTCGGAAAATTTGAAATTAAAACCGTTTACTGAAGTCTGTAGTCCCTTTGTGTTGTGAAAATCAACCGTCTAAGTCTTCGCAGTTAAAAGATATGGCTGTTTACGTCACAAGTTTGTACAGAACCTTTGTTTGTGTGATTCTGACTCCCTCTTGGCCGGTTTTATAAAGTTTGAGCAAACTCGTAATTTCTTCAATATCGTTGGTGCATTTAAACTTAACAAATTAAACTCACATACACAAACAGCCCGACCCAGAACAACTATCTATAGGCCATACAATTATTTGTTCCGTGCGGGGATTAAACCCGCAAGCAGCGCAGTAGTCGATCGCTCAGTTACTGCGCCAACCGTGTCGTCATTTTGCTCAACTCTGACAGAGTGTTTGTTTTTAAACTGACTAAAACCCATCCACGCTCCTTTCTTTTGCCCTTTGTGTTCCGGAGCCGCCGGTATCTCTTTCGAACAAATCGCAACAATAGCAGCCGTTAAAAAAACAAAAGCTACTATTACTGCGTGCTTAAAAGAGTGCGTACAAAAAACGCTTCGAAAACACGCCCAATCTGCAAAGGCCTTAAAGCATGGCTTCCAAACATTTTTGCAAACTTGTATCACGCTATGAATAATATATGAGTAGGCAGCTTATTCTTCGATCACGTTGTCACAGTGACTATTCAATTTTAGCGAGTTTTTCTCAAGAAAAACGTGAAAGGTCTTTTAGAGTAAAATATAGGGCTAAAGTTTATAAATGTACGAAATTACAGGTAGGACCAAAGCGGTCCGTCAATATCGATTTTATTTTTTAGAATGGTGTTAATTTGTTATTTTGAACATGGAAGGGTTTTAGTCAGTAAAAGTCTGACACTCCGCCCGTGGAAGACGTAGGTGCCTACGTCCTAAAACATCTCCCATGCAACATTTAAGACTTCTTCATCACTTGTAGTTTTTGAGATTTTTTGATGAGTCAATGATTTTCGCTTTTAAAATATACAATGTGTCCGATCACGGACTAATGATATTCTATGTACTTATATAAAAAAAACATTCTAGTAGATACTCAAATTAAGTGATTAAAAAAAAACTACCATTTTTTTTTCACAAAAAAAATCACAATATTTCGTTGATTTGCATTTTTGTTTTCTAAAGTTACGGAAAAGTAAGCTCATAATTTCCTAATTTAAACGATATATGTATAATATTGTTGCCCTCTGAATAAACCTATTTTCGAGAAATATGACTTTTTTTGCACACGCATAGAGTATATTTCAAAATGGCTGCCAAAAAGCGGGGAAGTGAAAATGAATTTGAAGTGTGTATCGTAATAGTATATCAAAACACTCGTTCCATAAATATCTAGAACTAGCTGTTCCTCGCGGTTTCACCCACGCTGCTCAGCACTTGTTGGTCATAGCGTGATGTTATATAGCCTATAGCCTTCCTCAAGAAATGGACTATCCAACACTAAAAGAATTTTTCAATTCGAACCAGTACTTCCTGAGATTAGCGCGTTCAAACAAACAAACAAACTCTTCAGCTTTATAATATTAGTATAGATATTGCTAGTCCATAACCGAACACATTGTATAAATTGATTGACGGGTTTCAGAACACCATTCTACATAAACAAATCAACAAATCTTTGGTCCATGTAAACCCACAAAATGTTATCAATTTGTCACAGTTCTCAATTCATCATTCAAGCGTTTTATCTTCAAATCCACACGATAAGGATACATCTAATAGCGTTTACTCCCCGAATCCCCCTTAAGGAAAACGATGAAAACGATGGCTAAATAAGTGGCTATTTATCATTTTGACAAATACTTGGTATCTGGGTCAAGCCAGGACTAATACTGGCAGTTATTTATCTTACTAGCTGTTGTAGGGAGGTACAAGTGATCATTAAATGATTCAAGTGTTTATCTTGCAAGTAGGTTTTTGCACATCTTGAAAAAAAAACTAGTTGAGGCCGGTTTTTTGAGAAGATACAGCTGGAACAAACTCACAGGTCATAGTCTCCTTTAATATCTAGACAAAAATCTTGGTCAACTTACATGAGGGCTATGTAGATTAGTGTCTGAAATAGTCTTTTTAAGGAAGCACCACACAAGTTGAGTGGAACTGTCCAGTCAGTGCAAGCATTTGTCAGTTATTTTGTAGCTCGACTTATAACTCAAGGAGCTCAACGATACGACGATCGAAACCAAAAAAAAGACATATGTATAAAAAGGTAAAAGCATAAAAATATGTGAGAAGGATGTACATAGTTCTCACATATTTCGACGGTCCCTACGTACATAAGGTTAAGTCAAAAACCAAGGTTTACAGGAGAGCGTAATTTGTCTCTAATAATACCTCTTTTTCAGATATATGTCTAACCGATAATCCTGACAGAGCTTTTTTTTTCCATTCTACAATATTTTAACAGTTTTAAGAATTTTACAATGCTACTAGCTTTCACTCTTACGCCTTATTGATTTGTAATAGCAACGCTAAGTTTTCCCTTCTCTTCCCTCTTTCTCCCTCACATCCCACTTTTTTCAAAAAAATATTAGCCTATGTCCGTCTCCTGGTTCCCTACTATCTCTGTACCAAAATTCATCCAAATCGGTTCAGCCATTAAAGCGTGAAGAGGTAACAAACAAACAAACAAACTCACTTTCGCTTTTATAATATTACTAGCTTTCGCCCGCGGCTTCGCTCGCGTTAAATTCGGTATAACACACCAAGCAGACCTGCAGCTTTTGCTCTTGCGCCTGATTGATTTGTAATAGCAACGCTAATTTTTCCCTTTTCTTCCCTCGTTCTCCCTCATATCCCACTTTTTTAAAATAAAAAATAGCCTATGTCCGTCTCCTGGTTCCCTACTATCTCTGTACCAAAATTCATCAAAATCGGTTTAGCCATTAAAGCGTGAAGAGGTAACAAACAAACAAACAAATAAACAAACAAACTCACTTTCGCTTTTATAATATTAGTAAGGATTTCGTCCATTTATTGATTTCTATACATAAAATTACATTTTTAAATATTTCTTAAATACAAAAATTAAAAAAAAAAAACATTTAAAAATATAAAAATAGTAGCCCACCGGTATCGGGAACAGGGTCCAAGCTACCGGCGGTCAGGGCTCCAGAGAAAGGAACCTCCTAACAATACGAGCCGTGTCCAGGAGTACCGCTTTCTGTATCAAGCCCTTGATCCAGCTGCCTAACGAGAGCCTTCTCAGGTATTGGTCGAGGCTCTTGGCAATTAAGCCATTGGCAGATACGACTATCGGCACAATGATCGCTGAGTCCACATCCCACATGTCGACAACCTCGCGAGCCAAGTCAATATACTTGATTTGTTTATCTTTCTCGGCTTTCACGAGGTTCTCATCATGCGGGACTGTTATGTCAACAATCATTGCGCGCCGCTCTGATCGATCCACCACCACTATATCAGGCTTGTTGGCAACAATAGTCCTGTCAGTGATGATGGAGCGATCCCAGTACAATGTGATATTGCCATGTTCAAGAACTGGGTCGGGCTCATACCTGTAGTACGGCACTTCCGATTCCACAAGGTTGTATTTTAGAGCAAGTTGCTGATGGATAATCCTGGCTACAAGGTTGTGTCTATGCAAGTACTCTCCGTTAGCTAGACGCGAACAACCGGAGATAATGTGTCGTATTGATTCTCCCGGACGGTGGCATGCCCGACATATGTCAACCGTGCCGTCCTTCACAATAAATCTCCGGTAGTTATTTGTCATCATAACTTCATCCATAATTGCACAGACAAAACCTTCGGTTTCTCCAAAGAGGTCCCCGGAACGTAGCCAGGCTACGGACGCTGATTGATCTACATCGGGTCCATGTAGGGCCCGGAAAAAGCGTCCGTGAAGCTCCTTTCATATTAAGGATTATTATTATTATATTATAGTAAGGATACTTGATCTCTTATACGATTTCTAAAACAAGGTAAATAAATTAACAGTATGTGCGCATAGATAATCTAAAGCCAATGATATAATAAAAAAATGCCATTTTAGACATATCTTTATGTACGTAGGGACTGTCGATTTGTATGTTTTTTTTTTTTTCGATATCACACAGGCGAAGCAGCGTGCGCCAGCTAGTTTATAATAATAGTTTGAGTTTGGTGTCACGGAACATCACACCAATAATACCCGAAGGGTTATTTAGAGGTACAGCTAATAGAATACCCACATTTCGCCAGTTATGTTTGAAATCCCTCACTTTGACGGGCCTCTTGGTCTAGTGGTTAGTGGCCCTGACTGCTGAGCTGGAGGTCGTGGGTTCGATTCCCACCCAGGACAAACTTTGTGTGATGAGCATGATTGTTTGTTCTGTGTCTGGGTGTGATTTATCTATAATATGTATGTATTTATAAATTATATAAGTATGTATATCAGTTGTCTGGTTACCATAACACAAGCTCTGCTTAGCTTGGGATCAGATAGCCATGTGTGAGTTGTCCCAAGATAAAAAAAAAAATCCCTTGTATTATTTATCAAAAGAATTGATGCTCCCCCATGCTCCGCAGCCGCGCTTTTAATCACTAACCATTGGGGCAGTCATCTTCATTTCCTAGTATAATATATGGCTACTGTATTACAAAGTCAAAAACGGCATTATGCGTCAATAATGGCGGACATAAAAGTAATTACTTGAATAATGACTAAAATTGACTTTATAACGATATAAACATCGTAATTCCCATTGAGGATAAACTGC
This sequence comes from Ochropleura leucogaster, assembly GCA_958449745.1. NCBI lineage: Eukaryota > Metazoa > Arthropoda > Insecta > Lepidoptera > Noctuidae > Ochropleura > Ochropleura leucogaster. The sequence continues at coordinate 13,968,812 of OY288221.1, read as the reverse complement.
CGCGATTATATATTAAACAATTAGCTGGCGCTCACTGCTTTGCCCGCGTGATATCGAAAATTAGTATTCTATGTGATATTCCAGACTACAGTCTTCCACTGTGACGAGTTTCATCAAGATCCGTTCAGACGTTTTAACGTGAAAGAGTAACAAACATCCATCTATCCTCACAAACATTTGCATCCTTATTTAATATTATAAAAGCGAAAGTGAGTTTGTTTGTTTGTTACCTCTTCACGCTTTAATGGCTAAACCGATTGTGATGAATTTTGGTACAGAGATAGTTGGGAACCAGGACACGGAAATAAGGTAATTTAAAAAAAAAAGTGTGCTGTGAGGGAGAAAGAGGGAAGAAAAAGGAAAACTTAGCGTTGCTATTATAAATCAATAAGGCGCAAGGGGAACTGTGTTACCCCAAATTTAACGCGGGCGAAGCCGCGGGCGAAAGCTAGTTTATAATATAAGTAAGAAGTGATAAGTAGGATTTTACGTTCATATAAGAATTTGAGCGGAGGCTAAAAAAAAGCTCGGGTCGATGCTTAGGTTAAGCCAGGGTTGCCAAGGTTGGTCTGTAGATTGGTGACCACCCATTGCATATCGAGTTTCCTCCGTGCCTCGGAAAGCACGTCAAGCTGTTGGTCCCGGCTGTCATTTGTAGATCTTTGACAGTCGTTACAGATAGCCAGTGTCCCGAAAGTCTGACAACCAGTCTTACTTAAAGGTATCTTAATACCGACTACACACTTACATTACATTACACACATACATTACATTTAATGCTAACTAGGTTGTGGGGGTCAGATAGGCAGTCGCTCTATGTAAAATATTGGTATTCAGCATTCGGTTAGACTGAAAGCCGACCCCAGCATACTTGGGAAAAGGCAAAGCAGATGATGTCGTTAAGTTATATGAACATCATCATCATTTTCCTGCCCTTGTCCCATTCTAGTTGGGGTCGGCGCAACACGTTTTCTTCTTCAATTCTCCCCTATCAGTCGTCAAATGAACATCCTTACTAATATTATAAAAGCGAAAGTGAGTTTGTTTGTTTGTTACCTCTTCACGCTTTAATGGCTCAACCGATTTGGATGAATTTTGGTACAGAGGTAGTTGGGAACCAGGAGACGGACATAGGCAATATTTTTTTTAAAGTGGGATATTAGCGAGAACGAGGAAAGAAAAGGTAAAATTTAGCGTTGCTATTACAAATCAATAAGGCGCAAGGGCAAAACTGCAGGTAGCAGTTACTATGTTATACCGAATTTAACGCGAGCGAAGCCGCGGGCAATAGCTAGTAAGAATATAAATATTTAGTATAGTATTATGTCGGTAAATTACACAGATGATTACATGAAGATACAACACAGCTATAAAATAGTCGTTTTATGGACGTATTAATTAAATTGTTTAGCACGCTATAAAGTAATAATGTAGTAATTTCAGAGTAGTTTTTAACCGACTTCAAAAAAGGAGGAAGTTCTCAATTCGACTGCTTTTTTCGACTAAATATTATCAATATTGCTTTGGTAATTTAATGAGTTATATCCTTCTATAATTAATATTTTTTTCTTTTATATACGATATGCTAATATGTTTTAGAAGCAATGAAAAATGAATATCCTTACTTGATATTATAAAACCGAAAGTGAGTTTGTTTGTTTGTTACCTCTTCACGCTTTAATGGCTAAACCGATTTTGATGAATTTTGGTACAGAGATAGTTGGGAACCAGGAAACGGACATAGGCTATTTTTTTCTAAAAAGAGTGGGATATGAGGGAGAAAGAGGGAAGAAACGGGAACACTTAGCGTTGCTATTACAAATCAATAAGGCGCTACCGAATTAAACGCGAGCGAAGCCGCGGGCAAAAGCTAGTTTGATATGAATTTGTCTGAGATGCCACCATACCACAACTAAAAAACTTGAGAGGTGTCAAGGGACACCCGAATGGAACAAAGTTATTATTTATTATGTTCTAAAAACACTCAACAAAAATCGTCTTGACACCTCACTGTTCAATGCGAAATAGAAAGACGAAACGAAAATAACTGGCTTGCTTTCTATGTTTTTTGGTCTTAAGCAAAAAGTGTCGTTACAACTTTTAGTCTTATACAAAAAGTGTCGTTACAACTTTTGGTTTTTATTTTTTCCGTCTAGCCCTTTTTCGCAACGTGTAATTAGGAACTTCGTTCCAAAAGACGGAAAATATGTTCGACTTCTGAAAGTTGGTGAGTTTTGTTTGACTGTAGTTTCTTTCCCTCAAACGCCCGGCCACCTCCTTCGCTACTATAACTGCTTCGTAGAAGATGGTGACCACTTCCATTCGCTCACGTCTTCAAGGCTAACTTTGCATTTCTCTTACCGATATTCTTATCCCTGGCAATGATCTTGTGCGCAGCCTCCACCGGCATATTCCTCCTCACGATCTGTCCGGAGCCGGTCACACGATGCATTGTCACTTGTAGGTTCTTCATGCTTCCGGGGCTGATGCTCGCGTTCTTGTGGGTGCCAGGACCTGGAGATAGAAGACTAAATCAATAAAGATATCGGCTTTAAAATTGTATATTTGTATAACTAGTTTATGCGCACGGCTTCGCTCGCGGATCGTAAGCTATCGGGATAATAGTATTCTTTGTATAAATCTAGCTTATAAACCAACAGTTTCCCAAATTTCATCCAAATCCGTGCAGAAGTTTTTGTGTGACAGGGTAACAAACATTCAGCCTCAAAAAATTTCACAATTATAATGTTAGTGAGATATCCGAAATATCCAACAACCCACACCTGTCCTTTCCAGATCGACTTGAATAGACTTTAACATAGTTGGTAAAGAGCCACTGAGATGATGAGTCCAGCAGGAGAGACTGCAATCTGCGCAGATGATGCGACAGCTTAACCTCATAGTTCATCTTAGGAATTACGCAGTTTTAGATTCTGATTTGATAACAAAGTTTTCCTTCAAAGCAGTGTTGTAATATGACGCTGCAAATTCACATCGTGTGTTTAAAAGACCTCATTCACCGCAATCGGTTAAAAGATTGTAAATAAAATTTAAAAGCGAAGACAACGTAGCCCCCCCTAGGATTTGCCTTGTCGTGGATGCGTTCACAAACATTTAAACTCACATACACAAACAGCAGGACTCGAAACAACTATCTGTAGGCCATATAAATATTTTTTACGCTCGGGGATCCAACCCGCGACACGCAGCACAGCAATCGATCACTTAGCCACTGCGCCAACTGTCTCGTCTCTCTGTATAACTGAAGGGCTACTATGACATCTTATAGCAATTCTTATTCCACTGAGTGAAAGAGATGGTGCTAGACACCCTGTATAGCTCTGTCCCTTTCCCTCAGTGGAATAAAAATTGCTTTAAGAGATCATAGTAGGGCTACTGGTCGTTTTGTTTTTACAATCGCACATTGATACTAGACTGATAAATCTTGAACTTTGCTCATCAAGAATTGCAGAAAAACTTGTACAACAAGATAAGTATTTATCACTAGTACCTACTTTACAAGTATCAAACACGTCGTTTAAATGATTGACTTGTTTTTTGTTTTTCCTCACTATTGTCGTTCAGTCTATAAGGCAAACAAATTATATGTTAACTCGAAGATGCTTGGCTATTTTTATGATTTTATTTATGTGAGAAAATCAGCCAATAATTAACTGTTTTATAGACAACTAGCTTTCGCTCGCGTTAAATTTGGGGTAACACAGTTCCACTTGCGCCTTATTGATTTGTAATAGCAACGCTAAGTTTTCCCTTTTCTTCCCTCTTTCTCCCTCACATCCCACTTTTTTAAATAAAAATTAGCTTATGTCCGTCTCCTGGTTCCCAACTATATCTGTACCAATATTCATCACAATCGCTTTAGCCATTAAAGCGTAAAGAGCTAACAAACAAACTTACTTTCGCTTTTATAATATTAAGTAAGGGCACGCCACAATAGTGGCGGTAAGTCCCCTCTTTGAGGAGTGGCTGGAGAGGCGTCATGGCGTCCTCACCTACCTGCCTGACGCAGGTCCTCACCGGACATGGAAATTTCGGGAGGTTACTGCACATAATCGGGCGGAAGGAAACGCCCGGGTGTCACCAATGTGACGATCGCCCGGAGGACATGGTGGAGCACACAGTGGCGTTCTGCTCAGCTTGGGCGGAGCTACGCCGTGCCCTCGTAGAGGCGATCGGCGGCGGCCCTGGTTCAGTCTATGGTCCGGAGCTAAAGGGAATGGGAAGCGGTCACCTCCTTCTGCGAAGCAGTCACGCTAGCGAAGGAGGTGGCCGGGCGTTTGCGAGAACCTCAAACAAACCCAGCCGCCGCGAAAGATGCCCCGGGCGCCGCGAGACGATTCCCGGCCACCGTAGATGCGGGCCTGTGGACGGTGAGCAATGGGTAGCTCACCGTCCGTCCATCTATTGACGACAAAAAAGGCATCATTACAAATCGCCTAGTACTCACGTGTTTAATTATCTGGCTATCGGACAACTTAATAGGACATTATTAATCTCCAGTCGATATAAATTATTTGATTCATTACCCATCTAGTAATCTTTTAGCTATTATACAGATACCTATACCTACGATCCTGCTTTGTTACTAGAAAATTATATGACCTGAAAGTAAGTAAGTTAGTATTTTAAAATGCACAAAATGTGGTATGTATTGTTGGTTTCGTTGACTTTTTTGCCACCGACTTCCGGAAGTAAAGTAATTTTCCTCTTTTTTTTTAAAGTCGGTTTTATATTTAAAAAAATATTTTAGTTCTTTTAGTTATGGTAAAATGTTAAATCACATATTTTTTCGAGTAGGTAATTATTCATTGTTACTAAAAGCAAAATTAGGAAATAATCTATATAAACATAGAGAAAAAATATGTATTATATAGTTAATAACTCATAAACACACATAAGAAAAAAGGTTCCGTCGAATGGAGAACCTCCTCCATTTTTGGAAATCGTTTAAAAAGGAGCTCGTGACTAAATAATAGCAGCCGCTCGGGTCGATCTTTAGGTTAAGCCGCGCTTGCCTAGGTTGGTCTGTAGATGGTTGACCACCAGTTAGATACCGAGATTCCTCCGTGCCTCGGAAAGCACGTTAAGCCGTTGGTCCCGGCTGTCATTTGTAGATCTTTGACAGTCGTTACAGCTAGTCAGAGTTCAGAAAGTCTGACAACCAGTCTTACCAAGGGGTATCGTATTACCCAGTACTAACTGGGTTTATGGAGGTCAGATAGGCAGTCGCTCCAAGTAAAATACTGATATTCAGCTGCATCCGGTTAGATTGGAAAACGAACCCCAACATAGTTGGGAAAAGGCTAGGCAGATGTTGTTTAAAAAGGATCTTACTACAATTTTTTTGTTCAGGATACATTCCGCCATAATGTCCAAAATGGCCCTGTGCAATAAAGTGTATCGGAATACAAGATAATTGTCTTTTTATAATGTATTTTGCAAATCTATAACACAGAGTAGCTGTATGCCAAAATGTACATTGTATTAGTATTTTACGCGAGTATAACATCCGCCATCCGCCATACCTATGTTATACAAAATTATATAAATAGTTTTTACGCATCTTAATGTAGCACTTACATCCACTTAGAATCCAGCGTTAGAAGAACTAATTGCCTAGGTACGTATTAAAAATAGCTAAATGTATTATGATGTAATTTTTATGTTTCTTAAAAATCATACCTAATATTCATTGTCCATAAAAACGCATAATAAGGATATGATTTTTATAACTTCGATTATTTTTAACCTCAAAATATAGTGCTTCAAAAAAACTATTTTGCAGCTAGTCCGCTATGAAAATCCTTACTAATATTATAAAAGCGAAAGTGAGTTTGTTTGTTTGTTTGTTTGTTTGTTACCTCTTCACGCTTTAATGGCTTAACCGATTTGGATGAATTTTGGTACAGAGATAGTTGGGAACCAGGAGACGGACATAGGCTAATATTTTTTTGAAAAAAGTGGGATGTGAGGGAGAAAGAGGGAAGAAAAGGGAAAACTTAGCGTTGCTATTACAAATCAATAAGGCGCAAGGAGAACTGTGTTACCCCAAATTTAACGCGGGCGAAGCCGCGGGCGAAAGCTAGTAAGCTTATAAAGGAGTTTACTAATTATAGAACGTATTAGTAATGGTAGATAGAGTAGTAGCCCTCTATAAAAATCCCTACTAATATTATAAAAGCGAAAGTGAGAGTCTTCACGCCGAATTCATCAAAATCGGTTTGGCCATTGCCAAACCGATTTTGATGAATTTTAGCACAGTACAGTTGGGCCCTGGAGACGGACATAGGCTAAAAATAGTGAGATAAGGGGGAGAAAAGGGGAGAAAATATTTTTTTTTCGATTATCACGTATTTTAAAGTTAGCTTTAGCCCAAAGTAAAGATGCCACGCGGATGAAATCGCAGGTGGAAGCTAGTAAACTCATAAAAAAAATTACTAATGATTGAGAGTATTAGTGATGGTAGAGAGTCATACCCCCGAATACTGAATCACTCAAAATGTGAGGGCTGCTTAACATTTGAGCAGCTCTTAAACTTTAGATTTTGTATGGTCAAACGTCACTTCTGAGTCTCTGTTAAATTTAAGTGGGACTTAAATTTTGAGTGACGTTTCAGTATTCGGGGGATAGTCCGCTATAAAAATGAGTTCATGAAGGTGTTTATAATAATTATAGAGAATGTATTCTCTACATCATTTTCCGATACTCTTGGTTCCAAGGCCAACAATATATGGCCCAGCGGCTTATGTAGCCAGTAGTCTGAAAATCTGACAACCAGTCCTTGGTAAGACTGGCTGTCAGACTGTCGGGTCACGGATTACCAGTAACGACCGTCAAAGATTTACAAATGATAGCTGGGACCAACGGATTCGTGTAGACACATCCACGGATCAACGTAGGCAAGCACGGCTTTTCCTAATAGTCGACCCGACTGGCTGTTATTGTTGATCCGACAACACCTGCAGTGGAGTAAAACTAGAAAGACGAACAAGAGCTCCTAAGAACACCTTCATCATCTGCCTAGCCTTTTCCCAACTACGTTGGGGTCTGCTTCCAGTCTTACCGGATGCAGTTGAATACCAGTATTTTACATGGAGCGACTGCTATCTGACCTTCATAACCCAGTTAGTACTGGGTAATACGATACCTCTTGGTAAGACTGGTTGTCAGACTTTCGGGACACTGACTCTGATCTCTAACGACTGTCAAAGATCTACAAATGACAGCCGGGACCAACATGGTTTACGAGACACGGAATAAACTCGGTATGTAACGGGTGGTCACCCATCCCCAGACCAACCTAGGCAAGCGCGGCTTAACCTAAAGATCGACCTGAGCGGCTTCCATTATTTAGCCACGAGCTCCTCCTGAGAACACCTTGTTTTAAATATTATATTTCTAGCAGATTTATTAGCGTCACAAATAAGGAAATGGTTAACATAATCCCATTACGTTGAAACGCAAATAAATTGATGTCAATGTAAATATGAAATAACTCCGTTGATTTACTTGGTGCTTGAGAAATAACTATTTGACATTATTACTTCTTGTAATAGGTAATATTGGTTCTGAGATTACGTTCATGTACAGACGCCTGCACATCAAGCTACTACAATCTGTCAGATTTCTTTGATAGATTTTCGACTTTAGTTCTAAAGTATAAGGTCCAAGGTTCATTGGGAAAAATTGACAGTTTCGGGTAGCTTGACCTGCAGGCGTCTGTACCTAACTGTTGAGATATTTATGTTTACCGCGTTAATTTATCTTTAAGTCATAAGTATTCGAATCCACTAGCAGTGCAGCATACTATTCCTGACACCCTGAATCGCCTGAAAAGTAAAATCCTGAACCTGGACTGCCTACAATGAGCTACCAATTACAAAGAGTCATTCCCAGTGGGGAACTGACTCTGCAAGCCACTCAATCTGTAACAACACATTTGCTCATAGTCTAAGGACTGATTGCACGATATAGGAAAAATACTCTTACTACTACTAAGGAAAACATAACTGGCGGTAAGAGGGTCTAGTAAACAGGCCGCGTTCGTGTTGCGCGCGCGCCTCAAAGAGATGTCAGCAAAGCAGAGGGGCTCGCCAGGACCAATGGCTGCCGAGGTTGCGGGTTGCTCGAAAGAGATACTAGTGGGTGCTGGTCGGTGAAAGTCTGATAAATCTTAAGTCCTAATCTTAAGTTTCCCCCTTCCCCTATGTCTAAGTTATTAGATGACTTTTTTAATACTTGAGAGGATTCAAGAGACACCCAGATGGAACGAAGTTATTATTTAATTTGTTCAAAAAACCTGTATACACTCAACAAAAATAATCGTCGCGACACCACATTGTTTAATGCGAAATAGAAAGACGAAACGAAAATAACTGGCTTGCTTTCTATTAGAGAGAGAGACAGACAGAGAAAAATGCGCACGGCTTACAACTTTAGCAAAAAGTGTCGTTACTTTTGGTTTTAATATTTTCGATCTAGCCCCCTTTCACAACGTGCGATAAGGAACTTCGTGCCAAAAATTGATTGCTTATTATAATTACCTCTTAATTTTCAGTACTTACAGTCAGGTATCAACCCCGCTGGGTAGCCATACTCGGCGGCTCGCGGGCCATACGTGGCCGCTCCCACTTGACCGATCAGGGCCATCGCCAACACGACAGCCACTGCTAGCTTCAACATCCTTGACATTGTTCTGGAAAAGAGAGAAAACAATTGAACATCACGCCAAGAATCAACGAAGGGTTGTGCCGAGGTGATAAATCCTTACTTTTATAAAAACGAAAGTGAGTTTGTTTGTTTGTTACCTCTTCACGCTTTAATGGCTGAACCGATTTTGATGAATTTTGGTACAGAGATAGGAGGGACCTTGAAGACGGGCCCAGGCAATTTTTTTTAAAGTGAGAAATGAGGGAGAAAGAGGGAAGAAAAGGGAAAACTTAACTTTGCTATTACAATAAATAAGGCGCGAGGGGAAAAACTACAAGTGGCAGGTACCTGCAAATCACTCAAGGCGAACTGTGTTACCCCGAATGTAACGCGAGCGAAGCCACGGGCAAAAGCTAGTGAAATCATAAAAGTCACAAATTATAAAATGTCACCCACATTTAGTTGGTGTAATAAGGGCATTTTTAATCAGGCTAACAAAAATCACTGTAAGCTTTTTGTGGTCATATTTTAAGGGAATATATAATAGAGAGATTCATATCATAGAACTGTATATTGTTTTCCACGATACCAATATATTCGACGGGCCTCTTGGTCTAGTGGTTAGTGGCCCTGACTGCTGAGCCGGAGGTCGTGGGTTCGATTCCCACCCAGGACAAACTTTGTGTGATGAGCATGATTGTTTGTTCTGTTTCTGGGTGTGATTTATCTATACTAATATTATAAAGCTGAAGAGTTTGTTTGTTTGTTTGAACGCGCTAATCTCATGAAGTAGTGGTTCGAATTGAAAAATTATTTTAGTGTTGGATAGTCCATTTCTTGAGGAAGGCTATAGGCTATATAACATCACGCTACGACCAACAGGTGCTGAGCAGCGTGGGTGAAACCGCGAGGAACAGCTAGTCTATAATATGTATGTATTTATAAATTATATAAGTATGTATTTCAGTTGTCTGGTTACCATAACACAAGCTCTGCTTATTTTGGATCAGATAGCCGTGTGTGAGTTGTCCCAAGATATTTATTATTTATTTATTTTATTAATATCATAATTATAAGGCCGACGCAGGTCCTCACCGGACATGAAAGTTTCGGGAGGTTCCTGCACATAATCGGGAACGGGGAAACGCCCAGGTGTCACCACTGTGACGATCGACTGGAGGACACTCATTTGTCGACATGTGGAATGTGATCTTGGCTATCCTTTGTGCCGATTGCCATTACGATCAATGGCCAAGAGCTTCGACGAATATCTGTTGAGGCTCTTCTTAGGCGGACAGAACAAGGGGTTGATTGAGAAGGCACTACTTGTAGACACGGCTTGCATTGTGAGGAGGTTCATATCTATGGAACCAGCTCTTTTTTTTTTGTTTATTTTTGGGTGGGAAATCATCAAATTAACTTCGCTCTGGGAGGAGCGGGGGAGACTGACAGACTTTGCTGACATCTCTTTGAGGCGCGCATGGAACACTAACGCGCCGTCAACACGGCCTGTCGTCAAAAGACAGGCGAACAGTGAGCTACCTATTGCTCACCGTCCACAGGCCCGCATCTACGGGGCGTCTCCCGCGGCGGCTGGGTTCGTTTGAAGTTCTCCTCCTCAAACGCCCGGCCACCTCCTTCGCTAGCATGACTGCTTTGCAGAAGGAGGTGACCGCTTCCCATACCCTCTCGCTCCGGACCATGGACTGAACCAGGGGGAACCAGCTCCTGCCATCGGCGCACTAATATATTTTTTATCACAATCACATCACAATTACAAAAACTGTGTAATAACTTAATTATTATATAGTTTTTTTTGTATTTTTAAATGAGATGAGTAACGGTTACATCCAAATGATTGTAATTTCCACTGTGATCATAATTAATGATCAGTTTTATTGGCAAAAAAATACAAAACGACAGGAAATTGTTCTCTGGAAATCGAATAATAATTTCGTTCAATATTTTCATGCCCTGTACAAAGTCAAGGTCGTATTATATCGTTTGTTACGGACATTAAACCAATAGAGCAAAATACTAACTGTACATGTTTTTTACACTACATTGGCTCTTTTTTAACGAGGCTACAATTGCCTGATCTAAACCATCCCAGCCTCCACAGGACACGATCCGGACGTCGGGCGCCACGAATTTTCGACCGACCACCTTAGATGCGGGTCTGTGGACGATGAGCAATAGGTAGCTCACCGTTCGCCTGTTTAGTCACGATAGGCCGTGTCGTGTGTTTCACGTGCGCTTCAAATAGACGTCAGAAAAGTAAAGAGGTCTATCCGGGCCATCGCCTACCCTGCTTGCGGGTTATTCGAAAGAGATACCGCGATCCCGTAAAATGAAGGACAAAAAAAAATAAAACCGACTTCTAAAAAAAACTAAAAACTGGAAAATAACTTTATTTCCGGAAGTCGGTGGCTTTTGTTGGTTTCGTTGACTTTATTTGCCACCGACTTCCGGAAATAAAGTTATTTTCCAGTTTTTAGTTTTTTTTAGAAGTCTGTTTTATTTTTTTACTAAAAATTTTTTATTTCAGCATTTTTAGTTTTAGTATTATGGTATAATACGCAAACACGGTTAAAAAGTTTTTATTTTTAGCTTTAGTCCCGTCTTAGATACAAGTTTTAGTTCCACATCAAGCTATAGATTAAATACTAAGTATCAATACATATTATGCTTTAGTATTAAACCAATTCAGAAATCATATGCATCATCCCCTAGGGGATACGGTCACCCTGCTCCCACTCGCCTGCCTACCCTGGCGAAACCCATACTTACACATGTGATTGCAGCAATCACGGCAGGTTTGCTGTCATTTATTAAAGAGTGCCGTTGTATATCACTGAAGATCTACCACCAAATTAAAATACAATCACCTCAAAAAACTGCGATGACCTTCCAAACCATAGTAGTACATAGCATTTTTTGATCATTTGTCTTCGACAACTTCTAAATTATAATCGACGAATGAGTATATCATCAACGTACACGAAGTCAATCTAATACGCATTATTAAAGATAACTCAAAAACTACTTGTCGGATCTTGATATTTTTTTTATGGGACCAAACGACAACCACCAGCTTTCGAATAAAAAAAGAATCATCAAAATCGGTTTACTCAGACCTGAGTTATGAGGTAACAAACACAAAAAAAAAATAAAAAATAAAAAAAAAAACATACAGTCGAATTGAGAACCTCCTCCTTTTTTTGAAGTCGGTTAAAAAGGAACACAGATAGTTTTTAGTCAGTAAAAAAGGGCTGGGAAATCATCAAATAACTTCCCCCGCCCTGGGTAATAATAAATAATAATATAAATAATAAATTTGTTTATTTGTACACACAGAAAAACTTACATAAGCACACAGTGAATAAATTTTTGTACAGTGATGACAATATTGAGAGGCGAACTTCTACCTCCTAAACTAGGCCAGAAAGGCCCGTGTTTTAGGAGACAATGTTCTTCTAATGATTGGCACATATACGTATTTGGCTGTCATGCAAGTCACACAAAAACACATATTTTTTATGTTAGCGCAAAAATAAAATACAGTATCATTAAACAACTAGGATACAATTTGTAAAAGATTTTCAGTATCGTCATAAGTTAACTTATGCAACCAATTGGTAAGTTTGATTTTGACTTCATGTTTAGTCAGAGGGTAGATAGAAACTATTTTATTTATCTTATTATACAATCGGGAGCTGGTAGCCATGAATTGTCGGCTGGCAAACTTTAAGCGGCATTGTACTGTTTCGCATACGGGAAAACCTTTGCGTCTTTTTAGTTTATCAGAGTCTAGGTGTAGCATAGAGTGTTTTCGTAAAACAGCTCTTAATACAAATAGCTGCCTCACAGTCAATACTTCCGCCTGTGAGTACAGTTGTGTGGTCGGAAAATCTCTATGTTTGAAGTGCATGACTTTCAAGATCGCTCTTTGAGCTCTTTCGGCTTTGAGTAAGTGAGTTTTGTAGGTTCCGCCCCAAACTGGAATACAATATAAAATAATTGACTGACACAGACTCTGATACACGAGCAAGGCTGTATCAGGATCAGCACAATGCCTTAGTTCTTTAAAAATATATATTAATTTTCTGATCCGTGTGCATAAGGCTTCAACATGACATTTCCAATCCAAATGGCAATCAATGTGAATCCCTAAATATTTAATATTCGGAACTAAAGACAGAGACGGACAGCTACAATTCAATACATCACCAGAACAAATATGGGCTTTAATTTGACCCGATTCCTGGGGAGGGGATGAAGTGTTAGGGGGAGAGAATCTAATGACCTTGGTCTTTCCTACGTTGAGGGTTAGTAAATTGTCAGCAAGCCACTCCATTACAAGGCGAAGCGACTGCTCTGCCCTTTTCCTTGCCCCGTCCCAGTTTGTATCATAAACTACTATCGCGGGTGGAGCGGGGAGGAGTGTCAGACTTGTACTGACTAAAACCCACCCATGTTCCCTCTATCGCATTTACGTTCCGGGGCCGCGGTATCTCTTTCGAACAACCCGCAACCCCGGCAGAAAACAATATGGATTACGATACCATTCGAAAAATTATCACAAAGTGAAAAATTTAAAATATTAACTGCGTTTGTGACCATTAAATGAATTGTAACGATGTTCATATTATTATCTATACTAATATTATAAAGCTGAAGAGTTTGTTTGTTTGTTTGAACGCGCTAATCTCTGGGACTACTGGATACTACTACTTGGATAATTCTTTTAGTGTTGGATAGTCCATTTCTTGAGTAAGGCTATAGGCTATAATACATCACGCTACGACCAACAGGTGCTGAGCAGCGTGGGTAAAACCGCGAGGAACAGCTAGTCCTAATATAATTCTGCTAAAGCAGTTATAGACCCCCATAACAGGTTTATGCGCTTGAGCTTTATTCGCGATTCCGAAATAACGTTAACATAACGCATGTGAGTCCCGATATTCTGATGGACAAAATGGCCCACCAAATAGTCCATTTAGTAGGATTTGACTAATCAAACGTACGTGAATCATCTGAACTAATAAATACACAAAACACAGAAATTGCAGAAGACCCATTTTGATCATAATGCTACGGTTTTACAAGATAAAATCAATTTGAATTGGTGTCACATAAATACCCATATTAGGTTATCAAATCAAATCAAAACTTTTATTTCAGACCTAGCGATCCAAATAGCGTTAGTGTGAACTTATGACCTATGACAATCTCAACTCTTCTGAGGAGTCGTTATGTCTTAATAGCCCAGGTGTTCTTAGATAGGTGAAATTAAAAACAAAATGGCGGATGTTTGACGCCATATTGTGAAAATGAAAACCAACAAAATAAATCAAGTGGAGTATCGTAATATGAAAATTCGTTTAGCGGTTCTGGAGATACAAGGTAATAAAGAATATTACATACAAACAAGATATGCGCTAAAAACCTAACGCTCCTGGCAGCAGTCGGGTAAAAACAAAGAATAGAGTCAAACACAGCGAAACATATTTATTGGCTACATGAACATGTTTGCCAGCCTAGAGCCTGATACATGGTCCGTAGAATTTATAGCAATAGCAAAAATGCTGTTAGGACTACTATCAATGCACACCTTTTGCGCATGACTGCTATAACTCATTTTAAAACTTGAAAAGATTTTGTAAAAGAAATTCTAAGACTTTTCACAAGTGAAGCTAGTAAAAGTTATCAATAACAACTTAAATCGTGGACCTTCTGTTATACCGTCTGTCTATTGACCAGTATTTATAAATGCTAATTACTATTGTATTATGATAATTCTACACAAATGAGAGCAGCCAAAACAACTGTTGTTTGTTGTTTTATGTTTAGAATACATTATTTTACTTGTTTTAAGTCACGGTCAGTTTCACAGTGTATAATCGACATCGTAATTACCTTCCCACTTATGACCACAATATATTTTTATGTATTTATTTTATGAATATACAAAAAATTCTTACTAATATTATAGCTGAAGATATGCGTGCTCCTGTGTTGAGGCATTTCGATCGTCTGATGATCGATTAGAGAGGTACGTATCTCTCTATCGGTTATCTGGATGAGGCGGGTTGTCTCAGCGCAGGGGTTATAATGAGTGTTTGTTGTTTGAATTTTATGTTTATGTTACTAACAACAGTTTAAGTCAGTATGTATACTAACCATTGGATCAAGATGTCCGTAAAATAAATAAATTGAATTGAATTGAATAAAAGCGAAAGTGAGTTTGTTTGTTTGTTACCTCTTCACGCTTTAATGGCTAAACCGATTTGGATGAATTTTGGTACAGAGATAGTTGGGAACCAGGAGACGGACGTAGGCTGTGTTTGCGTAGTGGGATGTGAGGGAGAAAGAGGGTAGTAAAAGGAAAACTTAGCGTTGCTATTACAAATCAATAAGGCGCAAGAGGAACTGTGTTACCCCGAATTTAACGCGAGCGAAGCCGCGGGCAAAAGCTAGTAATGTTATAATTTGGTTAATTATTATTAAGAATTATTTGGTTAATGTATAAATTTTATTTCACAACTAGCTTTCGCCCGCGACTTCGTCCGTGTAGCATAGTTACTTGTGTTCGTATTTCGTAATCTGACAAACCTAACCGGCACGAAGCGTAATACATAACTGTGTGGCTCCACACTTAACTTTTTTCGTTCAGAAATCTGTCAAACGTCAAAATAATCAAGGAAGTTGTAAAAGGTTACCTTATACTTCCTACAGCTGTTGCTAATCATGTTTTAAAGGTCATGATAAAAAATCCTGATTTTGCTCGTCAATGAATTTGATTAGAGTATCTGAAATCAAGTTTAATGGCAAGGTCATGGGCAGTTTACCGTATTCTGGTACGAGAGTAATACGGAACTAAATTATTTTTGCTTTATAAACATAAAATCACGCCAGTAATTTCCAAAGGGTAAGCCGAGGTGTACGCAATAGTACACCCACATTTCCACCCAATTTTGTTTTTAATGGTTTGATCCCCGCACGGAACAAATATTTGTATGACCTTCAAACAGTTGTTCCGGGTCTGCCTGTATGTGTATATGAGTTTAAATGTTTGTAAACGCAACCACGATACAGGAGAAATTCTTAGGCGCGTCGCCCACAAGATCAAGAGTCGAGGTGCAGTTGAAGCGCAGGCACATAAGAAGCACACTGCAACGAGATTTTCTTTACATGTCGTGTGGGTGACCTAACGCACCCGCGCCTCGACTGCGCCTCGATTGTTGATCGTGTGGACGACGGCGACGTGCCGTAGAGATAGGCAAAGTTTTTTTTAAATGGCATCATTACACGTTGAATGGTTAATTTGAAGCCAAAAAAGTCAGCTGTCTGCCAATAAAAGTCCCGTCAAAATCCTTTCAGCCGTTCTGTAGATTAGGAATGTTTAATACGGAACAAAGAAACAGACTAATATTCAATATTAAATTTATAATTATCAAAAATTATAATACTATAATTAACAGGCACTTAAGATTTATTTATTTGCATAGATAGATTCCTAATACCTTGTAGGTACAAGAATAATGTTAATGTTATACACATAAGCACATACCTTAATCCAGTTATCAAGGTTAAGGGCTTGCCGTTTATCATAATTTATGTACAAGTATTACATTCAACAAAATATGAATAACATGAGAAATTATCTTAGAGCTTAATAACATCAAACATGAGAAATTATCTTAGAGCTTCCGCCCGCGACTTCGTCCGCGTGGCATAGTTACTTTGGGCTAACACTTACTTTAACCCGCGTGATGATCGAAAATAAAAAACGTTCATCTCTCCCCTTTTCTTCTCTCTTACTACCCCTTTTCTCACTTAAAAAAAATAGCCTATGTCCTTCTTCAGGGTTCCAACCATATTTGTAACAAAATTCATCAAAATCGGCCATTTAGGCGTGAAGACGTAACAAACAATTACTAGCTTTTGCCCGCGGCTTCGCTCGCGTTATATTCGGGGTAACACAGTTCCTCTTGCGCCTTATTGATTTGTAATAGCAACGCTAAGTTTTCCCTTTTCTTCCCTCATTCTCCCTCACATCCCACTTTAAAAAAAAATTGCCTATTTCCGTCTCCAGGGTCCCATCTATCTCTGCACCAAAATTCATTAAAATCGGTTTGGCCATTTAGGCGTGAAGACGTAACAAACAAACAAACTCACTCTCGCTTTTATAATATTAGTAATGGTATTTCTTTTTTCACTAACTGTTTTACATATAAAGAGCCGGCCAAGCTCGAGTGCACTGAACTTTCCATACAAACTAGCGACATAAACGTCCATATCTTTTAACTGCGTAGACTTAGAAGGTTGATTTTTCTAAAACTCTTTCGACTCACTCAACACCTTCACGTGTTCCCAAGATAACAAGATAAAGGAACTTGACAGACAGGCACACAGACAGACGGACAACAAAGTGATTCAATAAGGGCTCCGTGTTTTCCTTTTTGAGGTAAACAAGGATTTGAAATTAACACCTTCAGTAAATTCTACTAGAAAACCAGAATAGCATAGATAAATTATTCACTATATGGAACAAAAAACACCATACAGGAATTGACTCAAAAAATGACAAACTGAGAAAAAGGTAAAAAACAGTAAGATAGAAGTTAGATTGACCCACAGATATTTAGACGTCATCACATCCATTATCTAATATTTAAAATTCTCGTGTCACAGTTTTCGTTCCCATACTCCTCCGAAACAGCTGGACCGATTTAAACGAAATTTTGTGTACTATATCGGGTAAGTCTGAGAATCGGCCAACATCTATTTTTCAAACCCCTAAATCAGCAGCGGGTGAAACCGCTGGGCACAGCTAGTATACCTATATATATAACGGTCTGTGGTAATTATATATTGGTTATAGCATTTAACATATGAAATGCCTGAAGATCTGACTGTTTCAAATCAAATCAATCAAATCAAATCAATCTTTTTCTTTGTAGAACATTGGTAAACATATGTCAATAATCTTAAATAGAGCGCTATGTCTTGCCATTTATGGTGTACAAATATTCTCTGTTCTCAAGTTACTTATAAGATGTTAAAGATAAAGATCCAAATTGAATTGATATCATCATTTTCTGCCCTTGTCCCATTCAATTTGGGGTCGGCGCAACACGTTTTTTACTTCCATTCTCCCCTATCAGCCGTCACGGCATCATTTACTCATTTCTCCTTCATATCATTCCTTACACAATCTATCCATCTTTTCTTTGAATTCATATAATGTTATGAATAAGCAAAAATTTGTTCAAGAAGAATCAATTGACTCCCAAGAAACAGGCATTCCTTGCCTAGTTTGAAGTTTGAACAAATTTTACCCATAAATGCTACATTCCCTTTATTTAACTTTCTTCACACTTTTACATTCTTAAAAAAAAAGTGTTCCGCCGTTATCGGAAGCAAAGTCCCAACTAGCGGTGGTTAGGGCTCCAGAGACAGAAATCTCTTCGCAATGCGGCCTGCAACAAGGAGTACTGCCTTCTGAATCAAGCCCTTAATCCAACCGCCCTTTTTTTGGGGTGGGAAATCATCAAATAACTTCCCCCGCTCTGGGCGGAGCGGGGGGGAGAGTCAGACTTGTAAGGACTAAAACCCACCCATGTTCCTTCTATTGCCCTTTACGTTCCGATTCCGCGGTATATATAAATATGTTATCATTATTGTTAAATATGAATAATTTTACATCAGCTACGGTAATTATTACGCATATCTCGTGCAAATTACTTTTAATTTATGGTCTTGTTTATAAATAGACATAAATACTTATCAAGTAGTCGATCGTAGATACAACCTTGTCCGAGACCATGGCCTTACATACTTAGGAATTTATCAATGGTAAGGTCGGACTGCCGGCAAGGTGCTAATCTTAGGGCACGCCACAATAGTGGCGATAAGTCCCCTCTCTGAGGAGTGGCTGGAGAGGCGTCATGGCGTCCTCACCTACCGCCTGACGCAGGTCCTCACCGGACACGGAAGTTTCGGGAGGTTCCTGCACATCATCGGGCGGGAGGAAGCGCCCGGGTGTCACCATTGTGACGATCGCCCGGAGGACACGGTGGAGCACACAGTGGCGATCTGCCCGGCTTGGGCGGAGCACCGCCGTGCCCTCGTAGAGGCGATCGGCGGCGGCGATCTCTCGCGTCCGGCCCTGGTTCAGGCCATGGTCCGGAGCGAGAGGGAATGGGAAGCGGTCACCACCTTCTGCGAAGCAGTAATGTTAGCGAAGGAGGTGGCCGGGCGTTTGAGGGAGAGAACATCTGCCCAACCCAGCCGCCGCGGGAGACGCCCATGGCGCCGGGCGCCGCGAGACGACTTCCGGCCACCGTAGATGCGGGCCTGTGGGCGGTGAGCAATGGGTAGTTCACCGTCCGTCCGTCGATTGACGACAGGCCGTGTCGACGGCGCGTTCGTGTTTCACGCGCGCCTCAAAGAGAGTCAGCAAAGCAGAGGGGCTTGCCAGAGCCTCTGCCTGCCGGGGTTGCGGGTTGTTCGAAAGAGATACCGCGGCCTCGGAACGTAAAGGGCAATAGAAGAAACATGGGTGGGTTTTAGTCAGTACAAGTCTGACATGCCCCCCCGCTCCACCCAGAGCGGGGGAAGTCATTGGATGATTTCCCACCCGAAAAAAAAAAAAAAAAAAAAAGGTGCTAATCTTGCCAAAATGACGAGTTATATCCACGTAACTTCACGCTGTTCTTGTTTAAAAAAATAGAATAGGGTGAAAGAGGGAAGAAAAGGGAAAACTTGGCTTTGCTATTACAATAAATAAGGCGCAAGGGCAAAAACTGTAGGTAGCAGGTACCTGCAAATCAGGAAAGGGGAATTATGTTACCTCGAATTTAACGTGAGCGAAGCCGCTGGCAAAAGCTAGTAAAAATCACACACAATAAGCAGATCATCCATTTAGACAGATAATCATCATCATTTTCCTGCCCATTCTATTTGGGGTTGGCACAACACGTTTTTAACCATAATATCTATAGACACATAAGAAGAAATATGAATAAATATTATCTATATCTATGCTAATAATAATATTATAAAGCTGAAGAGTTTGTTTGTTTGGACGCGCTAATCTCAGGGACTACTGGTTGGAATTGGAAAATTCTTTTAGTGTTGGATAGTCCATTTCTTGAGGAAGGCTATAGGCTATATAACATCACGCTACGACCAACAGGTGCTGAGCAGCGTGGGTGAAACCGCGGGGAAGTAGATGATAACTCATAAACTAAGCAAGCAATACAAATAAAATTAATATGGGACCACCTTGGATGTTACATACCCTTTCAAACAAAAACAGAATTAGGAAAATCGATCCACAGTTAGCGGATTCATCGGAAAATAGATTTTAAAAAATACGGTCGATCATATTAAATTAAATAATAACTGTTGCCTTTAACTTACCTACGTGAAGTAGTTCTTTTTATCTATGACTAGCTTTTGCCCGCGGCTTCGCTCGCGTTAAATTCGGGCTAACACAATTCCCCTTGCGCCTTATTGATTTGTAATAGCACAGCTAAGTTTTTCCTTTTCTTCCCTCTTTCTTTCCTATTTCATACATTAAAAAAACAGCCTATGTCTGTCTCCAGGGTCCCAACAATATCTGTACAAAAATTCTTCAAAATTGATTTAGCCGCTTAGGCGTGTAGACTTAACAAACAAACAAACACACTGTCGCTTTTATAATATTAGTAATGACTAGAAATATTTTTCCTTGAAATACTTAATGATATGCATGAGTTTATCTCGAATTTTAATAAAAAATTAAGCTGCAACCTCATCATCATTTTTCTTATCTTTTCGCAAGACGTTGAAGGCGGCTTCCTCTCTAATCAGTTGCAGCTATCGCCACAATTTAATACTTATTTTATAGACAGCTGATGCCTTTCTTACTACAGTACGGCCAACGAGAAGCGATACGAAAGGTCAACCTAAAGAACAACTGTGGCGTTGACAATCTAATATTTAGCTCTTTCCATCTTGTGCCTTTGTCGTAATGTCTCGTTCTCCCGGCCAAAACATGACAACGTTAAAACGGGTTCGCCAACATTCGGGCGGCCATTTTAGATGGGGTTTTAGCATGGGTTTTTTTACATTTGGTATCGCTTCTCGTTGGCCGTACTTTACGCTATATCATCATGTGCCTAGTCTTTTCCCAACTATGTTGGGGTCGGCTACCAGTCTAACCGGATGCAGCTGAATATCAGTATTTTACATGGAACAACTGCCTATCTGACCTCCACAACCCCCTTAGTACTGGGTAATGCGATACCAATAGGTAAGACTGGTTGTCTGACTTTCTGAACACTGACTACCTGTAACGACTGTCAAGGATCTACAAATGACAGCCGGGACCAACGGCTTAACGTGCTTTCCGAAGTACGTAACGGTATGTAACGGGTGGTCACCCATTCACAGACCAACCTTGGCAAGCGCGACTTAACCTAAAGATCGACCCGAGCGGCTGCTATTATTTAGCCACGAGCTCCTCACTTGCTGCGCTATATCTAGTCACTTAAAGCACTAACAAAACGTAATGAAAACATACATCGTTTTTTATGTTCCATACCTCAAAAAGAAAAACGAAACTTCAATTTGTTGTTCATCTGTCTATCTGTTAGGATTCTTTATCTCGGGAACGCGTGAAGTTTTCAAATTGAAATTAAAACTATGTTCATATATACACAAGTATGTGAAAAATCAACCCCCTAAGCCTACGTAGTCAAAACATATGGCCGTTTTTTTGTAGCTTTTGCCTGTTTTTTTATATTAATATAACTAGCTTTTTACCGCGGCTTCCCTCGCGTCAAATTCGGGGTAAAACAGGTCCTTGCCTACCTGCTACCTGCAGTTTTTTCCTTTGCGCCTTATATATTGTAATAGCTATGCTAAGTTTTCCCTTTTCTTCCCTCTTTCTCCCTCATATCCCATTTTTTTAATTAGCCTATGTCCGTCTCTAGGGCCCCAACTATCTCTGTAGCAAAATTCATCAAAATCGGTTTAGCTGTTAAGGCGTGAATACGTAACATTTTTAAAAAAGTGGGATGTGTGGGAGAAAGAGGGAAGAAAAGGGAAAACTTAGCGTTGCTATTACAAATCAATAAGGCGCAAGAAGAACTGTGTTACCCCAAATTTAACGCGGGCGAAGCCGCGGGTGAAAACTAGTCATTTGACAAAAAAAATAATCGAAGTGACGTTTATACCGCGCGTTTGTGTTAGGGCCTTTGAATGCGTGGTTGACGGTTACGTGAATGGTCTGTTAACACCACGTAGATGTCACAATAATAGATACACGACCCTGCTGTCTATTCTTAGATACTTAATGGCCCTTAATAAAATCTAATTGATATAGAGATTTTGTGGTTTTGAGGTTAAGTGATTATTTTTATTCTCGTGTACACACAAAGTTGAGTAAGGACAGAATACCACTGTCTGCAATCCCACATTTTTTGTAGACAAATTATTTATAGGTACATTAGTATTTTAAGAGCTCAGATGTGCCTGCCAGGACCACTGCCTGCCGGGGTTGCGGGTTAAATAAATAAATAATGAATCATGTTTTTATTGGGTTCAAAATCAAGGTTTACGGTGGGACTCTTTGTAACGTAATCAAAAACCTTTGTAAATTAAATGCCATGAAATCAAAAGAAAAATTGTGAAAAAGTAAAGGAAAATAATTTCAGGAGGAAATAGGGCAAACCGCCACATTGTCCTCTGGGCGATCTTCACAATGCAGATACCCAGATTTTTCCACCCACCCGATTATATGCAGGAACTTCCCGAAACAAATGTCCGGCGAGGACCTGCATCAGGCGGTAGGTGAGGACACCGTGGCACCTCTATAGCCACTCCTCAAAGAGCGAACTTAGCGCCACTAATTTGAAAGAAGAAAAGAACGTACCACAAGTGCATAGAACATTAACCAAAAAAAGAGAAAAAAAACGACTGAACTCAAAAAAGAGATAATACTGTTTAAAAACACCTGCAAAGTAGCTAAAGCCTTATTCATAAGCAACAAGATTAAATCCGCTGATAATAAAAATAAGACGGTTTGGAAAATAATCAATAGTATCTAATAGAAATAAAAAATATAATAATGATATAACACTAGAGTCTTCACGTGGTCTTCTAACCACTAAAAACGAAGTTGCTCAAGAATTTGTGGATTTCTTTACTAGTATCCCAATTAAAACTACAGAAACGTTAAATTCCTCACCATTGCTTTCTGTTGACTTATTAAGAGCAAACGTTTTACCATGCCCGGTTGAGTTTCAGTTTAAACATATTAACCCCACTGTAGTTATTAAAGCTTTTAAACAAATAAAAATCAAATTAACCGAAGACATTTGGGGATTGTCAATTAAAGTTTGTCAAGCTATCATTGAGACTATAGCACCGTACTTAGCCTTTATATTTAATTTGTGTGTGGACCAAGGAGTCTTCCCGGACCTCATGAAATACAGCAAGGTAATACCACTTTTCAAATCTGGGGACAGTAAAGACACCAATAATTATAGACCCGTATCCGTTTTGCCGGTTTTCAGCAAGGTGTTTGAAAAGGTAATGCTTAACCAAATGCTCAACCACTTTAACACCAATAAAATATTACATGAAAAGCAGTATGGTTTCACCAAAGGACGTTGTACCACTGACGCCGGTGTCACCCTATTGAAACACATATTTACTGCGTGGGAAGAGGCACAGGATGCCATAGGGATCTTTTGTGACCTCTCAAAAGCATTTGATTGCGTGAACCACGAAACCCTTCTCTTAAAACTTGAACATTACGGCCTAGGGAAACTTGCCCTTAGTTTAGTTAAATCGTATTTAAATGATAGACAGCAGCAAGTACAAATAAATGGTGTCAATTCAATGGGTTTAAATGTAAAGATGGGTGTACCACAAGGATCGATATTAGGTCCCTTCCTCTTTTTAGTATATATAAATGATCTACCCCATTTGTTTAAAAACCAACCACAAATGGTGTTATTTGCTGACGATACCTCTTTAATATTTAAGATAAACAGACGTGCCACAAATCCTGACGACGTAAATAATGCCCTAATGCAGGTACATAATTGGTTTACCGCTAATAATTTAGTATTAAATGGGAAAAAAACGAAGTGTATAAGATTTGCTCTACCAAATGTCAAAAACAGTGAGTGTGACATAGTATTGAATCAAGAGAAACTAGAATTCGTCGAAAAAACTGTTTTCTTGGGAATAACACTCGATTCAAAGCTACAATGGGGTCCGCATATAACATCTCTTGCAGGACGCCTTAGTTCAGCAGCATATGCTGTTAGAAAAATCCGTCAGTTTACTGATGTTGATACCGCGAGACTAGTCTATTTTAGTTATTTTCATAGTATAATGTCATACGGTATTTTACTTTGGGGACGGGCTGCAGACATCGAGTCTATATTTATTCTGCAGAAAAGAGCCATTAGAGCCATATATAACCTACGTAGGCGAGATTCTTTAAGGGAACAGTTTAAGGATATTAACATCATGACAGTACCTTGTCAATATATTTATGAAAACATCATGTATGTCAGGAAAAACTCGCATCTTTTTAGTAAAAGAGGTGACAGACACAATTATAATACTAGAAATAGGGACCAATTAGTTCAACCAGGTTTCAGGTTAGCTAAAGTAGACTCATCTTTCATGGGGTACTGTTTGAAATGCTACAATAAAATACCTCCCCACATTCTTCAACTGAATGAAACGAAATTTAAATCTTGTATTAAACGCACACTATGTAGGCAAGCATATTATAAGTTGGGGGATTATATTGATGATAAAAATGCTTGGCTCAATGCTGGTCCTGCTCCTCAAGCATAGGGGTAAACTCATAAGTATCCGAAGTTATAGTGGAAGCTGCAGAAGATTGTAAGACTATCTTTGCAATGTATAGAATCAATTCTCTAGTATTGTATAATTATTAAGCCCATATGTGAGTGCTATGTATTATCATTGACTTGACGAAGCCCTGGTGGTTAATAGTGTCATGCTCACTTAAATGTCTCGCTGATGGTGGCGGGTGTGTCGGGTCATTTAGCTCCCTTCAAAATGGTCGAGCTGAATGGGGCTGATCCATACGTCATGTTCGTGAACGGGCGCTGTCAGTTGGGACTGGTCATTTTTTAACTACCACGGTCATTTTTAATTTATTTAGATTTAAATTGAATTTAGTTTTTTTATTTTACTCTGGACGCTCTTACTGTGCACGTCTTTTTACATCGTTCTCACATATTTGTATAATCTCAACACGAATGATGTAAATACTATTTTGTAAAAATATTAGAATTTAAAAGAGTGTCCATGGAGTTTCTTGCCCATTCTTCTCCATAGAGATCAACGCTTTGGAATGGGCAACTGCAGTACTTTCACAAGTTATTATGCCTTGTGACCGGGACTGTAGATTCATTTTGTTTCTTGACATTCAAAAGTGCCCGTAATGGTCTAATTGAAATAAATGATTTGATTTGATTTGATTTGATTTGACGGTATTACACCCATTTTTAAAAAGTATCTCATTTTGATCCTAGGGTCCTAGTACCTAAACCACCAAAAAAAACAAAAAAAAAATATTCAATCGATAAGTGCCATAACTGCATTTCAATTTTACAATGTCTATTTTAACGCGTAAAATCACAAAAACGCTTGACGCCATGTTACTCTGTGGTCATGACGTCAGTTGGTCATGTAAACAAATGCGCTGTTATTAGTCTTTCTGTTTAGTTGTATTTTTCACTACAGTTTATAGTATTATTATATGGTAGTATTTATTTCTTTCATGGTATTATTACTATAATTTCAATAAAAATTTAAATGTAAAGTTTTTTAATACAAAAATAGTAATAGTTGCTCAGTTGACAGTCGTCACTTTTTGTTTACATGACCATATGACGTAATAATCATGGCGGACACTGTTTCGCTTAGTAAAACAACAGACTAAAAACGTGTAAACTTTGAAATCTATTTTAAAATTTATTTAGTTATTTTATTAACTAAATTTAACATTTTCCGACTGCATATTTTTAGAATTTCTTTCATATAGAGAAAGAATAGGTCACAAATACCCTATTGTCGTGTGACGTCAACGTGACTCACGGCTGCGCCAAATAGGCCCAGTTCAGCAAACTGCCGTACAACTAGTGTCCGACGTAACGACGTGTCCTATTGTAAGTCGTTTTCCAGTACGGACAAAATAAAAATGAAGATTTATTAAATTTAAACATTTATATAATTTGAAAAATACACGCATTTAGCACGCACTAAAAATTATTTAGGTTTAAGTCACGTGACAATTTTTTTCGTATTCATGGGATTTCAAACAGCCAGTCCGCCATCTTGGGGCGGCCGCCATATTGGATAAGTAATGACGTTTCTTAGCTAGTAATGTATTGTCATCAGAACTCAGACCATGTGCAAAATTTCATCCTAATCGAAGACCGGGAAGTGGGTCAAATTAAGATTCCAAGATTTTCTTACATACATAGTTACAAGTGAAGCTAATATGAGCGTGTTAAAAAAAATATACAAAGTCTAGACAATGTTAATAACATGTTGGTACGTGCTTCACTTTTTGTACAAAACAAAAGCAATTACTATTATCTGAATGATGTCGGAAACAATCTCACTAATGTTCTTAACTTGTTTATCTTGAGGTCAATGAAATAATGAAAATCATCATACTTCACTCATTACTTGTCCGCAAGTACAGACAAAAAAAGTTCAAAAGCGAGTCAGATTCGCGCACCGAGGGTCCCGCACAAATTTAGTTAGATAAACAGCTATATCTTTTAACTGCGTAGACTAAGAAAGTTGATTGTTGGGTTGTTTTTTCAGAGCACAAAGGGAACACAGATTTCAATTTCTCCAGCCGTTCCTGAGGTAAATTGTCTTGACAGACAAGACCGACAGACGGACGACAGAGTGATGCAATAAGGGTTCCGTTTTTTTCCTTTTGAGTCACCGAACCCAATAAAACCTTATTATTTAAAAAGTACGGCACAATATAAAAACAATATTGTCACTATCACTTTGCATAGAAAGAGCTAATAATATATTTTTTTTTAATTCTTTGGTCTCATTCATAAATTGGTAATTTAATGGAATTATATAAACTTATAGCGTTATGCTGATGATTTTAATTTAGTAAATACATACGTTACGGTCGCGAATTATATTATAATCAACACAATTATATTTAAAAAAAATGTAAGAAAATTGTAATTTCCCGGACTGACATGATCCTTTATTTCTTTAAGGAAACACCTAAAACATTTTTAGACGCAATATTTTTATCATAATCTTCTTACCTGGTTAATCCCTCAGAAGAAATACCAAAGGAAACTCAGTGGTCACAGACTCTTTTAAGTCCAAATCCAATGTAACAATGCCTACAGCCTTCTGAGCACTTTCCCTGTTGACGGCAGTGCGGACGAATTTTTTTAACGCCCTGTTATTATTTTTACCATTTTTATACTTGTACATATTTTTATGCTTAGTTTAAGTCAATTTGTATTTTGTAAATAATCCTTACTAATATTATAAAAGCGAAAGTGGGTTTGTTTGTTTGTAACGTCTTTACGCCTAAATGGTCCAACCGATTTTGATGAATTTTGATACAGAGATGAAGAAGATGAAGTTGGGACCCTGGTTACGGACATAGGCTAATTTAAAAAAAAGTGTAATAAGGAGGAGAAAGAGGGAATAAAAGGGAGAGAAAAAAAAAATTCGATCATCATGCGGGTTAAAGTTAGCGTTAGCCCAAAGTAACTATGCCACGCGGTCGAAGTCACGGGTGGAAGCTAGTAGTAGTATAACAATACAAATGACGGGCAGGCCCTTTTTTAAATATCTCTATCTCTCTGTTTCTATCTGCCATATTTTATACAGCTGAAGAATACTAGGCGGAAGCAATGTAGAGATAATATATTCGATTAAGTTTTTAATTAATTAGGTACATTGAAGAAAATTTGACAGAGAGGAATACCAAATCAATCTGCTTAAACACTAGGAAAAGATGCGGGCATTTTCTGGGACTGGCTTTTGCAATGTAAAGTTCAAAAAGTGCTGATCATCAGCCTTATTTAAATAAATGATTTTCGATTTAGATTTTCCAAAGAGCGTTCATTTTTGGGACAGCTTTTTGTAAACTATTTGCGTTTAGAATATGCCTATTTTCTGATAATTTTAAAAAGATAAGGTTGATTCACTAATTAGCCTTGCTCCCTGTTTTTCACCGTTTAAACCGTTGCAACACACTAGGAATTTCCCCTGTTAAAAACATTAAAACTCACATACATAAACAGCCAGACACGGAACAACTATCTGTAGGTCATAAAAATATTTCTTCCGTGCGGGGATAAAACCCGCGACACGCAGCGCAGGACCACTGCGCTAATCGTGCTATCAAATTTCTACTAACTACTCTGATTCTTTTACAACTTTTGTTATTTTCCTAAAACTAGAGGATGAATCACACAAACAGGAAATAATAATATTGACAATATCTTCCTCTAAATTAACATTCACGACACATTTACGTAATTTTGTAGTTTTACACATGTAAATGCAAATTGGTTCCAACAAAAATCGTAGAATAGTTGGTATTATGGTAATTATGTACAATAGATTTAACCAAAAACAAGGATATTACTTTTATCATTTATGTTATTTGAATATCAAGTTTGACATTTAAGTAAGCTTAAAACTACAATAACAAGAAAAAATGGCGGGTAAAAATATGAAATACTGTGAGCAAAAAAGTATCGAGTAATAAATGGTTCATTAGAACCACTTTTTGCCCCATGTCCTTTTTCTTTATATATATAATTCTTCTGTGAGTGTGTATGTAACTGAACTTCTCTCAAACGCCTGGACCGATTTTGATGAAATTTTTTGTGTGTGTTCAAGGGGATCTGGGAATGGTTTAGATTCACAATTTTGTCCGGCAGATGGCGCTGCATCACATTTTTTTGTAAATTCGTAGCGAAGCACGTACCGGGCCGCTAGTTTTTCTATATTTCATTTACACATAAAATGTATTAACCATATTCTGAGCGTTTTACGAACCATTCGTGATGCTAAATGCCAAAGAAACTTTGGCCTATGACAAGACCAAAAAAACTATCTATAATATCGTGACAAATAAAATGATATATCGTGTGTATTTTAGTACGAAATATCGTGATATTCGGTAATAAAAGTTAATTATTACCTTAGTCTCTGACATTCATACTTTGATCTCTCTGCGGAGTATTGTAAAATATCGTGTTACAAATATTGTTTACGACATAACTACATGATGAAGGAAGTAAATTTTCATACTTATTTATAACTGGCTTTTGCCCGCGGCTTCGCTCGCGTTAAATTCGGGGTAACACAGTTCCCCTTGCGCCGGCGCCGTATTGATTTGTAATAGCAATGCTAAGTTTTCCCTTTTCTTCCCTCTTTCTCCCTCATATCTCGTTTTTTTTAAATAGCCTATGTCCTTCTCCAAGGTCCCAAATACCTCTGTACCAAAATTCATCTAAATCGGTTGGGACATTTAGGCGTGAAGGCGTAACAAACAAACAAACTCACTTTCGCTTTTATAATACACTACTGGAAAAAAATAAGGGACAAAATAAAACAAATTTTTGGTTAATTTTCAACAGGCCGTAACTTCGAAAGAAATGGTCGTACGGGTAATAAAAAATAAATAAAAAAGGAAATTTTGGCTCCAAGTGTCTGGTTAAATTATTATCTTTTAATATTTTTATACAATTCGATTTAGTGAAACAAAAAAATTTTATAATTTAATTATTAATTAATTTCGTTCTTTGTAGGGTTTTTGTGGACATATTGAACTGTAAAAGGCACAGTAGTCCTTACAAATATTATAATAGCGAAAGTGAGTTTGTTTGTTACTTCTTCACGCGGTGGCTAACCCGATTTTGATGAATTTTGGTACAGAGATAGTTGGGACCCTGGAGACGGACATAGGCTATATTTATATTTTTGAAAGTAAGATGTGAGGGTGACAGAGGGAAGAAAAGGGAAAACTTAGCTTTGCTATTACAATAAATAAGGCGCAAGGGCTAAAACTGTAGGTAGCAGCTACTGTGTTATACCGAATTTAACGCGAGATTATAAAATCGTTACCGAATACATGTATCGCGAGGTATGCGACCTTGGAGTTTCGACCGGTCAAGTATCTTTGGGTTGGTCGGGGATACTACCTGAGTTCGTCCTTCAAGATACCGTTAACCAAACATTTTGTACATCAAACCAAACAACTGCTTGAAAATGATTACTGGAAAATGACTTTTTTAGGAGAAAAGTCTCGTTTTATAATAGCCTTTTTTTGGGGTGGGTAATCATCAAACAACTTCCCCCGCTCTTGGCGGAGCGGGGGGAGAGCAAGACTAGTACTGACTAAAACCCACCCATGGTCCTTTCATTGCCCTTAACGTTCCGGGGCCGTGGTATCTCTTTCGAACAACCCGTAAACCCGGCAGGCGTTGGCCCTGGCAGGCCGCTCTGCTTTGCATCTCTTTGAGGCGCGCGTGGAGCACTAACGTGCTTTCGACACGGCCTGTCGTCAAAAGACGAAAGGACGGTGAGCTACCCGTCCGTGGAGTGATGATTGAGTAATTTGGGATCGGATCGGGGAGACGATTCATAATCAGTCAGGTTGGCGCAGTGGCTGAGCGATCGACTGCTGCGCTGCGTGTTGCGGGTTCGATCCCCGCTCGGAACAAATATTTGTATGGCCTGTAGATAGTTGTTCAGGGTCTGGCTGTTTTTGTATGTGAGTTTAAATATTTGTAAACGCGCCCACAATACAGGAGAAATTCCTAGAGTGGGGCAACGTTTTTTTAAAAAAAAAAACAAAGCTCTACATAGACAAGGCACACAAAAATCGTCCAGAAAAGGTGCATGGTTGGCATTGATCGTTTTCTATAGAGAATAACCGGCAAAAACTCAATGGTTACTCTTAAAATTAAAGAGAAAAATAGTTTGTATTTAAAACTTGTGAAAAGTTGGAACTTTAAACCCCGTGTTATTCCAGACTATAATCTACCTCTTTGCCAAATGTCATCAAGATGCGTTCTGCCGTTTTGAAGTAATTCACAAATTCGTTCTGAATAACAAACATGCATACATCCATACATCCATCCTCACAAACATTCGCATTTATAATATTAGTAGGTAGTCATTTGTATTTAAAACTAGTGAAAAGTTGGGACTTTTACCCCAATATCTCCGTAACTAGAAGTTTATGGTATGTTGACGGGCCTGTTGGTCTAGTGGTTAGTGGCCCTGACCGCTGAGCCGGAGGTCGTGGGTTCGATTCCCACCCAGGAAAAACTTTGTGTGATGAGCATGATTGTTTGTTCTGTGTCTGGGTGTGATTTATCTATAATATGTATGTATTTATAAATTATATAAGTATGTATATCAGTTGTCTGGTTACCATAACACAAGCTCTGCTTAGCTTGGGATCAGATAGCCGTGTGTGAGTTGTCCCAAGATATTTATTATATTTATTTATTTATGTTCTGAAATAAGAAAATGATCGCCATGTTGGAGAAACAAGTCTTGACGACCCGGAATTTGTTCCGTGCAGAGATTAAACCCGTAATACTGCAGCGTAGCGGCCAATCAGTACTATGAGCGACCTTCACAAATGTCCTTTTTTTTAGTATTGTTCGTCATGTCGTTGAGCTCCTTGGGTTATGAGTCGACTTACACGATAACTTACAAATGCTTGCACGGACTGGACATGTCCACTGAATCTGTGTGGTGCTTTCTTAAAAATACCATTTCAGACACTAATCTGCATAGTCCTCATGTAAGTTGACCAAGATTTTTGTCTGGATCTTAAAAGAGACTATGACCTCTGAGTTTGTTTCTTCTCAGAGTAGTCGGGTAAATACCGGCCTCATCTAGTTTCTTAAAAAGACGTGTAAAAGTGTTTTTTGAAAACCTACTTGCAAAATAAACATCATTTATCACGCAGCCACCGCGCCAATCGTGCCATTAAATTGTTTTGTTTATCATTAACTAGCTTTGGCCCGCGGCTTCGCTCGCATAAAATTCGGTAGCGCCTTATTGATTTGTAATAGCAACGCTAACTTTTCCCGTTTCTTTCCTCTTTCTCCCGCACATCCCACTTTTTTCAAAAAAATGTATTCCCTTTTTCCCTGTTTCTTCCTCATTTCTGACTTTTTAAAAATAAAGTTTGCCTATGTCCGTCTCCTGGTTCCCAACTATCTCTGTACCAAAATTCATCAAAATCGGTTTAGCCAAGCGTGAAGAGGTAACAAACAAACAAACAAACTCACTTTCGCTTTTATAATATTATAGTAAGGATTAAAAATGAGTATATACGTCTTTTGGAAAACATTTAAATTTTAATCTGTGATTAATTGAATGTTGATGTTGTATAACTGGTATTTACAATCTTCCTAGTTAAATACAGGTTTAACTGAAGGTCAAATCTATCGAGAAAGGCGTAACTTTGCCGATGTTAAGGTCAAGAGTTGGCGGTATTCATCTAAGGCTAACATTGAACGAGATTAGTTACTGTTTTCATTAAATATTATATCATACTCAATCTTCCGGCATTTAATTTACACATGCGAATACGAAGTTTCGTTTCCGCAAAGAATTCCTTGATTCCGAGCGTCATACAATCATTGATATTTGATTTGTTTTTAAGTAGAATGAAATGGTGTTTTTCCAGAAACGATTGAATATTTAATACTAGCTGGCGCCCGCGGCTTCGCCCGAGTGATGATCGAAAAAAGCATCCTATGTGTTACTCCTGAATATATTATGTTATAATCTATCTCTGTGTAAAAGTTCATCAAGATCCGTTCAGCCGTGTTAACGTGGAAGACTAACAAGCATTCATACATCCAAACATGCATCCTCACAAATATTCGAATTTATAATATTAGTAGGATCGTGCTCTTTTTAGGGTTCCGTACCTCAAAAGGAAAAAACAGAACCCTTATTGCATCTTTTTTTTGTCCGTCCGTCGGTTTGTCTGTCTGTCTGTCCAGACCCTTGTGTCCTTGTCAACTCTGTAAGTCTACTCAGTCTACGCTAAAGATAGGGCCGTTTATGTCGCAAGTTTGCACGGAATCCTCGGTGCGGGAGTCTTACTCGCTCTTGACCAGATCCTACTAATATTACATGCGAATGTTTGTGAGGATGGATGGATGGATGTTTGGATGGATGTATGGATGTTTGTTAATCTTTCACGTCAAAATGGCCGAACGGATCTTGATGTAATTTGGCACAGAGGTAGATTATAATCTGGAATAACACATGAGATACTTTTTTTTCGATATCACACGGGCGAAGCTGCGGGCGCTAGCTAGTATATATATGTATCAGCAAAGCAGAGGGACATACGAGAGCTACTGCCTACCGGGGTTGCGGGCCAGAGTTGCGGGTTAAGGGCAAAAGAAGGAACATGGGTGGGTTTTAGTCAGATTTGAAGAAAAGATTGACACTGCCAGCCCACACACCGCCCAGAGCGGGAGAAGTTGTTTAATGATTTCCAATCCGTATAAAAATATCTTTATTCAGAATGCACCATATGACATTACAAACAAAAGAATGAGTACCTCTTTTAATATCCTTGTCGGTCAAATGACATGTACGATGATCTTCCTCATTATAAAAATTTGCATGAAACTGTACTATAGTAGTTTTAAGTGGGTAGTTGGCATTTGACCCGTGGGTTCGGCACGAACGGGCTGTAAACGGTACAGAAATGTGGACGGTTTTATGAAACAAGTATTTTTAGTTTAATATTTCTTTTTTAACAATCATTTTAACTAGTATACTTACAGATAGTGAAGTTAGTGAGTGTAGTATACAGGGTGTTTGGCGCATGGACCGACAATTTTTTTTGGGGGATTCAGGGGGTCATGTGAAGGTCAAAAAACCAGTTTTTTTTATAATTTGATATTTTTCATAGAATATTTCATTTTTATGAGTTTGGATACTCTACTACAAGTATTTTTATAACATCTTATGCTGTACATTTATGATTTATTTAGAGTAACAACACATTAGAAAATGTAATAAAAGTTGGTTGGTCAAAATACGACAACAAAATAGACGAGTTGCCCCGGTGTGCTAAATATAATAAAAATTGTGTAGCTATGTGTGTGCGTATATTCAATAAATTACCAAATATGTTCAAAGATTTAAATAACAGACTTTTTAGAATGAAATTGTGTAACTGGCTGAAACAAAATAATTTTTATAGTGTTAAAGACTTTCTCGAACTTAAATTCTAATGCTGATAATGAATTTCTAATGATGAATTTTGCATGCTTTAATATTAATATTAAAGCATGCAAAATTCATCCGTAGATTCTGTATTGTAACATCTTTTAATACCGTGTTTTTTGCAAATAAAAATATTATTATGTAACAAACTGAAAACTATAACGTTCTTAAGAAGATAATTTAAGTATTTTTAAAAACAATTAAAAAATCGTATCTGCCTCATAGTGAAACTTAGGACATGGGGTCTAGGTCTGAAATCTAGCACATAACCCCCCCAAACTCCCAAATATTTTTGTCGGTCCATGCGCCAAACACCCTGTATAGTACAGTGGATAGCCAACCGTCGGACAAATAAAACATTAGCAACACAACCCTAACAGTACGTGATAAAAACCGCACAAAAAGTAAAAACTATGACATCTAACACACAGCTCTAACCCTAAATTTAGAGACAAAATTAAATTAAAAAATAAAAACGACCTAAAAAAAAACGAAAAGTCAAAAATGACATTAGCTTCAGAAGTCAGTGAATTTTGTTCGTTTGGACACATGGAGGAAAACATCTGAAATGTTTTTACATCGGATAACTTGAGGCAAAAATTCTATAAAATCTCTAAAAATCATTTAAAATCTGTATTTTGTTTTTTTGAAGTCCAAAAAATGACAAGTTTCGGTAAACACAAAAAAAAACGTTTAGCCGATCATAAAACTTCTTCTTGAAGTCGCTTATAAATAGTTAGATATATTTCCGACCGCAAAACTGTTGCGCTTACGCAGTTCGTTCGTATTAGGGCCGCAGATTAAATAACAGTACTAACGCACTACGGCCTCTCAACCTGCTATATATAATTATCCTTATCTACTACACCTTATAACCTTATATAATTACTAATAATGGTTTATAATGTGAATGGACAATGGTTATAAGCACTAGGTCAAATTTATCCTTACTAATATTATAAAAGCGAAAGTGAGTTTGTTTGTTTGTTACCTCTTCACGCTTTAATGGCTAAACCGATTTTGTAGAATTTTGGTACAGAGATAGTTGGGAACCAGGAGACGGACATAGGCTAAGTTTTATTTAAAAAAAGTGGGATGTAAGGGAGAAAGAGGAAAGAAAAGGGAAAATTTAGCGTTGCTATTACAAATCAATAAGGCGCAAGGGCAACTGTGTTACCGCAAATTTAACGCGGGCGAAGCCGCGGGTGAAAGCTAGTATAATATACATATATAAAAGAGGAAATCACTGACTTATCAAGAAGTTTCAGTAATTACAACTGTTAGTCTCAAATTTTGCATCATGGGGGATTCTTTTAGGATGTAAGTGGTCACCGTGCCAAGGTCACCGCCAGCCAGAGTTGCGGGTTGTTCGAAAGAGATATCGCGGCTCGGGTAAAAAAAAAACAAAAGAAGGAGCATGGATGGTAAAAGTCTGATCCTCAACCTCGCTCCTCCGGAAAAGAAAAAAAGGGTGGCAAAGTTTGTATGGAAGAACGCAATTCCTAAGCCGAATTGACATGAAATTTCGCATATGCATTCTTTGACAAAATTTATTGACTTTATAACATCATGCTTAGATACTAAGGAGCTGAGTAGAGTCGTTAAAGGGTACAAAAATATGATTAAACATACAAAAAGAAACAGAGTTTCAATGTTATTTATAATCTTAGTAAGGATGGTGACATTCATAAAAATGTACCTAGATCCCTGTTTGATAATTTGGGATTAAGTCACGTTAATATAATAAATGTATAAAACGTACCTTATTCAATTCAAAATATCATCATCCAATAACTCCAAGTTTAAAAAAAGAACCGTAACTCCAGAAAAATCTTTAAATCGTCTTTTTTATCACACAATCACACACGGAAAAAACAATTTTATTCTATTTATAAAAAATAAAAAGTTTCTCGATTTGAATTTGGCTCGCGTTTCGAAATAAGAACAATGTACGGACGTGTGTTACGCGACACGCATGCGCTCGACTAGCCGATCAAGTTTAAGGACAACACGGCGTCTGAGCGTAACCGCGGGTATTATGCGAGATGCAGCCAGTATTTATTTGTATTTTTTTTTGTTACAAGACTCGCCGTCGATTTATGTGAGATAACATTCTTAATCCAAATAGGATCTTTAAAAAGAGTAAGTAATTTACCAAAACTTGTTGGACGTTTTATTAGTGCCATGCAAGTCTATGGGTTTTTTTTTTAATTTTTGTTTTCCATCGACTAATATTACGAACTTCTATATAAACTTTCATCCACTATTAAAGTCTTATAGAGGAAAAGAAACATTATCGTCTATAGAAAAGGATCGGGTGCAATATTTTAACCTTTTAACGATACGGTTGGCGCAGTTACTGAACGGTTGGCTGCTACACTGAGCGTCGCGGGTTCGAAACGCGCACGAAACTTGTGTTAGTATGGCTTACAGGTGAATGTTCCGGGTCTAGCTGTTTGTGTATGAGAGTTTAAATGTTTGTAAAGGCACTCACGACACAGAAAGAAATAATAGTGTGGGGCCATGTTAAAAAAATCTAACTAGTGGTCGTGATTTAAGATTATTATCTATACTTCTATACTAATCTATACTAATATTATAAAGCTGAAGAGTTTGTTTGTTTGTTTGAACGCGCTAATCTCAAGGACTACTGGTTGGAATTGGAAAATTCTTTTAGTGTTGGATAGTCCATTTCTTGAGGAAGGCTATAGGCTATATAACATCACGCTACGACCAACAGGTGCTGAGCAGCGCGGGTGAAGCCGTGGGGAACAGCTAGTTAAATAGATTTCTTGCCAGTTTTTTATTTCAATCAAAATACCCACTTAAGAAAATAGCCAATGGGCAATGATTACCTGCATTATGTTTTTGTGTTCAATATATTATGTTTTTTGTGTTCAATATTTCACATTTGAACATAAAAACATTCACACAAAATCCTGTTCCCAACTTGCTTATTAATATTTAGTTTTTCATTGGATTTCTTGTCATGACCGATCGTTGCAAAAACAAAAACGAAATAAATATTAATAAATGTTTAAGAAATTAATAATTGTTTTATTTGTGATACATAATGAGTTAAATAAGAACTTAATCGTTGCATTGATCTCTACCACGGAGTCTAAATTTGTGCCTTGGTAATGGCCATAAACACGCCACATGGGACTTTTTTTGCGTATGGGAAATCAACAAATAACTTCTCCGCCAAGAGCGAGGTGGAGTGTCAGACTTGTATTGACTAAAACCCACCCATATTCCTTAAATTGGAGCCGCGGTATCTCTTTCGAACAACCCGCAACCCCGGCAGGTGGAAGCTCTGGCAAGCCCCTCTGCTTTGCTGACATCTCTTTGAGGCGCGCGTGGAACACTAACGCGTCCTCGACGTGGCCTGTCGTCTATAGACGGACGGACAACATCTACAGTGGCCATCGGGAGTCATCTCGCGGCGCCCAGCGACCGGGGCGTCTCCCGCGGCGGCTGGGTTACCTAGATGTTCTCTCCCTCAAACGCCCGGCCACCTCCTTTGCTAGCATTACTGCTACGTAGAAGGAGGTGACCGCTTCCCATTCCCTCTCGCTCCGGACCATGGACTGAACCAGGGCCGCTGCCGATCGCCTCCACGAGGGCACGGCGGTGCTCCGCCCAAGCTAGGCAGACCGCCACTGTGTGCTCCACCCGATGATACCCGGGCGTTCCTTCCGCCACTAACCAACCCCTACAGAGATTACAAGGCGTAATGCTATACATTAATAGGTATAGATAAGTACAACAAACAAAAAAATTAACTGGTCAAGTTCGAGCCGACCTTGCTTTGTGTATTCCGTACAAAGAGATTGAAGATACCATAGAGAAGCGATGAAATTTCATAGAAGAATGTGAGGCCATATATTATTATAACAAAATTACATAATTACCAAGTTTCACACGTTACACTTGTAGGTTAGGTAAAGGTAAGATTACGATTACGATTTTATTCATATTGTCACGTATATTGTTTTTCACACTGAACGGCTGAACGGATCTTGATGAAATTTGGCACAGGGTAGATTATAGTTTGCAAAAACACATAGGATACTTTTTTTCGATATCACCCGGGTGAAGCCGCGGGCGCCAGCTATCCTACTTATTACTAATATCCTACTATGCTACTAATATAATAAATGCGCATGTTTGTGAGGATGGATGTATGCATATTTGTCGTAACGTGAAAATGGCAAAAGGTAAAAAGGCATAAAGCCTCTTACCAACCACATTTCGCCGATTACATTTTTAAGTCTCCATTAAGGCGCGGCAATAAGCTAATCTTTAGGTATTCGCGGAAGTGACGCTAGCTGCATACTAGGCATGGTCTGACACAAGTACACGACAGTATTGCATCGAAAGAATAGAAATAAGGTCAAAAATATTTCAGAGTTTGATTTTATTTGAATATCATGTCCGCCAAAATGTAGGTAATTTTGCAGTTTTTATTGAATTGTATAAAAAAATACAGCTCCGTGTTTGAAAAATTTTAGATATCTCTTTAGTCTATATAATTTTCTTTGGTATAGATATAAAAAATATGATGGATGTCGCTTAAAAAATTCAGAATTTCGAGACCAAAAATTTTTTTTCTTGGTCTTTTTAAACATTTTTTTTTTCGTAGTACTAGACCACTTTAGTAAACTTATTTTGTGTAACTCTTTACTTTATGTCTTGAACTATACACGGTAATTTTTTTGACTAGTGGCATGTACAGGTACGGCTAACTTTGCGACGAAAAACTAGACGTTTAACGAAGTGTTTGCTTTGTACAGCGCCTTAATAAGAGGCGAAATTAATAGGCCAATCAATCGTTTAAAAATAGCGTTATTCAATAGGCTTATAAATAAATATTTTTATTCTGTGTAGTGTGTGTAGTTGTATTTAAGTAATATTTCCAGGAGCGTACCAGTCAAACACCAAGTTAACGAACCAACTGTTTATTTGCGGCCTACCCGCTACTTATAATATTACACAGATACCACACGTCCCCTTCCAAAAAAATAAAGCAACTTAACAAATTGCTAGCAGAATCAACTTACTTATTATATTAAAATGAAATGTTGTTTACACAACCGATAGATAAATTAGACAAAGAAAAAAAAACATATTGACTTAACTACCTAAATTGTAAAGTTATCGAGTGAACTTTTAAATAATAATAAAAAAAAACACATGGCCCAAATGATAATAAACAAATAAACTTTGTATAACTATGGTTTAACAAAAAGTTGAATGTATGACATAAACAATTCGTTAAAACTTGTACTTCTTTTTAACTAACGTACAAGTGCGTTGTGGACGCACACATGACTTCTCAGGAGTCTCGGAAAAATGTACTTGGTTTCGGTATTTGTGCTTCTAGATTTGGGACTTGAGGTGGATTAGAGTTATCATTTGGTGACTTCGTTACTTCCGTTCTCCTATCCTGATTGTCCATGTCGTTTTCGATCGCGTCCTCAAACGTTTCGTCTATATTAACGCTCTCTGAGTCATCAGGTGTTAACACGGAATGCCGTAAAGTAGTGCGAGACTTCCCGACGGGTAGCAATTGGTCAATGTGTCTTTTCCACTCTTTACCGTTTTCACAACGAACACGATATGTGAGCGGTGCCTCCCTCGCAGTGACCACTGCTGGCGCCCACTTATCAGTGTGTGCGCGGTAGTCTCGTGCCAGAACGTGGTCCCCGGGCGCAGCGTGGCGCTCGGTACCCGGCCTATGGCGCGCGGCGCGTCCCGCGGCTTCTTCGCTAGCGCGCTCAGAGCTCGGACGCAGCACGTCTAACCTACCACGGAGCCGCCTGCCAAACATTGCCTCAGCCGGTGCGAGGCCCGTAGTCGCGTGTTCGCAATTCCGATATTGGAATAAATATTTAGTGACTGCCGTTTCAACATCGACCCCCTCGTGCGCTGCCTTTTTCATGGCGCGCTTCACTAACTTCACCGCGTTTTCGGCTGCACCATTACCTGCCGGCCTATAGGGGCTAGTAATAGTGTGTGAAATGAAATTGTGCTTAAAAAAATTTGCTATCTCGGCTGAACTAAAGGGCGGTCCGCCGTCGCTCACTATTTGCGAGGGAAGACCTAAACGGGCGAACAATTCCCTAAGTTTACCTATTGTTAACGTGGCACTTGTGCCAGCCATTTTTTGTACCTCAATCCACTTAGTATGAGCATCTACGGTGACGAGGTAATGTTTACCCTGAAATTCGCCGAAATCTATATGTAGTCTTTGCCAGGGCCGTGCCGGGAACTCCCATGGATGAAGTAGGGACCGAGGCGGTGCATCACGCTGCTGGCGACAAGCACTACAATCTTTCGCGATGGTCTCAATTTCGTCATCCAAAGTGGGCCAATAAACGTAATTCCTTGGTATATTTTTCATTTTAACTACCCCTAAATGCCCTTCATGTAGTTCAGCTAGAATTGGTTTTCTCAGTGACGCCGGCACTACGACGCGGTGATTGTATAGGATACAACCACGATCCAATACTAAATTATCTTTTCGGTTCAAGTATGGTTTTTCAATTTCAGAAGTTATTTTTGAAGGCCAGCCGGTTGTGAGATAATTCTTGATTTTGTTTAAAACTATGTCTTTCTGTGTCTCTGAAACCACCTCTTGTGCACGGATTGGAATAGATTCCTCGACAAAATTTACGTAAGATACCGAATCCATGTCATTACAATTTTTCCGTTCATAAGGCAGCGGCAGTCGCGACAGTGCATCAACATTACAGTTTTCACTTGATTTGACGAACTCAATCTCGAAATCATAAGACGCCAGCCTGGTGGCATATCTTTGCAGCCTACTTGCTGCCGTTTGCGGTAATCCAAATTTCGAGCCAAATATAAAAGTTAAAGGCTTATGGTCGGTTTTGATAATAAAATGGCGACCATAAATATACTGGTGATGTTTGATCACGCCAGCAATAATCGCGAGTGCCTCCTTGTCCAACTGACTGTATGAACGTTCAGCCGCATTTAACGTCCGTGACGCGAAACAAATTGGGCGCTCGTCGCCGTTTGGCAAACGATGTGATAATACACTGCCGATACCATATGAACTGCTATCAACGGCTAGCACTAAAGGTAATTTAGGGTTATAGTGTACCAAAACTTTGTTACTTAGAACAGCTGCTTTTACATCTTGGAAAGCCTTTATACAATCTGCTGACCAGTTCCAAACACTTTGTTTACGCAACAAATTATGTAAGGGATGTAGTACAGTACTTAGCTGAGGTATAAACTTGGCATAATAATTTATCATGCCTAGGAATGACCTGAGCTGAGTCAAATCCTCTGGAGGAGGTGCATCCACAATTGCTTTAATTTTGTTTGGATCTGGATGCAAACCCTGTTTATCTATGATAAAACCTAAATATATAATGTTTTCTTTCATAAAACTACATTTCTCTAGTTTAATTCGCAAACCGACTTCACGCAAGCGAGACAACACAGCCCTTAGGTTATCAATGTGTTCTGACCTGGTGGCGCCTGTGACTGCTACGTCATCCAAGAATACAGCAGTGCCCTTTAAACCCCTTAATGTTTCTTCCATAAATTTTTGGAATTTTTCCGGAATGCAGGTCAAACCGAATGGAGTGCGAAGATATTCAAAGGTGCCTATATGTGTCGTTATCGCACTGCAAGCCCGCGAGTTCTCATCCAAAAACAGTTGTTGGTATGCGTTGGTGAGGTCGATTTTTGAAAACAATTCGCCGCCACTTAATGCGGCGAACAACTCCTCGATTCGTGGCATCGGGTATGGATCGCGAATCAACTTTGGATTGACGGTTACTTTGTAGTCCCCGCAGATTCGTATTTCACCCGATTTCTTGATAACCGGTACAATGGGCGTCCCATAGTCGGAATAATCTACCTTACGAATAGTTCCCTCTGCCTCGAGTCTTTGGAGCTCTAATTCAACAGGTTTACGTAATGCTAACGGTAATGGTCTTGCTTTTATAAACACAGGCGTCATGTCGCTCAATCTTAATGAAAATTGTTTGGTACATGTACCCAGACCCGAAGCAAACACAGTGGGAAATTCTTTTTTTAAACTATTCACTAATTTGTCCTCTGATAAATTCAACATCAATTCGTTTATTTTAATGTTGTCAATATTTAATTTACTTAGCCATGATCTTCCCATTAAAGGAGGTCCACCATTTTTAATAACAAATAGTTTTAAATTTCTCGCTGAGTGTACTCCGATCTCCACATGTACCAAAATATAACCGACCACTTCAATACGAGTGCCGTTATACGAATGTAAACAAACATCCTTAGCGTGAAGCGGCAACGCCTTGAAGTGTTCCTCAAATGAATAAGTACTAATTGCAGACAACTTACTGCCAGTGTCCAACT
The DNA here is from genome assembly GCA_958449745.1 of Ochropleura leucogaster. Classification (NCBI taxonomy): domain Eukaryota; kingdom Metazoa; phylum Arthropoda; class Insecta; order Lepidoptera; family Noctuidae; genus Ochropleura; species Ochropleura leucogaster. Next base: position 13,926,416 of record OY288221.1, on the reverse strand, counting down.
CGAACGTCATCGCCTTACCGTTTACTTTCACGCACACATTGTAAGGCTTATCACTATTATTGCACACGTTCAAATTATACAAATCTGATTCTAAATCGCTATCACTGTTATCTATATAATTTTGACCTTTCCCTGACGACCGCACCTCTCCCTGACGGGGATTTCGCTTGCACATCACTTTAAGATGCCCTTTTTGGCCGCACACGTCACAAGAATAATTTTTAAAACGACACACGATTGCACGATGACCCTTTCCGCACCGCCAACAACACTGAGCGCGCTGTGCTACATTCGCCGGTGCAGCGGAAGCGCGCGATCCTTCGCAGCTGCTCCCGCTGTTGCCGGTCACAGCGCCCGCCGTCGCTCGAGCCGTCGCTAGCCGGTGCATCGGCTCAGTCGCGCTTGAACTCGTCGACGCCGCTGGTGATGCTGTCCCACTCGCTTGAGAGTGGCGGTCAGCCGCTTCGAGTGCGAAAGCCAACTCCACCGCCCTCTTGTATGTCAGTGTCGGCTCAGCAAAAAGCCGCGATCTCATGTCATCACTCACAAGACCGGACACGAATTGGTCTCGCAAGTTTTCTTCGAGACCACTTTTAAAATTGCACGTGCAAGCCAGATGTTTGAGGACTTGCAAATAATCGCTCAAACTTTCGCCGCCATTTTGACGTCGCATTCTAAATACATGCCGCTCCCGTATATTCCCAGTCGCCCCCGCAAGGATTGCCTCCGGAGGCAAATGGGAATAAAAATTCCCAGTAGCCTCCGGCGGCGACTGGGAAGTCATTGCCACCACTTCAGTTTCGCTGTACATTGCTTTCTCTATCGTACAGAATAAAAGGATAAGGCAACTTATCCTAAACCTGCCTGTCTCTAAAAAAAAAGACCAAAGTGCATTGAAATATTTATTTTGATTTCAATAAACTTGTTAAAATTAAACATTTAAACTGAAAGAAGAAAGAAAGAAAACATATTTGTTCCACCATTATAGACGCACACATTTAAAAACAAAAGAAAAAAAATCATCAAAATCAGTTCAGTTGTTGTTTACTTGATTAAGTAAAAAAACATCCACACTTATAATATAGAGTTAGTGAACTCCACTGCTGGTGACGTAACCTACGACAAACTTATTACTTACAGTTAGTACAGTAGCCGGGTCTAGGTATCGAACCGCAAAATTAAGTTTGTTTTTTATTTTATATATTTTCCGGGATAAAATGTACTCAGTAGGGTGCCCAGGATACTAAAGAATAATCAAACAAAGTTTCATCGTAATCGAACCAGTAGTTTTTGCGTGATGCCTGAACAAACAGACAGACAGACAAAAAAATTTTTTAATCACATTTTTAGGTTCGGTGTCGGTCTAGTAACACCATCTGCTACTTATTTTTTTGTTTTTTTTTTAAATGTACAGAATTTTCACTTCTACAGATTTATTCTAAGTATAGATATAAACATTATTTTTATATTTACGTTTAACATTTGGATACGCAAAGTAAAATAACAAAGTCTATGTTGGAAACTTTATTTCAATGTTATCATCAATCAGATAGATGTAGGTTTGGAATAAATTTCCTTATTATTTTATACTTCACAAGAAACAAAGCAATGTATACCGAAACTGAAGCGGGGGCAATGACTTCCCAGTCGCCGCCGGAGGCGACTGGGAATTTTTATTCCCATTTGCCTCCGGTGGCAATCCTTGCGGGGGCGACTGGGAATAAACGGCCGCTCCGCTATCTCTGAGCGCTTCGGTTCGAGATGGTCGCCAACTATGTTCACTAACTCCCGAAAACTTTTGGTTTCCGGATTGTCCGGCGCACAAAGATCACACATTAGATCATAAGTAGCTTCACCCACTAATGTCACTAAAGTAGCCACTTGTAATTCTGGTTTAATTTCATTGAGCGCAATGAATTGTTCCACGCGTCGAATGTATGCCAACCATTTTTTGCTCGATAAATCGAATTGTTCTATTTTTCCGATCGGCATTTTACTGACACTTGATAATAATACTGTACAGAAACTATTAATGTTTATTTTACGCAGTTTTACTCGTCGCCAGTTGTATTTAAGTAATATTTCCAGGAGCGTACCAGTCAAACACCAAGTTAACGAACCAACTGTTTATTTGCGGCCTACCCGCTACTTATAATATTACACAGATACCACACTTAAGTATCCTTATTAAGATTCACCTTGACATTTTAATATTTTAAATTGACAAAACATAGATATTAAAAATAACATAACTATTATCAGTTTCAAATTGTATTAATGTATTTTATAATTAAGTATACTGATTTAAGCGTTTTATTTGGGGAAATGAAAAATAATTACCTTGGAAGGCAGGGGCCTGCCCCTCAAAGAGATGTCAGCAAAGCAGAGGGCCAGGACTACCACTATACAAGGAACAACAAAGGAACAAGAGTGGATTTTAGTTAGTAGAAGTCTGACACTCCTCCGGTAAAACGGTTAATCAGTAGATCATTCTGAGCCGTTTTTTAAACATTCTAAATAGCTGTTTTATAACCACAGTACATAGGTATTTTACTTGTATTGTGGGTGCAATTAAAAAAATTAAACTCACATACACAAACCATGCCGTCAAGATTATTAATTGTGTGTTACGAATTCTCGGTGACATCAATGGAAATTAAGTGCTCAAGATTCCATTAATCTGATGTATTTTACAATTAGAAGTCATTAGCTAGTTGCATCGGGAAAAATCCATCCTACTAAGAACCTTTTGATGGAAAAACCTAAAATTGTAACCTAGGACTCTAGTAATCAGCAATAAAGAATATTTAAGTTACGCAAAACTTTTTTTACATACCTTATCCAATACTACTAATAATAGTGAAACATAAAAAAATCGCTTATTTTTTATTATAAAATTGTTATTGCAATTCTTGCTTGAATCGAGGAGCACGGTAGTGCCCCCGCCAAGTCGAGCGCGAAGCATAAAACTTACACAATTTTTTATACTATTTTACTAACCCGTTGAATGTCATTAAGTTCCTACAAGGAACATACGACAAAATAACACAAGTGTGTTAAGTACCCACGGGGGAATTTTATACAGTGTAGCTTTCGGTTTAACGAAAAATTTTGGTTTTTCTCAAGGCCTACCTTGTTAAAACGTTACTCATAAATCCGTCGAGTTTTCGCGCGTTTATACACATATTTATAATATTCAACAGGGTTATGACTAAAAAATTTATTTAAAAAAAGGAAGTTTTGATACTTGACGTCACACCATGGCGCAACAGTTACTAGAATTCGAACTGTAGTAGAAAGCTGTAGGATTTTATTTTCCTATACTTTTCTTGGGTTTTAGTACTGCATAAATTAATATAGAAAAATATTAATGCTTATTCAGTATTTTACTTGTAACCACTAGATTAATATTATTAAGTAATTAACGAACAAGTACTTAGTAATTAACTGAACTAATGGTAGTTAAAGACATTGTTTGTTCGTCAATATTGATCAAGAAACAAACAGTCCACGATTTATTATTTACCTTATTATCTATGTACAATCACGAACATCAACCACTAATACTTATAGGTAGGCATACTTATATATCATGTAAAGAATGCCCATTCTTCTCCATAGAGATCAACGCTTTGGAATGGGCAACTACAGTACCTTCACAAGTTATTATGCCTTGTGACTGGGACTGCAGATTCATTTTGGTTCTTGACATTCAAAAGTGCCTGTAATTGTCTAATTGAAATAAATGATTTGATTTGATTTGAGAATATACGTGCATGAATCATAATAAAAATCAATGATTCAACTTTCCTTACTTTTTTTCATTTTACTTCACTGTTACAACCCTAGGCGCTGGAGAATTAATTTAAGTAGAATGAAAAAGTTTTGGAATGATAGCTTATGTCCGTCTCCAGGGTCCCAACTATCGTTTTACCAAAATTCATTAAAATCGGCTTAGCCATTAAGGCGTGAAGACGTAACATATTGACGACACGGTTGGCGCAGTGGTTGAGCGATCGACTGCTGCGCTGCGTGTCGCGGGTTCGATCCCCGCACGAAACAAATATTTTTATGACCTACAGGTAGTTGTTTCGGGTCTGCCTGTTTGTGTATGTGAATTTAAAAGTTTGTAAACGCATCCACGATATAGGAGAAATTCCTAGTGTGGCGCAACGTTATATTTAAAAAAAGTAACCATCGCTGGTATAATATTAGTAAGGATTATTAAAATTGTGAAAAACTTTATGTGGAACGAGTATTCTCAAGTGTAAACCGCGCGTTCATGCTAATAAAGGCCTGCCGGTGCTTGCCCTTTCGAAATTCGCACGCGTTAAACTCATCTTATTCAAAGTATTGTGTGTTTAAAAAATACAGTAAATAACAATTCTCAATGAACCTGAGTACCGTTAATGATAACTACTGTTAGTATATTTACTGTTTGAGTAAGTTAATTTACGCATGAATAAATTACCGAAATGCGTTGCTCATCATCTCCACACAACTATGTTGGAGTAAACTTCTAGGGTAACCAGATGCAGCTGAAGCTTTTACATGGAGTGACTGCCTATCTGATCTCCACAACCCTGGCCACGCCGCCCTTCCTTAGTGCTTCAGCAATGTTTGCTGACGCATGCACTGTAAGTTTTAATGCGCTGTGGCGAAAAAAAACTGCCTACTCCACAGGCTGCGTGGCAGTCCCAACACTATCCTGCAATCGATAGCTGACCGGGCAGACAGCCCGCTAATATAGGCGCTAACTAATCGCACTCGATCTGTTCTAGTTATTAAGTACTAACATAGGCTAAGTCATATTGTTAATAAAACACCACATTGTAGTCTTCCAAATCCTTACTTCCTCACTAATATTATAAAAGCGAAAGTGAATTTGTGTGTTTGTTACGTATTCACGCCTATATGACTAAATCGATTTTGATGAATTTTGGTACAGAGATAGTTGAGAACCTGGAGACGGACATAGGCTATTTTTTTTAAAGTGGGATGTGAGGGAGAAATAGGGAAGAAAAGGGTAAACTTAGTGTTGCTATTACAAATCAATAAGGCGCAAGGAAAACTGTGTTGTCCTGAATTTAACGCGAGCGAAGCCGCTGGCAAAAGCTAGTAAATAATAATAATACGATACTCCTTGGTAAGACTGGTTGTCTGATTTTCAGGCCACTGACTACCTGTAACGACCAACAAAGATCTACAAGTGACAGCCGGGACTAACAGCTTGACGTGCATTGGTAATAGGTGGTCAGCCATCTATAGACCAACCCAACGAAACACTGCTTAACATGAAGGTCAACCTGAGTGGCTTTTATTATTTAGATGATCCTTTGCGGCATGGCTCCTGGACACCGTAGACGCAGGATTATGGACGACAGGCGGTACCGACGCCGACGGCGCGTTTGTGTTCCAAGAGAAAAGTTTGAAAGCTAGAGGAAAGTGTTTAAAGAGGTGTCAATAAAGCAGAGGGGCCTGCCCGGGCCACTGCCTGCTGGGATTGTGGGTTACTCGAAAGAGATACCGCAGCTCCAGAACGCAAAGAAAAAAACTGCTCTTCCATTTTCTATAAATCTTGCTCACATTGTGATCATCATTTGTCATACTGGCACTCGAAAAAACCGTAGCTTTCTTCTCGTTTGTATCTCTTTTTCTTTTAATTTTAGCTCAATCTATAACTATAAACATAAATTGTTTAATGATCACCCTTTGAATTATCTAATCTACCCATTTAATTACCTAATCTACCCACTTAATTATCTAATCTACCCATTTATTTAAAATATCTTCAAAATTAATTATAAAATAAAAAAAAAACAGCCGAAATAGTCTCTTTTAAAGTCCAGACAAAATAATCTTGGTCAACTTACATGAGGACTATGCAGATAGTGTCTGAAATGGTCTTTTTGACACAGATTGAGTGGACCTGTCCAGTCAGTGCAAGCATTTGTCAGTTATCATGTAGCTTAACTCATAACCCAAGGAGCTCAACGACACGACGAACAATACCAAAAAAAGGTCATTTGTGTAGGTCGCTTATAGTACTCAAACTGCCATAAAATGTTGATTTGCTCGTGCTTAATTTAATTATTAATCGTATTTTATTTAATTTCTAAATTAGAGCGCCATTTTATTTTATTATACCTACTTCGGATTTCCAGAGAAAAGATTTCCGTCGTATAACACAAACGTGATTCCAGTTTCACCAATTTCCACACGGAGCTCTAAAACCACGGAATATTGGCACAACAAGCTCTAAATACACAAGTAAAAGTTTAAATAAAGAATATACCAGTTTACCGCATTTTTATATCCTCACTAGCTTTTGCCCGTGTCTTTGCTCGCGTAAAATTTGTGGTACCACAGTTCCCCTTTTCTGATTCGCAGGTACCTGCTACCTGTAGTTTTTGCCCTTGCACCTTATTTATTGTAATAGCAAAGCTAAGTTTCTCTTTTTATCCCCCCTTCTCCTTAAATTCTTACTTTTTTTTAAATTAGCCTATGTCTGTCTCCAGGGTCCCAACTACCAAAATTCATCAAAATCGGTTTAGCCATTTAGGCGTAAAGACGAAACAAACAAACTCACTTTCACATTTATAATGTTAGTAAGGATTTCGTCTCTTAACAAATATCAGGAATTTATCACGGAGGACGCATTTCCTCATTCGACATGTTTTAATTCATCACTGCCTAGCCTTCTTCTTCTGTTGGGGTTGGCTTCCAGTCTAACCGGATGCAGCTGCATACCAGTATTTTACATGGAGTGACTGCTTATCTGACCTCCACAACATACATCTTGGCCGTGTAGCTATTAAGTACTACCTCTCTCCATAAACAACAATCCTTACTAATATTATAAAAGTGAGTTTGTTTGTTACGTCTTCACACATAAATGGCAAAACCGATTTTGATGAATATTTTTTCTATTTCTTGTATAGATCTTTTTTACCACTGCTTTTTGAATGGCTTTGTAGATTCTTAGACGCTTGCTAACTTCTTATCTTATTTTACGTTTTGTAAAGTAAGCAATTACTTATTGTCGGGCCTACTCTGTCCTGTCATACTTAAGTAATAACGCTGTAACAACAACATTGTAAAACCAATTAATTTTAAAAGAGTAACCATGGAGATTCTTGGCGGTTCTTCTCCATAGGAAACGACCAACCCGAACCGTGCACCTTTTCTCGACATTTTATAAGTGCCCATGTAGGCTTATGTGAATTAAAAAGAATATTTTGATTTAAATTTTGACTGTTTTTGAAACAATGTATTTTACGTTGAAACAGCATTTCATGAATCTGATTTTAATATATCTCGGGATCTCCTTTATAATGCATACATTCTGTCGGTATTTCATCTTTCGTCTTAAATCTTGCTCTTGGACTTGACATTATTAAAGATTTCATTAAATTCTTGCACTCATCAACTTTGTAATAAAGTTAGTGATTTTAAAATTTTAAAGCTTCTGATATTAAGTGGGTATCTTTTATCTCCAAGTTTTTTTAGTAATTATACAGCTACTTGATTATTTGATTTTGGCTTCATATGTCCTCCGGTAATCGACACTGACCACCAGTCTTACCAAGGGGTATCGTATTATCCATGACTAGTTTTTGCCCGCGGCTTTGCTCGCGTTAAATTCGCGGTAACACAGTAACCTTTCCTGATTTTTAGGTACCTGCTATCTGTAGTTTTTGCAGTTGCGCCTTATTGATTGTAATGGCAAAGCTAATTTTTCCCTTTTCTTCCCTCTTTCTCCCTCATTTCCAACTTTAAAAAAAAAATGCGTATGTCCATCTCCAGGATCCCAACTATGTCTGTACCGAAATGTTATCAAAATCGGTTTAGCCATTAAATAATAAAGAAATCATTTACTCAAATTATATTTATACAGTCAGACATGGCTGTTTCAATCGCAAGTTTGGCCGTTTCTTTTTGTGTATATATTTGTTTATTTATAAATTTTAAAAGTTGAAATCCTCGTTTTCACAATAGAAGACCGCGTTCTAGCCTCACTAAAAACAAAAACGAGTAGTATAGCCCGCGGATTCACTCCCAAAAATTTGTTTCCTCAAATTTCCCAAGAGCGCCATATGTTTTTCTAGGATAAAAGGGCGGGCTTGTCTTTAGACAGAACATACATTATTCACTCAATTCTCCAAATCCGTGGTAGTTTTGGAGGAGTGTCAAAACAAACATACAGCGGCTAAAGAGGTTTCTGCTTACCCGAATTTACATGTCTTACGACTATATTGTAGAGCTTCTGAACAAACCTAACTTCACCCCTATTATCCCCAAACTATAAACAGAAGTGTACTTAATTGTACACTTTATTTTCACCAGTTAAGTCTAAGTCTTATTCTTTACTAGCTTTTGCCCGCGGCTTCGCTCGCGTTAAATTCGGGGTAACACAGTTCCCCTTTCCTGATTTGCAGGTACTGCTACCTGTAGTTTTCGCTCTTGCGCCTTATTGTTGTAATAGTAAAGTTATTTTTTCCCTATTTTTCACTTTAAAAAAAGTCTTTGTCCGTCTCCAAAATTCATCAAAATCGGTTTAGCCATTAAGACGTGATGCCGTTACAAACAAACAAACTCACTTTCGCTTTTATAATATTAGCAAGGATAGATCATCATCTGCCTAGCCTTTTCCCAACTATGTTGAGGTCGGCTTCCAGTCTAACCGGATGCAGCTGAATATCAGTATTTTACGTGGACCGACTGCCTGTCTGACGTCCACAACCCAGTTACTACTGGGTAATACGATACCCCTTGGTAAGACTGGTTGTCAGACTTCCAGAACACTGACTACCTGTAACGACTGTCAAAGATCTACAAATGACAGCCGGGACCAACAGCTTAACGTGCTTTCTGAGGCACGGAGAAAACTTGGTATGTAACGGGTGGTCACCCATCCACAGACCAACCTAGGCAAGCGCGGCTTAACCTAAAGATCGACCCGAGCGGCTGCTATTATTAAGCCACAAGCTCCTCCAATATTAGTAAGGATAGACGATAACTCGCAAACTACCCAAGCAGTTTAAATAATATAAATATATAAGGGACCACCTCGGAAGACTTCTTTGGAACAAAAAAAGAATAATGAAAATCGGTACTGTCAAACACAAAACCTTCTCCATTTTTAAGTCGGTTAAAAAATACAGTTTTACACCCGGAAAGAAACTAAGTACAAATTTACACCTGAATAAAAAAAACAATGAACTCTCACAATAAATTCAGCTGTTTGTCTGTATAAATTTAACCGCGAATCTCGGAAACAATTCGCAGTAGTGTATCGGCAACTTGAGAATGTAAGAATAACATAAGATGCTCTTAAATAACACTTAAAAGGCGAGCCTACAGATTATAAACCTTTTTGTATAAGTCTTGATGTATTGCATTCTGGTCAATGGGACTACCATGAACTCTGAAAGCAGTTTCAAAATTAAATTAAATAAAAGCTGTTTTTTTTTTGGGCATGCGAAATTATTAAATAACTGAGTGAGTGTCAGACTTGTACTGAAACCCACCCATGTCCCTTCTATTGCCCTTTATGTTCCGGGGCCGCGGGATCTCTTTCTAGTCAGGACAAGTCTGACGCTCCCCCCCGCTCCGCCCAGAGCGGGGGAAGTGATTTCATGATTTCCGACCCCAAAAAAAAAACACAAAGACATGATGGTAGGGTGTTGCAATGTTCACGTATTTTTGTAAGACAATCGATGCTTTTAAGAGACATTGATCGTATCACCGTGTATCGTGAATTGAGTTGGCTGCCTCCGTTGGTGTAGTAGTTACAAAGATGTCAACTGAGAATGGCTTCCTTGATTCGATATCCGGGTCATGCAAAGTGTCGTTACATTTTTTAGGGTTGCTTACCTCAAAAGAAAAAAAACGCTACCCTTTTTTTGTGAGTTGGGTAATCATCAAATAAAAGGGGGGAGTGTCACACTTTTACCGACTAAAACCCACCCATGTTCCTTCTATTGCCCTTTACGTTCCGGGGCCGCGGTATCTCTTTCGAACAATCCGCAACACCAAAAAAAAAACCGAACCCTCATTGGATCACTTTCTTGTCCGTCTGTGTGTCTGTCAAGACCCTTTATCTCGTTAACGCATGGAGGTACCGAGTTAAAATTAAAACCATATACTCAACTTTGTAGTCCCTTTGTGCTGTGAAAATATCAAGCCTCTAAGTCTACACAGTCAAAAGATATGGCCGTTTATGTCGCAAGTTTAAACGAAACTCCCGGTGCGCCAATGTGACTCGCTCTTAGCTGTTTTTTTGTTTATTATCAGGTTATTGTAATTTGCAGTCAATCATCATCATCATCTACCTGTCTTTTACCAAATATGTTGGATTCGGCTTCTAGTCTTACCGATTGTAGCTGCATTTACTGAATACTAGCTTTTGCCCGCGGCTTCGCTCGCGTTAAATTCGGTAGCGCCTTATTGATTTGTAATATTAAATAAATAAGGCGCAAGGAGAACTGTATTACCCTAAATTTAACGCGGGCGAAAGCTAGTAATACATATACGGGTCGATGTTCAGGTTAAGACGCAAACGCGTCTTAACCTTCCTTAACCTTCTTTCTCCCTCACATCCCACTTTTTTTAAATAAAAATCAATGATTCAACTTTCCTTACTTTTTTTATTACTTTATGTCACTGTTTAGTTTAGTCTATTGTAGTTTTGGAATGATAGCTTATGTCCGTCTCCTGGTTCCCAACTATCTCTGTACCAAAATTCATCAAAATTGGTTTAGCAATTAAAGCGTGAAGAGGTAAAAAACAAACAAACACACTTTCGCTTTTATAATATTAGTAAGGATTATTGCGCCTAAAGCTCCTATGGATATGAGGATGTAAGAAAAAAGTCGTGAGCGTAGATCCAACGATAATTTTACAATTTATGATAACAATCATAACGACCTTGTGGTAGTTGACCTGGTAAGCAGAGTTCAATACACGTAGGAATATCTTGAGTTATTTTTTTTTTAAACCTGATCAAGATCCTTGTTCAGCAGCAAGTGCCCTTTGAAATACTTGCACTAAGATAGGTCATTAACCTACAGTGACATTTGTAGCGAGACTCTCGTTTGGAGACCTGAGACAGCTTGACGTGGTCGCCACAGACCAAAGAGAAGACGGTTTTCTCGTTAGTTTTCGGGTAAGCGAAAAGTAAAAGGAATAGGGAAAAGCTCAGGAGATGAACAGAAGGGTTACCGTGACATCTTATAGCAGTTCTTATTCCTGTGTGCGAAAGAGATGGTGCTAGACACCCTGTATAGCTCTGTCTCTTTCCCTCAGTGGAATAAGTTCTGTTTCAAGACGTCATCGTAGGGCAGCAGATCTGGCTGGAAAAAATCTGTCGTCATTAACTTTACTGCATCGATGCAAAACTGTGTCTGACGATATTGGGGGCACGACGAGTGAAGAACGAAGGGAGGGGGAGGATCGCGCCATTTTTTGCGTCTCTATCACGTTTATTAAATCGAATTCAAAAAAGGAAGAGGTTCTGTTTTCGAACACAATAATATTCTTTTTTAATGTATGTTGACCGATTTTTATAATTCTTTTTTTGTTCGAAAAGGTCCTTCGTAAGTGGTCTCATATCAATTTAATTTTTATTTTTTGGGTAATTAATGAGTTATCGTCTATAATACACATTTTTTCTTCAATGTTTATCAGGATGATCTACTAATAACTTTTAGTAATAATGAAAAATGAATTCTCGGTATAAAGTTTGAGATAATTTTTAACCGACTTAAAAAAGGAGGAGGTTCTGACTTCGTCATAATCTTTTTTTTATGTATGTTCCCCGAATACTCAAAGACGCCTGGATGGATTTGCAAAATTCTTTTTTTCGGCTTCCAGTCTAACCGGATGCAACTGAATATCAGTATTTTTACATGGAGCGACTGCCTATCTGACCTCCACAACCCAGTTAGTACTGGGTAATACGATACCCCTTGGTAAGACTGGTTGTCAGACTTTCGGGACACTGACTACCTGTTACGACTGTCAAAGATTTACAAATGACAGCCGTGACCAACGGCTTAACGTGCTTTCCGACGCACGGAGGAAACTTGGTATGTAACGGGTGGTCACCCATCCACAGACCAACCTAGGCAAGCGCGGCTTAACCTAAAGATCGAGCCGAGCGGCTGCTATTATTTAGCCACGAGCTCCTCATGTACAATAGCGGTATATAGGCGGACTTAATTCGATATGGCATGAAGACCGCCTATCGTCTAAAGGTTGACTGCAACCTTTAGGTAAAATACGACAACATTGTGATAGGGTACAAAAAAAACAATTATATTTAGTATCAAAACTAAAAGGAAAGCAACTTTATGAAAGCAGTATATTATAAGCCACTCAAAATTAATATAACTAAGAGGTATTAGCGAAGCCAAAGCAGTACCTACGTCAACGAAACGGAATAACATTATAATTTTTTTTGCTTACTTTCCAAACATGAAAGAAATATACAGCGAATTAACTTGCTTTCCGTGTGTATTCACGAAACATTAACTATTTAAATGTGGAAAATCCGTATATCTTTCTTTCATTTAAATAATCCGTACTAACATTATATGTTTAAAGTGGATGTGTGTGTCTGTTAGTTTGTCCGTTTTTCACGGCAAAACGGATCGACGACGAATTGACGTGATTTTAGTGGAGATAGGCGAAGATAGATGGAGAGTGACATAGGCTACTTTTTGTCTCTTTCTAACTCCCCACTTCCCTAAAATGGGGGGTGGACGCGAGCAAAACCGTGGGCAAAAAATCTATACTTCTATACTAATATTATAAAGCTGAAGAATTTGTTTGTTTTTTTGAACGCGCTAATCTCAGGGACTACTGGTTGGAAAATTCTTTCAGTGTTGGATAGTCCATTTCTTGAGGAAGGCTATAGGCTATATAACATCACGCTACGACCAACAGGTGCTGAGCAGCGTGGGTGAAACCGCATGGAACAGCTAGTATAAGAATAAAATGAAATACTACCACTGAAAGAAAAAGATGAAAAAAAGAATCGTTTCGTGGTTTCGGACCTCAAAAGGAAAAACGGAACCTTTATAGTATAACTTTTTGGTCCATCCTGGACTTGTCCATCCATTTTATGTCTGTCGGTCATGAGTCTTTATCTCGGGAAGACGTGGAGTTATCGAGTTTTAATTAAAAACCATATTCTCAAGACTATAGTCCCGTGCAGTTGTCAAAAATCAACCCTCTCGGTCTACGCAGTCAAAGACAATCGGCTAGTTTCCAAAAAAAAAATATTAGTCCGTCTATAAGATTATTCAAAAATAAGGGACACGTATTTTTTTGTGTTACTATAATAAAAATGACAAAGTTATAGCCTATTAAAGTTAGGTGTGACGTCACTTGTTGCTGCATTTTTGGGCTACTGACTATCTGTACCGATTGTCAAAAATCTACAAAATAATGAACCAACGGTTTAAAGTGTATGGCACGGAAGAAACTCAGTATGTAAGGGGTTACTCCCATCCCATGGGGGAAATATCTACAAATCTGGTTCAAAAATTAAAGAATATAAAAATATAAATAACATAATTGTAATGAACGAAACGGGCGGGAATGGTTTTTTTTAAGTTACAACACTTTTTTTCTATCCAATCTGTATCAACAAAAAAAAATTAAAAAATCTTTTCATTTCGTACCACAACAGTGTGGGTGTATAATTATTTTGAAGCAAAACCCTGTCCCGCTTGTCAAACTTAATTTTGAGAAATAATTGAACATGTCAACCGCAGAAAAGAATCCTAAATGCCCTTGTTCCAGGCGCAATTAATTCTCTTCTTGGTAAAAGAATAACAATTTTTTTTAATTCAAGTAAAATGTAAACTGTTTTTTTTTCTACAGCTTACCAAAGACATTTCTGTCTCCGGATGAATATTAATTTGTTGGGATTGCAAAGTTGTTTTTGATTGAAAAAATAATTTTCTTTTTTCGTCATAGACCTTAAAATAACATAAGCCCATGTTTAAATTCCCGAGTGTAATAAAAATCAGGTACCGTATCGTATTACAAAAATAATTTGCCGCCAAAAAAAATGTCTGGTAATATGAAATAAAGTTTTCTTGTTTTTCGGGACAATGGCAAAGGAATTTCGCCGCATACAGCCTGGTCTGTCATGTTTTATTTATACAGATTACATTGGGATGCTGATGTAACACGCTGAAACGTCTCTAAGGAGCATTTCGGTCGAATCACTCACACTTTCTTTGAATACGTTTTCTTTCCATCAGATTGTTCTCGTAGATTTACTTTTTTTATTATACAAAGTAGTTTTTGGTTGATGTTTAATTCAGAACTTCCTGTAAAGACCTTTTCAGTGGCAATAGCGCGCGAAATTGTTCGGCCATTTTTAAAAAAAAAAATTTAAACTTTTTTAATCTGTCAAATGTTTTACTGTATTATCCTTGTTATCCGTAACTTTTCAAATGCCACTCCTTGCGCTTGCATTGTTTGTTATCAAGATTCATTTGTTAACTTCAGCTCTAACTATGTACACAAATCTTAGAAGTTAATTTTGACCTAGTTTTCAGTTTCAAATTAAACTGAAATTTTGCATACAAGTTAAATTTGAATGACAATGCATGGTTATTTAATCATTCTAATCTTCCAATTATTAACAAAATAGGTCAAGTGCGAGTCGTACTCTCTCAACGAGGATTCCGCACAAACTTGGGACATTAAAGGCCATATCTTTTGACTGTAGGTATAGATTTAGAGGGTTGATTTTTTCACAGCTAAAAGAGACCACAGACTAATGTAGATCAAAATCAAAATTCATTTATTCAAATTAGGCTGATAATCAGCACTTTTTGAACGTCAGATACAAGAGACAGTCCCAGAAAAACGCCCTGCCCTTTGCCACTTCCTAGCGTTTTAGCTGGGAAGAAGAAGTGGCGGAACAAACTCCCCAGCAAAAAATGGTATCAATTTAACTCGATACCTTAACGCGTTTCCGAAGAGCTCGTGGCTAAATAATAGCAGCCGCTCAGGTCGATCTTTAGATTAAACCGCGCTTGCCTAGGTTGGTCTGTGGATGGGTGACCCGTTACATACCGAATTTTCTCCGTGCCTCGGAAAGCACGTTAAAGCCGTTGGTCCCGGCTGTCATTTGTAGATCTTTCGACAGTCGTTACAGGTAGTCAGTGTTCCGAAAGTCTGACAACCAGTCTTACCAAGGGTTATCGTATTACCCAGTACTAACTGGGTTGTGGAGGTCAGATAGGCAGTCGCTCCATGTAAAATACTGATATTCAGCTGGATCCGGTTAGACTGGAAGCCGACCCCAACATAGTTGGGAAAAGGCTAGGCAGATGATGATAACTTTAACGCGTTTCCGAGATAAAGAGTCTTGACAGAGAGACGGGCAGACGGCCAACAAAGTCATCCAATAAGGGTATGGATTTTACCAAAACTTTTGAAATGACTCTCATTAAACATATTCAAATTATAACAACATAATATACCATAGAGATCAACGCTTTGGAATGGGCAACTACAGTACTTTAACAAGTTATTATGTCTTGTGACTGGGACTGTAGCTTCAACATTTTGTTTCTTGATGTTGAAGTGCCTGATACCGTTTGCGTACAGACATATATGTTTTTCTCTGAATTTGTTGCTAAGTGCAACTCTCAAGAACTGATTTCACTAATTCTTTTTTGTTAAGTTGGTTCATGTCAGAAGATGGGTTCTTATGAAAAAAGGGTAGGTAGGTTAAGTAGGGTCGGTGTCGACGGCGCGTTCGTATTTCATGCGCGCCTCAAAGAGCTGTCAACAAAGCAGAGAGCCTTGTCAGAGCCTCCGTTTGCCGGGGTTGCGGGTTGTTCGAAAGAGATACCGCGGCCCCGGAACGTCAAGGGCAACAGAAGGAACATAGGTGGGTTTTAGTCAGTAAAAGTCTGATACGCCCCCTTGCTCCGCTCAGAGCGGGGGAAGTTATTTGATGATTTCCCACCTCAAAACAAAAAGGTTAGTAGGGTAGGTAATGTATATAAGTAGAAAAATTTTGCATTGCAACGCATACCGGGAACAACGGTAGGGTTACCATGACATCTTATAGCAGTACCTATTCCTGTGTGAGAAAGAGATGGTGCTAGACACTCTGTATAGCTCTGTCTCTTTCCCTCAGTGGAATAAGTTCTGTTGTAAGTCGTCGTGGTAGGGAAGCTGCTTTATAGTAAAAATCAGCGACTGTTCTTCGTTAATTAAATAGGATATAGAATACTACAACATTATTTAATTGTTTTATGCAAACGCAAATTAATCATTTAATTTACCTAAGTTGTTTAGAATGTTAAGTTAACTATTGATGCAAGTATAAATTACAATTATAATAAAGTAAGCATATTAGTATTAGTATTGCATATTGTTTGTCACACAAGCGTGGAAACTTCCCACTTTGTTGCACACTGTATGTTCTTTATTAACTAAATACACAAATGATGTAACTTCATAAATAATACCGCAAATCGTGTCTTGCATCCATATGACTGTTTAATCGGTCAGGGGAAGGAGTTGTGGGAGAGAAGATTATACCCTAGAGCGGGGATGTTAGACTTGTACTGACTAAAACCCACCCATGTTCCTTCTATTGCGTTTTACGTTCCGGGGCCGCGGCATCTCTTTCGAACAACCCGCAACCCCGGCAGGCGGAGTCTCTGGCAAGCCCCTCTGCTTTGCTGACATCTCTTTGGGGCGCGCGTGAAACACGAACGCGCCGTAGACACGGCCTGTCGTCAATCGACGGACGGACGGTTAGCTACCCATTGCTCACCGTCCACAGGCAGGATTATACCCTTAGGGGGCACTATAAGCAGCATAGAAAACAAAAAAAATGGTTAAAAAAATAACACATTTTGTTTTGTAAAATTTTCCAAAAAGCCCTAAAAACAGTGGGAAATAACTTTATTTCAGGAAGTCGATACTAAAAAATCAACAAAACTTACCGACTTCCGGAATTAAATTTATTTTCCACATTGAAAGCTTTTCTGGAAGTGGGTTATTTTATTTAAAAAAAAATATATATAATAGTAATGGTATGATGACATCTCACACAAATTCGTCAAATCAAGTTTTTATTTTCATTGTTACATTTTCATAGCAAATCATCCATATACGACGGCACGGTTGGCGCAGTGGCTGAACGATCGACTGCTGCGCTACGTGTCGCGGGGTCGATTCCCGCACGGAACAAATATTTGTATGACCTACAGATATTGGTTTCGGGTATGGGTGTATGTGTATGTGAATTTAAATGTATGTATATGTAAACGCACCCACATCACAGTTTAAAAAAAATATATATATATAGATGTAAAAGGAAAAATATGTAAGTAAGTTTTATAGGCGATAAATGATTAAGTTACCCAAGCAATATAAATAAAATTAATATGGGACCAGTTTGGCAGTATACTCTTTAGGCACCGGATTATACAACCACTAGCTTTTGCCCGCGGCTTCGCTGGCGTTAAATTCGGGGTAGCACAGTTCGGCTTATTGATTTGTAATAGCAACGCTAAGTTTTCCCTTTTCTTCTCTTTTTTCACTCACAACCCATACTATAAAAAAAAATTAGCCTATGTCCGTTTCCTGGTTCCCAACAAGCATTTTTTTTTTTAATAAAAGTGAGAAAAAGGGAAGAAAAGGGGAGAAAAAAATACATTTTTTCGATCATCATGCGGGTTTAACTTAGTGTTAGCCCAAAGAAACTATGCCATAGTTACCTATAATAATCTATTATGCATTATGTTTTACCAGAATAAAAATGTAATTAGTAATTTTATTAAGAACGTGTCCGTGCAAATGAATTAATTAATTTCCAGTCGTTCAATTAAAATTAATTCATAGCTGATAGGTCTGTGTTTTACATAACTTTAGTTTTTTAGGGTTCCGTACCTCAAAAGGAATAACCGGCACCCTGTTTTTGGGATCATCAAATATAACTTCTCCAGCTCTGGGCGGGACGGGGGGAGTGTCAGAATTTTACCGACTAAAACCCACCCATGTTCCTTCTATTGCCCTTTACGTTCCGGGGCCGCGATATCTTTTTCGAACAACCCGCAACCCCGGCAGGCGGAGGCTCTGGCAAGCCCTTCTGTTTTGCTGACATCTCTTTGAGGCGCGCGTGAAACACAAACGCGCCGTCGACACGGCCTGTCGTCAATAGACGGACAAACCGGAACCCTTATTGGGTCACTTTGTTGTCTGTCTGTCTGTCAAGACACTTTATCTCGGCAACGCGTTGAAGTTTTGAGTTGGAATTGAAAAAACCGGCCGTGACTAAGTAGTCGAACTCCCGCTCCGAGGGTTACGTACAAACTAGCGACACAAACGACCATGTCTTTTGACTGCGTAGACCAAGCAGGTAACAGCTTCAAGAGATCACCCCGACAAGAGATACCCCGGCGCGTTCCTGAGATAAAGGGTCTTAACCACAGAATTCAGAAAGAAGGATATATTGCATAATGTTGCATAATGCAAGTTCAAAATGTATCGGAATCATTTGTCTGCGGTTAGTCCCTACCACGCACCAAATACTACACATGCAGTTCAGAAAAGCAATAGATACGCAGCGACAGCCTTTTTTTTTTTTTTCGGGTGTGAAATCATCCAATGACTTCCCCCGCTCTGGGCGGAGTGGGGGGGCATGTCAGACTTGTACTGACTAAAACCCACCCATGTTCCTTCTGTTGCCCTTTTTTTTCTGTTGTTCCGAGGCCGCGGTATCTCTTTCGAACAACCCGCAACCCCGGCAGGCGGAGGCTCTGGTAAGCCCCTCTGCTTTGCTGACTCTCTTTGAGGCGCGCGTGAAACACGAACGCGCCGTCGACACGGCCTGTCGTCAATCGACGGACGGACGGTGAACTACCCATTGCTCACCGCCCACAGGCCCGCATCTACGGTGGCCGGGAGTCGTCTCGCGGCGCCCTTTGAACTGCTCACGAACACAAACACTTTATCTTATCTTTAAAAAAAACAAAATACGTTACACTAGGAATTTCTCCTGTATCGTGGGTGCGTTAACAAACATTTAAACTCACATACACAAACAGCCAGACCCGATACAACTAGCTGTAGGAATCGTACACGCGGCGCAGCAGTCGATCGCTCAGCCACTGCTCCAACCGTGCCGTCAATTCATTGTGTGCTGTCGCTGTGCTATGCTTTTATCTTTTTACTAGATTTCGCCCGCGGCTTCGCTCGCGTTAAATTCGGCACTACACAACAAGCAGACCTGCAGTTTTTGCTATTGCGCCTGATTGATTTGTAATAGCAACGCTAAGTTTTCCGTTTTCTTCCCTCGTTCTCGCTCATATCCCACTTTTTTTAAATAAAAATTAGCGTATGTCCGTCTCCTGGTTCCCGACTATCTCTGTACCAAAATTCCTCAAAATCGGTTTAGCCATTAAAGCGTGAAGAGGTAACAAACAAACAAACTTACTTCCGCTTTTATAATATTAAGTAAGGATGGTCTTGAGTCTTGAGACAGACAGGCACACACAAAGGATTCCGCATTCTTCCTTTTGATGTGCGGAACCCTAAAAAGCAAAAAAAAAACTGATTGACTCCGCGAGTTTTCGGGGCAGCTAATAAACGGTGCGCTTTTATCATGCGCCGTACGCGTGACAGTCCCAACTCCATCCTACGCACGCTGTCAGCCCGGTGGGACTCTCCGATGCTGGCTCTCTGGATAGTGCTGCACGCAGTCGTATAGGAAAATCCAGCTGGACCTGCCACTTACTGTTAATTAATTAATTAGATATTACTAGCTGTGCCCCGGCATGCGTTGCTATGAAATTTTCTACCTTTCTACCTACCCTACCTTTTCTTTACTATAAACCTCACGGAGCCCGAGACCTTTCCAACGAATGCAAAACCGTGGAAATGAGTTATAGCGTCAGGAAGGAAAACCCGACTTATTTTTATAAAGTAGATTACTAACACTACTCTGCAATCTCGTAATTGACTTACGACTGACGTTTTTTTTTTTTAATTATAGAGAAATGAGAGAGAAAGAGGGAAGAAAAGGCAAAACTTAGCTTTGCTATTACAATAAAGAAAGCGCAAGGGTAAAAACTACAGGAAGTAGGTACCTGTAAATCAGGAAAGGGGAACTGTGTTACCCCGAATTTAACGCAAGCGAAGCCGCGGGCAAAAGCTAGTCCGTAATAAACAATTTATTGTAGTTAAGTTAATGCAGGACTGAATCCAATGTTCTGTTTACATCAAAACAAACGTCTCACCGACCATAACCATCGAGTAAATACTCCCGGAAAACGGTAACAACAACATTTCCCTTGACCAAATGACCAAGTTAGGTAATTCCGCGCTCACATACTCAAGTACCCAGGACCCGATCTAACATTATTACCCAGTGATTCAATAAGGACGTGGCCACTGCCTTAATTTGTGTTCTCATAATAAAATTAACATTTGTTCTTTGTTACGAACTGAATTAAATGCTTTCCGTAATAGAAGGGCTGCGGTTTTTGTATGTTTTTCCCTGTTTGTAGTTTTTTGGAAGAGGAAAAGGGCTGTGAATATCTTGTTAGGTTGAAAGGTACTTACGAGCCTCAGGTTGGAATTGGAACAATTAATATGACGTGTGACCTACAGTTTACAGTACAGTACAGTTTACAGGTTGTTTCAGATTTTCTATGTGTGTTAATTAACAACAAATAAATAATAGTCGCAATCAGGAATCGATAATCGATTTATTTGGGACTTATCCTCCATTTTGAGCAGAAAGCTGTTATTTAAGTAAAAAAACTGTTACTATAAGAACTAAGTTTATATTTATTTGGATCTCCAATAAAGGATACACAGATTGGCAGGAGTACAGCAGGACGACAGGCCGTGCCGACGGCCACCGCCTGCCGGGGTTGCGAGTTGTTCAAAAGAGATACCACCCCAGAATATAAAGGGCAATAGAAGGAACATGGGTGGGTTTTAGTCAGTACAAGTCAGACACTGCCCCCCGCTACGCCCAGAGCGGGGGAAGTTATTTGGTGATTATCCATCCTCAAAAAAAGACCCCATTCTCAGCAGTAGCTCTTGCGATACCTTACCCGAAAACCTTACTAACAGTCGTCATAGATTATAATTAGGTATTAGAATATGGTTTCAAGATCCAGACCTAAGTAAAACCAACTTCCATGCAAGCGTACACCATCGTCGAACGCATCATTGCTTGCCATCAAGCGGTACTTGATATTATTATTAAAGTAGATTTTACATACATAATATTATCATAATTATATCCAGGGGCAGATCTACATACGGGCATTTTGGGCTGTAGCCCAGGGCCCCTTGAGGGTGAAGGGCCCCCATTTACCATATCGCACACCTAGATCTAAAGAGGTATAACTCAAAAAAACTGTTTTTTCAGAAAACGCAAAAAACCGATTGCCGTGTCCCTGTTTACTGTAGACGTGTTCTGAATATAAATACGCTTTCATTACGCAGCTAGAACAAGTATACTATAGAAATCTGGTGTTTATCCTATGTATTGGGGTTAAAAATTGGATTTTCAGAGTTATTTCCCTTTTGCTAACCAATGTATGTAAATTTATTAGGATATTTTGAGTTGAGCCTGTGTTGATGAATCAAGTTCTTAGTTAGCTCTCTTTTGAAGAATAACCAGAAATGTAAAATACAATAGAATTTTGCATTATTTATAATTAATCTGTGTGATAGATGGCTTCTTGACCAGCAGTAAGGGGATCGTTGGATGATGAATTAGCAAAAAAACACTTACAGTACTGAAATCAATCAAAATTGTTTGTTAACATTACTTTTTAATCATCTAACATCAGTCTCATAATTCGCTCATAATTGTAAAATATTTGAGTTTGTAAATAATCAACAAAACAAAAATAAAAGTAATTTATCTCTTGATATAAATGTTCTGGTTGTTTGGGCTCTCAAATAATGAGATTCTATCCTAGGAATAGAATTTAGAAAATCAAAACAGGTTTTTCAATTTTTGGGTCAATTATTGGATGAAGGTCTGAAGACTGGAGAACATTGGCCTGAAATTAAGTAAAACAGAATACTTGTTCTGCGATTTCGGCGGTCTCTCCAGTCCTGTGCCTATAACCCTTGCCGGAATGCCTATGCCGATCTGCTCCAACTTCCGGTATCTCGGGTCGCTTGTCCATGGGGATGGCGAAGTAGACCGGGACGTAACGCACCGGATCAACGCAGGATGGATGAATGAGAATGGCGACTGAACTGACACTGGAACAAATGTAACCCACGGATGCCCCTCAAGTTAAAGGGGAAAATATACAAGTCCGTGATTAGACTTATTGTACTGTGTGGGTCCAAGGTGGTCCAACTCTTCTTTCTTCCACATGTTTCTTAGACTTAGACAAAGATTGGTAAGCTTTGCCTGAAAACTGTTTTACGACTTTCGAATTCCACTGTGCTGGTTTACGTACCCTCTTTTTGCCTTTTTTCGATCCCGGAATTTTGAGAATTAGTTGCAGAAGTTACAGCATTTTGAGCATTTTTACTCACTATCATCTTCTGTATCCGACGAACTACTAGATTTAGAAGAACTCGAGCTGCTGCTATTACTGCTGGTGCAAGACGGAGTCGACGATGATGAGGGGGGTATAATTTTAGGTGGAATCTGTCTTTTATGAACCAATCGAAATTTAGTATCCTCATTGGAGTCGTCAATATCACTTTCATCGCTCCGGATTGGTGAAATATAATAATTTGGTCCGCTGGTAATTTGTTCATTAGATATGCTAGGGATAGATGTATCAATCACTGATAAGACGGCACGAGTATCCTTGAATGAGACTTCTTCTCTTGATAACGTTATCCTCAAGTCATCCTCTAGGGTTTCATCTTGTATAGAAACGATGGGAGGAGTAACGTTTTCTTTTGCTCGATTTTCTACCATATTAACTAAAAACCGACCACGTCTCATGGTTTTCATAAAATTTATTGTACTTACTAACATGGTCATTTGTATCAAATTTATTTAAACAGCCATCAATTTAATATTTTTACCCCATTAACGATTACTCTAAAGCAGTTTTTGGGGCATACCATCTAAAGAGAGCTAACTCAAAAATTTAAATTAAAAAGGAAACAAATCCATTAATTTCAAAGATTAATATACCATTATACGCATTTGAAAAGATCCTTATTGCCAATAGGAAAAGAGTTCAAATTAAGCAGGTTTTTAAAGAAATTGAAGAGCTTAAAATATGAGTCAACAAAACAGAGTCAATTACAAATTCGAAAATGTTTCATCAATAAGGCAACAACTCAAAATAAATATAAAAAATATGATCACCTGGCCAGCAAAACGGGTTCAATTCAAAATGTTGTACTAATTCACTCAGCAGCAACCACCAACAAAGCGCTAACTCAAAATAATATTCTTCAAACTTTCAACAATACAGGTACAACTCAAAATAACTCCAATTTGTTTATAACGGACACATGCCCTTCGCTCGTTATTCTGGTTGCAACTAGAAATGTCCCTGTTTTGGTGGGGGCTAGCAGGGCCCGCTCAATCAAATAAAGAGACACTTCACGCCATCTAGTTTCGAGTAGTAGACATATTTTTAAATCTCTTTTATTGGTCGATAGGCTTTTAGTTCGGGAATTTGATGGCGTGCATAACTCAAATTTGATGATTTTTGAGTTGACTCCCTTTCGATCTAGGTGTGCGATATAAGACAGACAGTTGTGTATAAAAAAAAACAAACAATGTTAATAAACAATTTGATAAGTAGGTATTCAACTTACCTTGCAAAACTACAAAAAAAGTGGGCTATATTATAGTGGAAATGCGCTTGATGAGTCGTCGTAGTACCTAGGAAATCATCATCGAAAACAGTTCTTGACATAAGGGTAAATATTACTGGATGTGGACGGTGAGCAATGGGTAGCTCACCGTCCGTTCGTCGATTGACAACGGCGCGTTCGTGTTCCACGGGTGCCTCAAAAACGGCTTGCCAAAGCCTTCGCCTGCCGGGGTTGCGGGTTGTTCGAAAGAGATACCGTCACCGGCCTCGGAACGTAAAGGGCAATAGAAGGAACATGGGTGGGTTTTAGTCAGTAAAAGTCTGACATGCCCCCCCGCTCCGTCCAGAGCGGGGGAAGTCATTTGATGATTTCCAAAAATGGTAAGTATTACTTGGTTAATAAAGCAGACCCCACAAACTCACGATCCACCTCTGATTATAGCATGGGTGTCCCAGAGTATGAATTGACCATTTTATTCTACACTTGAATTTAAATGACCGTTTAAGTGCTCTTGAACGTTAGTACGAGGTCAATAAAACTATAAACAGCTTAATCTCATTGTTATTCTTTTACAGTTATAAATAAATCGCTTTTAGATAACGAGCCGAGCATTCGATAACAAAAAAGTATTTATTTGCACTAAAAAGTATTTATTTTGACTTCGGGAAGGTTTGTTATCATTTGACAGGTTGTTCAGTGCAGCCAATCGTATAAACAGAAAACATTCCGTAATGTTGAAAAAGGTATCTTATCAGTTTTGCTGTAAAGTTGATTTTTCACTGCCTATTATGAAATTTTATAATAATTGTTATTCATGCAAAAATGAACTGAAAACCCACTCAGTAGATGTTAAATTGACTTACCGTAATAACCTGTTGATAGAAAAATAAAGTGTATACAATAAGTGACTCAACTTTCAATTTGCATTCCAATCTCAGTCAGTGTACATGTCATACGCTTTAAAACATGGCAGACAAAATTGCTGTTGTCACAGGAGCAAGCAAGGGGTTGGGCTTCGCTGTTGTGAAAGGATTATGTCAGAAATTCAATGGAATTGTTTACTTGACAGCTAGATCAGAGAAAAATGGCCTAGAAGCTGTCCAAAAGTTGAACGAACTCGGACTAAAACCTCTATTCCACCAACTCGATATCAGTGACGAAGAAAGTGTGAAAACATTTGCAGATTTTATTGAAATAAAACATGGAGGACTGGATGCACTGGTAAATAACGCGGCTATTTTAGATTGGGATGAAGTTTACCCAACCTACGAAGCGGCAAAAAGAAACATTGACATAAACTATAGAAGCTTGCTAACCATTGAGAATTACTTATTTCCACTGCTAAGAGATGGCGCTAGGGTCGTCAACATTTCTAGCGCTTGTGGCCATCTGTCGAACTTAAAGAAAAAAACATGGATTCAAACTTTACAAGACCCGGATTTAACAACAGACCAAATAAACGAGTTCGTTGATGAATATTTGGAGAGCGTTAAAAATGGGACGTTTGACAAGAATGATTTCGCTGATGAAGGAAAGCATGCGGAGCATAGGGTGTCTAAAATTGCTTTGACAGCTTTGACGAGGGTCCAACAAAGAAAATATGCTGATAGGAACATCTCCATAAATGCTGTCCATCCAGGACACATGAAGACTGAAATGGCTCAAGGTGGAGGAGAAGTGGAACCTGACCAATCAGCCGAACTTGTCCTGTATCTCATTTTGGATGCTTCCTCGAAGTTGAAAGGGACTTTCATGTGGCATGATAGGAAGTTAATTGATTGGTACGATGCTGAAGCTGATTTCGCTTGCAAAGACCTTTGGTAAAACAATTACTTTCTCTAAAAAAATGTAAATTTATATTTTTTATTTACTTTTATTATATTTCCATATCACGGTTTTTGGCACTTTTCTTAAAAAATCATATTATTGTGGCGTGCTCTAGTAAGATATGCTTTAATGTCCATTTCATTATTTTACCTATTCTATTTTTGCAAAATGATAGGTCAACACCTATTATTTGCAAAACTAAAATGTTAAATCTAAGCCGGATACGTAATCTGGAAGTAGGTACATACTTCAGGACCACCTTTTTTATAACATTGTGGTGTGAATCAGCACCACCACCAGTAATTATTGGTGTCAAGATAAATAAAGATTTATTTACAGTAAAAGTGCTTTTGTGTCGTTAATTTGAAATATATGTCTAATGAAACCCAAGTTAGTCAGTTATCCTGCCATACACCTTTGAACAGTTAGAAGCATCAAGATTTTTATGCAGATGATCTGAACCGGAACTAGATGTCACTGAGTAGTTTTTTTTTACCGTTCCTAGTTATTGGATATTAACTTATACTACGGTAGGTTTTCATAATGTATTAGCTTTCAGTTACACTGAAAGTGTCTAATATATACTTAGAAAAATATAGAATAGAAACAAAATACGGTGTTATTAATTTAGTTTGTCTATCTAAAACTGCGTGAAATAGAACGTATGTGACAAGACAGCTGAGCCGATCGAAGATGACATACGTCAATCTGACAAATTACAATTCGACCGCGGAATTCCGTTTGTGGGTGTGATTATTGAATTAACATCCTAAAATATTTCGTAAATTAATATTGAAGCAACCTTAATTTTACAAAATTGTGAATTAAATAATATTTTGTATTACAAAAGACGTTGACTCCCATTTACGGATTGACACTCTGTTGGGTGAGTAATTTTTCCGCATTTTCTTTTAGAAAATTATTAAAGTCACATGCACTAAGTATGCAAAAGAGGAAAGGAATACACACTATGACATAATTTATGTCAAATCAAAAATAAACTTTGCTGCAACAGTACAAAATAAGCAATAATATTTTTTTATGTGACAGTACAAAAAAGGCCGACGTTAGTGAACTAAAATAGATATTTTTGACGCCTTGACCTAGCTAGTGCCATTATTATTCCTAATGCAGTATTGGACAACCAGTTCTTGGGTTTAAAAAGTGGACAGACCATAAGTTGTGTTAAAAAAAGTAAATTATTTTTTATGTAATGTGTAGAGGTTTTAGTGCTATAAACAGTTTTATTTAAATTCAAATATGGAATGCGGAAAAGAACCTTGGCTGCTAGTGTTGTGGTGTTTTAGTGTACTATGAAGGTCAATCATATTAGGATTTTTTTTTATTTATGAAAACAATGTCAGGTGTGACTCTATGATCTATTGGTCTGATGAGGTTTAATGCAAATTTTATAGGATTAACCTTGAGCTTATGATAATGAATTCTAATTTAAGGATACAAGGTAAACGGTGCTACCTCATTGTAGATCATACAAGCCTTACACATAGAACTTAGTTTAAATGTATTTCTTAATTTTTTTAATATAAATATTTATTAAATCATAAAAGTACTGTCTTCATAAAACAGGAAATAACAATTACATAACAGCTTACAATTTGTATGCTCAAGAAACACTGTTTCTAGCAAATGGTTAGGTATTCTAGCATTCTTTATTTAAAATCTGGGTCAAGGAAACTTGCAAAAGAAATCTAGTCTGTAAATATGTTGTTTTTCAAATAGCAAAATAATACATTGAACTTTAACTGCCAGTGTTTAAGGCTGAAAATGGTATTTGTAACAGGTAATTAAGAAATAATTATAAACTGTCTGAATACTGAATTCTTGTTAAGATAATAAATACTGCAATGCAGACAAAAATAAATTAGTATATAGGTAATTACTATATAGCAAGTTACCCAAAAAATATAAATATCTGCTTGACCCAAATGTGTGGGACAGCTGATTTTTTTTACATTAGGCACAGACTAACTCATTAGCAAAGTGAGGGCACTGGCTGTTATTGAGCATAAAGCCCTTTTTTCAAATCATCACATTACTTCCACCGCTCTGGGCGGAGTATCAGACTTGTACTGACTAAAACCATGTTCTTTCCCCCATGTTTCCTTAATGTTGTTGGGCCGCAGTATTTCGAACGACCAGCTACCCTGCCAGAGCATGACATCTGAGTTTAAACCCCGGTTTCATCAGATGTCTCAGTAGCTGCCACAGAGTATAGATTGTGTCCGTCATGGCAATAAGCTCGCCCCCCTTGACTCTGAGACTTGAGAGTTCAACCTAACTCTCCAATTATGGAGGTACAACTCTACTTAAACCCTTCAAGATATATTTGTTCCATCAATAATGTTCTGTAATTATTGTAAAGCAAGTCTAAACATCACTTAGAAATTTAATGTATGTATAGGCAAGGCAGTATGACCCAAATTACGTTTGCCTTCAGAGAAAGTTGCTTTTGAAAACAGCTGTCTATTATTAATTATAATTCTAAAATTTACACTTACGTTGTACAATGTTTTAATTTGAAATTAGTAAAATTATGTTAATAAATAAACGTTAAGCTACATTTGTTCCTAACAAATAAAAATAATAATCATTTATTCATGGTAGGCTGATGAATTAGCACTTTTTGAACATCATTACACAAGACAGTTGCCCAAAACATCCACCTGTGGAAAAAAAGAGAAATATGCATTTAAAAGAATGTTAGTATTTACAGCAAAATTCAATCAACTATGTCATCCATGTCTAAGTATTTTTTAAATAATACAATGTGGTTTTAAATTTAACATAGGATGTTGAAATAACAACCACTGTTTTTTAAATTATAGGGATTGAGTTTCCTTTGCTGGCTTTACGAGTTCGATAATGTGATATTATAATACATGATAAATTCAATGATTAATTTCTTTCCTCTGATTGGATGTAGTCGAAAGAAAGAAAAAGCTCACACATGACAACGTATAAAACAAAATTAATTTATTTAAAAAAAAAAAAATAGAAACAGTAGGTATTAGTCACCTAAAGGAGAAACCCGTTTTTGGGCCAACCGTTACACGAATCAGATATGTACCAAAAAAACCGTCTATTTTACTTGATTAACCCATTTAAATCTTAGCCTCATTTACAATGGCCAAGTGTAGAAAATAAGTAGATTTCTATTTTTATGTTATAAACAATCTTTGTAAACCGTTACAGCATTTATTTTTGAATACGTCACTAACTTCACAAACGCTGGCACGTGCATTATGGCTGTGAGTGCGTTCCGAATGACAAAAATATTAGTCAACATCGACTTTACTTGCCATTTAATAATAAAAATAGAATAGAATAGACAAAAATATTGATGTTAGCTTAGCATTCACAGGTTACAAGGTACCACGTTTAAAGGTGTTCCACGACCATTAGAGAAAGAGTTTTGACGCCCCATATACAACGATTTTGACGTAATTCGGAACGCACTGAATGTCATTGTATGCAGTTGTAATGTCATACGTCATGTCATGTCATTCGCTTTTCGTATTTTGCGCAAGTGAATGTGCTTTTCGGTATTTGTCGGTATTAATTATTTTAAGACCTCTGATCAAATACTGGACTCCGAAATTGATTGCCTTTTGACTGATCCTCGCTTGAACATTGGACAGCGTACCCTGCCTCCCCTGCTGACCTTTGCTAGAAAACCGGAATTGTAATTTGCTTTTTGACGACTTTATTAACGACATCATGAGCCTGTGCGTTAATTGTGGTATAGCAACAGACCGCTGCAATACAATTGGAAGGCGAAGATTGGAAGATGAAATGATTCTTTCAATTATACAAGAATGGGTTGCACCTCAAACGGTTAGTATTCAGTCTGTCTATTATGTAATTACGACCTATTTACCTGTCTCTTATGTTTACCCAAATGTGCCACACAGATATTTATTGCTAAATGCTTGCTTGATTTATTAGCCAAATGATAAATGTTTGCTTCAGGTCAATGAAAATGACTTCATCTGCCAAGCTTGCTGGAATCATGCTAATACTCTTGATGAGCAAAGACCGGAAGTGAGTGAACAAATACCTATAGGACACCGGCGAGTGTGTATTCTCTGTGGACGTTCTCTTCTGAGAAGAGTTCGTTGCCATCAACTTAGGACTGGTACAGTGCAAGAACGCAGAATACACGAAGTTATAAGAGAATGGATCCTTCCTCGCACGGTTAGTATATTAGTTTAATTCATGTTTTATTAAGTATGTTCTTTAGTTTTCATAATAAAGACATTATAAATGTTATTTGGTATGCTAAAACATTTAAACGAAATAGGTAACGGTGAACGGTCAAGCTTATACATCAGGTCTTTTTCAAAGGGGGTCATAATGTATCACACACCTCTGGTGTAAAGGCACTCTTTAATGTAAGTAATATTAATTTCAGGTGGGTGCTTCAAGTGTTGTATGTCACTCTTGTTGGGTGCGAGCAAATAGAGCATCCCGGCATTTCCATTCAGGCCCCTCAACATCTGGTACATCGTCATCAGCTGTCCGTGAGCCATTTCAGGACAGTCATTTAGAAGTACCTCCAACAAGAGTAGAAACTTATTCTGCACCCAGGGCACCTACTGTTGGAACACTTATTGTTTTACCAGATTATTATAGAGCTGTTGAAACTGAAAGTAGATGTTTTGTTCAAGGATGTCGGAGACTTGAAAGAAACCGGATAACAATCACAATGCGAAAACAATTACTTAAAATGTATAACTATTATGTACCTCCAAATAATCGCCTTTGTGATATTCATTTAACATGCATCGTGGAACTTTCTTAATGATATTAGTGATAATATTATTAACACATTTAATGCACATCAAATTCAAGATATGTTTTTGTTAAAAGAGTCTGATTCTAATATTTTGGATTTTGAAAATGTTGAGTCTATGGAAGATCATATTTTTTACCACTGGGTTGGTTTTAACAAAGAGCAATTCAGACAGATATTGAATGAAGTACCTCAGTTCCTAAACCTTAAAAAAGGATCTTCCACATTAGCTGCTTATTTAATTAAACTTAGGACTGGGGACTCAGATGATCGATTGTCAACACTTTTACAAATTCCTAAAACTACTTTAAGTACTTTACTGGGTAAATCTAGAAGTCTCTTAAATGATTATTTTGTGCCCCGTCACTTGGGACTTAATCATATTAATAAGCAGCAAATTATTGAAAGAAATCTTCTTATTCCAAATGAATTGTTTGGTAGCCATAATAATGAAGTAAAACCTATAGTAGTTCTAGATGGCACATATGTTTATGTGCAAAAAAGTTCGAATTATAAGTACCAAAAAAAGACATATAGTTTGCATAAATATCAAAATCTTATAAAACCATTTTTAATTGTTTGTACAGATGGATACATAATTGACGTTTGGGGCCCCTATCCAGCGACTACTTCAGATGCTGAAATAATTAATAAAGAATTTAGAAACGAGTCTGTTCTAAGACAGTATTTTGAAACTGGAGATGCATTTATATTGGATAGGGGCTTCCGGGATGCCTTGCCCTTACTTAATGAATGTGGTTACAGGACATATGTACCATCTTCGTTACAACAAGGTGAATCTCAACTTTCAACCCTCGAAGCCAATAAGTCGAGAACAGTTACAATATGTAGATGGGTTGTAGAAGTCGTTAATGGTAGGTTCAAGCGAGATTTTAAGATTTTTCGCCAAGATTATTTTAATAGAGCGTCAAAAAACGTTATGGTTCACTTTGAAGTGGCTGCCGCATTAATAAATGCATTCCACCCTCCTATCGCAAACCGTAGTGATGCTCAGGAAATCCTACAAAAAATTAATCAGTATATGTATGTGGAAAATACATTAAGTAACTATGTGATTCGCAATAATACAAATCGACGTAGGGCACAGTTCGAAGCAATAGATGTTGTTAGAGATAATGTTAGCGAATTTCCTGAGTTATCATACAGTGACCTTATTCTTGTCTCCTTGGGCACATACCAAATTAAACAGGCCCGATCTTACTATGGGGAGCATGTAAGAGATAATGGCTCATACGCTATAGAAGTGTGTAGAGAGGTGGATTTTGACCTACAGCAAGAGCTGTCAACATCAGAATCAACCTGGATGTTAAGAGGAAAAATAAAATCCAGGCATATTAGTAGTAGGATGTATTTCGTTTATGTGTTAGTTGACAGTTCTCTAAGTTGAAGGGATTCAATAATCCAATACTATTGTACCTGTATCGTTGGCAAAAGAACGGTTGGTTGCTGTGCCCACACCATGAGCATAATATGGTATCTAGGTTGGGCACGGCATCAAGGTAGTCAATTACCACCTGCACAATATCTGGACACTGTTTTATTATATTATGATAATCCAAATGAAGTTGATTAATAAACCCTTTTATCACAATCATAAGGTACCTGTGTTTTTTTTAATTATTTTTGTTATCTCAGATTTCTGTATTTCGAGAACGCATCAAATATCCTACTAGAAAGATACAATATTAACTAATATACCTTGTGTAATATTTAATATAAAATAGTTTTCAGCAAAATTATTCAGTAAGACAAATCTGAACTCGGGGCCCCCTAAACGCTTTATACCTAGAATCTCATTCTGATATGGATATGGATGCAGGCGCTGTAGCACAGCAAATGTGTACGCCCGGTTTGTGTATTAAACAAAGCCTCAACAATATCATTTTTTTAATTTAAATACCTCAAATAATAAATATAACCTAAAATGTAAACATAGTCTGATTTTACCAATTTGGCCATTGCAGGGAGACGTGAAACTTAGGCTGGTGAAACCTTCCTAAATGTTCTTTTTTATGACCAGTTTCCAGCCCTGTAACGTCAGGCCCAAGTTTGTATGAAGTTTGGGTTTCTCCTTTATATTCTTTTTTCACATTTATAAAAACAACATACTACAACATTTAAAAAAAAAACATATACTGGTTCACTGGTATTGACAGCAGTGTCAAAGATAGTAGGTATATTTATTAATCTATTTCAAACCACGGAATTATTTATTTATTTCCTTAAAATAAATTTAGGGTAATAGTTATCAACACATAAATTCGTTTTGTGATTTTCCGTTAAATATTGGTTGTTTATTGTTTTTCAATAATTAGTAGAATGAGAACACTGTAATCTATGATCATTTATTTTTTTCTATAATAAAAGTCTGAAGAATCCAAAAAAGTACAGTCAGCAAAAACATATGCAATTTAAATCAATGTTTTAAAGTTTTTTTATTGTGATAAAAACACTAGATAATTTAAATGGTCGAAATTAATTGCCCTAAATTGTTCGAATCGCCTTTTTGTCCAAGCTGACGGAGTCTTATCACAAAACATTAAAACTATTATTTTTATTATAACAAGGAAATGACTCATCTACCAATTAGGAGTGTTTTATAACAGTAATACTGACTTATTATAATTAGATGTCCAATATTATCTTAACGCTCTGTTTATATTTTTTATGTTGTTGCTAAGCAAGTTATAAAGAAAAAAAATAATGTATGAATAAATGAATCTTGCGTGACTCATTGTGTTTGCCATTAATTTTAATAGTGCAAAAAGTTTAAAAAAAGAAATGAAAATTATCATTTCCCGTGAATGTTTTGAATCTCAAGTTGTTATTATAGAAGATTACAGACATTTTTTTTTATAAAATACATAAAATTTTGCATAAGACATGGTTAGACTATATCACCTTTAAATGGTGGGTCGTAAGTACCTAGCTACGAGTGACGGTCTGCGCTTTATACAGTCAAGACAATGCATCATCCTCAAAAGCTAACTTCCGTGCTGCCATATTTATATAGTATAAGATATTTAGATCACAGTTTGACCGAAACTATGATCAGAAGTATAGTACACATACCATTCTAGACTCCAACAAAACACTAACCTTATTGCTACGAAAATAAAGATACAAACACAATAACTGTGGAAGAACTGTAATACAGACAACGATAGTTATGATTTAAAATGATTGTAATCAATTGCAATGTAGTTCTCTTAGTTACTCTTAAAACAGCGCAAAAATACGACAAAAACACAAGCGGCCAAAATTATTGTAACAATATGTAACATTAGGTACTAAGCTAAAGTTATATCCTAAATGAAAGGCAATATGTGACTCTACAACACACAAAATAGTGTCTAAAATCCTTCAAAAGACCAAGATCTAAAGTACAAAGTGTCACCATGACTTCAGTGCAAAAAACAATAAAGAAAAAACAAATGACTATCAGCCAATTATAACGAACATTACGCACTAGTGCTATTATAGAAAAACCGACGTTATTCCTAACACCACAATGCTTATAATAGTGCGTTCAGTGCGCGCCATGGCGTCTTTTGCGGCGCAAGCGGCCCTTCGGTCTCGTTGGAGTTCTCTGATAGAGTCTACGAGCGTCGACGTGCCAGGAGAAGTGACGGACGGCGTGCGTTCCGTCGTTGGATGGCTGAAACAGGCACTGGATTTTATTTATTGAACATCGATAGCTGCTCTGATCTTTGAAATGATCCTCTATAGAATTATGAGATGGAGAGATCGCCTGAGGGCCTAGACTAGTGGCAAGTCGCTCTTTTCTCAGCTGCGATTCTGTAACTTTCAACAGAATCGAAAAACTTTTCAGTAGCTTTTGTCAAACGAATACATTTTGATTGGATTGACAGAAGCTATCGAAAATGATAACATGTCACTCAGTCTTGGTCCTCTGATCATGTGGGATGATTTGTGCTAAACTAAGCCAGCTTGAGACACCAATCTCACCACCGGCAACTAGCCAAAGCACGTAGAATTAGCAACTAGAAACGAGTAGCTTTTAGCATAAATCATCCCAGATATCATCTGTGATTCTGCAAGACGATGGGTGTCATTCGTTCGCAGTTCTTCAATACCTCTCCACAAACCGCCAAAGAAAATAATTGTTACACAAATTGACAATCCACATCAATTAGCCATGTTCTAACCATTTCATATGTCAACTGTCAAAAATGACAGCTGTCATTTTAAACTTACAAGGTTAACTGACATGGTCACTAACGTTATTACTAACATTCGTATAAGGATATTTACACCATGTTTACAATTTATTTTGAGTTTCCAATATTTCGGCGCAGTTGCAAAAATATAGTAGGCTTGTTAGTCAAGTTATGTAGCAATTAATTTCCTTGGTGTTACTGCGCAGAAGGATGCCACATGCATGCTCAGAGTAGCAAAGATGTTCCGCGCAGATTTATACGAAGTTGGCGTGGTTATAGTTTGTCTAAGTCCTTAAAGTGTTCTGTACTCAGTATCTCTATATCTCTTTCGCCATTCTTCTTTGTAAAAAAAAAGAATGGCGAAAGAGAGGTCACAAATGTTGTGCCAAGATGACCTAGTTCAGTTTCCTCATCCGTTTCCTTATCTAGTGATAATTCCGTCTAGATTCGTATTTTAAACAATATGGCTGAGGTTAACGACCCATGTTCATGATTGTGCCGTTTTTTCCTCTAAATGCAAATGACAGCGAAATAGGTTTTAAATTCCGTATTACCAACTCGGTAATTTACTGACGTTCAGGAAAAAAATCTCAAAGCCTTTATTTCAATTAGACCATTACAGGCTCTCTTCAACGTCAAGAAACAAAAGAATGAAGCTGTAGTCCAAAACACAATGCATAATAACGTGTGAAAGTACTGTAGTTGCCCATTCCAATATCATAATGTTTTCAGTATTTCGGATACATGCACTACACAGGGCCGGCTTGTATTGATCTCTTTTCTTGTTTCCTTAGAAAGATTGATAAGAAAAGCTACCACGCTTTTTTTGCTGGTGGGAAATCATCAAATAACTTCCCCCGCTCAGTGTCAGACTTGTACTGGCTAAAACCCACCCATGTTAATTTTATTGCCGTTTATGTTCCGGGTATCTCATCAAAACAACACGCAACGGTGGCAGACGGTGTCCCTGGCAGGCCCCTTTGCTTTGCTGACATCTCTTTGAGGCGCGCATTTAAAACTAACGCGTCGTCGACACGGCACGCTACCACGCTTAACTTATATTTTACCATCTACTCAGCCGCGTATATCGAAACTCATTCTTGTGTCTAGTAAAATAATGAGATCCTAGATAGAAGCTTTGCCATAGTTTTTATATCACATGATGTAAAAAGCTAACACGCAGTTTCTGAGACCATGAATTAGGCTGTTATTACCGAATGTATATTATTTGGCAGTCACACGCGTGTTTTTTTATGTCGGGCCGTTGTCAGACGACAGTGATTGATTTGACCGAAAAAAAACTAAATTATCTACAAAAAATATATATTCAGCTCAACGCCTACACACTATTAGTTTGACAAGCTGCAAGTTTCTATCAATAATTAGAGTCGAATGACATGAGCTAGTTCAATTCCGCACACATTTTAATTAACCTTGTATAATTTTAATCAAACTCAAAGCTTTTATTTCAATTAGACCGTTACCGACACTTCTGAAAGTCAAGAACAAAAAAATAAAGGCTACAGTCCAAGTGACAAGGCATAATAACTTTTGAAAGTACCGTAGTTGCCCACTCCAAAGCGTTGATCACTATGAAGAAGAATGGGCAAGAAACTCCATGGACACGCTTTTCAAGCATAATATTTTTAATTCCAAACATTTTGCTTACATAAGAACTCGATACGATATTGTGGAAAGTAGCCCCAAACGAAATTGTCCGCAATATAGTTGGCACGCGATCTCGTAAAATGTTAAATACTTTAACGGAACTTTGTCCCATCGCACGCGTATGTAAACGACCCGTTCTTCTTAATGAACTGTTATACATTGTAGCACGTAATATACAGCTGAAATGTGGTCATTTCCATCTCATTTGAGCTTCCTTTCACTCTCTCATTAACTTGTCGAGTCAGCCTAGCTTTTGTATTTTCATCCTTGCTTTTTGGCTGGTTTAGACATAGTTAATTTTGTCGATTTCTTTAGACATGACTAAAATTTATGTAGTTTTTTGTGTGTTTGACACAAAGAAAACACTACCCTACAAATTAACTTAACCATAAAAATTCTCAATCTATATAAATGCAAGGTTTTCCATTTTTCACATCTCGCGATACAAATACCTAGCTGATAGAATTCTCTCCGTTTTACTAACACCCACAGAATCTAGAGTAAGTACAGAAATAAATGTATTTGAATAAATTTTCGGATTGTGTAGGTGATCTATTCTTAGTTAACATAACATGTTAAAAATGTAGGTAAAAATATTTTCGATGTCGTCGCTACTAATAGTGAATTTTAAAAGATTTTTCCCGAACATTTTCGCAGGATCGTTATATCTATGTATATTAACAACTAACATGACTAATGTTTTTGTTAAATAATTTGTTATCTATAATGTAATGATTTTTATCTCTCGCAAAAAAACTATAACATAATACAAGAGACAGACAAACTAAGCCACGCCAACATATTTAGTAGAAAATAATGTTAATTCACACGTGCTTTTATTTTTCTATCCACACGTAGTTGTCGTATTTAGCTCATAATTTCGCACTTCCGTCGTTGTAATTGCATACTTTGGCTCTTTGATGGTCGCATTTTATGTTGTAGTACCTAGTCCTACGCTGTAATATGCCTTACAGCTTTGCCGATCGATGTGTTTTCCTGGAGGAGAATAGAAACTTTTTCAAGGAAGGGACAGTCACAAGTTTTAATATGAAATTGCATCATCAGCATCTTACCCAGCATTTTGGGGTCAGTTATCAGCCTTACTGTATGCAGCTAAATTGCTACTGCCTATCTGACCTCCACAACCCAGTTTGTACTGAGTGAACTCCCAATGACCAGTGGATATGGCTGTGACAGGATTCTGAAAATCACTTGTGTGTATAATGTATTGGTAATTATAGTGAGTGAAGTACATATTGATGCTAGTGATTGTACCAATTTTAGGTTTTATTATCTGTCAAGGCCAATTGGTGGCGCGACGCTATGTTTAGCGTTTGTACGATTAAATGGATCAGTGGAATCGGCCATTAGACCGTATCCTAACCTACAATTACTCCAAAAAGTCCATGCGAAAGAGGCGTCAAAAGTTATCAGTGTAAAATCCGCCCCCATTTTTAGGTTCTGTAGATTTTTATTACACAAGGGACCTAATAACTTTGCGTCAAAAATGTATGGAATTAATAAGTTTACACTACACAATATTAAAGTCGGAGAAATTAGCTGTAAAGCAAATTGACTGCCAACCCAAACATTGCGTAGATACAAATCGCTACTCTTATAAGAATGAACTATCAAAAATGTCAGTTTATGACGTGAATCGATGTAGGGAGTCAGTTTGCTTAAGAATTAAATTCCCTGACGGTACATTGAAATTATAAAAGTAAATGTAAGTATTTAGCGTTTCCTCGGCCTTCTTGAAAGTATTAATATACAAACTTAGGCTTAAAAAATTTCATATTTTCTATTCTAGTCGCACTATGCATGATTAAAATATTTATCGTTTAATTGTTGTCTTGCATGATCGAAAATAACTATCTTTAATTTAAATGTTAAATACTCTAAGGAAAAAATTAAATAAATATGCTTTTGAGTTTACAACGACTCAAGACAAAGTCTTGATTCGTCACGAACATCAACTGATTTTTGCCGTTAATTAAAGGAATTGTCCCGTATATAAAATGTTCAGGTATTTATGACGTTGACAGTTACGACTCATCTACCTAAGCATGGCATTAGGAATTACGAGAACTGCCGTCTCGTAATTACGACATGCCATTTGTTCAGGCATTTTCTGTATACTTATTAATGAAATGAAACAGAAGGATAATCCCACAGCACAGCTACCATTCCTATAGCCATTCTTTAAATACTGAATGCACCGAGTCGAGATGCCGGTAATAGGGTCTATCTATTTATAGGGGGTTCATTAAATAAAATGACTGAAGGACCCGCAAATATAAACGGTTTGGGAATACCTTCATTGTGCGTACTGCTAAGGAGTGGAATTCCCTGCCGGAGTCTGTATTTCCTGACAGCTATAACCTGGGGGTCTTCAAGTCAAGAGTGAATAGGTTATTTCTAGGTAAGCGTGCTTCATCGTCGACCACATCATCACTTACCATCAGGTGAGATAGTGGTCAAACGCGAGCCTATCAATAATAATAAAAAAAAAAAAAAAAAAAAAAAACATAAAAAAAACAAGTCCCCTATTCTAATGCTGATAGTGTTCTGTTTCGAATATAATTTTCAAATACACATTGGAAAACAAATGAAACCGATCGTCAGCTGCGCCGCTTGTATGGTCCAGACAAAACCTTTGCATTTCATTTTTCAATTTGGCAAGCGGTTTTTGGATCCCAACAATGAAACCGATCTTCACCTCTTGGTAAATCTCAAGTCAAAAATCCTTCGGAATACAAGATGAGTCCTGGTACTCCACCTCGCAGTACTTTCAATCGCAAGTCCCTAACCGTACAATACAGTAATAAATCTGCTCCGACACAGTTAACCGTTCGTGTATTGATATGACCTTTGCCTTGCACCCAACTTCCCATTAATCCCCACTGAGAGTAACTGCTGTGAGAATTTCGCATCCGTAGGACATATCTTGAGAAGGTCAGAACGATCATGTCGCATGTATGTCTGTCTTACTTAGTCAATTGAAATCTAGAACTTGAACGAGGACATTAAAAATACCGGCAAAGTGCGAGTTTGGTCGCGTACCAAGGGTTTTGTACAAACTTACATATCTTTTGATTGTGTAGACTTAGAGGGTTGATTTTTGCACAGCTCTAAGATACCACAGATTTCAGTTTAAGTAATTAATATTAACTCGATATCTTCACGCGTTCTCGAGATAAAGGGTCCTGACATGCACACAGAGAGACGGACAATAAAGTGATATTTCCGTTCCGTTTTTTTTCCTTTACGAAACCCTACAAATACTATACTGCTATGAATGCAATCATCATTTTCCTGCCCTTCCCATTCTATTTGGGGTCGGCGCAACACGTTTTCTTCTTCCATTCTCCCCTATCAGACGTCACGGCATCATTCCTTACACAATCCATCCATCTTTTCTTTGGCCTTCCTCTCGCTCTCCGTCCATCAACATCACTCTTTTAGTCACATGTGCTTCGTCCCTCCTCATTACATGTCCATACCAAGACAAACGACTCCCTTTCAATTTTTCTGTAACTGGTGCAACTTTCAAACTTCCTCGAATATATTCATTCCTTACTTTATCCATTCTTGTCACTCCACACATCCATGTCAACATTCTCATCTGCGCTACATGCAATCGTTTTTCATCCACCTTTTTATTTTATTCTCTTCATATATTAGTCTCTCCTATCATAATATCATTCTTATTATGTCAGGCTTACCCCCGAATACTGAAACGTCACTCAAAATGTGAGGGCTGCTTAACATTTGAGCAGCTCTTAAACTTTAGATTTTGTATGGTCAAACGTCACTTCTGAGTGTCTGTTAAATTTAAATGGAACTTAAATTTGAGTGACGTTTCAGTATTCGGGGGTTAGTATGTCCAGATTGACTGTTGTCGTTATTTTGATCTACCAACCACAGTTGAAACCAGAAAATGTCAAACTGAGGCGGTCTTCTACTATTTTCGAACAGAAACTATTTTTCATACAGAAATCTGAATAAAATCAGTTTAATATTTTTTTTTAAATGTTAATGTAAAAGTTACCGTTGCCTCATATTATATTGGTTCGTCACTAAATCAGATCTTACTTAAATTACGACTCTCTTAGCTGTGATACTAAATCAAGCTTCGATCACGTGTTAAAGCAGACAAGAAGCTACCCTACAATGACGTGTTAAAGCAGATCTTATTCCGCTGAGGGAAAGGGACAGAGCTATACATGGTGTCTAGCGCCATCTCTTTCACTCAGTGGAATAAGTTATACTTTAAGATGTCATAGTAGGCCTACAGTTCTACAAAAATCTTCTATCTTTACACGTACACACAATAGGTTAGTTTCCAGAGTCAAAGTAATTACATTCTATTTAGTCTGTCCTTTAGTTTATTCAAAAATAAGGGACACGTGTTACGTGTGACGTCACTTGTTGCGAAAAACTGCAGCAACGCGTGACGTTTCACGTAACTTTAATGAGCTATATCTTTGCAATTTTTGGTCCAATTTACAAAAATAAAAATTACGTGTCTCTTATTTTTGAATTATCTAAAAGACGGACTAATATATAAAGGAAACTACCCTATTCATCGCTTTACCTCCTTTTCTGCACCAATTCTTACATGCTCTTGCTACCTCCAGGCATCGTTAGAAGTACGTCAGGTGGGCAGACGCGCCGTCAGTCAGCTGGCAGGCAGAGGGATGGGGGATGAGGTGGTCATCATACACTTCAACGATGTTTATAACATCGAGCAGACTACCAGTAAGTACCTATTTAACGTATTACAAGAACGCTCCTCATTCTTCACAGCATCAGGCTGGTCCGAAAATCTACATCCATAGTGTCTGTTTTGCAAACGGGAAAAGATCTTCCTTAAAAAACTGACTATTGCCAACTTAAAATTGCATTTAGGTATAGATGAACGTGTAGTTTCTTGGTCACCAAGATACAGGCTATGCTTAGACTGCTTGCGTGGGGCTCGCGGATAAACCTCTGAGTTCTCTGGTATATCTAAATGTTTGTATGTTAAAGAATCATGTATAAGCTGAAGTAATTAGTATGGATTCGCTTTCATCAAGGGCTTCGTCCCGCTCTCGGCGGAGCGGAAAGAAGGACCAGACTTGTACTTACTAAAACCCATCCATTTTCCTTGTTTTTGTGTTCTGGGACCACGGTATCTCTTTCTAATAACACTCAGCCCCGACAAGCCCTTCAGGTTGACTGAAATCTCTTTAGAGCGCGCGTGGTACACAAACGCGCCGTCGACGCGGCGTGTCGCACCAATGACTCTCTTAGTTACACGTTCGTCACAGAGTAGCTTATAGTAAACCTATGACAAACTGGCAATGTTAGAGGCCGATGTCCAGCTGTCGCCATCTTTTTGTCGCGGATGGGAAATCATCAAATAACTCCCCCCGCTTTGGGCGGAGTGAGGAGGAGTGTCAGAATTGTACTGACTAAAACCCACCCATGTTCCTTCTTTTGCCATTTATGTTCTAAGGCCACAGTACCCCTTTCGAACAAGCCGCAACCCCAGAGCTGTCGACACCTTAAGCTGATGATGGCGCCGTCGTTTTTTAGATTGAAGATAATCTTTCTTTTATTAATTCTTTCTTCCCTTTCAGACACAGAACCCGTGGGAGGTGCCCTAAGGTTCAGCACAGCGATAAAGGCTCTCCAGCACTTAAACCCTTTGGTTCTGTTCAGTGGAGACGTATTCTCCCCAAGCATGTGTAAGTATCTTATTTATGAAGTAAACTAGCTTCCGCCCGCGACTTCGTCCGCGTGGAATAGTTACTTTGGGCTAACGTTAACTTGAACCCGCGTGATGATCGAAAGAAAATTATCTTTCTCTCTCCTTTTTGTCCCTCTTTCACCCCTTTTTCTCACACAGACATATGTTAGTGGCATAGCGCCACTAACATATGTCTGTCTCCAGGGTCCCAACTATCTCTGTAAGAAAATTCATCAAAATCGGTTTCGCCATTTAGGCGTGAAAACGTAACAAACAAACTCACTTTCGGTTTTATTTTTAAAGTGAGTAATGGGGGAGAAAGTGGGAAGAAAAGGGAAAACTTAGCTTTGCTATTACAATAAAAAAGGCGCAAGGGCAAAATCTACAGGTTGCAGGTACCGGTGGAAAGTGGGAACTGTTACCCCGAATTAAAAGCCGCGGGTAAAAGCTATTTAATTTAAAATGAGTGGCTAAACCTTTGCATGCCCATATTATGACGACACGCACCTATACACTATATTTTAAAGTTTTATGTATATTTGAATATTTTACTTTTTTTTTTTAATAATTTTTACGTGTAATTTGATTTTATGTTGTCTCATTTATGGATTGTATGTCTGAAATAAATTATTTATTATCATTATCTATACTAATATTATAAAGCTGAAGAGTTTGTTTGTTTGTCTGTTTGTTTGTTTGAACGCGCTAATCTCAGGAAGTACTGGTTCGAATTGAAAAATTATTTTACTGTTGGATAGTCCATTTCTTGAGGAAGGTTATAGGCTATATAATATCACGCTACGACCAACAGGTGCTTAGCAGCGTGGGTGATACCGCGAGGAACAGCTAGTCTATTATAACCATGTTTGCAAAGAAATAATTGATTTAATTTGTTTTGATAAATAAATATTATGCATAAGTAAAACCACGTTTTACAAACGACTCCATTCTTATTCCAGTGAGCACGTTCACTAAAGGCGAGCAAATGGTGCCCGTGCTAAATGAATTTGGAACGCATTGTGCCGTGTTCGGAAACCACGACTTTGGTAAGTGAAAGTCTTCATTGATTTATTAGTGTACTAGCTGTGCCCCGGCATGCGTTGCAATGCAACTTTCTACCTACCCTACCTACCCTACCTACCCTACCTACCCTACCTACCCTACCTACCCTACCTACCCTACCTACCCTACCTACCCTACCTA
Source organism: Ochropleura leucogaster (assembly GCA_958449745.1). Classification (NCBI taxonomy): domain Eukaryota; kingdom Metazoa; phylum Arthropoda; class Insecta; order Lepidoptera; family Noctuidae; genus Ochropleura; species Ochropleura leucogaster. The sequence goes on along the minus strand of OY288221.1, from coordinate 13,883,152 downwards.
CCCTACCTACCCTACCTACCCTACCTACCCTACCTACCCTACCTACCCTACCTACCCTACCTACCCTACCTACCCTACCTACCCTACCTACCCTACCTACCCTACCTACCCTACCTATGTCCGTCTCCTGGTTCTAAGCTACCTCCTCACCAATTTTCAGCTAAATCGGTTCAGCCGTTCTTGAGTTATAAGTGGAGTAACTAACACGACTTTCTTTTAAATATATAGATTAGCTGGCGCCCGCGGCTTAGCCCGTGTGATATCGAAATAAAAAGTGTCCTATGTGTTATTCCAGACTATAATCTACCTCTGTGCCAAATGTCATTAAGATCCGTTCAGCCGTTTTGACGTGAAAGAGTAACGAACATCCATACATCTTCACAAACATTCGCATTTGTAATATTATATTAATCCATCGCGCGACAAAGTGTGCAGACGGGTGCAAAGTTTCATACATTGTTACCCTACATTTTTGTAAACAATCGTGCGACGGGTTAAGTAGGATAGACCATTACAAACACTTTTATTTACATATGTATTAAAACTGCATGCACAAGTAAAAAAAACATTGCACAGAGTAAGATTATATAGTCTAGAATAACATATAGAATTTTTTTTAGATCATGACGCGGGCGAAGCCATAGGCGCCAGCTAGTTTGATAATGTTTGAGTTAGTATGTGCGTTGTGGATTCATAAAGTGTGCGCTGTAAGTGATAGATTGTCAGATTTAATTACAGGACAAAGATTGCAATATGCAATCAGACTCTTAATCGTGATTAAAGACATTTTCTTTTTATTAACTGTGTTTTGTACGCACGGCGACTATCAAGCTATACAAGTTCAGTTTATACGGATCTCTCATCGTACGAGAAGTTTGTACAAAGCGGGGTCATTTTATACTGGAGACTTCACTTGATATGTGGTCAAGTGCACCAACTGATACACTCACGTATAACCTAAACCTTATAACTGTTTGTGCTAAAATGACAAACTTAATCATCATCTGCCTAGCCTTTTGCCAACTGAATCGGGGTCGGCTTCCAGTCTAACCGGATACAGATGGATGAAACCAATATTGTAACTAGACCGACTGCCTATCCAACCTCCTTAATCCAATTAGTACTGGGGGTAAGACTGGTTGTCAGACCTTCGGGACACTGACTATCTGTAACGACTGTCAAAGATCTACAAATGACAGCCGGGACGAACAAGCTTAACACGCTTTCTGATTCACGAAGGAAGCTTGGTATGTAGTAGATGGTCACCCATCCACAGACCAACTTAGGCAAGCGTCGTTTGTCGTAAAGTCTTTTCCCAACAAACATTTTTGCGTAAAAGATACTTAGTTTAATGTACAGAAGGAATGATTGACGGTATTTTTAGGGTTGAGAAACAGTTATTTGAAACTGGATGAACAATGAACTGGACTGCTAATGGAGTGGGGAAGAGTGTTAGTTATACTGACTGATATACTTCTTTTGCCCTTTGAAATTGTTTTTTTTTTTTAAAAAAAACGACATCCCACTCTAGGAATCTCTCCTGTATTGTTGTAGCTTTTACAAACATTTAAACTCACATACACAAACAGCCAGACCCGGAACAACTATCTGTAGGTCATACAAATAATTGTTCCGTGCGGGGATCGAGATCGATGAGAAAGGGCAGAAAAGGGAAAACTTAGCATTGCTTTTACAATAAGTTACCTGTAAATCAGGAAAGGGGAACTGTGTTACCCCGAATTTAACGCAGGCGAAGCCGCGGGCAACAGTTAGTATAGACATAATGCAATATTGCTCACCCCCTTTTTATTTGGATGCGAAAAAATTAAATTACATCTCCTGCTCTGGACGGTTGGTATAATATATAATTTTAACAATATTTAACTATTACCATTTCAGATTTCGGCCTAGAAGTCTTATCGGGGTTAGTAGCGCAGTGCAACTTCCCGTGGTTGATGTCTAACGTGATTGACAACGAGACGGGTAGACCACTGGGTGACGGGAAGATCACACACGCTCTCATGTGCAATGGACACAAGATCGGCTTCATTGGACTGGTTGAACAGGTAAATCCTTATCCTTACTAATCTTCTAAGATATAAAATTCTCGTGTCACAGTTTTCGTTCCCATACTCCCCCGAAACGGCTGGACCGATTTAAACGAAATTTTGTGTACATATCGGGTAGGTCTGAGAATCGGCCAACATCTATTTTTCAGACCCCTAAATGAGCAGCGAGTGAAACCGCTGGGCACAGCTAGTACATATTATAAAAGCGAAAGTTTGTTTGTTAATGTGACTTTTCAATTCATATGTCCAAAATTCTTAACTAAGACATCACAGAAATGAGTGAAGGAAAATATCGTGCTACCCTACCATGACGTCTTAAAGCAGAACTTATTCCGCTGAGGGAAAGAGACAGAGCTATACAGGGTGTCTAGGGCACCATCTCTTTCTCACACAGTAATAAGAACTGCTATAAGATGTCATGGTAACCTTACTGGACTTATAATGAATATGAGTCTGAAATCGCCAACCCGTCTTGAGCAAGCTTTAAAGAAAAAATATAACAAAAAAAAACTTAAATCTAAACACACGAAAGAGATCATTATTATTATTTTTTTAAACGTAGCCCCACACTAGGATAACTCCTGTATCGAGGGTGCGTTTACAAACATTTAAACTTACATACACAAACAGCCAGACCCGGAACAACTATCTGTAGGTCATACAAAATTTTGTTCCGTGCGGGGATCGAACCCGAGACACGCAGCGCAGCAGACAATCGCTCAGCCCCTGCGCCAACCGTGTCGTCAAATGTGTGTCACGGCTGCGCCAAATAGACGCAGTTCGGCAACCTCCCGAGCAACTAGTGCCCGACTCTGGTTATCAATAAGGAATGTAAAATGGCCGCATTTGCAGATACATAATAGGTTACTATAGTTAATTAAAATTAAAATTCTTAAAACGGTCACAAATTAACAATTCAGTGACCATTTTAAGAATTGCTTCTTCTATCTTATGGTTTAAGATAAAATTTATATTTTCCAGGAGTGGCTGGAGACCTTAGCAACGATAAATCCAGAAGAAGTGACCTTCATAGACTTCGTTCAAGCAGGAACTAAGTTAGCCTCACAATTGAAACAAGAAGTAAGTACAACATACTGTTCTATTATCCTCAAAGAGTAGAGAAGACCATTTTCCGACTGTTTTTCAAGTAAAATCTTATTCTGCCGGGTTGTTCGATAGTTACCGCGGCCCCGGAACTCAAAGGGCAAAACAAGCAACATGGATGGGTTTTTGACAGTACAAGTCTGACACTCCCTTCTGTTCCGCCCAGAGCAGGAAAAGTGATTTAATGATTTTCTCATCTAAAAGAAGGGCGTTTCAATATAAATATAGAAGTTTATAGAGGGGTTAACGGGGTTAAGGGAGTTAATGAATAAATAAATAATAAATATCTTGGGACAACTCACACACGGCTCACATCTGATCCCAAGCTAAGCAGAGCTTGTGTTATGGTTACCAGACAACTGATATACATACTTATATAATTTATAAATACATACATATTATAGATAAATCACACCCAGACACAGAACAAACAATCATGCTCATCACACAAAGTTTGTCCTGGGTGGGAATCGAACCCACGACCTCCGGCTCAGCAGTCAGGGCCACTAACCACTAGACCAACAGGCCCGTCAAAAAATAAGTTTAAAAAATAAGTAGGTAAAAATAAGTTTACACATCAAGCAATACTCTAAGCCAGGGGTGGCAAACCTTGATGGACCAACGTGCCATTTTCCATAAAGAAATGTTGATTGAGGCCACAGACATGCCATCAAATATTTTTGACTATGTCATACAATCACTTAGTCAAAATTATTTTAGTATAATAATTACTATCAATTTGAAACTTTTTAGTGACTAGTCGAGTCATCGCTAAACGGTTTCTAAGTGAATTAGTTTTATTCATCTCTGAAAATAATGAATCGCTCCGGCGAGTTAAAAATGATAGGAAGATAAAGATATGATTAAAAGTCTGTGTGCCGTTAATGGCACGGGTGCCAATGGTTCGCCATCTCTGCTCTAAGCGATTTCCTCGAGATATAAAGGTTTTTACTTTAACACTTATTTTGTAATAGTATGGCATCCAAAACACTACGTTCATGAAAACGCAAAACGTTAATCAATGCAGTTGGAGACGGGTTACGGGATGTTCGAAAGAGATACCGCAGCCCGAAACGTAAAGGGCAATAGAAGGAACTTGGGTGGGTTTTAGTCAGCGCAAGTTTGGCACTCTGTCCGATGTGACATCACCAAATAACTCCCCCCCGCTCTGCCCAGAGCAGAGAGGGTGTCATTTGGTGATTTCCCATCCCCAAAAAAATGTTATGTTTTTTGTAATCCTTACTTCCTTACTTAATTTTATAAAAGCGAAAGTGAGTTTGTTTGTTTGTTACCGCTTCACGCTTTAATGGCTAAATCGATTTTAATGAATTTTGGTACATAGATAGTTGGGAACTAGGCGACGGACATAGGTTATTTTTTTTGTAAAGAGTGGTATATGAGGGAGAAAGAGTGAAGAAATGGGAAAACTTAGCGTTGCTATTACAAATCAATAAGGCGCCACCGAATTTAACGCGAGCGAAGCCGCGAGCAATATATAATTCCGAATATTATAGAACAGTTTCTCAAAATCTGTCATCATGCCTATAGACGGCATGGTTGGCGCAGTGGTCAAGCTATTGTCGCGAGTTCGATCCCTGCACTTAACATTATTTGTGTGATGGACGGTATCTCTTCCAATCAACCCGCACACCCTTAACCCCCCAAACCCCTAAAAAATCTTATTATAATAGGGTAGATGACACCACCAATCAATTGATTTAATTTTTATGAGCTGTGAAAACGCGCTTCCCCCATAGATTTTGTATGAGACTCGCAACGATTACGTCACTAAGTTGTCAAGTCAATGATGCAACTATTTATTGATTCAAAAGCAACTAAAAATCGAATTTTATAGTTATTTTGAAATAAATGGAGTTCTCAGGTCTAGAATAAGGTGTTCTTTCAGAAAAATTGTGTTTTTTAATTATTGGTTAATGGTGTCAACTACCCAATTCTTATTATGTATCATGATTTCCTAACAACAGAATATTTCCCTTAGGGCTGTGAATACGTGATAGCTCTAACGCACATGAGGACACCAAACGATATAAAGTTAGCTGAGGGATGCAACGACATCGATCTCATACTGGGAGGACACGACCATGTCTATGAAGTCTTACATGTAAGTATGACATACTAGCTTATGTTAACAGCAGTGGCTTCACCCGTGTGGTATTCGGGAATAAGGTACTTGCATGTTTGTGCAGATAGTACCAACAACTTAAGAAAAGTATTTAAAGTTAATTTTAACTGCTACTGATCGCCAAAAAAATATACTTTTACAAATACCTACTCTTATGCGGCCATAATGTGACTTCACACACTAACACATCCACACACACGCATATACACACACACAAACATCCACACACACACGCATCTACACACATCCACACACACACACGCATCTACACACATCCACACACACACACACATCCACACACACATCCACACTCACACACACACACACATCCACACACTCACACACACATCCACACACTCACACACACATCCACACACACATCCACACACACACACACACCCACATCCACATACAAACACACATACTACTCACGCACGTGTGCTCACTCATTGTTACACGTTTGGTTCATCGAATTCTAGTAAATTGTAGTAAAGAACGAATAGATGTCTAATATTATACAGGATTTCCCTAGCATAGGAAGACATTTTTCATGAAAAAATAAATGTTTTATATGTCATGTATTTTCTTTTTCTTTGGGCAATAAATTATAATTCATCGTTAAATCAATTATATTTTGACACATATTATTTGTATTTTTACATATTCCTTATAAAAATATAAAAAAAAACAAAAAAAAACATTACTATTATTTACCACGATTCCCCTTTTTAAAAACTTACTTAAAGATAATATCTTAATAAAATAGTTGTACAAATTTTATAAGATTTTTTCGAACAAAAATTGCAATTAAAATGACATGTTAGTTTATATGTACTTTTCAAATAAAAGTGTTTCGAACATGCCAACATGTCTAATGAAAAAAAAATGCTATTATGGGTGCGTTCACAAAATTCGCTTTTGTCAAAACTTTTTGACGAATCCCCAGGACTTTCTGAAACCTTCATTTCCTTTCAGATAAACAACAAATACGTAGTTAAATCTGGTACAGACTTCAGACAATTCAGTAAGATCAGCATCAACTTCACTGAAGAGGGCGCGACGGTCGACATCGCAGAGGTGGGAGTGACTAGCGCCTTTGCGGAGGACCTAGTGCTAAAGGAGAAAACTGACAAGTATTCCTGTGAGCAGATCATATTTTTTTCTTTTTTTTTTAATCTTTGCCCCACACTATGATTTTTTCCTGTATCGTCGGTGCGTTCAGAAACATTTAAACTCACATACACAAACAGCAAGAGCAGCCTAGATCAGGAAACAATTTGTCGTTACACTATAAACCCTATTTGTGTTCATATACAGTCCACCTTATTACGAACTCGGTAATAAACATCTAATGTATAAACGAGGAATATGTTGAAAAATACCATCCAAGTGTGACTCGTTGTCTTTCTGCTTTCCTGGTGGTTGCTGCTATTGATTCTGACGCACAGAAGTTGCATTGGTTTAGGAAGAATGAGCGGGCTTGACCCAAAAGGTTGAACGATTATCCTTACTAATATTATAAAAGCGAAAGTGAGTTTGTTTGTTACTTCTTCACGCTTTAATGGCTAAACCGATTTTGATGAATTTTGGTACAGAGATAGTTGGAAACCAGGAGACGGAAAAGGCTAATTTTTAAAAAAAGTGGGATGTGAGGGAGAAAGAGGGAAGAAAAGGGAAAACTTAGCGTTGCTATTACAAATCAATAAGGCGCAAGGGGAACTGTGTTACCCCGAATTTAACGCGAAGGAAGCCGCGGGCAAAAGCTAGTACATAAATAAATAAAAGTGCCTGTAATGGTCTATTCTACTATCCTACTTAATATCCTTACTAATATTATAAAAGCGAAGGTGAGTTTGTTTGTTTGTTACATCTTCACGCCTAAATGGCCATAGATTTTAATGAATTTTGGTATAGAGATAGTTGGGACCCTGGAGACGGACATAGGCAATTTTTTTAGGACGGAAACTTGAGGGAGAAAGAGGGAATAAAAGGGAAAAAATTGCATTGCTTTTACAATAAATAAGGCGCTAGGGCAAAAACTGCAGGTGGAAGATACTTGAAATCAGGAAAGGGGAACTGTGTTACCCCGGATTTAACGCGAGCGATTATAAATGCGAATGTATTGTTCCAGCATTTTTCTTCCCAGCTAAAACACTAGGAAGTGGCGAAAGGCGGGGAGTTTTGTGGGTCTCTTGTAATGTGACGTTCAAAAAGTGCTGATTAACAGGCTAATTTGAATAAATGGCTTTTGATTTTGACGTTCACCCGCTTTTCCACAGCAATGATCGAAGGCAAGATGGACGAGATCCTAGGAAAATTCTGTGTGCCTCTAGAAGGTCGGTTCTCGTGCATTAGACGGCAGGAGTGCAACCTGGGTAACTGGGTGTGTGACGTACTGCTCGCGGCCACTGGAGCCGACCTCGTGCTGCTAAACTCGGGGACCTTCCGCTCGGATCAGGTGAGGGTTTTTTTTGCGGATATAGCATCATCAGAACCCACGGTAAAAGTGAAACTTTTTTTTCCACAATATAAACATTAAGACGTCCCTTCTCCGTTGGCGACCGTCACGCGACATGCAACACAAAGACGAAAAACAAACTTTTTTTCGTCTGTGTGTTGCATGTCGGTGTAATAAAAGTTTCACTTTAATAACTTGCCCCGCTCTGGGAGAGGGAGGGAGAGTGTCAGACTTGTACTGACTAAAAACCCACCCATTTGCCTTCTATTGCACTTTATATTTTGGGTCCGCGGTATCTCTTTCAAGCAACCTGCAACTTCGGTGTCAGGTAGGTATGGGGTGATGAAATAACTTGACTGGCTTACTTGAGGAGCAAAATTCTGAAGAGACTAGAGGATAGGACTTTCAAAAATATTAAAGAAGCGTTTAGAGTCAAGAGGCTCTTCCTCCGCTCAGAGCTGAAGAAGTAATTTTTTTCTCCTAACGTTGCCCCACACTAGGAATATCTCCTGTATAATGGGTGCGTTTAGAAACATTTACACTCACACTCACAAACAGCCAAACCCTAAATAACTATCTGTAGGTCACAAATAGTTGTTCCGTACGGGGATCAAACCCGCGACATATAGCGCAGCAGTCGATCGCTCAGCCACTGCGCCAACTGTGTAGTCAAATTTTTAATTTTCCATCCGTAAAAAAAGTATATTTGAATCTATTCATGGCCCCTTGGCAAAACTGCAGCGTAACTTAATTGCTGTTTAACAAAATATTCAAAAAACTCAACAAAAAAAGCATTTATTTCAATTAGAACAAAAAAAATAAAAACGAAAACAAAAAAGATGCTGCTACAGTCCCAGTCACAAGACATAATAACATGTGAAAGTACTGCAGTTGCCCACTCCAAAGCGTAGATCTCTATGGAGAAGAATGGGCAAGAAACGCCATGGTCACTATTTCAAAATCATCACTACATAGTATAAAACAAAGTCGCTGTTGTCGCTGTCTGTTGCTATGTTGTATGTATGTTTAAATCTTTAAAACTACGCATTGGATGTTGATGCGGTTTTTTTAATAGGTAGAGAGATTCAAGAGGAAGGTTTATATGTATAATACTTCGCGCTATGACTCTTAGGAGGTTAGCAGCGGGTTAAACCGCTGGTTGAGTCGCTAGTATTTTATAAAATCATGGATACTGAGATTATACAATATGTGAAGAAAAAGCTAGTTAATTAACCCAGTGATCTTAACTCCAGGTCCACGCAGCCGGTGACTTCACCCTCCGCGACCTGTCCAGCATCATCCCGATGCGCGACCCGCTCGTGGTGCTGCAAGCCTCCGGTGACGTCATCCTGCAAGTGTTGGAGAACGCCGTCTGCAAGTACCCCAGTCTGGAGGGACGGTTCCCTCAGGTATTTTGTGACATTTTTAATCAATTAAGAAGGCAAAGCTTGTGATGTGTAAGCCGCAAGGTGTAATATGGTTGGACTGTGTTTTATTTTGTTTTTTAAGAACTTAAAAAAAAACTAAATAAAACACATATATTATATGCTATATTAGCAAATAAGATGAGGATGGCATAGTCAATTTGTGATTAAACGCTCTATAAAATTAATAAAGAGAAAAAAATACTCATTCTGTACATGATTTTTGAGCCCAGTTTAAAAAAGTTTTGTGAGTTATTTTAAAAAAAAGATTAGAGATGTCAAGGGACACCCGGATGGAACGAAGTTCCTATAGTAATGAAAATATCTGGCTTGCTTTCTATAAGAGAGAGAGAGAGACAGACAGAGAAACATGGCGTCGTGCTTACAATAGCTTACTACAGCAAAAAGTGTCGTGACAACTTTTCGTAAGAATTTTTTCCGTCTAGCCCATCGCGCGTTGAGAAAGGTCACAACGCGCGATAAGGAACTTCGTTCGAAAAACTGTGCCATTTGTTTCAACGTTCCAATGTTGAAATTTACATTCACGATTTCGCAATGTCTTCTACTGACTATAAAAAATAAAAAGCCATTTCCAATATTTCCAGGTCGCCGGCGTATCATTTGCCTTCGATCCTTCAAAGCCAGCCGGCCAGAGAGTAGCCGAGCAGGTCGTGAAGATAGGCGACGAGTACCTCCACAAGGAACAGACGTACCGGCTCGCAGTCAAGCAGTACTTGCAGAAGGGAAACGACGGCTTCACCATGCTACCGCAGTGCAAAGTTATCGTGAGTTATATTATTACTAGCTTCTGCCCACGACTTCGTCGTCGTGGCATACTTACTTTGGGCTAACGCTAACTTTAACCCGAGTGGGGATCGAAAAAAAAATTCTTTCTCTCACCTGTTCTCGCTTTTTTTTATAAAAAATTACCTATATCCGTCTCCAGGGTCCTGTACCAAACTTTACTAAAACTATCTCTGTACCAAAATTCATCAAAATCGGTTTGGCCATTTAGGCGTGAAAACAAAACAAACAAAAAAATACACATTCGCTTTGGTACAGAGATAATTTGAAACCTGGAGACGGACATAGGCTAATATTTTTTTTAAAGTGGGATGTAAGGAAGAAAAGGGAAAACTTAGCGTTGCTATTACAAATCAATAAGGCGCAAGGGCAAAAACTGCAGGTAGCAGGAACCTGCAAATCAGGAAAGGAGACCGTGTACCCCGAACTTAACGCTAGCGAAGCCGCGGGCAAAAGCTAGTATAGATATATTTAATCTATGCCCCGCAGATCCCAGAGGACATGTGCCCCGAGATCGGCATGGCCATCCAGAACCACTTCGCGGCCATCAACGTCCGCACGGGCCGCTCCCGGCCCAGCAAGCATCGACAGTCACTCGTCACGCTCAGCAGGAGGTACGTTGCGACCTACTGAGGACCTTATCACTTTTCTTTTTTAACCTCTAGAGCCCCAGCGGCACAAAAACGTGCCAGTAAACAAGTATTACCGTTGAGCCACAAATGTGTGCCACCAAACTCCGACCGATTTAAAACTCTATTTGTAGTAAAGGTAAGTCTTAAATCAGATTACGCTAGCGATAACAGTCGTCAAGCACGCCCGCCCGGCGGTGCTTGACGGATTATGTTGCATTACGATTAGATTAAACATGCATTTTTTTCTGATTTCTCCACAGATAGAACCATAAACAACTGTTCCAATCCTTATAGTCGGCGGTTTTTTTTACAAGAGCATTTAGGCGCATGTTTTTGGCCCTTCTTTAATAATGGTGTAGAAATATTGGTATCCATTCCATCACTAATTTTGAACAAACTGTACTCAAGTTAATAGAAGGGTTTGAGTTGCTTCGAGAAAAGGATGGTACGGCCATGACGCTTTTTGCTCGACTTAGTGGGGGCACTGCCGTGACCCCAGATAGAATAATATACTTTGTTGCACACCAAAATTGAAAAAAAAATACTGTTTTACTGAAAGTGCTAAATCTATGGTTACAATGGCGGTCTTATTGCTAATAGCGATATCTTCCAGACAACCTTTGGATGGACTGCACGAATATAAAAATACAATGGGGGTACTCAATGGTGTACGTACTGCTTATACTCCACAAACAATTAAATTAAAGTTATTTTTTCAAAATTATATAAATACATATAATCTGTTTATTTAACACTAGCTGTTCCACGCGGTTTCACCCACGCTGCTCAGCACCTGTTGATCGTAGCGTGATGTTATATAGCCTATAGCCTTCCTCAAAAAATGGACTATGCAACACTAAAAGAATTTTCCAATTCCAACCAGTAGTCTCTGAGATTAGCGCGTTCAAACAAACAAACAAACTCTTCAGCTTTATAATATTAGTATAGATGTGTTTTATAAAATTTTTGTTATGTATGTGTGTGTTAATAATTAATTAAAAATAATGTTATTTATTTAACAACCAACAGGCACAGTCTCGTGAAGATGCTAGACGGCAGCGAGCTGGACGGGCCTCCGCCCCTCCGCAGGGCTTCGTCCGCGGCCGTGGAGCCCTCCTCGCACTCCGGACATCATAGGTATGCTAAGTAAGGATAACAGGCAGAAGAAACTGGTTTTGATATATTTGTAGCAGTTTGTTGTGATGTTGTAGTGCGTAGTTTTTTGCCAGAAAAGTGTGTATATTTTTTTTTGAGCGGGACAATGATTCTTATTATACCAGCCTTTAACTGTCCCACTAGGGGGGGGGGGGGAGTGTCAGACTTTTATTGACTAAAACTCACCTATGTTCCTTCTGTACACACTTAATACAAAAAAGAGGTACAAAGTTGGTGTAGTTTTTGTAAAACTAGTTTAGTTTTTAAAATGCTTAATAAACGCATTCTTATCAATAGGGTAGTTTCCAGGGATCAAAATAATTACATTCTATTTATTCCGTCTTTTAGATTATTCAGAAATAAGGAGCACGTATTTTTTTTTATTTAAAAAAGTTACGTGTAACGTCACTTGTTGCGAAAAAATGCAGCAACGCGTTACGTTTCACGTAACTTTAATGGGCTTATTCACAAATAAAAAATAAGTGTCCCTTATTTTTTAATAGGTAATCTAAAAGACGGTAATTATTTTTTTTGGAATTAACCTATTCTCCGTTATATTTGCAGGTTAACCCGTCGAGCGTCCCTGGATGATCTTGAACAACAGTCGTGTGAATTGGCGCCTAAACTTGAAAATAGAATCATTGTGCTGAATAAACCAGAGGTTGGTACCTATTTATTCTTTAAGTTTATCCTAAATTTGAAGCAACTACGTGTATTTACGACGAACGTTCAATCCAATAAAATGAGTATTATATAGGTTAACTCATAAACTACAGAATCAATGAAAATTGAATTGATATGGGACCCCTACGAGAGTATACCCTTTCATTTATAAAAAAAAAAAAAAATTGAAATTCAGAACACAATTTGACGGAGAAATCGCGTAACAAACATACAAAAAAATACTTGGATCTGTTCTTCAAAAGGAAAATACGGAACCCTTATTAGATTATTTGTCAGTCTGTCTGTCTGTCAAGACCGTTTATCTCGGAAACGGATAGAGGTATCGAGTTAGAATTAAAACCATATACTCAACTCTGTGGTCCCTTTATGTTGTGAAAAAAACAGCCCTCTAAGTCTACGTAGTCAAAAGATATGGCTGTTTATGTCGCAAGTTTGTACGGAACCTTCAGTGTGCGAGTTTGACTCGGTCCTGGCCTGTTTTTTTTCTCTTTCGCTCTTTGAAATAGGTGTAAAATGGACTGTTGTCTGAACGGACGGTTACCGCGGAAATAAGTGGTTCGCGTCTTTGTGGATTATACCATCTGTAGATAGTATTTTGAAGAATTGTCTGATTTTCAACTCGTTGGCTGCCATATTTATTTAGCTTTAATTATATTTATTTTATTTATTTCTAACACAAAAATTTATATTTTTGTTAGTAGGTAACACTTACAAAACTATGTTAATAATATATAAAAATCATAAAACTTAAATAAATAAATAATAACAATGGAAATTCAAAATAATAATCTTTAATTTTTTATCAATTTTTAAACTGTTTTTATTATGGTCGTTAATTTGAAATCTTTTAAACATACTTTATTTCATGTTTCCTAAAAGAAAACTGTTATATTTACTTATATTTTTTTTTTTCAAAATTCTAAAATATATTTTTTATTAATTAGGATTTTGCTCGTCTCGGACTTTTAGTAAATGGACACAAAAACTAAAGTAAACAACGACATGTATACCCTGGTCGCTCGTTACGAGGTAGCAACTATGCTTGTTAACAAAATTGAAAACTTTGATTTGTAAGTATTTTTTTAAAATGGTAACTGGGATTAATCATAATCTTAATATCATTCGTTAAATCTACTCTTCCCCATACACATATAGTTATGGTATTTAAACACATTTTGAAACATTATAAAAAAAGGAACTATTATTTTTAACCATTTATAAAGTCATAAAAATGCAATTATGGTAAGTATTGGGGTTGCTCTTCGAAAAAAAATTACATTTGCACAAAAACATTACTATATTTAAAAAAAAACTTGCACGTAAAAAACAACCAATATTTTACCAAAAATACTGGCAACTGGTATTAATTTAAATAATCCAAAACACCATTCATTCTCAGAGTAAAATAATAAAAAGGAATATAACACATTTTGTTATCTGTCTATATCTTATCACAAATTTCATTTTCTGGCATGAACTTTAAAAAGGGGAACAACATCCAGGATTTATTCTTACACCTATTATATTTTAATAAGACATGGTCCCAACAAAATAAGTGCTCAATACAAGACAGTACATTAACTTGCAGTCCTTGTCCAATGTAACAAGAGTATTAAGTCAGCCTTGCCAATGGGGGCTATCGTGCATGAATTCGCCGCTAGAGGCGTTCGTGTAGTATGTCATAGTGTTGTAGGTGTCATAAATGTCAGATGTAATAGAGTTCGAGTTTTTAAAACGTATTTTAATTAATATTTTTCTCAGTGGCGTAGCGTGCCTTGTCGGGGCCCCGTATAAAAAAAAATTGTTTGGAGGCCCTTATATGGGGGTAAAGATTTTTCACAAAAGAAAAAAAAATGTAAAAAGAAATATTTATTAATCATAACATAATTCAAACATTTTACAAATAAATATCAAGTTTTAAATATTCTCTCTCCTTGCCTTTTTTCGGCAAACTGATTTATTAAATCATTTATAGCTGAATTGGCTGATGATGATTTTAGTTTTTCTAAAATGTCTGCCTCTATGGACAATAGTAGGGGCCCCGTATAATTGATACGGCAGATACGGCGGTAGCTTCGCCCCTGATTTTTCTGTCATTTTGTCACGAATTGATAATCTAAATCTGCAAAGAAATACTTTTATTGTTTCCGTATCTTTAATTACTTGCTAAATATTCTCCAGCGTTTGATAGTTTATTGCCAGTCTACACGTGATATTGGCAAAGCTGTGGTAACTCTCGTCCACAAAAGCCGTTAATGAAGAGCTGGAGTTAATTAATATGCACGATTGTGGTCAAAAATAATTTTATTTTGAGCCATTCCTAATTAAAATGACTTGATGATTTTAATTAAGATTTTTAGGATCTAAATTGTTAGTACTTCAAGGAAAAATGAGTTTTAAACGTTTCGAGCCAGCTAATTCGGCAAGGTTGGCGCAGCTTTTATAATATTAAGTATGATGACAGAACCTCACTCTCCAGTGGCGCCATCTGGTGAACTCAATAACGATAGCCCTCATTAAACCATCTTCATTATTTTGGGATAATTAAGCACACATCTGCTATATTTTGTCTCAAAGAGACTGCTGATGTTTCAGCTGCATTCGGTACATATTTGAAGGGCTAAGTGGACAACAACAGTGTTATCTGACAAAATCGAAAAATCCGACTTATTTGGTTGAACATAGGTTTTAACTGATGATAAATCGGTTCACGAACTTAAAACACGCCATTTCTTAATCGTTACACTATGTAACGATTAAGAAATCGCGTGTCAGATAACACCTTTGTCCACTTAGCCCTTCATTTGGGAATCGATTCAGCAGATATTTAAATGATGATTTTCGCTGACTTAAAATATGAGCACCTATTTTGAAGGGAACTTTTACTTCAAAGCCTTCAATATCTTTTTCCTCTCCTCAGGAACTTCAATCACTAATTGCGGAGCGTTCACGCTGGGAATCTGACACGGTGATCCGCGAGGTAGACGAGGGATCCCCATAAGAACTACCCTCCTTCTACGGCTGCTTCGTTTGGTACCGACACTTCCAGAAGTAGCGCCACAGAAGGTACCGTCCTGACATTTTTTTGGAAGGTACCACACTGTAAAATAGAAGGTTTATTTGATTTGGAAAGACTTTTTTAGGTACCAATGACTTTGTGTATGTTTTTTTTAGTGTGTTTTGTGAGAAACGGAATTATTTTTGAAATGGTACCAGTGTATATTTATTTTGTTTGTAAGTAAACAAAATGTATGATTTTTTTTGGAATGGTACTAAAAGTACCACATGTAAAAATTACGTAATCGTATGAGTTCTGTTAGGACAGTGATTAATTTGTAAATGTTTGAACAACGTTGGTAAAAATCGGAAAAGAATTTGTTGTTAAAAATAAGTAATGTGTGAATATTTTGAATTTCACTATAAAATCTTTTGATCATGATGCTTGGAAATTACATTGGTAAAGATGGCGAGAGGAGAATGTTTAATAATTAATGACGTAAAATTCATTGTATATTTGGCAGCTAATTGCAATATTTTGTGTCGGCGATGATGTATATTAATACAGCGTGGAGTTCTATGCTGTTCAAAGCAAAGGAACGAAAAACAAGTGAATTTATCGACCCTTGTCTTTCTTTTATTGGAGTAATGTACAAGTATATTGGTATAGAAGGAATAGAAACATACTGGCTAAATTTACAACTTGCAACCAATGCCCTTCATCGCGGTGGAAATATTCTAACTTGGAAAAAAATCGAGCTTGATTCTGAGAGAGGAATTCGAAAAGAAGGAAAATCTTATGATAAATAAAATAATAATCTTCGCCTTTTACTTTAGAGATATTTTCGATCTTTTGTAAACGAATTTTGAATCGCATACTTTTAATTACTAGGCAAAATAATCATGTAGTTACATTCAAAGATGGCGCTACTATAATTTATCTTTATCCTGACACCTGCACACTTGACGATCTTATGGCTGCATCGAGCAGTCTTTACACAGCTGAATTTTAGGCCAAACATATTCAACTCGCTTTTACCATCGATACACTCACAAAATAATTTATCTTTATAAACATCTCCGGATCTATTTAAACCGCGGTTTAACAGACCTCTTTTGAGTTACCTTATTTCAATGTGGATTTCATCTCTGTACTTGGACAAGATTGATGTCAGGAGTGAAATTTAATATATACAAAAAAAAGAAATCAACGTATATATAACCACAGTCGATAGATCGATAAAATATTCTTTATAATGTACACCATACAAATAACAAGAATAACATTAAATAACTTATAAATAGGGTGACACAATGGGCGGTCTTATCGCTAAAAGCGATCTTTTCAAGACAACCTTTGGATGGATTTAAAGGAGAAGAAACAGTACTGTAGTTAGTCTGTGGTGTAACACTTTTCAAAATTAACAGTCCCTCTTTATAGGAGAGTGTGAGTTGTAATCAGTAGCGTTTTTTAGGGTTAACATTACGGCAGGCTAGGGCTAGAAGACTGTCCCAGAACCTTAATTTCAGAACTTGTAAGTGCAAGCCACGCTTACGAATTAGCAGATGTCACATGTCAGAATTTTTGCTTTTAGGACCTGCCGGTTTTTCGCTATGATAGGTTTAATCTGGAATATAAAAAAAAACATAACTTATAACCACTCGTAATTTTGATTAACGAATACGATTCTTGTTGAGAACCTTATGGATATGTAAACTTACAACAGTAGCGCCATCTATGATAAATTTCCGTCTATTTTTACGTTCAATTATATCAGAGATCAAATCAGATCGTAATAGACATCTACCTCATGCATAGTATTCCAATCTTTTTAATATAGAACACTAGTGAGATATTATTGATTTACCTAAATTATTATGAGTATGACGGTGTTTCAACTAAGAGAGATTTCATGGGAGAATAAAAACGTCTTTACATTGACTTTTACTGATAGAGAGACATTACTTTGATGCGAAATACATCGATGCTAAATTTACAAATACATATTAAAAAAAAATACAAATTTTTGTTTCGTACGATGGCTTGCCATCCTAGTAAAATGCATATAAATAAAATTGTATTGTTAAAAAAAGCTAAAAAACACACTTCATTCAATACTCATTTAAGAGTGTGTCTCCACCTTACATAGGCCTAGTCTTCCGTCAAATACTTTTAAAATAAAACTACTCTGTTGTGAATATTTCTATCATTCATGTTCTATGGGTAGTCCCACAGCTGGGCTTACATGCCCAACGTCCGGTATTGCTAGTAAGTGTCATTAGCAAGTAGTTTACTTAGCTTGGAAGTGGAAAAAAAGATAAAAGTGACATTATTTTTAAAACAAATCGAGGGTATTAGCTTGTAAAATCAAACTCATCTTCAGTCATTGTTTTTGGCAAATCGTTCATTAAATTCATGGAGAAAAAGAGAAAAGTATTTAAATGTATCTGGCCTATTGCAAATAATCTTTGGTCTGTATTTTCGAATTTCAACTCTTTGCACTAATTAAAACTAATTCTAGACGAGATCGATTCTAATTGCTAGCGTTTATAAATACGTCTATATGCGACGTTTACACGCTCTTTTCCTTATCGTGTCGAAAATGTTTGACGTCATTTGGCGCAGTGTCTATCAATTGACTGCACTGGACAAATATTTGTATGACCTACGGTTAATTGTTCTAAGTCTGGCTGTTTGTCAAATATTTGTAAACGTACCCACGATAAAGGAGAAGTTCCAAGAGTGGCAACCTTTTTTTTATAAAAAAAGAAAAGAAGAAAATATACAGAACTGAGCCACTAGAGTAGCGCTTCCAGTAACGTCCATCAGTTCCTGCAGTGAACAAACAACAGGACATGAGGGCTTAAACATATAAACAATTCAAAATTTAATTATATCATCTGCCTAGCCTTTTCCCAACTATGTTGGGGTCGGCTTCCAGTCTAACCGGATGCAGCTGAATATCAGTATTTTACATGGAGCGACTGCCTATCTGACCTCCACAACCCAGTTAATACTGGGTAATACGATACTCCTTGGTAAGACTGGTTGTCAGACTTTCGGAACACTGACTACCTGTAACGACTGTCAAAGATCTACAAATGACAGCCGGGACCAACGGCTTAACGTGCTTTCCGAGGCACGGAGGAAACTCGGTATGTAACGGGTGGTCACCCATCCACAGACCAATCTAGGCAAGCGCGGCTTAACCTTAAGATCGACCCGAGCGGCTGCTATTATTTAGCCACGAGCTCAAAATCTAATTATATAAAATTAAATAATTAGAAAGTTCAAAATCTTAGACCCCGTGTCACTTTTATCTTAAAAAAAAATATCGTTTTTAATTTGCCAAAAGCACACATATCATAAATCGAAATACATAAAGTATTTTTGACTCAAAACTTCCATGTTCAAAAATATATTAAAAAAAAAACATTATTTATTAAATCATGCATAGTATTTTTTGGAGAATTACGTATAGATAATTATTAGGGTTTTGCGGTAGATGTAGATTTTTTTTATTTATCGCCTTGGATCTAATTAGAATTTTGTGCAAAAATCTGCGTTGTCCGCGCCCTAAGTTTAAGGCAAAATGATAATATTACCAATCTAGTAATAAGAGTTAATAACAGCTAGATAGTACAGACGCATAATATTAATATTTTAAATAGCATAATAAAAAAAACAGATATACACCAAACTACAAAATATATGGTTAAGGATTTCGCTTGAGTTTTGAATTTTACACATCTGTGCTGTGCAAAGTCGTAAATTTAAAGCAAATTACAAATACTACAACTGCTTAAAAAAAGCAAATACACTGCTACTCCTGCCTACTCTTCTGTGCTTTTTACATAATATTTATACTCTATTACTAAATAATGTTACCTACACAAATACGAAATACACACACAAACTTATCTATGAATAAAATTAGTGAAACAATTTCCAATTATTGTGAGCTACAAAATGATTTAGAAAAAAAAACTACGAAAAGTCTTATGGTGTAAATTGAAATCGAAGTAAGTTAAACCGTTTATGCTTTGAGTATTAAGTTAAATACTCAGTAAAATTAAGACATCAGAAATAATGTAAGTTACCAAAAAAGTCAAAATGGCTAGTGTAGTATTTTTTGTAAGATGTCGCCACTACAAACTAATTACTACACTACAAATAATATCTTCAAATTAAACGGTTAATATTGTCTAAAAAGCATGAAAAATAAAAAAAAATGTTTTAACAGATCTTGAAGTTACAAATTCTACGTGTTACAGTGGCGACATCTACATTAAATTTAAGACTACACGCTATATTTTACAAACAAATACAGTATTTTTACCAGTACAATGTTCGTGTAATATAAGTAGCTAATTTCGTTCTAGTATCTTGAAACACTAACTTATGTCAGTGCCTTCGCGAGTATAGTTTGTTCTGCATATTTTAGAGTAGGTCACTAAAAGTACCACTTTGGTACTTTGTAGTGACAGCACAAAAAATACACTGGGAGATGATATAAGTTTTAGAAGCACCGTTGACACTTTTAAAATCCATAATATTATACGGATTAATAAAAAAATATATATTATTTTATTTAAGAAACGATTTTTAAATGTTTAGTTGTTTTGTATAATGTGTTGCGTTTATAAGTTACATGTTTTTGTATATTTGAAATGTTGTATATTAATTATGTTTTAAAAAACAAGTCAAATGTAACAATTTAGTCACAAATACATTCGTTTAGCATAATATGCTTTTAGAAATCAAGCCTTATAAATAAGCAATAAAATTGCTTTTCGTTGTCGCTTGTAAGCCAGTGTTTTATATTAAGTTGTTATTATGAATAATTGTTTACGATTATTTGTTACAAATTATGCCAATAAGGCTATTGTTTCTTATTATGAATATCCTAAGGACATTACACATTATGTGTGAATATTGTAAATAGACCCCGGTTTTTGAGAAATTTGTATCAACCAATCGACCAGCACCTACAGTTCAGTTCAAACTTTATGTCGTCTCGGAAGTTAGCTGCGAATGGTGATCGATGCAGGTACAACGGTTTAAACTTCATAGCAGCACGATACATCTTAAGAGGTATGAAGAACAGGGTGTAAAGTTTTCCATCCTCCATGGAAAAGGGAAGGATCCTCCGACCAGACGGGTGTCGTGTCTGGTGGGCCACTGCCCGACAGTTGCTTGTCGAGTGCTCGTATATATGTTAACTTCGCCACAACTTTGCGTGCGCGATGTACGAGTCTTGCCGTTAGTTCTTCAGTGGCTGCATAGATGGCGCTGTAGTCGTTTTTGCCTCTTCATATTTGTGTCGCTACACATCTAATGTAAAGATGCGCAGAACACTATCATAGGTATCAGCAGGGCATGCATTGCCTTGACTGTTAAATGCGGAGACACGTCACTTGCAGCTAACTTCAATCATAAAAGTTGAACAGAATCGGCCTGCTGCTTAATAAATACGATGCTCTTACGCGCAATTCCAATAAACAAAAAACTATTCGTTTTGCTTACGGATAGTAGTATTTTGACATAAGTTCTATGAGACTTATGTCAAAATACAACTATCCGTAAGCAAAACGAGTCGTTTTTGTTTATTGGAACCGGTCGTTAGTAGTTTACCGCAACGAAAGGGTGCTGTGTCACTTAGCTCAGGATTCACCCGTAGACAATCACTTAGTAAATACTATTATTAATACCATTTACTAAGCGCCAAGGATTCCTTAGCAGATTTACTGGTAAGCACCACAAAGCCGGGGTTTTAAAAGAATTATTTTTCAATAAGTACATCCCAGAAATCTGGTGCAATTTGTCTCTTATCATAAATTGTTCACTGTATTTTATTGTTTAAAACCACTTGAACTTGTTCTAACTGCTAAAATCAACAAAAAAATATGTGAAATTATTTTTATGTGAATATGAAAAAATATGGATATATTTTAAAACTGTAACGTCTAGGAAGTAATTAATACAAAATAGTTATTAAATAATAAGTGTTGTGATGAATATAAACTAGAATTTTAGCGGTAAAGACACGCACTTTATTAGTGCTTGATTTAATTAGTGCTCATGCACTGGACTATTTAGAAACTGATGATTTTGGCGGACATTAGGTATAATACAATCTTTTTCATTAACACTTATAAGCGACACTTAATAAAATTCCTGAATAATAATCTATACTAATATTATAAAGCTGAAGAGTTTGTTTGTTTGTTTGAACGCGCTAATCTCAGGGACTACTGGTTGGAATGGGAAAATTCTTTTAGTGTTGGATAGTCCATTTCTTGAGGAAGGCTATAGGCTATATAACATCACGCTACGACCAACAGATGCTGAGCAGCGTGGGTGAAACCACGGAGAACAGCTAGTAAAAAATATTTCTTGGTGCCAAGCAGAGCGCTTAAGATGGAAACGATAGAGTAGGCCGCGAGGTTCAAATCTTCTTACTTTTACGAGATCCGTACCTCAAAAGGAAAAAATGGTATGTCTGTCTGTCAAGACCTTTTATCTCATAAACGCGTGGAGCTATCGAGTTGAAATTAAGACCATTTATACTCAACTCTTTGGTCATTTTGGACGTCCGGTTTAGGCTGTTTGTATTTACCAAATTAAAATCATTAAAACAACACTCTAAATTCAAATAATCCCGTTGAATGAAAAAAAATGGAATTACATGAATTCAAGAGAGTTGCACGGTCGCATCATACGAACATGACACTCATCATTGTATTTTTTGAATTTCTCGAGTTAAGTACTTTGGCTGTTCCACCTTAACGTTCGCATAGAAGCCCCGACTGCTGTCCGGGAACTTTTATCAAGGATATTTTTTATTTAAATACATTAAAATTTGACATAATAAAACTAAAAGAATCTAGGAAAGCATGCAAACAGAGTTTTCTGAAGATATCTATACACAGTATTAAATGAAGGCGCTTTCTTTTGTTTGTTGGCTTAAATCTTTAAAACCAGTCAAAGAATATGCAGGTATAATAATATATTAATAAATACATTGCACACGTTCGGATCGCTAGTTCAAAACAAAATGTTATTTATACTTAGTTGTATAAAGTCCAATATTCAAAAAACATCTTGGAAATACCCGAACACGCTAGTCCAATCAAGTTTGAGTTTTATAACACTGAAAATAAGGCCCGTTATCTAATGTTATAAAAATCCTCTACCTTCTGAAAACTAGACTTTATCAAAATGTCCGCTAAGACATTAGTATTAAGGCATATATTAGCACGCCATTTTGCAAGTGATTTCAGTGAATCTTCGCTAGCTGTACGAATATTGTGATATATTTATGAATTACGTTGCTGACTATTGTTATTGTTTTTTGATTTGTCTATTATTAAAATTAGTGTGAACTATTTTATTGTTTTCTTTTTCCTTTCCTAAGTATTCTAGGTCAGAAAGAAGGAGGGAAGCAGAGGACTAGAGGGTTTAGCCTGGAATGTGGTAATATGTATTTAGAATAAATTAACCGACTTCTAAAAAAAACTAAAAAGTGCAAAATTGGTTCCGGAAGTCAGTGGCAAAAAAGTCAACGAAACAAACAAGAGTCACCGACTTCCGGAAGTTAAGTTATTTTCCACTTAATAGTTTTTTTTTAATCGATTATTTTTTATACAAAAGTTTTTTATTACAGCATTTTCACTTAAGGTATGATGATACCTCATACAAAATTTTATCGAGTTTTCATTTTCCGTTGTTACTAAAAGATTATAAGTTAGCAGCTCATCCATTTAGACGCGCCTGCCGGGGTTGCGGGTTGTTCGAAAGAGATACCGTTGCCGTTGCCCCGAAATGTAAAGGGCAATAGAAGGGACATGGGTGGGTTTTAGTCAGTACAAGTCTGACACTCCCCCCCGCACCGCCCAGAGCGGGAGAAGTTATTTGATGATTTCCCATACGCAAAAAAAAACCATTTAGACGTAGAAGATAAAAATATGTATCAGACGATAACTCATAAAATAGAAATACCCAAGCAATAAAAATAAATAAATAGATATGGTTCCATAGTTAGCGGAGTAATGGTGAAAATACATTTAAAAATTACATACAACAAAATTAGATACAACATACACTTAGGAATGTGAGAGTCAATATGGGTGTCCCACAGCGACTTAAATTATACCGTTACTAAAAAAATGTAGGTAAGCACCTAAAATGTACTATTTAGTACCTAGGTCTAAAAAATCTGTACCTATATAGATTTTTAGACTTAATTCGCTGTGGTACACCCGCCATCTTGACTCTCACTTAGGAATATGGTGAAAAGTAAAATTCAAAAGATAAATATTATAAATCATTTATTTACACTTACTACAACGAATAAATATCGCTTAATCGAGCATCACAGATATTTACAGAATTTACACTCATTTTCAATTATTTATTCACAGTAATTTTTAAGTCGACCTCGATTTAATCGTTCCTATAATAACATAATTAACGGGTCCCAATATTTTCAAAATAAACAATTCAGACCAATTGATGACTACCCAAGGAAAAAATAACACAAGTCATGCATGACTTGTGTTATTTTTGATTGAGTTATTTTAATGTTAAACAAAATTCTTCGTTAGTTATATATTCGTCTTTAGTTACAGCCCCGCTAACGAAACCGAAACAATCACGCCACTACTAAGTGGCGTGATTGTTTAGCCTATGTTTAGCTTAAAATTTATGAAAAAAAATCGCTCTAGTAGTTTTGGGCCCCATTCGATAGAGACAACTAAACAAGTCATTCCTCTTTATAATATCACTATTTTGTGCCCGTTTTTTCCCCAGTTCCAAATAAAATAAATGATATGAAGTTTTAAGTAAAATAAAAATTAAGTAAAATATTATTTTTTCCTGAATAGTCATCAAGTTGTCAAAGCCCTGGTTAGCTCTTACCGTTGACTTTTGAGATACGTTGTTTAATTAAATAGTTATTGCATTCCAACAGCCCTCG
The DNA here is from genome assembly GCA_958449745.1 of Ochropleura leucogaster. NCBI lineage: Eukaryota > Metazoa > Arthropoda > Insecta > Lepidoptera > Noctuidae > Ochropleura > Ochropleura leucogaster. The sequence goes on along the minus strand of OY288221.1, from coordinate 13,858,704 downwards.
TCGAGCATTTGATTTTCAACCATAAGTCAACACGCATAAAAGCCACTTAACGCGCACTTGTGTTTTGCAATTTTACATTTTTTTTTTATTCTGAGCTTCAATTAAACTGTTATTTCTCCATTCTTAATTGTCTTTTACTAGCTGTAATTAGAGCTCATATTTAGTGGATTCTTAAGTTCTCAAAGTCAGTTAATAGTTACTTAAATATTTCTATTTTTTTCATAGAAATTAAGTCACTGTCAAAAAAACAATACTAATTTAATATTAACTTAGTATTGTTTTTTACCATATAATTTCTATACCTGCAAAATTTGATTACAGGTTCCTATAAAAAAGCATAAGAATTTATTACTGTATTTTACTATACAATGCAGAAAATCCACATTAATTATGAATTACAATGTTAGCCTCATTAATTTTATCACTATTTAATATTTACACATATTTTAGTCATACATGAGTCATAAGGGGAACTGAATTAAATATATTGTTTTCATAAAAACTGAGATGAGACAATCTTTCAATAAGACAGTAATTTACTGATTCTTTTTATGAAAATGTCTTATGAACTTAGAGTAACTTACTTACTGGATGTGAAAGCTCGTATTAACTCTATGGTCTACTAGACCATAGACTACTCTAGACCGCTAGAGGTCGCAATCGCGACTACTCGGCTCAAGGTCTTTAGTTCTCAAGTCGGGAAAGTATTATTAGATTTTTCCAACAGGAATTTCTCAATAGCAGACAGTGTCTAGACTGTGGGCGGTTAATGACAATAACCTCGCCCTATTATATGTGCAAAATATCGGTGTACTATTAAGTACACCTATGCCTAGCACGGCATTACATATTTATTATACATATATTAGTAAGTTTATTTGATTACATTAAGAATATTAGCGAATATACATAAGAGACGCGACACGTCATTAAATTCGTTTCGAATATATATATTTATTTATTTTAAATAAATTTCTAAAATGCTATACATCGAGTCTAAATCATTTATTTTGGCTGACATATGTGTTAAGTGTTTGGTACCCATAAGGACCCTAAAAGCTAAAACTAAGGTATTTATAATTAAAAACCTAGTTAAGCCATTTTACAACTTTAAGACGCATTACTGAGAAAATAATGCAAAAGTTTACCCGGAACAGTGACTGATTATAAGTCCATATCCACCCTTTTAGTTAAACTGACAACAGCTATTCAATATCAGTAATTCCAAGGGTATTTCGGACACTAAATCTCATAAGTCCACTTTAGCTCCGATGTTGCTGAGGGGGATGGCTTGCAGCTCTGTCCGGAGGCAGAGGAACTCTCCTGCAATACATGTGACGCAGGCACAAGCGACACTTAGTGCCCACCATGAGAAGGTCGTGGGGAAAGAGCCGTTGTACAGCCAGCAAGCGATGAGGTGGATGCCGTGGTATGTGCAACTGGAATGTAGAGATAGAGATTTTTAACTGACATGGTCAATAAAAAAAATAATTAAATGTTAATTTTAGTACTATCTATCCTAGCCATAAAAAATCAAACATCAGGTGTAAGTTGATCAGTAAATCTCGAGAACAGCTGTACAGATTTAGCTGTACCTACAGATTGTATTTTTCTTTTGTTGTGTGAAGAACCCTCTGCTAACATTTTTTTCTTATGGAAAAAAAGTAGGGTAAGTAGATAGAACATGCATTGCAACGAAGCAACACAGCTATAGCACGGCCAACGAGAAGCGATACCAAATGTAAACAAAACCCATGCTAAAACCCCATCTAAAATGGCCGGCCGAATGTTGGCGAACCCGTCTTAACGTTGTCATGTTTTGCCGGGAGAACGAGACATTACGACAAAGGCACAAGATGGAAAGAGCCAAATATTAGATTGTCAACGCCACAGTTGTTCTTTAGGTTAATGACCTTTCGTATCGCTTTTCGTTGGCCGTACTTTGTAAGTAAATGCAAATAGCAGGGTGCCTCAATTTTTTTTTGACAAGTTGTATTATTCGTTACTAAAATATTTCCTTCAAAGTATTTCTTACGACGAAATCCTACAACTGTGGATTAAAACCTTATTGGATATCTTGAAGACCAGTAACTGTTTACAGGGAAGTTTAGTAAGAAGACTATAGTTATAAACAGATTTTACATAATAGGCTAATAATTAGAGTAATTAAATTAATGACTTTTACACCCAGCTTCTTGAATTCTAGTCATCAACACAGAAATTAAAGAAAAGCCTAGAAATCGACCAGGGTTACGGGTTGTTTGAAAGAGATACAACAAACTTTTACTGACATCCATGTTTTTTTGATGTCAGGCCTTTACTGACAAAGACCTATGTCTTTGTCAGTAAAAGCCTGACACTACCTCTCGGTCTGCTCAGAGCCAGGATAATTATTTGATAATTATATATTAGACAAAATGGCGACAGCGGCACCGCCCGCGTGATATAAAAAAAATTATGCTTTTTGTTATTCCAGACTATAATCTATCTCTGTGCCAAAATGTATCAAGATCCGTTTAGCCGTTTCAAAGTGAGAGAATCCATCATCCATCCATCCTCACAAACATTCGCATTTATAATATTAGTAAGATAATTATTATTTTAATTTTAAATGAGTGTCCATGGAGTTTCTTGCCCATTCTTCTCCATGGAGATCTACGCTTTGGAATGGGCAACTGCAATACTTTCACAAGTTAATATGTGTTGTGACTGGGACTGTAGTGGCATCTTTTTTGTTTTTACGAGATTCAACAGTGCCTGTAATGGTGTACCTATTTTAAATAAACGCTTTGACTATGAGTTTGAAACAAAAAGTAAATAGTTTACCATGTCTCAAGTCTTTGTAGATTTTTTAATTTCACTGTTCCAAAGCGTCTATTCCCAGTCTTACAAATACCCCCCCCCCCCCCTCCGAGACGACCCTACTGACTAAATATTGTCTGTTGGTAACCAATTTAGTCATTCACAATAGTCACACACTAGTTTTTAAGCTACTAAAGTACGGCCAACGAGAAGCGATACCAAATGTAAACAAAACCCATGCTAAAACCCCATCTAAAATGGCCGCCCGAATGTTGGCGAACCCGTCTTAACGTTGTCATGTTTTTGCCGGGAGAACGAGACATTACGACAAAGGCACAAGATGGAAAGAGCTAAATATTAGATTGTCAACGCCACAATTGTTCTTTAGGTTAATGACCTTTCGTATCGCTGCTAGTTGGCCTTAGTGTAGTACTAGAGATTCTTATTTCAGTAACTGGGCTATATAATACTGCTTCTTACCTAAAGTCTAAGCACAGTTTAGTTCTGCCGACAATCATCCACAGAATGAAGGCTCCAATAATTGCATTCAATACAAATGCAAAGATGACCGAGCGCCCCTCGTTGTCTCGCACATGAATCTCCTGCAATAAATATTGTTTAGTAAGATATTTTCTAAGGAAAATAAAAAAAATAAGACATCTATACAGTTTGCAATTTTAACTCTGTCTCAATTTACATATTAATCACATAAGCAATTTTGAACTTCAAAAGCTACCCTGGCACTTCCACCTTAACTATAGTTTACTGATGACTAATTAGTTTATTTATAAGTAATCTTGTTAATGATAAACACATCAAATGTTTGTTGTACAAGTCTTTATCATGACTCAACTGAGCAAAACTATACACAGGTTCTTAAATAAGAACAGACATAATATCCGAGTTAAAATTAGTTTAGCTGCATCTGGTTGGATTTGTAGCTAGCTTGTGGATGATATTGAATGCTTGAGTTAAGATGATGTTGCTTACAAACTTAGAAGAACCTTACAACATAAAAAAACAAAACTTACATGATATTCAAAGATTTGGTCCAAAGTTCTAGTGGATCCTGTTAAGTCCTGCATCAGTGCAATGATCAAACACAATGAGCAGTATAGGACAGACTGCATAGCCACTATCTGCGAGACAATCAAGCAAGGGTCCCATTGAGTATAGCGGAATGAGCCCGTCAGCTTCTTAATTCTTGACATTTTGCTCGAAAAATTTCACTCCAGAACTGAAAACTTTCAACTCTTTCGAAGGTTTTTTTAAGTAGGCAGAAGTTTGTTAAGTTGCTTTCGGGTGTTTAAGAGTATAATTGTAAACATATGGACTTATTTATGCGCTACTTTGACGAAATTCTATTTTATTTGATTGATATCCAATGACAAGGGAAGAAGTTCCAACGCGAATGTCAAAGTCAAATCTTTCATTGACATTTTAAGAAACCAACGTTCCATTTCAAGTTGTATCTAATTTTTAGCATGAAATGGTAAAAATTATTACCAACATTTGCAGGAAAACGTCATGAGTTTATTGTGAACAACACGTTTCCTTGTGATCTATATGTTATATATCTATATATGGTTATGGCCATAGACTGCAGAAGATGATTAGATGACATTTGATTGAAGCTCTGTAAATAATACTATAAGATGCAGTGGCTGGAACGCACTTAACGCGTTTTGTTTCTGCATTCTTCAGGAAGTTTTGTTATTGCGTTGTGCTTAATCAACTATTTGGAATCAATCTTAAAAATTCCCAAGGATATTACTAATGGTATAACAAAAAAAAAACATTTTCATTAAAAGTCTAAACATAATTTAATTTGGTATTATCTTGTGTCGGGTGTATCATTCTACTCCTTATTACAGAGGAGTAATACCGTGCTGATTCACGCGGTGTTCTGGTCCGATTGGAATGCAAAAAGTCCACGGCAAAGAGACCGAATTTTGCGCTGAAAAAAACAAATAAAAGGTTAATGATTTTACAGACCCATGTTATTTCCCACTCTATTCTATATTAATAGCTTCAACACTAAATACTTGCATGTAACCACTCATCCATTCAAAGTTATCCATCAGGGTCCAGGCGGTGTACCCTGTCACGTTGATGCCGTCGTGTATAGCCAGCAGGACCTGGAAGACAAAAATAACAAAAATGACAAAAAGGAGCTCGCTAAGCCGTTGGTCTCGGCTGTCATATTTAGTATATTTTTGACAGCTTTAACAGATAGTGCCCAAGACTCTAACAACCAGACATACCAAGGCCAAAGAGGTATCATAATTATTACCCAGTACCTATTATATTATCTGTGCCAGTATAACTGTGTTGTAGGCGGTTGCTCTATGTCAACTGCAGCCGGTTAGCCTGGAAGCGTGGATCCTCTTATAAAGGCTAGGCAGATGATGATCGGATTGTCAGTCAATTCCCCCAGACGACCATAACGTATTTATCCCATTCATACGGTGCAGTGATTATAAGACGTTGTATGGTTGTCACTGTTCCGTTTCGATTCTGCAACCACAGTTAAACTTAATAAGTAAGTTCCAGTCCTATTAATTCGATAACCTCCAAAAGTTCCAAGTTGTTTTATTTAGATAAAAGTTACCTGTTCCAAGTATTTCATGTAGTACTCCAGCCGCTGCGTGTCCACGAGGCCGGCGTCCATTGAGGGCACTCCGTTCTCGGTGATGATGATCTCTTTCACGTCGTAAGTGGAGTTCAGCCAGTGCAGCTGTTCGCGGAGACCTTCAGGATATATCTGTAAATGTTAATGGAGTGGAAAGATTAATTATTGGAGGTTTTAGGAGGCACATGAGAATTCATGGACCCCTAGAGTTTAGTGGTGTACCGATTCGTCGATAATCCAATCATAATATATTTGGAGTAGGTATTTGGAAGCAGATCGTGGTTAAATAATAGTAGCCGCTCGGTCGATCTTTAGGTTAAACCTCGCTTGTCTAGGTTGGTCTGTAGGTGGATAACCACCTGTTACAGACCAAGTTTCCTCCGTGCCTTGGAAAGCACGTTAAGTGTGGGCCCCGATAAATTTTTAGATCTTTGACTGGCGTTACAAATAGTCAGTGTCCCGTTAGTTTGGCAACTAGTCTTTCCACGGGGGGCTGTAGAGGTCTGTTAGGCAGTCGCACCACGTAAAATACTGGTATTCAGCTTCAACCTCAATATAGTTAGGAAAAGACTAGGCATAAATATTATGATATTTTGTAGTAGGCGAATAATCGGCTAAACGTTTTTTCCGTGGCAGTTAGAAACATAGTCGACGAATTCCGGGTGTACTGTTTATTAGATTTCCTTTGCAGATTACAGGCTTGGTGTTAAATTTTAAACGAAAATCAAAATGGTGGCGTTAGATTCCAATTTGGGCCACGCGTTAAAATCCTTATTAAAAAGTATTATAAAAACGAAAGTGAGTTTGTTTGTTTGTTACGTTTCCACGCCTAAATGGCTAAACCGGTTTTGATGAATTTAGACAGTTGAGACCCTGGAGACGGATATAGGCTAATTTTTTAAAGTGAGAAATGAGGGAGTATGCGGGAAAAAAGGGAAAACTTAGCTTGCTATGACAATAAATAAGGCGTAAGGGCAAAAACTACAGGTAGCAGGTAGGTACCTGCAAATCAGGAAAGGGGAACTGTGTTACCCCAAAATTAACGCGAGCGAAGTCGCGGGCTAAAGCTAGTATCCTTATACAGCCATAATCAAATGTAGTACTTATCTCACCGCGAACCAGTCAACCACTGTAGTCTCCCAGGAAGGATCCTTATCCATGACCGTGTTCAGTTCCTCTGAGCCGTCGAAGAACCACTTCCCTGGAGGTTCTCCTGGCTTCGTTCTTCGCACCATACGGGTTGTGTAATGGTTCAAAGCGTAGAAGTCATAGGACCCTGGATTAAAGTATTAATATAATAAAAAATATGTATTTCAGGTAATACACCCATAATTACAATTATAAATTACATAATGCAATAGAAAGTAGATAGTATACAGGGTTATTTGTAAAACACCGACAACCTCGCAGGACTGTATTACTATCATCATAAACAACAACTTTTGTTCTATGATTTTTTACAAAATTTTATACATTTACCAAAATCAAATCATCAAGATTTCGTTGTCCTATCTAACACATTTCAACTCCGTCCGTTTGCTGTACCTACATACCTACACCTGCCGCGCACTGTCGCCGTAGGTACGTTTACATCGCATAGATTTCGTAACATTTAGAGCGTTCAATTTAAATATTTTTAATTTTGTATGAAAATCTGATGAACTTAAATATGATAAATGTTTAAATGTCATAGAACAAAAGTTGTTTATTATGATGCTGGTAACATGGTCCTGAGAGGGTGCCGGTGTTTTACAAATAACCCTGTATATATTAGGACTTAGACATTATTATTTAAGTTCATCAGTAATAATATAAGTACAATACGGCACGTGTGGCGCAGTGGCTGAGCGATTGACTGCTGCGCTCCGTGTAGGGGGTTCGATTCCCGCACGGAAAAAATATTTGTATGGCCTGGTAGTTGTTTCGGGTCTGGCTGTTTGTGTATGTGAGTATAAATGTTTGTAAAAGCACCCACGATACAGGAGAAATTAATAGTGTGGGGCAACGTTTTTTTATAAGAAAAAAATTAACAATTATAAATCACAAAATGAAGACTTATGTTCCGATCTTTTGTTTAATCATTTATTAAACCGAGCCCTTGGAATAACCATCCTTATTTTTAGGAAACCTACCTAAACCTACCTCAAAAGACAAAATAACAGAACCCTTATAGGATCACTTTGCTGTCCGTCTGTCTGTCTAGACCCTTTAACCCGGGAACCTGTGGAGATATCGAGATGAAATTTAAACCATATGCTCAAGTCTATGGTCCTTTTGTCGCAAGTTTGTACGGGACCATCGGTATGCGAGTCCGACTCGCACTTGGCCGGTTTTAGCCATTACTTCTCCTTTCACATATAAGTTGTCTTTATATTTGTGGCACTCTTCTTGTTAGCAGAATACTAATAATAAAAATAAATTTATTTATTTGCATAGCCATATAAATAAACAAAAAAATAATATTTTCTAAATAACATGTTAGGCAAATTATGAGCTAGAAGTCAGAGACAGCTGTCTCCCAAACTAGGTAAGAAAAACCTGTATCTTGGGAGCCAGTTTTTTTACAAATTCAGTGTGCCATCTACCCGTGCTTTACATTTAAAGTGGTTTGATCAAGTGAAGTATTTTTTTCTTAAACAAATGATACAATACAAGAAATACTATTACAGTATACTACTATACTATACCAGTAGCTGGCTGTTCTCCATAACCACACACACTTCCATCTATCATTGATGAAAAGATGTACGTATACCTCTAACCAGTTCTAATTCCTCGGGAGTAAAAGGCAGCAGTGCAGGATGCGAGTAGCCTTCCCTCTTCGCGTTTTCATTCAACAGTTTCTCCAGTTTACGCGGCCATCCACCTTCTTTTGAGAATATGGCGTGAGCGTATCGACCTTCCTGGAAAGATAGTTGGAACATTCAATGGCAATTCCCAGTCGTCTTCTCACATTGTCCATACTAAGCCCCTCTTAACCTATTGTTTGTGCCAATCTCCCCACCAGGTACTTCTTTTTTGCGGATGGGGAATCATTAAATAACTTCCCCCGCTCTGGATGAAGCGGGGGGGGGGTGAGTTTTGTACTGACTAAAACCCACCCATGTTTCTTTTTTTGCTTTTTATTTTCCGGGGCTGCCGTATCTCTTTCGAACAACCCGCAACCCCGGCAGGGCATCAAGTACTGTACCAGATAGTTGTGCTTATTTTATCGCGTGGTTGTGGACACATTTTCAATTTTTCACCGATTCTTTAAGGACCATTACTGTTAATACTCCACTCATTAAACAGGAGTCAGCAGGAGACCCCACATTACAGGATTTTGGGCACTTTCATCAGCAAAGCAATTAAATAATATCAGAAACACATACCCAGTGATCAATAGTTAGATCAGTGACTTCTTGATCCTCTGGAGTGTATGGTTTGAACCAGAAGAATAGAGTTGCTACCGACACCTTACCTGAAAGAGACATTCAGATAAAAAAGGACAGTCTTGTAAAATAGTGCATTTTAGAACAAGTGGAAAAATCACGTCTTAGCAGCTGAAGCGTATGGCACTCGTGGGCAGCAGCTGAAAAGCAGCGTCAAGTGGCGGCCTTGTGTTGCCATCTGGCATTATGCTGAGCTGAGGCCCTTTTGGCATTAGTTTGTTTATTTAGTTTAATGTTAACGTGTCTCTGTGTTTTTAATTTTTAGTAATGCTTAATAAACGCAATTTTCTTTCTTTCTTTTCTGAAGCGGAATTCACTGAGTTATAAGCGATGGTATTGTGGCAGCGTGACCTGCAATAACAAATATCCACGTTTATAAAACAACAGTTTTACAATACACCTTCTCGAAAACTGCCCTCAAACTAGTTTGTCCTAGGCCCAACCGATTTGCTGGTTTATTATGTCGGGACCCAAACAAAGCAATTATTACATTGCGACCAACTGGGATCGAGCGCATGTCAAGATGCCATATGATCGTTTTTGAACCAGTTTGACTTTTTTTGCGGATGGTAAATCACCAAATAACTTCCCCCGCTCTGGGCGGACCGGGGGGGAGTGTCATACTTTTAAAACCCAGCCATGTTCCTTCTATTACCCTTTACGTTTCGAAGCCACGGTATCTCTTTCGAACAACCCACAACTCCGGCAGGCGGTGTCTCTGGCGCCCCTCTGCTTTGCTGACATCTCTTTGAGGCGCGCGTGAAACACAAACACGCTGTTGACACGGCCTGTCGTCAATAGACGGGACGGACGGTGAGCTACCCATTGCTCAACGTCCACAGGCCCGCATCTACGGTGGCCGGGAGTCGTCTCGCGGCTCCCGACGCCTGTGGCATCTTCCGCGTCGGAACCAGTTTGACTTGACGTCAGGCTTCGCCAGTAACAGTACATATCCAAATACAATATCCTTACCATGATACTTATCTCTATAAAACTCATCATAGACCCTATACGCCTTTGCATGAGCCATCAGCACGTTCTTATTACAAAGATACCGGCCCAGCATCGCATCATCGAAGAATGGAGCGGCCTGCTTTCCATATCCTCCGTCACATTGTATATAAGGCTCATTGATGGTGAGCCAGTACTTCACGCGGTCGGCGTAGAGGGAGAAGACCACTTCGGCGTAGTCTGCGAACCAGTCGGCTATGAGTGGGTTCGCCCAGCCACCTGGAAAGAATAAGAAGATGGTTGAAGTCATCATCATCATATCATCTGCCTAGCCTTTTCCGACCGTTCCGGTTGTCTAACCGCAGCTGAATATCAGTATTTTACATAGAGCGACTGCCTATCTCCACAAATTAGTTAGTACCTACTGGGTAATACGATATCTCTTGGTAAGACTGGGTGTCAGACTTTCGGAACACTGTAACGACTGTCAAAGATCTACAAATCATAGCCGGGGCCAACGGCTTAACGTACTTTCCGAGGCACAGAAGAAACTCGGTTTGTAACGGGTGGTCACCCATCCACAGACCAACCTAAGCAAGCGCGGCTTAACCTAAAGATCGACCTGAGCGGCTGCTATTATTTTGCCACGAGCTCGTCAGCCAGGTGGTTGAAATCTGATAAGCTAAATACTCAGTCTTCTTTAAAAACCTGTCTAATGCCTTGTCAAGAAGGCAAAAGGACAAGTATTCAGAACATACGACTTTACTACCAGGTTCAAGCAGAGACATATAGTTTTCCGTCCGTTTTTTTTTTTAATCTAAATACTTGGATATTGCACTAACAAGTCGCTCACCTAAATCTTGTAAAGTTGACGGTAGATCGAAGTGGTACAAAGTGACAAGAGGCTGGATGCCCTTCTCCAATAGACCGTCGATCAGGTTGTTGTAGTAGTTCTTGCCATCCTCACTGATGTGGTTGGAGAAACCACTCGGGAGTAATCTGGTCCAGGATATTGAGAATCTGTAAGAAGAAAAGCAATTTTAAAGGGCAAAAGAGTGAAGAGTTACCTCATGAACGATAAAAAAGTGGCTGTTTGTGTATGTGAGATCAAATGTTTGTAAACGCACCCACGGTACAGGAGAAATCCTAGTGTGGGGCAAAGTTATTAAAAAAAATGACCATCAAAATTCATAAAATGTTAAAATATAAAGACGACTGTTATATTCACCTGTAAAAGTTTAACCCCAACTCCTCGCACATCTGAATGTCCCTCCTCCACAAGTGGTAGGAGTCGCAGGCCACGTCTCCGTTGCTGCCATCCGCCACCAGCTCAGGACGGTCGTGCAGGAATTTGTCCCACATACCGACACCTTTATCTGGAACATTAATCTTCTGTTACTGTCTGATCTGGTGTCAGCCATTTTTCAAGTCTCGTCACGTCTCCTAGCGGTGGTGTTTTTTTTTTTATTAGTGATAGGTTCGCGTTTGACCACTATCTCACCTGATGGTAAGTGATGATGTGGTCGACGATGAAGCACGCTTACCTAGAAATAACCTATTCACTCTTGACTTGAAGACCCCCAGGTTATAGCTGTCAGGAAATACAGACTCCGGCAGGGAATTCCACTCCTTAGCAGTACGCACAATGAAAGTATTCCCAAACCGTTTAGTGCGTGTGGGTGGGATGTCTACCATGTAACGTGGTGTTCTACCGTTTGCCAATTCGTCATCTCCTCTCAAGAATGCGTCTATTAGAAGGGTATTCTTTTTTACGGAAAATAACCGCTGCAAATTTTTCTTAGTATAATTCATTTGGGCTGGGCGGCATTAAGGAAGCTTACTTGGGTTTTTTCGTCGGAGGAGCTCGTGGCTAAATAATAGCAGCCGCTCGGATCGATCTTTAGGTTAAGCCGTGCTTGCCTAGGTTGGTCTGTGGATGGGTGACCACCCATTACATATCGAGTTTTCTCCGTGCCTCGGAAAGCACGTTAAACTGCAGGCTGATGATGACTTTTTCTAATAGCCTTTTTTGCCGTTGGAAAAACATCAAATAATTTCCCCCGCTCTGAGCAGAGAGAAATGTCATACTTTTACTGGTTAAAATCCACCCATGTTCCTTCTTTTGCCCTTTGTGTTCTGGGGTCGCAGTATCTCTTTCGAACAACCCGCAACTCCGGTAGGCGGTGGCCCTGGCAGGCCTTTCTGCTTTGTTGTCATCTCTTTAAGGAGCGCGTGGAACACATACGCGCCGTCGACATGACTTGTCGTCACTAGAAGGACGGACGGTGAGCTAACCATTGCTCACCGTCCACAGACCCGCTTCTACGTTGGCCGGGAGTCGTCTCACGGCACCCGACCGCGACGCTCGGTGCGTCTCCCGGGGTGGTTGGGTTGGTATAAGGTTCTTTCTAATAGCCTAGAGCACTAATTAGTCTCATTTTGCTTGTCGATTTGTGTGTCTATCCTACATACCTAAATGCTGTATTAAGACAATGACTCACCACTGATATTCCAGGCACCTTCCACTTGATACGATGCTGAAGCCGCCCCGAACATGAACGAAGGTGGAAACTTCAGCTGGTCCACGCTCCATGATCCACGGAGAAGGATACTGAAAATCCTTACTAATATTATAAAAGCCAAAGTGAGTTTGTTTGTTACGTCTTCACGCCTAAATGGAAAAATTGATTTTGACGAATTTTGGTACGGAGATAGTTGGGACTTTGGAGATGGACATAGGCTAAAACATGTGAAAAAAGGGGGAGAAAGAAGGAAGAAAAGGTGGAGAAAGAGGGGAGAGAAAGGTATTTTTTTTCATCACGCGGGTTAAAGTTAGCTTTAGCCCAAAGTAACTATGCCACGCGGACAAAGTCGCGAGCGGAAGCTAGTACCGATATAAAAGTAGTATAAAACAGAGATAGTCTTTTTGTGTGACCGTCGGACTGCCAAGGTCTTCGAACCCAAAACACGCACACCTCTAATATTTCAGAATCATGTGCGTTTTGTATAATTATCACTTCAGTGAAGGAAAACATCATAAGAAAACTCAACCGGAGAAGTTAAGAGATATTACACAGCATGCCTGAGAGATTTTACTCGACAGTACGTTAAGCAGAGTCAGAAAAGAAAACATGGATGGATTGTGTAAGGAATTAATGATACGAAGAAGAAAGAAGTAAATGATGCCGTGACGTCTGATGGGGAGAATGGAAGAAGAAAACGTGTCGCGCCGACCCCAAATAGAATGGGACAAGAGCAGGAAAATGATGATGATGATGTTGAGTCAGAATCCCACGAACGGCATAAATCTCTGACACTGGATAAGACACAAACCACACGATAACGAATGATAAGAAAAAAAAATGGAGTCCTACACGATTTTTTTTTAAACAAGCACAACTTTTTATTATAGTTTTATAGAACATAGACTTTAGTATAGTTTGGTTAACTTTACTCCGTATTGTCCGTCTCCAGGAACTATCTCTGTACTAAAATTCATCAAAATCGGTTTGAGCATTTTGGTGTGAAGACGTAACAAACAAACAAACTCACTTTCACTTTAGTAAGGATTAGTTTTAAGACATTGCCCTACGCCCTGACAGGGTCATGTACTCACTAGTTATAACCGTAGCGTGTTACTATTAATACATTGTGCATTAAATAAATAAATAAATAGAACAGCTTACAAATAAAAAATACTAAAGCAATCAAAATACATGGGTACTTTTATATAAATAGTGTCCCATTGTGGTCATACCGAAGTGACGACCTAAAACCACGTTCCTCACAGCTGTCCTTAGCGTGTAGTCGCTTAGTTTTTAGGCCTTAAGACACCTACAGGATTGACCGGTTAAGCAGACGACAATCTCAAAGGTTGATGCCATACAAAAAAAAACCTCTGACTAGTTACGTTTTAAAACAATTAAGAGATTAGATTTTATCTTTTATTTGTAGGTGATTCCTCCATCCGGGTGTAATTACAGCCAACAAGTTTTCTGAATTACACGTGTACAAAATTATTACAGCGAAAACTAGATTCAAGATATTTTTATTTGTGCAAACATTATCTAGTGTACATACATACAGAGTATGCAAGATAGTCTAGTCAGTATTAAAAGATTTGTCACGTTTGTCCTTTCAGACGTACAAATATACAAATAAATTTGAAAACAATTAAGTACACCACTTTGCAATCCTTACAAATATTATAAAAGCGAAAGTGAGTTTGTTTGTTTGTACACAAACTCACTTTCTCCTCTTCACGCCTTAATGGCTAAACCGATTTTGATGAATTTTGGTACAGAGATAGTTGAGATCCTGGAGACGGACATGGGCAAATTTTTTAAAGTGAGAATTGAGGGAGTAAGAGGGAAGAAAAGGGAAGACTTAGCTTTGCTTTTACAATAAATAAGGCCCAAGGGCAACAATTCAGGTAGCAGGTACCTACAAATCAAGAAAGGGGAACTGTGTTACCCCGAATATAACGCGAACGAAGCCGCGGACGAAAGCTATATAGTAAATTATATAACCGGCCAAGAGCGTTTCGTACAAACTTGCGACATAAACAGTCATATCTTTTGACTACGTAGACTTAGAGGGATGGTTTTTCTCAGCACAAAGGGACTATAGAGTTGAAATTATTATTGTTTTTGACAGACAGACAGACGGACAGACGGTTGTTTTAGGTCTGGCTGGTCTTTGTAAACGCATCCACGATACACGAACCGTTCACAGTACGTAGATATAACATGACAAACAGCCAGATTCAGAACAACTATGTGTAGGCCATACAAATATTTGTTTAATGCGAGAATCGAATCGAACTCGCGACACGCAGCGCAGCAGTCAATCGCTCAGCCACTGCGCCAACCGTGCCGTCAAATTGAACTAGAAAACTTAACTCCACGTTTATCTGCGTACCTAATCATTTACCAAACTGCTATTAATACCTAGATTATGATAATTATGAAATATCACATACCTGAAAACAACCGCACTGATGAAGCTCATTCTCACGACTGAGTTATGTTTGTCTATGGTAACAAAAAAGTCAAAACTAATCTTGTGATGAAATCTGAAGTAATTTACAAGTATAATGTTTGTGCTTTTATTTGTCTACTAATAAATCATTCTTTCAGTACTGATTATAGACGCTATTCTGGTATATTAAGATAACAGTGGAATTCGTTTATAATGACATCGAAGGGAAATGACAAACACGTCATACTAAGCGGACGTCATACGTAGCATTTTGTAGAAAATCGGGATTTTGTAGAAATCCATTGCGGGAAATTCAGTTATCAATTACACTCAAAAACACTAGCCGAACGTCGTCGGGTATAAAAAAAAAATCAAAATCAAAAGTCATTTATTCAAATTAGGCTGATAATCAGCACTTTTTGAACGTCAGATTACAAGAGACAGTCCCACAAAAACGCCCTGCCCTTCACCACTTCCTAGTGTTTTAGCTGGGAAGAAGAAGTGGCGGAACAAACTCCCCAGCAACACATCTGTCTGTCAGGTTAGAAGAACCAGATTTTATACAATTCCGATTATCACAAGAAATTATAAAAAATAAGAAATAATTCATTCATTGTCACTTGTCAGCTAGCAAACACCGATTATATATAAAAATAAAAAAATAAAATTAAAATTATAAAATTATCACGTGACTCTCCCGAACACTACCGAAGGTGTTACGAACCCTGCTGGGGTTGCGGGTTGTCCGAAAGAGATACCGCGGCACCGGAACGTAAAGAGCAATAGAAGGAACATGGGTGGGTTTTAGTCAGTACAAGTCTGACATGCCCCCCCATTCCGCCCAGAGCGGGGTAAGTTATTTGATGATTTCCCACCCCAAAAAAAAGTGTTACGAATCGTATCGGTCACTATAACCGAACGTCACAATTTATAAAAAAATGGGTCACTATAGGCGTTATGTTATAAAGAATTTTATATGAAAACCAAACTTCTTCGCTGTGTAATGACTTCATTATAAACGGTTAGTCAATATAGAAGGAGTCATAATAAACGGATTCTACTGTATTTTGACGATTTTAATGTTAATTTATATACCACTTCATCCCGTAACTAAGTACTATATTTACGATTAATAATTTAATGGTTAGATAATAATTACAATTATTTGGTGACCTGTAATACAGACTGGTGTTTCACTACCTACCACAGGCACCAGTCATTCACAAATATGTATAAACTTGTTTATGCCAATAAATAATTTAATTTAATTAACAATAAAATATGTTTTCAATACACTTCCTTGAAAACTGACTCTTATTGCACTACGATTAGGTTCAAAATGTAATGTATTTCACACGCGTGCTTGTTTCACATTTATCGCGACGAGGGATTAATACCTATTTTTTTATTACACAGTTAACAAAACACAACTGTTAAAATCCTGCAGATGGTGGTGTGTTTTTTTTTTTAAAACCTCCATCGTAATTAATAAAAAGAAAAAAAAATAAACATCAGAACATACGGATCCAGAGAGGCTGATAAAGTGGTGGTGGACTAACCAGAGCGGCGGGCAATAATTGTTCCGCATGAGGAAAACATACTTATAGTCAATAACAATGACAATATAAAACAATGATTTAATTTGTTTTTTTTTCCCGCGCTTGGTTTGCTCATACTGAAGGAGAAGCAAAGGCATGACATCGCTAAACAGCCTAATATTAAATATAAGTGTTTCTTTTTTTAATTTATTTGTGATATTCTGTTATTAAACACATTTTTTTTTAAACAATGATCAAAGACAAGCGCATCCTTGTTCTTAAAAAAGAACTGCTGGCCATAGAGGATTGAGCAAATGTTATATTCGTTTATTCAGTCAAATACATATTAATTACATTTTTAAATATTTCTTAACAAAAACATAAGTAAAACAAAACAAAAAAATTGTTGCCCACCGGTATCGGGAACCCCTGTTCCAAGCTACCACCATTTATTTATATTTATTTATTTTATGTGCCTAGCCTTTTCCCAACTATGTTGGGATCGGCTTCCAGTCTTACCGGATGCAGCTGAATATCAGTATATACTTGCAGCGACTGCCTATCTGATCTCCACAATCCAGTTAGTACTGGGTAATACGATATCCCTTGATAAGACTGGTTGTCAGACTTTAGAGACACTGACTACCTGTAACGACTGTCAAAGATCTACAATTGACAGCTGGAACCAACAGCTTAACGTGCTTTTTGACGAACGGAGGAAACTCGTACGTAACGGGTGGTCACCCATCCTCAGATCAACCTAGGCAAGCGTGGCTTCACCTAAAGATCGACCCAAGCGGCTGCTATTATTTAGCCACGAGCTCCTCAAAAAAAATTAAAACCCTTGTTTCGATAAATGAGAAAAAAAAAGTCGCGTCTGAAACACATTGCATTACAAAAGTTGAACCTAATCGCAGTGCATTAAGAGCCAGTTTTCAAAGTTAAAATTGAATTTCGCGGGCTATCCTGACGGGCTCCCTTTGGAGTCATGTAATAAACCTAGAGGTTATTAAATAATATGTAGTCTGCTTAATAAATAAACAACTTTTCTAAAAGACCGTAGCAATTCAAACGAAAATGAACTTAATAGTTATGCATTTAACGTGCATATTTCTGTGACTGTGATCAATCGTTTCGTACAAATGCAAACAAGGCGGGTAAAGTGACGAACAACATTAATATAATTGAATTATTTATTTTAATATAATTATTATTGCTGAATAGATTTCAGACTTCATTTTCTTGACACCACTGCTAATTCCCTTCAGAAAAACAGACTTGCGTATCAATTCCTACAAATAACACATACTTATTCGACTTAAAAATAAGTGTAAAAAACATAAAATGTTAAAATATTAGGTACAGCATTATTAAGTACAGCATTTGAAAACAATATAGAACAGTTTACGAGGATGTAGATATTCTTTTATTGAAAATAAAACTTATGTCCACTAGACCGTGCCGTCGCCGACTAACACCGTCGCGTGCCTTGCACGGAGCGACAACAGCGCAAATAATTCGCCGAGGCCAATCGATCCGCTCCACGCATAGCATGCGACGGCGACGTTGCATGAGCGCGGCGCGCGCACTCAACAAACGGTCAGCATACGGTCTATAACCGCGTATGTTGAACTTTATTAACCCGTTATAGATCGTGTTGTCAATCTCTTGGCACTTTGTTACCGTCAGTTCTACAAGTATCACGTAACGTACTGATTCGGTGTTAAAATGGATGACGAAAAACTTATAGAAAATGTTCGCAATCACGAATTTTTATACAATTTGAAACATCCGAAATATATGGACAATGTTAAAAAAGAATTTGCGTGGAAGGAAATTGGACATCAACTAAAACAATCCGGTGAGTTTTTAAAAGTCTTTATATATTTCATTATAGTACTCTTTAGCTTTATTTACTTACACATTTTAGGAGTACAAATCATATTTAGAATCTAGATTGAATATAATTGAATTTGTCACTTACCTATGTGCACAGTTACATCTAGGGTTTCCAACTTTTTTTGATAAAATAAAGTGTAAAATAGTTTAGATAGGAAAAAAATAAAGAATTTGAAAGAAAAAAAAGTAGTTTTTTTATGAAATAGTGGGATGTGATGGAGAAAGAGGGAAGAAAAGGGAAAACTTAGCGTTGCTATTACAAATTAATAAGGCGCAAGGGGAACTGTGTTACCCCGAATTTAACGAAATTTAGCGAAGCCGCGGGCAAAAGCTAGTAAATAATAATTTCTTTCCATCCGGTTTTATTCTTATGTATATGGACGAATAAACTAATAATCTCTAAGAAGCAATGAAAACTGAATCCCGATAAGAATTTGTGTGAGATACTTTTACACCACGACTAAAAAAGCTGAAACCAAAAACATTTTTGCCAAAACCGACTTCAGAACAGACGGAATTCGTGCCCGGTTGTTGGCAATAGCCTCACCCGTATTCCATGTGACTTAAACACAAGTGGCGAAATGTGGGTATACCTCTGTCCTCTGCCTAACTCCTCAGGAATTACAGGCGTGACATTTATAACTTTAGCTGTAGTACTACAAAGTTTCATTAAAATCGAACAATATTTACACATAGGCTACTTTAAAACCCGGTATATTTTTTGGGACACATTTCGACGTCCACACAGGCCAAGCCGCTTACAAGAGCTAGTGTAGTATAATATTAATTAGTTTAACATTTTATTTAACAGCTGGTGACTGTAAGAAAAGGTGGCAATGTCTCAGAGACGCATACAGAAGAGCATTAAATAAAAAGAAAGGAAAACCCGAACAAGAAGCTAAAAATATGAAACCATGGAAATATGAAACTGAAATGATGTTTGTAGCTCCATTTATAATAGAAAGAAAGAATAATAAAGACGCTATGGGTATTATTAGCGATGATGATCTGTCTGATAATGGCGAAGAAAACAATCCGATAGAATTCAGTGCTTCAGAAAACCCTTACATTGACATTGAAATAAAAGACATTACTGCTGATGCAAGTAATGCTAACAGTACAATATCAGACGAGGATTCTCAAAATGAGGCACAACGAACTAGTACGAAGCCCAAATCATTAAAGAGAAAATTAGACCAATCAGAGCCGTCAGTACGCACTGTTTTAATGGCAAAACTGCTGGAGCAACTAACCAATCATGAACCACCTCGGGAGCATGATGATCTTCAACGCTTTTTTTTAGGCATTTATGATACTGTTAAGAAGTTCCCACCGTATCAACAAGCGGTGGCAAAGAATAAGATATTTAATCTGGTGTCTGAAATGGAACTAGAACAACTTGCCCCGCGCGGGGCTAGCTCATCAACGAGCACTTCGGCTTCCAATTGCGATTGGCGAAGGCGGTCATCAAAAACTGACCTTGCAGATGCTGTATCTACTGGTAGGCACAGCGCTACCAGAAATTTTCAGAGCGGTAGCAAACTATAATGAAAAAGCCAAATTGGTTTTGATTCATAACAAGATATTTGTAAAGGCTGAAAAACCATAAAACAACGATTTTTAGTGTGTATCATTGGAAAAAGTTGTAAGAAAAGACTAAGCTATAAGGAGAAAGTGATTCCTTAACCAACACATCTGTGATACTTGACACATGAAAGTCTTTAAATAGACTCCGTACACAGGTTGGCAGAAGCAAGAACGAGAACATCGGAATTCGCAGCGCCCCCTTTCCGCGGTAGCCATTGAGAAGCAAGAAATCTGGTCAGGTGAAATTTATAGATGAATCTACCCTCTCCCTCTACCCTCTTTCTCGGATGGGCAATCATTAATACATATTATGACTTCTCCTGCTCTGGGCGGAGCAGAACGGAGTGACAGATTTGTACTGGCTAAAACCTATCCAACCTATCTTTTGACCTTTGTTTTCCGGAGCCGCATTTTCTCACCCGCAATCCTGGCAGGCAGTTGCCCTGACGTGTTAAATATATTGTTTTGTGCAACGGTTCCAGAGTTAGCGAGTCCGACTCGGACTTGGCTGGTTTGTTTTTTTTTTTAACAAAAGTCTGCATCTGTTTGCGAATTCTGCTGCAAGAAGATCACAATCCCACTAAATAAAGGCTAATAAGTTTGTATGTACATATGTGTATAATTTGTTAGGTACTCCTTTTTTTTGTTGGGGTGGGAAATCATCAAATAACTTCTCCCGCTCTGGGCGGAGCGAGGGGGAGTGTCAGACTTGTACTGACTAAAACCCACCCATGTTCCTTCTATTGCCCTTTACGTTCCGGGGTCACGGTATCTCTTTCGAACAACCCGCAACCCCGGCAGGCGTTGGCCCCGGCATGCCCCTCTGGTTTGCTGTCATCTCTTTGAGGCGCACGCGAAACACTAACGTGCCGTCAACACGACTTCGCGTCAATAGACGGACGGATGGTGAGCTACCCATTGCTCACCGTCCATAGGCCCTAGACCCCCCCCATCTACGGTGGCCAGAGGAGTGATCTTACGGCGCCCGTCGCCCGGGGCGTCTTCCGTGGCGGCTGGGTTGGTTTGAGGTTCTCTCCCTCAAACGCCCGGCCACTTTCTTAACTAGTTTTGTTACTCCTTCAAGCTCAAATGGACTGACAGTTCAGGTTGAAGTTTGGTTTGTAGATAGCTTATATCCTGGATTGTCACATAGGCTTACTTTTACCTCGGTCTACGCTAGTGAAACCACGGGGCGTAAGTTCCGTACCTTAAAAGGAAAAAAACTGAACCCTTATTAAATCACTTTGTTATCCGTCTGTGTCTGTCAGGACCCTTTATCTCGGGAAAGTGAGGAGGTATCGAGATGAAATTATACATATACTCAACTCTGTGGTCCCTTTGTGCTGTGTAAAGAAATCAACCCTCTAAATCTACGCAGTCAACAGATATGGCTGTTTATGTCGCAAGTTTGTACAGAATTCTCGGCGCGGAGCTGACTCGCTCTTGTTTCAAATCGTTTTAACTTCTAAATAACTTCTTAAATGATATACAATAGGGTATTTTACTCTATACGAAAGAAATTCTTAAAATATACAATTCAGATAGCTTAGGCAACAAGCAGTCGGAAAATGTTAAATTTAGTTAATAAAATAACTAAACAAATTTTAAAATTGATTTCAAAGTTTTCACTTTTTTTAGTCTGTTGTTTTGCTAAGAGAAACAGTGTCCGCCATGATTATTACGTCATATGGTCATGTAAACAAAAAGTGACAACTGTCAACTGAGCAACTATTAGGTACTATTTTTGTATTATAAAACTTTACATTTTATTTTTTATTGAAATAATAGTAAGTAATAATACCATGGAAGAAATAAATACTACCATATAATAATACCATAAACTATAGTGAAAAATACAACTAAACAGAAAGACTAATAACAGCGCATTTGTTTCATGACCACAGAGTAACATGGCGTCAAGCGTTTCTGTGATTTTACGCGCGAAAATAGAAATTGTAAAATTGAAATGTAGTTTAGAAAACGTAGGTGTAAGAGGAGTCCCTTTGGCCCTGCTTACAGATTATCTCCAGGATAGAAAGCAGCGTGTAAAGATAGGAAACCACGTTAGTGATGAGTTAAGAGTAAGCTTCGGTGTCCCGCAAGGCAGCGTTCTAGGGCCTACGCTTTTCTTAATATATATAAATAGCCTTTGCGAAATGAAGCTAGAAAATGGGCGTGTTTTTTCCTATGCAGATGACACAGCCATAGTTTTTACTGGAAATGCTTGGGAATCTGCTTACAAATATGCTGAAAAGGGACTCATAAAAGTTGCTGGGTGGTTAAATATTTTCTTATTAACATTAAATACCTCTAAAACTAAATATATTGCATTCACAAAATATAACAACAGTCAACCTGGACCTAATCATAATCTTAGACTACATAGCTGTGATGACCCCACTAGCACTAATTGTTCTTGCAATAAAATAGAAAAAGTGACTGATATAAAATATCTTGGTATCATAGTAGACCAACGATTATCGTGGCATTTACATACGGACATGGTCATGTCTCGTACTAGAAAACTCATTTGGATTTTCAAGACTTTAAGACATGTTACCTCAAAGACTCTACTAAACCAAATATACGTGTCGCTGGCCCAGTCAGTTCTAGTGTATTGTATAACTATTTGGGGCGGGGCTACTAAAATTAAATTCCTTGAACTGGAAAGAGCGCAAAGATCTCTTTTGAAAGTGATGTATTTTAAACCGTACAGATTTCCCACTGAAAACCTTTACTCACTTAGTGGCCTTCTCTCGGTTAGGAAATTATATGTACTCTATGTCACTCTAAAACTACATAAATCCCTCCGTTATGACTCTAGCCTTAACAAAAAAAACCGGCCAAGAGCGTGTCGGGCCACGCTCAGTGTAGGGTTCCGTAGTTTCCCGTCCGTCAAATACGTGTTCCCAGTTATGAGGCCAACCGAACAATTCGGTAATACCCGATCCAATGTAATAAGTACCTACAGCGCCATCTTTCGAGGAATTGGGTTACTAATTAATACAAAGACGTGCAATTTCGGTGGTAATTTTGGATTGCGAGAACCGATTTCAATAATTCTTTTTTTGTTTGAAAAAAGCTACGTTCAGGATAATAAAATATGTAAACAAAGTTACAAAAAATGCATGCATATACGATTATACTACAAACTTAGTCCAGAAATTATTTTGTACAACTTTTTGTCTTTTTTGTACAAAAACTGTTGTGTCAATCAAGTTCAAAATAATTTTCATAGAAAGTCCTTATAAAGTTCTACTTTTCAGATTTTTTTCATATTTTCTAAACTTATGGCTCAAAAGTTAGAGGGGGGGGGACACATTGTTTTTTACTTTTGGAGCGATTATTGCCGAAATTAATGACATTGTCAAAAAATGATCTTAGTAAACCCCTTTTCATTTTTAAATACCTTTCCAACAATATATCACACGTTAGGGTTGAAATTAAAAAAAAAATCACTTCCCACTTTACATATAGGGTGGCTACCCTAATAAAACATTTTTTTTTAATTTTTATTTTACCACTTTGTCGGCGTGATTGATATACATTTTGGTACCAAATTTCAGCTTTCTAGTGCTAACGGTCACAGAGATTAAGCGAGGACGGACGGACGGACGGACAGACAGACATGGCGAAACTATAAGGGTTCCTAGTTGACTACGGAACCCTAAAAAGAAGAAAATACCTTGTTGCACCAGAAGTGTCGGTTAAAACCTCATATGCAAAAAGACAGTTCACCAGGCAATCCGCCTTCATCTACAATAAACTAAATAAACTTTTAAATATTTATACTATGACATATACAGAATGTAAAAATAGTTTAATAGACTGGCTAAAATATAAGAGCTATGACGACATCGAGACACTGTTACAAAATAACACAAGATAATATAATTTAACCATAAAGGACACACTCACGCACACACAAACACATACACCACTCCACACCACACCACACCACACCACACCACACCACTAAACACCACACCACACATACATACTTGCCTAGATATAAGTTGAATTTATTTTGAGTAAATGTGCACTACTCAATTATTATTGTTACTATATAGTTTTAGAAGAGCGGGGTCTCCTAGCACAGGTATCCAATACTTAAAAGGAGGCCTCTATTGTAAAAATTGTATAAGTTTTTAATCTGGTAACTGAAATAAAAATTTATTATTATTATTAGTTTTATGGCACTTATCGATTGAATATTTTTTTTTTGTTTTTTTTTTGGTGGTTTACTAGGACCCTAGGATCAAAATGAGATACTTTTTAAAATTGGTGTAATACCGTATTGTTACGAGATTATCATCGAATTCATCTCATTACAAGGTTTTCTTATCTACTTGATAAGTTTAAAGCCAAATTCGTTTGATAAGAGGATATCTTTTATGTCACTTGAAAATCTTAGACAAGCTGGGAGTGTATGTTTGTGTGACTAATCCGAGGAAGTGAATAATATTGTAGATTAAAACCCGTACCAGATTATAGACATCTCCACAATTTTTTATCATTTGTTTTACAGACTACAATGTGGTCTTTTTTGGGGCGGGAAATCATCAAATAACTTCCCCGGCTTTGGGCGGAGCGCGGGGGCGAGTGTCAGACATGTACTGACTAAAACCCACCCATGTCTCTTTCATTGCTCTTTATGTTCCGGGGCCGCGGTATCTCTTTCGAACAACCCGCAACCCCGGCAGGCGTTGGCCCTAACAGGCCCCTCTGCTTTGCTGACTTCTCTTTGAGGCGCGCGTGGAACACTAACGCGCCGTCGACACAGTCTTTCGTCACTGGACGGACGGACGGTGAGCTACCCACAGCAAGGGACGGGATGGGGGAAAATATTGATGAAATTTAAAACTTTCTGTACTGATTCATTAAATTGTTTCCCCCACCTTAATGACCGAGCCAACCACATTCCAAGGTTTATAATACTACGAGTTTCCGCCCTAAACTTCGTCCGCGTGGCATAGTTAATTCGGGCTAACGCTAACTTTAACCCGCGTGATGGTCGAAAAAAAATATCTTTCTCTCCCTTTTTATTAACTCTTTCTCCCCCTTTTCTCACTTAAAAATAACCTATGTACATCTCCAGGGTTCCAATTATCTCTGTACCAAAATTCATCAAAATCGCTTTGGCCATTTGGGCGTGAAGACGTAACAAACAAACTCACTTTCGCTTTTATAATATTAGTAAGGATCAACTACGATAAGATTACTGTTTACATTCAAATTAACGGATTATCTAGGCATACGTTTCTTAAAATTACAAACTTTAGACTTAGTAGGAGATATAAACACAGATCAGTTAATAATTGAATTATACGAAATTAATGCAGACTGCATATCTGCAATCACAGTATTGGCATAGTGCCCAAGCAAATTGTTTCGGGATCTTTTCGCTATTGTTAATGCATGTGTCATATTTTTAGGGTTCGGTACCTCAAAAGGAAAAAACAGAACCGTTATTGGATCACTTTGTTGTCCGTCTGTCAGTCTGTCCGTCTGTCATGAGCATTTATCTCGGAAATACGTAGAAGTATCGAATTGAAATTCAAACCATATGCTCAAATCTGTGGTCCCTTTGAGCTGTGAAAAATCAACCTTCCAAGTTTACGCAGTGAAAAGATATGGCTGTTTACGTCGCAACTTCGTACGGAACCCTCGTTGCGCGAGTTAGAGTCGGTCTTGACCAGTTTTCTTCTATACCTATCTTTCAAGTGATGTATGTCTTCTTGCTATTCCCTTCTCGCGTCTATTAACTATAGTCCATTTTATTTCTGAATCATTTATCCTACCTATTTTTCTCTGAATAGTAATGGTATCATTTACTGCTACACTTTCGCCTAGATGTTTGACGGGCCTGTTGGTCTAGTGGTTTGTGGCCCTGACTGCTGAGCCGGAGGTCGTGGATTCGATTCCCACCCAGGACAAACTTTGTGTGATGAGCATGATTGTTTGTTCTGTGTCTGGGTGTGATGTATCTATAATATGTATGTATTTATAAATTATATAAGTATGTATATCAGTTGTCTGGTTACCATAACACAAGCTCCGCTTAGCTTGGGATCAGATAGCCGTGTGTGAGTTGTCCCAAGATATTTATTTATGTATAGCCAATCCCATATAAATAAATAAATAAATATCTTGGGACAACTATATATATACTATATCCAATTGTGTTAGGTGTTCCTGTAGGATATTATCATGAACTACACAAGCTATTGAACAGGCGTTATTAGGTAATTCCTTACTATCCTTACTTATATATATATACAAACAAATAAACAAACAAACTCACTTTCGTTTTATAATATTATATATATATATGTTTGAGTTTATTTGTTTGTTTGTTACCTCTTCACGCTTTAATGGCTAAACCGATTTTGATGAATTTTGGTACAGAGATAGTTGGGAACCAGGAGACGGACGGACATAGGCTATTTTTTTTTCTAAAAAACGTGGGATATGAGGGAGAAAGAGGGAAGAAACGGGAAAACTTAGTGTTGCTATTACAAACCAATAAGGCGCTACCGAATTTAACGCGAGCGAAGCCGCGGGCAAAAGCTAGTTACTCAAATTGTAAAAAACAAAAGGCGAGCGCGGCGATGGTAGCTACGTAATTGTTATCACAAACCGGTTTTTATTTTGTTTTCTAGGTACGAATAATAAGATCAAGTCACAAATCGACATAAGACAATAAGTTATTGCTTACTTTACAAAACGTTAAATCCGTACTAATATTATAAAAGCGAAAGTGAGTTTGTTTGTTCGTTACGTTTTCACGCCTAAATGGATAAACCGATTTTTATGAATTTTGGTAAAGAGATAGTTGGGACCCTGGAGACGGATATAGGCATTTTTTTTTAAAGATTGAGACACGAGGCAGAAAGAGGGAAGAAAGCGGAAAACTTAGCATTGCTATTATAAATCAATAAGGCGCAGGGGCAAAAATTGCAGGCAGCAGGTACCTGCAAATCAGGAAAGGGGAACCTTGTTACCCCGAATTTAATGCGGCGAAGCTGCGGGCAAAAGCTAGTAAGTAATTAAGGTTAATAAGTATAGAGCGTTATTCCTACAAGGCTCACAATGTCCACTTATTCGGAAGCAATCCAAACAAGTGGCCGATAATCGTGTCGTGACTCCCGACGTCCGTTGCATCTCCCCCGGCTCTTGGGACGGTTTGAGATTCTCCCCCTTAATCATCCAGTTACCTTCTTCGCTAGCATAATTGCGAAGGAGCTGACTGCTTTCCATTCCCTCTCGCTCCAGACCATGGACTAAAAAGGCCCGACACGAGAGATCTCCGCCGCCGATCGCCTCTACGAGGGCACGGCGGTGCTCTGCCCAAGCTGGGACTGTGTGCTCCACCATGTCCTTCGGGCGATCGTCACAGTGGTGACACCCAGGCGTTTCCTCCCGCCCGATTATGTGCAAGGCCAGACACGAAAGCTCGCTGCCCCAATCGTCTCTACGAGGACACAGCGGTGCTCCACCCAACAGGGCGGAGCGCCACAGTGTGCTCCGGACGATTGACACAATGGTATCTGCCTGATTATATACAGGTACGAAAATACCGTGTCCGTCGAGTACTTACACCAGGCATTATCAAAGGACGCCGCCCGGTGGCGCCTCTTTACCCAATACCTATATTTCAAAGAGAGATTTTTTTGTTTGTATCGAATTGGCTCCAAAACTACTGGACCGATTCTAACAATTTTTCGTTAAAAGGAAGCTACATTATCAAGAAATTACATAGACTATACATCACGCTACTACCCACGGGAGCGGGGCAGCAACTAAAGACGCGAGTGAAACCGCGCAGGACAGGTGGTATTTTATCCTACTTAATATTATAAAAGCGAAAGTTTGTATGGATATTTGTTACTCTTCCACGCGAAACGTACTGAATGAACTTTTTTTTTTTCAGCTTATATGTACAGACGCCTGCAGGTCAAGCTACCCGAAACTGTAAATTTTTCCCAATGAACCTTGAACCTAATACTTTAGAAATAAAGTCGAAAATCTATCAAAGAAATCTGACAGATTGTAGTAGCTTGATGTGCAGGCGTCTGTACATCAGAATGACACATACCCTACAATTCATAATTATATATCGTATACTAGCTGGCACCCGCGGCTTCGTCGCGTGATATCCTATGTGTCATTCCAGACTATTATCTACCTCTGATTCGTTTTGACGTGCAAGACTAATGCCCCGTTCCAATAAACAAAAACGACTCGTTTTGCTTACGTATTTTGACATAAGTTCTATGAGACTTATGTCAAAATACAACTATACGTAAGCAAAACGAGTCGTTTTTGTTTATAGGAACGAGACATAATACATCCTACCACACAAACATTCGCATTTATAATACTAGTAAGATTCTAACACCATGCGAGTGAAACAGCGGGGCGCAGCTAGTAAGGTATATAAAAGGTCCTGACATTGTCCTTGCAAGGCGTTGTAGTTAGTTTATTAAATAAAACCTCAAGATTACCTCGTTCGCAGATAACTGTTGTAAGTATGTTTATTACATTAACAACAGGTAATTCAGTTGTGAGAATGAGTTATATCAGTGTTGTTGTGTTCAGGTATGTATTTCGTCGAATTTTATCTTTGTCAACAAAATAATGTGAAAAAGTATCGATAAAACATACAAACTGGCTTCCCGGCATTGCCTCGAAAACGGTTAGCGCGTACTTGGTACATACTTAATTCTAAATCACAAAAAAAAAATTCGTCGGTATTTTTTTTTAAATACTTAATCTTAATCAATACTCAATATCTTTATTTGCTTTACCATAATGTGTACTTAGGTGGTAGTTTTTATAATATTCCATAATGTAATTAAAAAATATATAAAAAAAACAGCGGTAATAGCTAATTTAAAAATAATCATACTGGTATTCTTTTAAACGACTTCAAAAAGGAGGTTTGAAAACATCCTTTTCGACTGTATTTTATTTTGTGTTTGTTACGCGATTTCTCCGTCAGTTGTAGTCCGAATTATTAGATTCTTTTTGTGAAATATTTCTTCTATTATATATTTTTTTCTTCTAATGCACATGAATGATATGTTAATATCATTTATTTATTCATTTACATATTTTAGCCTTGAAAAATGAATACTGATGAGGATTTGTGTGAGATACTACAACTTAAATGGCTGATTTTTGTTTTGCCAAATAAAAACTACTTCCAAAAAACAAAAAAAAGACGAAAAATAAATTTATTTATAGAACTCGGTGCTTTTTGTTTGATTAATCGTTTTTTTAGCCTCCGACTTCCAAAAGTGTTTTGTTTTTATTATTTTCAGTTTTTTTTTATTCGTTGCTCCACACTAAGATTTCCCCTGTATTGTAGGTCCGTTTACAAACATTTAAACTCACACAAACAGCCAGACCCGAAACAACTATCTGTAGGCCATACAAATATTTGTGAGAATCGAACCCGCGACACGCAGCGCGTCAGTCGATTGCTCAGCCACTGCGCCAACCGTGCCGTCAAATTTAACTTCTAAAAATTTTTACACGACGAAGTTAGTATTTATAACAAAACTAGCTTTGCCCCGGCATGCGTTGCTATGCAATTTTTTACCTTTCTACCTACACTACTTTTTCTTTGCTATAAACCTCACAGAGCCCGAGACCTTTCCAACGAATGCAAAACCGTGGAAATCGGTTCGTGCGTTCTGGAGTTATAGCGTCAGGAAGGAAAACCCGACTTATTTTTATATAAATAAGTAAAATAAATATCTTGGGACAACTCACACACGGCTATCTAATCCCAAGCTAAGCAGAGCTTGTGTTATGGTAACCAGACAACTGATATACATTCTTATATAATTTATAAATACATACATATAATAGATAAATCACACCCAGACACAGAACAAACAATCATGCTCATCACACAACGTTTGTCCTGGGTGGGAATCGAACCCACGACCTCCGGCTCAGCAGTCAGGGCCACTAACCACTAGACCAACAGGCCCGTCAATATAAATATAGTAGATAAAGGCATGAGCACGCTAGAGCACCCTCCTTATACTACAAACACACATAAATTCACACAAATAAATTACACACTAACCAGTTTTGTAAAAATAACAATTATTTTCAAGCTGAAGACTGAATAATAAAAAATGAAAACGTGTAATCGTCCCAAACGACCATTTTGCTTGTAAATTACACTTAAAGATTAAAATCTTTATTGTTCAAAAGCCGAATAATCTGGGAATGTTGCTAACCCATTTACGTATGCTATTATTATTGTTGTATTGTTTTTACCTCAGGGGAAACCTCTATCCAAGGATCTTATATTGTAAGAATGACGTTAGTAGGGGGCGCTGTTGGTCAACATTTAAATACATTACTAGCTGTGCCCAGTGGTTTCACCCGCTGCTCACTTAGGGGTATGAAAAATAGTTGTTGGCCGATTCTGAGACCTACCCGATATGCCCACAAAATTTCGTTCAAATCGGTCCAGCCGTTTCGGAGGAGTAATGGAACGAAAACTGTGACACTAGAATAAAATTCTCTAATATTAGATTAAATTACTCAAACAGTTTTTGTGTTTTTTATACAATATCTAATTCAATTCAATTAAGTATTATTTGCTTCTGACATGTGTTTTACAAGGTCTTAAATAATAATACAGTTCACATGGACCCTGTCGGGCACAACAATTTTCTAAAATAAGAAGAAAAGTCTAAAGAAAATAACTAACGTAAAATGTAAATTCATACAAATTAGGTAAAATTGAGATCATTTTATTAATGTCTTTACTCGACTTTACGAAATACATTGGTGAAGTGTCTTAAAATAACAAGAAATCAATTTTCAATTAAAAAAACGGTCATCCGCAAAAAATATCTGAGTACAGCTACCCTACTATGACGTCTTAAAGCAGAACTTATTCCATTGAGGGAAAGAGACAGAGCTATACAGGGTGTCTAGCACCATCTCTGTCCCTCAGTGGAATAAGTTTTGCTTTAAGACGTCATGGTAGGCCTACTGTTCACAGAAAAATTGGCAAAGTGCGAGTTGGACTTATCGTCAGTCGCACCGTACAAACGTTGCGACATTAATGGCCATATCTTTTGACAGCGTAGCCTTAGAGCGTAATTTCTTTTACAGCTTCTAGAAACTTTAATTTAATTTGGTTTTAATCGATAACTCCACGCGTTCCCGAGACAGGGGGAAAGGGGAAAAAGGGTCTTGACAGACAGATGGACGACAAAGTGATCCTATAAGGGCTCCGTTTTTTCTTTTAGAGTTACGTAACCTTAAAAAGACTCTGCTTTTATTTGCGAGTGACAAAACGAACATAGAATTTGAAATAGAACAACGTCTACGGCGTAGCAAGCGGTAGCCCGTCGTTGGCAGCTACGCCACGGCTACGAGAATGTGCTACGAATTTTAAATTCCTTAAAACATTAGGATCTACAACCCGATCACATTATCTGGAGACCTGGCGTCGGTGACATCAGCTACCCTACTACGACCTCTTAAAGCAATTCTTATTCCGCTGAGGGAAAGAGACAGAGCTATACAGGGTGTCTAGCACCATCTCTTTCACTCAGTGGAATAAGAATTGCTATAAGATGTCATAGTAGCCCTTCTGGTCGCGTCGGCGCGGCGCTCTGTTGCGGTGCGAAAAAAAGCAAGCATCCTCTAGTAGGATATTATTATAAACAATAAGATTTCCAACAAAACAAATATTGTGTTAATTATGATTGATTTGATGATGTTCGCATTCCAGCGAAGTCTTGGTATAAAGTGACCGGATTGTAGTGACAATGCATCTTCATAAGGAGAAATAGATGCAGGACCATCTCCACGATCCAAGTTGCAGTAAATGTCAAAGCTGCGAGCCTGTGGATGGTGAGCAATGGGCAGCTCATCGTCCGTCTATCTAGTGATAACAGGCCGTGTCGATGGCGTGTCCGCGTTCCCCGCGCTCCTCAAAGAGATGTCAGCAAAGCAGAGGGGCCTGCCAGGACCACCGCCTATCGGATTTGCGGGTTATTCAAAAGAGATACCGCGGCCCCGGAACTTAGAGGGCAATAGAAGGATAGGGGGGAGTTATATAGTATGTGGCCTGGTGACCTACAATAAAGGCCTTGGATTAGTTTAGGCGCCCGTCTGCCACAAATAAATTACATTATTCCTGTATCTATGTTATATCTTAATTACTGATTTTATTTATTTGTGGAAGAGATTTAAACATTTTTTTATTATTAGATATTATAATATGATACTATCCCACCCGCAAAAAAATATTAAATATTAGATGTAAAAAGATAAAAAAAAATATAAATTGAGGTCGTTAGGAACCGCTACCCTACCATGACGTGTTAAAGCAGAACTTATTCCGCTGAGGGAAAGGGACAGAGCTATACAGGGTGTCTAGCTCCATCTCTTTCACTCAGTGGTATAAGTTCTGCTTTAAGATGTCATAGTAGGCCTGCAGTTCGTTCAGTATAATTCATTAGTTACGCAATAAGGGATTCATTAGTTTCTCTATAAATTATGCATTGTATGAATGCATGCATTTAATTTCAATTTATTGTTTGTATACATAGTTTTGTATATACAATTAGGTAATTTACGTTTTTAAATTACTATTTTGCATATATGTGTTTCTTTTGCGAAACACGCACTCGTGTAGGTTCGCTGTAAGAAAACAGCTACCCTACCATGACGTCTTAAAGGAGAGCTTATTCCGCTGAGGGAAACAGACAGAGCTATACAGGGTGTCTAGCACCATCTCTTTCCCTCAGTGGAATAAGTTCTGCTTTAAGACGTCACGGTAGGCCTACAGTAACTATAACATGATCGGTACCTGTGTTTGGTTTACCTACGTGTTCTACAAATAAAATTATTTAAATTTTAAAATAAACACTATCTTTAATGTATTCTAGTATTCTGATTTGTGGATCATGGAGTGCAGAACAGCTGAAGTTTCCACCTTCCTTCATGTTCGGAGCGGCCTCAGCGGCGTACCAAGTGGAGGGAGCTTGGAATGTCAGTGGTAAGTACCTTAGAAAGAAAGAAAAACAAGAAAGAAAAGAAAGAAAGAAAAGAAAAGAAAAGAAAGAAAGAAAGAGAGAGAGAAGAAAGAAAATACGTTTATTAAAAGAATTTATTTATTTATTTATTTGGATCTCCAACAAAGGATACACAGATACATTATAAAACACAATACTATGGGTTAATTTAACTGTGTTCCTTCAATTATAGGAGACCACAGCATGCACATATAACTAGGTGTTAACACAAAAATATTATAGAGGTGAAAATTTAAAACTATTTTAAAATGATAACAAATCAGGAAAAGAAAACATAATGTCAATTAAAAAGAGATAAAGAAATTAAATGAATATAACAATAGAATTAAAATTGATTCACATAAAAATAATAATTATAATGGTTGTTGCACAATTGTTGTAGTGGTCAAATTCTTTTTGTTTGAATTGTCATAGTGAGGGTCTGTTGGGCTACTGCAAATGATAAATCTGCTTGAATTATAATAATCTTTCGTACTGTTACTATAAGGTTTGGTTTTGGTTGCTGCTGGCAAAAGTAAAAGGACTATAAATGATAAACCCACACCGTTTCCCATTTGGTATATGTATGTGTGTTCCAGTATATTTTTTTTGAGTTCCGTGCTGTAAAAGGAAAAAACGGTCTGTCTGTCAAGACCCTTTATCTATCTGACGGACAGGGCCGTCATATACCCCGGTCGCTCTGGAGACTGGAAGCGACGAAAGATGTCGTGCGGTGTCCCACAGGGATCGGTCTTGGGGCCGCTCCTGTGGGACATCGGTTACGAGTGGGTGCTGCGCGCCGACCTTCCCAGCGGCGTCAGCGTAGTTTACTACGCTGCGATGTTATTTGATGATTTACCAACCCAAAAAAACCCTTTATCTCGGGATATACCATGGAGTTTCTTGCCGGTTCTTCTCCATAGGAAACGACCAACCCGAACCGTGCATCTTTTCTCGACGTTTTATAAGTGCCCATGTAGGCCTATGTGAAATAAAAATATTTTGATTCTGATTTTGAATGCGTGGAGCTATCGAGTTGAAATTAAAACTATCCCTTTGTGCTGTGAAAAAACCAACCCTCTAAGTCTACGCAGTACAAAAATATGGCTGTTTATGTCGCAAGTTTGGCTGAACCCTTGGTGAGAAAGTCATTTTTTCCAAATCCAAGTTCTCTAAATATTTGATCTTTTTAAACTCTGATTTTGCTAAACGATAATATGATCCCGGATAAACTAAAGTTGTTCCGTTTTAAACGTTAGTACCTTATAATGTTAGTGAGCATGTCAGTTTTAAAAGTTTTAAGTTTATAACAATCATAAATTTTTTGTTACGACAAGTTTTTTAAAAGTGGGGGTCTTGCGCTCACAGCCTTTTTAAGGGTATTTCAAAACGTTTAGTTGACACTTCCCTTGACCCAACAGCTGGCTTTTACTTTGGCCAGAGGCTAAGTGTCGCCACACAATAATTAAAATAAAAACGTTGCCCCACACTAAGAATTTCTCCTGTATCGCGGGTGCGTTTATAAACATATAAACTCACATACACAAACAGCCAGAACCGGAACAACTATCTGCAGGTCAGACAAATATTTGTTCCGTGCGGGGATCGAACCCGCGACACGCAGCGCAGCAATCGATCATTCAGCCACTGACGACGTAATTTTGTGTTATAAAATAATAACATGTTTCAATATATTCTACTAGCTTCCACCCGCGACTTCGTCCGCGTGGCATAGTTACTTTGGACTAACGCTAACTTTAACCCGCGTTATGATCGAAAATAATTTGTTTCTCCCCTTTTCTTCCCTCTTTCTCCCCCAATCCTCAATTTAAAAAATATATATTCATAGCCTGTCCGTCTCCAGGGCCCAACTATCTCTGTACCAAAATTCATCAAAATCGGTTTAGCTATTTAAAAACTCGCTTTCGCTTTTATAATATTAGTAAGGAATGTTTCGTTCCCATTTTGTATTGCGTATGTTTAAAATCTGTACAATGAAACAAGATAAAATCATAGAGAATCCAAATATATTCCTTGATTTAACGTGCTGACCTTCAAATTCCAGATAAAGGTGTCAATATGTGGGATAAGCTCCTTCACGACCGTCCCGAGCTGGTGGCGGATGGCAGCAACGGGGACGTGGCGTGTGACTCCTACCACCTGTGGAGGAGGGATATCCAGATGTGCGAGGAACTGGGGCTCAACATGTACAGGTAAACCAGGTGTTAACGAAGCTGTCAACCATGCATTCCGGCCATCGTCGGGCATTGACCTACCACCGTCTGCTTGTTTTCGGGAGCTGTCTCCTTTTTCTGTTCAATATGAGGAGTATATATTTAAAGAGGACTAGCTTTTGCCCGCGGCTTCGCTCGCGTTAAATTCGAGGTAACACAGTTCCCCTTTTCTGATTTGCAAGTACCTGCTACCTGCAGTTTTGCCCTTGCGCCTTATTTATTGTAATAACGATAAGTTTTCCCTTTTCTTCTCTCTTTTTCTCTCATTTCTCAAATTAAAAAATAATAGCCTATGTCCGTCTCCAGGGACAAATTATCTCTGTACCAAAATTCATCAAAATCGGTTCAGCCATTTAGGCGTGAACACGTAACAAACAAACTCACTTTCGCTTTTATAATATTAAGTAAGGATAAGTAAAAAGTTCTATTTTTTTTCATAAAATATTACAAATCCCGTATCCGTTGCTGATGACGGCACGGTTAACGCAGTAAATTATAACAACAGCACTGGACAAAGCATATCTGAAGATGTTCTCCACAAAATGGCGTCAAGTTCTGTCCGGTATTTTTATCGTCCGTGACGATGAGAGGTTATAGAACCGACGAAAACAAAAAAGTTGGAGGTTCTCAATTTGACATGTATATTCTTTTTTTATATACCATTACCTAAATTAATATTTAGTGTCATAAGTAACACAATATACAATTATTTTACTAAAAAAATATTGCGTATTGTCACAAGATTCCCACTTATAGTTCTGTTAATAATATATTTTATTAAAGTAAATAAACATAAATTGTGAAAATAAATATTCAAATCTTTTTTTCATCGTGCGCAAAAATGGTGATATGTCACTATTTTAGTCCATACTAGCTGCTCCGCGGTGTCACTCACGTGGTGATAGAATATCTATACTTATACTTTACTTATAAAGCTGAAGTTTGTTTGTTTGTTTGTTTGTTTGAACGCGCTAATCTCAGGGACTACTGGTTCGAATTGGAAAAATCTTTTAGTGTTGGATAGTCCATTTCTTGAGGAAGGCTATAGGCTATATAACTTCACGCTACGACCAACAGGTGCTGAGCAGCGTGAGGGAAACCGCGGGGAACAGCTAGTACAATATAACTAGCATCTCCATTAAAACAAGCTATATAAGCGCGGCAAAAGAAGAAACATGGGTGGGTTTTATGCAGTAGAGGAAGTTATTTGATGACTCCCATCTGCAAAAAATAATAATAATATGACATATACAATACATTCAATAATAGCTTTTGTGCGCGACTGCATTCCAATTCTTTCTTGAAGAAAATGAGTACAGATTGCAAATCACTGAATTTAAAGAAATTCGACAAATAAAACACTAAAATGAATTAAATCGAATACTTCAAGATGAACTCCTTATTTTCCAGATTCTCAATTTCCTGGACTCGCCTCCTTCCCACTGGTTACCCGAACTACATCAGTGAAGATGGCAAGAACTACTACAACAACCTGATCGACGGTCTCCTGGAGAAGGGCATCCAGCCTTTGATTACGATATACCACTTTGATCTGCCGCAGTCTTTTCAAGATCTAGGTAAGAATGGATGGAGTAAAGGACATGGCGGTATCCTGCCCTGATAATGCACAGTAATCCTTACTAATATTATAAAAGCGAAAGTGAGTTTGTTTGTTTGTTTGCTCTTCACGCTTTAATGGCTAAACCGATTTTGATGAATTTTAATACAGAGATAGTTGGGAACCAGGAGACGGACATAAACCATTTTTTTTTTAAAAAGAGTGGGATATGAGGGATAAAGAGGGATGAAACGGGAAAACTTAGCGTTGCTATTACAAATCAATAAGGCGCTACCGAATTTAACGCGAGTGATTAATATATGAGAATTCCTTTTAAAAACAAAAAAAAAATATCCCATTAATTACATTTCCCTAAAATAGGCGAAAGATACATTTATGCAACATTATTTTAAGGATGTCAAGATCAATAAATGGTTTATTAATGCAATACGACAATCACAAGATAATTGCAATTGCATGTAATTGTTTTACGATTATGATACAATGGTCATCTACTATAATATGATTAATGATTAAACCATGCCCTTCCATCACCTTCAGTAGATAGAGATACATTGTTCTAGTATTTCATAATGTTTTCCTGTTGACAGCAATGCCGACGAACTTTTTGAAATGGAACGAAAGTCAGGTGTTGCTCGAGGCTCTTGGCAATTGAGCCATTGGCTGTAACGTAATTTTTATTTGTCATTAGTCTACATCTATTTGTACATTGTAAATAATATTGTTTTTTTAAAAGCTTTGAAAAACATAATCCTTATTCCTTACTTAATCACGCCTTAGTCCTTTTTGTTTCGGGTGGGAAATCATCAAATGACTTCCCCCGCTCTGGGCGGAGCGGGGGGGCATGTCAGACTTGTACTGACTAAAACCCACCAATGTTCCTTCTATTGCCCTTTACGTTCCGGAGCCGCGGTAGGCGGAGGCTCTGGCAAGCCCTCTGCTTTGCTGACATCTCCTTGAGGCGCGCTGAAACACGAACGCGCCGTCGACACGGCCTGTCGTCAATCGACGGACGGACGGTGAGCTACCCATTGCTCACTGTCCACAGGCCCGTATCTACTGCGGCGCCCGGGGCGTCTCCCGCGGCGGCTGGGTTGGTTCGAGGTTTTCTCCCTCAAACGCCCGGCCACCTCCTTTGCTAGCATTACTGCTTCGCAGAAGGTGGTGACCGCTTCCCATTCCCTTTCACGCCTTAGTCCTTACTTAATTTCTTAGTCTTCACGCCATCTGTTGAATTTTGGTACAAAGATAGTTGGATCCCTGGAGATGGACGGACATAGGCTAACTTTTTTTTTTATAAAAAGTGAGAAATGAGGAAGAAAGGGATACCTGCAAATCAGGAAAGGGGAACTGTGTTACCCCGAACTTAACGCGAGCAAAGCCGCGGGCAAAAGCTAGTCAATAATAGGTATATCTTGCTAGCTTTTGCCCGCGGCTTCGCTCGCGTTAAATTCGGTAGCGCCTTATTGATTTGTAATAGCAACGCTAAGTTTTCCCTTTTTTTCCCTCTTTCTCCCTCATATCCCACTCTTTTAAAAAAATAGCCTATGTTCGCCTCCTGGTTCCCAACTATCTCTGTACCAAATTTTATAAAAATCGGTTTAGCGATTAAAACGTGAAGAGGTAACAAACGGTTGCGGGTTGTTCGATGGTTGCGGGTTGTTCTGGTTGCGGGTTGTTCGAAAGAGATACCGCGGCCTCGGAACGTAAAGGGCAACAGAAGGAACATGGGTGGGTTTTAGTCAGTACAAGTCTGACACGCCCTGGAAGGAACGCCAGGGAAGTCATAGGATGATTTCCCACCCGAAAAAAAAAAATAAAAAAAAGAGGTAACAAACAAACTCACTTTCGCTTTTATAATATTAAGTAAGGATCACCATAAAACAATTAGGACAATATTGCAATAACAGCTTATCTTGCGTTTATCGTATTGCTAATTGGAGGCATAAAACATCAAGCCACCAAATAACGAGGGAATTAAAAGTTCCTGGAACTGACGAGTACATTCTGAGAGCTCCGTGAATGCCAGTTCCAGAAACTTTACACGGAAATAGACCCAATACTCAATATCTTTGTACATATCTTCAATTTGTCTGTCACAGGCGCAACTTTCAAAATTCCTTTAATATACTTATTACTTACTTAATCCATTCTTATGATGTTATAATAAAATGCATATTTAGCCTGTCAGACTTCAACCACCTGCTTATTCTTTCCAGGTGGCTGGGCGAACCCTCTCATAGCCGACTGGTTCGCAGACTACGCAGAAGTGGTGTTCTCCCTGTACGCCGACCGCGTGAAGTACTGGCTCACAATCAACGAGCCCATGGGTATATGTGACGGGGGCTATGGGGCGTTTTCAGCCCCATACATTGATGACCCCGATGTGGGTCGGTATCTGTGCAATAAGAACGTGCTGATGGCTCATGCGAAGGCCTACAGGGTGTATGAAGAGTTTTATAAAGATAAATATCATGGTAAGATCCGCTTCATAAAAAAACGTTGCCCCACACTAGGAATTTCTCCTGTATCGTGGGTGCGTTTACAAACATTTAAGCTCACAAACAGAATCAGCTAGACCCAGAACAACTCTTTGTAAGTCATACGTAAATATTTGTTCCTGGCGGGGGTCGGGAACCCGCGACACGCAGCGCAGCAGTCAATCGTTCAGCTACTGCGCCAACCGTGCTGACAAACATGAAACATGATTTGGAAGTTCTTCTCCAATAGAGGAGATGGTGGCTAAATAATAGCAGCCGGTCGGGTCAGATTTTTATTGACTAATACCCACCCATGTTCCTTCTATTCCCCTTTACGATCTGGAGCCGCGGTATCTCTTTCGAAAAATCCGCAACCCCGGCAGGCGGTGGCCCTGGCCCCTTTGATATGC
Source organism: Ochropleura leucogaster (assembly GCA_958449745.1). NCBI lineage: Eukaryota > Metazoa > Arthropoda > Insecta > Lepidoptera > Noctuidae > Ochropleura > Ochropleura leucogaster. The sequence goes on along the minus strand of OY288221.1, from coordinate 13,819,120 downwards.
TGATATCTCTTTCAAGCATGCGTGGATCACTCGCACGCCGTCGACTTGACCTGTAGTTACGTCAACGGACGGACGGTGAGCTACCCATTGCTTACCGCCCACAGACCCGTATCTACGGTGGCCATTTATAGTCTCGCCTTCTTTGTTCCTTTACTTTTCATCCCTTACAACCGTCATTTGTTGAATGCAGCATGCGTGATGTGGCGCATCCCTTAAAATTCTTTTAATTAATTCGTCCATTATTTGCAGGTAAGCTGTCGCTAGCAACTTTGTTCTTCTGGTTCAAGCCCTTCACGCCTGACGATCAAGAAGTCACAGATCTAACTATTGAACACTGGGTATTATGAACTATGCCTCTTTACAACTTATTGTCTACTAGCTTTCGCCCGTGACTATGTCCGCGAGGCATAGTTACTTCGGGCTAACGCTTACTTTAACCCGCGTGATGATCGAAAAAAATATCGTTCTCTCCCCTTTCTTCTTTCTTTTCTCTTTTGTAGCCTATGTCCGTCTCCAGAGTCCTAACTATCTTTGTACGAAAATTCTTCAAAATCGGTTTAGCCATTTAGGCGTGAAGACGTAACAAACAAACTCACTTTCGCTTTTATAATATTAGTAAGGATTCACAGCTGAACAAGGCTCTCTTAGCGGGCGGTCGAAATCTATGATCGAAATTTTCAATGCAATTTGCAAAATATTTGTACAACAGAGCGATTAACTGCGTGTCCCGGGTACAATCCATGCACAGAACCAATAACAAATGAAATATAGCTGTTTCGGGCTGTTAGTGTATATAAAAAAAGCACAATTCGTAGGCCACGGTACGGACCCCTAAATATTTATTTATTTAATACACACAGAACAATTTATAAAAAAATACATATATATACATACTAGCTGTGCCCAGCGGTTTCACCCGCTGCTCGGTTAGGGGCATGAAAAATAGATGTTGGCCGATTCTCAGACCTACCCGATATGTACACAAAATTTCGTTTAAATCGGTCCAGCCGTTTCGGAGGAGTATGGGAACGAAAACTGTGGCACGAGAATTTTATATATTAGATTATAATAATTGTACATATTCTTATAGCTTTCAACTTTTTTTTTGTTTTTTAAGGAAGGTCGATTCGCTCACGCCATATTCTCAAAAGAGGGTGGATGGCCACGAAAACTGGAGAAGGTATTAAATGAAAATGCTAGGAAACAAGGATACTCACATCCAAGACTGCCGCCTTTCACTCCTGAAGAAATAGAACTGGTTCGAGGTATGTTCGTGGATTATTTAGGACTAGTTGTCCTGCGCGGTTTCACCCGTATATTTAGTTGCTGCCCCTCTCCCGTGGGTAGTAGCGTGATTTTATATAGCCTATCAAAACTACTGGACTGATTTTAAGCATTTTTTCACTAATAGTGGTAGTTTTGGAGCCTATTCGATAGAAACAAATCTTTCCTCTTTATAATATTATTATAAAGAGTAGACTATCCTCTTTTTAAATGTATGACGTAAATTGATGGCCTGAAACACAGGTTTTCATAAACCTAGATCAGGCAGGTCTACATTATAGTTAGAATTAATTTTCCTCTATGACGATTAATGTAAATCATAGTTTTACTTATACTTGAATAAATTTATTATTTATTATTATTATTATTAGCTTTCACCCGCGGCTTCGCTCGCGTTAAATTCAGTATACCACACCAAGCAGACTTGCAATTGCTCTTGCGCCTGATTGATTTGTAATAGCAACGCTAAGTTTTCCCTTTTCTTCCCTCATTCTCCCTCATATCCCACTTTTTTTAATAAACATTAGCCTATGTCCGTCTCCTGGTTCCCAACTATCTCTGTACCAAAATTCATCAAAATCGGTTTAGCCATTAAAGCGTGAAGAGGTAACAAACAAACTCACTTTCGCTTTTATAATATTAGTAAAGTAATGATTATAAACTAGATGACCTGCCTGGTTACCCAGTGATAATGTAGCTTTCTAATGGCATAATCATTTTTGAAATGGGTTAAGCAGTTTTTGAGTTTATTCGTTATTACATACAAAAATACAAATCTTTCCTCTTTATATGTAAAAAAATCGGTCCAGTAGTTTTGGAGTTTATCCATTACAAACAAAAAAAAACAAATCTTTCCTCATTATAATATTAGTGTAGATAATATTAGTGCTGACGTAAAAGTTTTTTATAACCCATTCAGGAACTTACGACTACTACGCGTTAAACCACTACACAACTCGTCTGGTGCGAAGAACGAAGCCAGGAGAACCTCCAGGGAAGTGGTTCTTCGACGGCTCAGAGGAACTGAACACGGTCATGGATAAGGATCCTTCGTGGGAGACCACACCTGCCGACTGGTTTGCGGTAAGTACCGTCGGTTACCGAAGTATTATGTCTTCAACGATTTTGGTCTTAACGTGAATAGAATAGAATAGGTTATTAATAGAATATGAAATGAATAGAATAGGATATAAGTAGAACAGAATAGAATATGAACGGGGAATACTAGGAATTGGCGAAGGGCAGGGCATTTTTATGGTTCTGTCTGTTGTAATGTGACATTCGAAAAGTGTTGATTATCAGCCTAATTTGAATAAATGACTTTTGATTTTGGAACAGAATATGAATAGAAGGTCACTTTTTTGGTTTCTATTTTTTTTAAGTTTTCTGTTTCAGCATTTTTAGTTATGGTATAATAATATATCACAATATTTTTAATCGAATATTTATTTTCCATTGTATTCAAATAACAGATTAGCAAATAACTCATAAACTACCTAAGCAATATAAGTAAAACTGATATGTAACAACTTGGGAAGTACATATATACCCTATCAAACAAGAATTTAGCAAATCGTTCCAGGCGTCTTTGAGTAATCGGTGAACATACATAAAAAAACCAACGAATTGAGGACCTCCTCCTTTATAACAGCCTTCAACTGTTAAAAAATATGTACAAGTCCCAAAAATGGAGAAAAATGGGCGTCAAAAAATTTATCCACATCCACACAAATAGGCAAAGTGCCCAGAAGGCAGGCAACTTTGCCAAGTTTGATGGCAACGCTGTTACATCATCTGCCTAGCCTTTTCCCAACTATGTTGGGGTCGGCTTCCAATCTTACCGGATGCAGCTGTATACTAGTATTTTACATGGAGCGACTGTCTATCTGACATCCATAACCATGGCAACGCTGTTTCATTGCCCAAAAAATTGTCCAGCCCTCTGATCACGTGCAGAGTCGACAAACCGCTTGGAAATATCCCAACAACTTGATGAGCACTCGGACCATATGGTCCTAGGGTTCCAAATGCGTCGAACACATAACTACCAATTCAGTTATTTTATTTTCGCCGTTCAAGGTTTTTAATTGTATGAAACAGAGGGGTATAAACAAAAAGGCAGAACCCAAATAATCACACTTATATATTAAAAACTTAGCAGTAATTAGACAGAGTTTCAGCATAAACTAATCGCAAGAACAATAGAGCAAAATATCAGCTTGCACGCCTTTATAAAGCGTTTCCACTACCGGAGGCTTTTTTTTTTTTTTCCGGGTGGGAAATCATCCAATGACTTCCCCCGCTCTGGGCGGAGCGGGAGGGCATGTCAGACTTGTACTGACTAAAACCCACCCATGTTTCTTCTTTTGCCCTTTACGTTCCGAGGCCGCGGTATCTCTTTCGAACAACCCGCAACCCCGGCAGGCAGAGGCTCTGGCAAGCCCCTCTGCTTTGCTGACTCTCTTTGAGGCGCGCGTGAAACACGAACGCGCCGTCGACACGGCCTGTCGTCAATCGACGGACGGACGGTGAACTACCCATTGCTCACCGCCCACAGGCCCGCATCTACGGTGGCCGGAAGTCGTCTCGCGGCGCCCGGCGCCATGGGCGTCTCCCGCGGCGGCTGGGTTGGGCAGATGTTCTCTCCCTCAAACGCCCGGCCACCTCCTTCGCTAGCATTACTGCTTCGCAGAAGGTGGTGACCGCTTCCCATTCCCTCTCGCTCCGGACCATGGCCTGAACCAGGGCCGGACGCGAGAGATCGCCGCCGCCGATCGCCTACTACCGGAGGCTTCCGGTAGTTATGGCGGCTAGCTTGGCTGGCATTGGCTGGCTCTCGTGGAGTGCTGGGATTGGCTGTGGTGGTATGGCGTAACATGTCAAATCAAATCAAATCAAATCATTTATTTCAATTAGACCATTACAGGCACTTTTGAATGTCAAGAAACAAAATGAATCTACAGTCCCGGTCACAAGGCATAATAACTTGTGAAAGTACTGCAGTTGCCCATTCCAAAGCGTTGATCTCTATGGAGAAGAATGGGCAAGAAACTCCATGGACACTCTTTTAAATTCTAATATTTTTACAAAATAGTATTTACATCATTCGTGTTGAGATTATACAAATATGTGAGAACGATGTAGAAAGACGTGCACAGTAAGAGCGTCCAGAGTAAATAAAAAACAAAATTCAATTTAAATCTAAATAAATTAAAAATGACCGTGGTAGTTAAAAAATGACCAGTCCCAACTGACAGCGCCCGTTCACGAACATGACGTATGGATCAGCCCCATTCAGCTCGACCATTTTGAAGGGAGCTAAATGACCCGACACACCCGCCACCATCAGCGAGACATTTAAGTGAGCATGACACTATTAACCACCAGGGCTTCGTCAAGTCAATGATAATACATAGCACTCACATATGGGCTTAATAATTATACAATACTAGAGAATTGATTCTATACATTGCAAAGATAGTCTTACAATCTTCTGCAGCTTCCACTATAGCTTCGGATACTTATTAATGAGTTTACCCCTATGCTTGAGGAGCAGGACCAGCATTGAGCCAAGCATTTTTATCATCAATATAATCCCCCAACTTATAATATGCTTGCCTACATAGTGTGCGTTTAATACAAGATTTAAATTTCGTTTCATTCAGTTGAAGAATGTGGGGAGGTATTTTATTGTAGCATTTCAAACAGTACCCCATGAAAGATGAGTCTACTTTAGCTAACCTGAAACCTGGTTGAACTAATTGGTCCCTATTTCTAGTATTATAATTGTGTCTGTCACCTCTTTTACTAAAAAGATGCGAGTTTTTCCTGACATACATGATGTTTTCATAAATATATTGACAAGGTACTGTCATGATGTTAATATCCTTAAACTGTTCCCTTAAAGAATCTCGCCTACGTAGGTTATATATGGCTCTAATGGCTCTTTTCTGCAGAATAAATATAGACTCGATGTCTGCAGCCCGTCCCCAAAGTAAAATACCGTATGACATTATACTATGAAAATAACTAAAATAGACTAGTCTCGCGGTATCAACATCAGTAAACTGACGGATTTTTCTAACAGCGTATGCTGCTGAACTAAGGCGTCCTGCAAGAGATGTTATATGCGGACCCCATTGTAGCTTTGAATCGAGTGTTATTCCCAAGAAAACAGTTTTTTCGACGAATTCTAGTTTCTCTTGATTCAATACTATGTCACACTCACTGTTTTTGACATTTGGTAGAGCAAATCTTATACACTTCGTTTTTTTCCCATTTAATACTAAATTATTAGCCGTAAACCAATTATGTACCTGCATTAGGGCATTATTTACGTCGTCAAGATTTGTGGCACGTCTGTTTATCGTAGTTGTTTATGTTAAATCTAATATTTTGCTCGACAGGTTTACCCTGAAGGTCTCCGCGAGCAGCTGCACTGGCTGAACTTCACGTACGACGTGAAGGAGATCGTCATCACCGAGAACGGAGTGCCCTCAATAGACGATGGCCTCGTGGACACGCAGCGGCTGGAGTACTACATGAAATACTTGGAACAGGTATCAGAAAATTCAGAAACACACTTTTTGTATTTACACGGTACTTATCACAACGAAATTCTACTAAGATCCTTTTTTATTTTCCGGATGGGAAGTAATCATATAACTACCCCTCTGGGAGGAGCAGGGGTGAGTGTCAGACTTGTACTAACTAAAACCCATTCATGTTCCGTCTATTGCCCTTTATGTTCCGGGGCCGCAGTATCTCTTCTAAAGAACCTTTCACCCCGGTAGGCGGTGGCCCTGGCAGGCCCCTCTGCTTTGCTGACATCTCTTTGTGGTGCGTGTGGAACTCGAACGCGCCGTCGACACGGCTTCTACTATGATATTTTTTTTCGGGTTGGTAATCATCCAATAACTTCCCCCGCTCTGGGTGACTAAAACCAACCCATGTTCCTTCTATCGCCCTTTACGGCGGTATCTCTCTTGAACAACCCGCAACCCCAGCTGGTCTACTAGGATACTTTACGTTATGATCTTTAAGTTAAGTCACTCATGCCTAGGTTGGTCCGTGATGGGTGACCTCTCATTACCTACATACATACCAAGTCTCCCGGCAGTCATTGGTTTACTTTTGGCATTTGTTACACATACCATACCACGTATACCAAGAGGTATCGTATAAGTATAAGCCCGTACGAACTGGGTTGTGGAGGTCAGATAGGCAGTCGCTCCATGTAAAACACTGGTATTCAGCTGCATTCGGTAAGACTGGAAGCCGACTCCAATATAGTTGGGAAAAGGCTCGTAAAAAATGATTAAGTGCTGCATCCAGCAGTTTCAACTGTTTCAGCAGTTTCGCTTCACTTAGGGCTGACATATAGAATGTGTGAAGCATAAAAAAGGGGTGTGTGTACTTATGTACACGCGTTAGAAGTTATACTTCTTTAGTGTAAAGAAAAAAAACTTTGGGAACCCATCCATTTCCAAACCTTGGCAAGGGTTGCTTAACCTAGCCCCCTGTGGTAACCCATGCATTTCCAAACCTTGGCAACGGTTGCTTAACCTGTCCCCGTGTGGTAACCCATCCATTTCCAAACCTTGGTGAGGGTTGCTTAACCTGGCCCACTGTGGTAACCCATCCATTTCCAAACCTCGGCAAGGGTTGCTTAACCTGTCCCCGTGTGGTAACCCATCCATTTCCAAACCTTGGCAAGGGTTGCTTAACCTGTCCCCTTGTGGTAACCCATCCATTTTCCAAATATTGGCAAAGGTTGCTTAACCTGGCTCCGTGTGGTTACCCATCCATTTCCAAACCTTGGTGAGGGTTGCTTAACCTGGCCCACTGTGGTAACCCATCCATTTCCAAACCTCGGCAAGGGTTGCTTAACCTGTCCCCGTGTGTTAACCCATCCATTTCTAAACCTTGGTAAAGGTTGCTTAACCAGTCCCTGTGTGGTAACCCATCCATTTCCAAACCTTGGCAAAGGTTGCTTAACCTGGCCCCCTGTGGTTACCCATCCATTTCTAAACCTCGGCAAGGGTAGCTTGGAATGTGAAATTGATTTGAGCTTAATAAAACACACCAAAAGAATATTTATTTATTATGAAACACGTGTTCTAAATATAAAAATACTAGAATATACAACATGAACATAGTTACTAGAACACCTATAACTAACTTCACGATGTCGCTGTGCGCGCGCAAATCACTCTCATCATTCTTTCCCATCGCGCCAAAAGAAGTATAACTTCAAAAAATCATAAGAATCGGTCGAGTCGTTTCGGAGGAGTATGGGAACGAACATTATGACACGAGAATTTTGTGTGTCTAGCTGGCGCTTGCGGCTTCATCTGCGTGATGATCGAAAAAAAATCCTATGCGTTATTCCAGACTATAATCTACCTCTGTGCCAAATTTAATCAAGATCCGTTCAGCCGTTTTGACGTGAAAGAGTAACAAACATCCATACTCACAAACATTCCCTTTTTGAATCTTTCTAATTGTATCAACCGTTTCAATGTTTGTCTCTCAGGTCCTGCTGGCTATACACGACGGCATCAACGTGACAGGGTACACCGCCTGGACTCTGATGGATAACTTTGAATGGATGAGCGGATACGCGTACGTATTAAACGGATTTTTAACACAAGTAAAGTGTCCGTGAAGGTAGGGTATAGTCGGGATAAATGCCAACGGAGGATAGATGAGTCGGAGGATAGATGCTCTCGAAGAATATAAGCCCCCGGAAGATAGATGCCCCGGAGGATAGGTGTCCACGGAGGATAGATGTCCCCGGAGGATAGATGTCCACGGAGGATAGGTAACCCCGGAAGATAAATGTCCCCGGAGGATAGATGCCCCCTAAGGATAGATGTCCCCGGAAGATAGGTGTCCCCGGAGGATAGATGCCCCCGGAGGATAGATGCCCCCGCAGGATAGATACCCCCGGAAGATAGATGCCCATAAAAACTTTACTCCCCTTTATTCATCTTTTTTATAGCTTATGCTTTTTTTGTCCGTTTCCAGAGTCCCTACTATCTTTGTACCAAAATTCATCAAAATCGGTTTTGCCATTTAAGCGTGAAGACTTAACAAACAAACTCACTTTTGCTTTTATAATATTAGTAAGTTGAGTTAAGTTAATATTAGTAATTAGCCTAGTTGCAGCTAAGAAATATTTACCAGGCGTTTAAACATTAATTTGCCTAGAAAACGACCGGTATCCTCCTCCGATCAGCGTAAGTGCGACTAGTGCAAACGGTAGCTCAGGTAATCGCGAGTAGCCACCAGCGGCATAAAAAAGTGCCTTAAGGCGCTCCACGGCGGGGTTGTGGGTCGTTCGCGCGGTTGCGGGTTGTTCGAAAGAGATACCGTGGCCCCGGAACGTAAAGGGCAATGGAAGGAACATGGGTGGTTTTAGTCAGTACAAGTCTGACACTCCCCCCGCTCCGCCCAGAGCGGGGGGATATTTGATGAAGTCCCACTCCAAAAAAAAAACCGCACCCCGTCGTGTAGCGCGGGATAGCAGATTTTACAATTATATGCAAGTATCTCAGACTGTATGAGTGGAGGTCAGATAGGCAGTCGCAGTCAGACAAATCACTGGGATGCCTTCCCGCGCATTTCCGCTTCGGCAGTGTGTTGTGATAGGCGTGATTTCTATATAAATTGAGTTGCCTAGCCTTTTCCCAACTATGTTGGGGTCGGCTTCCAGTCTAACTGGGATGCAGCTGAATATCAGTATTTTACATGGAGCGACTGCCTATCTGACCTCCACAACCCAGTTCGTACTGGGTAATGCGATACCCCTTGGTAAGACTAGTTGTCAGACTTTCGGAACACTGACTACCTGTAACGACTGTCAAAGATCTACAAATGACAGCCGGGACCAACGGCTTAACGTGCTTTCCGAGGCACGGAGGAAACTCGGTATGTAACGGTTGGTCACCCATCCACAGACCAACCTAGGCAAGTGCGGCTTAGACAAATATATTTAACACAAACAGACACTAAACATTATTAGCCGATAGATAGATTACTATTATTGTAAAGTGTTAAATAATACTTTAACAAATACGAATAAATTTAATTTAAATCCTAGCAATATGTTCCTATTGATCTCAAATTTTATTTTTTTATAATTTTTGTTATAATTTAGTTTTTTTAATATTTTATTAGAATAAGTACCTATAATTTTTGTTGACTTCGATATGAATAATTTATTTAATTTGGTAATTAATATTAAGAATTTGTTTAATTTGTTTGCTGTGCCCTACAGGGTCCATAATTGTACCTTAGCTTTAAGCCTATTTTAAGATCCTAAGACATTATGGAATGCAATAAAGATATGAATATGAATAAAGATCGACCCGACCGGCTGCTATTATTTAGCCACGAGCTCAAATTGAGTTACTTGCATACAATTGTAAAATCTGCCATCCCGCGCTACGCGACGGGTGCAGCTGGTTGAGCGCCTAAACTAACCTACAAAACTTTGTTTCCAGGGTAAAATTCGGTCTTTATGCCGTCGACTTTACCGATCCGAATCGAACTCGAACGCCACGCGAGTCAGCGCGGTACTTCTCTACGGTCACAAGGACGAGAATGATTGACCCAACCCAAGACAACACTAAACTAAACTACGTATAGATTGTTAATTAAATTGTAATTTATGAACCATTTTTTCTGTATTAAACACGATTTTCAATCTAACTTGACTTTTTTCTGCTTTTTAGGGTTCAGTACCTCAAAAGGTTAGGTATAAAACCACTATGTTATCCGTCTGTCTTTCTATCAAGACCCTTTATCGCAGTTACGCTTTACGCAGTTATTTATTATTATTATTATTATCTGTACGCCATTTAAAAACATTTAAGCTTACATACTCGCATTCCGTTTTTCCTTTCCACGTACTTAACCCTAAAAACCATTAGTCTCACTGTACTGAGTCACTGTTTTCACCGATTATTTATAAAAAGGCAAAAGAGCACTTATTTTGACCTTGTGAAGCAGTGTGGTTAAATTCAAACTTAAGGACTGATCAAACAGCGGCGAATTCCGAGCCACGTTTTAAAAGGGTTTCACGTTTCCAGGGTCAAATTAATTACATTCTATTTAGTCCGTCTTATAAATTATTCAAAAATAAGGAATACGTATTTTTTTATTTGTAAATTAGATCATCAAAAATGCACATTTTTTTCGTTGAAAAAAAAATGCAGCAACGCGTGACGTCACACGTAATTTAAATTGGCTATATTTTTGTCAGTTTTGGTGTAATTCACAAATAAAAAATACGTGTCCCTTATTTTTGAATAAAATATATGACGGACTAATATTTTTTTTTTTTGGATACTAGCCTATTGTTTCAATGATTACGAATTCAAGCAACTGTTCGTCCCACATTGACACGTGAGCAAACGTTCGCACAACGGCTCGCCGCAGTTTGACAAGATCCTTAACCCTTTTCTTGTTCATAGATAACTGTAATATTTTTTATTGTTTTTACGACAATTAATTCAGTCGTGAGCATGACTTATATCTGTGTGATTGTGTTCAGGTGAGCGTGATATAATAGTTGTCATTATGAATAATTAATTAGTCGTTGTTAAATGACTGGCAAGGAGTTAAAAACCAGTTTGAAAAGTGCAAGATATTTTTTTAGCAATAAGTAAAACTAAATATATTTAAAAGAGTTTTAATGCAGTTTCTTGCCGGTTTTTCTTCATAGAAAACGATCTACTGTAAGTTAATTTTATTGGAGTAAAAATATTATATATACAGCGTAGAAAAATAAGTATAATAACTTAAAGGAGACATTTCTTTGTTTTTGAAATGAAACAAAAAAACTGCATTCAAATGTTTTTTTATTTAAAACGCGCTTGCGTTGCCCGGAGCTCAAACCTTTTAAAATTTAATAAAAACAAACACTCGCTCTTTTATTACACTTCAGTTCTGTATTCATTTTTCATATGTAATGTAATACATTTAAATATTTCTTTTAAAAAAATTATAGAAAAACATATAAAAATAAACAGACAGACAGGCGCTTGGGTTCCTTTTTCTTTTTGAGGTAAAATAATATAATCCTTTATTGCTGTTAGTTTTTTCTATACAGTTGTTCCACTGATCTATTATATTGCATTTAAATACAACATAAATCAAACATCGACGATCGGATCGGTTTTTTTTACAGCTTGTCCTAGGACATAGGCGTCCTCTAAAGATTTTCATGACTCTCGATCTCTAGCTATGCGGATCCATTCGGACCCCACGACTTGTCTGATGTCGTCCTCCCAGCGTTTGCGCTGTCTCCCTTTATTTCTTATATTGCCCCTTTTTTTTTTTTTTTTCGGGTGGGAAATCATCCAATGACTTCCCCCGCTGGGCGGAGCGGGAGGGCATGTCAGACTTGTACTGACTAAAACCCACCCATGTTTCTTCTTTTGCCCTTTACGTTCCGAGGCCGCGGTATCTCTTTCGAACAACCCGCAACCCCGGCAGGCAGAGGCTCTGGCAAGCCCCTCTGCTTTGCTGACTCTCTTTGAGGCGCGCGTGAAACACGAACGCGCCGTCGACACGGCCTGTCGTCAATCGACGGACGGACGGTGAACTACCCATTGCCTCACCGCCCACAGGCCCGCATCTACGGTGGCCGGAAGTCGTCTCGCGGCGCCCGGCGCCATGTGCGTCTCCCGCGGCGGCTGGGTTGGGCAGATGTTCTCTCCCTCAAACGCCCGGCCACCTCCTTCGCTAGCATTACTGCTTCGCAGAAGGTGGTGACCGCTTCCCATTCCCTCTCGCTCCGGACCATGGCCTGAACCAGGGCCGGACGCGAGAGATCGCCGCCGCCGATCGCCTCTACGAGGGCACGGCGGTGCTCCGCCCAAGCCGGGCAGATCGCCACTGTGTGCTCCACCGTTATATTGCCCCTTGGGTCATCATCTGCCTAGCCTTTTCCCAACTATGTTGGGGTCGGCTTCCAGTCTAATCGGATGCAGCTGTATATCAGTATTTTACATGGAGCGACTGCCTATCTGACCTCCACAACCCAGTTAGCACTGGGAAATACGATACCCCTTGATAAGACTGGTTGTCAGACTTTCGGAATACTGACTACCTGTTACGACTGTCAAAGATCTACAAATGACAGCCGGGACCAACGGTGTAACGTGCTTTCCGAGGCACGGAGGAAACTCGGTATGTAACGGGTGGTCACCCACCCACAGACCAACCTAGGTAAGCGCGGCTTAACCTAAAGATCGACCCGACCGGCTGCTATTATTTAGCCACGAGCTCCTCGGGTGTTGCCCCTTGGGTACCACTCTGTTATTGTTTTGGTCACACTTTTCCTTAGTTTCCCTCAGCATGTAATGTCCTGTCCGTTGCCACTTTAGTGTTTTGCACACTGAGTGCATTTTTAAATCTTGTTTTATTTTTAATCTTTTCCAAATTAACCTTTTCCTTTCTTTTCACTCCAATCACACTCCGTTATATACTGTTCTGACAGACTTTTATTTTGTTAGCCTTTTTACGTAAGTTACCTTAAAAAACAATCGGCATTTATGAACGATCATTATTTAAGAATGGCCTGACCAATTTATTTCAAACTAGCTTTCACCCCCAGCTTCGCTCGCGTTAAATTCGGTATAACACACCAAGTAGACCTGCAGTTTTTACTTTTGCGCCTGATCGATTTGTAATAGCAACGCTAAGTTTTCCCTTTTCTTTCCTCGTTCTCCGTCATATCCTACTTTTTTAAAATAAAAATTAGCCTATGTCCGTCTCCTGGTTCCCAACTATCTCTGTACCAAAATTCATCGAAATCGGGTTAGCCATTAAAGCGTGAAAAAACAAACTCGCTTTCGCTTTTATAATATTAAGTAAGGATACCAAATACATATCTATCTACATATCCTACATATCATGTTGTCGAGTGTAGTTTTGGATGCAAGGCTAATTAAAAAAAGCTAATTGCTTCGTTGCTTTTTCCAAATGTGTTGAATATAACATACAAGCCTGGATATTTTATCACGGACTTCAAACTGAAACTCAAAAGCATTTATTTCAATTAGACCATTACAGGCACTTTTGAATGTCAAGTAACAACATGTTGAAGCTACAGGGGGTCTACTCTAATTCTACGTAAAACGAAATTGCGGCCGAAACTTCGAACGTTTTCTACCACGGTTTCATTTCATTTCATTCATTTCGAAATTTTTGGACGTCCGAAGTTTATTTGACATTAAAATTTTCTAAACCTACTCTAATTCACGCAAAATGATATAGAGTAGGGTTACAAACGTAACTACTTTTTACTTTCGTTCGTTAACGAAGTTACGTTTCGGAGAAAGAGAGTAGACCCCCAGTCGCGGTCACAAGACAAAATAACTTGTGAAAGTACTATAGTTGCCCATTCCAAAGCGTTGATCTCTATGGAGAAGATAATATAATTCCGTTAAGAAATGTCTGATTCTATAACTGAGTAAAAAAGTGACATTGGCAAAAAATACTATTATCTTCATCTAAGTGCTTAATGACCGCATAAGCGAGACATGCAAATGAACCATACCTATTGTTTATATCTGTGAGAAATTTAATAAGCAAATTTTAATTTTACATCTCTAGTGGTGGCGGCGTAGCAAGATGGTGTTCGTAAATATGTAACACTAGCTGGCGCCCGCGGCTTCGCCCATGTGATATAGATAAAAAGTTATTCCAGACCATAATCTACGTCTGTGCCAAATTTCATTAAGATCCGTACAGCAGTTTTGACGTTAAAGAGTAACAACACACATCCATCCATTCTCACAGACATTCGCATTTATAATATTAAGTGGTAGAGTAAGATATAAAAACTAAGAAATTACTGGGGCTCTAAAATTCATAATAGATTAAATAATATGAATTACGTTCCATTCGTAAAATGGCCATATTTTAAGACTTTTAACGTACACAGAAAATATTTCTGCTGCGTAAAAGTCCTATATAAAAGTACTTTGTGGTGTGGTGCATCTTTTCTCAACGTTTTATAAGTGCCCATGTAGGCCTATGTGAAATAAAAAGATTTTGATTTTGTTGTGAAGTATCGCGGCTCATTGTATAAATCTTATTTTTCAGCTATTGCATAGCTTCTATCGCGGGCCTTGAGCGTGGAGACCGAATCCAGAAATTTCGTAACGAAAAAACCTAACACTTTCATTACGAATACGGTCAGTTATTTAGCGTTAGCCGCGTGTGGTAGAGAATCGAATAGTCAATCGACATTACGCTGGTTCAAACCCAAGGTCTTGTTTCTCTTTTTGCGACTTCTTTACATTGGAGGTACTTTTTCAATATTATATTTAGTTTTTTTTTATTGATTGCATGTTGATAAACAATGTTATGCAATAGCTTTACCGCGGTTTCGGTAAAAATTAAACTAGAGTCATGAAAGTAGAATGAATGCTGTGGATTTCGTTTTTAATGAACCACTGGTTAAAACGTATATCTGAATAAACACTGAGGAATGAAGTTATACGTGACCTACTGCGAACTAAAAAGACGTGATATTGACCTTATTGTTGAGGCTGTTCAAAGAGGTCAGTTACGTAGTACTATAAGAAGTAAATTACTAAACGACCTGAGTATTGATAAATGATGTTTATTTTGCAAGTAGGTTTTCACAAACACTTTTACACTTTAAAAACTAGATGAGGCCGGTGTTTTGTATCCGACTACTCTGAGAAGAAACAGCCGAAACAAACTCAGAGGTCATAGTCTCTTTTAAGGTCCGGACAAAAAATCTTGGTCAACTTACATGAGGACTATGCAGATTAGTGGTCTTTTTAAGAAAGCACCACACAGATTGAGTGGACCTGTCCAGTCAGTGCAAGCATTTGTCAGTTATCGTGTATTTGAACGTTACGGTAAATCAATAATACAGTACTAGCAACTGGTGTCTAAATAAAACTAGATGTATTCGAACGTGGTCGAGCAAAGAATATTTAAGGATTGCTATCTGCGAAGGAGGTGACCGGACGTTTGAAGGAGAGAACCTCAAAAAAACCCATCCGCCGCGGGAGACGCTCTAGGCCGTCTATGGATGATAAGCAATGGGTAGCTCACAGTCCGTCCATCTATCGGCGCGTTCGTGTTCCACGCGCGCCTTAAAGGGATGTCAGCTAATCAGGGAAGCCTGTAAGGGCCACCGACCCCTGTGATCGGTGGCCCGGTTGGGTTGCGTTTTAATCGAAACAGATACCGCGGCCCCGGAACATAAAGTGCAAAAGAAGAAACAGGGGTGGGTTTAAGTCAGTAAAAGTCTGACACTAGCGTCCGCAAAAAAAGGGTTACTAGCTGGTGGGTTCCGTGATTTATGCCTGTCCACGTGGAAAAAGTGATACTTTATGTATGGACTAGCTTCCACACGTGACTTCGTCAGCGTGGCATAGTTACTTTTGGCCAACGCTAACTTTAACCCGCGTCATCGAATAAAATATAATTATCTTTCTCTCCCTTTTTCTTCCATCTTCCTCTCACTTATCTCATTTAAAAAAAATAGCCTATATAATCCGTCTCCAGGGTCCCAACTATCTTTGTACCAAAATTCATCAAAATCGGTTTACGTCCGGTTCCAATAAACAAAAACGAGTCGTTTTGCTTACGGATAGTAGGATTTTGACATGACGTCTCATAGAACTTACTAGCTGTTCCACGCGGGTTCACCCACGCTGCTCAGCACCTGTTGGTTGTAGCGTGATGTTACATAGCCTATAGCCTTCCTCAAGAAATGGACTATCCAACACTAAAAGAATTTTCCAATTCCAACCAGTAGTCCCTGAGATTAGCGCGTTCAAACAAACAAACAAACTCTTCAGCTTTATAATATTATATAGTATAGATGTCAAAATACTACCATCCGTAAGCAAAACGAGTCGTTTTTTGTTTATTGGAACGGGTGCTTATGCTTAACCATTTAGGCGTGAAGACGCAACAAACAAACAAACTCACTTTCACTTTTACAAATATTAGTAAGGATATTATTATTATTTCTAGTATTCTGATCTGCGGATCGTGGAGCGCGGAACATCTGAAGTTTCCACCTTCGTTCATGTTTGGAGCTGCTTCCGCAGCGTACCAGGTGGAAGGTGCATGGAATGTCAGTGGTAAGATACAACGTTACAGCGTTTTTTTAGGTATTTGGATCCAAGGGATGTCTCTGTGTCACATTAGTGAACCTTTCTTTACCTAAATAGGTGGACAGTTGTAAAGAACCCGTACGTCAAACGCAAAACTGAACCCTTATTGGATATCTCGAGAACGCGGAACAAATATTTGTATGGCCTACAGATAGTTGTTTCGGGTCTGACTGTCTGTGTGTGTGAGTTTAAATGTTTGAAACCGCACCCACGATACAGGAGAAATTTTTAGTATGGGACAATGCTTTTTAAAAAAAAAAAAACGGGTGCTATGCAAGCTAAGCTAAACAAACTAGCTCTTTGTCTGTAACCCGCATTAAATATTTTTCATCCCTCAAGTTTCTTGACCGAAACACAAAATTAAATTGCTTCCCTGAAACGCTGAGCTATGGCCAGTGCCGTATTATCCATAAGGCACTTTAGGCCAGTGCCTAGGGGCCCACTATGACCGGGGGCCCAGCACTCCCAATCAAAAAATTAAAAAAGGGGGATTGTCTGGTTTATGAAACCACGGTAAAAGTGAAACTTTTTTCACTTGAAGGAAGACGTCCTATGCAATGTGATGACTGAAGTCTGTTGGTGATGATGATGGTACCTTAGACATTAAAAATTTGAGCGAGCTGTGCCTAGGGGCCCCGAGATGGTTAATCCGGCCCTGGCTATGGCCAATGCTAACCTTGCTTTAAAATTCTAGACAAAAGTCCTGGTTTATGGGACCAGCTTTTACACGACCGTCCTGAGCTGGTGGGGGATGGCAGCAATGGAGACGTGGCGTGTGACTCCTACCACCTGTGGAGGAGGGACATCCAGATGTGCGAGGAACTGGGGCTCAACTTTTACAGGTAACTTATTCATAATCATTTATTTGCTAATATGGGTAATTACATAAAGTTGTTAATGAAATAGTACAGACCAACCATATTAAACCTTGTGGCATGCAAGACACAAGCTTTATTACTTTGACGGGCCTGTTGGTCTAGTGGTTAGTGGCCCTGACTGCTGAGCCGGAGGTCGTGGGTTCGATTCCCACCCAGGACAAACTTTGTGTGATTAGCATGATTGTTTGTTCTGTGTCTGGGTGTGATTTATCTATAATATGTATGTATTTATAATTTGTATAAGTATGTATATCAGTTGTCTGGCTACTATAACACAAGCTCTGCTTAGCTTGGGATCAGATAGCCGTGTGTGAGTTGTCCCAAGATATTTATTTATTATTTATTACATAGAAATAATATTAATGTCACCAGAAAGCTATCGTAAATTTAAGGAAAATGTCAAGATACATTATTTTGAGAATAAGAGATTAAATAAGAATAATAATTAATTTTGTTCATTATTTGATAATTTCATCATGGCAAATCATAAAATTAAACATAATAATTAACTCTCCCATGAATGTTTTGTAATATTCAGCTTATATTCCCTGTGGAATTTAGGCCTTCTTTCACACCATTATGGCCTGTAAGGGTGCGACCTGATTTAATTTTAAATAATGAAATTCAATTAAAAAAAGAATTTGTAAAATCGGTCCTCATTTTCAATCCCAAATATTTGTATGACCTACAGGTAGTTGTTTCGGGTCTGGCTCTTTGTGTATGTGAGTTTAAATGTTTGATAACGCACCCACGATACAGCCAATTCTTAGTGTGGGGCAATGATAATAAAAAAATCGACATAATAGACGCCTAAAAAACACCAATAAAAATGTCAATCGTAAGTCTATTGTACTAGAATGGCACTACAGAGAATACTAACTTCTTATACTACTACAACTATTAAATAAATAAATATAATTCTTACTAATATTATAAAAGCGAAAGTGAGTTTGTTTGTTTGTTAATTACTTCTTCACGCTTTAATGGTTAAACCAATTTTGATGAATTTTGGTACAGAGATAGTTGGGAGCCACGAGACGGACATAGGCTAATTTTTATTTTAAAATAAAAAAAATGGAATGTGAGGGAGAAAGAGGGAAGAAAAGGGAAAACTTAGCGTTGCTATCACAAATCAATAAGGCGCAAGGGTAACTGTATTACTTCAAATTTAACGCGGGCGAAGCCGCGGGCGAAAGCTAGTATCAATATAAATTTAAACTACTATTACTTTCTTATTTACTAATTACTTATGTAAAGTCGCCGAAGATATAAACTAATTGCTCGAAGCGAATTGCTCTTGTCTGGGCCACTAAACACTATTAAACAAGCTTTTCTTACAGGTTCTCAATATCCTGGCCTCGTCTCCTTCCATCTGGTTATCCCAACCACATCAGTGAGGATGGCAAGAACTACTACAACAACCTGATTGACGGTCTACTGGAGAAGGGCATCCAGCCTCTGGTCACCATCCACCACTTCGATCTGCCGCAGTCTTTGCAAGACCTAGGTAATAAGTTACATCTTAAGTACTGATTTTATTTATTTGTGGAAGAGAAATAAACAAAATTTATTATTATACTAGCTTTTGCCCGCGGCTTCGCTCGCGTTTAATTCGGGGTAAAACAGTTCCCCTTTTGCTGATTTGCAGGTACTTGCTACTTGTAGTTTTTGACCTAGCGCCTTATTTATTGTAATAGCAATGCTACGTTTTCCTTTGTCTTACCTCTTTCTCTCCCAACCCCCAATTTTAAAAAAATATATCAATAGCCTATATCCGTCTCCAGGGTCCAACTATCTCTGTGCCAAAATTCATCTAAATCGGTTTGTCTATAAAGGCGTGAAGACGTAACAAACAAACTCACTTTCGCTTTTATAATATTGGTAAGGATATCCTCATTTATTTTTGCTGATGATAATTCATCAAATAACTTCCCCCGCTCCAGGTGGAACAGGGGGCAGTGTCAGACTATTGCAGACTAAAAGCCACATATGTTGATGACACGGTTGGCGCAGCGGCTGAGCGATCGACTGCTGCGCTTCGTGCCGCGGGTTCGATTCCCGCACGGAACAAATATTTGTATGACCTGCAGATAGTTGTTTCGGGTCTGGCTGTTTGTGTATGTTAGTTTAAATGTTTGTAAACGCACCCACGATACAGAAGAAATCCTAGTGTGGGGCATTTTTTTTTAATAAAATAAATGTGTTCCCTCTTTTGCTCTTTATATTCTCGGCCTCTCTTTATATTGTGCGAAATAGATACTGCTCTCTTTCGAACAACCTGCAACCCCGGCAGGCAGTGGCCTTGCCCCCTCTGCAGGATATAGGTAGACCTAAGACTTGTCAGACCGACGGTCAAACCCCTAGATAGTAACGGCTATCTAAACTTTATATATCTTTTAATTTTCTCCATTTCATGATTCATAATGTAATATTACAGCCATTTATGGTCCATAATTATTATTGGTCCCCAATCATGATCTGATATACCTAGATTGTTATCTAAATAGTTATTGTTTACTAGAATACAATAAATAGACGCATGATAACTTTGTGAATTTCCAATAATCTAGTTTTATGACAAACTAAATTTCGTTTATTGCTAAGATGATATATTATTAGCTGATTAAAGCAGATTGACCGCTAAATTAAATGCCATAAAAATACGTTAAGAATTGGTTTATGGTACCTACTTATAAATATGATTTGATTTTTATCTATTCCACTCGTTAATCTAAGCTTCTTATCCTTATTATGGTTTTTTGTTACCTCTTCACGCTTTAATGGCTAAACCGATTTTGATGAAATTTGGTACAGAGATAGTTGGGAACCAGGAGACGGACATAGGCTATTTTTTATTGTAAAAAAATGTAGGGATGTGAGGGAGAAAGAGGGAAGGACAGGGAAAACTTAGCGTTGCTATTACAAATCAATAAGGCGCAAGGGGAACTGTGTTACCCCAAATTTAACGCCGCGGGCGAAATCTAGTCTAATATATAAAATTCTCGTGTCACAGTTTTCGTTGCCATACTCCTCCGAAACGGCTGGACCGATTTCAACGAAATTTTGTGTACATATCAGGTAGGTCTGAGAATCGGCCAACATCTATTTTTCATACACCTTAGTGAGCTGCGGGTGAACCCGCTGGGCACTACATAGTAGTACTATAAAATTATAATATCGTTAAAGTATTGTGTGTTCTCTTAATTACGTATAACCAAGCTTGGTTAGAACATACAATAATTTTATGAGTAAAAATTAACTAATAATGAAAATAGAAGCATTATTTAACTCAGACTTTTTATCCAGGAGGCTGGGCGAACCCACTCATAGCCGACTGGTTCGCAGACTACGCAGAAGTGGTCTTCTCCCTCTACGCCGACCGCGTGAAGTACTGGCTCACCATCAATGAGCCCATGATGATGTGTGATGGTGGCTACGCGCAGTTGGGAGCCCCATACATCGACGACCCGGCAGTGGGCCGGTATCTGTGCAATAAGAATGCGTTGATAGCTCATGCGAAGGCCTACAGGATCTATGATGAGTTTTATAGACATAAGTATCATGGTAAGTTTGGGGATGCATTAGCATCTAACAGCGCATTGATAAATGTATTTTACAAGTAGGTTCTTACAGACACTTTTAAAACGTCTTCAAGTCAAGAGTGAATAGGTTATTTCTAGGTAAGCGTGCTTCGTACCCGACCACTCTGAGAAGAAACAGCCGGAACAAACTTTTTAAGGTTCAGACAAAAATCTTGGTCTAAATACATAAGGACTACGCAGATTAGTGTCTGAAATGGTTTTTTAAGAAAGCACCACACAGATTGAGTGGACCTGTCCAGTCAGTGCAAGCATTTGTCAGTTATCGTGTAGCTCGACTCATAACTCAAGGAGCTCAATGTCACGACGAACAATACCAAAAAAAAAAAACATTAGTGTTAGTCCGCTGGTAAATTGTCCAAAAACCCGGTGTTTATAAGGTAGACTGTAGCTGTGGTAAATCATACATCGGTCAGACGAAACGTACTGTGGCTTGTAGGATTTCTGAGCACATAAGGGCAGTGAAAAATAATGACATTCAAAAGTCGGCGATAGCTCAACATCTTTTGGAAGCAGGATTGAACCACTGGATTGAGTTACATAACCCTCAGGTCACCTCGACAGAACGCCACTATATTCCTAGATTGGTAAGAGAAGCAATCGAGATTACCAAATATAGGAACTCAACCGAGAAGATGGGTTTCAATTATCAAGAGCCTGGAATCCAGTGGTTCAATTGTGTAAAAACCCAAAAAGTAGGGAAAAAAGATCGCTACATGATACAGTGAGTTTTGTGTGTCGAGAGCAAAATCGAGTTGTGAGTGACGGTGTTAGTGGTAACGAACGCAAAAAACGAATAAGAAAGAGGGTAGATCGTTTTGTCTGCTCGTAAACAACCACCCGCATTAACTTCAGTTCATCCATGATCATGGCGTTTGCAACATCTCCGAAATATCGGAAACTCAATATAAATAATAAACATGGTAAATATCCCGTTTCAAGTGTTAATTATAATATTAGTAACCATGTCAGTTTAAAAACCTATATAAACTATAAATATAACATTTTTACAGGAAAAATATCGCTGCCAACTCTATTCTTCTGGTTCAAGCCATTCACTCCAGAGGACCAAGAAGTCACTGATCTAACTATTGATCATTGGGTAAGATCTTTTGTTTGGAAGCACAATTGGGTAGTTGACACCATTAACCAATAATTAAAAAACACAATTTTTCTGAAAGAACACCTTATTCTAGACCTGAGAACTCCATTCATTTCAAAATAACTTTAAAATTTGATTTTTAGTTGCTTTTAAATCAAGAAATAGTTGCATCATTGACTTGACAACTTAGTGACGTCATCGGTTGCGAGTCTCATACAAAATCTATGGGGGAAACGCGTTTTGACAGCTCGTAAAAAGTATATCAATTGATTGGTAGTGTCATCTACCCTATTGCTCTAACCTAAGATGGAAGCAACGGCTTCCCATCCAAAAAAATGGGTCCACCCTTTATAGCAGAACTTTTTATGTCATAATTTTATTTTGCATAACAACGGATGGCATAAACTTCACTTCGCAGAAAATAGTTTAGCAGACACTCATTTATCATACATTCTAAACTCATAATTTTGTAAGTCAGAATCATCTCTAGGCATAAACTTCATATGCATAATATTTAAAAAGTAGAAACATCATATCGCAGAAAGTTCACAGTCAGAATCGTCTTTTGGCATAATATATTTTTTATATTGATGATCATTAAACGGCAGAATTGTCATATCGTAGAAAGTTTATAGTTAGGGTCATCTTTGTCATTATAAGTTGTCATTTATTTTAATTCATTATTTCTTTAAAATAACGTCATTTATTTTAGTTATTGTTTAATTGAATTTGAGATAATGTCATTGAATTCAATAAGTAATTAGGTAGCCTAATCTAAATAGTTCAGTTCCGGGTAACCTACTTAAAACAATCTCTTTTTTCTATTAACGCAAGTCGTTTCTGGCACTCGCCGGCCGCTGCCGCGGCACCGATCGCTTCGCTCGCTCGGCTCGTGCGTAGGGGGTCACAGTTTTAACCTAACCTAACCTAGTCATTACTGCCGTCTGTTTAGTATGCCAAGTGAAATTATACCAAATAATATATTATGTGAAATTTGAACTCTGCGAATCGTAATTATACCAAATGTAATTCTGCCATCTTAAAAGTATGCCATTGTTAATTCGAAGTTTTAAACATTATGCCAAATGATAATTATACCAAATATTTTTTATGCCTTTAAAATGTTCGTTTAAAGAAAATTATGCTAAGTGTGTTATGCCAAATAAATTTCGGAGCATCAAGATTCTGCCAGATAGAGGGAACCCCAAAAAAATAGGTATTTCGCATAATTCAAAATATCTGATGTGTTTTGCAAATTGCATGTCAGTGTCAGGTTGTATGTTAATTAAAACGCATCAGACAACACAATGTTTTAGTGCGTTACAATAAGTGACGTGATTTTTAACTCCAAATAATTAGCAGATACTAAAAGATTAGCAGATCATCCAATTTCTTTTTAAACCTGTAGCTTATGCCCTTGCGCCTTTTATATTAAAATAGCAAAGCTAAAGAAAAGAAAAAATACTTTTATAATTATAGAAGACCAGCTTTTGCCCGCGGCTTCGCTCGCGTTAAATTCCGGGTAACACAGTTTCCCTTCTCTGATTTACAGGTACCTGCTACCTGTAGTTTCAGTCCTTGCGCCTTATTTATTGTAATAGCAAAGCTAAGTTTCCCTTTTCTTTCCTCTTTCTCCCTCATACCTCAATCTTTTTATTTTTTAAACAGAAAACGGCCTATGTTCGTCTCCAGAATCCCAACTATCTCTGTACCAAAATTCATCGAAATTGGTTAAGCCATTTAGGCGTGAAGACGTAACAAACAAACTCACTTTCGCTTTTATAATAATTATTAGTAAAATTAATATGGGACCACCTCAGAAGTATCATCTTTCGACCAAAAAAAATTAAATCGGTTCATAGTTGGCGGAGTTAACGGTAAACACACAAAACAAAAAATACAGTCGAACATAGAACTTCCACCTTTTTCGAAGTGGGTTAAAAATAAACCAGGCCTAAGTGATCCAATAGGAGAATTTCGGAACTCCAAAAAAACACGCTAGCTTATACTAAATAATATACCTAATCTATGTTTCTATTAGGAAGGTCGATACGCTCACGCCATTTTCTCCAAGGAAGGCGGATGGCCACGTAAACTAGAAAAAATATTGAATGACATCGAAAGGAAGGAAGGATACTCGCGACCAAGACTGCCGCCTTTCACTCCAGAAGAAATAGAACTGGTTCGAGGTACGTTTTTTGTATTAAATTATTAATAGGCCTCATTTCCTATGGTGGTTAGGTAAATCTACTGAGGCAAGAAGAACCTAAATACCGCGACCAGGGTTTCGCAACCTAATGGCTTAAACGGAACCCTTATACCCGTCCGTATTAGGGCTTCCCATCTCGCAGCCTGAATTCAATCTCGGTATTTACGGGACTAAGAATTTGCAAGCCCGCGGGATCTCGGTAATTGCGGGATCCCGCATGTTGAAAATATTCTCATTTATATAAGATATAAATCTCATTTATATTAAATTGAGAGAGTTGGTGTCTTCTATGATCTGCTTCACATAGTGATGTGAAATTACTAACGGCATCTGCATTGGTCCGGCTACCTCCTTCGCTAGCATAACTGCTTCGCAGAAGGAAGTGGTCTACCCTAGGATTTATGGTTACTATAAACATGCCATAAAAGAAGTTGTACTTTGAAAAAATATAATGACGATAATGACTCTTCCTAAACATTGCTTATTTATTATTTTCAGGAACTTATGATTACTACGCGTTGAACCACTATACAACTCGGTTGGTGCGAAGAGTGCAGCCAGGAGAACAACCAGGCAAATGGCTTTTCGATGGCTCAGAGGAACTGAAGACAATCATGGATAAGGATCCTTCGTGGGGCACTACAGTTGTTGATTGGTTTGCGGTGAGACCCTTTTTTTTGATGTTGGAATTCATCAAATAACTTCCCCCGCTCTGGGCGGAGCGGGGGGGGGGAGTGTCAGACTTTACTGACTAAAACCCACCCATGTTCCTTCTTTTGCCCTTAACGTTCCGGGGCCGCGGTATTTCTTTCGAACAACCCGCAACCCCGGCAGACGGAGGCTCTGGCAAGCCCCTCTGTGAGACTCTTTGAAGTAGATTATTCCCTATGCAATTATAAAATGAACTTTGCAAAAATCCATCCACAGTTGAAGGAGAAATCGAGTAACAGACTAAAAGGGAACCTATTTTTGAAATCGGTTTAAAATCTTAATATATCAAATCACGTGTCACGTTGTTTGTCCGCGATGGACTCCTAAACTACTTAACCGATTTAAATTAAATTTGCACACCATGTGCAGTTTGGTCCAACTTAAAAGATAGGGTAGGTATGTATGTAGGGTAGGTAGGGTATGTAGGGTAGGTAGCGTAGGTAGGGTAGGTAGGGTATGTAGGGTAGGTAGGGTATATAGGGTAGGTAGGGTATGTAGGGTAGGTAGGGTATATAGGGTAGGTAGAAAGGTAGAAAATTGCATTGCAACGCATGCCGGGGCACAGCTAGTAGTAATTAAAACCAAACAAGTGCGAGACGGATTCGCGCACCGAAGGTTCAGTACAAACTTGTACAAATCTGCTTTTATCGATGTCAATGGTGGTCAAGATAAACTCATAATTATGCAACTGAATTACGTTCTGTAGAAAAAAAAAATGTTTATTTGTACCAAGTGTTTCAAGTAAAAATATGATTTACAATACAAATATGCCTTAAGATAAGGTAAATAATGTTGAGTATTTGAGTTGCAGCCAATACCTAAATCAATATCTTGTAATTATAGGTACAGGGTGCAATTGAAGTCATGGGCATAATTTTAAACTAAGGCTCTACTCACAATACATTGTGACTAGTGCATTATACTCACTACTATAACGGAAATCAAATGAGATATTTTCTGTGCTTGTACAAAAAATAATCATGTCTCTCAAAGTTTTGGTTTTACTGAGACGAAAATAGGTTTATTCAGAGGGCAACAATATTGTCTGTCGTTTAAATTAAGAAATGATGAGCTTACATTTTCGTAACTTTACAAAACAAAATTAGTGTCCAAAAAATATGCAAATCAACGAAAGTTTTGTAAACTTTTTTGTGAAAAGAAAATGGTGTATTTTTTTTGAAAATCAATAAATTTGAGTACTAGAATGATTGTTATATAAGTACATAGAATATCTCTAGTCCGTAACCGGACACATTGTATACATAATCAGTATGGCAAAAAAAAATCCTTACTAATATTATAAAAGCGAAAGTGAGTTTGTTTGTTTGTTACCTCTTCACGCTTTAATGGCTAAATCGATTTTGATAAATTTTGGTACAGAGATAGTAGGGAACGAGGAAACGGGCATAGGCTAATATTTTTTTGAAAAAAGTGGGATGTGAGGGAGAAAGAGGGAAGAAAAGGGAAAACTTAGCGTTGCTATTACAAATCAATAAGGCGTAAGGGGAACTGTGTTACCCCGAATTTGGCAAAAGCTAGTTATAAAGATGAATTAAATTTTATTTAGTTGAATACGGTTCATTTTAATTTTAGAATATTTCAGTCAATGGAAGTAATTTTCCAGGTGTACCCTGAAGGTCTCCGAGAGCAGCTGCACTGGCTGAACTCCACGTACGACGTGAAGGAGATCGTCATCACCGAGAACGGAGTGCACTCAATGGACGCCGGCCTCGTGGACACGCAGCGGCTGGAGTACTACAGGGACTATTTAGAACAGGTAATCATAAAGTGGAAGTGTAATTTTTGAGTAATTTTTTTTAGTGTCGCTACAATATTATTTCGTAGTTATTGTTGGTACTGACAGTTGTTTAAACTGTATCCTTGGCTTTTCTGACTACCGCCTTGGTTTTGTAATCACTTGAATTCTGTGAGAATATTTGTAACCATGAATCTTGCCTTCCAGGTCCTGCTGGCTATACACGACGGCATCAACGTGACAGGGTACACCGCCTGGACTCTGATGGATAACTTCGAGTGGCTGAGTGGTTTCGTGTAAGTTATAACCTGTTTAAAACAACTTCAGAGGTGTCAAGAGACACCCGGATAGTTCGAAGTTATTATTTGTTATGTACAAAAAACCTGATACACTCAACAAAAATAATCGTCGCAACACCACACTGTCCAATGCGAAATAGAATGACGAAATGAAAATTACTGGCTTGCTTTCTATGAGAGAGGGAGGTCTTAAGCAAAAAATGTCGTTACACATTTTGGTCTTTTTTCCCCCTTTTGCAACGTGCGATATTTAAGGAACTTCGTTCCAAAAACCGTTTGCAATATAGGTATATCTTTCCGCTTCAAAAATTATTGAAGAATCAAAATTAGGATCAATGAGATGAAAACCAAAGCTTGTTGATATAGCAACAACATTTACAGAACTGGGCCTATATATTGCAACCGTGAGACACGCAATATTGTCTTTTGGCAAACGAATTGACGACCGTGTTTTGTTTATATATCTAATATATAAAATTCTCGTGTCACAGTTTTCGTTCCCATACTCCTCCGAAACGGCTGGACCGATTTAAACGAAATTTTGTGTACATATCGGGTAGGTCTGAGAATCGGCCAACATCTATTTTTCATACCCCTAAGTGGGCAGCGGGTGAAACCGCTGGGCACAGCGAGTACGTACATAAAACTACTCCACCAAGTATTGACCGATTTTCATAATTCTTTTATTTTCAAATGGGTTTCTACTTCCGAGATTGGCCCATATCAATTTTTTATTGTCGCGTGTTCGATCCTCGTACTAAACAAATATTTGTATCGCCTACAGATAGTTGTTCCGGATCTGGCTGTTTGAATAACGCACCCACGATACAGCAGAAATTCCTAGTGTGGGGCAAAGTTAAAAAAATACGTACCTACAGTTTCGACACTTGGAGTTAGTTGGTCTTGACGTTCACCAGCCGATATCGATATATCGTTATAATTTTCTTCCAGTGCCAAATTCGGCCTCTACGCTGTGAACTTCTCGGATCCCAATCGGACCAGAACACCGCGTGAATCAGCACGGTATTACTCCTCTGTAATAAGGAGTAGAATGATACACCCGACACAAGACGATACCAAATTAAATTATGTTTAGATTGTTCAATAAATTATGATGCATTTTTTCCTTGGCTTGTTTTTATTTTTGTTGTTCCTGTCTTGTTTCACTGCAATGCCTGATGATTCGAGAGTTAGAATTGTTAAAGCGGAAAGTGAATCCTATCGAAGCAGAGTTGGCCCATTTGTAGATACTGTCCAAAGATCTAGAGATCAAAACACAAGAAAAGAGCCAAAATTTCCATTCAGAATGGTGTTATTAAACGTTACCAAATACAGAAAATGGATGATAACTCTCCAATAAAAAAAATGACGCTGTTTTTGCTGCGAGCTTACGCACCATTTCATGGTTCAAAACAGAGTTTCGTCAACGGATTTAATTCAAGGTGGAAACTAAGTCCTTAAGTGTACACATAACGAATTCTGAAGGCCTACTCTCCTGTTTTGAAAAATGGAAAATCTTGTAATGGATTGAGGCTGCAAAAATCTATCGTTTCTCAAAATTTTGGTTAATAAAATTGACACACGACCTACCAGTCTTTCCATACCGTCCATCGAAAAGGACCGCAAAGTAAATTTTGATATCATAGCATATTTTAGCAAAATAAAGTCACGCAAGCGCATTTAGTATTTGTCGTTTTATTTTAAGGGTGCTCAATAGAAAATCGCCCCAGATTGCCAACCCATGATACGCCGCCACTGATAGTAGGTAACTCTAAAACATCTGTAGGTACTCCTTTTTTTGCGGATGGGAAATTATGAAATAACATCCCCCGCTCTGAGCGAGGGGGATTGTTAAATTCTTCCTTTTCTTGCCCTTCATGTTTCGGGGCCGCGGGATCTCTTTCAAACAATACGCAACCCCGGATCTGTTGCGAATTGTTCGAAAGAGATTCCGCGAGGTCATACAGAACGAAATGATTTCGAAATTTATTACTATAATATTTTATGACTCAAAAAATATAATTACACCAAAAAATTGTATATAAAAAGTAAGTAAAGGAAAAACAACACACTTTATTAGTTGGTTAGTTCCTTATAAATAAAAACAACCGTGTTTTGCATAGTTTTTTATGTTAGGTGTTATTAAAGGTTTTTTATCAGGTATATATTTTTTTTCAATATTGTTTTTTGAAACCGCTTTTATAATATTAATCCTCATTTTGATTTTGATTCTGGTGGTAATTTTAATTCTTTTTTTTTTAATTTCATTTTGACATTGTTTCTACTGGGTACTATTATTTGACTTTGTCTGGCTATATTTTTTATGTATATTAACCAATACTAAAAACAAATATTTAATTTGTTTGTCATGTTTGTTCTTGTAGTCTCGTCAGATGTCGTTTGGACATATCGTTGGCTGGTTGCGTAGTTCCATCGCACCAGGAGAGATATCGCTACTAATAGTACTCGTATTTAAATGTTGATTAAACAATTAACTGATGAGATCATTTTATTACAATAACAATTACAAAGCATATTTTAAAATACTTAATTACCTAGCTGAATACACATATTTTTCAATAACATGACTTAATTTCAGCTTAATAAATAATATTAAATTCATATATTTTATAATACCTATATATATTTAACTACTTCAATTGTTTGCGAAACAAAGTAGAATGCGAAATTTAATTAGATAAATAATTTAGGTGACAACACCAGTGTTTTTACACTATTGTCTTGTAAAACGTAAAGTAATTTATCACTTTTATAACTTAGGAAGATCTTCAAATTTAAAATCTAATCTAATATATAAAATTCTCGTGTCACAGTGTTAGTTACCATACTCCTCCGAAACGGCTGGACCGATTTCAACAATATTTTGTGTGCATATCGGGTAGGTCTGAGAATTGGCCAATATCTTTTTTTCATACCCTCCTCTAGAAAAGGAGCTGAGCAGCGGGTGAAACTGCTAGGCACAGCTAGTTTTATTATAATAATTACTTTATATAGCCTAGGCGGGCTATGTAGGTAACCTGGGGCTGCGGGTTAGTTCAGCAGAGACACCGCGGCCCGGAAAAAAATAAATAAATAAAAATCGTTTATTTTCAGGCGTCAACGGCCCATAGCTTGTTAGTAATCAGTACAAACTTAAAAACTATGTTAATATGTAACACTTAGACACACATAAGTACAACATGAAAAAACTAAAACACAAATACACATAAAAAATACAGCCAAGGTAAGAGGAAGATTTACTAAGTCCCATGTCTGACATGCAGCTTGATAAATCTATCCATTGTAGGCCTTTCCATCCTTTCTGCAAACACCTTCAGAATGCTATTGCTGCTTCCTCTCAATCTGCGTATCACTGATGCCACATTTTTGCGCATGATCGCGAAATAATCGTTAGTGTGCACATCTAAAACCATAGATGGGTATCTTCAGCTCCGCCCGGAGCGGGAGAAGTTATCTGATGACTTTCCATCAAAAATAAAGTTATGTAACAACAGGAAACTTGCTCATCATTTTCTTGCCCTTGTTCCATTCTATTTGGGGTCGGCGCAACACGTTTTCTTTGTCCATTCTCTCCTATCAGACGTCACGGCAACACTTACTCCTTTTTTCTTCATATCATTCCTTACACAATCCATCCATACTTTCTTTGGCCTTCCTCTCGCTCTCCGTACATCAACATTCAGCTCTATCACTCTTTTAGTATCATGTGCTTCGACCCCTCTCATTACAAATGACCATACCAAGACAAACGACTACTTTTCATTTTTTCTGTAACAGGCGCAACTTTCAAACTTCCTCTAATTCTTATTCCTTACTTTATCCATTCTTCTCACTCACCACATCCATCTCAACTTTCTCAACTCCACTACATGCAATCGTTTTTTCATCTACTTAGTACTACGGAATATCCCAAAAGCAATTTAAATTCTATTTGAACTGACGTTAGTCTTTTTTTTTCTTTCCCTATCTGAAACTTAGTCAGTGGGTACAAAACATAAACAAGAAGAGGTATTACAAAAATCCATTAATCATAATAAAAATATAATTACTTCCAAAAGACCCTTTGATAGTATAATTAATCAAAATCACGTAAAATCTTTTGATCGGGTGCTCCTGCATCATTTATGATCTAAAAAGGCATCTACAATGTTATTCATCTTTTGGGAATTTATATTAAGGTTCCATAAACTGAGAACCTTATGATATAAAAAATAATGTGGAACTAATTAATATTGTTATTTAATGACGTGATGATGCAGTAAAATTGTTTATTTACTAGCTTTTTCCCGTAGCTTCGCTCGCGTTTAATTCGGGGTAACACAGTTCCCCTTTCCTGATTTGCAGGTACCTGCTACTTGTAGATTTTGCCATAGCGCCTTATTTATTGTAATAGCAAAGCTAAGTTTTCCCTTTTCTTCCCTCTTTCTCCATCATTTATAACGTTTAAAAAAAAAACAAAATCGGTTTGCCATTTAGGCGTGAAGACGTAACAAACAAACAGACAAACTCTCTTTCGCTTTTATAATATTATAGCTTTTGCCCGCGGCTTGGGGTAACACAATTCCTCTTTTCTGATTTGCAGGTGCCTGCTACTTGTAGTTTGTGCTAAACTCACTTTGGCTTTTGTAATATTAGTAAGGATATGATAATAATCTCTTAGTAGATATAAAAAAATGAATACTCGATTATAATTTGTGTGAGATAGGTACCACTATACTACAACAAAAGAGCCTGATATAAAAGACATTTTTGCCAAAAAAAAACATAAAAAAGAAAAAAAAATACTGACTACCAAAAAAAATTAAAAAAAGACGGAAAATTCATTCAATTCCGGAAGCCACTGGCAATAAAATATAACAAAAGGCAAACAAAAAAGTTTTTTTAAGAATCTTCATAATTAACTACCTAAATGCATTTCATTCGACCGCTGTCTTTATTATATTTATTATGAGGTAAAAAACTGATTATCTTATCAAATTGCCGTAGGTCTGATCTGGCGTTGTTGATAAGCTGGTCACACACGAAATTATATTTAACCGACTGCGCGATAAAAAGGGGTTTAGGTTTTTTCATCACGAATTTCTTAGTAGCTTTGTGATAGGGATGGTATTATGCACACCCCTTACCGTATGGGGTCCCAGGTTTGATTTAGAAGTCAGGCAAAAAGTTTTTTTGGGTTTTTTCAGTAAGATTTTCTCAGTTACAAAAACGCCCACCCTTCTCTGGTATCTAGTGTTTTAGCTGGGAATAAGATTAAAAAAAGAGTGTCCATGGAGTTTCTTGTTTATTCTTCTCCATGGAGAGTTACGCGGGCAACTACAGTACTTTCACAAATAATTATGCTTTGTGACTAGGACTGTAGCATCATTCTTTTGTTTCTTGTCATTCATAACGATAACGGTCTAATTGAAAATGCTTGGAGTTTGAGTTTGAATTCGGGAGTTTCTTCGAGAATGGGCCGTTATCTAATCTTTAATTAAGCTTCTAAAATCTGCTTTTATCGATGTCAATGCTGGCCAAAATAAACTCATAGCCAAGATGTGAATTTCAAAAGTCACATGGATACTTGAATAGATTAAATCCTTACTAAAAAGTGAGTTTGTTTGTTTGTTTGTTTGTTACCTCTTCACGCTTTAATGGCTGAACCGATTTGGATGAATTTTGGTACAGAGATAGTTGGGAACCAGGAGACGGACATAGGCTAATATTTTTTTGAAAAAAGTGGGATGTGAGGGAGAAAGAGGGAAGAGAAGGTAAAACTTAGCGTTGCTATTACAAATCAATAAGGCGCAAGGGGAACTGTGTTACCCCGAATTTAACGCGGGCGAAGCTGCGGGCGAAAGTTAGTATCTGATAAGAAGCTGCTGTTTTGTTGGTATTAATAGATTTGTTTATTTATTTTTAAAGCCAATAAACTTCTACTTATACGTCAATTTGACGACACGGTTGGCGTGTGGAGATCACGTGACACGCATGTCGCGGGTTCAATCCCCACATAGAACAAGTATTCGTGTTGTCTACTGATGTTCCGGGTCTGGCTGTTTATGTAAGTTCAAACTTGCGACAGAAACGGATATATCTTTGATTGCGTAGACTTAGAGTTGTTTTTTACAGCTCTAACGGACCACACATTTGAGTATATGGTTCTAATTTCAAATCGATACTCCCATGCGTTCCCGAGATAGAAGGTCTTGACAGATATACAGACAAAAAAAAAGTTAAGTAAAGTGATCTTAAAATGGTTCCGTTTTTGCCTTTTGAGGCACGGAACTACGGAAGCCTTAAAAACTTTTTTGTAAAAAATAAAGCCGATTTCCAACAAAAAAAAAAGTGTAAAATTACTTTTGCTTCCGGAAGTCCGAGGCAAAAAAGTCAGCGACTTCCGTTTTATTTTTTACAAAAAAAGTTTTTTTCTTTTAGAAATCAGTAGACACGCATAAAAAAAGTTTTCGACGAATTGAGAACCTCCTACATTTTAGAAGTCGGTTAAAAAAGAGACAACGCTTAGCAAACATAATGTTGTCTCTTTCTCCCGATCATAGTAACAATGGCTTTTACCAGTAAACAAAGCATTAACCAGATACCACTTTATAACACTAGAATTAAATTGTCTGTTTGAATTACAACCAAATAGGATTAAAACGCTTATCCATATTAAGATAACGTCGTGAAATCCAACAAAATAAAACTTACTTTCTATCACTTTTATACTACTTTAAATTATCATTTTACTTTTTATATCACTTTACTTTCTATAACTTACTTTCTATACCGATCTTACCGATTTTTTCACTAATGGGAAATCTTCAAATAACATCCCCCAACAACATTCATTAGTAGTTTTTGGAGTTTACCTACTCCTTAAGAATCGATTTTCATATATAAGGCGCCCGGTATGAGAAAAATCCGAGGGGTAAAACCTACTAAAGTAACGAAAATGTGTCACGTTTTTGGTGCGCACCTTTAGTGCGCAACTTTCTAATTTGGCTGTGAGTGTATTAAGACGTACATATGCTGTATAGGCGACTATACCTATATACTATATGTTATTGGTTGTTATTTACTTGTTTTTCATTAATTTGTGAATTTACCCTTTCATATGATATTAATCTTTTTTCAATTGAATAAACTCTTTTTGCGTACTTAAGGAGTAAACTCCAGTCGTGCGTCGGAGCTGACACACACACTTTTAGTCCTGGCCGGGGGACTTAAATTTATTAAGGTCACCAGGATAGACCGGTTAAGCAGATAATAACTCAAGAGAGTTGAACTGCGAGTGGACCTATATGGGTGGAACGGGGGAGTGTCAAACTTGTACTTACTAAAACCCTCCCATGTTCCTTCTCTTTCGAACCACCCGCAATCCCGGCAGGGTTTTTGGCACCTCGAAGGTTAAAAATATATAAATAAATATTAATTTATAAACCGACATTGACGGTAAGTATACGGTTTGTTGTATCGTGTGTAGCTAGACTTAGGTAATTTATGGTTTTAAAAACATCGTACCGTAAACTTAAGTAGCAGTCACTTAGTGAATTCAACATTCATTCATTCATCATTCTTTTTTTTTTTGTTTAATTTTCATTCTTGATTCAACTTCACACACTGATAGGGGCTTTTATTCAAGGCTTAATACAAGAAAGAGTATGTTTTTCCAGAGTTTGCAATTTAAAAAAAAATTGTTTCCAAAAAAATACAAACATCCTAAAAAAAACACACAATTAAAAGGAGAATGACCACGACAATATGGACCACGGTACAGAGTTGCATCAATTCCAAAGTTGTTTTGAATGGTTTACAAATTAACCAAATAACCATCTACAATTGCTTTTTTGGAATCAAAACCCGTATTTCCAAGTTTTTTTTAAAAACGTTACTTAACCTCAAAATAGAAATATCCGGCGTGTATAGAGGTAAGTTTATAGGTCGTAGTTTGGAGAGCAGATTAATGAGCATATCTGATGGGATAGAGACTTAAATAAATCAGTACCTTGCCTCGATCAACACCAAAAAAAATTTAATATTTAAATCGCAATAAACAAGCTTAGCATGCACCACGCGCAAATTGTCATTGGACTTTTTGACAAATTCAATTTGAGATGCCAACACATTGGTGTTGCCACTTTAGATTTTAAATAAAAATCGATTACTCGAATAAATACACTCGACACATAATTATTTCAAAGGACTGATTTAGTTTTGTAATCATTAATTTATTAAAAAGTTTCGATTTATATCAAACTGAAGCAAGATAATTTAAAAAAAATCTATGCAAACATTCATATGTATCGTTAGCCAACAAAGTGAAATTGGTTTTGAAAGCAAAATATTAATACGACTACTGTGTGTGAAATACTAATTATTTCACACCACAATATAATCTCGCTTTATTATTTACTAGCTGTTTCACCCACGCTGCTCTGCACCTGTTGGTCGTAGCGTGATGTTATATAGCCTATAGCCTTCCTCAAGAAATGGACTATCCAACACTAAAAGAATTTTCCAATTCCAACCAGTAGTCCCTGAGATTAGCGCGTTCAAACAAACAAACAAACTCTTCAGCTTTATAATATTAGTATAGATTATAATATTAGTATAGATAAAAACCTCGCGATTTACCTTTCCCTTGACTTTACATTTATATTAATTTGTAATCGTATGCAAAAAAAATCGATTACAGTTCTCAATATATTTACTTATTTTGATTATGGCAACACTTTAACGTAAGAATAGCCGGCAGTAGGTAATTCATTTTATCAAAACAATTTCATTACTTACTTATTAAGTTTACAAAATAAACCCCTATACAAAATTGGCATTCTAATTGCAGAATGTCTTCAAAAATAAAGAAAATAATTGTGATATAATTTGTATCTTGATGCATGAGAAAATCTAGTACCGTTGATGGTCATGATCCTTTAATAATATTAATTTTGCAGGTACTTGCTACTTGTAGTTTTTGCCCTAGCGCTTAATTTATTGTAATAGCAAAGCTAAGTTTTACCTTTTTTTCCCTCTTTCGCAACAAACAAACTCACTTTCACTGTTATTATTAGTAAGGGTAAATGTTATAATTCTGTAGTTGACTTATTAAATGACACTGACATATGAACTGTGTAATTGAATTAATTGACATACCTAATTATCGAAGCGCTAATTTGATTAATTATAATTTATATTTCTTTGTGTGTATGTGTGTGTGTGTGAAAGTTAGGTTATTATTTTAATTTTAATCTCAATTATAAAAAATAATAATTAATGTTTGCATGTCTTATACGAACGTGGGTCACCCAATTATTGTTACACCTTATTTTATGTACAGACGCCAGCAGGTCAAGCTACCCGAAACTGGCAATTTTTCACAATGGACATTGAACCTAATACTTTAAAAATAAAGTCGAAAATCTATCAAAGAAATCTGACAGATTGTAGTTCCGAAAGTCGTTGACTTTTGTTTTTTAACTGACTTCTACAAAAATGAGAAGGTACCTCAATTCGACTGCCTTTTTTGAATGTTTGATGCTTGTTTTCGCTGTCAATTTTGGGGCGATTTTCTAAATTATTTTATGATTGAAAGCGTTTACTTCCGAGCTGCTACCCTACAATGACGTCTTAAAGCAGAACTTATTCCATTGAGGGAAAGAGACAGAGCTATACAGGGTGTCTAGCACCATCTCTTTAAGCTACACAACGCTGATTTAAAAGAAGTCCCAGGGTTTTTCTTGCAGAATTAAATTAGTTGGTTGCAGATTTTTTTTAATGTAGACACAACTAAATGACACATGGCTAAGTAAGTCCGAGAATGACTCACTTCTTACAATGAAGTAGACTTTCACGAAAAATACCAATGTCACATATTGTGTGTAACATGTGTAGGTAATTGATTGGGCCGTTCATAAAAGCTGTCCAAATGATTGGCTGGACGCTTAGTGTCAAACATGTTGTGGGCGATAGCACTTGTTTTATGGTACGTACTTGACTGTTTTCGCTGTACATAACATCTTGCAGGTGACATTTGCTAAACCGTTCCTTTTTAAGGAGGAGGTTCTCAATTTTTTTTTATATTTTCACTGATTACTCAAAGACGCCTGGACCGATTTTCAAAATTATTTTTTTGTTTGATAGGGTATAGTTTCCAGGTGGTCCCGTATCAATTTTATTTATATTGGTTAGTTAGTTTATGAGTTATCGACACATATTTTTATCCAACTTTTTTTTCTGTCTTCTTTGGCAACTGAGCCGAAATTAAATATCTTGGGACAACTCACACACGGCTATCTGATCCCAAGCTAAGCAGAGCTTGTGTTATGGTAACCAGACAACTGATATACATACTTATATAATTTATAAATACATACATATTATAGATAAATCACACCCAAAATTATCCATCTTATCAGTAGATATATCACTAAAAATGTCTTGACATCTAATGTCACACGCACGATACTGCAGCGAAAATAGTATAGTTAAATACCCACATACCTAGATAAAATTATTTTGTTAAAGTTTATCGACCTTCATAGAAAACCGGTCTATAAAAAAATATCTATTTTATTTAGGTATTTTTTCACGCATTCTGAAACGGGAAGTGATAATTATGAAAATTCGACTCGGTTTAAATACGTAAAGTATTTTTCAGGCCGCTTTTTATTCACGGACTAAACTAGGTAGGTTTATTGTACTACAACTTTTCACTTCCTTACTATATCCTTACTAATATTATAAAAGCGAAAGTGAGTTTGTTTGTTACCTGATTTTGATGAATTTTGGTACAGAGATAGTTGGAACCCTGGAGACGGACATAGGCTAATTTAAATAAAAAAAGTGAGATAAGGGGCAGGAAAAGGAAAGAAAAGGGGAGAGAAAGACTTATTTTTTTCGATCATCAAACTGGTTAAAGTTAGCGTTAGCCCAAAGTAACTATGCCACGCGGACGAAGTCGCGAGCAGAATCTAGTTTGTTTTGTCTTTAAGCGATAACGATGTGTAATGTTTTACAGTGAATATTATATTATATTTTATGCTACCTCATTTCATTCCTTAGGGCTTCAGTGAGCCATTCGTGTGGCTACAACCTGCAGTTCCCGCCATGGTTCAAGTTCGGAGCCGCTTCCGCATCATATCAGATCGAAGGAGCCTGGAATGTTAGCGGTATGTATTTTCAAAACACTTCCTCGAAAACTAGCCCTTATCGCATTATGATACGGTTCAACATGCAATGTATTTCACAACCTGAAATTAGGAAAGCACAGGAAAAAATAAATATAATGATTAATGATAAAAATACTTTCAATTCTGTTATTTTATTTCTTCAAAAGTGTTATAATAGCTTCGTTTGATTCAAGGCCCATTTGTCAATGCAGCTCTCAGCTCCATAACACCCTCGCCTACTGACTCCGGTGTGAATTTCAAAAGTTACTCCACTTGAATCAAAAAGTAATGTGTAAATTAAGTTCTCTAGTATAATTTGGTTTCGTGATCACTTCTCGTGCCTTCTCTGTATGAGAAGAGGCCGATGCCCAACGGTGAGAAGATAATAGAGTTGAACATTTCTCCTGTGTTGTAAAAATTTGAACTTACATACACAAACAGCCAGACCCGAAACACCATGTGTAGGTTTTACAAATATTTGTTCCATTTGGGGGTCGAACCCTCGAAACACAGCGTAGACGTCAATCGTTCAGCCACTGCGCGCTGTGTTTACTAAATGCTGTCTTAATTGTACCTACTATAAACATATATTATTTCATATGATATCTTGTTTTCAATTTTTTTTTAATAAATGTGTCGGTTTTAATAAATATCTCAATAAAAATCAAAATACTTTTATTACACATACATGGGCACTTTTAAAACGTAAAAAAGGTGCACGGTTCGGGTTGGTTGTTTCCTATGAAGAAGAACCGGCAAGAAACTCCATGACTTCATGACATCTCGTACTGCAACCCACAATAAAAAAGAAACTTATTCGTATTTGTGTCTCCTGCCTTTTCTTCAAGTGTTAAAGTGGTAATTGTGGTTGATGTTTCATTGGTGTATTAGATGGGCGTGATGTAGCTCACCATCCGTCCGTCTATTGACGACAGGCCGTGCCATTGACGCATTTGCCTGCCGGGGCCACCGCCTACCGGGATTGCGGTTTATTCGAAAGAGATACCGCGGCCCCGAAACATAAAGTGCACTAGAAGGAACATGGGTGGGATTTAGTCAGTACAAGTCTGAAATTCCCCCAGAGCGGGGGAAGTCGACGAATGTCCCATTAACAAAAAAAAGGTGTGCTTTAGGAAGATGAATGTTGTGTGATTGCTGTGAGTCTGTTGTGTGTGATGTGTGTTGAATCTTTGGTGCTCTTGTGGTCTCGGTGTACAAACATACACAGTGACTCCTGTTATCATATGTATCTTGTTTTCCAGACAAAGGTGAAAGCAAATGGGACCGCTTAACTCACCGCTATCCTGAGTTAGTGGCAAATGGATCTAATGGCGACGACGCCTGCAAGTCCTACTATTTTTGGGAGAGAGACATCGAGATGGCTGAGGAAATGGGCTTACAGTTTTACAGGTACTTGTGAACATGTTAAATCTGTTTCTGTGAATAGAAACAAAGAAAATAAGTTTATTTGGCACATGACACACGTGCTCACTACATTTAAACAAAGAGAGAAACCATAAAATATCTAGTCACAAAAATACGGTATTTTGTTAATTTGTTTCTGATTACCTGAAATAACTCAATAATAATTTATATAATCACCTCGACTAATATCTAAGGAGGCTCTCGTTAGGCAGCTGGATTAAAGGCTTGATACAGTGCGCGGTACTTCTGGACACGGCTCGTATTGTTAGGGGGTTCCTTTCTTTGGAGCCCGGAAAGCTGCCTGGAGCTTGGATCCTGTTCCCGATACCGATGGGCTACTAACTATTTTTTATTACTACCACTTATATTTTAATATCGAATATGTAAAAATACAAAAAATATAAGTAAAAAATAAATAAACGAACTAAATGTTGCCATAAAAGAACGTCTATACGTTTATAGGTAGACTGAGAACGTCTTGTGGTATGCGTAGTATAATTTATTGTCGTATTATCTTAACTAATTTGTATAATGAAGGCATTTCATGTACTGATCTGTTGTCACTGAAATAAATATAGACATTTAAATAGTTCGTCTTGTCTAGGTTCTCAATATCCTGGCCTCGCATCTTACCGACTGGTTTGGCCAACAACATCAGTGCGGACGGCGTGAACTACTACAACAACCTGATCGATGGTCTGCTGGCGAAGGGCATCGAGCCCATCGTCACTATATACCACTGGGAAATGCCGCAATTACTTCAAGATTTTGGTGAGATTTAAATAAATAGATAGAATATTTTTTATTATGTAGCAGGTACCTGCAAATCAGGAAAGAGGAACTGTGTTACCCTGAATTTATCGTGACGAAGCCGCGGGTAAAAGCTAGTAAAGAATAAAAATTTGTTGTATATTAGCTGTGCCCAGCGGTTTCACCCGCTACTTAGATCCGCTTTAAACTTAGGGGTTTAAAAGATAGATAGTAGCCGATTCTCAGACTTACTGAATATGCATACAAAATTCATAAGAAACCGATTCTTATGAATTTTGTTGTCGAGCCGTTTTGGAGGATCATGGGAACGAACATTGTGACACGAGAATTTTATACATTAGAAGAAGATAAATGTAACTAGCTTTTGCTTGCGGCTTCGCTCGCGTTAAATTTGGAGTAACACAGTTCCCCTTTCCTGATTTGCAGGTACCTTCTACCTGTAGTTTTTGCCCTTGCGCCTTATTGATTGTAATAGCAAAGCTAAGTTTTTCCTTTTCTTCTCTCTTTGTCCCTCATTTCTCACTTTAAAAAAAAGTTAACATATGTCCATCTCCAGGATCTCAACTATTTCTGTACCAAAATTCATAAAAACCGGTTTAGACATTTAGTCGTGAAGACGTAACAAACTCACTTTCACTGTTATAATATTAAAGTAGGTAAGGATCACGTTTTCTAAATCTAAAAATGCACTTCTTTCTTCAGGCGGGTGGGCAAACCCTCAAATCTCCGACTGGTTCGCTGACTACGCGAGAATAGTCTACAGCCTCTTCGGTGACCGCGTGAAGACCTGGATCACCATCAATGAGCCGCTGGTGGAGTGTGACTTTTACTACGGGAAGGGTGTACTGGGTTCTCAAATGGAGTACTTCGTGGGCCCGTACATTTGTACCAAGAACGTGCTGCTGGCTCACGCGAAGGCTTGGCATATTTATGACCAGGAGTTCCGCTATAAGTGTAATGGTATGTGGTTCTATTTTTACCCGACTACAGCAAAGCAAAAGGAGATTTATCTCCTTATGTGATTTATGTGATTTATCTATAATATGTATGTATTTATAAATTATATAAGTATGTACCATGTTGTCTGGTTTTGGTTTTGGTCTGGTTTTTGCTAAAACCTAAAGCAACATGGATGGACAGAATGAGATGCGCAATAGGGTTAGGGCGTACCCCGCAGGCGACGCGCAGGGGCAGCACCCGGCCCCCGCGGGAAATGGACAAGGGTTGTTGCATCATCCCGGGCGGGTGCGACGTAAGAAGCGAGCTCGGGAAGTGAGATTGAGGTATGCTAGTTGGAATGTTGGGACAATGACTGGAAGAGCCAGAGAATTAGCGGATGTGCTTAAAAGAAGAAGAATAAATGTGGCGTGTTTACAAGAAACTAAATGGAAGGGTACAAAAGCAAGAGAAATCGGTGAAGGATACAAGTTTTTCTATTGTGGAAGTGATGGGAAAAGAAATGGCGTGGGAATAGTCCTTGATAGTAATTTGAAAGAAAGTGTCTTAGATGTAAAAAGGATTAATGATAGGTTAATAGTTGTGAAAGTAATGTTAGAGAATATGGTCTTGAATGTGATTAGTGCGTATGCCCCACAGGTAGGATGTGAAGAAAGAGTGAAAGAGAAGTTTTGGGAGGATTTTGATACGGTTTTGATGACCATCCCGGTGCAGGAGGAATTGATAGTTGGAGGTGATTTTAATGGACATGTGGGAAGAACAAAAGGATGTTATGAAAGAGTACACGGGGGATGGGGTTTTGGTAGATTAAATAACGAGGGGGAAACTTTATTACAATCAGCTACTGCATTCGATCTAGCAGTAGCCAACACTTGGTTCCAAAAAGCCGATGGACACCTAATAACTTATAAAAGTGGTATGCATAACACGCAAATTGATTACTTCCTCGTAAGACGCAACAATTTAAAGCACATCAAAGACTGCAAAGTGCTGCCAGGAGAAGACTTGGTCTCACAGCATAGACTCCTGGTTATGGAAGTAGTTTTACAAATGAGGCTTTCCAAACAAAAAGAGCGACCCCCTCCTAAAATCAAATGGCATATGCTAGAGAAGCCTGATTGTGCGAGGGAATTTATTGAGCGAGTGGTGGACAAAATGGTAGAGATGGGTGATTTGAATGACCTAAGTGTAAATGAATGTTGGAATGAGATGGCAAGGTGTATTAGGAGCGCAGCAAAAGGTATTTTGGGAGAGACGAAAGGAAAGGGCACAATAGAAAGGGATACGTGGTGGTGGTCGACAGAGATACAGAATGTGCTGAAGGAAAAAAAGAAGAAGTTCAAAGAATGGCAGAGTGTTGGAAATGAGAGTGTTAATTTGAAAGCTGTAAGGAAGAGTGAGTATGATGCTCTCAAGAAAAAAGCCAAAAGAGCTGTGGCCATAGCGAGAGCGAAAGCCCAGAACCAACTCTATGACACACTGGATAGTCCAGCAGGCCAAAAAAACCTTTACCGGCTTGCTAGAGCTAGAGAGAGAAAGTCGAAGGATGTTTGTCGGATAAAATGCGTGAAAGACGAAGCTGGAATGGTTATATCAGATGATGAGAAAATTAAGGATAGGTGGAAAGGTTACTTTGAAAGACTGATGAATGAAGAGAATGACTGGAATAGTGTGCTTGAAAATAAGCCAGTGAATGAGGGACTAGTAAGAAATGTTAGTATGGATGAAGTGAGGATTGCCGTGAATGGAATGAAGAATGGTAAGGCATTAGGACCGGACGGAATACCGGTTGAAGTATGGAAGTTATTGCGGATGGACGGATGGACGTGGTTAGCTTTATTCTTCAATAAACTGTTGCTGGAAGAGGCCATACCTGACGAATGGTGTAACAGTTCGCTGGTGCCCATCTTTAAAAACAAAGGTGATGTGCTGGAGTGCAACAATTATAGAGGAATAAAGCTAATGTCACACAGTATGAAAGTTTGGGAGAAAGTTATTGAAAGGCGACTAAGAGAAGAGAGCGAAATCACACAGAGCCAATTCGGTTTTATGCCTGGTCGGGGAACGACGGACGCCATTTTCGCTATCCGCCAGTTGTGCGAAAAATACAGAAGTGCACACAAGAACTTGCACATGGTGTTCATCGACCTCGAAAAGGCATACGACCGGGTACCGCGTGCGGTTTTGTGGTGGGCTCTTAAGGAGAAAGGTGTGCCTGGGAAGTATGTGCAGTTGATCCGTGCGATGTACAGTAGATGCAGTACCCAAGTCCGGTCCACAGCGGGCACTACCGGCACCTTCAATGTGGC
This sequence comes from Ochropleura leucogaster, assembly GCA_958449745.1. Taxonomy (NCBI): domain Eukaryota; kingdom Metazoa; phylum Arthropoda; class Insecta; order Lepidoptera; family Noctuidae; genus Ochropleura; species Ochropleura leucogaster. The sequence continues at coordinate 13,775,467 of OY288221.1, read as the reverse complement.
TGTCGGTCTGCACCAAGGGTCGGCTCTTAGCCCTTACCTCTTCCTGGTGATAATGGACGCTCTCACGTCGGACATCCAGGAAGAGGCTCCCTGGTGCATGCTGTTTGCCGACGACATTGTATTGGTTGCCGAGAGCGGCCAAGAGGTCCAGAGCAGATTGGAAGTGTGGTGGCAAAGACTGGAGAACGTTGGCCTGAAATTAAGCAGAACTAAAACAGAATACCTGTTCTGCGATTTCGGCGGTCTCTCCAGTCCTGTGCCCATAACCCTTGCCGGAACGCCTATACCGATCTGCTCCAACTTCCGGTACCTCGGGTCGCTTGTCCAAGGGGACGGCGAAGTAGACCGAGACATAACGCACCGGATCAACGCAGGATGGATGAAATGGCGACAGGTCACTGGAACAACTTGCGACCCACGGATGCCCCTCAAGTTAAAGGGGAAAATATATAAGTCCGTGATTAGACCTGTTGTACTGTATGGGTCAGAATGCTGGGCTGTAAAAAAGGTGGATGAAAAACGATTGCATGTAGCGGAGATGAGAATGTTGAGGTGGATGTGTGGAGTGACAAGAATGGATAAAGTAAGGAATGAATATATTCGAGGAAGTTTGAAAGTTGCGCCTGTTACAGAAAAGATGAAAGGAAGTCGTTTGTCTTGGTATGGACATGTAATGAGGAGGGATGAAGGACATGTGACTAAAAGAGTAATGGATCTGAATGTTGATGGACGGAGAGCGAGAGGAAGGCCAAAGAAAAGATGGATGGATTGTGTAAGAAATGATATGAAGGAGAAAGGAGTAAATGATGCCATGACGTCTGATAGGGGAGAATGGAAGAAGAAAACGTGTTGCGCCGACCCCAAATAGAATGGGACAAGGCCAGGAAAATGAAATGTACCATGTTGTCTGGTTACCATAACACAAGCTCTGCTTAGCTTGGGATCAGATAGCCGTGTGTGAGTTGTCCCAAGATATTTATTTATTATTTATTATGTATGATTTTGCTCCTAAATTACCTACTCGACTTGGAACTTGACATATGAGGTATCGTTGGAATCGTCTGCTTAATATAGGCTTATGTGGCATCGTCCTCTCGCAGAACAACTGACTTTCTATGTCCTCAGAATAAAAAGTAAAGAGCCGTTCTAACCAAAAAATTAAGGTGACGAATAAATAAAGCCTTTATTACAGACCAGCTTCGCTTGCTTTAGATTCGGGATAACACAGTTCCCCTTTCCTGATTTGCAGGTACCTGTAGTTTTTGCCCTAGCGCCTTATTTATTGCAATAGCAATGCTAGGTTTTCCTTTTTCTCCCTCATGTCTTACTTTTTTTTTTAAAGTAAGCCTATGTCCGTCTCCAGGGTCCCAACAATGTCTGTAACAAAATTCATCAAAGTCGGTTTAACCATTTAGGCGTGAAGACGTCACAAACAAACAAACTCACTTTCGCTTTTATAATATTAGTAAGGATTGATGAAGCAGAACCAAAATGCTCGCCCTTTAATGAAAAGATCGCTTTATCCGTTTTTCAGGAAAAGTTTCAGTTGCAAACCACTTAATATGGCTACTTCCGTACTCACCAGAAGATGAGGAACTAACGGAAGAAGCCAGACAATTTACTGTAAGTGTGTTTCTTATAATACAAGCATTGTTGCATGCGTTGCAATGCTCCATAAATGCCGTACACTGAATGGAAGATTGGGCAGGAAAGTGCTGGGGTGATGAGCACAGACGGGATGGAGATTCGGGTACTTGACACCATTAACCAATAATTTAAAAACACAATTTTTCTGAAAGAACTCCTTATTCTAGACCTGAGAACTCCATTCATTACAAAATAACTTCAAAATTCGATTTTTAGTTGCTTTTAAATCAATAAATAGTTGCATCATTGACTTGACAACTTAGTGACGTCATCGGTTGCGAGTCTCATACAAAATCTATGGGGGAAGCGCGTTTTGACAGCTCATAAAAAGTATATCAATTGATTGGTGGTGTCAACTACCCTATTGTGGGAAAACAACCTACTACTACTAGGTAGACAGAGCACCTCATTAAAGTGGCTGATAGAAACAGCAATGACACAGGACCAATAGTAGAGAGATTTAGATATAATGATGTTTATTTTGCAAGTAGGTTTTTATTTTACAAACACTTCACTCAATCTTAGCTTTGTATATCCAAATATTGAAGAAGAGTGAGAAAGGGAAATTTAATATTTGATACTTTGTGCCTAGCGATTAGGGCCACTTTTATCACTTAATGGTACGATGAAATAGACCTATACTCGACTACGACACGGTTGGCGCAGTGGCTGAACGATCGACTGCTGCGCTGCGTGTCGCGAGTTCGATCCCCGCACGGAACAAATATTTGTATGACCTACAGATAATTGTTGTGGCTGTTTGTGTTTGTGTGTTTCTGTGTTTCTAACCTCACCTATGATACAGGAAATTCATAGGGTGGGGCACCTTTTTAAAAAGGAGACCAATCGCATAAAAACTGCATTGAGTAGTTGAAAATACCTAAGAGAAGTGATAGTCACTTCTCTTAGGTTTTATTATTTTATACTATTTCAAGATATAACATAGCTCGTGGATTAATAATAGCAGGCGCTTAAGTCGATCTTTAGGTTAAGCCGCGCTTGCCTAGGTTGGTTTCTGGATGGGTGACCACCCGTCACATACCGAGTTTTCTCCGTGCCTCGGAAAGCACGTTAAGCTGTTGGTTCCGGCTGTCATTTGTAGATCTTTGACAGTCGTTACAGATAGTCAGTGTTCCGAAAGTCTGACAACCAGTATTACCAAGAGGTATCGTATTACCCAGTACTAACTGGGTTGTGGAGGTAAGATAGGCAGTCGCTCCATGTAAAATACTTATATTCAGCTGCATCTGGTAAGACTGGAAGCCGACCCCAACATAGTTGGGAAAAGGGCTAGGCAGACAGATAATGAACAGAGCTCTAGTTAAACTCATTTTATCCTGCGTGGCTTGCGGTACAAAAGCAAAGCTATTAACATTGTGTCAACTGACTTTTATGATGGAGTATAAACAGATTTTAGTGACTTGCACAATCGTGTCCCGTGTTGAATTCGCCTCTGTTTGCACAGAGTTTAAGATGATGGCGCAACTTAAGGGTAGCAAACGAAATACAAACTTTCTTAATTTTTTTTGGCAGTTTGGTAACTAGTGAGACCGCGGCTTTACCAGGATGATATGGAAAAGTTTTGACGTGAAAGAGTAACAAACATCCTTACCTCCATCCTCACAAACATTCGCATTTATAATATTAGTAGGACAATATAAAACTGGTCCCTTGGAGCTGTGAAAAAATGAACTCTCCAAAAATATGACCGCCTGTATCGCAGGTTTGTACGGAACCCTTAGTGCGCGAGTCCGACTCTCACTTGGCCGGTTTTTGGAGATGTACTCATTAAAACCATCATCTTAGTTACAAGTCCCATTGAATGAATTTTCATGAAATACATAGTTGTTTATGATACCTTAATGATGTTTCTTACTGAAGTAGATTTTACAAAAAGTTTTACACGCTAGTTGACCGGTGTTTCGTACCCGACTTCTCTGAGCAGAAACAGTCAAAACAAACTCAGAGTTCAAAGTCTCTTTTAGGGTCCAGACAAAGATATGCAAGATGGAAGGTTTTTATGTTCATAGTACCTACTATACTATAATGTTTAAAACTTTAAATATGGCTTTCAAACAATATTTAAGACGTCTTTCTTTCTCAGACTGGTCGTTTTACTCATCCCATTTATTCAAAAGAGGGTGGATGGCCACCTGTGGTCGAGGAAACAATCGCAAAGCTCAGCAAAGAACAAGGCTTCAAAGAATCAAGACTGCCAGCCTTCAGTCAAGAGGAGATCGATTTGATTAAAGGTAAGTTAACAAAGAAAGAGTCCATTATTTATTGTTATACCTCTTTGGTCTAAGATGCAGCTGAATACCAGGATTTTACATGGGGCCACTGCCTATCTGGCCTCCACAACCCAGTAACTCGGTAATACGATACACTTTGGTAAGACTTCTGGGTCACTGAGTACCTGAAACGAGTGTCAAAGATCTACAGATGATAACCGGGATCAACAGCCTCGCGTGCTTTCAAAGTCACGTTGGATACTCTACGGGCAGCTGGTCACCCATTCACGGGCCGTACTAGGCAAGAGCGGCTTGACTTAAAGATCGACAAGAACTGTAGTTATTATTTAGCAAGCAGATCCTTCCTGCTAAAATTGAACGCCATGACCAAAACAGCCTGCATAACACCACAGACTGCGTTGCGGGTTGTTCGAAAGAGATACTGCGGCCCCGGAAGATAAAGGGCAATAGAAGGAACATGGGTGGGTTCTAGTCATTACAAGTCTGACACTCCCGCCTGCTCCGCCCAGAACGGGGGAAGTTATTTGATGATTTCCATCCGCAAAAAAAACCGCAGACTGCCATGCATTGCTGAATCAACTTGATCAAAGAAGATTTACCTTATATCTACCTTCCAACAGGAACCTACGACTACTTCGCCATGAACCACTATTCCACCAGACTGGTAAGGAGACCCAGACCTTCGGAACCGATCGAGCATGCAATATTCACATATCTCGAAGACCTAGATGTTGTTCTGGACGTGGATCCCAACTGGACCTACGGTTATAGCCCTTATTTCGCGGTACGTAGACGGAAATTTGCTTACGCATTTTGCGCATGTCTCCCGCTCTCCCCCTATCATTTTGATACACTGCCTTTTTTCTTGCCTATCATCCAAATATGAGGAATCACCAGTCTATGGAAGTGGCACTGCCTGATTCTCTGTCCTCATTATAATCTGCATCGAGTTGCGGCCCAACCCAAGCCTATTTAGTATAAAAAGATGTTGATGTGACCAATTAATGGATGGCCCTCGCTGGAGAAGCCACTACATTAACCCAATGCTAGTCTTGATGAATTCTTGTGACTGTACCGTACATAGAAAAGCAGTACAAACACTAACCTGGATATATGAGTTGATAGAATTTTCACTTTTGCGTTTTTTGTTGAGAAGCAAATTCTGACAGTTTTTAATTTAATTGTTTTAATTTTTAAAATTTTAATTTAGTATTTGTTTGTTAAAATAGTATAAGGTTTACGTGTATTTATTAGAAAAGAGCGCATCTCGCCATCAAACGTATAGTTTGGCGAGTAATATTGTACTAATACCACACAAAAATTCTTTGAGAAATAATAATAAAAAAACTTACGACGACGGCGTTGTAGAATCGCCGGTCGATCAGCAAAACTAAACATCAGGAAACAAAATGTTTTCTTTTAAAACCTAATAGCTCTTGAAAATTTGGATCTAAATCACTAACTTCAAAGGAACAACTCAGAAATTGGCAATAGGTCTAGGGTCTAGAGGGCAAAAGCCTCCTTCACTCCACTCATCTACTCGTGCAGTTTGCTTCATCCTGCATTTTCTAACAGCATTTTAGTCTACCCCGACGACAACAGCCGTCTTCCGGCACCCACTGGGTGACAACTCTACCCACTGGTTGATGTAATATATTTAAAATTCTCGTTTCGACCAGGTATACCCACAAGGCATACGGGAGCAGATGGCCTGGCTCAAACATCAGTATGGCGACATTGAGATCTTCATCTCTGAGAATGGATACTCCACTGGCGGGTCCAACCTGGATGACGATGGCCGTATCTCTTTCGTCAGAGATTATCTAGAACAGGTAAAGTAAAACTGAGATTATTTTTAACCTACCATGACGTCTTAAAGCAGAACTTATTCCACTGAGGGAAAGAGACAGAGCTATACAGGGTGTCTAGCACCAACTCTTTCTCACACAGGAATTAGAACTGCCATAAGATGTCATGGTGACCCTTCTGGATGTTAATTTGTAAGTTTATTTGCGATCCCTCTTAACGGATAAACTGATTTCAATAAATTATTTGCTATGTCTTGATATGCACTTGTAAGGAGGAGGGACGAATAGCATGTAACTAAAAGAGGAAGAGACTGAAATGCATATAAATGTTTATGTATGATGTAGAAGAGAAAGACCAAGGAAACGATGGATGGATGTGTGAGTGGCCGCAATGACAAAGTTTCCTCATTTGAATCAAAATTTCAGGTCATCTGGTCTATTAATCAAGACGGTGTCAATGTAACTGGTTTCGCGTACTGGACAATCATGGACAACTTCGAGTGGTTGGATGGATACCAGTAAGTACCCATTGTGATTGTTGATCTACTAAATAATAAGTTTTTAAACTGACACGTTCACTGCCATTATTTAAAATATTTTTAACGGGAAATTTACCATATTTTGAGAAATTCCTAGTGTGGAGCAACTTTTTTTTTTAAATAAATATAAAATAACAATTTTTAAATAATAATAACACAATGAACCTTTTTACCAATCAATTTAATTATTTGCAGATCAAAATTCGGCTTGTACGAGGTGGACTTCTCAGATCCTATGCGCACACGCACCGCGCGCAAATCAGCGGTCTATTACTCGAATGTTATCAGAAGACGATCATTATACGTCCCACTGCCTTGTGAAACTAACCAGTTTGTTTAATAAATACTTAGTTGTACCTTTTGTTTTTTGAGGAAAATACACTGTTTTAGCTTTGTTTTTTTTTTTAAACTATTTTATTCTCCTCCCAAACCTACAGTTCCAAAACAAAAACAGCTTGGTATCTAAACATGTTTATCATTTATCTAAAATATTCAAAATTGTATGTATCGGATAAGCAGAACTTGATAAAGCAATCGATACATTGATCAATTTTTCAATGTCCCGTGCGCCAATACGTTAACAAATAATAATAACAATGAGTTTGTTTATTTATTTGTTTCGTCTTCACGCCTTAATTGCTAAACCTGCTAAACCTGGAGACGGACATAAGCTATTTTTTTTTAAGTGAGAAATGAGGGAGGAGGTAAGAAAACGGAAAACTTAGTTTTGTTATTATCATTAGTTACTAAAAGCACTAAGCAATTAATTTCTCCACTCTAGAGGGATACGGCACTGTTTCTCTTTACTACAGGCTACTGTGTAGCCTATTTAAAAGGACAGTCACCCCAACCTTTTATTGTAGCATATAAGTGTTTATTTGTTGAGTACAACACCATTTATGAAATAAAGCTTTTATTATTATCACCTTTATCTATACTAATATTATAAAGCTGAAAAGTTTGTTTGTTTGTTTGAACGCGCTAATCTCAGGGACTTCGGGTTGGAATTGGAAAATTCTTTTAGTGTTGGATAGTACATTTCTTGAGGAAGGCTATAGGCTATATAACATCACGCTACGACCAACGAATGCTGAGCAGCGTGGGTGAAACCGCGTGGAACAGCTAGTTAATAAATAAGACGCAAGGGCAAAAACTACAGGTCTGTAAATCAGGAAAGGGCGGCGGAAGAATCGGGGTGTTACCCCGAATTCAACGCGAGAGAAGCCGTGGTCAAAAGCTAGTTCTGTATATTAATGCATCTTTTGCATCGGTGGGAGCCGAGGCGTTGCAGTGACGAGAGGTGTGGTGATACATTGTATCTTTTATGTTATCTTTTGATGATTTTCAAAAGAAGATAATCATAAAGTTTCATGTTGTAAAGATAACTGATTGTTTTCGCAGTCACTGTTATCATGGATTGGATTCAGGTGGTCGTGTTCAGGTGAGAGAAACTATTGTTTTAAATGTGGTTTAAGGAAAAAAAATATTAATGTCAAAATATTAAATGTCAGAGTGTATGAAATAAAGGAATATAAACAATAAATAAATGAAACCAAGAAAAATTTTGACATTCACTGAGTAAATTAAATTTTAGCAGCCTGTTCCCAAGCCTTCATATATTCAAGAAACTAAAGTAATTTGATGTTATTTTGTCTGATATATGGACTGTATGTCTGAAATAAATGAGTTATTAAACATATTATTATTAAAGAGATGTCAATAAAGCAGAGGGGTCTCCCAGGGCCATCCACTGCCCCGGGGTTGTGGGTGTTCGAAACAGATACCGCAACTCCGGAACACAAATTGTTAGAGAAGGAACGTAGTAGGTGGGTTTTAGTCAGTAAAAGTCTGACACTCCTCTCCGCCCAGAGTTCGTTCGTTGTATGTTCTTATCAGTAGCCAGCACAGAGCCTGGATTTCTGCCTGCTAAAGCTATGGTATGGCAACCCGGAACAACCACCTGTAGGTCACACAAATATTTGTTCCGTGCGGTTATCGAACCCGCGACACGCAGCGCACCAGTCGATCGTTCAGCCACTGCGCCAACCGTGTCGTCAAATAAAAAATCATGTTTTTGTTAAACAAGTGAATATAAACTTTTGGCCAATTCCTTTTAATTAATTTTAAATTAAAGTAATCCTACTTTGATCTGCTTTTTCTGGTGAAGAAAGGTCTTTCTCCATTTTTTTTACGTGCTACCCATATGACTCTAGCCAGTCCGATCCACCATCTTCTTCTTGGTCTACTGGGACCTCACTGTTGGTTTCTGGTCCTGGGGCCTTAGTCTGCTATTACAATAGTGTCAGAATGGTCGATCACTGATCGCATAATGGTTGATTTTGACAAGTTTAGTATGTAGCAGATTACTAAACTTGTCAAAATTATTATTAATAGCAGACTAAGGCCCCTGGTCTCTCTCCGGTAATATCGTATTGCCGTTCAATTGCACTAGAGTGAAGGAAGAGAGACTGCACCTGTTTGGGTATTAATATTTGTCCTATTATATCGCGTGTCGCCATGGTCGGAAAAGGCCTATGGACAATTTTTAGCCACACAATCAGCACATTCAAGATTCAAGATTTATTAATTTGCAAAAACATGTGTAGATAATATACATGGTATGATGCTTATTATAGGTGTTAAAAATAATTTTCAGGCTCAACATATTTGACTATGGTTGATGTACAAATTATGTCGTTAGACACACACTTCAAAATATAGTAATACTAGCTTTCGCCCGCGGCTTCGCCCGCGTTAAATTTGGGGTAACACAGTTCTCCTTGCGCCTAATTGATTTGTAACAGCAACGCTAAGTTTTCCCTTTTCTTCCCTCTTTCTCCCTCACATCCCACTTTTTTTTAATAAAAATTAGCCTATGTCCGTCTCCTGGTTCCCAACTATCCCTGTACCAAAATTCATCAAAATCAAACCGATTTTGATGAAACGCCATTAAAGCGTGAAGAGGTAACAAACAAACAAACTCACTTTCGCTTTTAAAATATTAGTAAGGATATAATTCAATGTTTATAATTCAATTTAATGTTGAATTAATAGGAAATAAAATAAATCCATTCAATTAGTCAGTTACTTCATATAGCGTTATATTTATCATTTAAAAATTCATCAACATTGTAATAGGCTTTATATGTCAGTATTTTTTTAATGTTTTCTTAAATTGGTCTGAATTTAATTTCTTGACATCGTTAAGTAGATATAATATTTTTATTATGTACACCATACAAATAACAAGAATAACATTAAACAACTTAAACATGGACACAATGGGCGGTCTTATCGCTGAAAGCGATCTTTTCAAGACAACCTTTGGATGGATTTAAAGGAGGAGATACAGTACTGTAGGTAGTCTGTGGCGTAACATTTTTTTGACCAACACCTGAAAAGGCTCTCGTTAGGCAGCTGGATCAAGGGCTTGATACAGAAAGCGGTACTCCTGGACACGGCTCGTATTGTTAGGAGGTTCCTTTCTCTAGAGCCCTGACCGCCGGTAGCTTGGATCCTGTTCGCGATACCGGTGGGCTACTATTTTTAAATGTTTTTTTTTTTATTAAGAAATAGTTAAAAATATAATCATAAATGTAAGAAAAACCAATAAATGAACTAGTAATACTAATAGGTATGTTATTGTAAATTATTGGCGCTCTGCATACCACGCTTTTGTACAGGAAAGTAATCCTACAAGTAAATGTCGTATCATCACCGCTTTTGCCTGTCTCATCTCCAATGGAAACGAAGCCCAGGCCTTGATTGAAAGATGTCTAGACCGACCGAGGGCACAGATTATATTAATGAGATAACAAAGCTATTCTTGTCACAATGCCTTTGGAAGAGTTAAAGATATATGTATCTGTTAAACTGTCTATATGTCGACAAAAATAAGATACACGATAGATACAATACAATATATATATATAATAGATACAATACCAACTTTTGCCCGCGGCTTCGCTCGCGTTAAATCGCGACTTACTTATTGTAATAGCAATGCCAAGTTTTCCTTTTTCTTCACTTTTTCTCCCTCATATCTCAATCTTTTAAAAAAACATCATAATCGGTTTAGCCATTTAGGCGTATAAAGGTAACAAACTCACTTTCGCTTTAATAATATTATATTAAGTAAGGATTTTAAGCACCAGGCTCATAGATAGTTAGAATTTTCTTTATTATATGTATATGTCACTGTAAAAGCTCGAACTACGGAAAATCTTAAGATTTTCCAGTAAAACCTAAGATTTACCGACATGACTTGGTAAATGTTAGTATTTATTATAAACGGACGATTTTTTCGGACTTTTGCCATTCCAATTCAGTACATGCTAGGTTTTACAAATGTGGACTGGTAAATGTTGGTTTTAGTTTAATACATCTCTAATATTTACAACTGATTACCACCTGCCCTAAGATAGGTCGACGAAGCCCCGCTTCGCGAGCCTCCTATTTCTGGCTCGCCTTAGCTAATCAGAATGTTGCTACAAAGCCTTGGTTACGTCATTCGTGTTAATATGGTAAACTATGTGAGAACGATGTAGCAAGACGTGTTTGATGTTAGTATTTCTGGTAGTGAAGCTAAAGAGCTTTTGGACAAGCCTGGCCCTCTTGAGACGGTAAAGTCTCCGTGCCTACCCAGATGTCCTGCCCAACACTACTTGCTTGTAGTATCGCCCGGGCCCTGAACGTCAAATCAAAATATGCTTATCGTACGTGACATAAATCAATTTGCGTGGAACGGTGGACCTTGTGCGTAAATCAGTCCCTGCTAAATACTTGTGCAATATAATTAATTACATTATTAATCAGTTTATCTTTATTTTATTTATGCTCATCGTGACAGTACCACATTTTTTGGTACTTTAGAAAGATAAATATGAGCCAAAAGCGAGTCAGACAGCCGAGGGTTCCGTATCTATAAACTTGGGTCATAAACAGCCATTATCATTTGACTGCGTAGACTTGAAGGTAGATGTTTCACAGCACAAGGGAACCACAAAGTTGAGTTTATGGATTTAATTTCGACTCTATACTTTCACGCGTTACCGATATAAAGGGTCTTTACAGTCAAACATACAGATGGACGGACAACAAAGTGATCCAATAAGGGTCTATATTTTTTATGAACCCTAAAAAGCAAGAAAAAGTAATTATTTGCCTCACACAAGACAGAAGAGAAAAATAAAATTAAAAAAAAGAAATGACAGACAAACACAAACATACCTACATGAAATATATTAGCCCCCATGTACGATGTCAATAAGGTCTACACAACATAATGTAATAAATAATATAATCTATGAGATTGTTATGATAGTAACTGATAATATTATACATGTTGAAATTGATGATAAGATGGCATTCTACTGATATCAGAGAAATTATCTTATAGACATGTCAGTGTCAATGGTTAATCTGACCAAACAGCGTGATCCATAACAGTCACTAGGGGGTATCTGTAATCTGATAAGCTTTTGGAGTTTATTGGAGTTTACTCCTTAAGAATCAATTTTCATATTGTAATTGTATAAGGCGCCCGATATGAGAAAAATCCGAGGGGTAAAACCTACTAAAGTAACGAAAATGTGTCACGTTTTTGATGCGCACCTTTAGTGCAACTTTCTAATTTGGCTGTGAGTGTATTAAGACGTACATATGGTATGCTGTATAGGCGACTATACCTATATACTATATGTTATTGGACGTGTTTGTTTCTATCAGTGTCGATGTATTTATTTATTAATAATTTGTGAAATTACCCTTTCATATGATATTAATCTTTTTTCAGTTGAATAAACTCTTTTTGCGTATGGTTAGATACTCGTACTTAAGGAGTAAACTCCAGTAGTGCGTCGGAGCTGACACACACACTTTTTTGTGAAGCAGTACAGCCGGGGAAATTTCTTCATCCTAACATACACAAACTCAAAGCATTTTACGTATTTTTTATATAATAAATGATTGTTTTTCTGATAGATTTAAGTAAGTACTGAGATTAGTTTTTTAAGTTATTTTGTACTAACCAAATGGACTTTGTCTGAGATAAACGAATTTTATTTTATTGGAACGAAGTTCGCGGGCAAAAGCTAGTTAAAAATATTGCACAACTATTTTCGCAGTAAAAGATACTTATGTTTTAGATACACATACTAACTGTACCTAAATATCGAAGGTGTATCATAAAAGGTCTTTCTTCCACAGCACTGTGCTGGTGGCATCATGCCATGCTGAGGACCTGTCGTTTCCACCTGGATTCAGATTTGGAGCCGCCACTGCTGCTTACCAGGTCGAAGGCGGCTGGAATGAGGGAGGTAAGCACACGGCTAGAATTCAGGAAATGGCAGGACCATGGACAAAATGGATTGGACACAGCTGGACAAACATTTCATACATATTTTTTTTTATTTCACGGCACGATTGGCGCAGAAGCTGAGCGATTGACTGCTGCGCTACGTGTCGCGGGTTCGATTCCCGCACGGAACAAATATTTGTATGACCAACAGATAGTTGTTTCGGGTTTGGCTGTTTGTGTATGTGAGTTTAAATGTTTGTAAACACACCCACGATACAGGAGAAATACCTACCTAGTGTGGGGCAACGTTTTCTTTAAAAGAAAAAACAAACTAGATCTAAACTGGGAAAACTCAAAAATGGTAATTTTCCAGGCGACGAATAGAACAGTTGACTGTTTGTGTTAACGTTGTAGTATTTAATATAGTCATTCAACTTTGTGCCAAAAGTTTACCCATTTCTCGATAGATGGCGATGGCCTGTTTAAATTCGAACTATCGTTGTGTCGCCGTGGAAATATAAGGTATGGCGACAATTTCCCATTAAATGTCTTCGTTCTGGAAACAGTTTTTATTTACACCCTTACTGCGAGTGAACATAAGGTCCTTCGAGCCGGATTCGGAACTTGAGCAGCTGTTAAATCGACATGGTGCAAGTGTCAAGGAGCGCATGGTGTCAAGCGGAGGATTATTTAAAGGAAAGTGTTTAAAGTGATCAGTGCCAATAGAACTAAAAACTGTGAGTACATTTTCTTCAACTATAGTTCCAAGTGTCAAAGACTTGTAAAAATTTAGAAATTATAGCATGCTCTTTGAAAGTTTGAAGAAATTTTGGACTTAGAATAATTTACAAAAAAGTGAAGATACCCCGAATCTATGCCCGATATATATCTGTTTGTATATGTAGTTGATCATCATTTTCCCATTCTATTTGAGGTCGGCGCAACACGTTTTCTTCTTCCATTCTCCCCAATCAGACATAATATGTCTAAATATAGTGTTTGTATGGGAAGTTATGGACATTACAATTTTAGATCACAAATAGGTTGAAATATTTCACTGATTTTTAAGGTAGAGGCACATGATCACCAAGCATTCGACTGCAAGGGTTTTTAAAAATTTACGTTAATTTTGAGAATTTTGAGTTATCTCCGTTTAGTTTAGATCAAGGTGTGCGATTTCTGAACACTTTAGTTTATCATTGTGTCTTTATTTGAGTTTTGTGTTGTGGTGACTAGCACTATTGCTGAGCGAAGTGTCATTGGTTTTATTTTTCCATCAGGAATTTGCTCAACAACAGCCAGTATTAGGCTCTCCTTTTAAAACTCTAAGGCGCGTCGCCCACACGACCAACAGTCGAGGCGCAGCCGAGGCGTGGGCGCATTAGGCGCGGGCGCATTAGGCGCGTCGCCCACAAGTTCAACAGTCAAGGCGCAGTCGAGGCTCAGGCACACAAGAGGCACGCCGCAACGAGATTTTCTTTACAAATGTCGTGTGGGCGACGCGCCTAACGCGCCCGCGCCCCGGTAAACGGTATGTAGGTACATTTACGTCTTCTTAACAAATGTTTTAACTATTTTCTAGGCAAAGGTGAAAGCACGTGGGACCGATTCGTTCATGAAGATCCGAAGAGGATCGTCGACCTGACTAATGGGGATGTCGCTTGTGACTCTTACCACCTGTGGAAGAAGGACATTGAGTTGGCAGAGGAGTTGGGACTACACTTTTATAGGTAACTAGCTTTTGCCCGCGACTTTGTTCGCGTTAATTCAGGGTAAAACAGTTCCCCTTTCCTGATTTGCAGGTACCTGCTACCTGTAGTTTTTGCCCTTGAGCCTTATTGATTGTAATAGCAAAGCTAAGTTTTCCCTTTTCTTCCCTCTTTCATATCATATCACACTTTTTCTTTAATTAACCTATGTCCGGGTCCAGGATCCCAACTAACTCTATAAAATTCATCATAACCGGTTTGGCTATTTAGGCGTGCAGACGTAACAAACAAACTCACTTTCGCTTTTATAATATTAGTAAGGATAAGTTCAGATATAAATACAAATGCATTCGGCCATTGAGAGTTCCCCGAAAATCTTCATTTATTTTCTTAACCTCCAGGTTCTCAATATCCTGGCCCCGTATTCTACCATCTGGTTTCGCGAACTACATCAATGAGGATGGCGTGAACTACTACAACAACCTGATCGATGGTCTACTGGAGAAGGGCATCGAGCCTCTTGTGACTATGTACCACTGGGACTTGCCGCAATCACTTCAGGATCTTGGTATGGAAATCCACCTCATCTTTGACTCGGCATGACAGGCATCGCGGCCCCAGAACATAAAAAGGCTTTTTTTTAGGTGGGATATCATCAAATTTTTTCTCCTCCCTGGGCAGAGCGAGAGGGATTGACAGACTGACTGAAACCCTCTATATTCTTTCTTTTGCCCTTTGTGTTCCGGGCCGCGTTAGATCTTCCGAATAACCTGCAACCCGGCAGAGACGAAAAATGCTAGAGAAGGAACATGGATGGGTTTAAGTCAGTAAAACCTTGACACTTCGTTCTGCTCTGTTTGTAGCGGGACGAGTCGATTAATGACTGGTAAATTGTTCTTTGACACTCTGCTACACATGCGAAGCCGGGACGGGTCGGTAGTTTATAATATTAGTTTGTATAGAGCAGAATAGTTGTAGGCAATTCAATTGATTAATCCGTATGTTAGTTCGCTTGTATTCAAATTTTGAATAGCGCGCGAAAATGTAGCGTGGCGCGGAAACGTCGTCGGCGGTCGCGCCCGCCGTAATAGTAGCACCAAAATCTTACTAGCGAGCGGGCGCGTGCTCGACGCGTCGGTATTTCCCGCCACTTAACTAACTGGTGTTTGTGAACTAAATTGTTTTTATGTGAGAACTGAAAAGTTTTATATACGCGAGTTTCACCTGTATGTATTATGTACAAATCCCACCCTATATCGTACAATAGTAGTACATAAATCACCCGATCTGTTCCTTACAGGTGGCTGGACAAACCCTCTCATCGTAGACTGGTTTGTGGACTACGCGAGGGTACTGTACACTCTCTACGGCGACCGCGTGAAGCTGTGGTTGACTCTCAACGAACCCCTCATCATCTGCGACGTCGTGTACAATAATGATGGCCTCTTCGCACCACGTGTCTTTAGCCCCGAAGTTGGCGCTTACTTGTGCAATAAGAACGTGCTGCTGGCCCACGCTAAGGCTTGGAGACTGTATGATGAAGAGTTTAAACCTAAACATAAGGGTAAGTTTCATGATTTCCCATCCGCAGAAATAAATTTATTTCCATAACCCGTCTGTTGTTCTTTTCTGTTATCGAGAGTGAAAGAAGAAAACGTGTTGCTCCGACTCCAAATAGAATGGGATAAGGACAGGAAAATGATGATAGATGAAGATGTTTTTAATAAGATTTTATTTATTCCGTCAAATGTTCTCCTTCTCTGAAAAACATTCTAGAGGACTGTATAGTACTTTTAAGTCAAATCATTCCTCTACATTAGATGTCGATTCTTGGAACAAAAGAATTTTGGTATTTAAAAACTTGACAAAGAAAATAAATTTATTTGGCACATACCACACAAGTGCACACAACACTAAACATAGATCGTATATAAAAATAATTAGAAAAACCAAAAACATAAATCTAAACACAAAGAGGAGATTTAAATTATGTCTCACAGCTGCACCAATTAGTCCCAGTTCAGCGAAATGCCGGGTGACTAGTGTCCGACGCTGGTTTTTAACTGGACCTGTGTGGTGTGATGTGACCGGACGTTAAACAGTCTCATTTTTCAGTTAAGGTGTGTTTTAATTCACAGGCTAGTTAGAATGAACGAATTTTGATTTTAATTTGATGTCATGCCTCTTTCTCGCTACAAAATGTCCGATACCCAAACGCCCATAGCGTTACAGTAGAGGGTAGACTGTTTTTACGCCAAGTAAACAAAATCATGCTTGAGGTCCTGCATTCTATTTCCGGACCGGGCAAAGTATTATTTATGGGCTCTCTCCCTATTACTTGAGACGTAAACATAACTAACGAAATTTGGGCGTACTTTTAGGCGTGATGTGAAGGACCCTAGGGCTATCCAAATAGCTTTGTAAATAATAATGTATTCTTATCATCCAATATTTTTTCTTCCAGGTAGAGTCTCAATAGCGAATCAAATAGTTTGGTTCGATCCTCAAACGAAAGAAGATGAGGTTCTTGCAGAACTTGCCAGGGAGAACTGCGTAAGTTACTATTTCAACCGTTAGTAAATAAACCACCATCTTTCCTCGCGACGTCCCTGTAACTCCTTCCCCCCAACCCTTTTCGCGAGCCAGCCCGCTCTGCAGAGCCAGTAAATTTAAATCATCACCTAAATAATGGAACTCAGATCCAGCCTGTCTCTTTGCTGTCCTCCCCGAGCTACTTGCAGCAGGAGGCTGCCCTTGGCGTGAATTCGTCTAAAAACCTTTTTATTTGTAGCTAGATCCAAACATTGTCACTTTCTATAAAAATAATTGACCCTTTCCATTTCCCCAATCGAAGAATTTACCTTTTCGAAGTAAGTCCAACCACAAAAGACTATTATAGAATCCCAGTTCGTTTGAGGATCTCAGCCTCATTTATCTTTCCAGGCGGGCAGATACGCTCACCCTATATACTCCAAGGAAGGAGGTTGGCCACCTTCCATAGAGAAACACATGGAAGAGCTAAGCTTGAAGAGAGGATATCCCAGGTCTACCTTCCCGGCATTTACTCAGGAAGAGATTGAAACGATAAGAGGTAAATGGATGAAGTCATACATTTTCCCGAAACAAGCCGAAACCCACAGTTTCACTCAATCTCCATATTTTGTAGTCTTTGTGCCTATATCTTGAAAAAAGTATTATTTGGTTCGGAAAGATGGCGGACCAGATTTGGAGATTGGACAACAAAGTGTCCCCTATAAGGGTTCTGTATTTTTTCATTTTGGGTATGTACCAGTTTTTGTGCATACCAGTCTGATTTAAAGCATACAAATGTAACCTTCTTTTCTCACACATACGCATCAATATCTAGTGGTGGGCCACAGCTAGTTACTTTAAAATATATTGTGAAATGATGCGAGCGGATACTTACTGGATCTAATATATAAAATTCTCGTGTCACAGTTTTCGTTCCCATACTTCTCCGAAACGGCTGGACCGATTTAAACGAAATTTTGTGTACATATCGGGTAGGTCTGAGAATCGGCCAACATCTATTTTTCATAACCCTAAATGAGCAGCGGGTGAAACCGCTGGGCACAGCTAGTAATTTATAAAATTGTCTTAAATACCCGAACTTCTACAGGAACTTACGACTACTTCGCAATGAACCACTACACCAGTCGATTGATCCGCGAGGGCAAGGAGGGAGAGCAGTTCTCGTCCTGGCCGCTAGGTGATGCTATTGACATCAACGGTAAAATTGAGATACCAGCTGCCTGGCCCAATGCTGCGTCTTCGTGGTTCTTCGTAAGTTTCCTATATCTTTAGTGATTCAAACTGACTACTGAACTATCCAAGACTACGACGGCAGACGGCTTCATCAAGTGCGCGCCTTAAAGAGGTGTCAGCAAAGCAGAGGAGCCTGCCAGGGACACCGCCTGCCGGGGTGAAGGGTTGTTCGAAAGAGATACCAAAGAACATGGGTGTGTTTAAAAAAAAACTTGGGACAACTCACACACGGCTATCTGATCCCAAGCTAAGCAGAGCTTGTGTTATGGTAACCAGACAACTGATGTACATACTTATATAATTTATAAATACATACATATTATAGATAAATCACACCCAGACACAGAACAAACAATCATGCTCATCACACAAAGTTTGTCCTGGGTGGGAATCGAACCCACGACCTCCGTCTCAGCAGTCAGGGCCACTAACCACTAGACCAACAGGCCCGTTAAGGTCGTTAACTCCTTGTAAAAGTTTGTCTTGAAGAATACAGGGCTGATGGGATGTAATTTTCGGGTCTATTGTTTTTTTTTTCTTTTTACAGGTGTACCCTGAAGGTCTTCGCAAGCAGCTGGTCTGGTTGAAGGAGAGGTATGGTGACCAGGAGTTCATGATCACTGAAAACGGATTCTCCACGTTAGGGGGGCTTGAAGATCAGGAAAGGATTCAGTATTACAGGGATTATTTGGAACAGGTGAGCCAATTTTTTTTAATTTGGCCATCAGTGATTTTATATTTTTCTAATTGATTGCATAGACTACACTCATGCAAACGCAAGATCTAGACGTCTGTTAGAAAACTCTCACAAGACACTGTTCTTCCGCACGTTCGAGCGATGACGGCAAAGAGGATGCATGAAAGAAGAGGCGTTTAGCATCGCAAGTTTGCGTGGTCGTGTTTTTTACGTGTACAAATACAAGTGAGATCCACTTCATCGCCTGACCGCGCGGATGAGTGGTGTCGTATGAAAAACCATAAAGGGTACTTATAATTGGTCTAGATCTTGCAGTATGATTGATCCAGCAAGTATCCGGGACATCTTTTTGTACAAATAATAAAGGCTAAAATTACCTATTACTTATTGGTGTATTGCCTCTCAAGATTAAAGTTAAAGGGACTGACCGGGTCGTGTAATTATTCTTTCAGATTTTGCTAGCGATTAAACAAGATGGCGTCAATGTGACTGCGTACAGCGCGTGGACACTCATCGATAACTTCGAGTGGAGTGATGGATTCAAGTATGTACCAACTTCTACTCTTATACCCAAGGTCATTCACTGCCAAAACTTCTCAAGATCCAAGTATCAAGATTTTTTTACACTACATGGTATAAAACAGAGTCGCTCACCGCCGTCTGCCTGTCCTTATGTATGCTTAGATCTTTAAAACGGTGCAACGGATTTTAATGCGTGTTTAAATTAATTTTTAATGGATAGAGCGATTTAAGATAACGGCTTATATTTATGTATAATATTAATATCTATATTGCAGCCGTGTGAGCCGGGTGGGTGGTGGTGGTGATCTTTAAAAAGATCTTTAGAATAGTATAAAAGCATTTGTTGCAATTATCTTTCGAAAACTGAACATTAAAAGAGACATAATGATTTGCAGCCTTATGTTTTGCCATCCGTCCATTTCTAACTGAATATAAACCTCATTTTTGCGTTCCAGGGTCAAATTCGGTCTGTATGAGGTTGACTTCTCGGACCCGGAGCGCAAGCGCACCCCGCGTGCGTCTGCGCACTACTACCGCAGCATCATAGCGAGCCACTCTCTAGATGTACCGACCACACGGAATGAGCTTTAATTTGTTAAGACTTTTGTAAAGATACCGATTCATTTTGATAATTGATTAAAAAAGCTTAAGAAAATTGTTGAAATTTTTTTTCTTATTTTTTTCTTCAAACTTAATCATAAAGCTTTTATTTAGAACAGGCACTTGTGAATGAGCAAAAATAAATACTGTGAATGGACTTTAGTTGCCCTTTTCAAACCATTGATCAAATAGAAAAGAATGGGCAAGAAGGTTCGTGCCCATGGAGGTCCATGAGAGTACCTACCTTTACAGGTATGAAGAACATGGTGTGAAGTTCTCCATCCTCTATGCCTATGGAAAAGGGTGTATCGTGTCTGGTGGGCCACTGCCCGTCAGTTATTTGTCGGGTGCTCGACAATATGTTAACTTCGCGTACAACTTTGCTTGCGCGATGTAGTAATTTTGCCGTTAGTTCTTCAGTGGTTGCATAGATGGCGCTGTAGTACTTTTTGCCTCTTCATATTTGTGTCGGTACATACCAATGGAAAGGTACAATATTGTTGTTCTAAATTAATGTGAGAACAATGTAGAAGGAAAAATCACTTGTTATGATTTGGATAAGCCCTACTAATTACATTACAATGTCTACATTGTAGCCAGTAGCCAGATTTAGACAAAATAATCTGCCAGTTGCGATCTGGACTCGCGCACCGAGGGAGGTAATAAAAGGCTCTTAGGCTACTATTGTAATTATTGCAGGATTTAGGCCGCATTTCCTTTTTTTTCGTATAGGAAATCATCAAATAACTCCCCCCACTCTGGGTGGACTGGAAGGGAGTTTAAGACTTTAACTAAAATCCATTCATATTCCTTCTTTTCCCCTTTGTGTTCCGGGGCCGCGGTATATCTTTCAAATAACCTGCAACCCCAGCAGACAGTGGCTCAGACGGACTCCTCTGCTTTGATGACATCTCTTAGCGCGCATGGAACACAAACGCACCGTCGTCACTAGACAGATGGACGGTGATCTACCCATTGCTCACCGTTCAAAGGCGGCTACGACGGGAGGTCGTCTCGCGATTGTAGGCTGCGCCGATGTTATGTGCATATGATGGTGTCTCGGTTGGGCAAGATACAAAGAAAATATGACTCCGACACAATTCTTAGATAATATTCTCTTATTTATTGAAGATGAATAATAAAAATATGTTACTGTATATACTTTTTTTTTTCGGGTGGTAAATCATCAAATGACTTTCCCCGCTCTAGGCGGAGCGATGCGGGCGGGGCATGTCAGACTTGTACTGACTAAAACCCACCCATGTTCCTTCTATTGCCCTTTACGTTCCGAGGCCGCGGTATCTCTTTCGAACAACCCGCAACCCCGGCAGGCGGAGGCTCTGGCAAGCCCCTCTGTTTTGCTAACTCTCTTTGAGGCGCGCGTGAAACACGAACGCGCCGTCGACACGGCCTGTCGTCAATTGACGGACGGACGGTGAACTACCCATTGCTCACCGTCCACAGGCCCGCATCTACGGTGGCCGGGAGTCGTCTCGCGGCGCCCGGCGCCATGGGCGTCTCCCGCGGCGGCTGAGTTGGGTAGATGTTCTCTCCCTCAAACGCCCGGCCACCTCCTTTGCTAGCATTACTGCTTCGCAGAAGGTGGTGACCGCTTCCCATTCCCTCTCGCTCCGGACCATGGACTGAACCAGGGCATTAGGCATTAGTTAGAGAATATGTGAATGGAATATGAGAATATGTTCCCTTACAGTTCCAGGTAAAGCAACTGTTGGCATGGTTTGGAAATGAATGGGTAACCGCATTGATGCGGGTTTAGCAACTAAATACAAGGTTTGGAAATGGATGGGTTACCATATCGATCCAGGTCAAGCAACTGTGGCCAAGATTTGGAAATGGATGGGACCCTCACTAATTAAGGTTAAGCAACTGTTGCCATGGTTTGGAAATGGATGGGTTACCTTACAACCTCAGGTTAAGCAACTGTGGCCAAGGTTTGGAAATGGATGGGTTACCGTGTCGATTCAGGTTAAGCAACTCTTGCCAAGATTTGGAAATATATGGGTTACCTTACCGCCTCAGATCGTTTCCCTCATGTTTCCCATACGTTTCGTTTCCCTCACTAATAAAGGTTAAGCAACTCCTACCATAGTTTGGAATTGGATAGGTTCCCTTACCGTTTCAGGTTAATCCTTAGCTAGTATTTATGTATGTATTTTTAACTTTTTTTCTTTACTTTCTATGTATATACAAACAAAATAAAGACAAGAAAGTTTTTTTTTGTAGTAGTATTAGTTTATAAGTATCTATCGTTAAAATTTATTTGTAAATGTTTTCCTAAAAAACTTTCTGTTATGCCCCAGGAACTCCTCCGCCTTCGTACAGTGATTTTTTATACATGTACATAAGTAAAGTTTTAAAACCTAAATAAATAAATAAAAAACCTAAAAGTTAAGTTTGAAAAAAAACAAATCTCCTTTTGACAATTTACTCAAACATATTTAAACAATAATCCACGTTAATAGGTATCTTAACAAATTAAAGCTCATTCCGTATGGTAGGTACATCTAGGGAGTGGCTTGCTATGATGCTGCGGTAGTAGTGCGCAGACGCACGCGGGGTGCGCTTGCGCTCCGGGTCCGAAAAGTCAACCTCGTACAGACCGAATTTGACCCTGGAAAGCAAAAATAAGGTTTAAATTCAGTTAGAAATGGAGGGATGGCAAAACATAAGGCTGCAAATCATTATGTCTCTTTTAATGATCGGTTTTCTTAAGATTATAATTGAAATAAATGCTAATAGGTACCTTCTATTCACGCTAAAGATATCAGATTATATTATACTAGCAACACGCTCCGGCTTTGCACGGGTGCAATGTAGTTACTAATTTACAAATAATTTATCATTTTCCTGCCCTTGTCCCATTCTATTTGGGGTCGGCGCAACACGTTTTCTTCTTCCATTCTCCCCTATCAGACGTTACAGTATCATTTACTCCTTTCTCCTTCATATCATTCCTTACAAAATCCATCCATCTTTTTTTTGGCCCTCCTCTCGCTCTCCATCCTTCAACATTCAGATCCGTCACTCTTTTAGTCACATCTGCTTCGTCTCTCATCATTACATATCCAAACCAAGACAAACGACTCCCTTTCATTTTTTCTGTAACAGGCGCAGCTTTCAAACTTCCTCTAATATAGTAATTCCTTACTTTATCCATTCTTGTCACTCCACACATCCATCTTAACATCTATACTAATATTATAAAGCTGAAGAGTTTGTTTATTTGTTTGAACGCGCTAATCTCAGGGACTACTGGTTGGAATTGGAAAATTCTTTTACTGTTGGATAGTCCATTTCTTGAGGAAGGCTATAGGCTATATAACATCACGCTACGACCAACAGGTGCTGAGCAGCGCGGGTGAAACCGTGGGGAACAGCTAGTTACGAATATTACACAACTAACCTATTTCTTGCCTCTTATCTATTGCTAAAAACTGCATAAAAATCCAGAGTTTAAAAGTTTAAGCGAACAGACGAAAGTGACTTCGTTTTAAACTATGTAAAGATTATCAGATCGTGACAGTAAGTAGTCTTGAGAAATTTGACTACGAATGTTGATGGGTACAAGAGTAGAGGAAGACTGAAGAAAGGATACATGGATTGTGTGGAGGATGGTTTGGGAGAAAAAGACATGTTGCGGTGACCTAAAATAATTTACATTACATAATCTGTTATTTTCCCCACACTAGGAATTTCTCCTGTGTCGTGGGCACATTTACAAACATTTAAACTAACATACTCAAACAGCCAGACTCGGAACAACTATCTGTAGGCAATACAAATATTTGAACCGTGCAGGAATCGAACCCGCGACGCGCAGCACAGATGTCGATCGCTCAGCCATGCGCCAACAGTGTCGTGTCATCGTTTGGTTGCAACCAAATCCTATCCGCAATCCTAAGGCGGAGCACACTTGTCCAAAAATTTGAACTTGGAAGAGATTATAATGGGGAAATAGACAAGGTGGCAGTTGAAACCACATACTGGCTGGTCGCACGACAAAGTGCTTTGAAATGACAAAAACTTTCGGATCAGACAAAATTTCATACATTACTAGCTGTGCCCAGCGGTTTTACCCGCTGCTCACTTAGGGGTATGGAAAATAGATGTTGGCCGATTCTCAGACCTAACCGATATGTACACAAAATTTCGTTTAAATCGGTCCAGCCGTTTCGGAGGAGTATGGGAACGAAAACTGTGACACGAGAATTTTATGTATTAGAAGATTTGGACGCAACCATTACTTCGATGGAATGGGTGACTGTAACTGAAGCTTCACCAGTTGTTGGCAATAGGTTCGACCCCTATTACGTGACTACCCAAATGTGACTGTACCATAACGTACACCTATGCCCAACTCTTCGGGGTTTACAGGCGTGTAAGGTATACTAAATTGAAGAATGGGTACATACCTGAATCCACCACTCCACTCAAAGTTATCGATGAGTGTCCACGCGCTGTACGCAGTCACATTGACGCCATCTTGCTTTATCGCTAGCAAAATCTGAAAGAATAATTACTTGACCCGGTAAGTAGGTATTTCAACCTTATTCCTGAATGGCTATTCACCATTAAGTACTGAGTGAGATTTTAGGTTTTTAGGGCAAAATTAAACTACTGCTAATGTTAGCCTGCTTCATCCCACTGCTGATTCCTCCATGACTTCTAGTTGGTACGATCCATTGCCAATGTAGCTTTAGTCATCTAGTTGAAACTGCTATTTGATTGAATGACTAGCGCGTTCATTGAATGACGACATTTAATTGAATGACTAAAGGACAAAACGTCAAGGTAAGACATTGCTATTACTAACGTGTTAGGCATTTTTTTTGACGAATACGCAATCACCCAATAACTTCCTCCCTCTCCCTCTGGGAGGAGCAGGAAGATTGTCATACTTTTGCTGGTTAAAAGCTAGCCATATTCCTTCTTTTGCTTATGTTTCGGGGCCGCGGTATCTCTTTCGAACAACCTGCAACCCTATATGTGTGGCCCTGGCAGGCCCGTCTGACATCAAGAGCTTGTCTTTTGCTTAGCATCATTGGAGCCAATAGGTCATTTTACAAAAGTATGAAAAAACTGGCCTTTGATAAAAGATGTTGAATTAAAAAAAAGTTGCCGGCCACCCAGAGGTTCTCACCTGTTCCAAATAATCTCTGTAATACTGAATCCTATCCTGATCTTCACGTCCCCCGAACGTGGAGAAACCGTTCTCAGTGATCATGATCTCCTGGTCACCGTACCTCTCCTTCAACCAGACCAGCTGCTTGCGAAGGCCTTCGGGGTATACCTTTAAGGAGAAAAAAAACAATTGGTCCGCATATGTAACATCAACACCGAATTCTTCAAGAGAAATATTATAAGAGTAAATTGGACAACAAATTAACTAATTACGGTTAAAATTAAGCTCGAAAGGTTGGAAAATCACAGTGTAGAATTCAATGTGACACAGTCAACACATGCTGAAGAATTGTACATTATGCGTTATGCAGGTCTTTAATGTGAAGTTACATTATAAACTTATAACTAACTTGCGGACCCGACAGATTCGACGTTGGCCTGTTTTTTTTTCTGTTTGGGCTGATTTGTGAATCTAAACCATCCAGGGTGCAAAAGAATGCATTCAAATCGGTCTTGCCGTTTAGGAGTTCTGTGACATACACACGTACAGCAGAATTATATACAAGCGAAAATGAGTTTGTTTGTTACGTCTTCACTCCTAAATGGCCAAACCGATTTTAATGAATTTTTTTTAAGTTAAAAAAGGGAGAGAAATAGAGAAGAAAAGGAGAGAGTAAGATATATTTTTTTCGATCATCACGCAGATTATACTTAGCGTTAGCCCCAAGTAACTATGCCACGCGGACGAAGTCGCGGACGGAAGCTAGTTGTTTATAATGTATTGCAATGCAAATAAATTATCTAAGCTTCAGTAGCTTTTTTATTATGTACTTGTAAAAACTGCTTCCTTCTTCTTACTTTCGATCTCCAATTTCTCTGAAATTAGAAGGTTGAATAATTCAAAAGTCAGTTGAAATCACTAATAAAGAAAACTTACGAAGAACCACGAAGACGCAGCAGTGGGCCAGTCAGCTGGTTTCTCAATTTTACCGTTGATATCAACAGCGTCACCTAGCGGCCAGGGCGAAAACTGCTCTCCTTCTTTGCCCTCGCGGATCAGTCGACTTGTGTAGTGGTTTAGTCCGAAGTAGTCGTAAGTTCCTGTACAAGTTCGGGTAATCTTTTAATATTTCATCTTGAATGAAGCAGCTTTTAAAAATAATATATTTCAGAACAGGTGCAGCTGCTAGCCGTGATAAAATTATAATGACCAAAAAAGGAGTTGAAGATGACGCAAATGACAAATTGCAATTCAATTTAAAGATTTAAAAATCGATATTGTTCACAATAAAATTGTGCAGTTGTCTAAATTGGTTGTTTTAGCCAATGTTTTGGCACCACCCGAAGATGTGTGCAAAATTTCATTAACGTTAACCAACTAAATATCTAACCAACAAGGCAAGTAAAATAAAAAACGTATTATGTGTTTGATTGTGTAGGTAAAACCGTGGACTTTTAGGTTTCGGCTTGTCTTTGCAATAATTTCTGATTTCATCCTTTTACCTACCTCTAATCAACTCAATCTCTTCCTGAGTAAACGCCGGGAGTGTAGACTTGGGGTATCCTCTCTTCAAGCTTAGCTCCTCCATGTGTTTCTCTATGGAAGGTGGCCAGCCTCCTTCCTTGGAGTAGATTGGGTGAGAATATCTGCCTGCCTGGAAATATAAATGGGGCTGAGAATAAGCAGTTGAGCTGGTATTCTACAATAGTCTTTGAAGAAGTAAATTCTTCTATTGGAGAGGGTCCATCAAAGCTCATTGAAGATGGCGTGTTTTAATCTGTTTTAGAACATATTATGATTAGCAGATTTTCAACCAATACAAATGATTGGCTCTGGGTTTAGGTTTAAAATAAAACATGTCACGTAAGATCAATAACTATTAGGTACTTCAATAGATATTAAATTGGGTTCGACAACATTCGGTACAAACAAATTGACACTAACTGAAACTTTACCACCCAACGCATTCATTTATGGAGTTATGTCCGGTTTTTGGTTAAATACAGTCTAAGCTGGGTTTTGAGTGCATTGAATCATGTTTCTTATGCGTGAGAGTATTTTATTATATACTGTTCTCCTTCAAATGTTAGCATTTTGTTGCCATAGTTAGTTCGGGTTTTTGGTAAAACTAATAAACTTGCTCGTCGTGAGCTTCTATCTACACAAGCGCCATTAGTTTTACTACAGTATATTTTCTTTACTTTAATCAATGTTTGTATAAGTATCCAAAATAAGATTGGACACCACATATAATAAAAGTAGGTACTCTGTGATCTAAGACGATGCGTTTTGAGTTCCGTTCCGTTCCGTTTCACCAAAAATACTCAACATTATTGTTTAATGGTACAGGACAGATCATATAAAAATAGATAAAAAAGTTTAGCATTGCTTGCATAAATAAAACTTGGCAATGAATGCAAAATAATTGTGAATAATAGATTTCAATGTTGATAGATGTTGATGTTGGGAGAAGAAGGCCAAAGAAAAGATGAATGAATTGTGTAAGGAATGATATGAAGGAGAAAGTAGTAAATGATGCCGTGATGTCTGACAGAGGAGAATGGAAAAAGAAAACGTGTTCCTCCGACCACAAATACAATGGGACAAGGGCAGCAAAATGATGATTATGAATGCAGAATAACTTACTCACACAAAACATCGACAGCCAATAAAATAGTACTCACACAGTTCTCCCTGGCTAGTTCTGCAACAACCTCATCTTCTTTTGTTTTAGGATCGAACCACACCAATTGATTTGCTATTGAGACTTTGCCTGAAAAAAATATTAGTAGCAGTTTAGGCGTTGACGTTGCCCTGGTGGTTGACAGAATGTTATGCTGACTTAAATGTCTCGCTGATGGTGGCGGGTTTGTCAGGTCATTTAGTTCCCTTCAAAATGGTCGAGCTGAATGGGGCTGATCCATACGCCATGTTCGTGAACGGGCGCTGTCAGTTGGGACTGGTCATCTTTTAGCTGCCACGGTTTATTTTTAACTAGATTTTGCTCTCTCTTTCGAAAAACCCGCTGTCGGTGGTCTTGGCAGGCCCCTCTGCTTTGCTGACATAACTTTGAGGCTCGCGTGGAACACTAACGTGCCGTCGATACGGCCTATCGTCAATAGACGAACGGACGGTGAGCTACCCATTGCTCACCGTCCACGGGCCCGCATCTACGGTGCTTCGCAGAAGGGGAGGTGAGAATCCCGACCGTGGCGTATTCCCGCGGCCAGAAATTGTGCAATGCCACGTCGAGACCCACTAGCCGTCAATTGTAATCTCGTGTGTCATTATTGCGGCCGCCACCTGGTGCGACCCCCCTTGATGAATGACTTTAAGGTCCTTACCCTTATATTTAGGTTTAAACTCTTCATCATACAGTCTCCATGCCTTAGCGTGGGCCAGCAGCACATTCTTATTGCACAAGTAAGCTCCCACCTCGGGGCTAAAGACACGTGGTGCCAAGACACCATTCATGTTGTACACGACGTCGCAGATGATAATGGGTTCGTTAAGTGTCAGCCACAGCTTCACGCGGTTACCGTAGAGAGTGTACAGTACTCTCGCGTAGTCCACGAACCAGTCCACGATGAGAGGATTTGTCCAACCACCTGTAAGGAACAGATTGGGTGATTTGTCTACTACTATTGTACGATATAGAGTGGGATTTGTACATAATACATACAAGTGAAACTCGCGTATATAAAACTTTTCAGTTGTCACAAAAACAATTTAGTTCACAAACAAGTTAGCAAAGTGGCGGGAAATGCCGACGCATCGAGTACGCGTCTACTAGCTAGATTTTGGCGCGACTGATGCCTCGGGCGCGACAGTCGACGTTACCTAACGAACAGATTGGGAGATTGGATGAAGCGGAGTGTCAAAGTACAATCACCAGTCATCAAATAACTCCTGCCGATACAAGCGAAGCGGAACTCAGCGGAAGGGAGTATCAGACTTATATTGACTAAAACTAATCCTTCTTTAGCCTTTTATGCGTCATGTTCGTGAACGGGCGCTGTCAGTTGCCAGGGCTTATATGAATACATTATTTAATTTTTGAATTTATTTTTGTTTTACTATGGACACTTTTAACGTGCACGTCTTGCTATATCAACACGAATGATGTAACCCAGGTTTTGTAACAATGTTCTTATTTAAAAGAGTGTCCATGGAGTTTCTTGCCCATTCTTCTCCATAGAGATCTACGCTTTGGAATTTGCAACTACAGTACTTTCACAGTTATTATGCCTTGTGACTGACAATGTATTGTTGTCAATGTTTCGACAGTTCAAAAGTTCTTGTAACTGGCCTACTTGAAATTAACGATTTTTATTATGTTCTGGGGCCGTGATGCCCCTTCCGAACAACTTCCTTTTGGTGAAATGCTGTGTCCCAGATGAGGTGGATTTCCTTACCAAGATCCTGTAGTGATTGCGGCAAGTCCCAGTGGTACATAGTAACGAGAGGCTCGATGCCCTTCTCCAGTAGACCATCGATCAGGTTGTTGTAGTAGTTCACGCCATCCTCATTGATGTAGTTCGCGAAACCAGACGGCAGGATACGCGGCCACGATATTGAGAACCTGGAGGTTTAGAAAATTTATTTTTAACTGGAAACGACCAACCCGAACCGCGAACTTTTGCTCGACGTTTTATAAGTCAAATCAAAACTAAACTGAAACATTTGATTTGGTAATGTTTCTTTAATATAAAATCGATACTTCTCCGCGTTCTGGAAAGGGTCTTGTTAGATAGACAGACAGACAGACAACAAAGTCCTGATCCTATAAGGGTTTCATTTTGCCCAACCTAAAAAACCAGTAGCAGGTTTTTTACTGTCCCTGACCTGGAAATCAAACCCAAGGCCTCGAGACGAGCGTAGCGTTTGCGACCTCTTTTTGGCAAACAAACCCGAAAACAAAAGATATCTATTTCGCTTTACCTATAAAAGTGTAGTCCCAACTCCTCTGCCAACTCGATGTCCTTCTTCCACAGGTGGTAAGAGTCACAAGCGACATCCCCATTGGTCAGGTCGGCGATCCTTTTCGGATCTTCATGAACGAATCGGTCCCACGTGCTTTCACCTTTGCCTAGAGAATTGTTAAAACATTTTTTAAGGTACGTAAATGTACTGACGCCTGCACATCAAGCTTCTACAATCTGTCAGATTTCTTTGATAGATTTTCGACTTTATTCCTAAAGTTTTAAGGTGCAAGGTTCATTGGGAAAAATTTACAGTTTCGGGTAGCTTGACCTGCAGGCGTCTGTACATACCGTATTAGGGATCGATACAAGGTTCTTCTTTGATCAGTTCGCGAAACCGTTAAATGGCTTAACATCTCTCCTGTAATCTTTAAAGGAATAGGCAGAGGTTTACTTATTATAATAAAGCTTGAACCTATTTCCATCAACCAGGCTTTTGAGTCAATCTCTATTGAGACGCTCTTTGGAAAAAAATCGTAAAAACTCGCTCAACGCTTTCCCGAGGTGTAGGGTCTTGACACACAGACAGACGGACAAGAAAGTAATACAATGGTTCAGTTTTTTTTACTTTTAAGGTACGGTACCCTTAACACGCACTATAACCTACCCTTATCTGGGAATCGAACCCGAAATCTCTTGTTCAGAAGTAGCGATAAGAACCACTTGACAAAGAGTAGGGTTACCATGAAATCTTATAGCATTCCTGTATGAGAAAGAGATAGCGCTAGACACCCTGTCTAGCTCTGTCTCTTTCCCTCAATGGAATAATTTCTGGACAGGTAGCAGGACTCTTAAAATATTAATATAATACTAAAGTAATCAAAAATGTCTGTACGGCTGTGCTTAATCGTTTTGTGACGTGTCCAGAATGTTGACCGTGATCTTACCTCCCTCATTCCAGCCGCCTTCGACCTGGTAAGCAGCAGTGGCGGCTCCAAATCTGAATCCAGGTGGAAACGACAGGTCCTCAGCATGGCATGATGCCACCAGCACAGTGCTGTGGAAGAAAGACCTTTTAAGATATACCTTCGATATTTAGGGACAGTTTGTATGTATGATAGGTATCTTATATTATTGACAGATTTTGGTACATTAAATAAAATAGCATTAAATCCAACCAGGAGCAAGTTAGTCTCGTGCACCGTGAGTTTTGTTTAAACTCGCGACATAAACAGCCATATCTTTTCATTTCGTAGATTCAGAGGGTTGGTTTTCAGTATTTAGTGAGTTTGTTTGTTTGTTACGTCTTTACGCCTAAATGGATAAACCGATTTTGATGTACAGAGATAGTTGAGACCCTTAAGACGTACAGACAAAGCATACATAAGCGTAATATAGGCACAACCTAATAATAAAATTATTATGTTTAAAAAGAGTGTCCATGGAGTTTCTTGCCCATTCTTCTCCATAGAGATCAACGCTTTGGAATGGGCAAATACAGTACTTTCACAAGTTATTTTGCATTGTGTCTGGGACTGTAGTTTATTTTTTTTTCTGATTCTTGACATTCAAAAGTGCCTGTAATGGTCTAAATTAAATAAATGCTTTTGAGTTTGAATAACTTATTGAATTACCGATACCTAGATAACACTATTTGGATAGTTAAGCTGTTGACAGAGACACTAAGATAATTTCTCTGATAACAGTTGAATGCTATCTTATCAACGCTTTTAAATGTGTATTATATTATTAGAAACTTATTAGAAAATAGAGAGAGATCACGCGAGGCTATTTATTTTTGGCAAATCAAAATATCCCCCGCTCTGGGCGTAGCTGGCAGGAGTGTCAGACTTCTACAGACAAAAACCCATCTATGTTTATTGCTTTGACCTTTTGTGTTCCGGGGCCTCGGTATCTCTTTCAAACAACAGCAGGCCGTGGTCCTGTCATTCCACTCTGCTTTGCTAACATCTCTTAAAGTCGCGCGTGGAACACGAACGCCCCATCGACACGGCCTGTCGTCTCTAGACGGAGGGAAGGTGAGCTACCCATTGCTCACCGTCCACAGGCCCGCGTCTATAGTGGTCGATAGTCGCCTTGCAGTTCCTAACGCCCGGACCGGCTCCCGCGGCGGCTGGGTTAGTTCATTCGCTGGGCTCACCTTCTTCGCTAGCATTAATAATCCTTCGCGGATTCCAGGTGTTAATATTATATATGAATAAAACTGTATTAATTTAAAATAAAGTATTTTTTGAGATCCTTAAATCACATTTAAACAATAATTTCTCTCACCTGAACACGACCGTCTGAATCCAATCCATGATAACAGTGATTACAAATACAATCAACTATCTTTACAACATAAAACTTTATGTCTTTGTCTTTTAAGGTTCCGTATCTCAAAACGAAAAACGGAACCCTTGGATAATTCATATCATCCTTATTTGTTGTCCGTCTGTCTGTCTGCCTCTCAGTCTGTTTGTCTGTCAAGACACTTAATCTCAAGAACGCGTGTAAATCCTTACTAATATAAAAGCGAATGAGTGAGTTTGTTACCTCTTCACGCTTTAACGGCTAAGCCGATTTTGATGTATTTTGGTACAGAGATAGTTGGGAACCAGGAGACGGACATAGGCTTTTTTTTAAAGTGGGATATGGGGGAGAAAGAGGGAAGAAAAGGGAAAACTTAGCGTTGCTATTACAAATCAATAAGACGCAAGGGTAAACACTGCAGGTAGCAGGTTATACCGGTTATACTGTGTTATACCGAATTTAACGCGAGCGAAGCGAAGCCGCGGGCAAAAGCTAGTTAAAACTATATACCCAAGTCTGTGGCCCCTTGAAGCTGTGAAAAAATCAACCCTCTAAGTCTACGCAGGTTTAGATGAACGAGTCCTTAGCGCCGACTTGGCTGGTTTTCATCTTCAAAAGATTATACATTGGGACTTATGATTTAAATGAGAGGGCCATACCTCTCGTCAGTCCAACGCGTCGACTCCTACCGATGCCATTGATTGCTAAAGATGCATTTATGTACAGACGCCTGCAGGTCAAGCTACCCGAAACTGTCAATTTTTCCCAATGATCCTTGAACCTAATACTTCAGAAATAAAGTCGAAAATCTATCAAAGAAATCTGACAGGTTGTAGTAGCTTGATGTGCAAGGCGTCTGTACAAAGAGGGTTTACTCACTATTCGGCACACGGGGCCGATTTACCGATTGTTTTATCAATTTCTGCTTATCCAATACACAAGTTATCGCCAGTACTTTGTTTGTACTGCGTTTTTTTAAGATAAAGTTTGGATGTTTTTTTGATAAATGATAATCATGTTTCGATACCAAGCTGTTTTTGTTTTGATAACAAAACTAAAAATACGCTTATTCGTATTTGCCTCGGCAAACCCATTTTTTCGATACTAGCTTTTGCCCGCGGCTTCGCTCGCGTTTAATTCGGGGTTCACAGTTCCCCTTCGCTGATTTGCTACTTGTACCTGATAATTGTAGTTTTTGCCCTTTTTTTGGGTGGGAAATCATCCAATGACTTCCCCCGCTCGGGCGGAGCGGGGGGGCATGTCAGACTTGTACTGACTAAAACCCACCCATGATCCTTCTATTGCCCTTTACGTTCCGGGGCCGCGGTATCTCTTTCGAACAACCCGCAACCCGGAACAACCCGCAACCCCGGTAGTTTTTGCCCTAGCCCCTTATTTATTGTATCTCTGTACCAAAATTCATCAAAATCTGTTTAGCCATGTAGGCGTGAGGACGTAACTAACAAACAAACTCACTTTCGCTTTTATAATATTAGTAAGGATCGTGGGAATTCACACAAAATATTATCATCTTTAGGATTTTTATGCCACCTCATAGTGAATTGAAAATGTTGCTACTTGGCAAACAATGCATAGTCATTCATAGGAAACATGTAGGTATGCAAAATTTTAGCTCAATCGGAAACGGTATACGATAAGTTAGTTACAGTTGAGGCTATAAAAGTTAATAAATAAAAAAAAATGTCCGCGGACAACGGAAATTCACAGATACTTGTCGGGTATGCTACCTGGCCGTTCTGGTTTGAGCGCGTTCTGAAACAGCACCCGTGATGTAATATTTCAAATATATTATTGGAGTTTATTGGAGTTTACTCCTTAAGAATTGATTTTCATACATAAGGCGCCCGGTATGAGAAAAATCCGAGGGGTAAAACCTACTAAAGTAACGAAAATGTGTCACGTTTTTGGGCGCACCTTTAGTGCGCAATTTTCTAATTTGGCTGTGAGTGTATTAAGACGTACATATGGTATGCTGTATAGGCGACTATACCTATATACTAAATGTTATTGGGCTTGTTTGTTTCTATCAGTGTCGATTATTTATATTGCTATTTTTTTCGTTAAATTTGTGAATTTACCTTTTCATATGATATTAATCTTTTTTCAGTTGAATAAACTTTTTTTGCATATGGTTAGATACTCGTACTTAGGGGGTAAACTCCAGTCGTGCGTCGGAGCTGATACACACACTTTTTTTTCGTTCAAATTCAATATAAAATCAATAATTTATACATAATTATCTTTTAGGTTATCACGCGTTTCCGAACGTGATACGATAATGACAACAGTCTTGATTAAAAAAAAAAAGTTACTGTACCTCATACGGTGAGCAAAATCGCTTTTTTTCAACTGCTGTGGTGAAAAAATATTTGTGAAATGAAAAACTAAAGCAATATATAATAATCTTTATTGTACGTTGGTACACATAAAAATATATATCTCAGACACCCATATAATCATACCTTTAATTTCCGTTAGTCCATTGAAATGTTACATTTTTAGGCCTAACCTTGCGTCCTCCATCAGTGTAAAGCTAAAACCAAGTTTCTGAAGATTTTCACTTATAACTTTTTTATGTTTTGTTCTACGACAAAAGTTACTGCATCAAAGTTGTAGAGAATTTATTTTGCAACAAAAAATGTATTTTTTTATCAAATAAATAGTTTAAGAGATATATCGTAAAATCCATTTCAACCCTTATTTTCAAGATGGCGGCTGTGGGACAAGGGTGGCGACCCCACAAACTTGGTTTTAGCTTTACACTGACGGAGGGGTCACACATCAAAAAAATAAAATTGCGTCCTCTAAAAAACGCAACCCCAAATGTAACTTTATAATGGACTACGTAGCAAAAGGCAGAGGGGTAATCGTTCACGGAGTAACAAAATATTGACATGGCTCGCGAGATTGTCGTCATGTGGGATGAGGACTCAGCGATCATTGTGCCGATAGTCGTTACAGCCAATGGATTTATTGCCAAGAGCCTCGACCAACACCTAAGGAGGCTCTCGTCATGCAGCTGGATCAAGGGCTTGATACAGAAAGCGGTACTCTTGGACACGGCTCGTATTGTTAGGAGGTTCCTTTTTCTGGAGCCCTGACTGCCGGTAGATTGGACCCTGTTCCCGATACCGGTGGGCTACTATTTTTTGTAATTTTAAATGTTTTGTTTTATGTTTTCATTAAGAATTGCTTAAAAATTTTAACTTATAAGTGTACTAGCTTTTGCCCGCGGTTTCGCTCGCGTTAAATTCGAGGTAACACAGTTCCCCTTTCCTGATTTTCAAGTACCTGCTACCTGTAGTTTTTGGTCTTGCGCCTGATTTATTGTTATAGCAAAGCTAAGTTTTTCATCTTTCTCCCTCATTTCTCACTTTTATTAAAAAAAATAACCTATGCCCGTCTCCAGAGTTCCTACCATCTCTGTACCAAAATTCACCAACATCGGTTAAGCCATTTAGGCGTGAAGAGGTAACAAACAAACAAACTCATTTTCGCTTTTATAATATTAGTAAGGATTGCTAAAAACAGAGGTCCTCAAACTGCTGATTGCACAAGTATGTTGACTGGAGATGAGTTAAATTAAAATACACATTATTTATTGAAATGATAACTAACAAGCCATTTTGGTTAGTCGGTGATTCCAGAATAACCTTTAACAAATATCCTATAACGCTCGTTTTTTGATCACATTCGAGTAATAGAACGAAGACTTGCGCGCGGTGCGTGTGCGCATAGGATCTGAAAAGTCCACCTCGTACAAGCCGAATTTTGGTCTGTAAATAAAGGAATTATTTTATTAAAAGGCCGATTGTGAAACAATAATATCATAAGTAGTTCTCCTGGGTTCTTCGGTAACGTCTGCCAATCTTAGCGGAGATTAACCATCAGCACGGGAAGTATTATAGTGCAAAAGTGTGCGCAGGCGCTGACTAATGCACGCTCTATTCCTTTTACTTTCATGTCGCCTGTCCTGTCGTTACTAGACGCCGCACCGCTAACCGTTCACAGACGCAAGTCTACGGTGACCGGGAGTCGTCTCGCGGCACCAAGATATCTTCCCTGAATACTAACTTTTGAGTGTCATCCCGCGGTTTGATACAACATCGTCAAAATATCGGGAAATCATGAAAAATAACGTATGTCACATTGCAAGTCAAATTTATAATTAAATAAAAGAAAAAACTTGGGACAACTCACACACGGCTATCTGATCCCAAGCTAAGCAGAGCTTGTGTTATGGTAACCAGACAACTGATATACATACTTATATAATTTATAAATACATACATATTATAGATAAATCACACCCAGACACAGAACAAACAATCATGCTCATCACACAAAGTTTGTCCTGGGTGGGAATCGAACCCACGACCTTCGGCTCAGCAGTCAGGGCCACTAACCACTGGACCAACAGGCCCGTCGTAATTACTAATAGTTTAATGATAGAAGCCTTGAATATTATTTTTATGGAAATATTTGTACATCATAGTATGGCAGGTTATGCTGGAACTAATATTATAACATCTTTTGTATCTACCATATTCTTACAAATAAACATATTTGATTTGCAAGTCTTAGACTTTGTTCCCCAACAATCACTATGACATGTGTACTTACAAGTATCCATCCATCCACTCAAAGACATCCATGATATTCCAGTACGCGTACCCAGTCACATTGACAGCATCTTCATTGATGGACAAGAGGACCTTGAAAATGGACAATCTATCATAATACAAAATATCTTTATTTTCATTCTATTATTTTCATAATATAATTCCATAATGTGTTCACACATTATGAAATGGATCCATTTAATGATGAAGGACAAAGCGCATGTGACTAAAACTACTAAAAGTGTGAAAGATATGAATGTTGATGGATTTTTGCGATTCCTCCCTCCTCATCACATGCCAATACATAGATGATTGAAAATGGAAATATCGAATTCGAGTCATCCATTACGAGGCATCACAAAGACAGGGACAAAACATACATACATGTCAAAAACATAACCCTTTTGGGTTTCGCCGCAATCGGGTAATAATATTTTTTTCTCTTTACCTGTTCCAAATGATCTCTTAGGAAAGAGATGCGGTTGTCGTCATCAAGGTTGGACCCGCCAGTGGAGTATCCATTCTCAGAGATGAAAATCTCAATGTCACCGTACTGATGTTTGAGCCAGGCCATCTGCTCCCGTATGCCTTGCGGATAAATCTGGTCGAAACGAGAAATTGAAGAAAGTATAGTCATTTGTCCTGATGACTCAGTGGTGAAAATCACGCCTCCCATGCATGATTGATACTTGCCCGGATTTTAAACCACCACGATTCATTACTTTTTTTTTAACGTTGCCCCACTCTAGGATTTCTCCTGTGGCGTGGGTGCGTTTACAAACATTTAAACTCACATACATAAACAGCCAGACCCGGAACAGCTTTCTGTAGGCCATGCAAATATTTGTTCCGAGTGGGGATCTAACCCGCAGCAGTCCATCGCTCAGCCACTGAGTCGTTGATTTGCATGCACTTAGCTTATTTAATACTAGCGTTTGCCCGCGGTTTCGCTCGATTAAAATTCGAGATAAAACGGAAACGAACTTTCCTGATTTACAGGTACCCGCTACTTGTAGTTTTTGCCCAAGCGCCTTATTTATTGTAATAGCAACGCTAATTTTTCCCTTTCTTTTCCCTTTTCCTCCCTCGTATCTCTATCTTTTTAAAAAAATAGAATATGTCCGTCTCCAGGGTCTCAACTATCTCTGCGCCAAAATTCATCAAAATCTGTTTAGCCATTTAGGTGTGAAAACGTATCAAACAAATTCACTTTCACTTTAATAATATTAGTAAGGATTTCTACACCAGCAATGGTAGTATTTATGATCTAATGTTTAATGTAAAATCTAAATGTAGGTACTTAGAAATAAAAATATCTTATATTTTGAAAGCAGCGAATTTTCTCCTACTTACCGGCAACATCCAGCTATAACCGTAGGGCCAGTTGGGATCCACATCCAGCACAACATCTAGGTCTCCGAGATATGTGACTATTGAATACTCGATCTGTTCCGAATGTCTGGGTCTCCTTACCAGCCTGGTGGTATAATGGTTCATGGCGAGGTAGTCATAAGTCCCTGTGGGATACAGGCGGACCGTGAGTTTGTGGGGCCCAGACTAATACTATTTGCTGCCTGCTTAATTAACCAAGGAATTACCCTTATGTCAAAAAACTGTTTTCGATAACATTATACTAGGTCTTATGGTTGAGTTGTAAACCTTGAAAATTACATTGTTAGTTTTTGTATTCACAATTGTCTATTGTCTTGTCTGTATCTGTCTTGAGACTAAGGGCCCTTCCCCTCAAGGGGCCCTGGGCTACAGCACAAAAAGCCCATATATAGATCCGCCCCTGCGGCAGTCGTTACAGGTAATCGTGGCAAAAAGTTTGACTACCAGTCTTGCCAAGGGGTACCTATGGTATAACCGAGTTACTGAGTTGTGAAGATCAGATAGGCAATCGGGCTTACGATCACTAGACCAACCAGGCAATTTAAGATGAAACAATTAATGTGTGATAATTCCTTTTCTTAGTTAACCTACCTTTAATCAGTTCTATCTCCTCTTGACTGAAGGCTGGCAGTCTTGATTCCTTAAATCCTTGTTCTTCGCTGACCTTAGCGACTATCTCCTCGACCACAGGTGGCCATCCGCCCTCTTTTGAATAAATGGGATGAGCATAGCGACCAGTCTGAGAAATGCGAACGTCTTAAATATTGTTTGTTTAAGGCTATTTTTAAATTCCAAAACATTACGGTAGGTTCTATCTAATATAATTATAAAATTCTCGTGTCACAGTTTTCGTTCCCATACTCCTTCGAAACGGCTCGACCGATTTAAACGATTTTTTGTGTACATATCGGGTAGGTCTGAGAATCGGCCAACATTTATTTTTCATAGCCCCCCACGGCGCGGGCGCCCGCGTGGCGTGCTGTTTCATGTAATCTCATAGATCAGCGTTGCGTGCAACGGGTCGCCCGCCGCAGCGCTCGGCCTATGGCCGTGCGCTGCGTTAAGAAACAGCACGCCAAGTGGGCGACCGCGCCGTGCGCCCGCCTAACGCAGCGCACGGCCTAAAACCTTCCATCTTGCATATTTAAAAGGTGAATAAATTAGTTAAGGTCTGATCAAACAGAGGCGAATTCTTGACTCCGGGACATGAGACACGATTGTGCAAGTCATAGAGACTTGCACAATCGTGTTCAGCTTTAACCATAAAAGTAAGTTGACACAATCTGAATGAGTCACTTTTGAATTGCAGCCTACGCGGGATTAAACTGAGTTTAACTAAAGCTTTATTACAGTTTCTTCGTCGAGTTGCATTGTAATTTTGTAAACTAACCTAAGCTTTTTTGTTCATGAGCTTATCAAGAAATAATATTTTTTACTTATAATCTCAATTTTTTTTTAATATTTTCCAGTTGCCACCCAATGCTGAAAGCAGGTCTTTTCCAAATATTAATTTTAACGGTTCTGTGTCATGGCTATCAAGGATCTTCCATCTATTTTATTGAGGTTGTCTGCCCACCTAGTTCGTTGGCTTCCCACACTCCTCTATCTCGTCCGTGGGCTCCACTCCAGCTCTTTCTTCCCCCATCTTTAATCCTGTCCAATCGGTCACTTCTCTTATTTTTTAATATTATATAAAACACACTTACTGTAAATTGTCTAGCTTCTTCCGTTAGTTCCTCATCTTCTGGTGAGTACGGCTGTAGCCATAAATAGTGGTTTCCAATTGAAACTTTTCCTGAAAAATGGATAAAGCAATCTTTTCAGCGAAGAGCGAGCGTTTTGGTTCTGTCTCCTGAATTATTGACATTAGAAAATTGCTGCTTAAAAATTTTTAGTAAAAAAATAAAACCGACTTCTAAAAAAAAACTAAAAACTGGAAAATAACTTTATTTCCGGAAGTCGATGGCTTTTGTTGGTTTCGTTGACTTTATTTGCCACCGACTTCCTTATTTATTTTTCAATGAAGACTGATCAGTAGATAAAGCAATAATAATACGCTTTTTGGCTTTTATACGTCTTTCATATATGTATTTCATAGATGCTCTTATTAGTAACTTTAAGGATTTCGTATAACGCGTTCCGTTTTTGCGCGCAATCCTTACTAATATTATAAAAGCGAAAGTGGCTCAACCTATTTTGATGAATTTTGGTACATAGTTAGAATCCTGTAGACGGACATAGGCTAATAATTATTTTTAAGTGGGAAATGAGGGAAAAAGAGGGAAGAAAAGGGAAAACTTGGCTTTGCTATTACAATCAATAAGGTGTACGGGCAAAAACTACAGGTAGCAGGTACCTGCAAATCAGGAAAGGGGAACTGTGTTGCCCCAAATTTAACACGAACGAAGCCGCGGGCAATAGCTAGTTGGATATTTTTTTTTATATACGACCGCAGAAAGCGCGCCAAGCCGTTAGTGTCATTTCCTCTCCGTACTAATGATTGGAGCCAACAAATAAATCAATCGTGTAATATATCAAGTCACACATGCTATGTCATGTCGAGATATTTTGAAAAAATACGTGTGGCACTCGGGAACTGCCGCAGTAAAGCTATTGCATAGCATTTTTTATCAACTTATGCAACAAATAAAAATATCTACCTAAATATAATATTTTAAAAGTACATTCAATAAAATAGAAGTCGCAAAAAGAAAAACAAGACCGTGGGTTTGATCCAATGTACTGCCGGATGCCAATCCGAACCTCTACCAAACAAGCTGATTGAACATTGGAGTAGCAAATTGAAATAACTAAGCGTATTCGTAATAAAGTGTTAGGTTTCTTTCGTTACGGAATTCGCCGCGCTCAAAGCCCGCGATAAAAGCCATGCAATAGCTTAAAAATATTATAAAGTTAATTCAGGTAATCAGAAACAGATATAACATGTTCACACCTGTAAAACTGTAAGCCCATTTCTTCAGCCATCTCGATGTCCCTCTCCCAAAGATAGTAGGACTTGCAGGCGTCGTCGCCATTAGATCCGTCTGCCACCACCTCAGGATAGCGGTGAGTCAAGCGGTCCCATTTGCTTTCACCTTTGTCTAGAAAACAAAACATAAGATATAAGTAACCAGACTCGTCAGTTACACTTGATTTTTTCTTAAAAATCCATCAGTGTTTTCCATTAAAGTAAAATTTATTTGATAGAAAAAAAACAGTTCATGCGAAAGAGGGCTAGACGGAAAAAAGACCAAAAGTTGTAACGACACTTTTTGCTTTAGTTGTAAGCCGTGCGGTGTGCGCGTGTTTCTCACTCTCTCTTATAGCAAGCAAGCCAGTTATTTTCGTTTCGTATTTCTTTTTCGCATTGAACAGTGTGGTGTCGCGACGATTATTTTAGTTGAGTGTATACAGGTTTTTTGTTAATAATAAATAATAACTTCGTTCCATCCGGGTATCCTTTGACACCTCTTTGGTCTATTTTTATTTTTAAAAAAAGTTTGCCCCACACTAGGAATTTCTCCTATATCGTGGGTGCGTTTACAAATATTTAAACTCACAAACACAAACAGCCAGACCAGAAACAACTACTTGTAAGCCATACAAACATTTGTTCCGCAGGAATCGATCTCACAACGCGCAACGCTGCAGCCAATGTCTGACAACTGCGCCAAACTAAATGTCTACTTACCGCTAACATTCCAAGCCCCTTCGATCTGATATGAAGCTGAACCGGCTCCGAACTTAAACCATGGCGGGAACTGCAGGTTGTAGCCACACGTATGGCTCACTGAAGTCCTAAGGAACGAAATGAGGTATTATATTTGTTCTATACAAACTCGCAATATAAACGGCCATATCTCTTGACTACCTGACTTAGAGATATGATTTCCCCACAACCACAAGGGAACACAAACTTCAGTATGTATATGGTTTTAATTTTAACTCGATACTTTCAAAGGGTCTGGACAGACAGACGGACAACAAAGTGACTGAATATAAGGTTTCAGTTTTTTCTTTTAAAATACGGAACCCTAAAAAACAACAAAAATGGTGAGAAAGAATTACTTTACACAGTTAAAACCAACCAGAAAATGAGCTTGAATAATCGCTCTTCTCTTAAACATGAACGCGTGCATAACATGCCTAAATAAAAATTCCCGATTTTCTATAACGGTCGATACACTTTATCAAATTTTCTTTCTATTCTATTTATTAATATAACTAAGTGCGGTGCGTACCATAAGACGAGTGCTGTTACCCACAACATGTTTGACACTAAGCGGCCAGCAATACCATTTGACAGCTTTCAAACTCATTCAATCATTTATTTTACATGTTACGAACAATTTGTGATATTGGTGTTTTACGTAAAAGTCCACTTGATTGTAAGAAGTGTCATTCTTGTTTAGACCTTTTTTGTGGGTAGTAAATCATCAAATAACTTACTTCGCTTTGGGCGGAGCTGGTGAGTGTCAGATTTTTACTGCGTAAAATCCCCATGTTC
This sequence comes from Ochropleura leucogaster, assembly GCA_958449745.1. NCBI lineage: Eukaryota > Metazoa > Arthropoda > Insecta > Lepidoptera > Noctuidae > Ochropleura > Ochropleura leucogaster. The sequence goes on along the minus strand of OY288221.1, from coordinate 13,732,689 downwards.
CTTCTTATGTTATGTTATGTTTTTCTTATCTTACGTTCCGGGCCGCGGTATCTCTTTCGAACAAACCGCAACCCCGGCAGGCAGTGGCCCTGGCAGGCAATCTGCTTTGCTGTCGAATTGAGAACCCTCTCTTTTTGGAAGAAGACGGTTAACAAACAAAAGTTTTTGTTTTTGTGTGCCGCACCTCGTAATTTAAAAATCAAAGAACCAGCTATTTTACTTCCAGACTGTTGGCACCACATAATTCAAATTTGGAAAGTAGATGCCGTAGGTATGAACCACTATGAAAAAAAAATAGGGCTGGCGCTCCATCCATGCAAGCCCATATAATAGGCGGTTGAATTTTTTTTTTTATTGTTAGGTGTCTTAAAAATAACGTCGATTTTTCTGAAATTCTTTTTTCCCAAGGAAATGGTTAATGAAATATTTAGTGATAAAGTCGTAAAATATAAAAAATGCCCCCGCCCCTGAACCTCTACATTTTAAAATAAGAAGAGATAGATTCTGAAAAAAACTTTTCCCTGTCACGTTTTCGATCTATTTAAGTACCCACTTGACATGTTAAATTCATATCTTGCATAATATGGCGTTTATCTTTGAGACGATTGACACCTTACGAAGCATCCTGCACATTTAAGATTAGATTACGACCAAACCTCAAGGAGGTTACGAACGTGAACTCAAATAAAACCATAATCTTGTAATTGCTGTCATGCATAGCATAACACAGAAATGGGACTTTTCATAATTTTACTATGAAGAACAAATTTAGTTTTACCGTGATTAAGTTCCATTTGATTTGAATGAGCGTTAATAATGTTATTATATCTCTAATACATAAAATTCTCGTGTCACAGTTTTCGTTCCCATACTCCTCCGAAACGGCTGGACCGATTTAAACGAAATGTTGTGAACATATGGGGTAGGTCTGAGAATCGGCCAACATCTATTTTTCATACCCCTAAGACAGCAGCGGGTGAAACCGCTGGGCACAGCTAGTCTAATATATAAAATTCTCGTGTCACAGTTTTCGGTCCCATACTTCTCTAAAACGGCTGGACCGGTTTGAACGAAATTTTATGTGCATATCGGGTAGGTCTGAGAATCGGCTAACATCTTTTTTTCATGTCCCTGAGCACCGGGTGAAACCGCTGGGCACAGCTTGTTGTTTCTAAATATTAGCAGCCGCTCGGGTCGATCTTTAGGTTAAGCCACGCTTGCCTATGTTGGTCTATTAATGGGTGACCACCCTACATACCGAGTTTCTACTACATACCGAGTTTCCTCCGGCGGAAAGCATGATAAGCCTTTGGTCCCAGCTGTCATTTAGATCTTTGACAGTCGTTACCGATAGTGTTCCGAAAGTCTGACAACCAGTCTTACCAAGGGTATCGTATTACCCAGTACTAACTGGGTTGTGGAGGTCAGATAGGATTTTGTTACTTATTTTATTTGGTAATGACAATGGTATACCTATCCCCTTTGGTATACCCTTCCGGATGGGACAGGGTTTTTTTAACATAAGTACTGTAAAGGTTAAATTTAGTCTTTTTTTAAACATATAACAAATCAAACTCAAAATATTTATTTCATTTATTTAAATGTCAAGAAACAAAAGAATGAACCACGATAACTTATGAACGTACTGTAGTTGCCCATTCCAAAGGGTTGATCTCTATGGAGAATAATAGACAAGAAACTCCATGGACATTCTTTTAAATGAGAACAATTTTACAAGATCATGGTTACATCATTCATGTTGAGATTATACAAATATGTAAGAACGATGTAGTTACGTGCGCATTAAGAGCGTTCGGAGTAAAAGCAAAACTGCGATAATTAAAATAAACAGAGGTAGCTAAGAGATGACCAGTCTCAACTGACAGCGCCCGTCGACGAACAAGACGTATGGATCAGTCCCATTCAGCTTAACCATTTTGAAGGGAATTAAATGACCTGACACACCCGCCACCATCAGCGAGACATTTAAGTGAACATGACAATCTCAGAATGACCAGGGCAACCGTCGAGTCAATGATAATACTTTTTTTATGAATGGCATCTCGTAGTTCAACCAAGGAGGATGTCGTCTGCTTAACCGGGTGAATCCTGTGGGTGCCTTAAAAATTAAGACCTCTAGCCAGGGTAAAAACTTACAAACTAAACGACTACACGCTAAGGTCACCCCCTGTGGGGTACGAGCCTCGGCTTAGGGCGTCGCTGAGGGACAGCAAGGGACAGGCTGCATCTGAGTGATACTGACATAGCACTCCCATGTATATATATCATCTTAAACTACAGTAACGTCCGGTGGCATGCTTGTATCCAATGAATTGTTCTTGATGAGTTCGGCGTAGAACCGGGCGGAGGCACGGGGCGTACGAGTGCGCTTTGGGTCCGAGAAGTCAACCTCGTATAACCCGAACTTTGTGCTGGAAAGAATACATTTTTTTATTGTTCATTGTTGTAATTTATTTATGGCTGTGAGCAGGCCCCTAACGAAGCCGTCAATCTAGCATTTTTTAAATCCAAATAAACCGAGCCAAAAAATTTGTAGAAAAAGTATGTATTACTAGCTTCCGCCCGCGACTTCGTCCGCTACGAACGCTAAGATTAAGACGCGTGTTGATCGAAAACAAAAACTTACGCTCCCCTTTTCTTCTCTCACTGTTTTCTAGCCTATGTCCGTTTCCAGGATCCCAACTATCTCTGTACCAAAATTCATCGTCGTCAAAAGTCGTCCATTTAGGCGGGAAGACATAAACAAACTCACTTTTGATTTTATAATATTAGTAAGGATTGGTAATTTGTTTATTTAATACATTAAGGTTAATTATTATGTTAAAAACTTCAATTTCTTCAATCTGAAAAGCTGAACTTTGACTTCTAACTAAAAATTTAACCGCAATTTTACCAAAGATTTAACTAAATTTACACCGCAGGTTAAATACAAACTTGCATACAACATTACTTTTTGTAGAATACTGGAATTCAGCTGCATTTGAATGAAATAGAAGCCGACCCCAATACTTATAATTAAGAAAAGCCAAAGCAGATGGAAAAAAGGAAAGGAAAGAGAATGAAATGGTCTTGACAGACGGACAGACAGGCGGACAACAAAGTCACCCAATAAGGGTTCCGTTTCTGCCTTTTCAGGTACGGAACCCTAAAGAAACCCTCTCACCGAAGTATATCGAAGAACGTACCTATATCCCTCCATCCACTCGAAATTATCCAGGAGCGTCCACGCGGTGTAACCCGTCACATTGACGCCATCTTGTTTCATTGCCAGCAGAATCTAGAAATAAAATATTACAATACTAGCTTTTGCCCGTGGGAAAAGAGAAATGGGAAATGAGAATAAATAATAAGAGATGTGTTGTTGTACAGTGGAAGAGTTACCTAAGAAATAAGCATTGCCTTTGTACCTATTTTCTGTTCCTGTCTTTATAACTGTGAGTACATACATTGTTAAACACTGTATTTTCTAATAGGAAGGCGAAAATATGAGAAACAAACAGTTAAATATTACCAGTACATCTAGCTGGTTTTAATATTTTATCTCTGGTTTTAATATGTTCCGCAACATAAAGGGCAAAAGAAGGAACATGGGTGGGTTTAGTCAGTAAACGTCCAACACTCCCTCCCGCTCCAACCAAAATGAAGGAAAATATTTGATGATTTCCCAACCGCAAAGACAAACAAAGACATTGTCTATGTACCTACTGTAAGAGGTTTTATAACCTAAGCAATGCTGGCTGGTATAGCATAACGTTCTAATACTCAGGTCGGTTTTAAATATAGAATAGAATAGGATGACGGCTTTGCTATAAGAAGTGTAAAATGTAAATTAAAATGATTGAGATTATAATCTTTAAAATATTATTATGCGCTTTATTTAACTAATACTAATCAGAGTATCACAGTACCTAGGCTAGAAGATGGAAGGTAAAATTCTCTTTGGCGGCGGTAGAAACAGAGAGATATAGATAAAAAAAAGTATATTTTAAATGATTACCTGTTGCAAATAATCTTTGTAGTACTGTATTCTTTTCTGATCTTCGAAACCTGCATGGGTAGAGAGACCATTCTCCGTGATGATGAACTCCAAGTTTCCGTATTTTTGCTTCAGCCAAACGAGCTGTTTACGAATGCCTTCGGGGTATATCTGCGAAGGTTATTATTGTAAATGCTTCATGATTCAAATCCTTACTAATATTATAAAAGCGAAACTGAGTTTGTTTGTTACGTCTTCACGCCTAAATGTCCAAACCGATTTTGATGAATTTTGGTACAGAGATAGTGGGGACCCTAGAGACGGACGTAGGCATTTTTTTTTAAGAGAGAAATATGAGAGAAAGAGTGTCGAAAAGGGGAGAGAAAGATATATATTAGCCACGTGCACTTCCCGTCCATGCACTGTTCGTATATAGTCTTTATTCGCAAAGATTTCAAATATGGCCAGGCTATGATCGCCGCCGCACGACTCCAGCTAGTGAGCAGCGCGCTGTTGCTATTCTTTTTCTTTTTTAAATAATTAAAGGGCTTTGTCGCTTAGCGCTGTTGCTATTCAAATTTCGAACTAATTCGAAAGTAGGCAGCGCTAGCTCGCTGTTAAAATGGCGGAAAAGCAACAGTGTGCATTCACAGATTGAGTTTATTTAAAATGTTTTTTTTTCTGTATCCTCGCAAATGTGTTAAATAACGTCGTACGATATACGTGCGTATTGGTTATAACATGCTCGGCTCAATTACGCCCTCGCCTTCGGCTCGGTCTGAAATTCCGACTCGCATGATATAACCATCTTAACGCACTAATATCGTAATGTACTATAATAATCATTGCAGCGTTATAGATTCCAACGTCAATCTTAAAATACTTACATAGAACCAAAACGAAGTCGCCAGAGGCCAATCTTCCCGCTTCTCCATAATAGCATTCAGATCCACGGAGTCACCAAGTGGCCAGGGTGTTATTGTCTCCCCTTCCTTAGCCTTGCGGATCAATCGACTCGTGTACATGTTCATTCCGTAGAAGTCATAGGTTCCTAGACGAAACAAATGAATGTGATGAACAAATAATGACGACACATATTTTACGGCCTACAGATAGTTGGTCCAGTTTAAATGTTTGTAAACGCACCCACGATACAGGAGAAATTAGTATTGGGTAACGTTTAAAAAAACCTAAGGTATCGAAATATTGTCATTCCTATTGAAAGTTACCGTAAACAATAAAATTACAATCGAATTTAGAACCTCCTTCTATTTTTATATCTGTTTAAAAGAAAACTGCCACTTGTCTATGTCCTTATATTCGAATGGAACATTGGTCCCAGATAGCACTACAAGTGAGTAAGGTTCTACCATTAATTCCATTGCATGCATTATTATAGTATCAAGAACTTCATCATTAATATCTAAAAAATCCTTATCCTTACTAATATAATCCTTACTATATATATTTAATATTATAAAAGCGAAAGTGAGTTTGTTTGTTTGTTACCTCTTCACGCTTTAATGGCTAAACCGATTGTGATGAATTTTGGCACATAGATAGTTGGGAACCAGGAGACGGACATAGGCTAATTTTTATTTAAAAAAAGTGGGATGTGAGGGAGAAAGAGGGAAGAAAAGGGAAAACTTAGCGTCGCTATTACAAATCAATAAGGCGCAAGGAGAACTGTGTTACCCCCCCTAAGGCGAAAGCTAGTGTAAATATAAAATATGTATACAATCATTTTGTTTCTAAAATTACTTAGCATTTCCTCTAAGTACCCACTATCAATTTAGATGCTATAGGTATTGCTGTTCATAATCTTCTGGTCATAATTAATATGGAATGGCGCAATCTTAAAGGGGTCCCTGAAACGCGAGTCTGCTGCCGGGGTTGCATTGCAGGTTGTTCGAAAGAGATACCGCGGTCCCGGAACATAAGTGGCAAAAGAAGGAACATGGATTGGTTTTATTCAGTAAAATCCTGACACTCCCTCCCGCTGCGCTCAGAGCGGGGGAAGTTATTTGAAGAATTCCAAATCGAAAAAAAAACACCACACCCTCGTAGTCTTGTGGTGCAATAACAAGGCCATCAAGGTTGTCTATTGCATAATTGATAAGCTTAACGGATTACCACCTTATCTGAAGGTGTAAAACTTTATTCTTATCATAAAAAGACATAGAGGTAAATTTTATTTGCATATCATTATAGTACCAACAAGTCTTGTGCCCGCTGGTATTTTCCAGGGACAAAACTGACGATTTTTTATTCAAATTTCTATCTAGCTATCGCTCCTGTTAAAACGACTTCTCAAAATCTTCATAATTGCTTGTAAATTTAATTAAAAACCGTTCACCAGTTTCTCCTTGAAAAAGAAGAACAAACAACTTTAATACATTTTTACAAACTTTCTCTTCCACTTAACCCTTTTTTTGGGGTGGGAATTCATCAAATAACTTCAAATCAAACAAACAAATAACGAAGCGGGGGGGAGTGTCAGACTTGTACTGACTAAAACCCACCCATGTTGCTCTTCTATTGCCCTTTACGTTCCGGGGCCGCGGTATCTCTTTCGAACAACCCGCAACCCTGGCAAACGGAGGCTCAGGCAAGCCCCTCTACTTTGCTGACATCTCTTTGAGGCGTGAAACACAAACGCGCCGTCTACACGGCTTCTATTTAACCCTTAAGAATGAATTTGTAAAATTCGTGTACATATTTAATAAAATTGGAATCTTAAAAACTATTGTGCGAAACCCTTGGGTTGGCGTAAGTTGGCGCGGTTAAGTCTGAGACGAAATAAATTTTAGATTTTTAATGCAGAGTAAAAGTTTACCTTTAACGAACTCAATCTCTTCTGGCGTAAACGCTGGTAGTGAGCTTTTCTTGTATCCCCTCTTTAAGCTGAGCTCCTCCATTAATTTCTCTAAAGATGGTGGCCAACCACCTGATTTGGAGAATATTGGGTGTGCGTATTTACCGACCTGAAATTAGAAATTGTTCTTTATTATTGTTGTCAAAGCTTAATCAACTCTTGCTGTAAATTCTCATAAGTGCTTGGGTTTCGTCAGCAAAAAAGCGTTTAGATCCTACCCACCTACAGTTTCTCGCTCATTATTTTATTTTCTAGGAGTCTTGGAGTCAGTAGAACTTACACAATTCTCCCTGGCCAATTCTGCAAGTTCTGCGTCTTCTGGTGTCATAGGGTCGAACCAAATGTGATGGTTAGCAAGCGACACCTTACCTGTAATCAAATGCACAACTTCCTATGTTATTTGAACCTAGAAAGCTCTTCCTATAAATCTTCGTACAACACAAAGTGTTAGCACTATTTGCGATATTCTAAACTAGTCTTAAAAATATAGAAATTTAAGAATCATTATTATTATCAGTCTATTGAGTTTTAAATTCAAAATTTAACTGCATGTACTAAAATAAATCCGGAACAATCGGGTTTTGTCAAGGGTCGCGGCTCTCGTAAGCAAATACTTATCCTTGGACAAATCATTGAGAAAGCCAGAGAGTTCAATAGTACACATTACAGGTCCTGTTTTATTGATTTTAGTAAAGCATTTGAAACTGTCAGATGGTCCAAAATGTGGGAAATAATGCAGGAGATCAGCTTGGCTCTCCATCGGGTATATCTTATCACAAAGCTTTATGAAGGCAGAACAGCAACAGTACGCTTGAATAGCCTGGATCAGAATTATTCAAAGCACAGGCTGGTGTCAGACAAGGACGCATAATATCACCCTTGCTGTTCAACATATACACGGAATACATAATGCGGATTGTTTTCAATAACTGAGATAGGAGTGGTTTTAACAAAGACTATAGTCACTTGTGCTATTAAATTTCTCAGTTTCTTTAGACACGTTACCCGCAACAATTACTTCATGGAGCGTTTGGTGATTCTGGGTCGAGTTAAAGGCACAAAACCACTTCACCAAGTTCACCGAGAATATAGCTTCTGACGAAATTAAAGTATAGTATAGTAGCTATACTACATAGTTCTAGCTACTATAGAATTCTTAATCTTTAAAGAATTCTATAGCAGCTTTTTCATAACTTACCATGAAACTTCGCCCTAAACTCCTCATCGTATAGCCTCCAGGCCTTAGCATGCGCCATCACCACATTCTTACTGCATAAATAAGCCCCAAGTTCCGCGCTCACGATTGGTGGAGCCATTATACCAGCAGTGTAGACCAAGTCGCAGATGACCAAAGGCTCATTGATGGTCAACCACAATTTGACGCGGTCGCCGTACAGGGTAAAGACTACCCTCGCGTAGTCGGTGAACCAGTCTACTACAAGGGGGTTGGCCCAGCCACCTGTAAAAGACAATATGAGTATTAATTTTAAAGGAGGCAGAATAAATTTTGATCAGGTTGGGCCCAAGTGCGAAAGAATGAGGAAAATATTGACTATGAATGTAGGCGAATTTAAGAAGAATATAAGAACAGAAGAAGACCAAAGAAAAAAATGACGGTCTTTGTGAAGGATGATATGGCAAGGAAGGAGGTGCATAGAGATGAGATATTCTATCGCCACGCGAGTGAAACCACAGAGCGCAGCTAGTTTTAAAATAACTATACTAAAGTTACAAATTGAGTTTTTTTTTAAATATGTGATGTTAAACAGGAATAAATGAACTACTTTACTAACTAATTCAAACGTATTTTTTTTAAATTGGCTACATTTTCATCAGCAAAATCTTAATCATACACGTACCTGACACACTTTACTACACATGTAACTGATAATGGACAACCAGTGTACTTTATTTCATTTTTAATCTTATTTTTTATTTTTTTTAAACAATTATTATTTCCTAGAACTAAGTCCGGAACAAACTGTACAAGAAATTAAAATTATTGTTGTATGAAGTTGGCCGATAGCTGAGCCGCGGTATCTTCATTTCTTTCTGTAAAATTGTTCCAAAATAAATGTTTTAATTTTTTATTGTTTCTAAGTACACAGGCTAAAGAATTTTGTAAGTAGGTAGGTACATATTTACAAGTTAAATAACATTACTTTATAACACGGAGATTAAGATGGAGAGTTATAAACACTAGTAGAACTGTAAAAGTTAATGACTTAATTTGAAGTATACCTTCTATAACTTCTTTTACATTATCGTATCTTTCTCATTCAAATGGTGTGTATGATACAGCCATATACACTTACAGATTATCTACAGGGACGTTGTTGAACACCCCAATAAGAGCCCTTTACGTGTAGAGCAGAAAATCTTTCTATAACCTCAAATACTTGTTGATAATAAGCTCGTGAAATCAATGAAAATTGAATGTATAGCATTCCTAAAAGCCTAAATTTAAGTTCCTTCTTCAATAAAACTGTCCAGATCTTTTTTTATTGTTTGTATTCTTTTAGCAAACCAGCCGCGATGTAGTTGGGAGTCCCCCAAATTACATTTTATTATACGAAATTTCAGCTAATTCCGAAACCACGAAATGGGTAAACTTCTTACCGCGAAAACTTCTTACAGAACCGAAACACGAAGGGCAAAAGATGGATGAGTACTACTCAGTAAAAGTCTGACATACAACAATAGTACCCTTTCTCTCCGCTCAGAGCGGGGAAAAAATTAAGGACTTCCGAACGAAAAATATTGGACTGTGAAAATTGAGTAAGTTAGATTGTCTTACCAAGATCCTGCATTGATTGCGGCAAGTCCCAGTGATACACAGTTACGAAAGGTTCGATGCCCTTCTCCAGTAGACCATCGATCAGGTTGTTGTAATAGTTTTTGCCGTCCTCGCTGATGTGGTTAGGGTACCCAGACGGCAAAAGACGAGGCCAGGAAATTGAGAACCTGGTTATTAACAGGAAGATTGGTCTCAGAAAAGCTATTTTTTGTTATTATGCAGATCCACGTTACGTTTCTTTAGGGTTCCGCACCTCAGAAGGGAAAAACAGAAGCCTAATTGGATCACTTTGTTTTCCGTCTGGCTGTCCGTGTTGTTCCGTGTCTTAAGGACTTTCATCAGGCGGTAGGTGAGGACGCCGTGGTGCCTCTATAGTCACTCCACAAAAAAGGGGACTTATCGCCACTATAGTAGCATGCCCTATTGACAATGCCTTAAAAGCATTTAGAATACCTAATAATTTGAACGTACCTATAAAAGTGCAATCCTAACTCCACAGCGATCTCGATGTCCCTTTGCCATTGATGGTAAGAATCGCAGGCGATATCTCCACTACTCCCATCAGTCATTTCGGGATGTTCATGGGTTAAACGGTCCCATTTGCTTTCTCCTTTGTCTGTAAATGCAAACAGATTTAATTTATATAAGCACTATTTCTTTGGGGTGCAACAGATTATTATCAGATGCATCTGTCTTTTTTATTGAAAGGGTATTTAAATGACGATTGGTGTTTCTGGTGCATTAAAACATCCTCTACCACTTCACAGATTGTGACACTAATTATTACGTAATTACTGGCTTTCGCCCGCGGCTTCGCCCGCATTAAATTTGGGGTAATACAGTTTCCCTTGCGCCTTATTGATTGCCTTTTCTTCCATCTTTATCCCTCACATCCCACTTTTTTTAAATAAAAATTAGCCTATGTCCGTCTCCTGGTTCCCAACTATCTCTGTACCAAAATTCATCACAATCGGTTTAGCCATTAAAGCGTGAAGAGGTAACAAACAAACTCACTTTCGCTTTTATAATATTATATAGTAAGGATTTACGCATTTATAAAACTTAGCCTTCATTCGGTTTATCTAGGTATTTTAATTATCGTCACCTTGGACACTGAGGCATTTTTTTGCGGATGGGAAATCATCAAATAACTTTCCCCGCTCTGGGTGAAGCGGGGTTGCGTGTCAGACTTTTACAAAACCCACCCTTTGTTTGTTCCTTCTTTTGCCCTTTATGTTCCGGGACTGCGGTATTTCTTTCGAACAACCCGGAACCCCGGCAGGCCCCTTTGCTTTGCTGACATCCCTTTCAGGCATCGATCGGTCTGTTGTCACGTTGATGGACGGACAGTGAGCTACCTATTGCTCACCGTCCACAGACCCGTATCTACGGTAGCCGGGAGTCGGCAGTCGTATCGTGGTGTCCGACGCCCGGAGCGTCTCCCGCAGTGGCTGGATTGGTTTCAGGTAATCTCCATTAAACGTCCAGCCACCTCTTTCGCGAGCATAAGTATTTCGCAGAAGCAGGTGACCGCTTCCCATTCCTTCTCTTCGCTCCGGACCATGGAATGAACCTGAGCCGGACGCGTGAGATCTTCTACAAGGACAGTAGTGCTCCGCTCAAACTGGGCAGACCATCACAGTGTGCTCCACAGTATCGTCCGGGTGATCAGCACAGTGGTGATACCCGGGCGCTTCCTCCCGCTGAGTAATTCTCTAAAGAATTCTCGGTAACAAAGGCATGGCACCTAAAACCTCAGTTTCAGATTTCTGTTAAATCTTACTCATAAATATGTATATGTGTTAACAGACATTCCTGATGCTTACCACTAGCATTCCACCCGCCTTCGATTTGGTAGGCAGCAGTTGCCGCCCCAAACATGAACCCAGGTGGAAACTTAAGGTCTTCAGCACTCCATGACACGGATAGCACGGCGCTGAGGAATAATCAGGCATGCTATATACAGTTGACACGGTAGTAGGTATATAGGAACCAAACGAATTGAGCTAGTTTTTACATGTGGAAATCCTCAATTGAAGTGACGGTGAAAGGGCCTGTCAGACTCCTACCAACTATTATCACATGGTCTTCCTTCTCGTTTCTACTAGTTCGGTGGGAACAGAATTGCATTCTCCACAGTCACCACAACAGTGACGGTTTGCTAGCGGCAAACCCCGTTTCAGGAAAAAGTAGGAGAGAACTGTTCCTCGCCTTTCCATTCTTTATGAGAGGCACGTGGAAACACTGCGCAATGCTATCTCAGGCTTATTTGTAACAACAGTCAATGATAGCCGGGACCAACGGTACTGTCCAAGACTAGAAGAAAACTTAATATCTATGTTAATCTACTGGCCAAGCTAACCGGCTTAACCTTAAGGTCGATCTGAGCGGCAGTTATTATGTCTTTCAATAATATTCACACAACCCAAAAGAGAACCTTGAATAAACTAAACAGTTTTGCCTACCTCAACACAACTGCCCGGTACCAATCCATGATCTACTTTAACGTTTTTCTTACATTATGTGCTTGCGGTACCTTCTATCTCAATATCAAGAATATCTCACTAAATAAACATGTAACATACAAGATTACCGTTTTATTTATTTGCATAGCAGATAAGTTTTCAAACAATGCCGGATATTTTTTTTTTTGAAAATACATTTCGAGAAAGTCCATCCCTTATTTAGAAAATAGCTAAAGAACAATTAAATATGCCCAAGCCTTGGTGTTTCTAGCTGGCTCAATCCTCCAGGATAAGCAGAGGGGCCCGAAAAGGCCACTTCGTGCCGGGGTTGCGAGTTAATCGAAAGAGATACCTACTGCGGCCCCGGAACACAAAAGGCAAAAGGAGGAACAGGGATGGGTTTTGATCAGTACAAGTCTGACATTCCCTCCGCTCTGCCCAGAGCGGGACAATTCATTTGATGATTTCCCATCCGAAAAAAAACAGAATGCTTCTGGACGTCCATCGTCACTATTTAGGCGATACCTAAATAGTGACGAATGGCAGCATGTCATAAGACACAATGTAAAGTTGTCCGTTGACTCAATGGAGGTCTCCGTCCCCTTTCGAAACATTTAAACAGCCTCCATTTAATTCATTCATCGTTTCTTTATAAGTGTTGAATTAAAAATATAATTTGGTGTGCGAGTATCCGCAAAAAAGAGAGATGAAAACTTAATTTGGTTTATAAAATTGCTAACAGATGTCTTAAAACAGGTTAAAATACAATTTGTATTAGAAATTTCATCAAAATTTGTTCGGTCGTTTTTGAGTAACAAACATCCATACAAACTTTTATTATATTAGTAAGATAGTAGGAAGTAAGATAAGCTGCAAGCCACAGATCTGCAAGCAAACAGCTCAAATATAGAGTTAGTAAAACTATATATATGATACTGTTGTTGATATTTCAGGAATATTTTTAAGTAAATTAGTATCATTAAGCTTATTGTATTTACTCCTTTGCTCTGCTAAACCTTTGCCACTGCAGCTCAGGATATAAAATAACTGTCATAAAAAGATCTCTGCCATTGTAAATATTATCACTCTTTTTGAACAAGTACGAACTGCCAAATAAAATTACTGAGCGAAGCAATAAACGTCACTTTTAAACGTCAAAGTCACATTGTGGCAGGTTGCAGTTTGCGCTGTTGTTTTGAGGTTATGTTAGTCAAAATAACACGATTTTACGAGCTTTTTTAATAAATTTTCAAAATGAGTAAGAAACTAAACGATATGAAATGGGAGTCAGTGGCCATGGATGGTTTTCCGGCATCCATGACAGATAAATTCCACGGTTTTGTGGGTTTAGAAGAATGTACCGACTACAGTTTTGATAAGGAAAGCAAAAAACGGGCTAAGAAGGTTTGTTTAATTCCCTTTTAACTTTTAGCGGAAATATGGATTCATCATCATTAATTTAAGTACTAAAAACAGGTTGCGGTAACCGCAAATCGCCTGTATTTACGAACTTTCACATGGTGTTTCATAAGATTAAATAATAACTTTTAAGATACCTGTTCCGCTGCCGACGAAGAAATGACAAACTATCATCTATTTCCACGCTCAATAAACATACAACAAATGTGTTTAGTGCTGAGTCAGTAGAAGAGATAAATGATTAAATTCACACTGCTGGCAAGAAACTTCTACTCACTGTTTGCTAATAGTTAGTGGTAGGGCAAACTAATGGCTGACATAAGGTCCATATAAACCTATAAGTCTGACAATAGCAACCAAAATATGTTCATATGAACATATTTTGCAGGGTTGTCTTATATCAATACAAGTTCCATTTATTCTGCATTGCTGAGCTTCATAGAATGACCGCTTTATATTGGGCATTTGATGAAAGTTTTTAATGAATACAGACCTATATTTAAGGTTCCATACCTCAAATGGTAAAAACGGTACCTTACAGGATCATTTTGTTGCTCATCTGTCTGTCTGTCGAGCCCTTTTATCTTAAGAATGAGTGGGAAACACGGAAATGTATAACACTGGATTTTAAATGCACACATTGTTATTTTTTTAACTTTTTTCAGAATAAGCAAAAAGAAATAATCAAAGAAAGGAGAGAAAAGAAGAAACGAAAGGCTTCAGAAAACGAAGCCAAAGAGGTTCCTAGCAAGAAGATTAAGCTAGACAATGGCTTTGTAGTTGAGTCATGTAGCAGCACAGCTCCTTCTCTAGCTAATAGTACTCAAAAGAGGACTAAAAATAAAAATAAAAAGAATAACAAGAAAAACAAAAAGGCAATAAACTCAAATGCTGTAGAAAATAATGACAGTAATGGCAACACCAGCCAAAGTAATGATAATACAGACCCAAAATCTAAAAACAAAAATAATAAATCTAAAAATAAAAAGAAGGATGGTAGCAAAACCATAGACAGTACTCCAATCACTCCTAAAAAGGTTAAACAGAAGTTAGGGGACTTACCACAGTCCAATACAGAATTAACACCTGAAGATATGTTAACATGGGCCGAGTTTAAACTGCAGGAGCCTATTATTAAGGCTCTGACAGAACTGGGCTTCAAACAACCTACTAAGATACAGCAGTTGACACTGCCGGCTGCTATTCATGGTAAATATGACTGTTTATGAAAATTAAACTTGAGCATCATATAGTGCCCCACGGCTGGGTAAGGCCTTCTGTTTCTCCTTTCAAACCTCTCCAATATCTGACCATGTTAGCCTCACAAACATGACCTTAACAGTGATTTCCAAACATTTAAAATTGTAGAAAAGAGAAAATTTAATAAAACCTAAAATTACATTGATCTTCCTCCAAAGATGACGCACCTCCGCCTACCAAGGTTGTGGGTAATCCGAAAGAGATACCGCAGCACCGGAACATAAAAGGCAAAAGAAGGAACATTGCATTATTTTTTGTTAGTAAAAGTCTGACACTTGCCCCCGTTCTGGGTGGAGTGGGGGGAGGTGTCAGACTTTTAGAAGTTATTTGATTATTCCCCATCCACAAAAACAAAAACAGGGCACCTAAGTATACCAACTACAGTTCGCCATTTATGTATGAGTCCATACACAATATCATACAGGCTAGGCTATGGCTATCTACGAGGTAAAACTAATCTCGGTGCTGCTACAGAAAGTTTGTAAAGAAAAATCCCAAAAATCCTAACCCAACTTGGGAATTGAATATCTCATCTTCAAAAGTAGTGCTTGCAGCTATTGGATCAGCAGCCACACAAATTACATTCTTATTGTTCTTAATTCAAATTCAAAAGACAAATGATAACCATAAATTAGCATCTTCAGCACACTGCATGCTATCTCTCTGTCCCTATGTATGCTTAGTACTTTAAAACTAGGCAAAGGATTTTGAGGCAGTTTTTTTAAAAATAGACAAATTGATTTAAGAGGAAGGTTTATATGTATAATATTAGTATCTACATTGTACCAGTTCGAAGTCGGGGGGGATCACTGGTTCATAATAATGACTATATTTTGAATTTTTGAAGTAAACACAAATTTAAATGATTACAGCAAATCTGATAATTTTATTTTCCTTCTGCAGGTCGTAGAGACATTCTAGGCGCCGCAGAAACCGGCAGCGGTAAAACTTTAGCGTTTGGCCTCCCAATCCTATGTGGCATATTAAAACTTAAAGAAAAAGCGCTCTTAAAAGGCTTAGATGTCTACGACATACCTTACAAAAAAGCATCAGGCAAGAAAAAGAATGTGGAAGCAAAAGAAGAAAGAAAAGAAAGATTTAAGAGAAAAGACAAGAAGTTTAATGAAAAGAAAAAAGTAAGGGAGCCAGTAGTTGAAGAACCTAAGAAAGAGTCTTCTGAAGATGGCTACAGTAGCGGTCCAGAAAGCAATGATGAAGCTGATGACGACTCTGAACCAGAAAACAAGAATAATGATTATACAGATGATGATTATTTAGAAGAGATTGAAGTACCTGTCAGGAAAAGAGATAATTCAGCTGATGAAGGCAATGATAGCGATGATGATGACAATTATATTCATCTATCAGACATGCTGGACTCTGATGATTTGGCTGAAAATAGTGATGAAGAAGAAAAAGACACTGAAACAGCTTCAGAGTTAGAAGAGGAGATCGATAGTAATGCGGAGGAGAATGGTGATGATGATGAAATAGATGATGAGGAAGAGAGTGAGGCGGGTGAGGAGTCAGGTGATGAAGAAAGTGACGCGGATGAAGAGGTTCCAGATGAAGGCAATGAGAATGAACAAGGTAAATTAATATAATCATTTACATTATTCATTTTGATTTATTTGTGCTATGATATGCCTGCCATATGCCATATGGCTGCCATGTTCCAGCACCATGCTGGGATAGAGGCCTTTTGGCCTTATACAGGACTAATTTAATTAATTTTCTTTTTATATACATATTTTTTCAGTTTTAGGTTGTTCTTTTTTTTTTAATTAAGTAATTTTCTTTTATTATTTTGTCCTGTGCATGTCTAATAAAAATAATAATAACAGATAACAGAAATCCAGTGTTAGTAGCACGCCAAACAGTTTTTTCTTTCTTTCTTTTCTATCATTTATTGAAACATGTTCAATGTTTAAAACAAATTTTAGTCAATAATATTATACTAAAATTCATGCTTGTATTAGTAGGGGGGTGGTAGAATGATAAATTTGATAGACGAGAATAATATTTTGCAATGTTTCTAGATGACGCATGCGTGAAGACGCTTTCTTGAAGTAAGCAAAGACTTAATTTTACTGTAGCTGTAACTTAATTTAAACGAAGACCAATGCATGAACCTCTGATTATTATTCGGATTCATCTGCATAGTAGATAATTAATTACCTCTGAAGAAGGAAATCAAGCTGTGTCGGTCTGTGGCATATTTCTCGACGGCAACTCCAGCCAAGTCAGAGTCTCATGGCCAGCATAAAAACTCTGACACCAGGGGCCTTAGTCTGCTATTACAATAGTGTCAGAATGGTCGATCACTATTCACTGATCGCATAATGGTTGATTTTAATAATTTTGGCAATCTACTACATACTAAACTTGTCAGGTGACAAGACATACAGAAAGATTTAACCCAAAACATTTATTTGCAGGCATCGGCTGCGTGAAAGTGGTGGACAACATAGAGATACCTGGGCATGTGTCGATGAAGACTGGCAAGCCCCTGTACGCCCTGATCCTGACTCCCACCAGGGAGCTGGCCATTCAGATCAGCAGGCATTTGATAGCCGCTGCTAAGTATACAGGTACATATGATGGTTTCTGATGTAACAGCGTTTTGCATTTAGGTACTTAGTATAGATAATACATATTTAAAAACTGCACTAATCAATCTGATGTAGCAGCTTGGTAACCGCGATTTGCTGAGTTGCATTTTTTATGTTATACTAGCTTTTGCCCGCGGCTTCGCTCGCGTTAAATTCGGTAGCGCCTTATTGATTTGTAATAGCAACGTTAAGTTTTCCCGTTTTTTCCCTCTTTCTCTGTCACATCCCACTTTTTTCAAAAAGATATTAGCCTATGTCCTTCTCCTGGTTCCCAACTATCTCTGTACCAAAATTCATCGAAATCGGTTTAACCATTAAAGCGTGAAGAGGTAACAAACAAACAAACAAACTCACTTTCGCTTTTATAATATTAAGTAAGGATGGGGACGCGAGCGGACGGCTCGCCAGTCGCTTACTTACAGTACACCGCCCTGCCTCTATACATACCACAATACTTCGTTATATTTAACTACGTACTAGGCATTAGATGAGAAATTATTAAATAACTTCACCCGCTCTGGGCGGAGTGGGTCTGTGGTCGTTGAGCAATAGGTAACGACGTCGACGGCGCGTTAGTACGCGCGCCTCAAAGAGATGTCGGCAAAGCAGAGGGGCCTGCCAGGGCCACCGCCTACCGGGGTTGCGGGTTGTTCGAAAGAGATACCGCGGCCCCTGAACAAAAAGTGCAAAAGAAGGAACATGGGTGGGGTTTTAGTCAGTGAAAGTGTGATACACCCCGGTCCGTACAGAGCACGAGCGGGGGAGGATATTTGAAAATTTCGCATCCACAAAAAGCAAGACCGATTCGGTTTTTGTAGAGCCACTTAAAAATTTATGGTTTTGTGATTTTATTTGTTACACCTTACTAATATTATAAAAGCGAAAGTGAGTTTGTTTGTTACCTCTTCACGCTTTAATGGCTAAACCGATTTTGATGAATTTTGGTGCAGAGATAGTTGAAAACCAGGGGATAGACCAGATAGGCTCATTTTTATTTAAAAAAAGTGGGATACAAGGGAAGAAGAGGGAAATCTTAGCGTTGCTATTACAAATCAATAAGGTGGTACTGTGTTATACCAAGTTTAACGCGAACGAAGCCGCGGGCAAAAGCTAGTATTACAATAAAAACATTCATGATAAACTTTTAAAACAGAATTTAAATAAAACATTTAAATTCTGTTCAAATAAAACATTTAAATTCTGATCAAATAAAACATTTAAATTCTGTTCTTCAATAAATCACTTCATTCATCAGGTATAAAAGTAGCCACGATAGTGGGTGGTATGGCGGCCGTGAAGCAGGAGCGGGTGCTCCGGTCAGGTCCTGAGATAGTGGTGGCGACGCCCGGCCGGCTGTGGGAGCTCATTGGGCAGGGACAGCCACATCTGCAGCAGCTGGATATGGTGAAGTAAGTATACAATCAGCTTTATACTACAGAAGGGCTACTATGACATCTTATAGCAATTCTTATTCCACTGAGGGAAAGAGATGGTGCTAGACACCCTGTATAGCTCTGTCTCTTTCCCTCAGTGGAATAAGAATTGCTTTAAGAGGTTATAGTAGGGTAGCTGGAAGTCCCAAACTCGTCGCTAAATGGCCTGATTCAATTTAGATTGCCAACCGCTGAGAGAAGATTTGCGTTTTGCATCAGTGCATCAGCCTTTCCGAATCAACGATACCTTGCCTAGTTTGTTGTCTCAAAAGTCATTATCTGCTTAGCATTTTCCCAACTAAATTGAGGTCGGCTTCCAGTCTAACCGAATGCAGCTGAATACCAGTATTTTACATGGAACGACCGCCTATCTGACATCCACAACTCAGTACTGGGTAATACTATACCCCTTGGTAAGACAGGTTGTCAGACATTCAAGACACTGACTCCTGTAACAACTATTAAAGATCTACAAATGACAGTCGGAACCAACAGCTTAACGCGCTTTCCGAGACACGGAGGAAATTCAGTATGTAACGGGTTGTCTCCCATCTACAGACCAACCTAGGGAAGCGCGGCTTAACCTAAAGATCGACCTGAGCGACTGCTATTATTTAGCTAAGAGTCATACGGGGTATGACATATTTATTGTATTTTCAGATTCCTAGCAATAGATGAGACCGACCGAATGGTAGAACGCGGTCACTTCGACGAGTTGACCCCTCTATTGGAACGTCTGAACGCCGACGATGAGCGAAGAGCCGCGCGACAGAACTTCGTGTTCTCCGCCACCTTGACCATGGTCCATGATCTGCCTGCTCATATGAAGGGAAAGAAGGTACGTTTGTATATAAATATACATGAATTAATTAGTTATATTTTATGTAATACTTGTGGACGAGAACTGAAACGTCACACAACCATGGTCCTTCGAGCCGGATCATTGAGAATCCTTACTAATATTATAAAAGTGAAAGTGAGTTTGTTTGTTTGTTACGTCTTCACGCCTAAATGGCCAAACACTACAGGTAGCAGGTACCTGCAAATCAGCACCAGGGAATCACCCCACGCTCAGCAGTCTACCAGACCATCGGGACAGTCAACAGGTTTTGATAAAGCTATTATTAATGTTTCCAGGTAACAAAACGCGGTAAGATACTAAACAGGCGCGTTGAGAAGATGACTCCCGAACAGAAAGTGAACCGACTCGTCAAGATGATCGGCATGTCAGACCCCAAGGTCGTCGATATTACTACACAGAACTTGGGTAAGTTCATCATATTCATAGACTGGCGGAATAGTATTTCTAGCGAGGGGGTGGCTGGACTTTTGAGGGAGAGAACCTCAGACCAAACCAGCCGCCGCGGGCCGCTCCGGACGTTGGACTCCGTGAGACTACTCCCGGCCACCGTAGGTGCGGGCCTGTGGACGGTGACCAATGGGTACTGAGCCGTCCATCCGACAACTTGACGACAGGCGCGTTAGTGTTTCACGGGCGCCTCAAATAGATGTCAGCAAAGCAGAGGGGCGGCAGGGACACCGCCTGCCGGGGTGAAGGGTTGTTCGAAAGAGATCCGCGGCCCCGGAACATAAAAGGAAAAGTCTGACACTCCCCCCGCTCCGCTTACAGCGGGGTAAGTTATTTGATGAATAACTTACCCGGTGAAGAAATCTTAACTCTTATTCTCATATGGATGTTTGGATGTTTGTTACTCTTTCACTTCAAAACGGCCGAACGGATCTTGACGAAATATAGCACAGAGGTAGATTATATTCTGGAATAAAACATAGGATACAATCTTGTTCGATATCACGCGGGCTAAGCCGCGGTTGCCAGCCGGTATATCATATTTATTACATTAAAAATTAAGGTTAAGGTCGGTTTTCCAAACCTTTCACTAACCATCATCCCTTATAACTTGCAGGTACAGCAGAAACGCTAACCGAGTCGCGGATCACTTGCGCGTTAGAACATAAGGACGCGTACTTATACTACATTGTCAAGCGGCACCCGGGTAGGACCATAGTGTTCTGTAACTCTATAGGTAGTGTCAAAAGGTAAATGATAAAATGACAGTTTTATATTCTCTGTACCTCAAAACAAAACGGCACGTTTTGTTCCCTTTCGAACCCTTATTTATAGGATCACTAGCTTTTGCTCGCAACTTCGTTCGCGTGGAATAGTGACTTCCGGCAGCACGGATCATATTAACAGCTCAACGTTTATTTTATAGTACTGAATTGATGCCGACTTCTGACCAATAGATGGCGCTGTATGTCCGGAATAAATTTTATTTTTATTTTTTGTAATAAAAACTATCCTATGTCCTTTCTCAAGTTCCAAACCATGTCTATGTCAAATTTCACACAAATCGGTTCAGTAGTTTAGGCGTGAAGAAAGGACAGAAAGACAGACAGACAGAGTTACTTTCGCATTTATAATAATAGTTTGGAATTGGAATAGTTTGGATTTTGTAGTCCGTTTTGCTACCTGTCTGTCTGTCAAGACCCTGTTTTAGGAACGAAGGTTTGGAATTAAAATTAAAAACATACACTTTCACAACAAGTCTCCGCGGCCCCGGAACGTAAACGGCAATAGAAGGAACATTGGTAGGTTTTAGTCAGTACAAATCTGACACTTCCCCCGCTCCGCCCATAGCGGGGGAAGTTATTTGATGATTTCCCATCCGCAAAAAAAAATACACTTAAGTCTATGAAATCAACCCTCTAAGTCTAAAGATATGGCCGTTTATGTCGCAATTTTGTACGGAACACTCAGTTCATGAGTCCGACTCGCACTTGGGTTGGTTTGTAGGGATCCGTACCTCAAAAGGAAAAGTTTGTTGTCCGTCCTTCTGTCTGTCTGTCTGAATAAAGTTTTTTAAATTTTCAGGCTAGCTCAATTATTCACATTACTGAAGTGTCGTCCTCTGCCGCTACACGCCAGCATGCCACAGCGCCAGAGAATAAAGAATTTAGAGAGGTAAGTTATTATATTTTTATAAAATAAAAAATAAACATTTAGAATCCAAACATAGCTATAGATATTTAAAAAAACGTTAGCCCCAGATTAGGAATATCTCCTGTATCATGGGTGCGTTTACAAACATTCAATCTCACATACACAAACAGCCAGACCCAGAACAACTACCTGTAGGCCATACAAATATTTGATCCGTGCGGGAATCGAAGCGAAGCGACACGTAGCGCATATTACCAATAGTATATTGCACGTTTCAGATTCCGCGACGACCCTCACGGGGTACTAATCGCCACAGACGTGGCAGCCAGGGGCCTGGACATACCCCACGTGGAACACGTCATCCACTACCAAGTGCCTCGCACGGCGGAGAACTACGTGCATCGCAGCGGGAGGACGGCCCGGGCCACCAGGGAGGGACTCACTATACTGATGATGGAGCCCGCGGAGGCCTATCTGTATGCCAAGATGTGCAGGACGCTCAATAAGAGTAAGTGGAGCTTTTTTTGACAATGTGGGAGCCCTTAGAAAAATAATACGACTTCCAAAAATCACTTAAATGTGGAAAATAACTTTAATTTTAAGTCGGTGATTTTTGCATTTTTCATTGACTTTTTTCCATTGAATAAGTAGTGTATCGTAGCAAAAGGTAGGTAATTAAGTAAGGTAATCACTAGCTATGTTGTAACTTATCTAAATTTCGACTTATTTCTAGTATTTACATATCTTTTTTGGGACTAGCATGTAGTGGTTGATTTGCTGCTTAGTTTTATTTATTTGACCAATCACGAAGCTTTATATAAAACATACGTGTCGGCGTGTCATGGCATGTCAATGCAAGAACGTCAAGAGTGGCAGGTTGTCACTCTAGCGGAGCGTCGTGTTGATGGTAGCCAGGCGGCCATCTTAGGAAAAGGACGGGTGTCTGAGCACCACGTGTACGACGAATCGCTAGAAAGCGTCTTAATCTAAGTTGCTTTAACCAAAATTGGTGTTGTGTTAACGTTTAATAGTTGTGGTTATCGTGTTAGTAGATTTATTTTAAATTAACAAGAACTAATGAGAAATTGAAATAATTTGAGTTAAAAAGAGGACATTTATTTAGCTGTCATTTCCCAACTGCTTATCCACGCCGCATAATGAAAGAACTAACTAAGCTCTGCAGGCCCTCCTGCGTCGATATTGATATCGTCTTATTAACAAACTTCTGGGTTGAATGTACCCCACTTTGAGTCTCAAATACCTGTTTTTAATACCCCTTTTTCCCCTTAGCTGTCGAAGTTCCCACCTTCCCAGTAGACGCTCAAGTCCTTGCTCCTCTCAAGGAGCTGATGGTGACGGCGCGGGAGCTGGACGGGCTGGAGCTGAAGAAGAGACGCGCTGCGCAGGCGCAGGGATGGAAGGAGCGGGCGGCGAGGGAGATGGATATTATTATTGATGATGATGATGTGTATCCTTTTTAAATATGAGAAAGTAATTGGAACTCCTGTAGGTAAATAAACTTAGGTCACCATGCATCGTCATGAGTATTGGCAAAAGTTTTTAATATAATTATGAAAATAAAAAGTCAATTATTCAAACTAGGCTTCGACACGGTTGGCCCAGTGGCTGAGCGCTCGACTGCCGCGCTGAGTATCACGGGTTCAATCCCTGCACGAAACAAATATTTGTATGACCTACAGATAGTTGTTTTCTAAGTTTCCTAAATAGTAATTTACAGGAACTAAGTGAGTCTATGGTACATATCTCGCGTATACACCTCTTTTGTTTGATGAACGCTCTTCCAAAATGCACCGATCATATAGCATAAATATTAAATGAATATTTAATTGATAAATCCATAGAACCGACATAATAATATAATTTTAGATTAAAACTAGCTGTGCCCAGCGGTTTCCCCCTCTGCTCATTTAGGGGTCTGAAAAATAGATGTTGGCCGATTCTCAGACCTATCCGATTAGCACACAAAATTTCGTTTAAATCGATCCAGCCGTTTCGGAGGAGTATGGGAACGAAAACTGTGACACGAGAATTTTATATATTAGACTAGCTGTGCCCAGCGGTTTCACCCGCTACTCACTTAGGGGTATGAAAAATAGATGTTGGCCGATTCTCAGACCTACCCGATATGTACACAAAGTTCGTTTAAATCGGTGCAGCCGTTTCTGTGACACGAGAATTTTATATATAAGATAATATTATACTTAGAAGAAAAGATGCATGTTTAAATAAGTTCTCTTCAAATCTTTTTCTTTTGCTGTGGCCGACAGTGTCCACGGTTTTAAGAACAAATATTATTTACTACCTAAGCATATTCATTGTGGCAAGCATTAGATGATATTAATAATTAAGTATTGCAACCACACGATCAGGTTAACCATACAAAATGAATGAACATGAATGCCGCTAATCGCTGGTTAAGATACGGCGTGTAGTAATATGAACGAATGGACGATGTCTGAAATAAATTATTTGAATTTGTATAGCTCACTACACTGGATGTAGGCGATGTTAGATTATATTTTTAGAGATGTGCCAGATTTGATTTGAATGATGACAGTAATCTTAAGCCACAAGCAGTGTTGTTATAAATAAATAAATCCTTACTTCCTTACTAATATTATAAAAGCGAAAGTGAGTTTGTTTGTTTGTTTGTTACCTCTTCACGCTTTAATGGCTAAACCGATTTTGATGAATTTTGGTACAGAGATAGTTGGGAACCAGGAGACGGACATAGGCTAATATTTTCTTTAAAAAAGTGGGATGTGAGGGAGAAAGAGGGAAGAAAACTTGGCGTTGCTATTACAAATCAATAAGGCGCAAGGGGAACTGTGTTACCCCGAATTTAACGCGAGCGAAGCCGCGGGCAAAAGCTATTATAAATATATAAAATATTTCAGCCAAACATAAAATCCTTCACTCCGCTTCAGACCAGTAAAGCAGGTAGACGCATCAATAGAAAAAGCGCTGAAAGCGAAGCGGCGACAACTGGAGTCCCTCCTCTCACGTCCGATATACCCGCGAGGGTTCTCCTTCAAGTACCCCACGTTGAATGAGACGGTCGCCTTCGGAGGAAGCGAGGAAAATGCTTTACAGGTACTCTATTTTATAATTTAACTAACGAATTTTTTGACGCCCTGTAATTTTTCATTTTTTACTTGTATATATTTTTAGTTTGTGTCTATTTATAGGTTGTATATTATATAGTAATTAATTTAATAATATGATGAATAAATAAAAAAACTAACTAACTAACAACGTAACCGTCGTACACAGAAGTACCCACCAAAGTTACATCACAATGGAATAAATAGTTTAAGAACAAATTAAGGACACACAAACAAACATTATTTTTAAGGTTCCGCGTAACTCAAAACGATAAAACGAAATCCTTGTTGGATCACTTTGTTGTCTGTCTGTCTGTCAAGACCCTTTTTCTCGGGAACGCTTGGATGTGTGTGTGTGTCCCTTTTTTTCTAATGGGAAATTATCAAATATAACTTCCCCGACAAAAACAGCCATATCTTTTGACGGCGTAGACTTAGGCTCATACTCCACCAAAGCGGAGAGCAGCGGAGCGGAGAGGAGATGGGCGGAAACCGACCAATCACATTGCTTTAAATCTACATCGCGTCTCTCATCTTTCCTATGATTGGTTGACTCTTGCACATCTCCTCTCCGCTCCGCTGCTCTCCGCTTTGGTGGAGACCGGGCCTTAGAGATTTGATTTACAGTACAAAGAGACTACAAAGTCCTGCCGGGGTTGCGGGTTGTTCGAACGAGATACCGCGGCCCCGGAACATAAAGGGCAAAAGAAAGAACAGGGGGTTTTAGTCAGTAAAAGTCTGTCTTTCGCCCCCGGTGCGCCTAAAGCGGGAGAACTTGTTTGATGATTTCACATTCTTTGAAAAAAAAATAGGGTTGTATTGATGATCATAACTCGGTAAAGCCATATTTAACCAACATACAATCTAGCTACTCCAAATTTCAAAAAACGTAAGAAAAAAGGAATTTCGTGCTCTCTGATGTTCGTCTCTTTGGTCCGCGTGTGCATCCGTTATACACATGTCTTTGCCGGATTTACCAAACCATTTAGTTATATCAATGCCATTCTACATGGTAGGTACTACTTTACTGTTGGTTCTAAGTTACTATCATCATCTGCTAGCCATTCTCCCATATTTGGTATTAATAAATGTTGTCCCACACTAGGAAGTTTTCCTGCATGTGTGGGTGTGCCAGCCAGACCCGGAACAACTATCTGTAGGTCATACAAATATTTGTCCCGTGCGGGGATCGAACCCGCCCCGCCCTGCGCGGGGGAAGTTAAATAATAAACGAAAAAAAAGGATTTAATAATTTATATTATATATTACTTACTATGCTTCCGTCCGTGACTTCGTCCGCGTGGCAGTTACTTGGGTTAACGCTAACTTTAACCCGAGTGATAATCTAAATAAAATATCTTTCTCTCCCCTTTTCTTCCCTCTTTCTCCCCCTAATCTCACTTAAAAAAATACTCATGTCCGTCTCCAGGGTCCCAACTATCTCTGCACCAAAATTCATCGAAATCTGTTTCTCCATTTAGGCGTGAAGACGTAACAAACAAACAAACTCACTTTGGCTTTTATAATATTACAGGTAATGAAAAACGCCATAGAATCCGGACAACTGAAGAAAGAAAAGAGGAAAAGTAAAAACGCACCTCTACTACAACTGCAGAAGAAATTGAAAAAATAACATGTTTTTATTAATACTATATATAGGAATACCTAAGTAATTATATTTCAAATCAATCACTTGGTTTCTGTTTTCCTCAATTGCTGACATTTTTCAATTAATCATTTATTGATTGATTATACCAGTCATAATAATATCCTACAGGAAAATCAAGAATTAAGTAATCAAAATTTAATTTTTTTAATAAAATAAAATGAAGAATTATTATCTTCATTTTAAGGATCACTTTGCTTTCGTCTGTCTGTCAAGACCCTTTATCTCAGTAACGCGTGGATGTATCGAGATGAAATTGAAACCCTATATCTCATACTCAAGTATGTGGTCCCTTGAAGCTGTGAAAAAATTAACCGTCTAAGGCGCGTCGCCCACACGACAAACAGTCGAGGCGCGGGCGCATTAGGCGCGTCGCCCACCAGATCAACAGTCGTGGTACAGTTGTGGCGCAGGTACATAAGAGGCACGCCGCAACGAGATTTACTTAACAAATGTCGTGTGGGTGACGCGCCTACGCGCCCGCGCTTCGACTGTTATTAATCATGTGGGCGACGCGCCTAAGTCTATGCATTCAGTAGATATGGCCGTTAATGTCACAAGTTTGTACGGAACCCTTGGTGGATCCAACTCGCACTTGGCTGGTTTTTTATTTATGAAAGTCTGGCTAAATACAACATATACCAAAAAGGTATGGTCATATTTCAGGATGATAAAGACTATTAAACTGAAAATATTTTTCCATCAACAAAAAAAAACAGCTGTGATTTGGGTCATTTTGTGCTGGATCATTTTTTTTTTAAAGTTGCCCCACACTAGGAATTTCTCCTGTATCGTGGGTGCGTTTCCAAACATTTAAACTCACATTCAAAAGCAGCCAGACCCGGAACTACCAGTCGAATATTTGTTCCGTGCGGACATCGATATCGCGACATGCGGCGTAGGAGCCAATCGCGTAGTCACTGCGCCAAAAAAGAACGCTTCGCAAAAAAGAACGCTACATGACGTTGTATAAGACTATGTATGCAGACCTATCCGTATGCTTTTACATACAACAATCATACATGGATACAATATGGATAACCAGAGCTAACCAGATTCATCATATACCTACTGTTTAATTTTCTTGAAAAACGCATGAAATTGTTTTCAAATAAAGTAAAATTTGATACAAAATAAAGAGTCCATTAATAAATTTAATTTTGATTTGAAGTTGGATATCTTCAAATAAAACCAAAAATCTGAAATAAGTAGTGTTTCTTAAAAAAGGATGTTTTTTTTTCTAAAAGCCTGGTTACTTGTATGTTTTGCTGGCTGTACAGCAATTCATGCCTTTTTCCTGTAGAACGCCACCTGGATTTTTGTAACACTGAATTCATCTTAGCTTGTTGATCACCGGGTCTGTGGATGGTGAGCAATGGGAAACTCACTCCCGCCGACACGCCCGTCCGTCGGCGGTGATGACGGCGCGTTCGTTTCGCGCGCGCGCCTCTGTCAGCAAAGCAGGACGGCTGGCCAGGGCCACTGCCTACCGGAGTTACGGTTTATTCAAAAGAGATACCGTGGCAACGGAACACTAAGGGCTAAGAAGGAACATGGATGGGTTGGGTGTCGATCACAATCATATCTAGTCGGCTCCTATGATGTGAAATATTTAAGTAGGTACCTATGCTGCCAACAAACACCATAAATAAAATAGGGTACCTTGTCTTTTTTTCGTAAAATTTATTAACTCAAAACATTTTGTCGCGATTCACACAGTTTACGGTACCTACCTATACGTCTAGGTGCCTAAAATATCCGCTTTAGTAGAATCTTCATAATAATTTCTTGAAACGATCACAGACGCACTTAATATTTTGAATTGTCACTTAGTGCCAATTTACGAATTGTAACGTTGGTAATTCATATTAATATCATTTTATGATGAAGCGGCTATTTTAAGCCCCCAGGATGACCTGGGACTTATAATATAGGTAGATACGCACGCCGCTGGTTGCGTATACTCCGCACCCATGCAAATAACTATGTACGCACTTGACCTTTCCACAGAAAATCACCGTCAAGGTCAATTAAAATGTTTGTGATTATACCTACGTAACCCATGAATTATCTGCTCAAATAAACAAATCAATTAACTAAATCGTATCGTATTATTTTATCGACTAATCAAGAAAAGTCATTTTATATTTTTAGTGATAAGTTATCTGATGAAAGATACGTATATACCTACGCATAGCGTCTACATATTTACCTAATACATATGAAACCGGCGAATTGGACGCCTGCCAAAGTTAGCCTACCGCTTGCTATTATTATCTACATTCGGCCTATATAACTTTTATTAGTCTAGACTAGAACCTAGTAAGTAATACAATATTTAGGCTAGTGGAATCGATCTTTATCTTCCGAACTCCGACCCTGACGTATAACGACAGTTTTGCAATATGGAGTTATCAATCATTAACTTTATGCTGTCTACCTAAATTAAAGTTTACATAACACATTACTAGTTGTGCTAGCGGAGCTCGTGGCTAAATAACAGTAGCCGCTCGGGTAGGTTGGTCTGTGGATGGGTGACCACCCGTTACATCCCGAGTATCCTCAGAGCCCCGGAAAGCACGTTAAGCCGTTGGTCCCGGCAATCATTTGTAGATCTTTGACAGTCGTTAGTCAGTGTTCCGAAAGTCTAATCAAATCAAATCAAATCATTTATTTCAATTAGACCATTACAGGCACTTTTGAATGTCAAGAAACAAAATGAATCTACAGTCCCGGTCACAAGGCATAATAACTTGTGAAAGTACTGCAGTTGCCCATTCCAAAGCGTTGATCTCTATGGAGAAGAATGGGCAAGAAACTCCATGGACACTCTTTTAAATTCTAATATTTTTACAAAATAATATTTACATCATTCGTGTTGAGATTATACAAATATGTGAGAACGATGTAGAAAGACGTGCACAGTAAGAGCGTCCAGAGTGAATAAAAAACAAAATTCAATTTAAATCTAAATAAATTAAAAATGACCGTGGTAGTTAAAAAATGACCAGTCCCAACTGACAGCGCCCGTTCACGAACATGACGTATGGATCAGCCCCATTCAGCTCGACCATTTTGAAGGGAGCTAAATGACCCGACACACCCGCCACCATCAGCGAGACATTCAAGTGAGCATGACACTATTAACCACCAGGGCTTCGTCAAGTCAATGATAATACATAGCACTCACATATGGGCTTAATAATTATACAATACTAGAGAATTGATTCTATACATTGCAAAGATAGTCTTACAATCTTCTGCAGCTTCCACTATAGCTTCGGATACTTATTAATGAGTTTACCCCTATGCTTGAGGAGCAGAACCAGCATTGAGCCAAGCATTTTTATCATCAATATAATCCCCCAACTTATAATATGCTTGCCTACATAGTGTGCGTTTAATACAAGATTTAAATTTCGTTTCATTCAGTTGAAGAATGTGGGGAGGTATTTTATTGTAGCATTTCAAACAGTACCCCATGAAAGATGAGTCTACTTTAGCTAACCTGAAACCTGGTTGAACTAATTGGTCCCTATTTCTAGTATTATAATTGTGTCTGTCACCTCTTTTACTAAAAAGATGCGAGTTTTTCCTGACATACATGATGTTTTCATAAATATATTGACAAGGTACTGTCATGATGTTAATATCCTTAAACTGTTCCCTTAAAGAATCTCGCCTACGTAGGTTATATATGGCTCTAATGGCTCTTTTCTGCAGAATAAATATAGACTCGATGTCTGCAGCCCGTCCCCAAAGTAAAATACCCTATGACATTATACTATGAAAATAACTAAAATAGACTAGTCTCGCGGTATCTACATCAGTAAACTGACGGATTTTTCTAACAGCATATGCTGCTGAACTAAGGCGTCCTGCAAGAGATGTTATATGCGGACCCCATTGTAGCTTTGAATCGAGTGTTATTCCCAAGAAAACAGTTTTTTCGACAAATTCTAGTTTCTCCTGATTCAATACTATGTCACACTCACTGTTTTTGACATTTGGTAGAGCAAATCTTATACACTTCGTTTTTTTCCCATTTAATACTAAATTATTAGCGGTAAACCAATTATGTACCTGCATTAGGGCATTATTTACGTCGTCAACATTTGTGGCACGTCTGTTTATCTTAAATATTAAAGAGGTATCGTCAGCAAACAACACCATTTGTGGTTGGTTTTTAAATAAATGGGGTAGATCATTAATATATACTAAAAAGAGGAAGGGACCTAATATCGATCCTTGTGGTACACCCATCTTTACATTTAAACCCATTGAATTGACACCATTTATTTGTACTTGCTGCTGTCTATCATTTAAATACGATTTTACTAAACTAAGGGCAAGTTTCCCTAGGCCGTAATGTTCAAGTTTTAAGAGAAGGGTTTCGTGGTTCACGCAATCAAATGCTTTTGAGAGGTCACAAAAGATCCCTATGGCATCCTGTGCCTCTTCCCACGCAGTAAATATGTGTTTTAATAGGGTGACACCGGCGTCAGTGGTACAACGTCCTTTGGTGAAACCATACTGCTTTTCATGTAATATTTTATTGGTGTTAAAGTGGTTGAGCATTTGGTTAAGCATTACCTTTTCAAACACCTTGCTGAAAACCGGCAAAACGGATACGGGTCTATAATTATTGGTGTCTTTACTGTCCCCAGATTTGAAAAGCGGTATTACCTTGCTGTATTTCATAAGGTCCGGGAAGATTCCTTGGTCCACACACAAATTAAATATTAAGGCTAAGTACGGTGCTATAGTCTCAATGATAGCTTGACAAACTTTAATTAACAATCCCCAAAGGTCTTCGGTTAATTTGATTTTTATTTGTTTAAAAGCTTTAATGACTACAGTGGGGTTAATATGCTTAAACTGAAACTCAACCGAGCATGGTAAAACGTTTGCTCTTAATAACTCAACAGAAAGCAAGGGTGAGGAATTTAACGTTTCTGTAGTTTTAATTGGGATACTAGTAAAGAAATCCACAAATTCTTGAGC
This sequence comes from Ochropleura leucogaster, assembly GCA_958449745.1. Taxonomy (NCBI): domain Eukaryota; kingdom Metazoa; phylum Arthropoda; class Insecta; order Lepidoptera; family Noctuidae; genus Ochropleura; species Ochropleura leucogaster. The sequence continues at coordinate 13,701,074 of OY288221.1, read as the reverse complement.
AACTTCGTTTTTAGTGGTTAGAAGACCACGTGTCCACCAGTCTGACAACCAGTCTTACCAAGGGGTATCTCGTATTACCCAGTATTAACTGGGTTGTGGAGGTCAGATAGGCAGTCGCTCGATGTAAAATACTGATATTCAGCTGCATCTGGTTAGACTGGAAGCCAACCCCAACATAGTTGGGAAAAGGCTAGGCAGATGATGATTACTAGTTGTGCCCAGACCTGCTAGTATCGCAGCGTGATGTTAGTTGAGTTATGGCCTTCCTCGATAAATGGGCTGTACCTACAACACTTTTTTTTAATTCTTGTTGTTGCTGGTGTGTTAAACCATACAAACAAAATCTTCAGCTTTATAATACTAGAACAGATTAGGTATATTTTGCTGTTGATGTAAGTATGTAGGTTTGTGTCCTGATTTTGTTTTCCTTCCTCTTCAGCAGGTAAACACAAAATAAATGTAGTTTATTCTTCAATACAAAACTTTGATGACGATCTATTAAGAATAATCTCGTAATAGGTGAGGTATCTTAAAAGAAAGAATTAAACGACATTATAGATTAGAATTATTTGATATAATTACCGAAAATTGCCGTCCAAATTTTTGTTTTCATAATATTCAATTGTCACAATAAAAATTAGGAGTACATTTCATTTTGATTGTTTACTACACAAATTTATGGACGTGCGATGAAAAAAAAACAATTATTATTATTGAAAGAGCTACAGGCCACGACTTATAGCACGAAAGTGGCCTCGCGAAGCCAAGAGTTCTGGCCGGATGAGGCCTTTTAAATCGACTAGCTTAATCTCCCCGCTTGAATGGTACCTTAAAATTAATTATTGCTTATATTTCTTCCAATCCACGCTTATTATTAACATCACGACTAATTTTCAACAAAAATATTCTTAATTTGATGCGACTAATCTTCTCTAGCCTTTTTAATACGAGCATAAAGGCACGCGCGTGACCTCCACGCCAAGCATCTCAATTTTCGTCACATATTTGTGTCCTTGGCGTCCAGGGCAAACGCTTGCTTGTCACATGTGACAATGGCGTTCAAAAGGCTAGTTACCAAAAAAACCACTCAAGCAATATTTCTAGCTTAGGGACTGTTAGTATTTGAGGCCTTAACCGGGCTACAGGTCATGGCCTAGTCGCAAATTGACGGCCGCAAATGGACGCCATTAACTTTTGCTCTTTTCAGTTTTACACGCCTTATGATTACAAAATTCACGAAATTCTTTACTTTGCACCCACTTAGAGGCACTGCAGAACCGGACCGTGGAAAGTCAAAATAGCTAGTTTACTGTAATAAGCATAGTTATTCCAAGCTTAATTTTCTGGATCATTCTCATTCTTCTCGCTAAAAAATTCTTTAAATATTTCCTTGAAAATTTTACGATGCGAGAGATTTTAAGAATTTGAGAGTTTACGGTACTTTATGCAAATGCAATATATAGCTTGGTCGATCCAAATTCCAAGGGAATTCCCCATCGATCTGTGGTCTCCTCTCCTTGAAATTTAACAGCAGTTAGTAGGTACATATAAGGGCCTATGCACACCACGTTTTTCAAACGCGCCGTCGACGCGCGTTTTGGGAACGCGCGTCGCCGGCGCGTTTTTATCCTGCAGAGCAGTTTGTTGTCGTTTGTATCGATACAAACGTGCGGCACCGGCGCGTGTGTATCGATACAAACGCGCGGCACCGGCGCGTGTGTATCGATACAAACGCGCGGCACCGGCGCGTGTGTATCGATACAAACGCGCGGCACCAGCGCGTCTGTATCGATACAAACGCGCGGCACCAGCGCGTCTGTATCGATACAAACGCAACGAGGGAAAGGGAAGTGTGAATCTACGCTAGTAGCAATCGAGCGATTTGGTGCACCGCACGTCTTTGGAACAAAAAAAATGGAGCCTTCCGACACAGAAAACTTCATAACTGAAATTCAAAACCGGCCAATATTGTGGAATTCACGATTGCCGGATTATTCGATACACACGCGCGTTTGCATCGCGTCTGTATCGCTACACACGCGCGTTTGCATCGCGTCTGTATCGCTACACACGCGCGTCTGTATCGCTACACACGCGCGTCTGTATTTATACAGGTGTGCAAAGGTCTACAGGCTGCGTCTGACTTGCGTGCGTATCGCGTCTGTATCGCTACAAACGCGCGTCGACGGCGCGTTTAAAAAACGTGGTGTGCATAGGCCCTAAGATGTAACATACAACAATGATTTTTATAACTTATTGATTTTGACTTTCCATCGGTACGATTTCGCAGTATGATTAGGAACGATATCCAAAACATAATTTGTTGTATTGTCCCGAAAAAAAAAACTAAATTGTTCTATATTTGTCATACAGGCTACTTACATACAAAATCAGATTCCTGATAAAAATAAATCAACTTCAATTAAGTTATTTTTGAAAAACTGGCAAATTATTCAATATACGTCCATAATTTTATTCCAACTACCCACACATTCCCCCTATCGCATGTGGCGCCATCTATAATTCTAAATTAGAATTCTAGCATTTTATTAATATTCTGCTGGAACCCATAATTATATACCTGCTCCTCAGAAACATTATAATTTTTCCCAACAACACAATCACGTTTGTACGTAAGATGAGATCGCAACTCTTTTAATCAATTCTTTTTCGAATTTTATTTCATTTAAACCAGTTCTTCAAGAATAACTTGACTTCAGAACAGTCTTTTAACTCTTGAATGAAAAAAATATGAAATTAATTATTCTTGTTATGCATTAGGTACAATATTAAGTATTTAAGCATTATTGGCAAGTACTTTTTCCAGCCAAGCGAGTCCATTTCTCAGTCGAAGCAAATTTCCAATTATTATCCTTATCCGACTTAAAAAGAGAAGGTTTCGTATGTAGATTGAACCACTAAATTACGTTAACATCCAAAGAGTTAAAATACCGCTTACAATTTTACTTTAGCATGCATAGAAATTGACCAATTTACACTTTGATATTCTCAAAAATAAACTAACTTTACGGGATTTTAAAGTCAATGCGACCGTTATTAAAGGCATCCTTGAATAGTTGAAAACATGGATTTAATAGGTAAACACTTTCTCCTTATAGATAGTGGCACCTAAGACAAACTATTTTTACATTGTCACAACCAATGCGCCATATTTTAAAAGTCAAATTCTATTGTTTTTATGATAATAAATAACATTTCGCTTGGGCAGGGAGGGGTCGAGGGTAGACCAGCGTTTACCCAAAAATAGGTCGAAACTACCTAATTCCCTAATTCCTAGATAGGCAGGAACTGTATTTCTAGAAATTTAATTTATTTTGATCAGTAGCACTGCGCGCTTTGCCTAAAGACAATTGAGAAGCTGAGCAGCCAAGCCCAAGAATTGCCAACAGCTCGTCTATCTGGTGGCTTGCAAGTCCATCAACTTTCTACCTTATATACATTTTCCTTGGAGCCGGCGCATTGTATTTTCTTTGTCAAAATTGATGCCTTCGTAAAGCCAAATTAAGACTTAGAAACTCACTTTTAAAGGTGACATTTAAAAAGCCACCTTTTAAAGTTTTGCCTAACTGCGGCCCAAGGGCCAATCAACCCGTAAAATTAGTTTATTTATTACAAAACGCACACTATTCTCATATACAAATGATTTTATTACACAACCGTTATGCAATTCAAAAAACGAAAACAAACGAAAATGATACACTTGTTCTTATTAACATTATCTGTTTCTAGGTGTTGCTAGAAATGAAAATTTAATTTAATTTATCCCAAGTGGAAAACTGGTATTTATAAGGGAATTATGTATTTAGCTGAGGGTTTAAACCTGACAGTGTACATAATATTATTATCAATGCTTGTCGTCCGCTGTCATCTATTTTATAATAGGACAATTCATAAGTTTTACCAAATGGTATTAGAAGACGTATCATTTATTTCCTAAGCCTAATTGGCTGACCCGGGTAGGCCTATTTCTAGAAAATTACGTTTACCCTTAAAAGAGAGAAGGTAGTTATTATTTCGTAATGAAGATATATTACATTACCTACAAATATAATCACCCTTATTCTATATGAAGTCAGCTATGATACAACTTTAATCACTGAATAATTCAGTAACTTCTATATCACTTCATAATCGCGAACAAAACAGTTCACCTCTATCTACGCTCCTTCAAAGTTAACGAGCGTGAATATATGAGCTTATTCAATGCCCCACATATTCATATTGATTAAATAGTATCACCATGACAGCCCCAAGTCATCCAAACAATTTGAATCAATTAAATTTTCATTTTTAGCTCACTGATCTAACATTGGTGTTATTCTAATTAGTGGCCTAACACCTAATTAGCCAAGGGAATATAGACTATGATATTCATAACACAAAAGTGAATTTCGTTAAAAATGGCAAGTGATATTGGCTTCTTACTAAACACCAATGATGCGGGACGGGGTGAAGCGCCATTATATTATGGCAGCATTTTTTAATAAAAAAATAATATGATTCACATTTTTTTTATTGAGTCCTTTTTCCCGCGTTTCTTAGAGGGTATTTACTACCCCAAATCACATTTCGCAAAATTTATCATGTAGCAATTACAGCCCTAATGGCCAAGTCAACAAGATGCTTTACTTCAATACTCGTAAGTCCCTATTCAAAATTTTCGGGTGCTACATTCCCCTTAAATTATGACAGCACCTAGTCATTTAGTAGATGAACTACAAGACATTAAAAGCACTTACAATTTTACATTTTGATCACCCCGCCCGCACAAATAGCTTATGTTAAATGTTGCCATATCTAATTTGAAGTTGATTTGATTATTGCTCTGCCTACAAGAGGAATGAACTATGTTTAGGCACTATTTTATGACATGCTAATGATACAAAGCTTGCTACTAGTACAGGGATAATTAGACATCGCAATTACCACTTTAAAGTATGAATGAATAAGCATTGGTTTTCCTTTTCAGTTCTTGTTCAAGGAAGATACATTTACCTTATGTTATATTGCATGAACTAATAATATCAATTTAGACTGACAATGAAATGAGTAGGGACAGTAGTCATACTTTTATTTTACAAGGAATGTCAAACATTAAGAATTCAAGAATCAATCTTAGTAGCTCCTCTCTGAGGGCTTAAAATATTCAGTAAAAATTGATGAGATAGAATTAATGTTCTAATTATGTCTGAGCTTCCAGGTAGATAAAATAAGAATTTACAAAAATACTCTGAAAAGTATGTACTTAATATAATTTTAACAGATTTTGCAAAATATTTTGTCTATGTTAATTCTTATGAATTCTCATGTAAGCATTGGGAGACAGTTAAAACAGTAATATCTGCAATTCAATCATTATTACAACATACTGGGATATCAGTCAGCTTTTCATGTAGTTCATGCAAATTCTTGGATTCTGGATGGATTTATAGGACATTCTTCACTAAACATATCCTACCATCTTTTAACTCAAAAAGTAAATAACAATAAAAGTTATTTCGAGGTTACACTTTTTTTTTTAATTAGCAATATTGCTGAACACCCTTCATTCTACTTTTAAACAGAGCTATTATGGCAACTTAATGTGATCATCATGATATAAAATTGTCATGACTGAATTAACTTTCTATCAAGCCAAGGCTTTGCAAGCAAACTCAGGACTCAACTTCCCGTATGGTATATTTATCATAATAATTTCTGTTTGATGCAAATTGTTTAAGTTCACAAGTCAAGAATGATTTTGCTTGCAATAGAATCTCAGCATTATCGAGATCCAATTGTCTGCCAAATCATGAGGTAGTCATGTTGTCCGAACTATTTTTGTGCAATAGAGGATCAAGCACCAATGTTACTACAAAGAAAAATAGCAGATCCTTGCCCACATTACTATAATGTTAGGCTTACCAATACAAAAATTCATAGTATTCATAAGTTTATCAAGAAATAAGAACAATACAATACTGATTATTTTCTCAATATTAATGTTCCAGAAACAAAATTGATCACTTTATCCTATATTTACAAAAAGGATTTTTACACAATCTATGGCTAAAGTGCAGTGTATAAAAATATTTGACGGAAGTAAATTTTCATAATTCGCGATCTAGTGTTGACTGGCAGACAGAAGGTATCATGGACTGTAACACTGGCTGCGTCTACCTAACTTATGATTGAGCCTGACTCCAATTATGATAAATGAGTATTGACAATGATAAGCATTATCATTCAAATTCAGCACTTATTGCTTATCCTATTATGTACTATATTAATAGTAGTACAATTACAAGCCGTGGAGCTGCCTTGCTGGAGACGGTCAGCCCGGCCAGTCGCTGATACACGTCCAACTATAGAATATTTACATCAGAATTTCACCGTTCAATGTGTGTTCAAATTACACTAGTAAGCATTGGTACCGCCAAACTAAACATTTCACCAGGAAGGCGTAACTTATTGCCTTTGATTACCATTTCACTTTTACTTAATTTACAAGGCCAGCAGAGTCTCTAGTTACATGATTGTGTCACTGTGATGTATCATAATAAATAAGTCCGCTTACACACTATAAAGTCTGAACGGAAGATAGTTCACAACCGATTACGGCGGTTCCTTATTGCCCTAAGGCGCGCTCGGCGCGACCTCTCGGATTATATGTCTCCATTTTGACTAATCCCGATCCTCTTGATGAACTCCTCCTGCAGCATCACAGTTTTGATCATGTTAGGGTGTGCTCCATATGCAATAGTCTGGTCTGGGGTCGAGCAGTACTGCTGTGCTCCATCCGTAAGCATCACTCCTTGCCCATTACTCAAAGACGCAGTTGACTCAATAGAGTTCCAGTATGTTTCACTAGGAGAGCTACTGTTCACTCCAGGTGGGGGAGCAGCTGGTGCTCCTGTATACCTGAAGTAGGGATTCTTCAAATCCAAAGTGTTTGATGATGAGATGTTAGTGCCTTCTAGGTTGATCTCCATGGTAACATCGTAGCTCTGACGTTTGTTTGCTAACAGTAGTACACGGCCTGTGAGGGCTTGGCCTTGTTTGGCAAAAATAGGTGTCTCTAACAGGCACCGCACCTGGTACCAATGTGTGAGAGGCTCTGTGGGCGCAGTTGACAGCCATATATGCTGTGTAGCACCAGCAAACAGTACATCAAACCAGAATGCCAGTCCATGGCATGTGCCTGACTGTGTAAGTTCAAATCTGAAGGGTATTTCAATTCTATGTAAGTCTGTCTCATGTGCATTCAGGAAGTCCACTACATGTCTTTCCGACCGTGCCATACAAATACGAATATCAAATGTGTCTACAATTGGCTGTCTAAAGTACTCCTTCATAGCAGCTGTGCGCAATGCACTCAAATCTACCCCATGGAAGCATGTCTGGTACCAGAAGTTGGCCTTATTGTACTGCTCCATAAACAAAGCGTCATCAGTGAATGGTGCTATGTGTAGATCTCCTCTCGTTGGGTACATGTTACCATTTGGTTTTAGCCACTTCTTGGCGTGAAGATATGTTTCTAACATACGCTCATTATACAACATGTAGCCCATAGGCTCAGAAATTATCACATCTACACTCTCAGGGAGCTCAATTTCCTCGATCTTACCCGCGACGACAGTGATGCGGTCGTGTAGTCCGTTTGCTCTTACCAACGCCTGAGCGTGATGGGCCATGTTACTCGCTTCCACCGCGTACACTTTACGGGCACCCGCCTGAGCAGCGAAGAACGACAGAATACCTGAGCCCGCTCCCACGTCCAACACCACTTTGTTTTTGAAGTCGTTGATGTTCGAAAGTATGGCGCGCTGGTACGTGCTCGTTCTCACGTAATCTTGCATCATGTTCTGCTGCTGACTCAGGTAACCGTAGAACTGGAAGTACTGCATCGCCGACGAGTCCTCTGTGCGCACCGTGAACACTGATGACGACCTGCCTGCCTTGCACTTTGTAACGAGCAGGTGGAAGGCCTGACAATCAGCGTCAGACGCGAATTTGAAGAATAGCGTTTCATTGTCAATCGTAAAGATGTACGATTGACCTGCGACGCGTGAACACTCACTCTGGCTGTGAACAGGGAACTCGAGCACCTCCTGTGCTAGCACCGGGTCCGAACGAATCACTTTTACACTCAACCCCTGCGGGTCGTAATCCACGTTTACGTTTGTTGGAAAATTGAAGCGCGCTGTGAGTGTGCCCTCGCCACTCACCGTCGACACCGTCACCGCGCGAAACGTGTTCGCCATTTTATTGATGTGTACGCGGACTCGCGGGTTAAATTGATATTGTCCACACGCGTTACGGCAAACAAAGAAAAATGTCGTTGAGAAGTTCAGGAGGCCGGCGTAAAATCGATCATTCACAAACTTCCTCCCTCTTTTGTCTATGGTTGGCAGCGTGCTGTTTTATTTTGACTTTTTTACTCAAACTGTTTTAAACGCACAGGTAAATTAGATACAGCCAATACGGAAGATATTCTAACAGTAGTAATAAAACGAGTTTTTTATTCCTTGCATAGTTAAAAATATGTGACGCTTTTATTTTACTAAAATCGAAGTCGTAATAGTAATAAAATACTAATACCGCCTTTGATATGATCCTCTGACCCTGAATTATCATAAAATCGTATGCCACATTTTATATCCAAACTGTCCAAGCACTATTTGGCTGTTATTTAACCAACAAAATAATAGACTTTACAACAACAAAAAATAGTAACCTTTTCTTTAAATCTAAAATGAGTTTAGACTTTTAGAGAAATTGTAATATAGTTCCGATTTTAGCCACACCTTAAAAGGGCTATAATAGTTCGCGCTTCGGAATTTTAAGTAATTCTACAATGATACCAGCGAACAAATATTGCAAGTGCAATCTGAGAAAAGCCCGAGAACATGGAAAATTATTGCGATAGTTGGTCAAGCATTGTTTGGGTAAATTTTGCCTGACACCATTTTTTTTATCAAACTATGTCAGAATACTTGACAAACGTTTAATTTTGGTACTCAACTGAAATTGAGTTACTGGAAACGATTTCAATAATACATCCAAAAGAAATATTTTGAAATATTTATTACTAACATGAATCATTTACAAATTCTATTATTTAAATTAAAATACATTAAACAAAATAATCACAGATGAAACATTAACTTGCTACTACAATTTCACAAAAAAAAAATGTACGTATAGCTTATTTTTTATAATATAGTTCTGCCATGGATTTAATAACTTGGTAGAGTAAAATATTAAAACAGTTTTTATTAGCATCAGAATTCATTTAGCCCCAAATTCATGGGTTTACCAAACTGTTTGGCAACTTGATTTTTTTAGCTGGCAACAATTTTTTTCTAAATATTTTTAATATACATAAAATTACATATCATTAAATTTAATATACATACAATTGCGCGATAACTAATGCTACAAATTTAAAATGTTGTGTGTTTGTACACACAACATTATAATTTCAAACATTCTAAAACATTTGGTATAGTATCACTTTTATATTTACACAACATTCTTAATAAGTTAAGTTTCTTTTCATTCGTTTTAGAAGATTCTAGTTCGTATAGTGTACACAGGTTGATAAGCAGGCTTTCGTTTAGACCTCTTTCAGGGTCAGAGTTGATCGCTTTTTGGAGAACTGAGATAGCTTCCTTTAGACGACCCATGTAGAGTAGGCAGACTGATAGGTTGTTTGCCACCTGTAAAATAATAAATTTATTGAAAACAGATAGATAGAATATTCTTTATAATGTACACCATACAAGTAACAAGAATAACACTACTCAACTTATAAATAGGGTGACACAATGGGTGGTATTATCGCTAAAAGTGATCTTTTCAAGACAACCTTTGGATGGATTTAAAAGAGGAGAAACAGTACTGTATGTAGTCTGTCTGTCAGTTAAGATGTATAGAGATGCACAATTTTGTATATGACAAAGAAAATGGTGTACTTTGTACTTGTGCAGTTGCTGCCTATACCAAAAAAAGGAAAAGTTTAAAGTTTACTTGGCTCGAAGCTATTTCTAAAAATTACGAGAATAGAATAGAATATATTTATTCAAATATCAAATAATTCACACAATAAATATAATTTAATTCCTGGAAATAATGTAGGTAAGTATAACAAAGTTCGATACTTGTACTAGGTTAAATTATACCCAAACCACAGGCGACATTTTCTAATAATTAGTTTTAACAGATTTCTTAAAATATATTTAACATTAGTGAAAAAAGTAAGTATGAGTTAATGAGAATGATATTAATTAATAATTATTTCGTGAAAAGTATGTTTCTTAATAGAAAATATTGACTTGGCCAGATACCAAAGACCAATTTTTTTTTTACCGTTTTGCCCCACTCTATAAATTTTTGTGGATACCAAACATTTAAACTCACATACACAAACGGCCAGACCTGAAACACCTACTTGTAAATCATACAAATATTTATTCCGTGCGAGGATCGAACCCGCAACACGCAGCATACAATTATAATTGTCATCATGCATATTAAGACAGCCGCTTTACCCAAATGTAAGAAAGTCACACTATCATTATATTTTGATAGCTGCGTTTACACGATTGCGGCAAAACCCAAGAGGGGTTATGTTTTTAGTCGAAATAATATATCACAAACTAGCTGTTCCACGCGGTTTCACCCACGCTGCTCAGCACCTGTTGGTCGTAGCGTGATGTTATATAGCCTATAGCCTTCCTCAAGAAATGGACTATCCAACACTAAAAGAATTTTCCAATTCCAACCAGTAGTCCCTGAGATTAGCGTTCAAACAAACAAACTCTTCAGCTTTATAATATTATTATAGATAACTTATCTTCTATCTTACCATAATATTAGTTGGTTCTTGGTCAGCGGCTCTAGCGAAGTTATTATATGCCTCTTGGTACTTGCCATGGGCTATGTCTATTAGACCTAGGTCCACATATTCACGCACATCAGGGGTCGGGCATCTGTAGAATGAAACAAGTTTTATTGAAGACTAGTTTTTGCCCGCGGTTTCGCTTGCGTTAAATTTGGGGTAACACAGTTACCCTTTCCTGATTTACAGGTACCTGCTACCTGTAGTTTTTGCCCTTGCGCCTTATTTATTGTAATAACAAAAGTAAGTTTTCCCCTTTCTCTCCTCTTTCTCCCTCATATGACACTTTTGCTTTTTTTTTTTTAAAAGGCTGTGTCCTTCTCCAGGGTCCCAACTATCTCTGTACCAAAATTCATCAAAATCGGTTTAACCATTTAGGCGTGAAAACGTAACAAACAAACTCACGTTCGCTTTTATAATAATTAGTAAGGATTTTGATCTGTTAGGTGAAGCATCACTGACGCGGGCACTCCACGCTGTCAGAGAGTTCACAATGCATTGAAATAGTACATTTTGATACAATTAAAAAAAAATACTTTGCCCCACCCTAGGAATTTCTCCTGTATCGTGGGTGCGTTTACAAACATATAAACTCACATATACAAACAGCCAGACCCGAAACAACTATCTGTAGGCCATACAAACATTTGTTCCGTGCGGGAATCGAACCCGCGACACGCAGCGCAGCAGTCGATCGCTCAGCCACTGCGCCAACCGTGTCGTCAAAGTTGCTGCAAACGTCACGCTTACGGTGACGTACTCACATGTGATGCCTCGCTTCTCGAGCAATGTCGAGGCTGGACATGGCTGCTCTGACGTGACCTGCTAACAACCACAGCCTACACAGAGCGCTGCAGATGGCCCGTCGTTGTCCAGCTGATGATGCTTGCTGTTGTAATGTCAACAGGATGCGAGCTGCTTGTCTGTAGTCCTAAAACAATAATATTTTACAGTAAGTGCAGGGATTATTGATGGAGATGTACAAGATGATACATATCTTCAGAATCTGATTATTCTTATGGACTTTTGCTATTTAAAAAAAACTTGAGGGGTGTCAAGGGACATCCGGATGGAGCGAGGTTATTATTTATTATGTACAAAAAACCTGTATACACTCAACAAAAATAATCGTCGCGACACCAGACCAATACCAGAAAAAAATTATGACAGAAACACGCGCACGCCGCACGGCTTACAACTATAGCAAAAAGTCGTTACAACTTTTGGTCTTAAGCAAGAAGTTTCGTTACAACTTTTGATCTTAAGCAAAAAGTGTTGTTACAACTTTTGGTCTTAATTTTTTTCTTCTAGCCCCCTTTCGTCACGGGCGATAAGGAACTTCGTGTCAAAAGAAAAAAAAACCTGCCAAGTGCAAATCCAACTCGCGCACTGAGTGTTCGATACAAACTTTCGACATAAACGGCTATATATTTTGACTACGTAGACTTAGAGAGTTGTTTTTTTTTTCACAATTCCAAGGGACCAGACTTGAGTATACCGTTTTAACTTCAATTCAATAGCTGCACACGTTCCTTAGATAAAAGGTCTTGACAGACGGAAGGACAACAAAGTAATCCAATAAGGGTTCTGTTCTATATCTTTTGACTTATGGAACCCTGAAAAGGCAAGTTAGGATTTAGAGACTGACTAAGTGCTAGTCAGACTTGCACACCCAGAGTACCGTGGCTCCAAACAATGTAATAATATAACTTTAACGCTTATTCACATGTAATTTTAAACTCAACGACAAAACTGAATTCGTTTGTCATAGTATGTTAATGAAAAACCAAAATTATTTATTTATTTATTAAAACTTTATGCGCTAGTCAAAACTGTACAAAGGCGGACTTAATGCCTTAGGTATTTTCTACCAGTCTACCAACTAACAAAACAGAGTAGATACGATAACAGAACATAAGTATTAGAAAATAAATATTTAAAAAATAATAATTTATAGCTTTTTATGTATATATATTTTTTATTTATTTATTTAAAGGGTTTTGTCGATTAGCGACCACATCACCCAGTGCAGGAAAAGCTATATTTATAATCTAATTAACTAACTCTAATTAGGTAAAAAAACAAACATGGCCGTACGTCGTATTTAGTGATGTGTCAAGTACGGCTTGACTCGATTCCAGCTTTGGACTTGCGTACTCAAGTCGGCGAGACAATCGTCGTCCTTGTTAGATACATGCAGCAAGTGCAGGGAATGAATCACGAGTAGGGTTACCATCTGACCGGATAAAGCCGGTCTTGACCGGATAAAGCCGGTCTTGACCGGATTTTTACGTGTTAGAGCGGACTCCGCCCGGATTTTACGTCAGACCGGATTTTTGTCATACTTGCATGTCCTGCCGCCCGCACAAGCAACGGGTGGGTGTCGCATGCACTGAGCCCTTAAGACCCGGAACGCAAGTACCTATACTGCAAGCGCGGGCGCGGGGGGCGCGGTGGCGCAGAATTTATGAAGATTTGTCAATATTTCTTTAGTATTTTGCCACACAACGCAAATGTGGAGAGAGTCTTTTCTCTCATGACTTCTCAGTGGACCAAAGAAAGAAACAGAGACCATATTGCTTACGATATGTAATTATAAACACGTGACGTGTGAACAATTTTATTGCGAAATAGCTGGAAAAAACAACTTTTTGCATGCGGTTGCTGGCAACCAAAAATATGGGTCTAAATAATATATGTAAATAAAAACGTACTTAAATACTTTGATTTTTATTTAATACAAGCGCGTGACCGGACTTTTTTTTCAAAATCAGGATTTTTAGACATGCCGGACAGGATTTTGAATTTTGAGGCCTGGTAACCCTAATCACGAGTCACGTCTATGACCTTGAATTCTGGAATCAAATCCTCGACTCGGATCATGGACTGGAGTCCTGGACTCGAGTCAACATTCGAATACCAAACAGAGAACTCAAGTACTGGGTTCGAATGGTAGAATCGAGTCAAGATTCGAATACCGCTTAAACTGACTCGAGTCGACTCGAGACTCATAAACAGCGACTCGGCACATCACTAGTTGTATTATGACACTAGTGACGTTCCATTTTACATAGAGGTTAAGAGATTTTGCAAACATTTTATGTTTATTTAAATTTACAAAACACCGACATAGGGGCTGATATTAATATTGGTAAGATTTACATTGATACAAATAAAGTAAAAGTAATCAGAAATAATGCCAATAAACTTAGAATTAAACGAGTTAGAATTGTTTAAAAAATGCGTGAAATGAAACGAATTCACCACTAATTTCGTATTGTTTTGCCATTAAGCATCATTGATACTATTTTCTTTATTTTATTGTATTTTATTTTTTATTTAATTTTAAAGATAAGTTTTAATACACATATTTAGTTTATAAAAAACATTGTTTAATTTTTTTTATAAAATTCAATAGGAGTGAATTCGCTATGCATATCTGTTGAGGAAAGATGAAACTATTGGCCAAGTCTTTTTGTCCATAGAAGTTACGAATGTACTAAGTGAAAAGACCCTGCTTCGTATAATGAGATGACAATTTACGCTTCTGAACAATTTATTTGAATTACCTAAAAATTTTGCTATCAGTTTAATAATGTACTTCTACTGCAGTAATTTTCAACAGTAAACAATGTTTAGTATGAAAGATATTCTTATCTTATACTCCATATTTTAAATTTTTTCTTTCATATTATCCTTACTAATATTTTAAAAGCGAAAGTGAGTTTGTTTGTTACCTCTTCACGCTTTAATGGCTGAACTGATTTTGATGAATTTTGGTACAGAAATAGTTGGAACCCAGGAGACGGACATAGGCTATTTTTTTAAACTAGAATGAGATAAGGGAGAAGAGGGAAGTAAAGGGAAAACTTAGCTTTGCTATTACAATAAATAAGGCGCAAGGGCAAAAACTACAGGTAGCAGGAAAGGGGAACTGTGTTACCCCGAATTTAATGCGAGCGAAGCCGGCAAAAGCTAGTTTGTAAATATTTTCAATTTTTAAATAAATATTAACCGCGCCGTTATCATTAGCAACGGCATTCTTCACGAAGCTTAACTAATAAGTATATTTTAATTTGATATCGTTAACGATATTTATATGGTATTAAATAAAAATCGATTAGTCAAATCAGTGACTGCTGACGGTTGGTTTAATTATCGGACTTTGTTGAATTTTTAACTATATTTATTTTATTTTAATAATGACTTATTTTCGTTTTTTGATATCTGTGTGTTTTTGCATAATTTTCACATCAATTGATAATAGTAAGTAAATAATATATTAATAAGTTTACTTATATATTAATAAAAGATACTCTTTTATAAGTTTGAATTTGCATAGCAATTTTCGTACTTAGACATTCTAAAAACTTTACATAATTGTGAATTGGGAAGTTTTTTTTAAAGTATTTATTGGTATACAGGTTGAAATGTTGAAGTGAGTGGGATGGCCAAATGCGAAACTATGCTTAAAAAAAATCGTTTTTTTTTTCAACATTCCATGGTGTCTGGGAATAACATACGTCAAACAGGGGCCAAATTTTTCCCTCTTATTTCGAGAACGAAAAATCTGAAAAAAGAACAGGGAAAATTGAAAGTGAAAAAAAAACTGTCAAAGTGACATATGGGATTTTGCTAAGAAATGGAAAAAAAAAACAAAAGATCTGGCTGTTTTTGTCGCAAATTACGGAACCCTGGGTGCGGTAGTCTGACCCGCTCTGGGTCAGTTTTTTTTATTAATAAAGAATAAAAACTGATTTTTAAATACAATTGTAGGTACTGCACTTTCAAAAAAATTAGCTATGTACCAAGAATTGTTTGGTGAGGGCTATGGCACAGAATGGGTATATATGCGAGACGGTGATGGGGATCCACAATATATAGACTTGACAATCAGTCAAGGTAAATTAATGGCTGGGAGTGAGATGTCTGGACTGGGAGCCATAAAGCCTGATAACTTAGAATTTAGATTGTATACTGCGTAAGTTTTATTTTATTTATTTTACGATTTAAAATAAAAAAAAAAGTTTTTTTTTTATTTGGGACTCGCATAAAACAAGTAAAACAGTAACAAAATGAAATAAAAAAACATATAAATATAGAAAAATAAGGTACTTAAATAAATCTCTTCTAGCATACTTGCGAAAGGGGATTAAATAAAAAGAGATGTAGATGTGTCTACATTTCTTTTTATATAAAGAAGAAAAAAAATATTAAAAAAATACAGAAAATTTATAAACGCGAAAGTTTGTATGCATGTATGGATGTTTCTGACTCTTTCACGCAAAAACTACTGAATGGATTTAATGAAACTTTACAATAATACAGCTTATACATCAGAATAACATATAGAGTACAATTCATAAATATATATTGTATATTCTATTACCACGCGAGTGAAACCGCGGGGCGCAGCTAGTAGAATATAAAATAGAATAGTAAATATCTATGCAACAAACATCATCTATTTACATTAAAAAAAAAACATATACATTACGATTACAGTAAGTAACTCTTCACAAAACTTATTGCTGGAACTAATTTAGTGATATGCAATCAAGGCTAACTTTTGACTTTCATAGAAAAGTTCTCGGCGAAGGTTGCAATGTAATTTTCACTTTATAATATAAAGTGAAAATTACATTGCAACCTTCGCCGAGAACTTTATCTTAACTGTCAAACATAATTATGTTTGACAGTTAAGATCTTAAAGTTTATTAGAAAAAAAATGCGTTTAAGTATTTAGTAATAAATTAAAAAAAAACAGATACTCCTTAAAATGAAACTAAATATTATTTATAAGTACTATTTTTATTTTTTTAAAATAAATATTTATTAATTTATATTTTTTTCGTATTTCTTATACAATTATAAGAAATATTAAAAATATAAATGTAAGATAATTAGTGATTAAAAAAAAGAATAAACTAAAAATTAATAATATTAATTACTCCTTTATCTCACATAGAAACGCCCCGACCTATTTTATATTGAACAACAAAGGACAAGCGCGCAACGAGATCGACCAAGAAACTGTGACGAACATACTACAGTCGGGGCTCCCATTGAAAATAATCACTCACGGCTGGCAGTCATCTGCAGAGACAACAGGAATATTGAACATAAAAAACGCATACTTAATATATGAAAATGTCAACGTAATTATTGTGGATTGGAGTTCCATCGCACATTTCACCTACTTTTGGGTGACAAGCCAAACTGCAACTGTTAGTGGTATTATAGCTGAATTTCTAGACGGATTGAAGGACGCGTATGATGTGACTGGAGATCGGCTACATCTGATCGGACATAGTCTTGGGGCTCATGTCATGGGTATTGCGGCGGTTATAGCTAAAAGTAGTATAAGTTCCGTGTATAGAGTTACTGGTACGTATATTGTGATTTTGCAACTACACTAAGGCCAACTAGCAGCGATACGAAAGGTCATTAACCTAAAGAACAACGGTGGCGTTGACAATCTAATATTTAGCTCTTTCCATCTTGTGCCTTTGTCGTAATGTCTCGTTCTCCCGGCAAAAACATGACAACGTTAAGACGGGTTCGCCAACATTCGGGCGGCCATTTTAGATGGGGTTTTAGCATGGGTTATGTTTACATTTGGTATCGCTTCTCGTTGGCCGTACTATAGTCTAGTATATGCTCTCGTAAACCAATTGTCAAACTGACAAAACGCTTTTCACAAATCCGCCTGGAGTTTATTTTTTTTAAACATTAAAGGTATGTTTAAGAGAGTACGTTACATAGTGGTAGCAATATATCCTTACTAATATTATAAAAGCGAAAGTGAGTTTGTTTGTTTGTATGTTTGTTTCGTCTTCACGCCTAAATGGCTAAACCGATTTTGATGAATTTTGGCACAGAGATAGTTGAGACCCTAGAGACAGACGGACATAGGCTATTTTCTTCAAAAGTGAGATAAGGGGAGAAAGAGGGGAGAGAAAGATTTTGTTTTCGATCAACGCGTGGGTTAAAGTTAGCGTTAGCCCAAAGTAACTATGCCATGCGAATGAAGTCGCGGGCGGAAACTAATATCTAATAAATACGATAGGATTGACATGGTCACATAAAATGAACAAAAATACCTTAAAATAAGGGAAAAAAATATGAGCAGTTTCTAATTAAATTTCCAGGTCTCGATCCCGCCCGACCATATTATGAGTTCCCTGCTTACTACGCGAGACTGGGCGCGTCTAATGCTCAGATAGTCGACGTCATTCACACGTGTGGGGGTCTACTGGGTTTTGAAGGAGCTATCGGAACTGTGGACTTCTTCCCCAATGAAGGAGACGCACCGCAGCCGGGATGTGAAAGTATTATGAAGATCATAGGTTTGTTTTTATTAGTTACACAAACTTATTCTTCTGTTTATTAATAAATACACATTTTTTTTTAATTCTATACTAATATTATAAAGCTGAAGAGTTTGTTTGTTTGTTTGAACGCGCTAATCTCAGGGACTACTGGTTGGAATTGGAAAATTCTTTTAGTGTTGGATAGTCCATTTCTCGAGGAAGGCTATAGGCTATATAACATCACGCTACGACCAACAGGTGCTGAGTAGCGTGGGTGAAACCGCGTGGAACAGCTAGTTTTACATAGTTGGCGCAGTCGCGAGTGATCGACTGCTGCGCTGCGTGTCGCGGGTTCGATCCCCGCACGGAGCATATATTTTTATGGCCTACAGATAGTTGTTCCGGGTCTGGCTGGCAGAAATTCTTATTGGGGCCAAAATTAAAAAAAAAAACCTTTTTAAAATAACTTTACTGCCGGAACTCGGTGGCTTATGTTGGATTCGTTGACTTTTTTACTACCGACTCTTACAAAAAAGGTTTTAATTCAGCATTTTTAGTTATGGTATAATGATACGTCACTTTTTTTATCGAATATTAATTTTCCATTGTTACTTAAAGATTAGCCGATCATCTATGTATAATATTAATTAATCTCAGACCAGAATCACCGTCATTGTGTAAAGTGGGTAACTATTCGAGCGCGGGACAAGTTTACACATTCCGACATTCGGGAGATATATCGCGCAACACTATCTTGTGTCGGAATAGTGATGGGATATATGTTTCGGGTATTGGAATGTCGGATTGAATTTTTGATAAAGATTTTTTGCGGGCTTGGTAACAGTCATGTTTGACGTAGGTATTTTCTGCTATTTCTATTATAAATTTAAGATTATTTATATAAATGAAAACATGCAGTTTTTAGCATAGAGAATAAAATACCTGGGAAGTATATCCTATCAAACAAAACAATCATTTTGTAAATCGATCCAGGCGTCTTTGAGTAATCGGTGAACATACATAATTAGAAGTTATGATGGAATAAAGAAACTGACATACATACAAACATACATCAACCCTAAAAACATAACACTCCTTTTTTGGGGCCGTCGTGATTTAACGAATGTCCGACGCACAAAATTTCCGCGTTCCTTTTATCGCAAATTTGAAATAATGCACAAAGTAACATGCTAATAGGGTAGTTGACACCACCAATCAATTGATATACTTTTTATGAGCTGTCAAAACGCGCTTCCCCCATAAATTTTGTATGAGACTCGCAACCGATGACGTCACTAAGTTGTCAAGTCAATGATGCAACTATTTTTTTATTTAAAAGCAACTAAAAATCGAATTTTAAAGTTATTTTGAAATAAATGGAGTTCTCAGGTCTAGAATAAGGTGTTCTTTTAGAAAAATTGTGTTTTTAAATTATTGGTTAATGGTGTCAACTACCCAATTCCTAACTTGAAATTATCACTTTGGTATGGTGTTTACACAATAAAATAAAATTAAAATTTTAATCTTATCTTTACTACTAGAATAAATACGAAAATTTGTGAGCACGGATGGACATAAATTATGTATGTTTGCAAACTTACTTATAATAGTAGGGGAGCCCAAGCAGGGATTTCGGGATTTACTAAAGCGCGGCAGATTAATATACAGGGGGATACCTTGTACCCAGTTAAGTACCTCCACAGAACATGAGGCCCATATATAAGGCCGCCCGTGAAGGATACAGGATCAGATTAGTAAAAAAAAATTGACCATCAGAAATTCTCGAGCGCGTCAGATTAAGGTAGGGTGAGTTAATTACACCCTAAAAAGTGTATATTCCACTAATCTGACAATTTGAGAGTGACGTAAAAAAAGGAGAGGGCAACAAAGTTGTAAAAAAAAAACGTCATCTCGACATTCTCGAGCGTAGCTATTTTTTTTTTTATTTTGAAGGAAATAATTCAAGAATAATGAAAAATATATAATCTGACGATTTCCACAAGCCGAAATAACAAAAATTCGTCGATAAAGTTAAATGCGTGCAGCTGCGTGATGCCTACATTTCCTTCTTTATACACATTCTTCTCCATACACTTATTTATTTTCATGCTACTTCCTGAGCTTTTCAATTAATTAAGTTCAATGATTTAAAAAAATAAAAAAAAATTTTTTTTTGAAAGTGATTTTTTGGGAATAACTTTTAACCGGCTTTATCGATCAACTCCAAAAACTAATCCGCCTTTGAGCTTAAAAAACCACGTCGATCGCCACCAAGCTTGTCAAAAGCGGTTGATTTTGATTCGTTCGAGAGATATCGTGAACGAAAGAAACCCGAAAAAGTGTTTCTTCGGGACTACTCCGAAATTTGTGGTTCAATCAATTAAAATTGCAAAATTACTTATGAGGATGATAAAACTGCGTCGAATGCCGCCAACCGTGTGAAAATCGGTTGATCCATTCAAAAGTTATTGCGGTTTGAAAATTCCAAAAATAGTGTTCTATGAAACTTCTATCAGACTTTCGAGCTGGGAGAGCTCAAATGCATAGAAATATTATTTCTTTGAACTCAGCGAGCTCAAAATATCACATAAATTATATTTTGAGCTCAAAAATGTCATAAGTACAATTTTAAGCGCCCAGGAATGGAATTAGCGAGAAGTTGCAGAGATGGCCTTTAAGGTGAACCGTTTTTCTAATTTTTTTTTGTCAGATTAGGCGAATCCCTCTACATAATCGTCAGATTATGAGACATACGTTTAGAACATAAATATTAACCACATATATCTTAATCTGACGCGCTTGAGTATTTCAAAATGGCGATTTTTTTTTGCACATTATGAAAATGGCCGCGAGTTTGCGTCCCATCGAAATCGTCAGATTAGTGAATGAGAGTTTTTTTTTGGTGCACTTAACACTCCCTTAGAAAATCTGACGCGCTCGACTAAATTTTTTTTTTTTCATTTTCAACCCTTAAATGCAACCACCCCCATCATGCAAACGATCAGATTAACATACGTACATTATTTAAAATACATAGGGCATTGATGCTATCAATATCTGACGCGCTCGAGGATGTCCATGCAACAGTTTTTTTTTACATATTTAAAAATCTATAGCCGCTTCCCCCACCGATGTAACGGTATATATCATATAACATTTTTTTCTTCTTATCATCTAAGCTTTGCATCCCAATAGGTCTCTACGACGCTCGAGTAAATCCCCATTTAGCATCGTGGGCTCCCCTACTATAAGCAAAATTACTGAACAGTCTTCGCTTTTTTTTAGGGTTCATAACATTTAAAGGAAAAAACGGAACCCTTATAATAATCACTTTGTTGTCCGTCTGTCTGTTTGCCTCTCAAGATCTCAGGAACGCGTGGAGGTATCGAGTTGAAACTAAAACTATGTACTCAAGTATGTGGTCCCTTTGTGCTATGTTCTCAAACTTGGCCTTCTTTTTAAATATTAATGTTAAAATTAAAAAAAAAACCTTGAGAGGTATTAAGGGACACCCGGATGGAACGAATTTATTATTTATTATGTACAAAACACCTGTATACATTCAACAAAAATAATCGTCGCGACACCACACTGTTCAATGCGAAATAGAAAGGCGAAATGCTTGCTATGAGAGAGAGAGAGAGAGACAAAGAAACATGCGCACGCCGCACGGCTTACAACTATAGCAAAAAGTGTCGTTACAATTTTTGGTCTTGATTTTTTCCGTCTAGCCCCCTTTCGCAACAAGCGATAAGGAACTTCGTTACAAAAATACCGGCCAAGTGTAAGAAGAAAAACAAAGTGATCCGATAAGGGTTCCGTATTTTCCTTCTCCATACCTCACGGAACCCTAAAAAGTATTTAATGTAAATTTTTCTTTTTTTTGCAGAAGCCTGTAGTCACAGCATTGCTATCCATTACTTCACAGAATCAATCAAACACCCTAAAATGTATCCAGCATCAAAATGCCAATCTTGGAAAGATTTCGAACGTCACAAATGTAGCCAAACAGGATATATGGGTGAATTTATCAGTCAAAAAATGACTGGGACGTATTACTTGACTACCAACGCCACTGAATCATTTTTATATAATGTAAAGACGGACCAATAAACTTAAAGGACCATGGATATTTTTCTTAGAACTCTGGGCACAAAAAGGAACATAATATTTGTGTTATATAATATGTATATATATATTTTAATATTCATTACTAATATCCTTTTTTTCTGTTATCGCACCTACTGTTTTTTTGTCTCTGCATCACCCTAAGGTAGACTGGTAGAAAATGCCTAAGGCATTATTAAGTCCGCCTTTGTACAGTTTTTTACTTGTGCATAAAGTTTTAATAAATAAAATAAATAAATAATATTTGTAGGATATTTCATAAACGTCCATGAACCCTGGTGGTTGACAAGTTGTCAAGCTCACTTAAATGGCTCGCTGATGGTAGCGGGTGTGTCGGGTCATTTAGCTCCCTTCAAAATGGTCGAGCTGAATGGGGCTGATCCATACGTCATGTTCGTGAACGGGCGCTGTCAGTTGGGACTGGTCATCTTTTAGCTACCACGGTTCATTTTTATTTAGATTTTAAATTGAATTTTGCTTTTTATTTACTCTGGACGGTCTTACTGTGCACGTCTTTCTACATCGTTCTCACATATTTGTTTAATCTCAACATGAATGATGTAAAAACGATTTTGTAATAATTAAAAAGAGTGTCTATGGAGTTTCTTGCCCATTCTTCTCCATAGAGATCAACGCTTTGGAATGGGCAACAAAAAAGTACTTTCACAAGTTATTATGCTTTGTGACCGGGACTGTAGCTTCATTTTGTTTCTTGAAATTCAAAAGTGCCTGTAATGGTCTAAATGAAATAAATGCATTGATTTAAAATATCTAACTACTGGACCGATTTTAACCATTTTTTTACTACCCACGGGTTGACTACTATAACCAGTGTTTCGCTGTGGGCTTCCATGGCACAGCACCATGCTGAGTGGTGACCTACCTGTCGCAGTCACGACGTGCAAGCTATTATTATTTCGTCCCATATATGTATTTGCAAATGTTTGTGATGCTTTGCATGTTTATTTTTTGTGCTCGTTGTAATTTGCGACAAATAAATATTTTTCGTTCTAGTAAGTACTTATACTTTTATTTAATACTGCTGTGCCCAGCGATTTCACCCGCTGCCTACTTAGGGGTATGAAAAATAGATGTTGGCCGATTCTCAGAGCTACCCGATATGTACACAAAATTTCGTTTAAATCGGTTCAGCCGTTTAGGAGGAGTATGGGAACGAAAACTGTGACACGAGAATTTTATATATTAGATGTTACTAGCGACTTTTATTCGTGTGAAATTATTATTAAATATTACTTCTCTATTTGAAGGGTTTAGGGTACCTCACAAGGAATGAAGAGAATGCCTTATGGCATTTAGTCCGCCTATGTAGGTACTACTATTGAGCATGAAGTTTAAAATCTCAGACCTACACGATATGCACACAAAATTTCATAGAAATCGGTCCAGCCATTTCCAAGGAGTATGGATACAAACACTGCGACATGAGAATATTTATATTATATATTAAATTAAACTGCTGACTTTAGTAGAATCGAAAACCACTTTCATATTTGGATAATCTATTAATCGAGGAACACAGCGGGTGAAACCGCTGGGCAGAGCTAGTCCTACTTCCTACTATATAAATATTATAAATGCGAATGTTTGTGAGAATGTATGGATGAGTGTTACTCTTTCACGTCAAAACGGCTAAACGGATCTTAATGAAATTTGGCGCAAAGGTAGATTATGGTCTGGAATAACACATAGGTTACTCTTTTCACACGGCCGCGGGGTGCAGTGCTAGTATCAAATACAAATAGAGAGTTTAAATGCATTACCTTCATAGCTATAGCGCAGTTAACGAGCGAATGCATAACTCTAGTCTCTCTGCCCATCCATAGACGAATAGATTCTGCTTTGTCCTGCTCTCCTATAGTGGCTGAGCCGTCTTCTGTTTTACCTTCGCGGAGGTTCGATAGCATCTAAAAAAAAAAAAATTACAAATATCTATTGTGTGATTGTTTTTTTACCTTAACAAATAATCCTGTAATCGGACAGTTGGCGCAGTGGTTGAGCGATTGTCTGTTGCACTGTGTATCGGGGTTTCGATTCTCGCACGGAACAAATATTTGTATGGCCTACAAATAGTTGTTCCGGGTGTGGCTGTTTGTGTATGTGAGTTTAAGTGTTTGTAAACGCAACCAAGATACAGAAATTTCTACTAAGGGCAGCGTTCATTAAAAAAAGGGACCGAAGCCCCGGAGCATAAAGGACAAAAGAAGGAACATGGGTGGATTTTATTCAGTAAAAGTCTGACACTCACCATCCGCTCCACCCAAAGCGGAGGAAGTTATTTGATGATTTCCCATGCAAAAAAAAAGCCTTACCGTCTGTATAGTGTCTAGCATAGCATACAGTCTGTCGACTGCCTCGTCCGGCTTGCCAACGTGTGCGGGCAGCTCTGCGACTAATAGTCGCAAAGAGAACGGTACCAAGCTGCCAGTGCGATTCTCGTATGTATCTGAATAGAACTGTAACAAATAACAATTATACATCGATTTCAAAATATAGGAGACTTTATTTCATTATGACTGACTATATGTTTTATATAGAATTTATTTTTATTCAAACGAAATTAAATAGAGTGACAGTGAATTTCCTTATAATCGAATCCATTTAAATTTGAATTGAATGATCAAAATCTTTGTGTTATGGTATGTAATTTATTTGTGATGTAATTTATTAAATTTCTATGACATAATTTTATTTGATTGAAATCGGAATGCATGAGTATGATGTAAGTACCTAAAATGAGTCATATTATTAGGTACTTGAAATAAATAAATTAGAGGTTGTTAGTTTGTGTGGTTGTAGTTGGTGTTCTGTGGAAGTGAGACCGAGCTTAAGGTAGCTGCGCAGTTCGGGAGGGGGGGGAGGGGGTGACGTGACGCGAAAGCGCCTTCCACACCGCGCAGCTACCTGAAGTACGGTCTCAGTTAAGCGGTCGGCCTATAGTTGCCTTTCGGCATCAATATTACACTCATTCTTATTAAACACTAGCTGTGCCCTGCATTGCTATGCAATTTTCTCCCTTTCTACCTACCCTACCATTTCTTTGCTATAAACCTCATGGAGCCCGAGACCTTTCCAACGAATGCAAAACCGTGGAAATCGGTTCGTGCTTTCTGGAGTTATAGCGTCAGGAAGGAAAACCCGACTTATTTTTATATCTAACTAATATTATAAAGCTGAAGAGTTTGTTTGTTTGTTTGAACGCGCTAATCTCAGGGACTACTGGTTGGAATTGGAAAATTCTTTTAGTGTTGGATAGTCCATTTCTCGAGGAAGGTTATAGGCTATATAACATCACGCCACGACCAACAGGTGCTGTGCAGCGTGGGTGAAACCGCGGGGAACAGCTAGTAGTAGATAAACAGCATCTTACCTCATAAAACATATCAGGCTTGTTGAAGTCCCCGAAAGGCTCAGCTTCCTTCATCAAAGGATCATTGAGCTTAATCCTCAACATGACTGCGAACCTCGTCAGCCACAGCTGTAGGGAGCGGGGAGTATGCTTCGTGGGACGGTGCATACGGCCTACACCTGGCGGGCAGACGTATGAGGTTAAAGTTAATGCAACCCCCTCCCCTTCAAAGAGATGTCAGCAAAGCAGAGGGGCTTGTCAGAGCCTCCGTCTGCCGGGGTTGCGGGTTGTTCGAAAGAGATACCGCGGCCTCGGAACATACAGTCAAAAATCCCATCGGAAAAAAGAGGGTTTGGGAATGGAGGGGAGGTGGTTTTATTTTTTTTGGGTTGGGATGTCATCAAATTTCTTGCCGCGCTCTGGGCCGAGAGGAAGGAAGTGTCATACTTTTACTGACGTAAATGCGGGATGTAGATGCGGGCCTGTAGAGATGTCAGCAAAGCAGCGGGGCCTGCCAGGGCCTCCGCTTGCCGGGGTTGCGATGTTCGAAAGAGATACCGCGGCCCCGGAACGATAAGGGTAATAGAAGGAACATGGGTGGGTTTTAGTCAGTACAATTCTGACACTCCCCCCCGCTCCACCCAGAGCGGGGAAGTTATTTGATGAGTTCCCTTCCCCAAAAAAAAGGATAATCTGGTTTATAAAATAACTAAAATCATCTACTTTCAGCAAAAGGTGTAGCATCCTGAGCTGATTTCATGGTACTTTACCGATACTTCTTGTTGGACATCTGGTTATCTAAATAGTACACTTTCTGCTCACCTTGTCCCGCGGCGCTAATGAGCACATGCGTCAAGTTGACAGCAGCGCGCAGGTAGCCAGTGCGCAGGAGCTCGCGCAGTCCTGCTTCGTCGCGGCTCACGTGTTCGGCTCGGACTACGCCTCGACTACCCGCTGAGCTTACCCCGAGGTACTTTACTGCCACTTCTTGGAGAGCATCAGCCTGGAAAGGAATTATAACTTAAAGGAGCAATTTTTAAGTTGAAAACTGTATCGACAGATGATCTTTCTCAATTGATGCAGTGCAAGATTTAAGTTCAGCAGGATTACTTTATTCATTGGTCTATTTATAGAGCCAACTTTCACGTTGGTAGAGTGGTCGCAAGAGCAACTGAATCATGAAGGCTTGGATTCGATACCCAAATGTCCCGTGGACTGTTATTAGGTTTTTCCAATAGCCACGGAGTCTGGATTTGTGCCTGCTTGATAGCAATAGGGTTGCCCCTAACTACAGAGGACTGAAACGAAACCTTTCGAAGATTTCAGGTGTGGTATTTTATTAAAATCTCAAAAGACCTAGACTTACACTCCAAATAAGTTTAAACTTAATTGAAATTAAATTAAGGATTGAGGCCAACAGCTAGTAGACTCTCATTTCTCATAGAATCATGCTGTCGTAATAAACCAAATAAATGAGATCATTTTATTTTGACGGATTAGAAAAGATTGCATGTAGAAGAGTAGAGAATGTTGACATGGATGTGTGGAGTGACAAGAATGAATAAGGCCCGGCATTATCGGCACCCGCAAGACTGAGGATTTTAGGTGGCAAATATCGATACCTCCCACGTAAGTTGTTGTAAGCCACAAAAATGCCATTTTGCTTTTTTGCTGAAAAATATCTTAATATGGATCATTATATCCATTCAAAGTAAAAAAACAACAAAAACACTATTTTTAAAGGATTTGTCAGACGTATAATGTTGTAAGTTTCAAACGCGAACGGATTACACCGTTGTATATGCCTATACATTTGTGTACGCGGGGCGCGGGGCGGGTAGAAGCACGCGCTCGCGCCGCGTATTGGTTACATACAACAGACTACGCCGGACTTTCAACCGGCCGCACGCACGTTGCAATCGCATATATTATTTGCTAATTCATTGACGTATGTCGATGAATTAGATTACTAACTCTTTACATGGTGGCACCAACCTAAACTATTGTATAGATTACTTACAACAATATACGCCGGTGAGCGTTCATCGAAAATGTTGTATGGAATACATACAATATTTTACGTCTTCGTTGAAGTTTAACATTTTGTTGTATCTAATAAATACATCGTTTTACTTCGGAAATCGTTCATTAAAATGTAGTTGTATAGTGAAATGCTATATTTTACGTTGGATTTACTTTTTTTTTTACTTAAAATTTACGTTGTAAGTCAAGTCTTTAGTTCAAAAGTCAATCTTTAAACGGTAAGTACGACTGCCTCAATAGCCAGATGCAGTGTGCGTTCGCCCAGCAAAAAAAAAAAAAAGTGTCGCTTTTCAAGAATTAAATGATACAGATAATTAGTGCCCAGTCCCGTGTAAATGTGCCCGAAATTTAAAATTTGTGCCACCAACAGCTTCTGAGTTATTTAAGAAAAACCATCAATTAAAATTCTGCTGCACGAACGTTCGCCCAGCAAAAAAATTTTTAATTAATGGGCCTAGCTGAATATAAAATATGCAGAAATATAGCTTATATTTGTGCCTATTTGTGCCGTAAAAATAAAATTTGTGCGTCATAAGGTTTCAGAGATCTTTCAGTTTTTGCTGGGCGAACGTTCAGGCGATTGCTATATATCGGAAACAGCTGGACGTGAAGTCATGATTTTTTGTATACGGATAGAGCATAATTTGTGCCTATTTGTGCCATATACTACATTAGCATAACTAGCACGGTTCAGGAGTTATTACGTTATTTCCAAAAACGAATTAAACGGCTATATCTCTCGGACGTTGAAAGCTACGATTTTCACGTTTATGTTGGCTGGTACCTGTTATTTAATCACACGATCCTGCAAAGTTTCACCTTCCAAGTACCTAATATTGGAGAGATTTTAATGATTTTCCTCTTATTTTGAGGTTATCTTCAATTAAATTAGTTACAACCCGGAAACACTAGTTTTCTGTAAGCTGGCACATTATACGTTTCAACAATAATTAGTGCCCTTTATTAAGAATACGTATGCATAAAATCAGGTAAATATACCCATTAGTTTAGATGTTATGATTAAAAACCACAATCGACATCTTTTGATAGATTAACCGACCATATTCGGATGGACATTAAAAAGCGGCCCCACGATACTTCAAGCTACCCTTTCACACTTACTGGTATTATAATGATAGTTGTAGTACAGATGCGAACAGAATTGTAAAGTTGGGAAATATTTTGTATTAGGGACATGAAAAAACTTAATTATTTGTAATAATAAATGAATGATTTAACAATATAAATGTACATAAGTATAGGGAAAATGAACATAGACACATATGTTATTTTTTATACAGTTGCTAGGGAAAGCAGTTTAGAGAAAAAAAACAATATTGTTAATTTTTATATTGATTTATTGATGGTAGGCCATAAACAGTCTAGGTACATACTTAGGTAGGTACTATCTAAGTACTTTTGAAACATGTAGGTGCAACTGTACTTAAAATGTTATTTATATAAATTAACATTACAATTATATAAAACATACAAACAATTATCATAAACATGTCCTGTGATACTTGTCTCTTTCTTTCGCATGGAACATACACTGTACACGGCGCTCTCGCTCCCACTAGGACTCAATAGTGATTCAAGAGGAAGGTTTATATATAGGCTTCGCACGTGTGCATGTATTATACATAATATATGCACCTGTGTGAAGCCGGGCGGGTCGCTAGTATATTATATAAACAAGATGTAATGAATCACTAAAAATAAAACAATTGACATTTTATTTCATATCCCAAACATAAATATTCTATCCGACTTGACAATTCTGTACGCATCTGTACTATTGAATTTTCATTATAATACAAGCAAGTGTGAAAGGATAGCTTGAAGTATCGTGCGGCCGCTTTTTAATGTCCATCCGAATATGGTCGGTTAATCTATCAAAAGATGTCGATTGTGGTTTTTAATCATAACATCTAAACTAATGGGTATATTTACCTGATTTTATGCATACGTATTCTTAATAAAGGGCACTAATTATTGTTGAAACGTATAATGTGCCAGCTTACAGAAAACTAGTGTTTCCGGGTTGTAACTAATTTAATTGAAGATAACCTCAAAATAAGAGGAAAATCATTAAAATCTCTCCAATATTAGGTACTTGGAAGGTGAAACTTTGCAGGATCGTGTGATTAAATAACAGGTACCAGCCAACATAAACGTGAAAATCGTAGCTTTCAACGTCCGAGAGATATAGCCGTTTAATTCGTTTTTGGAAATAACGTAATAACTCCTGAACCGTGCTAGTTATGCTAATGTAGTATATGGCACAAATAGGCACAAATTATGCTCTATCCGTATACAAAAAATCATGACTTCACGTCCAGCTGTTTCCGATATATAGCAATCGCCTGAACGTTCGCCCAGCAAAAACTGAAAGATCTCTGAAACCTTATGACGCACAAATTTTATTTTTACGGCACAAATAGGCACAAATATAAGCTATATTTCTGCATATTTTATATTCAGCTAGGCCCATTAATTAAAAATTTTTTTGCTGGGCGAACGTTCGTGCAGCAGAATTTTAATTGATGGTTTTTCTTAAATAACTCAGAAGCTGTTGGTGGCACAAATTTTAAATTTCGGGCACATTTACACGGGACTGGGCACTAATTATCTGTATCATTTAATTCTTGAAAAGCGACACTTTTTTTTTTTTTTTGCTGGGCGAACGCACACCCAGATGCATACCTAGTGCATTGTATTAGCACGCCGAGGTCTCAGGTTCGATTGCCTAAATCTGCTGATCATTTATTATACAAAACATTATTATTGTTTCAGAGTCTCCTTTACCGATAAGCTTTAATGAGTCAGATATTATTGAGCTAGCAAACATAATTGATGCAGATAGTAACCTAGAAGTTGCTTCAGATTCTGATACGGCAAATCTCGAAATACCGCACCCTTCACCTTCTTGTGGTACCAACCACTTGGACTACGACTGTGATAATGCTTACTGCCATTATTATATACAAAAGGAAAACTTATCAACTTTTGCCCGTACCCTCACCAAGTTATCTTTCTAGCTGCTCAACGTATACAACAATAAACAAAGTCCGCTGTCAGATATTTCGAATAATAGTCCTAGCACAAGCGATCGCCGTCGTCAACCAAGGAAAGATAAAGGTGACATAGTAAAAAAAACATTTTAATGAATGGATAGACACTAAGGGAAAGAATTTACGTAATTTGGAAAAAGAGTACATGTCAAGAAATGTTAAAATAAAAACAATTGGTTAATTGTCAACCTAACAAACCTAAAATTAGCTTTTATGGGAGCCTTAAAACAATATAAAACAAATAAATATTATTTTTATGAGCTCAATATTAAAACCTGAGATGTTTAATCAAAAGCAATATACAAAAAAGAAAAACAAACGGCATATTTGGAAAAAGACTAATGTCTATTCTGAATCAGAAAATTCAGCGTCATTATTAACGCGAGCAACGAAAGATAAATGCCTGAAAAAGTCGTGATACGTAACTGGAATAATTTTAGTATGACTCTGGTTCATTAAGTCGTCATATTTACCTTGGTTATGGGAAGACGGTTGGATAACAAGGGGCATAGCTCAGCCATACTATTCCTTTGGCGTCTACGGGTATTGGTATTAATTAAGGGCAATTGTCATAGCATTATTGTCTGCCAAATCTTACCGATACATAATTTTAAAAGGATCTTCTGCACATATACTTACTTCTTTATTTTATTCCATCTAACTACGTTCCCATTTACATTTTTAGACCAATGACGTCCAATCAAAAGTGTTTTATAGTTTAAAAATCTGTATGCTTCATTTCTATGACGTTAAATGGTTTGCCCACCTGTTTCGCCCATCTAACAAAGCTAAACCATTCAAAGGGTGTATAAATAAGTTTGGCAATTGTACCGGTCAGAATCGCAATTGTATCGTGTTTGCGTTTTATGTTTATATTGCTCATAAGCTTAATATACTAACTATTAACTATCAAACATACATTTCTTGAAAAAGGTCACACCCAGGCAGAAGGTGATAGCGTACATGCTCTAATAGAACGTTTGTCCAAAAATAAACTTATTTATACACACTTTGAATGGTTTAGCTTGGTTAGATGGGCGAAACAGGTGGGCAAACCATCCTTCGTTGCTGGCGTTAATAATGACGCTGAATTTTCTGATTCAGAATAGACATTAGTCTTTTTCAAATATTCCGTCTATTTATCTTTTTTCTATATTGCTTTTGATTAATTATCTCAGGTTTTAATATTGATCTCATAAAAATAATATTTTTTTGTTTTAAGCTCCCATAAAAGCTAATTTTAGGTTTCTTAGGTTGACATTAACCAATTGTTTTTATTTTAACATTTCTTTTCCATTATTATAAACCAATAAGTATATGCCAAAAATTTTAAATGGTTACCAAATAACTACTTTGATTTTAAGCTGATCTCATATAATTAAGTAAGTTCATATTTATATTTTTTATAGTGATGTTGATTTTTGCAATTCTATTAAAATTTGATTAGTTCTATTGTTACGTTACCTATCCTATTCTATAACTTTGTATAATTTTTAAAAAGTCTTTTGTATGATTGTTATAATAATGAAACGTTCTTGATTATTCAGCAACAGAAGTAGTCATTTAATTAAGTTTTAAAAGCTCATTATTTTATTTTCAAAGATTTTCTGTTCACTAATGTTGTTTCTAATTACCTAATAACATTTATTTTTTATTTATTAACCTAAAAAATTTAATCACCTTCAAATTGGAAATTGAATTCTGTAACTAATATAAATATTATTACCACAAACAACAGAGTAAGACTTCTGTTTTTCAACGTATACAGTTGTAACTATCATATACCACAAGTGATGCTATCTGGGCGCCGCGGTATAATGTTGTTAGTATCAGATGCAACAACTGACATAACTTCTACTCCGGAGTAAAATGTTGTATGAACAATATCTCCGAAAATAGACATATTACTTAAAATATCTTTTAACGGATTTAAGAAGACTATTATATTACATTTACATACGAAATTTTAAAAAGATGCAACAATAAATGCAGATTTTGGTTCAATTTGAATCTTTGAAACGCTGTACTGTAAATTTGCAGTTTTGGAGATACAACAACTTACGTGGGAGGTATCGATATATAGCAATATACATTAACATAATGGCAATAAAGTAGAAATTTCCATTATATATGGTCGTAATAATAAAAATACCGCTTTGGTGTGCTTGAGGCTGCTGTATCGGCAGCCTTGAGAATGCTTCGGGATGCTCCTGCATGCGCCGGCGCCGGCGCCGAGAGGCAACACTCGGGGATAGCTTGCTTAAGGACGCCTCGTCATTCCTAAGAACGTTGCAGCATGCCAAAGCATAGTTTCCGACAGTGTGCGCTTGCATGTAGGATACCGAAGAATCCTGTTCTTTGCTGATAATGGGCGCCGGGCCGTAAGTTAGGAACGAGTATTAAAGCGGAAGTTTGTAAGTGGTGCTTGTTACAGAAAACGTGATTATATTTATATGTTGGGTGTGTGATGAAGAGGGTTGCAGCACTTGTGACGAAATGAGTGATGAATATTATTTTGTTGATGGATGCAAGATAGAGGAACACCAAAGAAAAAGTATCTTTGAGCAATGCGCACGCTTTAGACATGGAGTTGCGGACCTACCAGCCAGTTACATCTATACTATTATAAAGCTGAAGAGTTTTGTTTGTTTGTTTGAACGCGCTAATCTCAGGGACTACTGGTTGGAATTGGAAAATTCTTTTAGTGTTGGATAGTCCATTTCTTGAGGAAGGCTATAGGCTATACAACATCACGCTACGACCAACAGGTGCTGAGCAGCGTGGGTGAAACCGCGTCGAACAGGTAGTATATAATACAATACAACTGTGTGAGAAAGGTTTTAAAGAAAAAAGGAGTAAATAATAATAGTGCAATGATTGAAAGAGGAGAATAGAAGAAAAAATGTTTTGTACCAAACCAAAGTAAAATGAGGAAGATGTGACGAAGATTTTATTAAGGGTGGTTGTTCATTTTCTTAAAATCTTACCAGTTCTTCTTCAAGCACTAGCCCTGGCATTGTGAGCACTTCTCTCTCCGGAAAGAAGGAGCCCTTAGGTGACGACTGTGCCTGTTCACAAATAAGCAAAATAATTAACATTGTGCCTTTAAGATAAATATGTTAACTTAATAATACTCTGTGCACGTTTTTCACCATAGGAATAACCAAAATAAATAATACATAAATATAAATATTTTGGGACAACTCACACACGGCTATCTGATCCCAAGCTAAGCAGAGCTTGTGTTATGGTAACCAGACAACTGATATACATACTTATATAATTTATAAATACATACATAATTATTATAGATAAATCACACCCAGACAGAACAAACAATCATGCTCATCACACAAAGTTTGTCCTGGGTGGGATCGAACCCACGACCTCCGGCTCAGCAGTCAGGGCCACTAACTACTAGACCAACAGGCCCGTCAAATGACATAATAGAGACTATATATAGATGTAAAATTAAATGACATAATGGATAGATTAGCGCCGAAAGTAACTGAACCATTACCTCTACAAACGGCAAAAAAAAGAAACATTTAATCAGCATCAGCAAATTTACAACATTAAACTTATTGTGATGACTGATCATGAATTTCGATACTAAGTTCTGAAGTTTAGACTCTAAGATACAGTCAAAAACAAGACTTACCTTCATAAGTGTCTTCTTAGCTTCATCATTAGGTAGCCAAGCATCTCTTCTTCTATCAGCTTCTTTATCTACAGGCTGATTCTGGAAAGAAAAATATAAAAACATAAGCTTTTATCTATCATCTTGCTGTCTTCAATATTATAAGACATTGTGAAAATTATTTCCAATTTCTTCTTTATTTTTGCAACAGGTTTTTATCTACTCTACACTACAATGAGTAACCTAGTCAAAATATTTAATTATCTAACTCACTTTTATACTCAAACCATCCATAGCTTCAGTGAGTATTGTTGGGTTAGCTATTCCACTTTTAGCCGGCACTATTTGTGGTTCTGGGCCAATAGTGTCGAAGAACGTCGACGGATCAGGCAAACTTGTAGCTGGCACTGCCGCAGACCCGCTCACAGTTGGCAAAACATTCGTAAAAGTCATCTCCTCCGTAATTTTCTGTTGCGTAAATGAAGCAGTCATATTTGTAGGGAAAGCGCTGCCTGTTGATGTTTGATTTCCTAAATAACACAGAGTAAGTCTTCAATTTCATAATTCAAACTTAAAGTAATAAGTTTCAGTAGAAAAATATTTATTAAACGCAACCGAAATGTTACCTTCCGGCTCGCCTAAATAAATGCTTTGTATCATGTCCGACGGCGATGTCCCAATTTCATCGAAGAACTGGGAGGCGGGAGGGACTTCCTTATCACCGAAATATTGACTCAGTGACGGCTTATTATCCATTTTTCTGTTTATAATTCCCCTTTATCACTAAAATTCTTCGCGTTCACTGATAACAAATGACGTCGACGGATCGACCGTGGAGTTGACATTTAACTTTTTAAAGTTTCTGTATTAAGTTCGGACTAGAGTAGAAGTCCTTTGAAAGTTAAAAAATAATTTAAGTTGTTATCAGTGAACGCATCAGTGTTCAATGTTGCTATAAGAATCTTGTCCTTAAATTTCAGCAAACAAATAAATTCTTGTTCGTTGCTGAAAAGTTGCAAGTTGGGATCCTTAAGCTTATGGCTTATTTTAGTTGGTGATTATATCACAAAAAATAAAAAGCCACAACTATTTCAGTTATGGGATTATGTAAAATTACAATAATCAGAAACTTGCTGTCAAGAGGCTATTTCAAGAAGCTTTCAAATAAGTTAACACTGTGATCAAATATTCTATCTTAAAAAATATAATTTGTGTCTCATCATTAATCACAAATTTTAATATGGTAAAGTCTTTCTCATAACCTGGCAACCGTAAAAGTAAAACTAAACAAGTTGTCAAACTTGACAAGTCTGAATCGCTTACGATTTCTTGCTCGGAAGAAAATTAAACTAATTTACCTTAAAAATCTTATCGGTGGCTCCGTTTGTCCTTAGTCCATAACACAGGTGCGTTGCGAAATGTTACGTCGTCAATTTACACGTTGAACAGTCCGAATGGAGCAAATAAATCATCCATTTTTGTACATTTGGTCCAGTGTTAGTAGTTTGCAGGTACTTTAATTTATCGTAGTTTTTTTATCAAAACGGTGTTTTATCTGTTTGTATATTGTAGGCACAAATGACGAACCAGGCGTCTCCAGTGGAGGAGCAGGAGAAACTCTTAGATGAGGCCCTGAACATAGTCAAAGTGCAGGTTTGTTTTTAAATTGTTATCTAATTGCACAACAATTGATGGGCGGTACGCTGTTTCCGTTTTTTTTACCACGTTTTTTATGTATAACAACTGTTTTATTATTTTAGTAAATTAGAAATTTATTTACTTAAAGTAACGAAGTTAGTCTAGAAAAATTAACTATCGTAAGTATTCATGTTTGAAAAACTTTTCTGTAACTCCTATCATGACAACCCATGTCTCAAAACCATGATTTGGGAAATATTTCATTTATTCCTATAATAATAGAATATTTTTATACATTGATTATATTAATACTATTGTATTAACTGCCTCATTTATTTAGTGGTGGCAAGCGTGACTGCTGAGCATGATCATAATCATAATCATTTATTTGTAAGACATAGGTAGTTACATTAATATGATTCTTGCCATGTCTTGTCATACTGACATACAAATTATAATTTAATTACAAAAATAAAATAAAAAACACATTACAATAAGAAAATAAAAGACAAAATTTTAATACAATTTTTAGAATTACATTTATGTGACACATATGTAATTTTACAAAATTTGATTGACCTTACATATAATATGTTATGAGGTGCTGGGTTTGATTCCCAGATTGAGTTAAGTTCAAATGGATTAGGCAGTAGTGTACCTAATAGTCTACCAAAATTTCACTAGTTATGTTTTAAGTTATAGACCTTTTAGCCATCAGCCAGGTACAAATCCAGACTCAGTGGTTGCTACAGAACAATTTCTGATTGTAAAACCCAATAACACTTTGACCAACTTGGGTATTGAACCCAGGGCATCATGCTTAGCTGTCGCTGAACTTAAAGTAGTTAAGGTTATTTCTTATCGTTTTTAGATATTAAAGCTACTAAGTACATAAACATGTTATTTCAGGCATTTCAAATGAAGAGATGTCTGGACAAGTCAAAGCTGATGGATGCCTTGAAGCATGCCTCCACTATGCTTGGGGAACTGAGGACTTCTCTGCTGTCACCCAAGAGCTACTATGAGCTTTGTATCCTTTTTACATAATTAGAACGAAGTTCCTTATCGCGTGTTGCGAAAGGGGGCGGAAAAAATATTCTGCTATAGACCTAAAGTTGTAACAACACTTTATGCTATAGTTGTAAGCCGTGAGGCGTGCGCGTGTTTCGCTCTCTCTCTCTCTCTCTTTCTTTCATAGAAAGCAAGCCAGTTATTTTCGTTTCGTCTTTCTATTTCGCATTGAACAGTGTGGTGGCGCGACGATTATTGTTGTTGAGTGTATACATGCAGGTTTTTTGTACATAATAAATAATAACTTCATTCCATCTGGGTGTCCCTTGACACCTCTCAAGTTTTTGTTTTTTATATCTTGGTTTTCCTGTCTGTCATTGTTGGAAAAAGAAAAATATAGCCAACCTCATCAAAAGTCATTTATTCAAAATAAGCCGAGGAGCAGCACTTTTTCAATGTTTAAATGTAAAAATAAATACCTCCAAAATGTCCTCTGTATTTTTTTTAAAATTACAAAGTAAATAAGAACTGCATTAAGGTTAG
Organism: Ochropleura leucogaster; assembly: GCA_958449745.1. Taxonomy (NCBI): domain Eukaryota; kingdom Metazoa; phylum Arthropoda; class Insecta; order Lepidoptera; family Noctuidae; genus Ochropleura; species Ochropleura leucogaster. Next base: position 13,663,414 of record OY288221.1, on the reverse strand, counting down.
ATGAATAAATAGACCTTGTTGTTTTAGAATGTGCCAGTGATATTCAGCCTAGGGTGATTCTGCAACAGTTTGTATATGAGTCCATAGAGTATAAACCTAAAAAAAAAATGGATGATGTGGAGCAAAACATGACTGAAATTACTCTGTTGTCGATTTTCTAAATGATACTAACCAAAGTATAATTAAGGTGCACTGTATAAGGATCTCTAATGCGAGTTTAACATCATATTTTATGTGCCTACAGTTTAAGCAAGTTAGAGGGGAAGTTATTTGATGAATTTCCATCCACAAAAAAAAAAACTATTTCGTTTATCATTGTAGCAATACATGTCCCATAATTCTAAACTTCTTTTTTTCTTAATTCTCCATTTAAAAACCTGGGTATTCCATTGTTTGAACACCATTACAAACCAGCCTGAAATCTTTAAGGTTTGATTAATGTTATTAAACCTTTACAATTGCTGTGCCCGACAGGGTCCATAATTGTTTCTCTTCAATTACCTACCAGCCTTGTATACATTATGGGATGCAATAAAGTATTGAGTATTGAGTACTGTAGTATACATGCATTCACTTTGTTTCTACTCCAATGATTAAGTGTAACTTAAACCATACAGATATAATAATATGATACCTAAACGTATATCATATTTCATACCGTGATATCATTTTGTAGTGTCCTTTTCTCATGGTTTCACTTTTTGAAATATCAGAGAAGCTGCTACCAATAGCTGCTAGCTGCTACAAAAAGGGCGGATAGGGGAGTGTCAGACTTGTACTGACTAAAACCCACCCATGTTCCTTCTATTGCCCTTTACGTTCCGGGGCCGTGGTATCTCTTTCGAACAACCCGCAACCCCGGCAGGTAGCTTTCCTACCCTTAACTCGCACACAGACATGGCCATAACAGACGAGCTCCGTCACCTAGAGCTGTACCTCCTCGAGGAGTTCCAGAAAGGTCGTAAGGTAGCTGACCTCTACGAGTTGGTCCAGTATGCTGGCAACATTGTGCCAAGGCTGTACCTGCTGATCACTGTGGGCCTAGTCTATATCAAGACTAACTCGAATTTAAGGAGGGATTTATTAAAGGTAAGAAAGTGGAATTAGTTTTTTTGATGAAGAATTGTATTGGTTTGCATTTGTAACACATGCTCACGTTATATTGTGATGTACTTATATAAAATTTAATGTAACAATATTTATTTGAATTTCATTAATGTTTATTTAAAGAAATATCACACGAACATGACATTGACTTATTTTACACCTAAACAGCACAGCAAGGAAACTACTAGCAAAAAAAAAATTGGTGTTTAAAAATATTTTGTATTTTTTGTGCTGAAGCACCGTAAAATTATAAATAAAATAAAAACCATAACTTTAACTTTCGGCTTTAGAATATCGTTAATGTTATAAATCTATTTATTAATCCTTTATTTACTTTCCCTCTCACTTTTACTATGTAGGTATTCAAATATAAAAAAAAAAACATTTTAAAATATAAAAATAGTAGTCCGCCAGTATCGCGAGCAGGTTCCAAGTTACCGATGGTTAGGGCTCCAGGGACAGGAACCTACTCACAATGCGGGCCTTATCGCTATTTATTCCAGTTTCATACTAAGTTTAATCTTACAGGACTTGGTAGAGATGTGCCGAGGAGTTCAGCACCCCCTCCGAGGTCTGTTCCTGAGGAACTACCTCCTGCAATGCACCAGGAATGTGCTGCCTGACACATCGGAGCCACAGAATGAAAATGAGGGCGTTGTGAGTACAAAATAATATAATTATGTAGTTGCAGTTGTAATTCTAAATGCATTTGTTTTTAACCGACATCAAAAACGGAGGTGTATCTGAATATGTTTGCTTGTTTGTTACGCATATTCTCCAACAATTTTGGGCGAGCGTAACTGAGATTCATGAAAAATGGTTTTTTCAACGAAAATCTTATCAGTTTAGGTTAACTTATAAACAGTAACTGAGAGTCATGTATAATGTTTTTTTCAGGTAAAAGATGCCATCGACTTCGTTCTGATGAACTTCGCTGAAATGAACAAACTTTGGGTCAGGATGCAGCACCAGGGACACTCCAGGTAAAATATACATCGATGATGTTATTAATATCATTAGTTACTAAAAAGCACCAAGCAATTAATTTCTCCACTCTAGAGGGATACGGCACTGTTTCTCTTTGCTACAGGCTACTGTGTAGCCTATTTAAGAGGACAGTAACCCCCAACCTTTTATTGTAGAATATTAGTGTTTATTTGTTGAGTGCAACTTTTGTATTGTATTTACTGCAACACCATTTATGAAATAAACTTATTATTATTAATAAAAAAAAAAATATAAACATCATGATGCTGTAGAATAAGGCTGAGACAGACCAATTCACCCAGCTCCACTCTCCCTTATCTAAATCCCTATTTGTTGTTTAAAAAATTGCCTTCTCTTTAATTTCCATCAAAGCAAGATAAGGAAAGTTACCGACAAATGTTAAGTGATCAAGCCGTTTGCACTCCAGAGGGGCCAGCCGGGGTTGCGGGTTGTTCGAAAGAGATACCGCGGCCCCGGAACGTAATGGCAACAGGAGGAACATGGATGGCTTTTAGTTAGTAAAAGTCTTCTGACAGACTGGACGAAACGAGGGGGGGGGTAGGGGGTTCCGCCCAGAGCGGATGAAGTTATTTGATGATTTACCATCCAAAAAAAGCTATCTGTGGTCGGCTCAGTGATAAATGAGATTATTAACATAAGATCTTCTAGAAAAAGTATGCGCTTCGAGTATCAAGTATTGAGATTGATACTGTTAGGATTAAGTTCCAGTTTTGTGTTAACATGATTTCAAAACAAAAATAACTAGGAAAACCGTGTTAAAACATTATTCAAACATGCTTTATCCGGATGGGAAAAAATCAAATAACTTACCCTGCTTTGGGCTGAGTGAGAGGGAGTGTCAGACTTGTACTGACTAAAACCTAACCAAATTCCTTCTATTGCCCTTTATGTTTCGAACAACCCGCAACCCCAGATTCTTTGCCTCTGTCAGGGGTTTTTTTCTAAAGGAAACACGAACATTCCTGAATCGCAAACTTTCTCTGGTTAACCTATACTTTATCAAGAAGTTCTTTCCACTCACACAGAGACAAAGAACGTCGCGAACGCGAACGTTCAGAACTCCGCATCCTAGTAGGAACGAACCTCGTCCGTCTCTCACAACTGGAGTCAGTGACAGTGGAAGACTATGGGCGGCTTGTGCTGCCCGGCATACTGGAGCAGGTCGTCAGCTGCAGGGACGCCATCGCGCAGGAGTACCTTATGGAGTGTATTATACAGGTTAGTTACCATTTTTGGGCACTCGGCGGTACATCAACCTACACAAAACTTTTTTAACCTCTAGAGCGCCAGCGGCACAAAAATGTGCCAGTAAATAAGTGCTACCGTTGAACCCCGCTGGCAGTTTTTGCCGCCAAATCCCGTTCGATTAAAAACTGTATTTGTAGTAAAGATAAGTCTTAAAGTCAGATTACGCTCACGATAAGAGCCCACCCGGCGGTGCTTGACGGATAGTTGACGTAAATAATGGCGGTCTTTGAGAGGTTAACCTGATCTCTACTACGGTGTGCGATCCGTAGTAGAGAGATCAGGTTATAATAGTTTTAAAAGGTTGACCTGCCTTTGTGTGTATTATTACCTTTTTGATTTGTAATAACAAAGCTAAGTTTTCCCTTTTCTTCCCTCTTTCTCCCTCATATCCCACTTTAAAAAAAAATAGCGATAGTGAGTTTGTTTGTTTGTTACGTCTTCACGCGTTAATGGCTAAACCGATTTTGGTGAATTTTGGTACAGAGATAGTTGGGACCCTGGAGACGGACATTATACACAGCTATTTTTTTAAGTGGGAAAGAGGGAAGTAAAGGGAAAACTTAGCATTGCTATATTACAATAAAAAGCCCAAGGGCAAAAACTACAGGTAGCAGGTAACTGCAAATCACGTGTTACCCCGAAATTAACGCGAGCGAAGTCGCGGGCAAAGGCTAGTCAAATATAAAACGTATCTAACAATAAAAGACCCTGGACATAAATTTTAATATTTGTTTTTGTCGGCAGGTGTTTCCCGATGAGTTCCATCTAGCCAATCTGCAGCCATTCCTCAAGTCGTGCGCGGAACTTCAACCGGGAGTCAACATCAAGAACATCATCATAGCCCTGATTGAACGACTTGCTACTTACAGCCAGGTACATTTTAAATGCCAAATGTATGAATAGTGAATCAGCGTTTACTAAAAATTTTACACAACAACTAGCTGTGCCTAGCGGTTTCACCTGCTGCTCACTTAGGGGTATGAAAAATAGATGTTGGCCGATTCTCAGACCTACCCGATATGTACACAAAATTTCGTTTAAATCGGTCCAGCCGTTTCGGAGGAGTATGAGAACGAAAACTGTGACACGAGAATTTTATATATTAGATTTAAAAATATTACACAAAAAAAGGTTTAAACATGTTTCTATCATTCTGTAGTTTTTAGGGTTCCGTACCTCAAAAGGAAAAACCGGAACCCTTATGGGATCACTTTTTTATCCTTCTGTCTGTCTATAGCCTTTTTCTCGTGAACATATGGAAATATCGAGTTGAAATTAAAACCATAAACTAAAGGCCCTTGGAGCTGTGAAAAAAATAACCGTCTAAGACGACGCAATGTACCCAGTTGATGGGGTATAATGATAATATTAATTAATCGGCTGGCGAGGTTGTCGACATGTGGGATGTGGACTCCGCGATCATTGTGCCGATAGTCGTATCTGCCAATGGCTTAATTGCCAAGAGCCTCGACCAACACCTGAGGAGGCTCTCGTTAGGCAGTTGGATCAAGGGCTTGATACAGTGCGCGGTACTCCTGGACACGGCTCGTTTCGTTAGGAGGTTCTCTCTGGAGCCCTCACTGCTGGTAGCTTGGACCCTGTTCCCTATACCGGTGGGCTACTATTTTGTGTATTTTTTAATGTTTTTGTTTTTTTTTTATAAGAAATATCTAAAAATATAAAACAACTAGCGACCCGCCTAGAGGTTTCACCCGCTGCTCACCTCTTAGAGTCATAGCGTGAAGTATTATATATGTAAACCTTCATCTTGAATCAGTCTACCTATTTAAAAAAAGCGATGTGTGTACTTATGTACACGCGTTAGAAGTTATACTTCTTTGGTGTAAAAAAAAACTTTGGTAACCCATCCATTTCCAAACCTTGGTGAGAGTTGCTTAACCAGGCTCCGTGTGCTAACCCATCCATTTCCAAACTTCGGCAAGGGTTGCTTAACCTGGCCCCCTGTGGTAACCCATCCATTTCCAAACCTTGGCAAGAGTTGCTTAACCTGGCCTCCTGTGGTAGCCCATCCATTTCCAAACCTTGGCAAGGGTTGCTTAACCTAGCCCCCTGTGATAACCCATCCATTTCCAAACCTTGGCAAGGGTTGCTTGACCTGGCCCCCTGTGGTAACCCATCCATTTCCAAACCTTGGCAAGGGTTGCTTGACCTGGCCCCCTGTGGTAACCCATCCATTTCCAAATCTTGGTGAGGGTTTCTTAACCTGGCCCATTGTGGTAACCCATCCATTTCCAAACCTCGGCTATGCAATAGCTTAATAAAAACACCAAAAGAATATGTATTTATTATGAAACACGTATTCTAAATATAAAAATACTAGAATATACAACATGAACATAGTTACTAGAACACCTATAACTAACTTCACGATGTCGCTGTGCGCGCGCAAATCACTCTCATCATTTTTCTCAATCGCGCCAAAAGAAGTATAACTTCAAAAACCGCATCAACATCCGTTGCGTAGTTTTAAAGATGTAAGCATACATACAACATAGCAACAGACAGACAGGGACTTTGATTTATACTAAATTTCTTTTGTTACAGAGAAACGAGGGCAATATAAACCTGAGTGTGGTCCTTGAAGATGGCAAGGAACAAGAGGTGCAGCTATTTGAAGTATTCTCAGACCAAGTGGCCGCTATAACACAGGTAAATTATGCATATCATTACTAATATAAAAGCCAAAGTAAGTTTGTTTGTTACGTCTTAACGCCTAAATGGCTAAACCGATTTTGATGAAAATTGGTACAGAGATAGTGTGGACCCTTGAGACGGACATTGGCTAAAAAAAGTGAGAAAAGGGGGAGAATGAGAGAAGAAAAGGCGAAAGAATTTCTTTTTTGGTGATCATCACGCGGGTTAAAGTAAGCGTTAGCCCAAAGTAACTAAGCCACGCGGACGAAGTCGCGGGCGGAAGCTAGTTAAACATTTATTTATTTTGTACCTTTTCTATCACCAGAGTCGCACAGACATGCCTCCGGAAGACATGTTATCCCTTCAGTTGGCACTCCTGAAGCTGGCGCAGAGGTGCCACCCGGACAAACTGAACTATGTCGACAGAGTATTGGCACACACCGACAAGATCTGTGCTGATATACACCAGGCTAGGTAACTCATTTAAAAATCTTAATCTTAATCACTACATAGTATAAAACAAAGTCGCTTTCTCTGTCCCTATGTCCCTTTGTATGCTTAAATCTTTGAAACTCCGCCACGGATTTTGATGCGGTTTTTTTTAATAGATAGAGTGATTCAAGAGGAAGGTTTTTATGTACAATACATACATATTATAGTAGAGAAAAGTGGGGATTTTCAAAAATTTGTAACACCCGTGCGAAGCTGAGACGGGTCGCTAGTAATATATATAAATCACGTTGTCACGTTGTTTGTCCGCGATGGACTCCTAAACTATTTTTAACCGATTTTAAATTAAATTTGCACAATGTGTGCAGTTAGATCCAACTTGAAAGATAGGGTAAGTAGGGTAGGTAGAAAGGTAGAAAATTTAATTGCAACGCATGCCGGGGCACAGCTAGTTTATATATATACTAGCTGTGCCCCGGCATGCGTTGCAATACAATTTTCTACCTTTCCACCTACCCTACCTACCCTACCTAACCTACCTACCGTACCTACCCTACCTACCAAATGATACAAAATGTTTGTATGTTGTTATCTGGTTTAAAAAAAAACGACGTGTAAAAGTGTTAGTAAAAACCTACTTGCTAAATAAACATCATTAAATAACTTTTCCCGCTTTGAGTGGAGCGAAAAGGAGTATCATACTTTTACTGACGACACACAGTGATCGACTGCTGCGCTGCGTGTTGCGGGTTCGATCCTCGCACAGAATATATATTTGTATGACCCTACGGATAGTTGTTCCGGGTCTGGCTGTTTGAGTATGTGAGTTTAAATGTTTGTTAACGCACCCACGATACAGGAGAGATTCTTAGTGACAGACAACATTTTGTTTTAAAGAAAAAAAAAGAGACTTTAGAGCGAAGCACATACCTTTTCTGGTTTAACTGTATTTGTTTTGATAACATTCAACTCTATTAGTACGCCAAACATCCTTACTAATATTATAAAAGGTTTGGCCATTTAGGCGTGAAGACGTAACAAACATACAAACAAACAAACTCACTTTCGCTTTTATAATATTAGTAAGGAAAGGATTATTTTTATGTATGTTTATGATATGGTTGATAATTTTAAATTTTCCTGTTTTATCTTTTCCACACACTGTGCCTGCATATCTCACCCAACTTTCCTCTTGCAGGTCTGCTGGAAGAAATTTCTAATTAAATAATGTAATAAATGTAATGTCCTGTCATGTATTTTGTGTGTGCATAAAGAAATAAATAATTCCATTTTTCCAGTGGGAAAACCCACTTAGAACACAACACAGCTGTCTTCAAGGAGCTGATGAAGATCCTCAAGCTACCCGCGGACCACTACAAGAATATCCTCACGTTGATAAAGCTACAGAACTATGCGCCGCTTATCAAGCACTTGAACCATCCTGGGAGGATCATGATCGCTGTTCATCTCATCAACGATGTACTGGAGACGGATTGTTTGATATCTACGCCTGAAGATGTAAGTGTAACCAAGTTTTTTTTTTTTTGATTCCAAAGAGGTTTCATGCAGCACTTTTTGACGGTAAATAATTGAATTTAGAATAGAAGGTAATTTTATTATTTGTGGCACTCGATGTGCGTTTTTTTATCGAATGGGAAATCATCAAATGACTTTCCCTGTTCTTGAGAGAGCGGGGGGGAGTGTCAGATTTACTGACTAAAACCCATCCATGTAACTTCTTTTGCCCTTTGTGTTCAGGGCCGCGGTATCTCTTTCGAAAAACCCGCATCCCATGCAAGGTCCCTTCTGCTTTGCTGACATCTCTTTGAGGTGGAACTCTAACGCGCCGTCTTCACGGGCTGTCGTCACTAGATGAATGGACGGTGAGCTACTTATTGCTCACCGTCCACAGGCCCACATCTACAGTGGCCGGGAGTCGTCTCGTGGCGCCCGGCGCCCGGGCCGACTCCCGCGGCGGCTGGGTTGGTTTGAGGTTCTCTCCCTCAAACGCCCGGTTTCCTCCTTCACTAGCATAACTACTTCGCAGAAGGAGGTGACCGCTTCCCATTCTCTCTCGCTCCGGACCATGGACTGAACCAGGGCCGGCTTAAGGTCCGTTGAGTGCAAAAGTTCTTAGTTATCAGTTTAAATGCGTTTTTTTCTTAATAGTGCAAGTTAAGGTGACATATGACCGTGATGGTAAGCAAAAAAGGGTTAACACTGCATTCAAATGTGGTCACTGAAATCTGTGCTCAGCTACCCTACCATGACGTCTTAAAACAGAACTCATTCCACTGAGGGAAAGAGACAGAGCTATACAGGGTGTCTAGCACCATCTCTTTCTCACACAGGAATTAGTACTGCTATAAGATATTATGGTAACCCTAACTGTCATGCCCATTTCTAGAACAAACATGTTTTTATTTATGTGATTTTTTATCATTCATCCAGGTGGAATCAGTACTGGCGATGCTGGACGTGCTAGTAAAAGACCAGCCTGATCAACCTACTGCAGAGCCTGACCTTGAAGATTTTATGGAGGAGCAGGGCTTGCTGGCAAGGTAAATATCTCAACACCAACTTACGGTTAACCTCTCAAGGACTGCCATTATTTACGTCAATTATCCGTTAAGCACCGCCGGGCTGGCTCTTGTCGTAAGCGTAATCTGATTTCAAGACTTATCTTTACTATTGGGGTTTGGTGGCACAAATTTGTGCCAGCGGGACTCAACGGTAAAACTTTTTTTTTGCTGGCACGTTTTTGTGCCGCTGAGGCTCTAGAGGTTAAATATATTTATTTCTTAAAATAAGAATACTGCGGCTTGTCTTGTTGTTATATGGTTTGTACATGTTTAACTAAAACTTAAAATTATGTAAATGTTATGTCACGAAACAAAAGACAAGGTAGTTCTAAAAAAGTTTGAAAGCGCAGATTTTTTTTTAAGAACGCGGGTAGGGCGCGTCACACCAGCGATAGCGTGTTCACTAAGGCTTACACCACACGCCACAGTGCAAGATTTTTATTAGATGCCAAAATAGGTTGAAATATTTTAATAGGATAGGTTTTTTTTATTTATTTGGAAAGTAGCGAAAGTGAAACTTACATTCCTGAACACAATTTTTAATTGAACAAGTCTTTAAGAATCTTCGAGGATTACCTAAGAAGTTGCAATTTTTAACGTGCCTTAAGTAGACAAGGTTTCTTCAAATTCTCTTTTATCCGAATACAGCATTTGATTCAGTTAAGACCTTGCTAGTTAAAAAAAATACATTTTATATAGAAAACTCAACATTAGTTAAGTCAGAATCCTTACTAATATTATAAAAGCGAAAGTGAGTTTGTTTGTTACGTCTTCACGCCTAAATAACCAAACCGATTTTGATGAATTTTGGTACAGAGATAGTTGGGACCCTAGAGATGGACGTAGCCTATTTTTTTTAAAGGGTGAGAAAGAGGGAAGTAAAGGGGGAGAGAAAGATATTCATTTTTTTCATCATCAAGCGGGTTAAAGTTAGCGTTAGCTCAAAGTTACTAAGCCACGCGGACGAAGTCGCGGGCAGAAGCTACAAATGTAAACAAAACCCCATCTAAAATGGCCGCACGAACCCGTCTTAACGTTGTCATGTTTTTGCCGGGAGAACGAGACATTACGACAAAGGCACAAGATAGAAAGAGCTAAATATTAGATTGTCAACGCCACAGTTGTTCTTTAGGTTAATGACCTTTCGTATCGCTTCTCGTTGGCCGTACTGTAGTTACCCATATTTGCAAAAATAAATGATTTGATTTGATTTTCGCAGACTTATCCACCACTTCAAGTCGGAGTCAGCAGACCGTCAGTACCTGATCCTGTCGGGCGCGCGCAAGGCGCTGCAAGCGGGCGGCGCGGCTCGTATCGCGCACAGCTTCCCGCCGCTACTGTTCCACGCCTACCGCCTCGCACACACCTACAAGGAGCTCAAAGACACGGTAACATTAAAAACCGGCCAAGAGCGTGTCGGGCCACGCTCAGTGTAGGGTTCCGTAGTTTCCCGTCCGTCACAATAAGTGTTCCCACTTATGAGTTTATTATTTGTTTGACGTTGAACACTAGAGAATTGTATTTTTTTTTTGACATTTATTTATTTGTTTACATATTTTTATATTTTTACATATTTCTTAGCAAAACAAAAAAAAAAAAAAAAACATTTAAAAATATAAAAATAGTAGCCCACCGGTATCGGGAACAGGGTCCAAGCTACCGGCAGTCAGGGCTCCAGAGAAAGGAACCTCCTAACAATACGAGCCGTGTCCAGGAGTACCGCTTTCTGTATCAAGCCCTTGATCCAGCCGTCTAACGAGAGCCTTCTCAGGTGTTGGTCGAGGCTCTTGGCAATTAAGCCATTGGCTGTAACGACTATCGGCACAATGATCGCTGAGTCCACGTCCCACATATCGACAACCTCGCGAGCCAAGTCAATATACTTGATTTGTTTATCTTTTTCGGCTTTCACAAGGTTCTCGTCATGTGGGACCGTTATGTCAACAATCATTGCGCGCCGCTCTGATCGATCCACCACCACTATATCAGGTTTATTTGCAACAATACTCCTGTCAGTGATGATCGATCGATCCCAGTACAATGTGATATTGCCATGTTCGAGAACTGGGTCGGGCACATACCTATAGTACGGCACTTCCGATTCCACAAGGTTGTATTTAAGAGCAAGTTGCTGATGGATAATCCTGGCTACAAGGTTGTGTCTGTGCAAGTACTCTCCGTTAGCAAGGCGAGAACAACCAGAGATAATGTGACGAATTGATTCACCCGGACGGTGGCATGCCCGACATATGTCAACCGTGCCGTCCTTCACAATAAATCTCCGGTAGTTATTCGTCATCATAACTTCATCCATGATTGCACAGACAAAACCTTCGGTTTCTCCAAAGAGGTCCCCGGAACGTAACCAGGCTACGGACGCTGATTGATCTACATCGGGTCCATGTAGGACCCGGAAAAAGCGTCCGTGAAGCTCCTTACTCTGCCATACCTCCTTGCGGTCGTTAGTGTCAAGCACTACAGGTTTGCGCCAGTTCTCTTTAGCCAAGGAGAGCGGGGTGAGGCCTTTGTCCACTGCAACCACATCCCGATGCATTCCCACGTCTTTTTCTAGGAAATATTCCCTGAGACTGCATATCTCGCGATTGTGGAGAGTCTTGGCGTTTAAAAAGCCTCGACCTCCACAACTCCGCGGGATATACAGTCTCATAACCGAGGAACGTGGGTGATGCATACGAAATGCTGTTAACAATGTACGGACCTTCCTATCCAGGGCGTCCAGTTCTGTTTGAGTCCATTTGAGTATGCCGAAAGAGTACATCAAAACCGGCATGACCCAACCGTTGAAAGCACGCACCTTGTTTCCGCCTGATAAAAGACTATTAAATACTTTTCTCAGGCGGCCAAAGAAGCGCTCCTTCAACGATTGCTTCATGTCAGCAACATTGATGCCCAGCGCTTCCGACATCCCCAAATACTTGTAGGTTTCGGTTGCTGAGAGGGATCTAAGGTTTATGGAATCTGAGAGCTGGGTTCCCACAGACTCCACAATTTCCCCTCGCTTTACATGCATGACCGCACATTTGTCCACACCAAATTCCATCCTGATAGCGCTACTGAAAGTTTCAGTTACCTTCAGTAGCTCCATCAGCTGCAAATCGTTGGGGGCAAAAAGTTTCAGGTCATCCATGTAAAGAAGGTGAGATATAACCTGACCACCTCTCCTCAATCGATAGCCCAGACCTGAATTCTCCAGCAGCTTGCTTAGAGGATTCAAGGCTAAGCAGAACCAAAGTGGACTCAAACTATCGCCCTGGAATATACCTCGCTCTATCCTTATCGGTTCACTATTCCTCTGAATCTGCCGACATCCTGGATAGCGAAGGACCGTACTCCATTGCCTCATACACGAGCTCAGGAAGGTGCGGAGAGTTGCATCAATTTTATACATCTCTAGCACCCTCATGAGCCATGTATGTGGCACGGAGTCATAGGCCTTCTTATAGTCTATCCAACATGTCGACAGATGCCTTCGAGAACGGCGAACTTGTTGACTAATGGCCATATCAATGAGGAGCAGCTCCTTAGTACCGCGGGACCCGTTCCTACATCCATTTTGAGAAGCAGACATGATTGAATTGTCATCAATGTGTTTGGTGATTTTAGCTCTCAAAATGGATGTAAAAACTTTATAAAGTGTCGGAAGACACGTAATTGGTCTATAATTTTTGGGTTCCGCCGTACTACCCGATTTATGGAGCAGGTGGGTTATACCAGTTGTCAGAAACATAGGTAACGACCCTGACTCTAAGGCCGTCTGGAATAGGGCCGCCAAACGAACGTGCGACCTCTGGATCCACTTTATCCAGAAGTTGTGCAGTCCGTCCGGCCCTGGAGATTTCCAGTTAGGCAACGGACGGACCGCACAAGCTACATCTTGGGGGCTGATTGTTAGGGCCCCCATTTCTGGTATTGGATCGCATGCTCGTTCGACTTCCCGAGTCCATTCACCTTCGGTATGACTGACAGGCACCGACCAGATGCTGCGCCAAAACAAACACATGGCGTCATCATCCGGTAGGCGCGTGTCAGACACACCTTGGTCCGGTCGCTCCCATGCTCTATACACCCACCTTTCATCACTTTGGAATGTGCGATTCAAAGTGTATCGTTCCACCCGCCGCTTATACCTACGAATACGGTTTGCCCATGCATATACTTTCTGTTTCAGGAAGTCGATGCGCTCTGTGATGCGGGACATATAGTCTGGAGGACTTATATCAGTCCCTACAAATGCCCGCCTCACAAAGCGCATCACTCGAGGTCGTGTGTTACCCTCCCTGAAACAGGTAAGTTTGCCAATGAGTGCTCTGGCCACACCAATACGCCGCTCAATCCTGCACTGCCAAAATGGTATAGCTGGTTTCGGTCGTGTAGCTCTGTCATCAGGAAATTTGACGTGAGCTACACGACACACCGCTACAGCCGCACAATACAGGATTGAGTGAGCATCAGTGAGGTCGTCGCAGTTGTCAAAATGGTTTGCCAACTGCGAATCCAGAGCAGCCACCAGCGCCCTATTTTTATTATGCATGGGCAAACGAGGTAAGCGTGGTCTAAGTTCGGGTGACATGTACCGATAATCTCGAATCGCACCCTCAAAAGTACTCCTCATTTCCTCACTGCACTGGGTACTTACATTAGTAGCCATGTCATTACTTACCTCGTTAGCGCGAATTGTTAGTTGGTGGGGTTGTGGTGGTACCACAGCCTGCGACGAAGAGGTAATGACCTGGCTACTCTGTATTTCAGTTCGTAAGCGATCAAGTACGGTGTCATCCAACATACGATTACGCTGGATAACCCGCACCTGATCCGACAGTCGTTGCGCCGACACGTTGACAGCTGGCTCAAGCACCTGAAACAGAGAGAGCATCCGAACACGGTACGCGGTCAGGTTGTTTCGCCCCTCTGTAGCCCCATAGTATGAGCGCATGACGTTTTCATTGATGGAACTAGTCCATCGCATGCGCTGCACACTTCCGCCGGGAGCTGGGACCCTATCAGAGGCCGGTGGGCCTCGAAGTCCGAAACCGTCCGGCGGCCGGCGTCCTCCCCGTCGACGAGCAGGTGGTGGCGTCGTGGGCGGGGAAAAATACTCGTCGCTCGAGCTCGACGCAGCTGCCACGGCCGGTGTCACAGCGCTCACGGCGAGGCTGGGTTCCGGCGGCGGCGAGGCGGAGCTGAGCGACGGGCCCGGAGGTGGAAGGCGTGCATCACGGCGAGCTGCTGATCTTGTAATCATCTTCATGCATTTACAGGTTTTTTATTTTGACAGCGCATGTGACGTATGTCTGCCATGGTGTCATTAGGTATTGCTTATTGTAAAATTTCACTTTATTAATTCCAGATTCCAGATAACATTAATATTTCTATATGGAGATATTTTATGAACAAGTTTTGATGATTGAAGTGTTAAAAGTGAGAAATATGTATTAAAATTATTTTTGTTAGCACGAGACTGACGTTGACGAGTTGACAGCAGTTTTTTTTAATTTATTTTATTATTATCCTGCTTGCTTGTACGATTATACTACAAACTTAGTCCAGAAATTATTTTGTAAAACTTTTTGTCTTTTTTGTACAAAAACAGTTGTGTCAATCAAGTTCAAAATAATTTTCATAGAAAGTCCTTATAAAGTTCTACTTTTCAATTTTTTTTCATATTTTCTAAACTTATGGTTCAAAAGTTAGAGGGGGGGGGACACATTGTTTTTTACTTTTGGAGCGATTATTTCCGAAATTATTGACATTTTCAAAAAATGATTTTAGTAAACCCCTATTCATTTTTAAATACCTTTCCAACAATATATCACACGTTAGGGTTGAAATTAAAAAAAAAATCACTTCCCACTTTACATATAGGGTGGCTACCCTAATAAAACATTTTTTTCCAATTTTTATTTTACCACTTTGTCGGCGTGATTGATATACATATTGGTACCAAATTTCAGCTTTCTAGTGCTAACGGTCACAGAGATTAAGCGAGGACGGACGGACGGACGGACGGACAGACAGACATGGCGAAACTATAAGGGTTCCTAGTTGACTACGGAACCCTAAAAAAGTGTGTGTGTCAGCTCCGACGCACGACTGGAGTTTACTTCTTAAGTACGAGTATCTAACCATACGCAAAAAGAGTTTATTCAACTGAAAAAAGATTAGTATCATATGAAAGGGTAAATTCACAAATTAATGAAAAAAATACCAATATAAATACATCGACACTGATAGAAACAAACAAGCCCAATAACATATAGTATATAGGTATAGTCGCCTATACAGCATACCATATGCACGTCTTAATACACTCACAGTCAAATTAGAAAGTTGCGCACTAAAGGTGCTCACCAAAAACGTGACACATTTTCGTTACTTTAGTAGGTTTTACTCCTCGGATTTTTCTTATACCGGGCGCCTTATAAATGAAAATCGATTCTTAAGGAGTAAACTCCAAAAAAAACGGTGCCCTGGGAATTTCTCCTGTATCGTGGGTGCGTTTACAAACATTTAAACTCACATACACAAACAGCCACAAACATATTCAGTGGCGGTACTCACATACAACAACAAAATGACATTCATTTGAGTTCTAAATTCGAGAATATTTGAAAGTCTTTTTTTTAATACTAGGCTGTTTAACGAAGTGGTACCTTTACTTCTCCTTCAGCCTGAGAAGACAAAGCGCGGAGAAAACTCAAATAAAATCAACAAAAATTTTGACGAAACTACGATTCAATTTGTCTTTTTTTGTCACTAGTGATAGTGACAAAAATACTTTACGTTCTCTCATCTAATTGCTCCGTAAGTGTATTGAAAACCGTCGTTTGATTCATGTGAGAATTTGTCACTGCTGTTCTCGGCTCCATATCACCCTCCCTCTACGGCTCGTATGTGAATTCTGCCTCAATCGCAATGACAAAGTTTCCTCATCAATCAAAATGTACTATTGAATATGTATTTTTATTTACTTAAGAAATCTATACTAATATTATAAAGCTGAAGAGTTTGTTTGTTTGTTTGTTTGAACGCGCTAATCTCAGGGACTACTGGTTGGAATTGGAAAATTCTTTTAGTGTTGGATAGTCCATTTCTTGATATAACATCACGCTACGGCCAACAGGTGCTGAGCAGCGTGGGTGAAACCGCGTGGAACAGCTAGTGCCATATAAAATTCCCTGAGATAAACTATTTCATTTGATTTCAGGATGACATGTGGGAGAAAAAATGTCAGAAAATATTCCAGTTCTGTCATCAAACTATTAGCATGTTGGTCAAAGCTGAGCTAGCTGAATTGCCTTTGAGGTAAAACATTATTTTATCTCACTTAATATTATAAATGCGAATTTTTTGATGTACCGATGCTTGTTAGTCTTTCACGTCAAAACGGCTGAACGGATCGGGATGTAATTTGGCACAGAGGTAGATTTTGGTTTAGAATAACACATATCAATAGTAATAGATATCACGCTGGCGAAGCCGTGGGGGCCAGCTAGTATTCAATAATGTCTCATAAGCTATTTATTATAATCTTAGGGCTATTTTTTCAATGAATCAGCCTTTTTTTGTTTTTTTTGGGTGGGAGATTTCCCCCACCCTGGGCAAAGTGGTATGTGATCGAGTGTCAGACTTGTACTGACTAAAACCCACTCATGATCCTTCTATTGCCCTTTACGTTTCGGGACCGCGGTATCTCTTTCGAACAACCCGCAACCCCGGCGGGCGGCGGCCCTGGCAGGCCCCTCTGGAGGATCGGCCCTTAGTCTAGTTTAATCCGGTGGTTCGTCACAAACGGCACCATTTTCTGTGTTCTTAATTTTCGTCCACGGAATACCTACAAAATCTATTTTATTTAGGTATTTATTTAACGATTTATTTACAAAATCAAAATATGTTTATTTCACATTAGGCCTACATGGGCACTTATAAAACGTCGAGAGAAGGTGTACGGTTCGGGTTGGTCGTTTCCTATGGAGAAGGACCGGCAAGAAACTCCATGGTTACTCTTTTAAAATCATTTGGTTTTACAATGTTGTTGTTACAGCGTTAGTGCTTAAGAATGAGAGGACAGAGTAGGCCCGACAATAAGTCATTATTTCCGTTACAAAATGTACACACTGAATACAGAAAAAATATGTTCCCTTTTCATAGATTATATCTCCAAGGAGCCCTTGCTATAAGTGAGATCGGCTTCGCGAACCACGAAACGATAGCGTACGAGTTCCTCTCGCAAGCGTTTTCTCTGTACGAAGATGAGATATCGGACAGTAAGGCTCAGCTCGCCGCCATCACACTCATTATTGCTACATTTGAGCAGATCAACTGCTTTGGTAAGTTTTATAATCCTACTAATACTATAAATGCAAATGTTTGTGAGGATGGATGTATGGATGTTTGTTACTCTTACTCGTCAAAACGACTGAACGGATCTTGATGAAATTTGGCACAGAGGTCGATTATATTCTGGAAAAACACATAGGATACTATTTTTGTTCGATATCACGCGAGCGAAGCCACGAGCGCCAGCTAGTTATTAGTATATTCAAACCCAAACTCAAAGCATTTATTTCAATTAAACCATTACAGACACTTTTGAATGTCTAGAAACAAAATAATGAAGCTATAGTCCGAGACACAATCCGTACTTTTTGTTACGTCTTTACGCCTAAATGGCCAAACTTTTTTTGATGAATTTTGGTATAGAGATGGTTCGGACCCTGGAGACGGACATAGTCTTTTTTTTAAGTGATAAAAGGGGGTCAAATAGGGAAGTAAAGGGGAGGGATTTTTTTTTTCGATCATTAGGCGGGCATAAGTTAGCGTTAGCCCAAAGTAACTATGCCACGCGGACGAAATCGCGGGCGGATGCTAATGCAAAATAGCTAGTGAAAAACTAGTTCACAGTTTACGTTTCGGGGCCGCGGTATATCTTTCGAACAACCCACAACCCCGGCAGGCTTCTCTGCTATGAGGACATCTCTTTGAGGCGCGCGTGAAGGTAAAGGGTCTTGACCGACAGAGGGCCAACAAAGTGATGCAATAAGGGTTTCGTTTGTTCCTTTCTAGGTACGGAACTCTAAAATAAAAAAAAACACCTATTCTGACATTAAGATTGAACTTTGACTTGATATCCACAGGAGCTGAAAATGCCGAACCAATGCGTACACAATGCGCTTTAGCGGCGAGTAAGTTATTGAAGAAACCGGATCAGAGTCGCGCTGTAGCGTTGTGCGCACATCTGTTTTGGAAAGCAGCTAAGGATGGGAAGCAGGTATGTAGTCCATAAAATCTAACCTGACTCTTTCGCTGCTCAGAATTCAGCGTATGAGTCCAGAATATATGGAATAGTTTGGACTGGGCAGCGAAAGGGTTAAAATGACAGCTGTCAAACTGCCCTTCAGTTTGACAGCTGTTATTTTAATCAAGTAGGTACTAGTAGATTTGGTCATATCGAAATAAATGATTGCAAATGTATATTTGTGGAGTCAGTATTTTGCGCGATGTATTTTTTTATTTACATTTGTTTATTGTTTTTTTTATACACTGATATTTAATGATTTGACATAAATATTTTTTTTTTAAATAAAACGTTGCCGCACGCTAGGAATTTCTTCTGTATCGTGGGCGCGTGTGCAAACATTGAAACTCACATACACAAACAGCCAGACCCAGCAACAACTACCTATAGGTCATAAAAAATATTATGTTCCGTGCGGGGATCGAACCCGCGACACGCAGCGCAGCAGTCGATCGCTCAACCACTGCCAACCGTGCCGTCAATTTGTTAATTATTTAAAATATTTTATTTTATTATGAAATAATAAAATAAAATATTTTGTAGTGTGCCATTTTTTTTTCTATTGAGATTAGACGACACGTTATTTAAATAAAATAACGTGTCAGAATTTTTTAACAAAATAAAACATTTATAATTAACACTTAAAACGGGATATTTACCATGTTTATTATTTATATTGAGTTTCCGATATTTCGGCGATGTTGCAAACGCCATGATCACGGATGAACTGAAGTTATTGCGGGTGGATGTTTACGAGCAGACAAAACGATCTACCCTCTTTCTTATTCGTTTTTTGCATTCGTCACCACTAACACTGTCACTCACAACTCGATTTTGCTCTCGACACACAAAACTCACTGTATCGATTTGCGATCTTTTTTCCCTACTTTTTGGGTTTTTACACAATTGAAAAAGAAAATAATTGGTAAATATCCCGTTTCAAGTGTTAATTATAATGTTAGTAACCATGTTAGTTTAAAGACTTATAAAACATTTATTCTTTGCACCGCACACAAGTTACATAGTTGACGCCATAGATCAGAGAGAACATAGATCCATAGATTGTACAGACGCCTGCAGGTCAAGCTACCCGAAACTGTCAATTTTTCCCAATGAACCTTGAACTTAATACTTTAGAAATAAAGTCGAAAATTTATCAAAGAAATCTGACAGATTGTAGTAGCTTGATGTGCAGGCGTCTGTACAAGAGACTTCATACTAGACTACCAGCGCCATTGTTGCATAAAACTTAAACTTACACTATTATAATCTACTTTATAAATTTATTTATTTAACAATTCCATTACGATCTCATTCATTTAATTTTGTACTTTTTTTTAATTCCCAGTGGCCTCTAAACGACGCATCTCGCGCACTGGACTGCCTGAAGAAGGCGGCGCGCGTGGCGCAGCAGTGCATGGACGGCGCCGTGCAGGCGCAGCTGCTGGCCGAGCTGCTGGGGCGGTACGCGCTGCTGCGGGAGCGCGGGAACGACTGCCTTACCACCAACCTCATAGACGCGGTGAGGGACTACTACATCCTTACTTATATTATAAAAGCGAAACTCAGTTTGTTTGCCACGTCTTCACGTCTAAATGGCTCAACCGATTTTGATGAATTTTGCTACAAACATAATTGGGACGGACAGAGACTATTTTTTTAAAAAAAGAGTTGGAAATGAAGGAAGAAAAGGGAAAAAATTGCTTTGCTATTACAATAAATAAAGTACTAGGGCAAAAACTACAGGCAGCAGGTAACTGCAAATCAAAAAAGGGGAACTGTGTTACCCCGAATTTAACGCGAACGAAGCCGCGGGCTAAAGCTAGTTAAAAATCGATATATTTAAAAGCAATATTATATTAATTTCCTTTCTCCTACCCAGGTAATTCAGAAAATCCGAGAAGAACTAGCCAATCTAGACCAGTCGGAGGAAGTGGAACAGATCACGAAACACTTCCACAATACACTGCAGCATCTGAAAAATAGGATGGAGACTCCAGACCCTGACGGTTTGGGGTATGAAGGACTTACACTGGCTTAGAAACGGTGAAGAGTGTAAGAATGTGGTGTGGGAAGTGGTTTTTGTGGTAATTTGAAGTAGGGTTGTCATTCTGTATATTTTGGCATCTAAATTGACTTGAAATTGTTTTGATTTGTACCAATTTCGCTGTAGGGTGGTGCGGATGGCTTAAGATGAGAATATATCGACGGTCCCTACGTACATAAAGACATGTCGAAAATGGCATTTTTTTTTATTGTCTCATTGGCTTTAGATTATCTATGCGCACATGCTGACATACGATTTTTATTTAATTTATTTACCTAGTTTTAGAAATCGTATAAGAGAACAAGTTTTATAAATACAACGAATCTAATTTAATCCGGTGGTTCATCAAAATTGGCGCCAATGGCAAAATAATTAAGACTACTTTAAGAGCAGTAGGCCTACCATGACTTAACATGTCTTAAAGCAGAACTTATTCCACTGAGGGAAAGAGATGGTGCTAGGTGTCGTAGATACGGTCATCTCTCAGTTATTCTAAGAAAACGTGAAAAAATAAAATACTTATGTGTAAATAGCATTGTAAAACTCTTAAAACTGTTAAAATATTGTAGAAAGAAAATATTTAATATTGCTCATAGAATTATTTCTAGGGCGTGTTGAACACAAATTACGCTCTCCTTTAAAACTCGGTTTTTGACTTAACCTGTGTACGTAGGAACCGTCGATATGTTTAGCGCTTCATAGTAATACATCCCATCACTAAACATGTCTGTGGGTATGATATTCAGGGTAAAGCCTTAAAGGCTTTCAATCATGATCAGAAATCGAGGTAACGTTCCAGCTTGAAGAGGAATGGTACATTTTACTAATGTCACCTATGCCATGTTACAGCAAAAACATTATAGTGTAAATTTGACAGTTCACTCAAAATAAATTAAATTTGAAGTTAGCACCTAAACGCGATTTTAATGGTTAAAAAATCCTTTACATCTGCTGTACTGATTTTGTGAACCGTACTGCCGAATATTTTATTTTTAGAAAAAGCATGTAGTGTCTATTGTGACCATTGCCTAATTCAACCTGTCAAGGACCGCCATTATTTACGTAAACTATCCGTCAAGCACCGCCGGGTGGGCTCTTACCGTAAGCGTAATCTGATTTTAAGACAAATCTTTACTACAAATACAATTTTAAATCGGTCGGGGTTGGTGGCACATATTTGTGCCAGCGGGGCTCTAGAGGTTAAGGTAGTTGGTAATGAACATCTTTTAGATTGCAATAGGAAATCTGACAATATCATAATAGCATATATTTATGGTACTGAAGATTGGGGTTTTGAGAATAAAGATTTTGAACAAATGTCAAAACGCAATGTTACTAACCTTAAAATATGGCATTTATGATTGCCATAAACAAATTTACTATAGAGAATAGTAAATGTTGCCGATATGATGATAAACTTTCTCTCAGTAGTTGCAATTTACCGCTATTTCAAAATATCACAGAAATTACTTACAGAAACAAGATCACTGTGTTATAGTTTACACTAAAATAGTGATAAAATTGGTGATACTACCAATATTAGGTAAAAGGAATGTTTCTTACGAAACTACATTCCGAGTTTTTTTAATGTAATTATGCCCATTTTCACCAACACTAACGAGACACTTAAATATTATTGCGCTTCCTTCAAACTCATGTTAAGTTGTTGGTCCCGGCTGTCATGTAAATCTTGGACAATTGTTGCAGTTAGTCAGTGGCCCAAAGTTCTGAAAACCAGTCTTACTAGTACTAATAGCATTTTTTTAAACGTTGCCCCACACTAGGAATTTCTCCTGTATCGTGGGTGCGTTTACAAACATTTAAATTCACATACACAAACAGCCAGACCCGAAACAACTATCTGCAGGTCATACAAATATTTGTTCCGTGCTGGAATCGAACCTGCGACACTCAGCGCAGCAGTTGATCACTCGGCAACTGCGTCAACCTTGACGTCAAAAATTAAAAATTGGGCTGTAGAGGTCAGATAGGTAGTCGATCCTTGTAAAAACTGGTTTCAGTGGCATTCGGTTAGATTAGAAGATAATCTTACCATATTTAGGAATAGTGTAGACAGGAGATGATATTGGAATTTCAACTCTGGGCGCTAAGCTATAAGTTGAAAATCTAACAATGCCTTATTTTTAGGCATTCATAAGTTAAGTGTCGCTTAGTGTTCGTTAAAACGGGCTAAACGTTGATTTAAAATCTCATGTTGTAATAATTATGTGTAAATAAGTTAAGAATATTATTATTTTTAAAGTATTTTAATTTCTAAGTGATACTTCAATAATGCAAGTTTTATAGAAGCAATATTATATTTCGTGTTATTTTTATAATGTGTTTTATTTAATAACTCCTTTTAAACTATGCATATGCACAACTTTGTATTAATTCATGATCGTATATCTTATCTAATATATAAAATTCTCGTGTCACAGTTTTCGTTCCCATACTCCTCCGAAACGGCTGGACCGATTCAAACGAAATTTTGTGTACATATCGGGTAGGTCTGAGAATCGGCCAACATTTATTTTTCATACCCCTAAGTGAGCAGCGGGTGAAACCGCTGGGCACAGCTAGTTTTAATATTCAGTCATGAACTAACGATCGAATCAAATCGACGACGCGCACGCCCCGACAACGTGCGTCGCGGCGGCCGGCGGCGGAACTAACTCGGTGTTCGAGACGATTTTCAGGTTAAGCTGCGCCTTACCTAGGTTGGTTCGTCGACCCTTTACATACCGCTTGGTGAAAGAGAAGCCTTTTTTGCGGATGAGAAATAACTTCCCCGCTCTGGGCGGAGCGGAGGGGGGGTGTCAGACTTGTACTGACTAGAACCCACACATGTTCTTTCTATTACCCTTCATGTTCCGGGGCCGCGATATCTCTTTCGAACAACCCACAACCCTGGTAGTCCTTTTACTCTAGACATAAACTACAATTACCCTTTTAAATCTGTCACCAAGCACACACACACACGCACAGGTCATGGCAATCGAAACACAATATAGCGGCTGAAAATTTATAGAACCTCTTTCAAAAGCCTTCTGTAGGCCTACTATGACATCTTAAAGCAGAACTTATTCCACTGAGTGAAAGAGATGGTGCTAGACACCCTGTATAGCTCTG
Source organism: Ochropleura leucogaster (assembly GCA_958449745.1). NCBI lineage: Eukaryota > Metazoa > Arthropoda > Insecta > Lepidoptera > Noctuidae > Ochropleura > Ochropleura leucogaster. Next base: position 13,639,869 of record OY288221.1, on the reverse strand, counting down.
TCCCTTTACCTCAGCGGAATAAGTTCTGCTTTAACACGTCATGGTAGGGTAGCTGTTTCCGTCGTCAGACTTTCAATGACCGCTGTCATACGAGAACTTGCTACTGCCAGGTCTTAAGTTCTCGTCAACGTGCAAGAAATGAGTTGAAACACGATGTACCATTGCCACCTTACCTACCTACTTTAAACTGTCGAGGACCTCTTGTTTTCCGTCTCCATCATCCGATCTTTATAACATCGTACTGTTATCAAAATTACATATATGTGCCAAAAACAAAATCGCTTCACAATTGAAAATTCAGTACAAAAAGAATTAATCCCCCCCTATTTTTACACTATTAGGGGCAGTTTTTTTTTCAATTTCTAATGGGATCAACTTTGAAATATACTCAATCGTAGATTTTTTCAAATCGGATGTCTGAGTAAAAAGTGTCGAAAACCTCTTTTTTTTTCGTCGGTTAAAATTAACAAGGAACTAGGCACTACACAATAAAAATCCACACATACTTAAAAATAAAATAATATATTCCTATATCTATACACCGTACATATCGCCCACACAACTACAATATTCTGTTGCCCTGAACATTATTCCTGTTATTCAGCATAATCTTTTCCTGGCGTTTCTTCTCTTCTTTGAAAGCTTCGCTGTTGGCCTTCTTTTCTATTCTTCTTTCTCTTCTGTACTCTTTTAGAAGACGTTTGCGTTCTTTCTTTTCTTCGGTTGATTCGTCTTTAGGTCTAGAATAGAAATTAAAGTTTTAACTTATAAAAATAGTCGTGATATCGAAAAAACTATCCGATGTGTTATTCCAGACTATAATCTACCACTGTGCCAAATTTCATTAAGATTCATTCAGCCGTTTTGACGTGAAACAGTAACAAACATCCATACATCCAGCCTCACAAACATTCGCATTTATAATATTAGTAGGATAGCGCAGACTATAATCAACCTCTGTGCCAAATTCTGCATTCATTATTACCATTTGCGAGTATGTTTGCCATACAAAAAAGACTCTTACAGTAACGACAGTAAGTTCAAAGAGGACAGCATAGTTTCTGTATTAACATTATCATTTGCCACACAAAAATGATTCTTACCGTAACGACAGAACGCTCAAAGTAGACAGCACGGTTTCCGCATTAGTCTTGCCATCCTCATCGTTCCCGCTGGAGCCACTGTCTTCGTTCATAGCGTTGAACTTGGCTAGAGATTTGACAGTCAATTTGTTGTCTTTGCCAAGAACGTCTTTTGGAATGCCGCGCGCGTTTAGTTGGATTTTCTGGGGTTTCTGTTGGATTAAAAAAAAAAACATTAATTGAGTGGACCAAACATCACCCAAATTTCGCCATTTATGTTTTGTATCCCCATGTAATAGGAGCAACCCTGGAGGAGATCGTGGCTAAATAATAGCAGCCGCTTAGGTCGATCTTTAGTTTAAGCCGCGCTTGCCTAGGTTGGTCTGTGGATGGGTCGATCACCCGTTACATACCGAGTTTCCTCCGTGCCTCGGAAAGCACGTTAAGCTGTTGGTCCTGGCTGTCATTTGCAGATCTTTGACAGTCGTTACAGATAGTTAGTGTCCCGAAAGTCTGACATCCAGTCTTACCAAGAGGTATCGTATTACCCAGTACTAACTGGGTTGTGGAGGTTAGATAGGCAGTCATCATCTGCCTAGCCTTTTCCCAACTATGTTGGGGTGGGCTTCCAGTCTAACCGGATGCAGCTGAATATCAGTATTTTATATGGAGCGACTGCCTATCTCCATGTAAAATACTATCTATACTCTATGTAAAATACTGGTATTCAGCTGCATCTGGTAAGACTGGAAGCCGACCTCAACATAGTTGGGAAAAGGCAGATGATGTAATAGGAGCAACCCTATTGCACAATACCTAAGGCACAATTTCAGACTCCGTGGCTGGTACTAAGGAAATCCTGATGGAAAAAACTAAAAACACTGCCCATCCCAGGACCTGTGTAGCAGTCGCGATTATGACCGCTTGACCAACGGGTCACTCATTTAAAAATTAACCGCCAGAAATAATAAGGTAAGACCTCAATGGCATGAAAAAGAGGGTTAAATTGGATTAGGACACTTTGGGCACCTATGGCAAACAGGGAAATCATGGCACTCAGACCAATTAGCACCTATCGCATGGAGGGCAATTAGGGCGGTTAGTACACGTAGACCAGGTAGGGCAGGCAGGGCATGTAGGGCAGTAGGTTAGGTATGTAGAAAATTGCCGCCTGGCACAGCTAGTAAACATATAAATTGAAAAAGTCACATAAGCACTTGGCCGGTATTCAATCCACGAATACCCCTCCCCCACCCCCTCGTGAATGACAGGCGAGACCTTTACCTACGGGCTATTAATATATTAACTAGCAAGCGCTGGCGCCGACACCCCCTTTTGCATATTTGACATGACGGTCAAAGAGTTACAATGACTGCAGTTACGTGTAACTTAACTTCGGCTCCTGGATAACCTTGGGATGGTTATAAAGGTTGGAGTACGTAGACAGTATGGTCTCGCAGTCCCACTTCTCCTTTGGATCTGCATCAACCGTCACAAGATCATCCTCAGATTCTTCCGCTATTTCTTGGAGACGGGTCATTCTAAAAAGAATAATAATTTTATATGATACTAGCTTTTGCCCGCGGATTCGCTCGCGTTAAATTCAGGGTAACACAGTTCCTGTTTCCTGATTTACAGGTACCTGCTACCTGTTGTTTTTGCCCTTGCGCCTTATTTATTGTAATAGCAATTCTAAGTTTTCCTTTTTCCTCAATTCTCATTTTTTTTTATATTCTATGTTGTGTCTCCAGGGTCTTAACTATCTCTGAACCAAAATTCATTGAAATTGGTTTAGCCATTTAGGCTTGAAGACGTAACAAAAACTCACTTTCGCTTTTATAATATTAGTAAGGATTCTAGCTTTAAAAGCATAAAAGTTTATAAAAGTACTAGCTGTGCCTAGCGGATTCACCCTGCTGCTCAGGTCAGGTCTGAAGAGGGTCATCCTTATTACTTAAGGATATGAGAAATAGATGGCGACGTATTCTCAGTCTTACTAAATATAAAGTTTCTTAAAAATTGAAAACGAGTCTTTTGTTTTGCTATTCGTTTCTATAGGAGAAACGAAACGAAGTCTAAATTAAGAGTGATAGATGTGAATATTGATGGATAGAAATGGAGAGGAAACCCAAAGAAAAGATAAATGGATTGTGTAAGAAATGATATGAAGGAGAAAGGAGTAAATGATGCCGTGACGTCTGACAGGGAGAATGGAAGAAGAAACCGTGTTGCGCCGACCCCAAATAGAATAAGACAAGGGCAGGAAAATTATTCGAGGATAGAACCCGCGACACAAAGCGTAGCTTCCCAATCGTGCCGTTTTGATAAGAATCAAATCATTAATTTCAATTAGACCATTACAGGCACTTTTGAATGTCAAGAAACAAAATGAATCTACAGTCCCGGTCACAAGGCATAATAACTTGTGAAAGTACTGTAGTTGTAAGTTAAGTCTTACCTAGCCATTTCCTTCTCCTTATCAAGCTGGTACCGCCGCTGCGACTCCTCAAAGTGCTCGGCGGCTTGCAGCAGCATGTCGTGAGTCTCCGGCATGAAGCCCTCGATCTCCTCCAGGTCTAGCGCACCTACTTCTGTGTCGTCGTACTCGGCGAACATCTGGAAAGATAATCGTGGTTTTATTTCTTGCATCTTCTCGCTCACACTGTAGATGTAGCTTGTTTTAAATAGGTCGTCCCTATCATTGTGATTGCGGTTCCGTACAGCAAACGGAAAAAAACAGAACCGTTATAGAATAAATAAAAATAATAAATACCTTGGGACAACTCACACACGGCTATTTGATCCCAAGCTAAGCAGAGCTTGTGTTATGGTAACCAGTCAACTGATATACATACTTATATAATTTATAAATACATACACATTATAGATAAATCACACCCAGACACAGAACAAACAATCATGCTCATCACACAAAGTATGTCCTGGGTGGGAATCGAACCCACGACCTCCGGCTCAGCAGTCAGGGCCACTAACCACTAGACCAACAGGCCCGTCAAAATCACTTTGTTGTCACTCTGTCTTTCTGTCAAGACCGTTTGTCTCGGAAACGCGTAAAGCTATCGAGTTAAAATTAAACTATTTACTCAACTGTGTGGTCCTATTGTGCTGTGAAAAAATCAACACTCTAATTCTACGCATTCAAAAGATATGGCTGTTTATGTCGCAAGATTGTACGGAACCCTCGGTGCGCGAGTCCGACTCGCACTTGGCCGGGTTTTTTTATGTTCCAGGGAATTTCTAGTTACGGAGATCAAAGTACCAACTTTTTCAGAAGTTCCTTTATAAATGCGAGTTTTCATTTTTATAAGTTTGCTTAAAATATATATCCTCGACCTCCGTACTAATCAATATGGATGTACTAGCACAAAGTTTTGAGATCATATTCTTTAAAAAAGTCATAAACCAGCAATCATTTTTGCGTAGTAACTTAGTTAAATGTACACAATGCATGGATTACAACTTCGTGATTTGTTTTCACTCTTTAATATTAGGTTAACCTGTTCAAAAAATACCCTTACATAATCATTTTTACCCTACCATAATCATTTTTACCCCTACATTATCACTTTTACCCATACATTATCACTTTTACCCATACATAATTACCTTTACCCTCCAAATAACCAGACTTACCCTTTCAAACCTGTTGTCCAGCAGCGTGAGACCCTGGTTACGTTTCATGACGCTTGAGGACATGGAGTACTGTGAGAATCGAGACTTTGTATCGTCCTTGTCATGTGCATCCCAGTTCGGCATACGGGTGCCCCTGGCTTCTCTGTCGCCCTGGTACAGAGAAAAAATATCAGAAATGAGTTTGAAAAAAGAATAGTTGTTTATTTATGTGGGTAAGTAATAGCAGCCGCTCGGGTCGATCTTTATTGTGTTATGGTAATCAGACAACTGATATACATAACTTATATAATTTATAAATACATACATGTTATAGATAAATCACACCCAGACACAGAACAAACAATCATGCTCATCACACAGTTTGTCCTGGGTGGAAATCGAACCCACGACCTCCGGCACAGCAATCAGGGCCACTAACCACTAGACAGTGCTGTGTAAAAATGTTATTATTGTGTATCAGATTTTTTATTACATAATTTTGACATCATATAATTATTTTTTTGTAATATTATGTAATTCTATTATTATTCATCTATTGTTATTATCAAACCGTAATTAATTATTCAAATCTGAATTGATTTCATATTTACTTATTACTACTAAAGATTTTGATTTCTTTGATTTCATTTTACCTAGTGCAAAGTAACATTTTATTTGATTGTATAATTTGTATTTTTTTTAGTATGCCTGTAATAGGCTGTTCATAGCGCACTTTTACCTTAATCATGACCAACGACTGTACCTGTTTTATAAATAAATATCTTTCATGATTTCAGGCCCTTTAGCCAAACAGCAGTCGGCAGCAGAAGACAATCATTATCGCTCAACAGTCACTAATACATATTCAACTTTATACCCTAGCGCATATAGTTGAAATCTATTGACGTTTACATATCGTTTTTGTTTCTTTCGTTCGTTATCGCTCAGCAGACTTTAATAGATTTTCAACTATATGCGCTAGGGTATAAAGTTGAAAATGTATTATTGACTGCTGAGCGATAACGATTGTCGTCTGCTGTTTGTTGTTACTTTGTCTAAGCCCCCTGATATTAAGTTTAAAATGCAGGAACATACCGAGTCACTCTCGTCGTCCGAATCGAGGTCTGACGCAAACGCCTTGTCAGAATTGCCATCGTCTGACATACTGTCACCATCTTCGTCCTCATAATCTTCATCGTCTGATCCTCCTGAAAATTATTTATTATTTTACAATTATCGTACAGCTGATGAAATTGCAACCCGTGATATATAAATTAAAATTACTGTCACAAATGAGTATGTGTAACGATAGTCGCGGAATTTATTTAGAAATTATTTTTTGCTGGATCAAATTAGCAATAACTTGAAAACCAGTTTTGTTTAAACTTTGCCCCACACTGGAATTTCTACTATATTGTGAATGCGTTTACAAATATTTAAACTCACATACACAAACAGCCAGACCCGTAACAACTATGTGTAGGCCATACACTTCTGTCAAAGCCTATGGAGAATATAGGCTTGGTAATATGTAATTAAATACAATTGAAACTTACCTTCAGCCATAGCAAGGTCAATAAAGTTGTCTTCCAGCTCGTTATTAGGGTCTTCAAAGTCAAAATCATCATCTAAAGCGGCAACCACTTCTGGATCCAGATCTAGGCACAATCCTATAAACAACATATTAATATATTAGTTTATTTCATGATGTGTAAATGATAGATGGTAGACATATTTGCCTTCCTATGAATATATAGATAAAATTTTATTTAGTACTAGCTGTGCCCAGCGGTTTCACCCGCTGCCCACTTAGGGGTTTGAAAAATAGATGTTGGCCGATTCTCAGACCTACCCGATATGTACACAAAATTTCGTTTAAATCGGTCCAGCCGTTTCGGAGGAGTATGGGAACGAAAACTGTGACACGAGAATTTTATATATTAGATGTACAACCATACAAATTACAAGAAGTACAGTATACAACTTATAAATAAGGTGGTCTTATCGCTAAATGCGATCTTTTTAAGACAATATTTGGATAAATTCGAGTTTTTTTTTTTATAAATGTAGATATTCAAATGACAAAAAAAGTAGTAGTCCACCAGCATCGGGAATAGGGTCCGAGCTACCGGTGGTCAGGGCTCTTGAGAGAGGAACCTCCTAACAATACGGGCCGTATCCAGAAGTACTGCTTTCTGAATCAAGCCCTTGATCCAGCTGCCGAGCGATAGCCTCCTCAGATGTTGGTCAAGACTATTGGCTATTTAGCCATTGGTCGACACAACTATCGGTATAATGACCGCTGTATTTATAAACATAAGGAGCAAAGAAATATTTAACATTGATGTACGGAGTGTAAGAATCAATACAATGCAAGCTATAATGCAAAAGTTGTGATATAAGACTATCTGTTCACGTCATTTAGAAAATATTTGTTCAAAAAATATATTATTTTTATTGTAATTATAGGAATTTTTCGTCGTGTATCGTGAGTTCTTACAAACATACACATCAGCCAGACTCAGAACAATCTGTAGGACCCTGGGGAATAAATACTTGAAACGCTGACGTGATTACCCAGCCGCTATGCTAACCATGACGTCAAATTATACTATAGGGCTTCGCCCACGTGATATCGAAAATAAAGTATCCTATATGTTATTCCAGACTATAATCTACCTATGTGCCAAATGTCATCAAGATCTGTTCAGTAGTTTTTTCGTGAATGAGGATCAAACATTTATAGGTAGGATCTGTAATTTAAATAGTTAATTGAACATCAAATTGACGTCTGGTCTAGAATTAAATAATGATGCGTGATTGGGTAACAGATATTAGTGCATTACTAGCCGCACTTCACGATTTTACTCCCGTAGACCGTGTTAATTCTGGGTATAAGCTATCTACACACCAAATTCTAAATCGGCCAAGACATTTAAGCGTGATGAAGTTACAAACATACACACTTACAAACTTTCACCTTTAGTTTCTAAAGGTAGGAAACTAAAGGTGAGTAAGAATCGATTTTCATATATAAGGCGCCCAGTATGAGAAAAATCCGAGTGGTAAAACCTACTAAAGTAACGAAAATGTGTCACGTTTTTGGTGCGCACCTTTCTAATTTGGCTGTGAGTGTATTAAGACGTACATATGGTATGCTGTATAGGCGACTATCCCTATATTATATACTATATGTTATTGGGCTTGTTTTATAATTATGTTGCCAGTCACTAGGAATTTCTCCTATATCGTGTATATTAGTGTGGTTGATGGTTAACTTTTTTTTTTTAACCTATTAAGTGTTGGTGGTGTGGGATCTCTGGTCAAAGTTAACTTAAAAATATAATACAATGTTATTTTACTAACAATTACTTGTCTCTGTTAAAGTATTTATAAACTAAAGATACCTTGTGGAGCAGCTTTATTGAGTAGACCAACATTTTCTTCAACCTCAGAAGCAAACACAGAGCTGGGTAGATTGAGTGACTCCGTCACAGGGATAGGTACACCATCTTCGGTAGCATCTGTGGGTTTCTCCTTACGTTTGTGAATGGGTTTCTGTAAGATTTAGTGAACATAGAATACAAGCCAATCATACTATACATTGCACTTAACAGAAACATCTTTCAAGCCGGAACCAACCATATGCGATGATAAAATTTAATTAAAACTATTATCACTTATTCATTTTAAAACATACAATTTTACGTTTTCAAATATTTAAAAAATAGGAGCCCACCGGTGCCAGAAACAGGGTCAAAGCTAGCGACGGTCGGGGCTCCAGAGAAAGGGACCTACCTAACCTAACAATACGAGCCGTGTCCAGGAGTACCGCTTTCTGTATCAAACCCTTGATCTTAATTGAAATAGTTTTTTTAAATACAATTACATTTTAAAATAAGCATAAAAAAAACATAATGACTAATAATAATTATTGAAATTATTATTATTAAGTAGTGGTTCATGGTTCCAGGATTAGATCGATGAGCTTAAACATACTGACTGACACATATTTTATTTATTTTGAACAAATTGACTTTTAGAGAATTAGTATTTGTTTAGGATTTTTGTGGTAAAATGCTGAATTTGTTTTGTGTTTTGTAAAAGGTTATTGCTCAAAAAGTGGACTCTGCAAAACTTAATACACACGAGTTACACTTAAAATAGTTTTAAGTAAATCAATCCCGTTTTAATTTAAATTGATTTTATTGTTTACTGAAAGGTCCTGAAAGATAAAATTTTAACAAAAAACTTACAGGCTGCACCACAAGCGTGACTTCTCGTGAATCTTTGAGATGTTGCAAATAGTTGTAGTCGTCATCAAAGTATATCCCATATTTGATTTGTTCCTCTTTCCGCTGTTCTGGAGTAAGATCCTGTAAACATTATAGTTTTAGTAAATAATCAATTTTGACGGCATGGTTAGTGCAGTGGTTGAGCTGTCACTAGTTTGCTTCTGGCACGGAAAAAATAATTCAATGACTTACAGTTAGTTGTTTCAGGTCTGGCTGTTTGTATATATGAGTTTAAATGTTTGTAAACGGCCCATGATCCAAAGGAAAATCATAGGGTTGCTTAACATTCAAAATAAGAATTTTAGAAGTTGGCCCTAGTGTCAAACAGCTAGTGCAAGTTTTCTTGGACTTCACAATATTTAAGTATTAGCTGTGCTCCATGGTGTTACCCACAGTGAATGTTTGAGCCAACATATTTTTGGGATCAAAAGTAGCCTCTGTGTTACTCCAGAATATAAGCCATCTCAATACCAAATATTATCCAAATCTGCTATGCCATTTGAGTATGAAGGTGTAACAAACATACTTTTGCCTTTATGTTATTAGTGATTAATTAGAAAGCTGTAAGTTTCAAAGTAATTCAACAGTTAACAGTTAAAATTAATGATCTAATTATGTACGGAGTGTAATTATTAGTTATAGTTCACATGCATGAATCAATTTGTATCATACTTACAGGATCCTTTTCCTTTCTCTGAGGCACATGAGCACTAACGGGCACTAGCACACGTTGGGGGGCTGTCTCATCAGCTGCCAGGGGATCCCTTTGCGAACGATGCACCAAGTTAAACGTCACCGCTTTCTTACGATCTATGAATTTCTTTTTTGTCTTCGGCTGCAATTAGGTTATGTGGTGTTTATTACAGAATAATTAACAAATACGTAAGAAATTAGAGCTGGTATCAAAATACCCCGATACTTTACCATTTTGAAGGAGTTTTATTCGAAGTGTAGTGTAGGAATTATGGAAATATTACCAAATACGCGCAAAACATGTGTTGTTTTGAAATGGCGTACGTCAAAAGAATGCTGCTCTCGTTCAGAAACAATGACATAAAAGATTTGATTTGATGTTTAGTTTTAAAATTTCTGAACGGACTATTGTGTTTGTTCATGTCATAGCTTTATTTGCCATTAAATTATGACAATGTTAAGGACTCGGTTTCTTCATATTTCCAGTTCTTTTAGCATTTTCAACAAAACATACATTTAATAATCACATCATGGCTTAACCGATTAATGTAATCCTTACGAAATGAATTTAAAATGTATTTAAATAATAATTACTAAATAATATTTTTTAACGTAATAATATTCTGAACAGCTCTAAGCATAGACAAGCCACAAGAACACCAACATCAGAACAGAAAACGTCATTTGTGATCTGTCATAACAAAATAACCTCTAAAAATGTATTTTGCGAAAAATTCAAATATTTTGTTTTATAAATACAGGAGAATTGTATCAAAATGGACATGTACAACTTGTATACGAGTGAAGAGTACAGCTGCACCAAAAACCAAGACGTATTCTCATACTATTCTTTCCCCAAAGACCAATTTCCCAGCTCGATCAAGCAACGCAATTAAAGAGCAAATTCAAAAGGTATAATAACTTAAAAAGAACATGAAAATGCACGTATTAGTACAAATGAATAACTTACAATGTTAAAAATGAATATAAGTAACGCTTCAGTTCATTCAACTAGGTTTATTGTTTAATAAAAATATATTTCAATTTTGTAGAGTGCACAGTTTGCTGAGCTTTATAATTGGCAAAGAAAACATCTGAAGGGTCCAGAGTTTGTCTTGCACGATGGGCCACCATATGCTAATGGTGATCTGCATATGGGGCATGCTGTAAATAAGGTAAAAAGCATTTAAAAATCCATCTCTCTATAACTTTACTGTAGCAGTACTACTTGAACAGGAGGTAATAGGGTTGATTTCCAGGTTGGCTAATGAATATTTCCTATCAGGAATTCTCAGTAGCAGCCACAGAGTCTGGATTTGTGTCTGGTTGTTTGCGAAAAGTTTCCCCTATTTTTTTTTCGTGGGTGCCTTTACAAACATTTAAACTCACATACACACATGCAAAAGCCTGACCTATAACAACTACCTGCAGGCCATAAAAATGTTTGCTGCGTGCGGGGATCAAACAGCATAGCAGTCAATCACTGCCACTTTGCCAACCGTGTCATCAAACATGAACACAAGTCATACCTGGTGAAATGCGGCTGTATAGTTAGATACCTGCGCCTTACCTCTCAGGATAAAAGTCAAGATTTTATGTTTTATAACATTATTCCAGATAATTAAGGACATAAACAACAGAAGCCAAGTACTGCAAGGCAACCGCGTCCACTACGTGCCTGGCTGGGACTGTCACGGTCTACCCATAGAGCTAAAAGCCCTACAGAAGGCAAAGAAAGCTTCAAAAAACAGCCAGATATCAGACCCAGTTAATATCCGAGACATTGCCAGAACCTTTGCTTTAGACACAGTGGAGAGACAGAAAGATGCATTTAAAAAGTGGGGTGTCATGGCCGACTGGGACAAACAGTGTTATTTGACGTTAAATAAAGGATATGTGCAGAACCAGTTGAGGCAGTTCCATAAGATGTATAAGTCTGGATTAATATTTCGGGCATTAAAACCTGTTTATTGGTCACCTTCTTCAAGGTGAGTTTTCGTTGTTAATGCATACTTAAATTTATTTATTTAAAGGTGCTTTTGTTTTGTGAATATGGGTAAGTAAATGATGGCAAGATTCAAAATATTTTGACAGTATCAGCCAAATTTTATCTTATAACTAGACAAAATGTTTTAAAATGTTGGCCTAAAAAGAAGAATTCAGGTTCAGAAAAGAAAAACCAACCTAACCTATGCATTTCTTCTACAACACAAAACACTGTTGCAATCTCTATATGTCTCTCTTTTCTTTATTGATTTTTTATTACACCAGAAAACATATTTTAATGTAAATTTTTCACCAGTGGCAACACAGTTAAGATTTTTTTTTTCTGATTTTCTAGGACAGCTCTGGCAGAGGCTGAGTTGGAATATGATCCTCAGTATAAGAGTACAGAAGTGTATGTCTCATTCCCTGTGGAGAATGTACCTGCTATAATGAAGGAAACTGTCAAGGGGTAAGTAGTATTACTAAAAAAACACACTGGCACTTGTCACAAGTACAGACAAAAAAACTTAGATCTACTACAAAACATCATCTGCCTAGCCTTTTCCCAACTATGTTGGGGTCGGCTTCCAGTCTAACCGGATGCAGCTGAATATCAGTATTTTACATGGAGCGACTGCCTATCAGACCTCCACAACCCAGTTAGTACTGGGTAATACGATACCCCTTGGTAAGACTGGTTGTCAGACTTTCGGAACACTGACTACCTGTAACGACTGTCAAAGATCTACAAATGACAGCCGGGACCAACGGCTTAACGTGCTTTCCGAGGCACGGAGGAAACTCGGCATGTAACGGGTGGTCACCCATCCACAGACCAACCTAGGCAAGCGCAGCTTAACCTTAAGATCGACCCGAGCGGCTGCTATTATTTAGCCACGAGCTCCTCGTCTAGATCTACTACAAAACAGAAAACTTAAATCCCATACTAGTATCTCATTTAGTATATCCTTCAAGTGAGTGTTCATCTTCCGGCCCTTGTCTCATTACTTTGGGTTAAACTTAAACTCAAACGCAATGTATTTATTTCAATAAGACTGTTACAGGCACTTTTGAATGTCAAACAACACGATTTTTTCTTCTTTACCTTATCACTTACTCCTTTTTCTGTCTTTTTCTTATTATTTCCCAAAAACTGGTTCTGTTGTTATATTAAGGACATTTTGTTAAAGACATTTGTTTCGTAATAAATTTAAAGATACAATTATTATACTGAATTTCAAATTAAAGTCTAATTTTTTTTAAATACTGAGTTTGACTCAATCCACTGCTATATTACAGTGCTAGCTGTTCCACACGGTTTCACCCACGCTGCTCAGCACCTGTTGGTCGTAGCGTGATGTTATATAGCCTATAGCCTTCCTCAAGGAAAGGACTATCCAACACCAAAAGAATTTTCCAATTCCAACCAGTAGTCCCTAAGATTAGCGCGTTCAAGCAAACAAACAAACAAACAAACAAACTCTTCAGCTTTATAATATTAGTATAGAATAGATAATATCTAAAATCAAAATCTTTGATTACAAGTAAACCAGCTACAGACCAGCGATATAATCGTCAAACTTTCGTCTCATTCAGTTAAAGGATACCTACTTTGTGAAACTTTATTATAGCAGCTTAAACAATACACCATGAAAGATAAGTCTACTTTAGCGAATCCGAAGCCCGGAAGAAGTAATTGGTTCCTACTAATTGGTATTGAAATTATGCCTGTCACCTCCTTTACCAAAAAGAAGCAGAGTTTTTCTTATCTACATTATGTTTTCATAAATGTATTGACAATGTACTGTCATGATGTTAATGTTTTTAAACAGTTCCCTAAATTCCTAAAGATCGCAGTCCACGGCTGAACATTGGCCCTCCCAAGCCACTGCATACTCCACTCACACAATCTCTATCCACAACCTTCTGTATCCAGTCTGACCTAGTCATCATTTTAAGGTTGTGGATCCACCTGGAGGAAGACACACTATGCTTGCCAATAGAACATTAGTTTTACTTTATGCGAAACCCAAAACACGTGTCTAGTATCTATGTACAAAATTTCAGAACTTTGTTATGAAAAATCAGAAAGTTATAAGCTTGTTATTTTACCTGGTATTCCGTACAAAGCCACGGTCACCGCGCGGCACAAACGGCACCGCACGTGTGTACTCTCGCTTTGACCTGCCGTGACCTTGTTGCGCGCCGTATGATTTCGTATACCTACTAAGTGTCCAACTCATAACTTATTATTATTATTTTTTTAAACTATTGGAATCGATTCAGTTACTTATTCTGAACAAACTATATTCAGGTTTCGCAGATACTAAATATAATGTATTGTATATAACCTCGATCATCATCAATTTCTAGAAAAAATATCTCAGCTATAATCTGGACTACCACACCTTGGACCCTGGTCGCGAACCGCGCGATCTGCTACAACCCTCAGTTGAAGTACAGCATCGTATCCTTGAGCAAAAGATCTGACTACTTGATCGTCGCAAGTGGACTGGTGCAGGCTTTGAAGGAGTTGCTAAGAGTGGAAGCTAAGATTGTAGCTGAATTTGATGGTATGTATTGGTTCAGCAGCAATGATTTAGTATTCTGGCGCCCATACATAACTGGCAATAAAATGGCTTATTATTGCTAACTTTTTGATAGTCTAAATTTGAAGTATTTAAACGATAAAGTTTAGGACACTATAGGCTTGGCTCAAGCATTCTTGGCGCCGCAGGACTAGACGGCGCCACTTCCCGCCTCAATGCTTAATGATCTGTGATTGTTGCGGTGTTTTTTTTCTTTCACCATTCGTATTAACACTAAGCGACAACTAAATGTGTGCCTAGCGCCGATATTCACCAACATTAGGCGATATCTAACTGAAAGCCTACCGCCCATTTTAACCAACACTAGGCGACCCAACCGAGTGAACAATCCCCTTTTTCATCAACACTAGGCGAATCCTAAAGGCATGCTCAACGCCCATTTTCAACAAACTTACCCTTTTTTACCAACATTAAGCAATACCTATTTAAATGCCTAAATCCCATTTTCATTAAGTCTAGTTGACACCTCGATCGAGTGCCTAGAACCCATTACCACCAACTTTAGGCGATATTTAATTGATTTTCTGGCGCCTATTTTCATCAAATGACACATAGCACTTGACTGAATGCCTAGTGTAGTGTATAGCTAGCTTGGTAGATTTAAGAGGTTCGCAACTTTCCAGATGAGATCAGCAGCGGTCGATTTGAGTCTTTTTGTCAAAAATACAATAAAACTACAAAAAAGCTACATGGAGACGAAGAAGGTTACCACTATAATCTTCTCCAGGTCACCAGCTCCAAAGCACGACGTACTACAACAAGCTAGTGCAACAAACCCTGCCGTTCCTCGAAGGTGACCACGTGACTGACGCCAAGGGCACAGGGCTGGTGCACACGGCCCCGGCGCATGGCCCCGAAGACTTCCTCATTGCGCTAAAGAATAACATGACTGTGGTAAGATGTTCCTTTCTACATTGTGACTTAAACATAATAACACATAAACATAACATATAAGAGCATTACCTCTCCTCTTTACTGTATGTAATATTCTGCGTAATTATATATTTTAGGTATAATTTACTATCTCAGTATTTATTTTTGTACTAGCTTCCACCCGCGACTTTGTCCGCCTAGCATAGTTACTTTTGACTAAGGGTAACTTTAACCCGCGTTATAATCGGAAAAAAACAAAACTTTTCTTCCCTCTTTCTCCCCCTTTTCCTATTATTTCTATTCTATGTCCGTCTCCAGGGTCCCAACTATATCTGTACTAAAATTCATCTCTGTAGACGGACACAGGCTAATTAAAAATTGGGAAATGAGGGAGAAAGAGGGAAGAAAAGGGAAAACTTAGCATTGCTATTACAATAAATAAGGCGCAAGGGTAAAAACTACAGGTAGCAGGTACCTGCAAATCAGGAAAGGGGAAATGTGTTATCCCAAACTTAACGCGAGCGAAGCCGCGGGCAAAAGCTAGTGGATAATAACCCAATTTTTCGTTTCATATATTCTTAGGAATGCAACGTCGACGAAGCTGGATGCTACACTCGCCTAGACCCGGAACTGAACGGCCAGCCTGTGCTAGGCTCCGGCCAGGAGCTGATCATTTCCCGACTAGGTCCTGACCTCATGCACAGGGGCGAGTATGTGCACTCCTACCCTCTAGACTGGAGGACCAAAAAGCCGCTCATCATCACAGCTAGCCAGCAGTGGTTCATTGATACAGCGGCCTTGAAGGAGAAAGCGTTGGTTAGTCAACTATATTTACAATTGTGCCAATCAGAAAAAAACTACCATAGACAATAATAGCTCTAGTTAAGATTTGACAAGTAATAGACCATGTATTATATATTTTTTTAATTTATTGTAAGTCACTTAACTGTAATGCATGGACAGCTTATGTCCTAGCAATTTAAACTCTACTCATTAATTGAAATATGAACAGCGCTGGCTACATTATTATTATGTTATTTGATAATGATATCCCTTACCTTAGCTGTTTGTTGTTCCTAATTGATAAAATAAAATAGAGTAAAATGCTGGCTCTTGAATGATTATACAGTACTTTCACAAGTTATTATGCCTTGTGACCGGGACTGTAGATTCATTTCGTTTCTTGATATTCAAAAGTGCCTGTATAATGAAGGTCTAATTGAAATAAATGCTTGAATTCGAGTTTTTTATTTTCGCTGTTGGTAAAACAATATGGCGTCGCTAGCATACATTTGATTAACATGTGTATTCATATATATATTTTGTTTCGACGTAACATCGTGGCAACAATATTTAAAAGTAAGTGATGAATGAGAAGAACTATTTTCTAGATAACCGAAATAGTTGCTAAGAAATCTGGTACGATCCACTTATTCATGTGGTTCATTAACTACCATACCTAATTTTATTTTCTTTTTTTTTATAACAGGCAGCTCTAGAAAAAGTGGAGATCCTACCTCTCTCCAGCAGCGACCAATACCGGCAAGGCTTTAGGGCTCAATTGGAGAAGAGACCGTACTGGTGCATATCGCGACAGAGGGCTTGGGGCGTGCCTATACCCGCTGTGTATAGCGGGGATAAAGTTGTGGTGGATGAGTGAGTTTAAAATCAAGCAGCACATTTTTCCAATTCTTCATTCGTTAAAAATATTATTGTTGACTTTATTTCAATGATAGGAATAATACATATTTGCTTGGCAGTGGAAGTCCTCCATGAAAAGTTGGGGTGTGGTAATGAACAGCAGGGTGTATTGTTCTCATACTCTGTTTAAAAGGGAGGAACCTCCGAGTAGATGTTGAGGCCTGATGGGCTACTGCCTAACATTTATAGTATGGTTTTTCATATGCAACACACCACACCACACACACACACACACATACGTACACTCAACACAAACACACACACACTCACTGATATACACTATCCTTTTCAATCTACACACACACTCACTCACATACACACTCATACTCAGAAACACAACACACACACACACTTTTACAACAGCAATTATTTTGTGGGGGTTGGTCATATTAGGTTCGGGTTAAGTGCATAGCCACGCCCAAGTTTAATATGTATATACGTTAGGAAATAAGCCACTTTGCTTGGGCTACGAATTGTTATTATTCATTTTTTAAACCAAAATTATTCATAATTAAATTTTCCGCACTCCCAAACCAATACTAACTAAAAACTTCATTTCCAGACGTATCATAGACAAGCTATGCTCTCTGATAGAGTCGCGCGGCGCTGACGTGTGGTGGACCTGTGACGTCAATGAACTGCTGACCGATGACGTCATCGGAGATCATCAGATTCATACCAAGAAGGTCACTAAGGGAAAGGTGAGAAGACCTATTTGATATTGCAAGTTAAGCTGTATATTTGTGTACATTAAAGTTTATTTTAGAATGGCTGCAATTACTAGTACAATTGAAATTGTCTGCAATGGAAACTAACCTTTGTGTCAAAGGCAATTGAGTCTTAATTTGCCTAAAATGTATGGAGTGTGACCATCTAGAAAGAAAGGAATAAATACGCTGAATACATACACATATCGTCACGCCTCAAAACACGTAGGGTTCGGCAGAGATGTACACTCACGTGCAAAATTGCATGGATACCTTAGTGTCTATTTTCCTGTGAACGTTTGGTGTTCAAGTTTTAGAAAATGAACTAGATTTTTTTTCTCCCTTCACACGATTTTATTTCTGCACTAACCATGGATTTTTGCAAACCATCGTACCTTAAATAGCGGACTCACATTTCAGTTCCAATTGTGTTTTAAGGGCCCATGTTATGCAGAGGGGCCTGCCAAGGCCACCGCCTGCCGGGGTTGCGGGTTGTTCGAAAGAGATACCGCGGCCCCGGAACATAAAGGGCAATAGAAGGAACATGGGTGGGGTTTTAGTCAGCACAAGTCTGACACTCCCCCCCGCTCCGCCTAGAGTGGGGGAAGTTATTCGATGATTTCCCATCCGCAAAAAAATGCCCATGTTATAGATGGCGAGCATATTGCCATCAGCTACAAAACCAAATTTCATAGCTGCTACTAAGGAATTGGCGATGGAGAAACCCAAAAACACTTAGCGCGAACCGGGACCGAAACCCAAGACTTCATGCTCATCAGTCGTGCTTGCAACAACTAAACCAAAAGACAGCGCTGAATACTGGCAAGAAAATGCCACGTTGCTCTAAAAACTGCAAATTATGATACTTACATATAAACTCCATGCTGAAGAAACTGTTTCATATTCCCAGGATATAATGGACATCTGGCTAGATTCAGGTCTATCCTGGTCTACGCTAGGCGGCCGCACAGCCCAGCTGTACTCCGAAGGCGTGGACCAGCTAACGGGCTGGTTCCAAGCGTCGCTTCTCACTTCCCTAGCACTGACTAACGAGACACCTTATAAGTGAGTAGTACTTGCATATTTTTTTGAGGTATGGGAAATTATTAATTAACTTCCTCCGCTCTGGGCGGAGCGGGGGGGGGGGGGATATTTTTTAATTAATAAAAACATATGCCACAGAATTTTAACGTCTACTGAGAAAGAAAATATAGGTTTACCAGCTTTTGCCCGCGGCTTACGCGGTTCCTGCTACCTGTAGTTTATGCCCTTGCGCCTTATTGATTGTAATAGCAATGCTAAGCTTTTCCCTTCTCTGCCCTCTTTCTCCATCATCTTTCAATCTTTTTTAAAAAAATAGCCTATGTCCATCCCAATTATTTCTGTACCAAAATTCATCAATATCGGTTAAGCTATTTAGGCGTGAAGACGTAACAAACAAACTCACTTTCGCTATTATAATATTAGTAAGGATTTGAAACACAACATTAGTTAAAGAAAGAAAAATAAAGAAAACGCATAACCAAAAGGTTTTTATTTGAGCATTTTTAGTTATGAAATAATAATAAACAGGATAGTGTTGGGACTGCCACGCAGCCTGTGGAGTAGCGAGGCAGATTTTTTACGCCATAACGCATCAAAACTGGTAGTGCATGCAAACATTGCTGAGGCACTAATGCAGTACAGCAGAATCCGTTTATTATGACTCCGCTTATAATGACCAACCGCTTATTATGACGTATTACATAGCGATGTTTGGTTTTCATTTAAAGTTCTTTAGACAAAGTCGGGTATAATGAATCCGCATTGGGTGACAGTTCGCTTATTATGACCCATTTTTGATAAATTGTGTCCAGTTCAAACTAAATTGTGTTCCAACACTTTCGACAGTGTTCTGTGTTATATTATTATTTAAGACTTATTTCTATTTTATCTCTCTCTATTAAAATAAATACTAAGAGCTAGCACGCACTGGTTACTTTTGTCAGGGTGACATAAATGTTTTTGTCACTGTTATGTCACTTGCCCAAATCCAAGTGCGCGCACGTAGGGAGACTGCTTTTTTTAATCGAAGTATCGTTGATATGGTTTTCGAAGAGAATGATGGTCGTTGTCAGCGAATTTATCTCAATCATGGGAAAAAAAAACACACGTGAGCGGCAATTTGCTTCTTGCCGAAATTAAGAAATGAAACCTACCCTAGCAAAGGCGGCACGCGAACGAGCCGCTCTGATATGTGCCGCGAAGGACAAGTGGTTATCGAGAATGGCGCCTAAGTATTTGGTTTGCTTCTCCAAGGGGATAGGCTTGCCGTACATAGTGATCGGACTGGGTGCAAATGATGACTAGACGTGACACTTTTGTCATCCTTGCGCAAAAATGTCACCCAGTTGTCATGTAACATGCGCGTACCCCCATACATAGTCTTGGACTTAATCAGAGTGACGAAACAGTTACCGTGACAAAAGTAACCAGTGCGCGCTAGCTCTTACTGACAAAAACATGAGATTGTTTATTTCGCACAAAATGTTTTTTTATGACATCCGCTTAGTACGACGTGTTTGTCATTTCTCTTCGATGTCATTTTAAACGGATTCCACGTCTCTTATTTCTCAGGTCAATATTCGTCCATGGTTTCGTGGTAGATGACAAGAAGCGAAAGATGTCCAAATCTATTGGCAACGTGATCGATCCGACCACCATTATACAGGGAGGCAAAGATAAAACCAACCAGCCAGCTTACGGTGTTGACACTCTTAGGTAAGTTATCAAGGTTAAGCAGTATTATATCCCAACCCAGCCGCCGCGGGAGACGCCCATGGCGCCGGGCGCCGCGAGACGACTTCCGGCCACCGTAGATGCGGGCCTGTGGGCGGTGAGCAATGGGTAGCGAGCCGTCCGTCCGTCGATTGACGACAGGCCGTGTCGACGGCGCGTTCGTGTTTCACGCGCGCCTCAAAGAGAGTCAGCAAAGCAGAGGGGCTTGCCAGACCCTCTGCCTGCCGGGGTTGCGGGTTGTTCGAAAGAGATACCGCGGCCTCGGAACGTAAAGGGCAAAAGAAGAAACATGGGTGGGTTTTAGTCAGTACAAGTCTGACATGCCCTCCCGCTCCGCCCAGAGCGGGGGAAGTCATTGGATGATTTACCACCCGAAAAAAAAAAAAAAAAAAAAAAAAAGCAGTATTTCTCGAGGTCGGTCTGTGGCTGGGTGACCGTTAGTTACATACCGAGATATGGATGTCATTTTGTTGATCTTTGAAAATTGATAACACGGTTGGCGCAGTGGCTGAGCGATTGGCTGTTGAACTGCGTGTGGCGGGTTTGATCCCTGCATGGAACAAGTAATTGTATGGCCCACAGGTTGTTCGGCATCTGGCTTTGATTATCTCTTCTGGCTGATTTTTAATGTTTGTAAACGCGCCCACGATTCAGGAAAAATTCCTAGTGTGGCGCAATGTATTTAAAAAATTAAAAGTCATTGTGGGTAGTTCGACTGACAACCAACTATAACAGCACCATTTGGTAAGAGTGGGTGTCAGCAACCCTTTCTGGAAGGAGTGGCGGACTTTACCTAACTGGGTTATGCAGGTCAGATAGGCAGTCGCTCATTGTAAAATATAGTGTGCAAGTTTGCACTTTCTGCAAATCATATTAAAGTGAAAAAAAGAAAGTGATAAAAAAAATACTGAGTCCGGTCACGGACTAGCGATATTCTATGTACTTATATAACAAACATTCTAGTACTAAATTCATTAATTAAAAAAAAAAAAACACAAAAATGTTTACAAAACTTTTGTTGATTTGCCTTTTTTTTTGGACTTTAATTTTGTTTTCTAAAGTTACGAAAATGTAAGCTCATCATTTCTTAATTTAAACGATAGACAATATTCTCTATTGTCGTCTCAGTAAGACCAACACTTTGAGAGATATGATTATTTTTCGTACACGCGTATATAGTATATCTCAAAATGGCTGCCAAAAAGCGGGGAAGAGAATTAGACCCGTGGGTGTAGCGTAATAGTATATTAAAACATCCGTTACATAAGTATCTGGAATATCGCTAGTCTATGACATCCGGACACATTATATAATGTGACACAAGAATGTTTAATCGTAAATTTCTTTTTTTTTTCAACAGGTGGTGGGTAGCAAGCCATTCCACCCAGCATTCCCAGATAGTAATCAGCAAGAAACTCCTCGACGACTGTCAAGCAGAACTAATTAGGATCAGAAACATCATGAAATATCTCCTAGGAGTCGTCAGTGACGTCCAAAAGACAGATTTTAACCGAAAACCTAAACTTAACTATTTTGACAGCTACATGGTCAAAGAAACAGAAGATTTTGTCAACCAAATCAATGATTGTTATAATAATTATAGGTATAATCATGTAGCGCAAAGCATTTTGAACTTTATTAGCAATAAAGTCTCTGGTTTGTATTGCCATTGTATAAAAGATAGGCTATATTGCTCACAAAAAGATGCTGACGAAAGGGTCTCAGCTCAATTAGTCGTACATACAATTCTAGTCTCTCTTTGCAAAGCTTTAGGGCCTATTTTACCGCATTTAATCGAGGAAGTATGGCACCACCATCCTTTGTACGAAAAGCCGTTTTATTTTACCGAAAAAATACCAGTTTTGCGGCCAATAGATGTAGATTCGTCACTCATGGAAGCCATATTAGATTTGAAACGGGAAATATGTGTGTTAGCGAAGAATGAAAATTTAAAGAAGTTGCAAGCCAATATTTTATTAAACTCCGACTTCTATGATAAAATAAATGAATTAAATAAGTCTGACGGTGTTAACGACAGTGTTTTGAGTGAGATTTTGGAACTGTCATCTGTCAGCTTGACAGTTAAAAATGGCGGGAAAGACACGCACATTAAGTTGACACAGAGTACAAATGGACAATGTTTGCGTTGTAGGAAGTATAATGTCACTGATGATAGCGATAAATGTGTTAGATGTGATACAGTTTTAAGTGTTATGTAAATATTAGAGATATATAATTATTATTGTTACGTTAGAACTTGTTATTTAGCTTATCTTACTAGATATTAAGTAGACAAAGATTTACATGCAATTATTATTATTTAAGTATTTATTACATTGTGTCTGTTAAAAATACTTACAGTGCAGTATGGGTAGAAAGTGTACTGTTACAAAAAAAACAAAATGGCGATTATAGTGCTCTTAAAGCCACGCGCCAAAAACACCATGCAGCACATAACTTTTGGCTGTTAAACAAAAATATATTAAGTTATTTACACCATACAGTCTTTTTTTCCACGGCAAACATACAAACTTATCCAGAAACTTCCCAGCACTAATACAAGCAGCAAAATATGTTCATATAAATTTACATTTACAATGCTGCAATTGGATGAGTTTTTTCCTAATTTAAACAAAGTTCAGTAATTTATAACATTTAAAACAGTGTTTACTGTTTATTTTGAGTTTTTCTGTTATTATGGCGTGCTATGTACCTACTTACATGTCATTTTAAAATTTATGAAGTTCATATATTTTATTTATTTTATATTTCGCCTCAGATAGATTATGTTTTTTTTATCAACTGTAGGGTCTGTAGGTAGGTACACCTATTATAAGGTAACACTTTAGTTTTTTTTTAAAGTACCCCTATGCCAGGTCATGACTAAATAGATTAGCCCTTTTAGGTATGGAAAATCATCCCCGGAAATAGACCAACCCTTTTTTTTTGGGGTGGGAAATCATCAAATAACTTCCCCCGCTCTGGGCGGAGGGGCGTGACAGACTTTGAATGACTGAAACCCACCCAGGTTCCTTCTATTGCCCTTTATGTTCCGGGGCCGCGGTATCTCTTTCGAACAACCCGCATCCCCGGCAGGCGGAGGCCCCGGCGAGCCCCTCTGCTAGACCAACCCAGTAGGCAGTTAGGCAGGTATGTAGTTTCAGGACATAGCTTCAGTACAACTTACATAAGATTATTTAATAACGTAAAAATCTCACAAATCTGCTTCATTACTGCGTAACCACAAACAAATGAGATGTTATATCGTACTCCACGTACCGGTGTGGACTAGGTTTAATCCGGCTGAAACCGGTTCGAGCCAATTATTCCCGAACTAGTCGGCTGAAACATCAGATTTGCATCGTATTTGTACGTCTGCAAAATGGACGGGGGAATATTTTATTGTTTGAATGAAAGGATGGTTTGTTTGTTTTGTTATAAGACTGTTAAGTGCGAGGTCCTGGGTAAGGTATGGTGGTCAGCCAAAGTGTTATTGGGGTTTTCATCAGGTTTTTTTCAGTAGCAGCCGGTGAGTCTTTTTGCGGATGAAAATCATCAAATAACATCAACCACGGCCGCGGGCAGCAGTGGAAGTCCATGACCTAATGGAGTCCCACCATATTATAATAATAATATTTCTCTTTTTTTATGAAAAATAACTAAAATATGTTGACTTGGTACACGAGGTTGTCGACATGTGGAATGTGAACTAGGTTATCATTGTGTTGATTGTCATAACGGCCAATGGCTTAATTGCCAAGAGCCTCGACGAACATCTATCGAAGCTCTCCTTAGGTGGTTGGATCAAGGGCCTGATTCAGAAGGCAGTACCTACTCCTCGATACGGCCCGCATTGTGAGGAGGTTCCTGTCTCTGGAGCCCTAACCACCGGTAGCAGTCTTGGACCCTGCTCCCGTTACCGGCAGAAACCTATTTTTAAATGTTTTTTATTTATTTATTTTCTAAGAAATATTTCAAAATGTAATTTTAAGATGCAAGGTGAATAAAGGTTATAATTAATATTTCTCTGTTTTAAATTCTGCCATTTTTAAATTATTATGTCATAGTTTCATATATGTGACTAGCAAGCGATTGCCCTAGACGCCAATGACACAAATGTGTGACAAAAATATAAGTAAAATGAATATAAGTTTCTCGGCGTGGAGGGCATGCGCGTGCGTTTATTCTATGGAGTTCAAAAGTTTAATAAATTCCTAATTGCTGATAAATAATAATCAGGTGCTACTACAGTCTGTACAAAGTTATTGTGCCTTTTGACGGAACTGTAGCAACATTTTAGGGTTTCTGACAGATAAAATGTGTATTTCGAACTAACCGACTATTCGAAATAAACGCAATGAGTTTGACTGGTCTTTATTTTAAGGGTTTCGTAACTTAAAAGGAAAATACGGAAATCTTATAGGATCAATTTGTTGTCCATCTGTCTGTCAACACCCTTTATATATGCCCTGAGGTATCGATTACTTTTTCCGTTCTGGTAGGTATCGAATTAAAATTGAAACCATATAAAAGTCAAGTTAATGCAGTCAAAAGTTATGGCCGTTTATGTCACAAGTCTCTTGGCAGATTTTTAATAATAAGTTTGCAATTTGATTGCACTATTCACCGGTAAAATAATTGCGAAAGGACTGTAGATAAGCCATTCACACAAAATGTCCCGCTATAATGCGCCTAGGGAGTTAGTAGTTAGTCAAAAACATAATTATTATAGCTTTGTAATGCATAGCAAATTGTTCGTAATTGCATGAATTTTTACTTCAAAACTGCTTTGTTAGTTCGCTAGGATTAGTAGGTACTCGTAAACTCATTAGTGTATACCGGGAGGAGTACATTATTCATGAATTCATGAATAGGAAGGTGCTAGCTACTGCTTTTAAATGAAGTAGTTGTTAAAACTAAAATTTTGCACTTCATTATATGTGAACTAGTAGTTTTGGATGATATTTTTAACAGATTTAAGAGTAAATACCGGTCAAAGCGAATCAGACTCGCGGACTGAGGGTTCCGTATTTTGCGCAACAAACAGCCATAACTTTTGACTACGTCGACTTAGATGGTTGGTTTTTTCACAGCTACTTGAGAATATGGTTTTAATTTCAACTCTATAGGTACTTCAACGCGTTCCCAAGATATAGGAACTTGACAGAGAGGCACACAGACAGACGGACGGACAACAAAGTGATCCAATAAGGGTTCCGTTTTTTCCTTTTAAGGGACGGAATCCTAAAAAAAACATTTTTTTTTAAAAAAAACCTCGACCCACACTAGGATTATTCTTGTATCGTGGGTGCGTTTACAAACATTTAAATTCACATACACAAACAGCCAGACCCGGAACAATTATCTGTAGGCCATACAAATATTTGGTCCGTGCTGGGATCGAACTCGCGACACGCAGTGCAGCTGTCGATCGCTCAGCTACTGCTTCAACTGTAGTTCATCAAGTTCCGTTGACGCAATGGAATAGAAATACAATAAATCTGATGTACCTATAGTACGGCCAACGAGAAGCGATACGAAAGGTCATTAACCTAAAGAACAACTGTTGCGTTGACAATCTAATATTTAGCTCTTTCCATCTTGTGCCTTTGTCGTAATGTCTCGTTCTCCCGGCAAAAACATGACAACGTTAAGACGGGTTCGCCAATATTCGGGCGGCCATTTTAGATGGGGTTTTAGCATGGGTTTTGTTTACATTTGGTATCGCTTTTCGTTGGCCGTACTATACTTATGATGTTCCGATTAAAAATTATGTTAATTTAATATGCAATAAACTCGCAATCAGTTGAGACAATGCATTTAATCAGTGTGGTTGTGATAAGGTAGGTAAGTCAACTTATTTATGAATATTATGTATGAAAGTTTACCTAATCGGAGCCAGGGTTCTACGCACTGGATTTGGTTCCCGGCTCGGGTAAAGGCTGAAGGAAGGCGGTGTGATGCAGTGTCGACGGCGCGTTAGTGTTCCACGCGCGCCTTAATTAAAGAGATGCCATGGCCCAGCGCCTGCCAGGGTTGCGGGTTTTTCGAAAGAGATACTGTGGCGTCGGTAGATAAAGGACAATAGAAGGAACATGGGTGGAATTTTAGTCAGTACAAGTAACGGAGAGCGAGAGGAAGGCCAAAGAAAAGATGAATGGATTGTGTAAGTAAGGAATGATATGAAAGAGAAAGGCGTAAATAATGCCGTGACGTCTGATATGGGAGTATGAAAGAAGAAAACGTGTTGCGCCGACCCCAAATAGAATAGGACAAGGGCAGAAAAATGATGATGACATGAAGCGACTGCCTATGTTCACGACGAGGAACTCGCAGCACTTGAGCAAATGAAACAATTGTTTTACTGGCGACTATTGTAGGTACTTTAAAGCATAAAATACACCGTTTCGGTCAGTCATCATCTGCCTAGCCTTTTCCCAACTATGTTGGGGTCGGCTTCCAGTCTAACCGGATGCAGCTGAATATCAGTATTTTACATGGAGCGACTGCCTATCTGACCTCCACAACCCAGTTAGTACTGAGTAATACGATACCCCTTGGTAAGACTGGTTGTCAGACTTTCGGGACACTGACTACCTGTAACGACTGTCAAAGATCTACAAATGACAGCCGGGACCAACGGCTTAACGTGCTTTCCGAGGCACGGAGGAAACTCGGTATGTAACGGGTGGTCACCCATCCACAGACCAACCTAGGCAAGCGCGGCTTTACCTAAAGATCGACCCGAGCGGCTGCTATTATTTAGCCACGAGCTCCTCAACCACCGTTTCGGTCAGTAATTAATGCAATTATTAAATTATAAATATACGCATGTGCGCGCTATTTTGATTTCGGTCGTTCTCTTACCCCCGCGTCCCGCTCGGCGGCGCCAGCGCGTTCGTAGTTCGCCGTTCGGATACACACAGCGAAGATGTAGATTAAAATTAAGTTTTAACAGCCTTTTTAACTGGGTAACTGTATATGACTGCATAGAACAATTACCCAGTACAGTATATTTATAAAACGTGAGCATTTAACAGTGTCCACATCGTCGGCGGGTCCTGTGATGAGAACCTGACGTTTCCATCATGGTTTCTGTTCGGGGCAGCTACTGCTGCCTACCAAGTTGAGGGTGGATGGAATGAAAGCGGTAAGCTGTATTTCAAACTCAAATTCAAATCATTTATTTCAATTAGACCATTACAGGCACTTTTGAATGTCATAAAAACAAGAACAAAAAAATGATGCAGCTACAGTCCCAGTCACAAGACATAATAACTTGTGAAAGTACTGTAGTTGCCCATTCCAAAGCGTAGATCTCTATGGAGAAGAATGGGCAAGAAACTCCACGGACACTCTTTTAAATCATAATGTTTTATAAAATCATGGATACATCATTCATGTTGAGATTATTCATAATGTGAGAACGATGTAGAAAAATACTCTTTTAAGGGGCTTCGTATCTCAAAAGTAAAAAAACGGATGTCTAAGGCCCGGCGCTCATTATCGGCTTCGGCAAGGAACAGGATTCTTCGGCATCCTACTTGTAAGCGCACACTGTCGAAAACATTGATTTGGCATGCTGCTTCTTTTCTCGACGTTTTATAAGTGCCCATGTAGGTCTATGTGAAATAAAAATATTTTGATTTTGAACGATCTTAGGAATCGTTTCGGCGCCGGCGGCGTACTGAAGGATGCCGAAGCATCCCGAAGCATTCTCAAGGCTGCCGATACAGCAGCCTCAAGCATACAGAAGCGGTATTTTTGTTATTACGACCATTAATGGAAATTTCTACATTATTGCCATTATGTTAATGTATATTGCTATTTGCCACCTAAAATCCTCAGTTGTGCCGATGCCGATAATGGGCGCCGGGCCTTATAGGATCACTTTGTTGTCCGTCTGTCTGTAGTAGCTTTTATCTCGGGAACGTGTAGAGGTATCGAGTTAAAATTGAAACCATACACTGACGTCTGCGGTCCCTTGGAGCTGTGAAAAATCTTCTCTTAGTCTACGCTGTCAAAAGAAGTGGCCGTATATGTCGTTTTTTAAATTCTGATCAACAAAATTTCAAGAACCTAAATGTGTTGCTATTATGTGATGCTATTGGTACTCCACCGAATCCTCCTACCTACCTTTTTTCTGATTGTAGCATGAAAACTATCTGTACGCGATTCAGACATCCCCGAGGCACTGCAGAATCGAGGAGGTTTCAGCATCATCATGAAATAATAAATAACAATAATGTTGTTAATTAGGCATTAGACATTCAAGTCATCTAGTTTATTAACGATCTCTTAATTCCCAGATAAAGGGGAGAGCATTTGGGACAGACTGATGCACACGCAACCTGATGTGGTCGCAGATAGATCCAACGGAGACGTGGCGTGTGACTCTTACCATCAGTGGCAGAGAGACATCGAGATGGCTCAGGAGTTGGGGCTTGATTTGTACAGGTTAGTTTATTTAGAAGTAGTTCTTTCCTGGTGATGGACTGGTCTAAATGGCAACACCACGCTTATACCTATTAGTTTGCAATTGCGCAGGCATAGCTCACTGATGCCTGGGACGTGCACGTGGGACGCTAGTAAGTCCAACCACATTTCGCCAACGCTTCGCGATCTTATAACCATAATTCGGGTATAAATCCAGACTCCGTGATCGCTTACTGGAAAATTCCTAAGGGAAAACCCAATAACATTTTGTATGAACCGGGAAGCAAGACCAACTCGTTAGTCACGGTTGCTACCGTTCGAAAAATAAGGCAGTCATTTGTTTACCAGCCGTGCACAGCCACAGGTTGCTGTTTGAATGGATTGCTAATCCCGTCTACACCTTCATACACACCGAAGGTTGGTGTGATGTAGCTAAGCTTCGACCGCTGAAAAGCCGCGCATGTGGTTGTGGATATGACCCTGGACCCATTTAATCATTTCTAGGTTCTCCATATCCTGGCCACGTATCCTTCCATCTGGCTTTCCGAATTATATCAGTGAAGATGGCAAGAACTACTACAACAACCTGATCAACGGTCTACTGGAGAAGGGCATTCAGCCGTTAGTGACTATGTACCATTGGGATTTGCCACAATCCCTGCAGGATCTTGGTAAGGTATACCTGGGCAGGGAGTAGGCTGCAGTCCACCACGCGGGCCCAGCGCTGATTGGGAAGACTCTAAAAATTGAGTTGTGCCGTGGTCAAGTACTTTTAAATTTTAGGTTATAAGCTGTGCTCTTGACATTTCATTTCACTGTTTAATTTGCTTTGGCCGAGTTACAAAACTTGCCAAAAATAAATGTTCAAACATTCAGTCTAAAGACTTCAGTAGGCCTTCTATGACATCTTAAAGCAGAAATTATTCCACTGAGTGAAAGAAATGGTGCTAGACACCCTGTATAGCTCTGTCCCTTTCCCTCACCGGAATAAGTTCTGCTTTAACACGTCATGGTAGGGTAGCAGATCAACGCAACTCTTAGCTTAGGTTTTCGCTTATGCAGGCAACCATTTGAAAACCTTCAATAAATTCAGCTTATCTATTGTTTTTTTTTAACTTTGTTCCGCCTTATAAATATCTCCTGTATCGTGGATGCGTTAACAATCATTTTAAAGTCACCAGCAGACCGGTCAGGCTCCGAACGTTTACCCGTAGGCCATACTGACGGCACGGTTGGCGCAGTGGCTGAGTGATTGACTTTGACGGGTTTGATCCCCGCACGGAATAAATATTTGTATGACCTACAGGTAGTTGTTTCGGGTCTGGCTGTTTGTGTTTAAGTTTAAGTGTTTGTAAACGCACCCACGATACAGGAGAAATTCCTAGTATGGGGCAGTTGCTTTTTTATATAAAAAAATACTAATATTTGTTTTCAGCATTAATTCGCGACACGCAGCGCACTAGCCAATCGCTCATCCACTTCGTCAACTGTGCCGTCATCTAAAATATTACTAGGAACTATAACTTTCAGGTGGCTGGGCCAACCCTCTCATCTCCACTTGGTTCGCGGACTACGCAAGAGTCTTATACTCTCTCTACGCTGACCGCGTAAAGTACTGGCTGACCTTGAACGAGCCTATGGTGATTTGTGATGGTGGGTACGGCAAAATGGCTGCCCCATATCTGGACGATACGAAGATAGGGCTGTATTTGTGCAATAAGCATGTTCTGATGGCCCACGCTGCGGCGTACAGGATCTATGATGAGGAGTTCAGGGATTTGTATCATGGTAAGTGTGAATATATACTACTAGCTGTTCCTCGCGGTTTCACCCATGCTGCTCAGCACCTGTTGGTCGTAGCGTGATGTTATATAGCCTATAGCTTTCCTCAAGAAATGGACTATCCAACACTAAAAGAATTTTTCAATTCGAACCAGTACTTCCTGAGATTAGCGCGTTCAAACAAACAAACAAACAAATTCTTCAGCTTTAAAATATTAGTATAGATTAGTATAGATATGATCCAAAACATGATCCATTCAAGATGATATTCTATGATGGGTCATGTAGGTCTTTTTTTTGGTGCGGGATATCATTAAATAACTTCCTCCGCTATGGACGGAGCGGGGAGGGGGGAGTGTCAGACTTGTACTGACTAAAACCCACCCATGTTCCTTCTGTTGCCCTTTACGTTCCGGGGCCGCGGTATCTCTTTCGAACAACCCGTAACCCCGGCAGGCGGAGGCCCCTCTGTTTTGCTGACATCTCTTTGAGGCGCGCGTGACACACTAACACATGTAGGTCTTATTTGTAACAACTATGCTTGATGAACAAGCCAATGTGATGTGTTTCCGTGATCAATTAATTCAGTCTAATATGACCAGGTAAAAGTCACAGGAATCCGATAGCTTGGAGAAATGTAGGTTACTTTGATATGACAACGCTTGGTGGATTCCTATACCATTAGAGGACATATTTTTGAATGAAATGATGATGATGAAAGTGAACAATGCTGATTTGGTCAATGATAAAAGTTTTTTTCTCTTTGAATCTTTGCAATCCTAAGGCTTACAGTGATACAATCCGCAAACCTGGCAGAGGCCAGGGGTGCGGGTTGTATTTCGAAACAAATTCCAAAAGAATGCATATGGGTGGATTTTACTCAGTAAAGGTCTGACATGATGACACATTGATGATTTCACATACGTAAAAAAAGGCTAACAGCGATTATTTTATTCATTTCTTTTGTGTTCAGGCATGTTGTCGCTGTCCATGATTTTCTTCTGGCTTGAGCCGGAGACACCAGCTGATGTTGAAGCTACGAAACTTGCAATACAACTCTGGGTAAGCTATCCAACATACACTTTTGTTGTTTTATCCGTAACTAACTATGTAATTAATACTTTGAAGCTAAATAAGAATAGTTACAGTACTGATAGCAACATCTGTGTGACTTGTCTCATATAGTTTTTTTTTGCAACGTTTTCTTAATCTTTACAGATTCTTTTTTACCAATTCGTTGTGAATGTGTGGACGTGGTTGGCCTTGTAGATTCTTAGACTTGTTAACTCTTGTTTACGTATGATTTTATTTTACGTTTTGTAAAGTAAGCAATGATTGATTGTCGGGCCTACGCTGTCCTGTCATAATTAAGTACTTACGCTGTAACATAACAACATTGTATACATACGTTGTATTTTGTACCAAATGATTTTAAAAGAGTAACCATGGAGTTTCTTGCCGGTTCTTCTCCATAGGAAACGACCAACACATTTTCTCAACGTATTATAGGTGCCCATGTAGGCCTATGTGAAATAAAATTATTTTGATTTTGAAATGTGACCCCACATTCTGGTTTCGGAATAAGCCGAAATTTAGCATGCATGTTTAGTTTGGATGAAAACACATAGTAAGCAAAATCACATCATGCTTAATCCAATATGGCGGATTACCAAAGATGGCTACTAAAAGGCTTTGTTGAGAAGATTATGAGAAAGCGTTTTTTTCAGTTTTTTAACCATAACATTTGTTAGTGACCAGACCATGGCAATTTAAAAACTTATCAATTGCTAATCCATATTTCTCAGATCCGAGATAATACTAAGCGGCACATGAGTTACTTATCCATATTTTCTAGATCCAAGTAGAACCAGTTACTTGGTCAAATACTAACAATGCAATGACCAATCTTTTACGAATCAATTCGAATAGCTATTATAGTTGCAGGTCCGAGTCTCCACGTTGACATTTCAGCCTATCAATTCATTTTAGGAGGGTAGATATGCCCACGCCATCTACTCCAAAACGGGCGGTTGGCCACCAGAAATCGAAAAGGTGCTGGCAGAAAACAGTAGGAAGGAAGACTATCCGCAACCCAGGTTGCCTCTTTTCACTCCTGAAGAAATTGAATTTGTTAAAGGTGAAGATGTTATTTAATAACTACTAGCTGTTCCACGCGGTTTCACCCACGCTGCTCAGCACCCGTTGGTCGTAGCGTGATGTTATATAGCCTATAGCCTTCCTCAAGAAATGGACTATCCAACACTAAAAGAATTTTCCAATTCCAACCAGTAGTCCCTGAGATTAGCGCGTTCAAACAAAAAAACAAACTCTTCAGTTTTATAATATTAGTATAGATTAAAAAAAAACTAGTTGGCGCCTGCAGCTTCGCCAGAAACAGGATCCTATGTGTTATTCCAGACCATAATCTACCTATGTGTCAGATTTCATAAAGATCCGCTCATCCGTTTTAACGTGAAGGAGTAACATAATATTAGTAAGATAGGTGGCGCCCGCGGCTTCACTCGCGTGAAATCGAAATAAAGTATTCTATGTATACTTCCAGACCATAATCTACGTCTGTGCCAAATTGCATCAAGAGCCGTTATTACGTGAAAGAGTAACAAACATACATACATCCTCACAAACATTCGCATTTATAACATTAGTAGGATATTTCTGCAAAATTGAAGTTAAACAGCCATTTTGAGGTACGTAAGTCTTTTAGGAGATTTTTTGTCAGATAAACAGCCTCTCCATGTAAAATATTAGTATTCAGCTGTATGCGGTTAGACTGGAAGATTACCCCAACAAAATTGGGAAAAGGCTAGACAGAATATATATATTTTTTTCTGTTTTACACCTACCACTGTTCGTCTCTGCATCATCCAAAGGTTGACTGGTAGAAAATGCCTATGGCATTAAGTCCGCCTCTGTACTTTGTGCTTGAAGTGTTAAATAAATAAATGATGAATATACTCCTTCAGGGTGAGAGCCTATGTTTAGAACAGAATCAAAATTGATGACTTCGAAATATTACAGGAACCTACGACTTCTATGCACTTAACCACTACACGACCAGACTGGTGCGTAAAGTTGATCCGGAGAAGGCAGGAGCCTGGCCGTACTACGGGTCCGAAGAGATTGGTGTCTCCATGGTCAACCATCCTGACTGGGATACTGCCGCTGCTGACTGGTTTGGGGCAAGAAATTTTGATACATCATAATGTCAAAATTTTCGTTGGTCTGTCGATCACCCACCCTTCTGCGAGCTTCGAAGGAAACTTGGTATCCTTATTCCTTACTAATATTATAAAAGCGAAAGTGAGTTTGATTGTTTGTTACCTCTTCACGCCTTAATGGCTAAACCGATTTTGATGAATTTTGGTACAGAGATAGTTGGGACCCTGGAGACGAATATAGGCTAATTTTTGTTAAAAAAAGTGAAATATGAGGGAGAAAGAGGGAAAAAAAGGAAAACTTAGCATTGCTATTACAAATCAATAAGGCGCAAGGGCAAAAACTGCAGGTAGCAGGTTAACGCGAGCGAAGCCGCGGGCAAAAGCTAGTAAGATATATGTATGTATGGATATCTTATACCAAGTTCCTTCGAGGCTTGATAAGCACTTTCTGCCTTTGGTCCCGGCCTGTTGGCTATTTATCTTTGACATTCGGAATTCAGAAGCAGAAGGTCTGACAGCCTGTCTTTGCCTGTTTGTGTCGGCCGGATAGTCGCTGCATGAAAAATTATAGATTTTTAACCGCTTTTTAGTCTGGTAACTGAACTCGATATCAATATAGTCTGCTGGGATAGAGACAGCCTAAACAATTATTGAATTAGCCCGAAAATCTGAAAACCTGACAGTAAACTACATGTTTTTTTTAAAAAAAAAAACTTTGCCCTACTCTTGGAATTTCTCCTGTATCGTGGGTGCGTTTACAAACATTCAATCTCACATACACAAACAGCTACACCTGGAACAACTATCTGTAGGTCTTACAAATATTTGTTCCGTGCGGGGATCTAACCCGCGACGCGCAGTTAAGCAATTGACGGCCTGTTGGTCTTGTGGTTAGTGGCCCTGACTGCTGAGCCGGAGGTCGTGGGTTCGATTCTCACCCAGGACAAACTTTGTGTGATGAGCATGATTGTTTGGTCTGTGTCTGGGTGTGATTTATCTATAATATGTATGTATTTATAAATTATATAAATACATACATATTATTTTTATAAGTATGTATATCAGTTGTCTGGTTACCATAACACAAGCTCTGCTTAGCTTGGGATCAGATAGCCGTGTGTGAGTTGTCCCAAGATATTTATTATTTATTTATTTATTATTATTGATCCCGACAACGGAATCTGCTTTCCTAGACACTGATGGAAGTTGAAATTAAATCATTGATTATCTTCACCTTGATCTGCTAATCCATGTGGCTGATACCTAACCACGAGGCTTCTCCCTCCAAACCTTCCAGATATACCCAGAAGGTCTCAGGAAGCAGCTGCACTGGATCAAAGACAATTACGGAGTGAACGACATACTGATAACAGAGAATGGTCTGCCCTCCCTAAGTCCGGAGCTGTACGACTTGCAGCGGCTGGATTTCATTAGAAACAATTTGGAACAGGTAATACTAAGGATGGTTAAAGAATTCATCATCATTTTAGCCCGGAGTCACCCAATGCTTGGTAGGGTTAAGGTCTCGTATTTGATCTGCCAGACCATTTGGTTCCCGACATCAATCATCCAAGTGTCTCTCACTCCGTCTCCCCCATAAAACTGTTGGACCCATCTCAGCCTTATCGATCAGAGAATAAAGACGTGATTTAATTGCTATATTATTTGTGTGTGTAGGTATACTACGCCATAAACGATGGTATCCACGTAATGGGCTATACAGCATGGTCCATGATGGACAACTTTGAATGGACTACAGGGTACATGTATGTATTCTTCTTTGTAAATTATTAAACGTACAAGAATAGGAACAGTTAGCAAGGTATTGTTGGGTAAGTGAAATGCCCACTGGCAGTGGGCAGATGGCTAGGCAGGTTGGATGTTATTAGAGCAGACGATGGATTGAGTGAAGATCGTGACGGTAAGCATATAGGGTCTGTAACAATCAATGAGGACTGGGACAGACTGAGTACGGAATTTGAAATACCGGGTATTGTGGCCTTTAATA
This sequence comes from Ochropleura leucogaster, assembly GCA_958449745.1. NCBI lineage: Eukaryota > Metazoa > Arthropoda > Insecta > Lepidoptera > Noctuidae > Ochropleura > Ochropleura leucogaster. The sequence continues at coordinate 13,604,107 of OY288221.1, read as the reverse complement.
GGCTACAAGTCGATTTTGTCGGATGCATCAGATTCGATGGGCTAGAGTTGGCACGCAGTGGGTGCCAGAAGACGGCCATCGTTGCTAAAGGAAGCCTGGCAAGACGTCTCAGAGACGCTTGTCAGATTGGTTAGAAGGTTACGGGGTAAATCTTTGTCCAGCAGCAGGATAGTACAAGTTAAAACAGAAATGACAAAGTAATGTTTGACGACACGGTTGGCGCAGTGGTTGAGCGATCGACTGCTGCGCTGCGTGTCGCGGGTTCGATTCTCGCACGGAACAAATGTTTGTATGGCCTACAGATAGTTGTTCCGGGTCTGGCTGTTTGTGCATGTGAGTTTAAATGTTTGTATACGCACCCACAATACAGGAGTATTTCCTCGTGTGGGCGTCGCCCACACGACCAACAGTCGAAGCGCAGTCGGGGCGCGGGTGCGTCAGGCGCGTCGCCCACACGACATTTGTAAAGAAAATCTCGTTGCGGCATGCCTCTCATGTGCATGCGTCTCAACTGCACCTCGACTGCTGATCTTGTGGGCGACGCGCCTAATGCGCCCGCGCCTCGACTGCGCCTCGACTGTTGGCCGTATGGGCGACGCGCCTAAGGTTAAGATTTCGTAAATTGTAACTAGTGTATTTATTTATTTAAAAGTGCATATTATCCATTTTTTTATTAACTTATAGATGTTATATTTTCAGTCCAAAGTACGGTCTGTACGCTGTAGACTTCTCCTGCAAAAACCGCACGCGTACGCTGCGGGAGTCGGCGCGATTCTTCGCAAGCGTCACCAAAACACGGTCTGTTCTTCGACACAACCACGAGTTGAATTATGAGTAAATTTTGTTAAGATGTTTAGTAGAAAGTGAGGAGTAAAAAGCCAGTTTTTATTTTATTAAAGGTTGTTTTATTGTTAAGCTTTACTGTTTTTAGGGGTAAGTTATTTACAATAAGTTTACAACTTGCACTCGTGTTGAACGGGTGGGGGGGGGGGGGGGTCGGGAGGATAGACGCACATATTATACGTGATAGGCCTACATAGGTACATAAAAAACGTCGACAAAAGTTACACGGTTCGGGTTGGTTTCCTATGGAGAAAAATCGGCAAGTAACTCCATGGTTACTCTTTTAAAATAATTGGTTATACAATGTTGTTATTACAACGTTACTACATACTCAAGTTTGTCATCATCCCATATTACACCTACATTTCTCCAAATTAACTAAACAATAGATCAAATACTGCTATCCAATGAAAAGACGTTAAAACCTTTAAAACACCCATTTAACTAAACACAGCGTTCACCGTTGTAACCCAACCTTCAATTGTTTTAAAAACTTCAGTATTTTTTTAGAAAGCATTGAATGTCGGTCTGTTATCCCTCTTTCGGGATACTTTCTCTTGTCATTTAATATTCTGGTTTAAAATTAAATTACCATTGAAGTGCGTCCACTTCAACTTGAAGTAAGAGTTGATCTCACTCAGTCAGATTAAAATTCTACGAACGAGGATCTAGGTATTAAGTATTTATCTACTATGTTACTGCTTGCTAAAACGTCAACTTGCTGGTTTTCTTAAATCGTTTGTTTTATGTCCAGATTTTATGATTAGAGGATGCCGCTCGGGTTGATATTAAGGTTAAGACGGTACGTTAGTGTTCCACGCGTGCTTCAAAGAGATGTCAGCAAAGCAGAGAGTCCTGCCATTTCCTCCGCCTGCCGGGGTTGCGGGTTGTTCGAAAGAGATACCGCGGCCCCAGTACGTAAAAGGCAATAGAAGGAACATGGCTGGGTTTCAGTCAGTACAAGACTAACACTCCCCCGCCCCGCGGGGGAAGTTATTTGATGATTTCACATCGGCAAAAATAAAAGAAAGACGCACCTAGGTTGGTCCATAGAATATTGACCACCCATTAAATACCAGGTTTTCTGCGCACGTTTAGCTGTTGGTCCCGGCTGTCATTTGTAGATCTTTGACAGTCATTACAGGTTGTCAGGGGCGCGAAAGCGAAGCGCATGTAACTGAAAGAATGATAGATTTGAATGTTGATGGATGGAGAAGGAGAGGAAATCCAAAGAAAAGATGATATGATACCGAACTGAACGAAGCTGAACTCCATGCTAAGGTATAAAGTTGAAAATGTATTATTGACTGCTGAGCGATAACGATTGTCGTCTGCTGTCGTCTACTGTTTGGCTATAGGCCCTGTTCTTAATATCTTCAGTACCAACTTTTGTCGGTCATTGATCTTGAATGCCTAGGGTTGTAACATTGCAATAAAATGAAAAAATGGAATGTTGAATCACCCTTACTAATATTATAAAAGCGAAAGTGAGTTTGTTTATTTATATTTTTTTTACGTCTTCACGCCTTAAAGTCTAAATCGATTTTAAAGAATTTCGGCACAAATATAGTTGGGATCCTGGAGACGGACATAGGCAATTTTTTTTTTTTTTTTTTTTAAAGTGAAAAATCATGGACAAAGAGGGGAGAAAAGCGAAAACTTAGCGTTGCTATTACAATAAATAAGGCGCAAGGGCAAACACTACAGGTAGCTGCAAATCTGGAAAAGGGAACCGTGTTACCCCGAATTTAACGCGAGCGAAGCCGCGGGCAAAACTAGATGATTATAATCATGTTTTTTTCCCAGTATTCTGTTTCAAACCAACGTACAGACGAAGAGAAAATTATCAGCTTTGTTCCATAAACACAGTTTTAGTTCCATACTAAAAAACAAGCTGCCTCCTATCTTTGATAGAAAATTCTCAAAGGCCTTTTGTAGGATCTGCCCGGCTTGGGCGGAGCACCGCCGTGCCCTCGTAGAGGCGATCGGCGGCGGCGATCTCTCGCGTCCGGCCCTGGTTCAGGCCATGGTCCGGAGCGAGAGGGAATGGGAAGCGGTCACCACCTTCTGCGAAGCAGTAATGCTAGCGAAGGAGGTGGCCGGGCGTTTGAGGGAGAGAACATCTGCCCAACCCAGCCGCCGCGGGAGACGCCCATGGCGCCGGGCGCCGCGAGACGACTTCCGGCCACCGTAGATGCGGGCCTGTGGGCGGTGAGCAATGGGTAGTTCACCGTCCGTCCGTCGATTGACGACAGGCCGTGTCGACGGCGCGTTCGTGTTTCACGCGCGCCTCAAAGAGTGTCAGCAAAGCAGAGGGGCTTGCCAGAGCCTCTGCCTGCCGGGGTTGCGGGTTGTTCGAAAGAGATACCGCGGCCTCGGAATGTAAAGGGCAATAGAAGAAACATGGGTGGGTTTTAGTCAGTACAAGTCTGACATGCCCCCCCGCTCCACCCAGAGCGGGGGAAGTCATTGGATGATTTCCCACCCGAAAAAAAAAAAAAAAAGGCCTTTTGTAGGTGCTTATATCTAAAACTATACAGGGATTGACATTGTGGTGTGAGAAAGGAAATATATGATTTTGGCTATTCAAAAGGCATTATGGAAATGAGGTTGAGTTCCTTGTGGAGGAGGAACACAGTCAAAACATGTGTGTTTAGAATCCATTGCATCACGTTTACAATTCCCGAAGGGTTAAGCAGAAGTGTACCGAACACACATAAAAAAAAACTTTGCTTTTTATTCCTTTCACTTTGCACCTACTATCTTTAACCGACTTCAAAAATAGGAGGAGGTTCTCAATTTGTCGAAATCTTTTAATTATTCTTTATGTATATGTTTATGTTCACCAGAGTCAAAGACGCTTAAACCGATTTGCAATTTATTTTTGTTTGATAAGGTATTCTTCCCAGGTGGTCCCATGTTAATTTTGTTTACATTGCTTAGGTAGTTTATGAGTTATCGTCTATGAATGATACTTTTGTCCCTGTGTCTATATGGATGATCTGCTAATCTTTTAATAATAACAATGGAAAAAAAGATTAATAAAAATATGTGATACTAGCTGTTCCCCACGGTTTCACCCGCGTTGCTCAGCACCTGTTGGTCGTAGCGTGATGTTATATAGCCTATAGCCTTCCTCAAGAAATGGACTATCCAACACTAAAAGAATTTTCCAATTCCAACCAGTAGTCCCTGAGATTAGCGCGTTCAAACAAACAAACAAACAAACTCTTCAGCTTTATAATATTAAGTATAGACTAGTATAGATATCATAAAAGTAAAAAAACTTTTTTGTAAAAAACAAGCGGAAAATAACTTTATTTCCAGAAGTCGGTGTCTTTTGTTAATTTTTTTTTTACAAAAAGAGTATTTTTTTTCTCTGTATTACCCTAGGTTACCATGACCTAAGGTCGACTGTTAGAAAGTGCCTAAGGCATTAAGTTCGACTTTATACAATGTTTTTTACATGTGCCTGAAATTTTAATAATTCAATAATTTATGATACTAAAAATAATTTGTTAGACTTTAGAATGTGAAATTACTTAGGTTCCCTTTTTTTGCAATGCAGTGTATTCATAAATATGTAGGTATATTTAAAAACTACCAAATAATGAATCTATAAAAACTTTAATTTAATTCTACTTACTAAACTATTACTTATAGGTCGCCATATAACTTTGAAGATAAACCGGGCCAGTGACAAGATTTATAGGTATTTCACTAATACACTTAAGGGACTCTAAAAAGTAGGGTTCCGAAATGTACGGCCTAATAAAGAAACATGTAAACATTTAGTGGAAACTAGTGGAGTTTCGGTGTTGCCAGGATGTAGGATAAAATGCGAAAATAAAATCTAATATATAAAATTCTCGTGTCACAGTTTTCGTTCCCATACTCTTCCGAAACGGCTGGACCGATTTAAACGAAATTTTGTGTACATATCGGGTAGGTCTGAGAATCGGCCAACATCTATTTTTCATACCAACAACATCTAAGTGAGCAGCGGGTAAAACCGCTGGGCACAGCTAGTGATAATATAAGAACAACATTTTTAACAAAAACCGGCCAGTTGCGAGTCGGACGTGCACACCGAGAGTTCCGTACAAATTTGCGATATAAACGGCCATTTCTTTTGACTGTGTATACTTAGAAGGTGGCTTCACAACTCCAAGGCACCACAGACTTGAGTATATTTCATTTTAGTTTAAATTTCAACTTGATGTTTCCACGCATGCCCGATATAAAGGGTCGTGACAGACAGACAGACGGACAAAAAAGTAATTTTATAAGGGTTCCAATTTTCGTAAATTTTGCATTTTTACAACTGCAAGTGTACAGCTAGAATAGAGGTATAGAGGAAACTCGGTACATATCTACAGGATGGTTACTTACCTGCGGACTAATCTAAGTGCCGATTAATTTAAAGATCAACGCGATCTCTCGCGTCCGACCCTCGTGCAGTACATGGTCCGAAACGAGAGGGAATGGGGAGCGGTCACTTCCTTCTGCGTAGCAGTCATGCTAGCAAAGGAGGTGGCCGAGCGTTTGAGGGAGAGAACCTCGAACAAACCCAGCCACCACGGGAGATGCCCCGGGCGTCGGGCGCCTCAAGACGACTCCCGGCTACCGTAGATACGGGCCTGTGGACGGTGAGCCAATGGGTAGCTCACCGTCCGTCCGTCCGTCTCTACGCGCGCCTCAAAAGGATGTCACCAAAGCAGAGGGTCCTGCCAAGGCCACCGCCTGCCGGGGTTGCGGTTTGTTCGAAAGAGATAGCGCAGCCCCAGAACATAAAGGGCAAAGGAAGGAACACTTGTGGGTTTTAGTCCATAAAATATGACACTGCCTCCCGCCCAGAGCAGGGAGGTTATTTGACGATCGATGACGGAAAAAAAAATGGGGTTGGGATTTAAAAAATCCCATCCTAGTGATTTTCACGTTAATATGTATAGATTTGACATTGAGCCACTATCTGATCTCCACAACTAATTTAGAATTACATATTTTATAAATATTACTATACTCCTTGGTAAGACTGGTTGTTAGACTATCGAGCTTACCTGTAAGGAGTGTCAAAAATCTACAAATGACACCTGGGACCAACGGGTTAACGTGCTTTCTCCGGTACAGAGGACACTCGTTTTACGGACTTTACTCCGGACCAATCTAGGCAAGTGCCGCTCAACTTACACATCAACCCGAGTGACTGTCATTGTTTACCCACGACGCTCCACAATTTACAAATAACTTCACTCCAAAATATACTATTTTTAAAATATCCCTCTAAACTGGCAACACTGAAACTAAACACTTGTAACACGATCAACATCCCGGAACACATAAACAAGCTGTTCAGGGTTTAAGAGATTTATTAGAACATCAGCATTCGATTTATTTGAACATCGTTTTGACCGCTGTGCGTCTTGTGTTGAACATATATCACTGAGATAACTATTTATTATACTATTTTCGCTGTAGCTTGGTACGGGTGACATTAGATTACATTATACTAGCGACCCGTCCCAGCTTCGCACGGGTGTTACAAATCTTTGAAAATCCCCACTTTCTCTACTACAATATGTATGTATTATACATAAAAACCTTCCTCTTGAATCACTCTATCTATTAAAAAAAACCGCATCAAAATCCGTGGCGTAGTTTCAAAGATTTAAGCATACAAAGGGACATAGGGACAGAGAAAACGACTTTGTTTTATACTATGTAGTGAAGATACTAGCTGTGCCCAGCGGTTTCACCCGCTGTTCACTTAGGGGTATGAAAAATAGATGTTGGTCGATTCTCAGACCTACCCGATATGTACACAAAATTTCGTTTAAATCGGTCCAGCCGTTTCGGAGGAGTATGGGAACGAAAACTGTGACACGAGAATCTATACTAATATTATAAAGCTGAAGAGTTTGTTTGTTTGATTGTTTGTTTGAACGCGCTAATCTCAGGGACTACTGGTTGGAATTGGAAAATTCTTTTCAAATCAAATCAAATCAAATCAAATCATTTATTTCAATTAGACCATTACAGGCACTTTTGAATGTCAAGAAACAAAATGAATCTACAGTCCCGGTCACAAGGCATAATAACTTGTGAAAGTACTGCAGTTGCCCATTCCAAAGCGTTGATCTCTATGGAGAAGAATGGGCAAGAAACTCCATGGACACTCTTTTAAATTCTAATATTTTTACAAAATAGTATTTACATCATTCGTGTTGAGATTATACAAATATGTGAGAACGATGTAGAAAGACGTGCACAGTAAGAGCGTCCAGAGTAAATAAAAAACAAAATTCAATTTAAATCTAAATAAATTAAAAATGACCGTGGTAGTTAAAAAATGACCAGTCCCAACTGACAGCGCCCGTTCACGAACATGACGTATGGATCAGCCCCATTCAGCTCGACCATTTTGAAGGGAGCTAAATGACCCGACACACCCGCCACCATCAGCGAGACATTTAAGTGAGCATGACACTATTAACCACCAGGGCTTCGTCAAGTCAATGATAATACATAGCACTCACATATGGGCTTAATAATTATACAATACTAGAGAATTGATTCTATACATTGCAAAGATAGTCTTACAATCTTCTGCAGCTTCCACTATAGCTTCGGATACTTATTAATGAGTTTACCCCTATGCTTGAGGAGCAGGACCAGCATTGAGCCAAGCATTTTTATCATCAATATAATCCCCCAACTTATAATATGCTTGCCTACATAGTGTGCGTTTAATACAAGATTTAAATTTCGTTTCATTCAGTTGAAGAATGTGGGGAGGTATTTTATTGTAGCATTCTCTCTCACTAGCATACTCTTTCACTAAAAAGATGCGAGTTTTTCCTGACATACATGATGTTTTCATAAAATATATTGACAAGGTACTGTCATGATGTTAATATCCTTAAACTGTTCCCTTAAAGAATCTCGCCTACGTAGGTTATATATGGCTCTAATGGCTCTTTTCTGCAGAATAAATATAGACTCGATGTCTGCAGCCCGTCCCCAAAGTAAAATACCGTATGACATTATACTATGAAAATAACTAAAATAGACTAGTCTCGCGGTATCTACATCAGTAAACTGACGGATTTTTCTAACAGCATATGCTGCTGAACTAAGGCGTCCTGCAAGAGATGTTATATGCGGACCCCATTGCAGCTTTGAATCGAGTGTTATTCCCAAGAAAACAGTTTTTTCGACAAATTCTAGTTTCTCCTGATTCAATACTATGTCACACTCACTGTTTTTGACATTTGGTAGAGCAAATCTTATATATCTTATATCTCACTTCGTTTTTTTCCCATTTAATACTAAATTATTAGCGGTAAACCAATTATGTACCAGCATTAGGGCATTATTTACGTCGTCAGGATTTGTGGCACGTCTGTTTATCTTAAATATTAAAGAGGTATCGTCAGCAAACAACACCATTTGTGGTTGGTTTTTAAATAAATGGGGTAGATCGTTAATATATACTAAAAAGAGGAAGGGACCTAATATCGATCCTTGTGGTACACCCATCTTTACATTTAAACCCATTGAATTGACACCATTTATTTGTACTTGCTGCTGTCTATCATTTAAATACGATTTTACTAAACTAAGGGCAAGTTTCCCTAGGCCGTAATGTTCAAGTTTTAAGAGAAGGGTTTCGTGGTTCACGCAATCAAATGCTTTTGAGAGGTCACAAAAGATCCCTATGGCATCCTGTTCCTCTTCCCACGCAGTAAATATGTGTTTTAATAGGGTGACACCGGCGTCAGTGGTACAACGTCCTTTGGTGAAACCATACTGCTTTTCATGTAATATTTTATTGGTGTTAAAGTGGTTGAGCATTTGGTTAAGCATTACCTTTTCAAACACCTTGCTGAAAACCGGCAAAACGGATACGGGTCTATAATTATTGGTGTCTTTACTGTCCCCAGATTTGAAAAGCGGTATTACCTTGCTGTATTTCATAAGGTCCGGGAAGATTCCTTGGTCCACACACAAATTAAATATTAAGGCTAAGTACGGTGCTATAGTCTCAATGATAGCTTGACAAACTTTAATTGACAATCCCCAAAGGTCTTCGGTTAATTTGATTTTTATTTGTTTAAAAGCTTTAATGACTACAGTGGGGATAGATATTTTAGTGTTGGATAGTCCATTTCTTGAGGAAGGCTATAGGCTATATAACATCACGCTACGACCAACGGGTGCTGAGCAGCGTGGGTGAAACCGCGTGGAACAGCTAGTTATAAGATATGTTTAGTGCTTCATAGTAGTACATCCCATCACTAAACATGTCTGTGGGTAGTCTTATACGGCTATGATATTCAGGGTAAAGCCTTAAGGCTGAAACCGTTAAACGGGCGTCCACGACGATTTATGTGAAGGACCCTCTTACAGGTACCTAAAGAGTTCATTCGCTTGGCTTTATATGACAGACCGACAATGCATTTTTAAAATACTCTTTCTCTGTCGAAAGACATTTTCACAAGCTTTCAAGATGTCACGAGTTCGATCCCCGCACGGATCAAATATTTGTATCACCTACAGGTAGTTGTTTCGGGTCTGGCTGTTTGTGTGTGTGAGTTTAGATGTTTGTAAACGCAACCACGATACAGGAGAAATTCCTAGTGTGGGGCAACGTTTAAAAAAAATGCAAAAAATCGTCGCATAGGTCATTTTAATTTCGTAGGTTACACTGGAGTTTGAACCTTAAGTAAGTTGTTTAGATAATAGAATATGCTGCGAGTCACGACGATGCGACTTGAGATGCAGTCTAAACGATTGGCCACCGGACCAACTAGTCCGGAGTCTGGATATTGAACATTGGCGAATAATGCACTGACATTATCCGATAAAATCGTCGTCCAGCGACCGGTCCAATCTTCTTGATTCACCGGAGTGATGGTGCTTGATGAAAACAAGGGATGCGCGCTTCATTTGACTTCAGATAACGTAATACTACGACAGACACAAGAAATGTTCTGTTCTTCTGAGGTCATGAACCGTGGTGTCTCAAATCAAAATCGAATCATTTATTTTTGTTAACATAGGTAATTGCTACATAGATGTTTTCGTATATAATAAGATCCTCAATATTCTACCGTCGTATGGGAATGCAAATAATATTATATTCCAAATTTAAAAGAAAAGTTATATATATCCGTAACTAAAAGTTTCCCAGGTATGGGTTAGAACAAAAAAATACTCTATAGGCCTGGAGACCTTTTTATTGCGGTTGGGAAATATTCAAATGGAGGGTGTCAGACTTACTGACTAAAACTGACTGTTTACTACAATAATGCGTTCCGGGTGCTCATGGGGCTGCCGCGCCACTGCAGCGCCTCCACAATGTTCGTGACAGCTAACATAAACGGCTTTGCGGCCATGATAAGCAAACGGTGCGCTTCTATCATGCGCCGTACGCGCGACAATCCCAAGACCATTCTGAACGCGCTGGCTGCCCGGTGAGACTCCGATGCTGGCTCGCTGGATACGGCTGCACGCAATCGTATAGTAATATGCTACCATCATCGAGAAGTCCACCCGGACCTGCCACTTACTGTTTATTAATTAAATAATTATTATTACTAACACTAGTCTCTAATTTCGTAATTGTACTAACAAATATCGATGTAATCGTAAGATGAATCTGAAATAAATGATTATTTATTTATTAAAATATACCCATGATCCTTCTTTTACCCTATATGTTCCGGGACCGCGGTATCTCTTTCGAACAACCCACAACCCCGGCAGGCAGTGGCCCTGGCAGGCCCTCTGCTTTGCTGATATCTTTTTGAGGCGCGCGTGGAATATGAACGCGCCGTCGACATGGCCTGTCGTCATTAGACAGACGGACCGTGGGAACTTTCGCTAAGGGTTTTAACTATTACACTTTGTATTTACATTGAACAAGTGTATTACCTAGATTTGACTAGTGACTAGACTAGTGGTTAGAGTCCCTGACTGCTGAGCCGGAGGTCGTGGGTTCGATTCCCACCCAGGACAAACTTTGTGTGCTGAGCATGATTGTTTGTTCTGTGTCTGGGTGTGATTTATCTAAAATATGTATGTATTTATAAATTATATAAGTATGTATATCAGTTGTCTGGTTACCATAACACAAGCTCTGCTTAGCTTGGGATCAGATAGCCGTGCGTGAGTTGTCCCAAGATATTTATATTTTATATAGATGTCCTAGATCTTAGTCTCTTCAGAGCCTATTTTCATTTGAATCTACCTTCGCAAATACGGGGTTATATCATACGCTTCGCAGAGTGGATTGAGTGAGTGCACCGCAGCGTCGCGGTTATTCCGGGATAGAACGTAGGTAGTGCTACGATTACACCGGGATAGGACGTGGGTAGCGCTACCCCGGGATGAAACGTACATCTCTATTAGTACCGGGTCAACGATGCTTGTAACTTTCATTTGGTAGGGATAGCATAGAACACATAATTTTTTTAATCAATAATCTTAATAATTAAAACAAAGTCGGCTTTTTTCGAACAATTAACTAATCCCAACCTGTATATATATTATCTAATATTATAAATGCGAATGTATGTGTGGATGGATGTACGGATGTTACTCTTTCACGCCAAAAAGCTAGCAAAGCAAAAACCTAGCAAGCCTACCCTACCTACCAAAGCGTCCTCAAAAGTTGTTTCAAACTTACCACTTAATAGTTATTCTTTTATTCAGCACGGAGATAGATCCAGACGGTCTAGAGTTATCATTTTAACCTTTGTGCCAAATTTCATCAAAATCCATTCAGCCGTTTTGACGTGAAAAAGTAACAAACATCCATCAAAACATTCGCATTTATAATATTAAGTAGGATTTCACAATACTTGTTAAAATTTCGCAAAACTCAGTATGAATCTACCCAGCTCACTAAATTTTATAACAACTTTATTGAACACACGACGGCACATCAACCTATACAAAACCATTTTAACCTGATCTCTCTACTACGGTGTGCGATCCGTAGTAGAGAAATCAGGTTATAATAGTTTACAATAGGTTGACCTGCCGTCGTGTTACAACACCTACATTCTATGCGAATAAATCATTTCATCTATATTTTTTATAACCCAGCATTCTGACCATATCTACTAAACAATATTGAAAAAGACTGCACCCAACTGTATTTGCTAACGGTACTCGTCGTCAATTATAAATGGACGAGTTGAATGCTGCTCCGACAAGTCAATCATTTGTTAATACTACCTTCTCTCTTTCGCGTTTATAATACTTATTACTAGATTCCGCCCGCGACTTTGTCCGCGTGGCCCAATTACTAAGGGCCACCGCTTACTTTAACCCGCGTGATGATCGAAAGGAAATGTCTTTCTCTCTCCTATTCTTCCCCTTTTCTCCACCTTTTCTCACTTTTTAGCCTATGCCCGTCTCTAGGGTTCCAACTATCTCTGTACTAAAATTCTTTAAAATCGGTTTGGCCATTTAGGCGTGAAGACGTAACAAACAAAGAAACTCACTTTCGCTTTTATAATATTAGTAAGATTAATATTCATAAAGTAGGAAGTAGAATAGTAGGTAGGTAAGTACTCCCTTAGTACGCCGTGTCGACGGCGCGTTAGTGTTCCACGCGCGCCTCAAACAGATGTCAGCAAAGCAGAGGGGCTTGCCAGGGCCACTGCCTGCCGGGGTTGCGGGTTGTTCGAAAGAGATACCGAAGCCCCGGAAAATAAAGGGCAATATAAGGAACATAAGTGGGTTTTAGTCAGTACAAGTCTGACACACCACTCTGGCAGAAATCAATCTTCTGACGGAAATCAAAATCAAAATCATTTATTTCAAGTAGGCCAGTTACAGACACTTTTGAACTGTCGAAACATAGACAACAATAAAAATGAAACTACAGTCCCAGTCACAAGGAATAATAAGTGTGAAAGTACTGTAGTTGCCCATTCCAAAGTGTAGATCTCTATGGAGAAGAATGGGCAAGAAACTCCATGGACACTCTTTCAAATCAGAATATTGTTACAAAACCTTGGTAGGAGCAAAACTTTGAACACAGTATCGCTATTTGACGGCCAGAATAGACAAACAAATATAGAACTTATAATATTATATTATTAGATCTGTATTTGTTTCCTCACAGCGAGATGTCTTCGAGATATTTCAATAAGGTAAAATATGAATACCGTCGTCCCGCTATGACAACTGAGGACTGCTTATAATATTGTGAACATATCCAGTTATTTAATATGAATAATAGCTAGGAAAGTTTTGTGAATGCGAAACAATATGTTGACTTATAAAATCTAAGAAATATAGACACTAGATTTTGCCCGCGGCTTCGCTCGCGCTAAATTTGGGGTAACACAGTTCCCTTACAGCGCTTTATTTATTGTAATAGCAATGCTAAGTTTTCCCCTTTCTTCCCTCTTTCTACCTCATATCTTAATCTTTTTTTGTTTTTTAAATAGCCTATGCCGACTATGATACGTCTTCACGCCTAAATGACAACCGATTTGGATAAATTTTGGTACAGAGACAGTTGAGACCCTGGAGACGGACATAGGCATAGTTTTTTAAAAGTGGGAAATGTGGGAAGAAAAGGGAAAACTTAGCTTTGCTATTACAATCAATAAGGCGCAAGAGTAAAAACTACAGGTAGCAGGTACCTGCAAATCAGGAAAGGGGAACTGTGTTACCTACAAGTAGGCACTGTATGTAGTCATAAATCACAGCTATCACTGTATGTAATAAATCCAAAAACGATATAGCAGGGAGCAGGTGAACATTACTTATCCATCAATTTTAATCCCCAAAACTTTTACTGTTAAGACGAAATTAATTGCTCAAATTTAGAAAGTTTGCTGTTTTTTCCCAAGACTGGCAGTTTTCACACCTGATACTTGTACTTAACCACAAACCAACCAACCTCACCGAAGACGGTCCGGGCGTCGGGTGCGACGAGACGACTCCCGGCCACCGTAGACGCGGGTTTGTGCACGGTGAGCAATGGGTAGCTCACTGTCCGTCCGTTTAGGGACGAGTGTTGCACGCGCGCCTCAAAGAGATGTCAGCAAAGCGGAGGGGGCTGTCAAAGTACTACCTGCCAGGGTTATGGGTTGTTCGAAAGAAACACTGTGGCTCTGGAACATAAAGAGCAAAAGAAGGAACAGGGATGGCTTTTAGTTACTAAAAGTCTGACTCTTAAAGTTATTTGATGCTTGCAATTATAACAACAGAGTACTGTAAGCGTGTGGAAGATGTAGAAGGTCCGTGTTTGTATTTAATTAAAATAAAGCGCAAATAATCGTTTAAGAATTATAATGTTTAAATCATCCAATTTACAACTCACACATCAGAGAGAAAAACCTATTCTAGATGTTTGAAAACGACATGAGTATTCGAACGCTATGCTCTATCAGCCAGCATTGCTTAGGTTAAATAAAACCTCTTACATGAGCTACGCCCACCCTTATGAATAAAAGGATCAACGTAGATCTTAAGTGAAACTTAACTTTTATTCATTAAGTTCGAATACTCAAGGACTTACCTATCCCTAGGCCAGAACTCCTACCTATGGGGGAATATAAAATAGGCACGCCTCTGGAGAGGTAATTTCAATACAATGACCGGTATAAAATAATGTGTCACTCCATTTAAAGTTATAATAGTTTAACATGAACTTGTGCTAACGTGCACTTAATAAATCTTTAATCAAAGTATTGAAATTTTGTCGCAGCAAAACCCCGAAAGGCAACGATACGTACCCCTAAACAAATATATGATAAGCTCATATATACCCAGATGGGGTTGAAAAATAAAATTAAACTGTACATCATAATCTTTAACTCCATCGGACGCGATTGAGTCTCAAGGAAGAAAAGAAGATAAGGTCCAATTTACCTACATCTCTTTCCATTTCAGGTTATTCATTGCATTCAATAAAAAAAAAAAATATTAGCAGTCCATATTGACTGAACTGTCGGACTTCAATCATCAGCTTTACCAATTGTGTCAACTCAACACACTTTACCAAGGCTATACCTCTTAATTGTAAAGTTGGTTTCACTGAAGATTGAGTGTTGTTCCTCCCTTCCCATGTAAGAGGTTTTATTTATTCTCAAGACAACATATGGAATGCTAGTATAGCATCCCGGCTTGGTTTGTCTATAATTTGAGACTGAACTCTTCGTTGACGTCTTTTTAAGACTTAGTATAAAACGCTTGTTTCTGGGGATACAACGGAACTCACGAGCCCTTTTAACAGTTACTTTTTCGCGAACATGATTCTTTAAAATTTTGACCACCGTTGTAGTCTTTAAATATGTGTTTTGTTCAACCATTATATTAATTTTATTGTTTACATCATCGCCTAAAAGACACGAAGAATGTAAGTCTAGAACAAGATCTTTGTCATCGTCCCCCGACTTTGAAATGATAATATCGTCTGATACCGAGAATACATTCTTATTTTCCTTTACTTCGGCCGACAATGTAAATTTTTCATTCTCCTCATTTTTGGAAAATTGAATGTCAATAGTATGATCATCAACGATGTTATTTTTATTGTTTAAACCTTCGTCTTGATCAATCTTTGGCATAAACACAATATCGCACTGTTCTGGTATTAAATTAGAAGTAATAACAGGATTGATCTGACCCGATTTATGATCTTCTGTATCATGTTCCTTCGCAAATACTTCCATCGGCTCCTCCTCATCACCGTTGGCGTTGCTCTCTGGGCAGCTAGGCTCAACATCATCGTTGACGTCGACATCAATAGTGCTGCGGTTTAGGCAGCTGGGCTCATCAACTTCGATATTATAATGGAGGCAGCTTTCCTCATCAAAATTATGGTCATCTAGGCTTGAGCTAGAATTTATAAACGTATTATCCTCTGTCTCTAGTACCTTTTTGTGTTCACATTCCCTTTGTGGTTCATGTGAAACTTCCTCCACTTGTACAAAACTTAAAATCTTCCTTTTAGGGTGGCATTTACACCCGAACTCCACTCTTAGTTCGTCACATATTGACGAAAAACTCATACCTTCGTGGTATGTAAAGTTATAAAAATAACGGGCTGCACCCTGTAAAAATCCTCCTAATATGAGCGCATAATCGCTCTCTCGCCATTCATTTTCGGCAGCAATCAGTGTGAAACTGATAATAAACTTCTCTAGACACTCTCTATTGGATGTGCCTGAGAAAAAGCACATATCAAGAGCCATTTCGCTCTGCTCATAAAAATACAATTAATAAAAACCACTTAGCTTCTTTGTCAGGCGATTTCGCTGCGCCTATATACTTGCCATTTGTTTCTTGGCTCTCTCTACTAATATAAAACTCTGCTTGGCTTACGAGAGGTACATTTATTCCATAATTTTGGGGGCTAAAAGAAAAAATCTTCGCACAATATTTGCTTTGTGCACGCGTAATTTGACATTAAAATATTTTGTGTTTTGCGCCTCCACCAAATGTAAGCGTGTGGAAGATGTAGAAGGTCCGTGTTTGTATTTAATTAAAATAAAGCGCAAATAATCGTTTAAGAATTATAATGTTTAAATCATCCAATTTACAACTCACACATCAGAGAGAAAAACCTATTCTAGATGTTTGAAAACGACATGAGTATTCGAACGCTATGCTCTATCAGCCAGCATTGCTTAGGTTAAATAAAACCTCTTACAGTACCTCATAATGCGTGTACGAAGTAATTATTAACTCTGGGATCTAAAGCATTGTATACCCTTCATACAACTCCAATGTTGAGAGCAACTTTGTAAGCCTGTACTTAGTGTAACAAAACAAACCTTGTGAAAAAGTTGGAATTTTTACCTCCAATATCTCTATAGCTAGAAAATTCCAAGATACGGTCCAAAACAAAAAAAAAAACGCACTAACGGGGACAACATGTGCCTTAAGGCTCCTTTTTTACGGGTTTGCAGGTTGTTTGAAGGAGATAGCTCCGGAACATAAAGGTCAAAAGAAGGAACATGGATGGGTTCTAGTCAGTACAAGCCTGACACTCCCCCCGCTTTGCCCAGAGCGGAGGAGTTTTTTGATGTTTTCCCATCCGCAAGAAATAAACAAAGGATCTTACACCTATTAAATACTGTTACCGCGTGGCTGTCATTTGCAGATCTTTAACAGCAGAAGGGCTACTATGACATCTTATAGCAATTCTTATTCCACTGAGTGAAAGAGATGGTGCTAGACACCCTGTATAGCTCTGTCTCTTTCCCTCAGCGGAATAAGAATTGCTTTAAGCGGTCATAGTAGGGCTACAGTTCCAAACAGTCAGTTGCCCGCAAGTTTGACAACTAGTCTTACCATGAAGTAATGTATTAGCCAGTTGTTTCAAATAGGCAGTCACTCGATATAAATACTGGTAGTCAGCTGAATCCGGTAACACTGAAAGCCAACCTACATAGTTTGGAATGGCTTGACAAATGATGATCTGTTTCAGAAGATCCGAATTCAGTCCTCTTGGTTTTCAGCCTACCATGAGATCCTACTATAAAATTCAGCCAATAGTCAGTTCCTCGTTCAGTCAGTCGGGTGCACGTTCTGGCGACTCAGTGGCTGCTTGCGTTCCGCATAGGTAATCGAATGTAGCTGTGTGTAGTCATGTATTAGTACAGGATTTGTCGTAGCTTAGAGCGATGCTATACTATCCTACAGGAAAAGAGACACTTTTAATTAAGCTTTATTATTTTCCTTACATTTATTTCTGTTTTTTTAATAAACGTTGCCTGACGTTTACAAACATTTAAACACATACACAAACAGCCAGACCTGAAACAACTATTAGTAGGCCATACAAATATTGGTTACGTGCGAGAATCAAACCCGCGACACCCAGCGCAGCAGTCGATCGCTCAGCCACTGCGCCAACCGTGTCGTCCTTAATTATAAGTCCAGGTTTCCTCACGATGTTCTCCCTCACCGATGTCAGTGATATTCTAGATTAACTTAGATGTACTTGGATGTTGGATTATTCCCCGGGTTGCGGGTTATTCCGAGGTTGCAGGTTGTCAAAAAAGAAACCAGCCCCGGAACATAAAGGACAACAGAAGGGACATGGGTGGGTTTTAGTCAGTACAAGTCTGACACTTTTGATGATTTACTATCCACAAAAATAAAGTAGTATTATTCACTTCTAAATTAGCATTAACGTTTGAAGGTCACAGGACCTCTATCCTTAGCTAACCTAACTAGAATATAGATTGTAGGTATTCTAACTAGACTAGTATCTAGCTGAAATGTCAACGTAGAGGCTCAGTCCGGCAACTATTGTAGCTTCTCGAATTGATTCCTAGGAGATTGGTCATTGCATTGAAATTAGTATCTGACCAAGTAACTGGTTTAACATGGATCTAGAAAATATGGATAAGTAACTGGAGTATCGCTTGGTTTCAACTTGGATCTGAGAAATATGGATACGATTGATCTAAGTTTTTAAACCGGCATGGTCGCTAACTTTAATTTTATGGTACAAATATTATATTAATTATTGCATTTTGTCCGTATAGACTTCGTTTGAATGTATTTGTAAATGTTTATGATGCTTTGCATGTTTAATGTTTATATTTTTGTTATTTTGTGTTGTCGTCGTAATTTGCGACAAATGAATATTTTTTCTTTCTATCTTTTTTCTTTTTTTCAGCAAAGTCTTTCATTTGAAACCCATATCATGGGAATGTTTATAAAGGGGAACTAGTCCGCCATCTTTGGGGAGTTCGCCATATTGGATTAAGAATGTTTTTTTTTTTAAGAATTCTTTGCTCACCATGCACTGTTATCTAAACTTAACATGTATGCAAAAATCTGGGAAATTGGAAAAATATATAATATAATTTAAGTTAAACTTGACTCATTTATCAGTAGATCAGATTTAACTTTTTTTACATAGTTTTGCGTGAACTTAATAAAAGTGTGTTCAAAATAAATCAGATCAAGTTAAGTTTATCCGTGGCACTTGTAACATTACTAACACATGTAAAATATCCCGATTTTAGTGTCATTGATAATGCTCGTAATAATTATTGTTGTATTGTCCGTATGGATTGAGAGTAATGTCTCATAATATCTCAATGCGGATACCACAAATATTGGGTAGTTTATAGGCCCAATACAAAATGGATTAACTGTACTCTAAGTTTGGTTTACATTACCGACCTAAATTCAATTTAAACGTAGAAATATACACGACTAGTTTAAGCCCGCAGCTTCGCTCGCGTTAAATTCGGTAAAACACAGTACCTGCTACGCTAAGTTTTCCCCTTTTCTTCCCTGGTTCTACCTCATAGCCAACTATAGCTTATGTCCGTCTCCTGGTCCCCAACTATCTCTGTACCAAAATTCATCAAAATTGGTTTAGCCATTAAAGCGTGAAGAGGTTACAGGCAAAAAAACTCACTTTCGCTTTTATAATATTAGTAAGGATTGGTGAAGAAAAAACCGCGAATAAATCCGAGTAACATTCATTAACTAACAAAAAGTCAAGCGTTTCATGAAGTGTGACAATTCGAACGATAATTCAATCAAAGTCAATATTACCTCCATTGTATTCAAAATTTAAAACAATTTAAACTTTATATAAAACAATGTCCAAATCATTTCTCCTGATTACAAAATTAATATTTCAATTAAAAACTTCCTTTACAATCAGTATCATTTAAAACAATAACTTCAAAATATCAATTATGAAACGCACCGAATTTAGTTAACCAAGATACCAAATTCAAAATTCGAAAGTTGTCCAAGTTCTAATTTTGAAAAAGGTTCTGTTCTATATTCAAACTGAATACGCTGTTTTAATTGGCGGCGATTCATTTTGGCGGGGAGACCGTTATTTTAGAGCAATTGAATTATTAATTCCGTTTGGGAATGGGCTCGCCATGATGATAATGGTCGGTATGACCACAGTGTAAAGACAACCAGTAAACCTGTTATGCCTTTTTACTATAATAATTAATAGATATTGTAATGAGGCATAGTTTGTAAAACGTGTAAGGAAATGTATGCGGAACGCCTTTGCAAAGGCGCCATGACGCCTCAGTTTTCCACGCGCCCGTCAATGGGACGTCAGCAAAGCAGAGGGCCCTGCCAGGGCCACCGCCTGCTGGATTGCGGGTTGTTCTAAAGCAGGGGTCGGCAACCCGCGGCCCGCGGGCCGCATGCGGCCCGCGGACGTCTTCCTTGCGGCCCGTGAATGTTATACAAATAAGTTTAATTATTACCAAAATCAACGCATTAAGTAAGCGCGCCTTTTAACCCCTCTGCTTGGCAACACTTTGAAATGTGTCATACTAGCTGATAATATCAGAGCTCCTTCTATGAATCCAAAAAATCCAAATGCCATCTGATTTTGACGAGTTGAAAAAGTTTGCTAAGCAGTTCATTACAATTTTTTAATTGTCAATAATAGAAAAAATAAATATGCATCTTACAGATGAGCATTTGAACACTATAGCCTACTAACACTACAGCCAAAAATACCACCCCGGGTCCCAATGGCTTGCACGGCAAAGCCTGGGTCCTGGCCTTAGAGGCTCTCGGGCCCCGACTACTAGGACTCCTAAGATGCTTGCATGCTTGGAGAGGGGCCAGTTCCCACTTCGTTGGAAGACGGGGAAGCTGGTCCTCATACCTAATCCGGGGCGCCTTGCGGACTCTCCGTCCGCATTCCGGCTTATAGTGGTCGCCGAGATGGGCAAGCTCTTTCAAAGAGTAATTGCAAACCGCCTCGTCGGGCACCTTGTGGGGACGGGGCGGGATCTTGCGGAGCACCAGTATGGTTTCTGCGGGAGGCGCTCGATGCCATCATGCATCTACCCCGGTCGCTCTGAAGAGTGGAACCGGCGAGACATGTCGTGCGGTGTCGCACAGAAATCGGCCTTCGGGCCGTTCCTCCTCTCCGCCTCACTCCTCGAAACAATGACAGGGTTGCGATAGTCGCGAAGAGGATCCGGCTACTGGGTCCTGAGGTGGCATTGCACAAATCCGAGGACATGGTCTTTTATGGCCGCAGGAATACGCCACCGTCGGGATCCCAGCTGATGGCGTGAGGGGTTCGCATCGGTGTCGGGTCGACGATGAAGTTCCTGGGAATCGTCCTCGACAGCCGGTGGAATTTCGTGGAGCACTTCCGGCGGCGGCGATCTCTCGCGTCCGGCCCTGGTTTAATCCATAGTCCGGAGTGAGAGGGATATGAAGCGGTCACCTCCTTCTGCGAAGCAGTAATGCTAGCAAAGGAGTTGGCCGGGCGTTTGAGGGAGAGAACCTCAAACCAGCCCAGCCGCCGCGGGAGTCGCCCCGGGCACCCGGCGCCGCGAGACGACTCCCGGCCACCGTAGATGCGAGCCTGCGGACGCAATGCTCACCGTTCGTCCGTCTATTGAGGACCGGCCGTGTCGACGTCAGCAAAGCAGAGGGGCCTGCCGGGTTTGCAGGTTGTTCGAAAGAGATACCGCGGCCGCGGAACACAAAGGGCAATAGAAGGAACATGGGTCGGTTTTAGTCAGTACAAATCTGACACACCCCCCGCTCCGCCCAGAGCGGCGGAAGTTATTTGATGATTTCCCACCCCAAGAACAAAAAAAAGTATTACGTGTACGAATTAAATTCCCTATGTTTTAACAATTTTCAATGGCATTATTTTTTATGGAATATGACCAATTATAATGAGCAGGTATATTGGGCTTCTTGGGTTAATGCGAGTAAAATGACTGCGGCCCGCCTTTAGTTTAATTTGTCACCTTGCGGCCCTTGCTTGCCAAGAGGTTGCCGACCGCTGTTCTAAAGAGATACAGCGTCCCCGGAACGTAAAGGGAAAAAGAAGGAAGTCGGGTGAGTTATATAGAAATCATAAAATAATTTCTCTGCTCCACCCACAGCGGGGGAAGTTTTTTATCGGTAAAACAGCCTTTGACCAACAGTGGGACAAAAACAGTTAACTAAAAAATAAAAATATATTTTAGTTTGATGTAAGGGGATAATCTTTGGAACTGATTTGTTTCCAAAATTGTTTTTATTTGTGGGAAGCTACATTATCCTTAAATGTCTAAATAGATATAGAACTACCCAGTGTGAAATTTTTGACTATTATGAGAGCAATGCCAAGGACATGAACTAGTGTGACATGGTTTCATGTCACACTAGTGAGAGTAATATAAATGTGTAAGTATGAGAGTAACTTTTTTTTTGTGTGCACACACATTTACACACGTAACCACAAGTACCCTGTATACTTAAGCATTCGAATTTAGTATTCGAATACCTCAAAAGTAAAAACGAAAACCTTATACGATCACTTTGTTGTCCATCTGTCTGTCAAGACCATTTATCTCGGGAACGCGTCGAGATATTAAGTTGAAATTAAAACCATGTACCTGTGGCTCTGAGCTGTAAAAGTCAGTCAATCTTTAAGTCTACGCATTCAAAAGATATGGACATAGAAATCCGTTGATCTCTATGTCTATAATGGGCAACTACAGTACTTTCACAAGTTGTTATGTCTTGTGACCGGGACTGTAGCTTTAACATTTTGTTTTTTTGACATTCAAAAGTGCCTGTAATGGTCTAAATTGAAATAAATGATTTTGATTTCGATTTGATGGCGGTTTATGTTGCAAGTTTGTACGGAATCTACCGTTTTTTTTGGTATTGGAAATCACCAAATTACTTTCCACGCTGTGGGGAATAGTGTTAGAATTGTGGTGGTTTAAGAACTTTATTATTTCTCATAAAGAATTAACAATAAATTCACTTACTGAGAAACTAAATTTAAATATAAATATCAGGGTAGTAGAGCGTACAAAAGTCTATGTTCTTAGAAAAAATAACAAATGTGAGGGTATGCGATCACAGTACCAATATTATTTGTATACTTGGTCACAAATTACCAAGCAAACACAGATCCAAACTAAAGTTAGTTAAACGTTTTACTAGATGTGGCAATACATGGCAACGTACTAATTAATTAAGTTGTTTTTTATTTTAAATTATTATTTGCTCATTATGTACGATTTCAGTAATTTTTTAAAACAAGGCATAGTTTTTGCTTCTTTTATAGGCATCGGTATTTTATTGTACATATTGACACCTTCAAATTGGATATTCTTTTTGCCATAGTTCACTGTTCTAGGTGGACGCGTAACTAGGTGATTGTGGTTTCGGAGTTTGATTTTTTGCACCTGATGTTTTTTTGTGAAATTTAATGTTGTATGAATCTCTTTATGTAATATTTTGCGAATGAGTATACACGTATAGTACATATATGTTTGTGAAATGTTCATTATTTTTGTATCATTATATATTTTCTGAGATGATGTTCTAAAATTGTAATTGAATAATATTTTAATTAATCTGTTTTGTGCTATTTGTAATGGTTCTAGATTAGATTTAGCTGCGGTCCCCCAAATTTCTATAAGGTAGTCAATATGTGGTTTAACTAAGGAATTATAAATTATGTATCGGACTTTCTGTGGAAGACATTTATTTATGCTGAAAAGAGCTCCTGAGAGTGATAACAGTTTACATCTTATTTTCTCTATGTGAGGCTTCCAATTCAGGTAGCTATCTAAAATTAAACCTAGGTATTTCTCTTTAGTTTTCTTCTGAATTAGTTGATCATTTATTTTGAGATGAATATTTTCGCTGATTTTTTTATTTTTAGGGGCGAACACAACATAGTTGGTTTTCGTAGTATTGATGGTGAGAACGTTAGATTGAAACCATTCACTAAGCGCGTTTAGATCGTCTTGAATATGAGGTGTCATAGCTTCGATTGAATTCCCAAAATAGAAAAGACTTGTGTCATCTGCGTAAAGTGAGATGTCCCCCTTAAGACCTATCTGGGATATACTATTTATGTAAACCAGGAACAAAAGCGGTCCCAAAATTGATCCCTGGGGAACACCGAAAGAGATAGTGTGTGACCTACTTTGATATTGTCCTATTTTCACTATCTGTTTGCGATTTTGCACATATGACTCAAAAATTTGGAGTGCTTTGCCTGTAATACCAATGTCAGATAATTTTTTTAATAAAAGATGTGGGCTGATTGTATCAAAAGCTTTTTTGAGGTCGATGAAAATACCCAAAGCTGATTGCTTTTGATCAATTTTGTTTTTAATTTTTGTTATAAGATCAATGGTGGCCGAGAGTGTATTCGAATGAGGTCTAAATCCATATTGTTTTTTATATAAAAAGTTTTTTGATTTAAGGAATGTTTCCAAACGGTTATATAAAATTTTTTCAAATATTTTTGAGACAACAGGAAGCACAGATATAGGGCGGTAGTTACAGGGATCAGACTTACTTCCAGATTTATGAATTGGGATCACTTTAGCTATTTTTAAGCTATCAGGAAAGACACCTTTATCCAAACAATTATTTATACACGTTGTAAGTTCATGGACTATTAATTTTTTAACACATATAAGAGACTTCGTACTTATGCCATCAATGCCAGAACTAGTATTTGGATCTAAACTGTCAATAATTTTAATTATTTCATCCGTGGTTGCTGGTACTAAACAATCTAGTTCCGCTGAGTCACTTACTACAAGTTGTTGATCAAGATTTCTGTTTATCTTTGCAGTAATCAGATTTGCAAGTGATGAACCAATGGTCGAAAAGTAAGAATTGAACCTTTCACATATGTCCTTTTGATCTGTGATAAGACCAGTATCAGATTCGAGCTTCTCTGGTCCAGTCTTTTCTGTTATTTTATTTTTTGATAAATCGTTTATTAGTTTCCACATTTTTCGAGGTTTTTTCATATTGTTCTTAAAACATTTGTAGTAATATATATTTTTGGTCATTTGTATGTTGTAGGTTACTTTAGCTTTAGATTTTTCGTATTCTGTTTTTAACTTAGCGTCTGTTATGTTTGATTTATGTTTTTGCCATAGTATGTTCCGGTTGTTTATATCATTTAATATTTCTTTCTTAATCCAGTCTTGTCGTGGAGGGTTCAAAACTTTTGTTTTCTTAATTCTGCTCTCTAATAAACAAGATTGTAGTTTGCCAGCCAATCTCTCATAAAGGGGTTCTTCATCATTTGTTTTTTGTATAGTGGTTTCAAAACATTTATACAGAGTTGAGTAGTCCAATGCCGTGTATTCCACTTTAACAAGAGGGGGAGGGTCATATCGTTTGATTTCCAGAAATATTTGCTTATGATCTGACATTGCAGAGTCAATTATGGCGATGTGAAAGTCATTGTCCTGCAGGTTGGAGGAGACATGATCTAGTATGGTTTTAGTTGAATTTGTTTCTCGGGTACAATATTGATGATCTATTTTGTTTAAGATTTTAAAGTTGCTTTCTTTCAATGTGTTCTTGTAGTTACGTATGGCTTTGTCTGGGTTTAGTAAGTCTAGATTAAAATCACCAAATACTATTGCTCTCTTCTTCTTCTGTAATTGTTGCGAATAAATTTTAAGGAAGTTGTTCATGTTGTTTTTATCTGGTTTATATATAGCACCAATGCTCAGGGAAAACTTTTTCACATAAACCCAGAGGTAATGAGTGTCTTCTACACAGTTTTCTTCTAATTGATGGTGTTTTAGATTATTGTGAACGAATATTGAGACTCCACCTCCTCTTTTATTTTGTCTAAAGTTGTAGTAGTGGGAGTAACATGGTATTTGAAGTCTCCTTACCTCTTCTTCACTTTTGATCCATGTCTCCGTAAGAATAATAATATGTGTTGTTTCTTGTAAGGATGCAATTATGCATTGTAGCTCATCAAATTTTCCCGGCTTAACAATACTGCGAGCATTGGCATAAAAACATTTCAGGGACTTTTTTGTCAAGACAATATCAGTGTAATTATTTGTGATTTGATATGTTATTCTTTCTGAGCAGGAAGTTAGTTTTTTGAAGTGGTTGTTAATACAGTGGTGGGAGGGTGCTCAGCTGATGAAATTATTTTTGGCACTCCTTTTATATACTTTATAATGAGGTTATGTTCACCCGAAGCAGTGCGTTTTTGCAGTTCTTCTTTCAAGTTTTGTACATATTTTCGCTGGAACGGGGTTTGGTCAGAGTAAATTTTTATGTTTTCGAAGTCCAAATTATTTCTGTTGCGTAATATAGTTTTAGCTGTTTCGTCGGATGAAAAACATACTTTGATTGAGCGGGACTGTTCAGGCTTATATTTTCCGAGACGTATAACTTTCACAGGCTGGGGACAATCAATATAGGCAAGTTTCATTATTCTTGTAATTTCTACCTTATCGTGGTCTTGACGTTCGGTCGTTGATTTGTGTTTAGGTTCAGCTATACCAGAAACAACAACATTTTTGGCTCGTATTTTTCGTTCTTGAATTTCGGAGAGAAACTCTTCATAACTCTCGTTCGTATGGTTTGAAGACGATGTCGGCATACATTTGAGGTTGTTGACTTCTGCTTCTAACAGTATAACTTTTTTTTCTGTATTTGCATGAACAGTTGTTATATCATTAAGTTTATTTTTAATCGTTAAATTTTCTGTGATAAGGTTTTCAATGGTTTTACTGATATTGCCCACTTCATTCTTTATTGCAGTTACATCCTTACAAAGTTTGTCGTAATTTTCTGCTTGGTCATTTTTGGAGGTCTTTAAGAGCAACATCATTTCGGACATTTGTTTTCGCATTTCTGACAGCTCAGTTTTTAACAAGTCGTCATCATAAGTTAACTTACGTTTTAAATTACGATAAGTAATCTGTGGAGTAATATGACTTTCAGATAAATTGGGTTGAGAACCTCCAAGTTTTTCGCCGTTGCCACTTCCAGGCGGTGAGCGTACTAAATTCATTGTATATCCGTGTTCAGTAAGTACTTACGTGAATAGTACAACGCACCTCTAACGTGAAGAATACAAAGAAATATAGTGCTATCTTTGTTGCTCGCACAGGGCTCGACACTTGAGAGATGTCACGGTAAAATATGTTTTGAATCGATTGTTTAAGGTTGTTAATCACTTCGCGAGAACTTATTAAGTTTTTAAAATAATTTGCGACACGTCTGCTCTGTACGCTCGACTGCGAGCTTGCTGAAAATTAGAATTTACTGATAAAAACCCACCCATGTTCCTCCTATAGTCTTTTATGTTCCGGGGCCGCGGTATCTCTTTCGAACAAACTTGCAGTTTAACGAACGAACAGAACAGAACGAACTGGCATTAGCTCCTAGTTGAACTAGGGTCGGCAGACTTAACCACGTAAGTCAAAATGTCATACTTTTCAAGAACAGCAAAAAACTAAATTAAAAAATAATGTTAAACTCTTTTTTACATTTTATTGATTTATTAAGGTTTAAAAAATAATGCTAACATGCAGTATAAACTTCAGTAAATATAAAAATAATAAACAGTCTTTTTCGTGACTTATATTATTAAGAACAGCTATGTTATACCTATACCTAAATATTTAACTATGACATAAGTGTATGAGAACAGTGTAATTGTATAAAAAAAAACAAATAAAAAAGGTGTAAATTAATTTCTCTCTTACGATACGATATCTAAGCAAATAAGTATAATAAAGTCCAAGTAAAATAAATATATTATTCATCGTCCTCACTATCTACAATATCGGGGTCGGTGTTTCGTAAATCGTTTGCAGTAGGCAAATCTCTGTAACAGCTATGGAAGACATCAGGTATTAAGGAAAGTAAAGAAATTAAATCGTCTTTTTTTTCCTTGGATATCGTTAATGGTTGTAACGATATTATGGGAATACTATCAGGTGCAACAGAACCTCTTCTTTTCAAACTAAATTTAAAAAATTGTGTGTCTTCTTCTAAGTTATTTTTGTATGAAATTACTCCAAATTCATTGTCATAGCGCATCCATCTTTTATCGAGCCATTTAAATTGTTGTCCATCTACGTCTTTGTGTCTTAATACTAACGGACCCTTTAGCAATGAAGAGAAGTCAAAAAAATCGGTGTTCTTCATTTCAACCACTTCAAATTTTTTGCTGCTTGATCTTATCAATTGTATCCAATCGTGCGGGTGATAGATTTGTAGTTCGGTTTTTTTCTTTTTGTTTTCTATAATCCCATGGTCAGTATCAACTTCTAAATGGCTGTGACCGGGAATCATAAATTTGTGGTCAATAATGGCTATGTTATGTTTTTGCAAAGCCCAGGTAAACATTGAACTTACATGAGAGTTTCTGTTCTGGCCTCCACATGTATCTGAATAAAATATAACGTGTTTTGTGTTCTCGGGAAGATATGTTTGGAGGTGCTTATAAAGGCAAGAGGCTATCTGATTAGCTCCTCTTGCAGCAATGGTTTCATACCATATGTAGCATACAGCTTTGCCGGTTTTGTTATCATGAACTGTTAAATTAAACGTCCACAGTTGACGTTTGTAAAACGCTACAGACGAACTTAGTGCTAGAGTCGGTAAACATTGCTGCAAATCAAAAGTGTACACTTGGACAGACCCGTCAATCTTACACATTTGTGTATCAGTTTTCTTGCGTTCGTACGCTTGATCAGCAGCAGCCTTGTGCTCATTATGTTGAGCAACTAATTCAGCTGTGGCCTGACTATCCTGTGAAAGCTGAATTTTCATTTTGTATTTATCACACGTATAACATGTATCGACACGAGGTTTTTTAAAAGATAATCCTAATTTATGGAACTCTTGGCTGTAAATTTTTATTGACGGCGGGTCATCTCGATTTGCACAAAATAGACTGTACATCTTATTAATGCTTAAATGAGAAGGCAAATATTTCTTCGATGTACTCTTCCTGGTGTAATGGCTTTCATAAGATGGAAATGACAAAATATGTTCCTTTATTACTTGCCTCTTTTCATCTGAGAATTTGTGTTTTGGGATGCTTTTTCCGCGTTTATCATCCATTTGAGTACCACCTAATGACGAACGTTTTTTCAAAGCAACAGATTTTATGAAATTTTCACTTTCACCCAAAGATTTAAGTAAACATCCCCGACAGATAGGCTCACGCTTTCCGTGAATTAATAAAAAATATTTATAGGTCTTTGTCCGACATTTCTGACGGTCAGGATCTAGTGTTCGTCGTCTTTGAGTAGATTTTTCTTGTATCTCCATTAATGAAGCCATATACGTGGATCTTTTGAGATATGTCCCCATTCGCCAATATTCTTCAAAAATGGCCTGCCTGTCTATTAACGGTATGCGCTCCTTACATTGCATTCGACAAATTGAAAGCTCTGTCATTTTGCGGCTAGCAATCACTTTTCCTTTTAATGTTTTATAAGAGAGACCTGTGTTTCGTTTCGCTTGCTTTTCTTGTTTCTTAACTCGGATACTTTTTTTTGGAGATGCACGAATAGTTGATGTTGTAACGGAGCTATGGGGAATCTCTTCGGGTGCATCTTCTATAGTGGATTCGTTACTAGTACTCGATGAAACTGCTGCTGTGTCTGAGAGTACATAATGTGGATCCTGGACCGAGTCGTCACTTGAAAATTCAATAGCTTGAGTAACAAACACGTTACCAATATATCCTGACGACGTTGAAGGCATGGGCTCATCTTGCATTGTTGGTCTTCTAAGTCTCTGGTCATTCTGATCACCTAAAAAATAACATTGTATTAGAACAACATATGAATTCACAGGGCCATAACGTAGGGCAATGAAACATTAGTATTTTAGTTAGTTTCTAATGAAACTAAAAAAAATAGGAAATGCAAACATATTATCATCTCATGGTACTATTTTTGATTTCAAAAAGTTCTTAGACTTACCTTGAGTAGATGGAGATTTTAACACCATCTCGACTAATTTCTTTCCTCGGCGAGTATCCATATTGAGCATTAAAATTGTATTTTGTTTAAATAAGTCAAACCAAACCAAACTTTTGAATGATCGTATCACTACTGATTGAAATTATGTCCCACGTTTCGAATGACTCGCACTTCAGTGTGTTTAGTCAATAAATTATATTTTTAATGACCTACCCTCAAGCTAGCAATTCGATAACGTCACCCACTTGACATTCCTAATCACATAAGTCACGAGAGATCGTCTTATCAAGTACAAAAATCGAATGCGACCGTTTGACATAAGTCGACTTATGTTGTTTATAATATCGTAAGATATGAAGAGAATAATAAGGTTCACAAGGTACGCATTAGAGTTTAAATTGTAATGACCGGCTGTGACTTATATGCTTTAGTCGGTCGATGTATTATTTTTTTTTGATGTTGTTGGTATCATAATAACAAAAAGCATTTTTTTGACTTATGTGGTTTAGTCTGCCGACCCTAGTACTGTATATGTTAATATGTGTACTGTGGTGTTGTGGTTTGAAGCCCTTACTGCGATGTTGACTGATTATTGTTTTGTCTCCTGTTGGTATTCTTAATTCAAGAGTTGTTTGGCTTCCTTAACGTTGTTAATATCATCATTTTCCTGCCCTTGTCCCATTCTATTCGTGGTCGGTGCAATACGTTTTCTTCTTCCATTCTCCCCTATCAGACGTCACGGCATCATTTAATCCTTTCTCCTTCATATCATTCCTTACACAATCCATCCATCTTTTCTTTGGCTTTCCTCTCGCTCTCCGTCCATCACTCTTTTAGCCACATGTCCTTCATGACCTCAATATCACTATCCATTGTTAATATCATGAATAGCGATAAAGCAGAGTTGTAAAATAGTATACTCACATTTCGCTAGTTATGTATAAGTATCTACTATTTAGCAGGGGCGCGACTATTTTCATCAAAGACGGCACGGTTGGCGCAGTGGCTGAGCGATCGACTGCTGAGCTGTGTGTCGTGGGTTCCCGCACGGAACTAATATTTGTGTGACCTGCAGGTAATTGTTTCGAGTCTAGTTGTTTGTGTATGTGAGTTTAAATATTTGTAAATGCAGCCACGATACAGGAGTACTAGTGTGGAGAAAGCTTATTTTTTTTTAAAAAAAAAGTTCTTATAGAAGTTCAACGTTTCTAAAATTCCTTTTTTATCAATGGTTGGTGAGCTTATTCATATTTATTTGCATTCCATAATGTGAAAGGATGTTACATGAGTCTTGTAGCTAAAGTACAATTTTATGATGGAATGTAAGGGTGTGCCCTTACATTCCATCATAAAATTGTACTTTAACAACATAATCCTTACTTTTTTAATATTTTAAAGTGAAAATGAGTTTGTCCCGATTTTGATGAATTTTGGTACAGAGATAGTTGGGACCCTAAGAGACGGAAATTGACTATTTTAAAAAAAAAAGTGTGAGAAAGAGGGAGAAAAGGCTTTGCAATTACAATCAATAAGGCGCAAGGGCAAAAACTACAGGTAGCAGGTACCTGCAAATCAGGAAAGGGGAACTGTGTTACCCCGAATATAACGCGAGCCAAACCGCGGGCAAAAGGTAGTAATTTATAAAAAATAAAATAGATTAGATTAATGCTTCCGAAGTCTTGATGATGATGAAGGTTAATTCGCCTTAAAAATAATCTAAAATATAAAATTCTCGTGTCACAGTTTTCGTTCCCATACTCCTCCGAAACGGCTGGACCGATTCAAACGAAACTTTGTGTACATATCGGGTAGGTCTGAGAATCGGCCAACATCTATTTTTCAAACCCCTAAGTGGGCAGCGGGTGAAACAGCTGGGCACAGCTAGTTGACAATATAATATTCTTAATTGTATTGATAGTGGTCAAACGCGAGCCTATAAATAATAAAAAAAAAAAAGTATTGAATGATTTAACAAACGTTTGAGCGAGCTTAAATTTTACTTATTGTGAACGTGAATGAGCCAATAGTTTTAAATCACTTTGAACAAACTCATTTTTGACAATTCTTTTTTTTAGTCTGCAAACCTCTTTGATATAAGTATTTTAGTCTTTGAATCATCGAATATAAACTACTGGTAAATTGATTCTGCTCTTTGATCTTAACTGTCACCCAAATGTCAGCAGCAACATGAATAAAAATGGAAAACATACGAAAAAATTATAAAACCATAAAATAAAATTTCCATCCCTTACAAAAACAAAACCAAATAGGTCCATTGCAAATTTGTCAATAGTAATTGTTTAAATTGATACGATTCAGTAAGATGGGTAAGCCACCATACGTTTTTACCGATTCAGAAACTGAAGATACAAATTCGTGCAGCTCTATAGACAATAAGGCGAAAAAGAAGTTTTCGTAAGTTTTCATATTTAATTTTTAATAAACTCTCGGTCAGTGGGTAGCCTTAGGGGCGGATCTCTACTCTCTCTACTTTTAGAGCGGATATTAGGAATATTTAATTTCTAATATATAAAATTCTCGTGTCACAATATGTAATGTTTGTTCCCATACTCCTCCGAAACGGCTCGACCGATTCTTATGTTTTTTTTGTGCATATTCAGTAAGTCTCGAGAGTCGTATACTATCTATCTTGCAACCCCTAAGTGATAAGGGTGGTAAGCAGCGGGTGAAACCGCTGGGTATAGCTAGTTTTCATATAAAAAATTGATATCGGATGTTTTAGATTTTGACACGCTAATGCTCCCTGACAAGCGGGCGCATGACACTTAGACATAATGATTTGTTACCAAATAGTAACAAGTATTGGATTAGGATGTCTTTCGTCTTGTACCGTGTATCATTCTATTTAAATATTTTTGATTACGTGGCAATGCGTTCACTTTTGTAAAAGTTGGATGGAGGTGCACCATGAGGCACTGCCCCAAGGGCTGCCGCGGCAAATCACCGCTCAGCGGATAAATCTCCAGTGCGATGTCATGGTGGCATGGAAAGATAGTCTCATTTAAGGTCCAGGAAATAATCTTAGTCAACTTACTACTATGCAGATTATTGTCTGCGATGGAATTTTTAGGAAAGTACCACTCAGATTTACGTGGACCTGTCCAGTCGTTGCAAAACTCTTAACACTAGGAGCTCAACGACATGACGAACATTATCAAAGGATAATAGAAAAAAAAAACATGATGTTTTATTATGTTCCCTCCTGTGTAGACATAAACTATTAAGTTAAACAATAACGCAAAAAAATCAGGATCGGTCGATATGGCGAAACTTGGTGCCGGCCAAGGCAAAGTATATATATGTCTTTGGACTGCAATGATATCCTTACTAATATTATAAAAGCGAAAGTGAGTTTGTTTGTTTGTTACCTCTTCATTCTTTAATGGCTAAACCGATTTTGATGAATTTTGGTACAGAGATAGTTGGAAACCAGGAGACTCACATAGGCTATTTTTTTTAAATAGTGGGATGTGAGGGAGAAAGAGGGAAGAAAAGGGAAACCCTAGCGTTGCTATTACAAATCAATTAGGCGCAAGGGGAACCGTGTTACCCCGAATTTAACGCGAGCGAAGCCGCGGGCAAAAGCTAGTTCCTCTATAACCCTGAGTTATGGTTCCAGCATCCTCAAATACACAAACGGAAATGTAAAGAAGAAGAAATGCAGGATTCACAGCAAATCGGAACCTGACGATTCTGACTACCGAAGCAGATCAAGCAGGAGTCGAAGCAACCAGCGAGTGAGATACAAGCTGCCCGGCATACTAAAGAAAACCAACAACGACAGCAATAGAGAAAGTCAGTTAACTTTTCAACTCATTTCTGTTAACCTCACCAGTAAAAATGACAAAAATCTTAGAAATTTATTGACCAATTTCCCGGATTTCAATGCAGCTAAATTTTGCATACATGTTTAGTTAAAATGACTCACGGTCTGGTCAGCTAAGTAAACCTCATTCCGTGGACACGGAGGCCGCCATATTGGATTTTGGACCAATATGGTGGACTCCCAAATGTCTGACTAGTTGTTTATTTATGCATACCGATGACATGGGTATCTAATGAAAGTGTTTGTTGAGAAGAATTCGAGAAAGTGTGTTTTTAAGTTTTAAAACTGTTTTTTTTATTTAATCAAAGGCACTATAACGGCTGCTCCCTGTTGGTTTAGGCTACCTATAGTGCCATGTACAAGGAGGATAATAATCAGCCCATATATTGTATACTGTTAGGAAACAGACTCCTTTTCTGTGACACTGAGTGGGCAGTAATCTACCACCCTGTTCGGGTTTGTGGATGTATGTTCATTTGACATCTATTTTTAGTGGTGGTTAGACCACTGAATGAACATGATCAAACCGCGAAAGTTAGTCAACATGTTGCAAAATTCTGAAAGTAGTCTCGATATATTTAAACAGTCGTATGATATAAAAGCGCGGTGCCCCCTGGTACAGCCAACTATACTATACTTATAAGGGGACGCCATCAACTATAAAACAATGTGTAGTAACGAAATACACATTTTAGGCGCGTGGCCCACACGACCAACAGTCGAGGCGTAGTCGGGGCGCGGGCGCGTAGGGGCGCATCGCCCACACGACATTTGTAAATAAAATCTCGTTGCGGCGTGCCTCTTATGTTTCTGCGCCTTAACTGCACCTCGACTGTTAGTCGTGTGGGCGACGCGCCTTAGATTATTGATGTTAACTATAAACATCCTCCTTTCAGCTTCCGAAGACGAGGAGGACATCGAGCCATTCGTGCCTCCGCGTCCCCAGGATAGGTACCTGGTGGGGACGGTCCCCCGGCCTGCAGGGGCCAAGCCCGGCAGAGGGGGCGGCCTTGCTATCATCGTGAAGAAGAATATTAGCGTGAGTATTGTATTGTGTGGCTTTTGATACTGGGGCTAGTTGAAAACCATATTGGCACATTTTTTGCCTTTTTTTTTGCCCCCGCTCGGGGTGGGCGGGGTGAGTGTCAGACTTGTACTGTCTAAATCCCACCCATGTTCTATATGTGGAATACTAACGCGCCGTCGTCACGGCCTGTCGTCACCGCGATATCTCTTTCGAACAAACAGCAACCCCGGACTCTATTGACACTGTGACTCAGTCTGGGAAGAATCTAACCTCTATATTGCATTAATATTTGTAGACATAAGATCAATGAGTCAAGAGTTTTTTGAAGCTCTCCGGCCAAATTTGGGCCCAATGGCAATATGCTGGGCTTATTTGACAGTTGACAAAGTGGGGGTGGACTATAAATCTATTTGTCTGCCCAACTTAACTATTTTGTTAGCAAACGAGCAAGCGACGGTACTGTAAGATATGCGCTGAATTACTTCAATAAAAGCACATTTAATACTTTAAGGGGAACTGTGCTACCCCAAATTTACCGCGAAGGAATTCGCGGTAAATTTGGGGTAGCACAGTTCTCCTTTACTGATTTACAGGTACCTGCTATCGGTAGTTTTTGCCCTTGCGCCTTATTGATTTCTAATAGCAAAGCTAAGATTTTCCTTTTCTTCCCTCTTTCCCTCATATCCAACTTAAAAAAAAGCCTAGCCTATGTCCGTCTCCAGGGTCCTAACTATCTCTGTACCAAAATTTATCAAAATCGGTTTAGCCATTCAGGCGTGAAGACGCAACAAACAAACACACTTTCGCTTTTATAATATTAGTAACGATTTTAAAGATACCTCTCACACTTCCTACGCCATTTCTAGTCTCTGCTTCTCTCGTTCTTTATTTAAAACAATTTGAGTATTGGAACGTCAAAGCCAACCAGCCAGTATTGGTTAAGGTATAAAACCTCCTACAGCACCTATTTTAATGTTAGCAATTGATATTCACAGCGCCCTTATGTTGTGGCAATACTGGTGGTTTTCATAGCGCAAGTTAGCATATCTAATGGATGTTTGTCGAATTCAGCCAAGTCTGTCAGACAATTTTTCAACTGGCAATCCGGTTTTAATTCAGATAAGTGGCAATGGTGTAAACAAACTCGTTAACGTGAAACATACGATCTGCTTGTGGTGAATTTCACGCTGGATGGCGTTGCAGTCAACCGTGTTAGTTTACTTGTTACTTAGCTTCCGCCCGCGACTTTGTCCGTGTGGCTAAGTAACTCTGGGCTAACGCTAACTTAAACTCGCGTCATAATCGAAAAAAGAAAATATCTTTTTCTCCCTTATTTTTCCCTCTTTCTCAAAATGGTTTCATTTTTTGCTAGCCTATGTCCGTCTCCAGGGTCCCAACTATCTCTGTACCAAAATTCATCAAAATCGGTTTAGCCATTTTGGCGTGAAGACGTAACAAACAAACTCACTTTCGCTTTTATAATTTTAGTAAGGATTAATATTATAAATGCGAATGTGTGTATGGATGTATATAAGTTTGTTGCTCTTTCACGCAAAAACTACTGAATAGATATTGATGAAAGTTCACAATCATATAGCTTACATATCAAAATAACACAGGCATTCATAAAGATATATTGTACCTATATTCTATCACCACGCAAGTGAAACCGCGGGGAGCAGCAGCAGATATTTTATTTGCATAAATGCATGTGTGTGCATACAATTGCATGTAAGATGTTTTTGTAGTCATATATTTTTAAACTAGCTTTTGCCCGCGGCTTCGCTCGCGTTAAATTCGTGGTAACACAGTTCCCCTTGCGCCTTATTGATTTGTAATAGCAACGCTAAGTTTTCCCTTTTCTTCCGTCTTTCTCACTCACATCCCACTTTTTTTTAAATGATTAGCCTATGTCCGTCTCCTGGTTCCCAAATATCTCTGTACCAAAATTCATCAAAATCGGTTTAGCCATTAAAGCGTGAAGAGGTAACAAACAAAGAAACTCACTTTCGCTTTTACAATATTAGTAACGATTTTTAAATTAGCAGAAATATTCCTCAAATTGTTTAAATAAATTTACCTTTTAACAAAATAACCATACGATAGAGAAGAAGAATGACCTTTGAAATTCCATTTAAGACAAAGCGAAGTTTCAAGAAACTAGGTACATCGTATTCTGAGGCACCCAGATGCCTCGAGGCATTCACTGCACTGACTGTAGACTTAAAGACAAAGCTAGTTTTCAATACGACGGAATTTTTGAAAGCACGATA
Organism: Ochropleura leucogaster; assembly: GCA_958449745.1. Lineage (NCBI taxonomy): Eukaryota > Metazoa > Arthropoda > Insecta > Lepidoptera > Noctuidae > Ochropleura > Ochropleura leucogaster. Next base: position 13,567,378 of record OY288221.1, on the reverse strand, counting down.
GTTGAAAGGTTTGGTTGGATATGTTCACCGATTTTCTATATTTCTGTTGTTATACGGTTCATGTTCTTTTGTATTGTTTTATGAGATTAAACCCCGAATACTGAAACGTCACTCAAAATGTGAGGGCTGCTTAACATTTGAGCAGCTCTTAAACTTTAGATTTTGTATGGTCAAACATCACTTCTGAGTCTCTGTTAAATTTAAGTGGGACTTAAATTTTGAGTGACGTTTCAGTATTCGGGGGTGAGAATGTGACTACTAAGCCGCCTGTGATACAGGTTTAACTTAACCTAGTACAGGCATCGAAATTTTGTTATACCAACATTATTTCTAGGATTTAAATTGTATTTATAGTGCCAATTGTTCGAACTTTGAATAAATATATTCTATTTTATTCTATATTCTAAGCGTGGTGTTAGATTCCCGGATAGGACAGTCTGATAATTTCAGGGCAAATTCTTACCGGGAAACGATAAGGATTTATTTCTTGTTATCTAATACAAGCTTCTTCGGCTTCGCTCGCGTTAAACACGGGGTAACACAGTTCCCCTTTCCTGATTTGCAGGTATCTGCTTCCTGTAGTTTTTGCCCTTGCGCCTTATTTTCGTTTAATAGCAAAGCTAAGTTTTCCCTTTTCTTCTCCCTTTCTTCATCAAATCTCACTTTAAAAAAAAATTGCCTGTATGTCCGTCTCCAACTATCTCTGTACCAAAATTCATCAAAAGCTATTTAGGTGTGAAGACGTAACAAACAAACAAACAAACTCACTTTCGCTTTTATAATATTAGTAAGGATTTAAATTGTCGCGTCGCGGTGTTTGTAACTAAACTCCTCCGAAACGGTTGGCCCAATTTGTATGAAATTTTGTGTGCATATCGGGTAGGTCCGAGAATCGGACCACTTCTGTTTTTCATACCCCAGCAGCGAGTGAATCCGCTGGGCATACTAATACAAAAAGCAGTACAGTAAAATATAGATAAGAGGTGAAATATGGGTAATTTACATATCAGTATCAGAATAAAGGCATAGTCTAGACATTGGTAGGATAAAAAATGAGGTTATGTTATCCTTACTACGTTAGTATTATATTATCTGTGTCCTTACTAATATTATAAAAGCAAAAGTGAGTTTGTTACGTCTTCACGCCTAAATGGCCAAACCGATTTTGTTGAATTTTGTTACAGAGATAGTTGGGACCCTGGAGAGACGAAAAACGATTTTTTTAAAGTGAGATAAAGCGGAAAAAGAGGGATGAAATGGGAGAGAAAGATATTTTACGAACATCACGCGGGTTAAAATGAGCGTTAGCCTAAAGTAACTAAGCCATGCCGACGAAGTCGCGGGCGGATGCTAGTTAATATTATAAACGCGAAATTTTTTGAGGATGTTTGTCACGCAAAAACGACAGAACGAATTGGGATGAAATTTCTCACACAGGTAGTGTATGGATTAACACATTCGCTAGTTTTAATCCTGTTACTATGTTCTGTTAGAATACATTTCGAGGTACACATGAGCGAAACCACGGGCAACAGTTAGTGTTTAATAAAACAGAATGTCATTGAAAGGGTAGATATTATTATGAAACATAAAACAGGCGAATCTAAGCACGTATCATTTTTAAAACCTCTAAAAAGTCTGAAAGTCCAGTAAACATTAATTTTATTCCCTCACGTAAACATAGATTATATATACTCTAAAATAAAATACAGAAAGCTCTAGAAACATTTTTAAATCCACCTCTATCACAGTTTACACTCATCCCCACACAGTTTAGAGGTGTGACTACGTTCTTCCCGCTAATATTGTTCTCTGGGGACCAACTAACTGGGACGTGTAGTCTGGGGGCACCTCTAGAGATATCACATAATTCACTTTTATTATAACAGATAGCAATTGATTTTTCACCTAAGCAGCTCAAACATGTAGGTTTTGCTTTGTGAAAACTTTTTTTTTTAATCAAGGAAGCTGTCATTTTCATTGTCACGTTCGGAAACGCGTAAAAACCTAACCTAAAAAAATACATTTCTTAAATAGATGATTACGTTTTAATGTTAAATAATATTTTTTTTTATTATTTATTATGTAATTTAAATAAAAATAAGTATTTTTTGAAGCAGATGAATCTGATATTCAATCCTACTTCCTACAATTTTAAATGCGAATGTTTGTGAGGATGGATTGGTATTGATGTTTGATACTCTTTCACGTCAAAACGGCTGAACGGATCTTAATGAAATTTGGCACAAGTTAGATTGTAGTCTGTATAGGAATACTTTTTTCGATAATCACGCGGGCGAAGCCACGGGCGCCAGCTAGTGTGTAAATAAATATTTCTAGTTTCAACATTTGAAAAAAGAATAACACGGCTGCTATTTCGCGCTAAAAAATATATGTTCAATATTTTTTTTTCGAATGGGTAATCATCAAACAGCTGCCCCCGCTCTGGCGGTGCGGAAGGAAGTGTCAGACTTTTTAGAACCCGTCCATGCTTCTTTGTTTGCCCTTTGTGTTCCGGGGCCGTGGTATCTCTTTCGAACAACCCGCAACCCCAAGTTCCATTTGTCTAAGAATCTATTTAATCACACCATCTCCTAAAACAATGGCTCGCTGATGCCGTTTTAAGTAGAATTTACGAAGTTGTAAATTCAAGATTCGTAACGACGTTTTCATTCACCGTAACTCAGTGATATCTTAGAGAAAAATAACATTTGAAAAACTCACAAAGGTAAATTCTTTTTGTTTTAGACGAATTTAAGTTCCTTAGTTTTCTCTTTAACTTTTTATAAATATTCAGCGAAAAATAGAACTTATTCCGCTGAGAGAAAGAGACAGAGCTAAACAGGGTGTCTAGCACCATCTCTTTCCCTCAGTGGAATAAGTTCTGCTTTAAGACGTCATATTAGGTCTACTGTTAATAATTGTGAAATTAAATTTGTTTGTTTTATTTGTCGCTTTTTCATGACTAAACAGCTGATCAAGTGGTCTAAAACGGGCGTTACCAGAGCCATAATAGGTTAATTAATTACGTTACCATTTCTAAAATGGCCACTAAGTGACAATTCACAATTTTTACTGCGTCTGTGACCATTTTAAGACTTAACGTAATTCATATTATTATTCTATTAGTTACTTAAGGCTAACGCTAACTTTAACCCGCGTGTTGATCGATACAAAAATATCTTCCTCTCCCCCTTCTTTCCTCTTTCTCCCTCTTATCTCATTTTTTTTAATTAGCTTTTTTTGCTTTGCCCGTCTCCAGGGTCTCAACGATCTCTGTACCAAAATTCATCATAATCGGTTTAGCCAGTAAGGCGTGAAGACGTAACAAACAAACTCACTTTAACTTTTATAAAATTAGTAAGGATTCTATTATTCTGCTTAAGTGACCATTTTAGACCCCCTAGTAATTAAATTCAACAAGGAGAAAGATTTCAACCTGAAAAAGGATGTTTTTTGTTCATTTATTGATTTTTTATATACAATAAAAATTACATTTTTAAATATTTCTTAAATAAAAAAAGCATAAAAAAAACTATATTAATTAATACGCTACTAACAAGGTGATGGCCAATATTGCGTTATTTTTAGGTTAGGTTTAAAGATATGTATTCTTAATAAAAACATAACATGTCACTTATTTGAGAACAATAATTATTACTTAAATACTAAATTGGGTTTGACAAAATCCGTTAAAAACTAATTAAAACTAACTGAAACTTCACCACTCAACGCATTCATTTTCAGGGTTATATTTGGTTTGTATTTAAGTACAAACTAAGCTGGGTTTTAAATGCATTGAATGATGATAGGATTCTTATGCGTGAGGGTATTTTATTGTATTTCTCGACGGTCCCTACGTAAAGACATGTCGAAAATGCCATTTTTTTTTGTTTCATTGGTTTTTGATTATCTATACGCACATGCTGACATACGATTTTTATGTTTATTTAATTTATTTACCTTGTTTTAGAAATTGTATAAGAGAACAAGTCTTATTATAAATACAACGAATAAATGTCGTAGAAACGGTCATCTCTCAGTTTTTCTAAGAAAACGTGAAAAAAAAATAATTGTGGGTAAATGGTATTATAAAGCTCTTAAAACTGTTAAAATATTGGTATTTATTATTGCTCTTAGAATTATTTCTAGGGCGTGTTGAACACAAATTACGCTCTTCTGTAAACTTCGGTTTTTGACTTAACCTTATGTACGTAGGAACCGTCGATCTGTGCTCCTTCAAATGTTTTATTTATAAAATAAAATCAGTTGACTCGTGAAGGATTTGCACCTCCGTCCTCCGTGGTCCTCAAGCTCCCAAGAAATGAACATAGAATACGGTGAGCGGGGACCAAGCGGCGCTCTTCACTACTGAGCTAACGAGTCGTGTGGGGGCTGGGACAAAATTACAATACCCATTCCACAATATAAATGACTTAGAAAAAGCAAAAAGTAATAAAAATACTATGCGGGATTCGAACCTAAACTTTATGAATAGAGAAGGACGTATCTACGACTCTTAAATATTCGGCTAACAAGTCTTATAGGCTAGTGACCAAATTACGATACACATTCCACGCCTTCATAGGCTTAGAAAAAGCAAAAAGTTATAGAAATACTATGTGGAATTTGAACCTTAAGTTCAAGAGTTTAGTAAGACTCTTAAATATGGAGCTATGAAATCGTGTGAATGGTAGGTCCAAATATCGGTCCATATTGACTCCAAAAAGTAATACGTATTGACAAAAAAATATTGAAAGTATAATGCGAGGTTTGAAAGTGATGTTATACAATATACAGTGTGGATTACTGGTAGCTCTTACCTACTGAGGTAAGGTGAATCAAAAGTCTAAATACCAATACATATTGAGCGACTTAGACAGCAAAGCAGAGGGGCTTGCCAGAGCTTCCGCCTGCCGGGGTTGCGGGTTGTTTGAAAGAGATACCGTGGCCCCGGAACGTAAAGGGCAATAGAAGGAACATGGGTGGGTTTTAGTCAGTACAAGTCTGACATGCCCCCCCGCACCGCCCAGAGCGGGGAAAGTCATTGGATGATTTCCCACCCGAAAAAAAAAGCCGCGGGCAAAAGCTAGTATTGTATACGTAAGAATCTTGTATTATATGTTTTATGTATTGGTTTCCATAGCATTTCGGTTTTTCCTGACACTTTAGGGATAAGGCTGTTAGTCTGTCATGCAAATTGAAAAAAAAACTTTCTATCTTTCCTCAGTGTGTTCAAGGTCCACAGAGCTCGAGTTTGAGCAGTGCCAAGAGCAGAAGTGGACAGAAGAAATCGTGGCTGTCGAGAAAACGATCTTATTAGGTAAGGACTACAGTTTGTACAGACGCCTGCAGGTCAAGCTACTCGAAACTGTCAATTTTTCCCAATGAACCTTGAACCTAATGCTTTAGAAATAAAGTTGACAATCTATCAAAGAAATCTGACAGATTGTAGTAGCTTTATGTGCAGGCGTCTGTACTTATATTGACGACACGGTTGGCGCAGTGGCCGAGAGATCGACTGCTGCGCTGCGTGTCCGATCGTCGCAAGGAACAAACATTTGTATGGGTTACAGATAGTTGTTCCGGGTCTGGCTGTTTGTGTATGTGAGTTTAAATGTTTGTTAACGCACCCACGATACGGGAGTACTTCATAGTGTGATACAACGTTTTTTAAAAAAGAAAAAAAATATGTAAGTAACAAGATTGGGTGAAGCCACGCTCACCTCGAAATTATCGCAAATAAAAAAATCTTACTTTTCAAAGCACTTAAACGTCTTAACGGATTTGGATTCAAATTTGGTGTCAAGATAGATTGTTTTCAATTAACACATAATTTATTTTTCATCTTGGAAAATGCAGTGTTTATTTTTATTTTATTTATAAGTAATGAGTGTTTCTGAGAATGGATGGATGGATGTATGGATGTTTGTTACTCTTTCACATCAAAACGGTTGAACGGATCTTGATGAAATTTGCAGTATGACACAGAGGTAAAACACTAGGAATGGCGAAGGGCAGGGCGTTTTTGTGGGACTGTCTCTTGTAATGTGACGTTCAAAAAGTGCTGATTATCAGCCTAATTTGAATAAATAACTTTTGATTTGATTTGATAGATTATAGTCTGGAATAACAAATAGGATTGTTTTTTCGATATCACACGTGTTTCACAGTTTTAAATATGATTTTTCAGTGCGGGGCGCACCACAGAACTGGCAACTAACAACAGAACATGACCAATCGCCAATTATTTTTTCCAGTTCAGCCGAAGATTCGAATACATTTTAAAACGAGTTGCGGACGATTGCAGCCTGTTTCGGACCGCACGGAACCTGAGGACCTGCATCGGTGGACGCAACACTAGTAATTGGTAGACTCACATATTTTAATTCTAAATAATTGTGTCAGGTTTCAAACACATGCAGTTTCAATAATTAAAGTGTATTTTTTGGATTCAAGTCAGTGTTTTAATAACATACGTTTAGTTGTCACATCGTATACTGGACACGCCTATTGAAGTTAAGCAGCGCTTCTCAAGGTCTGTCTGTGGATAGGTGGCCACGCGTTACATACCAATTACTATCCTCCGAGCCCTCAGAAAGCACGTGAAGGTGAGTCCCTTCTGTCAATATGGACGGAACGGACGACACGGTTGGCGCAGTGGCTGAGCGATCGACTGCTGCGCTGCGTTTCACGGGTTCGATTCCCGCACGGAACAAATATTTGTATGACCTGCAGATAGTTGTTTCGGGTCTGGCTGTTTGTGTGTGTGTGTATATATTCCTAGTGTGGGGCAACGTTTTATTGAAATAAAAATATTATTGATTTATTCATTTATTAAAAAGGCCACATACTGCTTTTGTATAAGAATATCTTCAAAAAAAATATACATGGTATTGGACTTATTTAGTTGCCAATATATAGTAAGTAATAAAAATAATAATATGTATTTTTTTGGATGTGGATTCAGCGATCATTGTGACGATAGTCGTATCTGCCAATGGCTTAATTGCCAAAAGCCTCGACCAACACCTGAGGAGGCTCTCGTTAGGCAGCTGGATCAAGGGCTTGATACAGAAAGCGGTACTCCTGGACACGGCTCGTATTGTTAGGAGGTTCCTTTCTCTGAAGCCCTGACCGCTACCGGTGGGCTACTATTTTATTTTCATTTTTAAATGTTTGTAAACGTAAACTTATTTGTAAATAAAGGAAATGTATTTATAATAAAAACCTACAAAAACAACAAAAAATACATTAAATGTTTTAGGGTATAACAGAAGACAAAAAATAGTTTCACAGATAGTAGTAGATCTTTGACGTCTGTAAAAGGGAACGACCCTTTTTCCATTATACGGGTACAAATCCTCACTCCGTGGCTAATTTTGTGTAAAGTAAAATGGTGGTTATGAAAGTTAAAAATACTTGACATTAATAAAAGGCTAACTAAAAGTTAAGAACAGTTTCCCTACCATGACGTGTTAAAGCAGAACTTATTCCGCTGAGGGAAAGGGACAGAGCTATACAGGGTGTCTAGCACCATCTCTTTCACTCAGTGGAATAAGTTCTGCTTTAAGATGTCATAGTAGGCCTACAGTACTCAATTCCAGAAACGTTTTGAGAACGAAAATGAAAATAGCGTTTTCCTAAATAAAAAAATGGCCAAGTGCTAGTTGGACTCGGCCACCGAGTGGGTTCCGTACAAACTTGCGATATAAACGGCCATGTCTTTTGACTGCGTAGACTTGGAGGGTTATTTTTTCATATCTTCAAGGGACAACAGACTTGTGTATATGGTTTTAATTTCGCGTGAACGTGAAACGCGTTCCCGAGATGACAAGAGTAATGACAGACGGACAACAAAGAGATCCAAAAAGGGTTTCGTTTATTCTTTTTGGGGTATGGAACCCTAAAAATAAAAGATAATATTATTTGGTGATATTAATGTTAATTTCATGTTGCATATTTTGGCATTTTGCTACTTAATATCAAGTATTTATGTTCCACTTTTGCGTGCATATTATTGACGGTATATAATTATTATATACCGTCAATAATATGCACGCAAAATAGTAAGAGTAGTAGAGACCAATATTATATTGGTCTCTACTACTCTTACTATTCTGACCTTAAGTTTAATTTTCTGAATTCGCCCTTATGAACAATACTAAGCTCAATATACCAATGTATTAGACATTGAAGAATTTATTATGTAGACCTTACGCGAGTTAGTTTATTTGCCTCTTGGGAGGAGAGGAAATAAAACGGCTCCAATTATGAAACTATTCCTATCTATTTGTTAGAGGTAAAGTTTCTGGGTTTTTTTTTCGGATAACATATTTTCAAATATCATCTCCGGGTAGAGCGGAAAGGAGTGTCAGACTTTTACTGACTAAAACCCATCTTTGTGTTCTTTTTTTTTACCCTCAGCAGGCAGAATCCCTGGCAGGCCCCTCTGCTTGCTGACATCTCTTTGAGACGCGCGTGAAAGACTCGTTCGCTGTCGACACAGCCCATCATCTCTAGCTATTTGTCCATTGCTCACCGTCTAATTTCTGTCTGTCTCTCGTCTAAGGCTGATGTTGTATCTTTTATTTGTTCACTAGCTTCCGCCCGCAACTTTGTCCGCGTGGCTATGTTATTTTGGGCTAACGCTAACTATGACCCGCGTCATAATCGAAACAAATAATATCTTTATCTCCTCTTTTCTGTCGCCTCTTTCTGCCCCTTTTCTCTGCCTCTTCCTCCCCTTTCCTTCCTCCTCTTCCTTCCCTCGGGCGGAAGCTAGTTGGTAATAAACCGTTTATGATGACCTATTTTCAGACCAAAATAATCCTTTCTATTCTTTAAAGTCTACTCTCGGATGTATAAATAATACAGTCGTTACAATTTAAAATAAGTTGTTACAGTATTCCCACGTTCGAACGAAGCAATCTGCTTTTCTGCTGCCATTGACTTAATTCCTTAGGCTAGGAACAGAACATAAGCGACGGCGATAAGCGATAGCGAGCAAGATGGCGTTCTTTTCAAGAAGAGTAAATTGATTTGTTGAAACTTTATTATACGTACAATCTTGGAAAGAAAAGGTAATTTAGATGCAATAAATTTGTAATCTTACTAAAATTATAAATGCGAATGTTTTTGTGGATGGATGGAGGTATAGATGTATGGATGTCTGCTTGTTTGTTATACAGGTAGTTGTTTCGGGTCTGGCTGTTTGTGTATGTGAGTTTTAAATGTTTGTAAATGCACCCACGAGAAAGGAGAAATTCCTAGAGTGGGGCAACGTTTTAAAAAAAAGTGTGTGTGTCAGCTCCGACGCACGACTGGAGTTTACTCCTTAAGTACGAGTATCTAACCATACGCAAAATGAGTTTATTCAACTGAAAAAAGATTAATATCATATGAAAGGGTAAATTCACAAATTAATGAAAAAAAATAGCAATATACATACATCGACACTTATAGAAACAAACAAGCCCAATAACATATAGTATATAGGTATAGTCGCCTATACAACATACCATAATTATGTACGTCTTAATACACTCACAGCCAAATTAGAAAGTTGCGCACTAAAGGTGTGCATCAAAAACGTGACACATTTTCGTTACTTTAGTAGGTTTCACCCCTCGGATTTTTCTCATACCGGGCGCCTTATATATGAAAATCGATTCTTAAGGAGAAAAAAATCCAATAAAAAAAAATCTCCAATAAACTCTAAAAAAAATAAAAAAGAAGATGGACAACAAACTGATCCTATGAAGGTTCCGTTTTGTTCCTTTTGAGGTACAGAACCCTAAAAAGAAGTGTACTTAAGAGTACATCAACATTTAGCCAGTTATGTTTAAGTACCATGCAATAGGCGCTTACCCTAAGATTACTGAGCGAGTTTACTTAAAAAAAAATAACAGAAACGCCGTTTCTTATAACTTGGGCCAAACGTTTCACACCTGGATTGATATAACGAGAAAACAGGTCAGGACCTAATTTATAAAGCTTACATTTCTCTATACGTTGAAATGTTTGTGGCTAATTAATAACAGCACCACATTTCATCAGACGATTTTCAAGGTTAAGCCGCACTTGTCAAAGTCAGCTTGTGACCACATTATTTATTACTAGCTTTTGCCCGCGACTTCGTACGCGTAAATTAATAGTTCCCGTTCCCGGGGGATTTCCGAGATGAAAACTATCCTATGTCCTTTCTCGGGTCCCAGACTATATCTGTACCTAATTTCATTAAAATCGGTTAAGTGATTTAGGCGTGAAGAAGAGACAGACAGACAGACACACAGAGTAACTTTCGCATTTATAATATTAGTTTAGATGTACAAAAAACCTGTATGCACTCAACAAAAATAATCGTCGCGACACCACACTGTTCAATGCGAAATAGAAAGACGAAACGAAAATTCTTTGCTTTCTGAGAGAGAGAGAGAAACAGACAGAGCAACACGCGCACGCCGCACGGCTACAACTATAGCAAAAAGTGTCGTTACAACTTTTGGTCTTAAGCAAAAAGTGTCGTTACAACTTTTGGTCTTAAGCTAAAAGTGTCGTTACAACTTTTTCTCTTACAATCTTAGTGTTTTCCATCGAGCTCCCTTCCGCAACGCACGATAAGGAACTTCGTTCCAAAATTAAAAATAATTAACAGTACATGACATAATGATTTGGGGTGTGTGTTAGTAGGGTGAATGGGTGTATAAGTGAGTGTTAATGAGGAGTGCGACAAAACACATGCCACGCACACCCCGTCCGTGACATGTGTTTTGCGTGGGTGTGTGAGGGGGCGATGACTCTATCACACTTCCACAAGTTTCTGTCTTGACATAATTTTGTGATTTTAACCAGAATGTTTACTAGCACTACAAATCCCCTTCACACACCTTTTTTTTTTCCGGGTGGGAAATCATCCAATGACTTCCCCCGCTCTGGGCGGAGCGGGGGGGGGGGGGGGCATGTCAGACTTGTACTGACTAAAACCCACCCAGGTTTCTTCTATTGCCCTTTACGTTCCGAGGCCGCGGTATCTCTTTCGAACAACCCGCAACCCCGGCAGGCGGAGGCTCTGGCAAGCCCCTCTGCTTTGCTGACTCTCTTTGAGGCGCGCGTAAAACACGAACGCGCCGTCGACACGGCCTGTCGTCAATCGACGGACGGACGGTGAACTACCCATTGCTCACAGCCCACAGGCCCGAACCCCCCCCTTCACACACTTAGATTCCAATCTGATTCAATTTCAATAGCAGACGAACATAAAATTGTACATAAAATATAAACAAATTCTTGCTCAAATGTTTGATATTCACAGATAGTTTTATCGCCGGGACTGCCTGATTGAATACGTTAGTATCTTGTCTTTGTCTTTACGTAAGAAAAATAGATTTTAGATTCAGTAGGTACGATCTCGGAACGTCTCCAAACAAATCGCTGGGATCTTTTCTGGTCCTACTATCATCGTACTTAATATTATAAATGCGAATGTTTGTGAGGATGGATGTATGGATGTTTGTTACTCTTTCACGTTAAAATGGCTGAACGAATCTTAATGAAATTTGCCACAGTGGTAGATTATAATCTGGAAATCTGGAACTATTTTTTCGGTATCCCGCGGATGAAGCCGCGGGCGCTAGCGAAGTGGTTATATAATAATAGCTACTTGAATAGATTTTCAGGTTAAGCCGCGCTTGGTCCGTTGATGGGTGCCCATATTGAGTTCTTCTCAGGCCTCGCAAAGCACGTAATGATGTCCGAGCCGGTTCGAGTCTGGCGCTACTTCGACTGTCAAACAATCGTGGGTTAAGGAGATAGATAGGCAGTCGCTACATGTAAAATTCTGGTTTTCAATACGTTTACAAGGCACGGTCAACACTCTGCATGATGCTGTGTTTTAGGGCCATTTGACCACTGAAAACCAGTGTTGCGATGTAGGGTCTTACAACGCTGGTTTTTCGAGTCGCGAGTTTGATCCCCGCACGGAACAAATATTTGTATGACCTACAGGCAGTTGTTTCGGGTCTAGCTGTTTGTGTATGTGAGTTTGAATGTTTGTAAACGCACCCACGATACAGGAGAAATTCCTAGAGTCTGTGGGCCCTAATGAGAAATATCTTTTGAAAAAATCCCATTAACACTTTGACCAACCCGGGAACGAAACTCAAAGCTGCTTGCTCTGCAGTCATGCTGGGACCAATCCAATTTACACATCTCGCAAAATGCAACATCTGGGTGAGCTGTAAATATACACATTGTACAGCTCAACCAACCCCTTCTGTATAGACAGGCGTGACGTCACGTAACCATTGATCCATCTTGATATTTGACATGAAGCACTTCATTTCACCCCCTCCCCCTTTCGATGAAACCAGCAATATTTTATTCAAGAAAAACATGTGCAGCTCACAAGTGACTTAGATATCTGTAATATTGCGTGGGAGACTATCACAATGTCGTGTAACATTTGTGTAGTGAACTCACTTGATACTCGATTAGATTTTTTTTTGTGTATCCACCCTGACATTGTGTGGTACTGTAGTTCCAAAAGTTTAGGACTAACGTCATTGGTACTATAGTGGCAATAGGAGGACAGCTTAAAAATATTGTTTCCTGAGCGCAGTATGGCTTCTACATACGTATTCTGTGTGTTTTGGTACACAAAAAGATATATACATTAAAGAAAAAAACAACACAACAAAAAAAAACACGCAATTTTATCGCATTTCAAAATTTAATGGTCCAATCTAATTGCTGCCCTTTTTGCATTTACACACTTAGTTTGGCTAACTTATATTTTAATAGGCTCTCCTTTAGAAAAATAACTTTTCGACTTGTGGCCCTTTTGAATTCAAGCAGCGACATGGAAACATACTTTTAAGTTTTATTAAACCTTATTAAGGAGTGAAGAGTGTGTAACTTGTTGGTTTTCTCAAAAAAATAAACATCAAAATTCTCAAAAAAATTACGCTTCGGTGTGACACACAACCACTTCATTGGAGACGAGTGAATTGACACATGAAGCTTCTGTGGAAAAATTGCATTTTCTTATCCAACTACCACCATTTCTCTAGCAGCTCCCAATTCAGTATAAAATGTTATTTAATTCTCTGTATAAATGAATTCTCTCAAGAATTCTAACAAACACATAAACTGAACTGTTTTAAGTGTATTGACTGACGTTTCATTTTATAGTGTTCGACGCCAATGTTGGTAGAAACATTGCCTCCAATATAAATCATATTGGTGGCAATGTTGGTGCCAATGTTGGCGTTGAGCTGTGTGGGAAGAGGGCGTATTGCTGGGTATCTTTGCCATTCGTTGTCTTACAAGTGTCTTATAAGTCTATTCGCAGAAACTAACTCGAGAGCATTCAAGGAGGAATGGCAGCCAGACTTTTTGATAACTCATTTGTCCCTTTATGTGGACACTAGCTTTTGCCCGCGGCTTCGCTCGCGTTAAATTCGGTAGCGCCTTATTGATTTGTAATAGCAACGCTAAGTTTTCCCGTTTCTTCCCTCTTTCTCCCTCATATCCCACTCTTTTTTTTAAAAAATAGCCTATGTCCGTCTCCTGGTTCCCAACTATCAAACTCACTTTCGCTTTTATAATATTGAGTAAGGAAAATTACTAAAAAAATGGATGGATAGTAAGTCTACTAAGATATGTGTTAGTTTTTATTAATTATTGTTTACTAACCAATATGGCTGTCACTGATCCGATTTAAAGATGATTAATACCAGCCTAAAACTGTCCTACTTATTAAGTAGGCATGTATTGAACTATTGTAAGAAATTTAACAGCAATAAAGGCTATTTTATTTATTTTATAACTGTCCCACAGCTGGGCAAAAGCCTGTTCTCATACAGAGAAGGCGCGAGCATTGATCACCACGCTTGCTCAAGACGGGTTTGCGATTTCTGACTTATTTTAATTACAAGTCCAGGTTTCCTCACGAAGTTTACCTTCACCGATTTCTGTGATGTCCAAGATAAACTAAGAAAAGATTAACATATGAATTAAAAAAAACTAACTGATATTTGCCCGGTTTTGAACCCACAACCTTGTCCATGAGAGATTAACCATAGAGGCCTTAATTTCTGGGCCATCACGACAAATAAGATTATTTTATTTATTACTAGCTTTTGCCCGCGGCTTTGCTTTGCTTTGCTTTTTAATCTTTAGAAGACATAATTAATATGCAACATAGAAATAAGGGGAAGACACTAGCTCCTGTAATACAGTGTACACTAGCGCAGGAGCTAGGGAATTCATTAACATGTTTATCCTTACCTGATTTGTAGGTACCAGCTACTTGTAGTTCTAACGCTTAATTTATTTTATTGGCAAAACTAAATATTTCCTTCTTTTCCCTCTTTCTCCCTCATTTCTCACCATTTCTTAAAAAAAGTTAGCCTATGTCCGTCGCCAGGGTCCCAACTATCTCTGTGCCAAAATTCATCAAATCGGTTTAGCCATGTAGGCGTGAAGATGTAACAAACAAACAAACAAACTCACTTTCGCTTTTATAATATTAGTAAGGAAGGATAAGGATTTTGTCTTCTATATGACATTCTGCGGTCAATCTCTAAGTTGAATAAATAACAACTACCTATAGGCCATACAAATATTAGTTCCGTGCGGGAATCGATCCCGCGACACATAGTGCAGCAGCCAAACGTTCAGCTACTAAGCCAATCGTGTCGGCAAGAAAAAAAACAACTTCTATTCAGAGAGAGTAGAGACAGAATACTAGCAATCGACGCAAAAACCACCTTCAACTGTTGACATACGATTTAAAATCCATCCACTGTATCGGTTTATACCAGCACCAACATTGTCACCAATATTGTCACCAACGTTACTGACAATGTAATAAATAAACCTTAGCTAGCATAGAAAGAAGTGTCCACCATCAAGTGACAATAAAAGAGCTCGTAAAACTAAGCACATAAATAGTAGCTCTTAACGATTGTTAGTCTATCTTTATTACGACATTTTTAATTAGCTGAGTGTGTAGTGCAGGGATGACAAACATTTACAAATCAACGCGCGAATATCGAAAATTCCAACTTCCTTTTACAAATGCGAAGGATGGAATGGATGTATGGATGTTTGTTACTCTTTCAAGTCAAAACGGCTAAAATGGCTGAACGGATCTTGATGAAATTTGGTGCAGAGGTAGATTGTAGTCTAGAATATCACATAGGATTTGTAATATTTTCATACAGAATTTTGATACCGAATACTTTCGATTTTAAAACACGAATACTACATTTTTGTGGATGGTAAAAATCAACAAATAATTTGCTCTGGGCGGAGGGGGGGACGAGTTGTCAGACTTGTATTGACTAAATGGGTGGGTCCTATGCTCCGTCCAATGGGGTCCGAATAACTGGATCTCTTTCGAGGAACCTGCAACCCCTGCATGTTCGCTTGTTGTTGTGTTCGGTATCAACATTCTGTATGAAAATATTGCCAATGTCCGCTCTATAAGTCATTTAAATCGCTTTGATCCACATCGATTTAATTTAATTCGTAAACATATACAGAGCTGTTTACGTCCAAATTCTTTTATCATAGCCACGTTTTGGAGGCCCTTTGTATTCTATCAATTGAAAGTTATCCAGCAAATTGCAAATAATTCCCTCACAGAATCACTTTCATTACTAATCCTTATAAATTATTTCGTGGATTACTGCTTTCATCTCTATATAAACCAAGAACAAAGGTCGCTAGATTTATTTTAGTTTGTTTTCTAAAATTGTGGAGGTCAAAAGGTGAATCCTTGCGAATCCTTACTTAATTTTATAAAAGCGAAAGTGAGTATGTTTGTTTGTTACCTCTTCACGCTTTAATGGCTAAACCGATTTTGATGAATTTTGGTACAGAGATATTTGGGAACCAGGGGACGGACATAGGCTTTTTTTTAAGAAAGAGGGAAGAAAAGGGAAAACTAAGCGTTGCTATTACAAATCTGTAACGCGAGCGAAGCCGCCTGCAAAAGCTAGTATAATTATAAACGACAAAAAGTTACAAAAGTAGCTGAACAATGTTACTATTTATTTATTTATGTACACACAACGGCACATCAACTTACACAAAACCATTTTAACCTGATCTCTCTACTGCGGTGTGCGATCTGTACTAGAGAGATCAGAAGGGCTACTATGACATCTTATAGCAATTCTTATTCCACTGAGTGAAAGAGATGGTGCTAGACACCCTATATAGCTCTGTCTCTTTCCCTCAGCGGAATAAGAATTGCTTTAAGAGGTCATAGTAGGGCTACAGGTTATAATAGTATAGAATAGGTTGACTTGCCGGCGTGTGTACACATATTATGAAAAAAAAAACATACAGGCAGAAGAGCACAAAGGTACTGCTTATTTCATAAAGAAATCTCTTCGACAGATAGATAAGACACGTATTCATAACACTAGGAATACCTAACTTAGAAACCCATTCGGTCATGGGGCTTTTTATCCCGGTTGTACAGACGCCTGCACATCAAGCTACTACAATCTGTCAGATTTCTTTGATAGATTTTCGACTTTATTTCTAAAGTATTAGGTTCAAGGTTCATTGGGAAAAATTGACAGTTTCGGGTAGCTTGACCTGCAGGCGTCTGTACATTTCAGTGGGATGATTTTCGTCCTCCACACGAGCGGAGCCGCGAGAAAAAGCTAGCAAGTAGTAAAATATAAACTGCTGACTATCAATAGGAATGATGACGGCGGTTTAGTTTATTGCTGTCATATAAATTGTTATCTAACGTCGAGTCGAGAAAATTACGTAAAGGTTAAATTATGCATTTGATAGTGAAGGTCATGGTATTTGAATAGAATATTTTGTTTATTCGTCGAGTAGGTAGATAGATAGATAGATAAAATATTATTTATTATGTACATCATTCAAATTATAACATTAACAGCATACTAGCTTCCCGCCTTGAAAACTGCGAAAAGTCCCATATAAAATTTCATCCCCTCTTTTAGGCGTTGAGGCCCAGAATGTCAACTTCCCAAAATGTCCCCTGGGACCAAAATGTCAACTTCCCATAATGTCCCTTTCCCAAAATGTGAAAGAGACTAAAAGTAGTCTATGTCCGTCTCCAGGATCTCAACTATCTGTACCAAAATTCATCAATATTGGTTTTGCCGTTTAGGCGTGACAAACAAACAAACTCGCTTTCGCTTTTATAATATTGGTAAGGCTGTTAATCCATGTTTTGGACTATCTGTGTGCCAAATCCAATTATGTATATTCAGCAGTTTTTTTTCTTATCGAAATGAGTAACAAACATCTAGACATTCCTACATCCTTATAAACTTTCGCATAATGTAGAAAGAAGCAAGATAGTAGGATAATTCAAGGTGCAGTGTTTTATTACCACCTTAAGACCCGCTTGCGTGCCTTCTCAAGGGAAATCATGCCGCTTCAATAGTATCAGCGTTGTATCACAACGGGGATATAAAACTGTTGCCTTTTATGATCAGATTGAGTTTTTCAGTTCACTTTTTAGCAAGAATAACCTTTTTTTTAAAAAAAGGGACATTGCTCCACACTAGGAATTTCTGCTATATCGTGGGTGCGTTTACAAACATTTAAACTCACATATACAAACAGTCAGACCCGGAACAACTATCTGTAGGTCATACAAATATTTGTTTTGTACGAGGATCGAATCCACAACACGTAACGCAGCAGCCAAACGCTTAGCCACTGCCCCAATTGTTTTTATGAGTTCTACAATTTATGGAAATCTAAATATAAAGGTAGTACTGTTAACTGAGTCATAATCTGCTTAGCCTTTTCGTCAATTTAACATCTTGTATTATTGGCAAACAAATATGTATACGTAATATCTTTAACAAAGACAGATACCATTTCCTTTTCCAAATATTGTCCTTGCAAACCATTCTATTCTTCGCCATTAAATTCTTAAATGCTACGCCGTAGCCGCTCGTAGCCTCATAGACCTCGTAGCTTCGTAGCACCGTAGCTTACTACGCCGTAGCAAAATCTTGTAGCTTAAGTTTATGAGCTCTACGTTATGTCAGTCAACAATGTGTTTATATGACATACTATTATCCCTTTTTGGGTAGGCAGAAGTGTAGGTTAAGGGATAAACCACATTGTTAGGGAGCTTTAAACTTTTACGTGGTTTTGTGAGAATAGAATTTTCAAGGTTTGTGTTTTGGGCCGAGCGTGTTGTTTTTGGCTAAAAATAGATATAAAATTTACCTGAGAAATAAAGTTTCCGCATTTGAGCGTGACATGAGGAATCAAAACTTAAATAGCTCAACGTTTCGCTCCAAACGTTTCGTTTGGTTCCAATTAGGGTTTATTTTGAACTATTTTAAAATTCCGTCAGACGAAAAAAATTAATAGATAACAAAAGTTGTAACAACACATTTTGCTATAATTGTAAGCCGTGTGGCGTGCGCGTGTTTCTCTGTCTCTCTCTCTCTCATAGAAAGCAAGCCAGTTATTTTCGTTTCGTCTTTCTATTTCGCATTGAACAGTGTGGTGTCGCGACTATTATTTTTGTTGAGTGTATACAGGCTTTTGGTACATATTAATTAATAGTTTTGTTCTATCCGGGTGTCCTTTGACACCTCTTAAGTTTGTTTTTGTTAAAGAAATCATTGGCGCAACACGTTTTCTTTATTCGTTCTCGCCTGTCAGACGTCATGTCATCATTTAATACTTTTTCCTTCAAATCATTTCTTACACAATCCACCCATATTTTCTTTGGCCTTCCTCTCCCTCTCCATTCGTCTCTTATATCTATCAGTTTTTAAGCCAAATGTGCTTGTTCCCTCCTCCTTGCATATCCATACCAATACAAACGTCAAATCACCATTCATTAATAAAAGTTGTTTCAAACAGAATAAAAGATTGACCTATTTTTAGGGTTCCGTACCTCAAAGAGAAAAAAGGGAACCCTTTTTTTTAATTTGCCCTACACTAGGAATTTTTCTTGTATCGTGGGTGCGTTTACAAATATTTAAACTCACACACACAAACAGCCAGACCCGAAACAACTATTTGCAGGTCATACAAATATTTGTTCCGTGAGGGAATTGAACCCACGACACGCAGCGCAGCTGTCGATCGCTCAGCCACTGCGCCAACCGTGCCGCAAATTAATTGAATTTTATTATTGGATCACTTTGTTGTCCGTACAGACGGATAGATATACAGACAAAGATGATCTTAACAGACAGCTGTTAAGACCCAGTTTCACGGGAAAAGGTATCGAATTGAAATCTATACTAATATTATAAAGCTGAAGAGTTTGTTTGTTTGTTTGTTTGAACGCGCTAATCTCAGGGACTACTGGTTGGAATTGGAAAATTCTTTTAGTGTGGATAGTCCATTTCTTGAGGAAGGCTATAGGCTATATAACATCACGCTACGACCAACAGGTGCTGAGCAGCGTGGGTGAAACCGCGTGGAGCAGCTAGTTAAAACTATATTCTCTAGTCTTGAGACTTGAGAATATAGTTTGTAGTTGTTGTGGGAAAATCATATATCCAAGTTTATGCAGTTTATGCAGTCTAACGACATTGCCTGTTAATATCGCAAGTTTGTACGGAACCCTCAGTGTACAAATCCGGCTCGCGCTTGGTATTTTTATATATCCTATCTCCATTTATCAATAACCATCAAGGACTAAAATAAAAACCGTGTACTTTACTTCACACACATTTTGAATATTTCATTGTTCGCCCACAACACCGGTGACGTCACATGACGTCACCATTCCCGTTTGAGTGACGTGTTGATAAATTATATGATGATAACACTTCCTCAACGGCTTTTATCGTGAATTATAGACGCATTATGAACTCAGCTCATATTTGGTTCCCAATAAATGATAAATGATAAATGATGTTTATTTTGCAAGTAGGTTTTCACAAACACTTTTACACGTCATCTTTTTTTAAAACTAGATGAGGCCGGTGTTTCGTACCCGACTACTCTGAGAAGAAACAGCCGAAACAAACTCAGAGGTCATAGTCTCTTTTAAAGTCCAGACAAAATAATCTTGGTCAACTTACATGAGGACTATGCAGATAGTGTCTGAAATGATCTTTTTAAGAAAGCACCACACAGATTGAGTGGACCTGTCCAGTCAGTGCAAGCATTTGTCAGTTATCGTGTAGCTCAACTCATAACACAAGGAGCTCAACGACACGACGAACAATACCAAAAAAAGGACATTTGTGTAGGTCGCTTATAGCACTCAAACTGCCAGACCTTCGTCAAAAAACAAAGTAAATAAAAGAAATGATCCACATGGTCCTCACACTTACAATAAACAAGTAAAATAAAAAATAAATAATTAATGAGATCATAAAGAAATCATAAAATGTCATAAATTAAAATAATAAGAAAATAAAATGTCACTAATAATAATAAAAAGAATGTAAAAATAAAGTAAACATTAATGTCAAAGTGTATAGAATAAAGGAATAGACAATAAATAAATGAAACAAAGGCAAATTTTGACACTCACTGAGTAAATCAAATTAAATTGGAGCAGCTTAATCCCAAGCCTTTTTATCTTCAAGGTAATGATTAATATTATAGTAAGCTTTGAGACATAGTTTACGTTTTATAAAAGATTTAAATTTATTGAGGCTTAGTGTTTGAATATCGCTTGGCAGTTTATTATAATAACGTATACATTGGCATGTGAACGTACCCCCTATTTTTTTGTGCCTCGTTGCAGGAACAACAAATTTGTGTTTGTTCCTTGTATTTATGTCGTGGATATCACTGTATTTTTTAAACAATTTTATATTTTTATGCGCGTACAAAAGGTTTTCGTAAATAAACTGAGAGGGCACAGTTAGTATGTTAATCTCTTTAAATTTTTCTCTGAGGGAGTGTCTAGGACTTAATTTATACATTGAACGAATTGCCCTCTTTTGCAAAATAAAAATTGTCTGAATATCGGCGGCATGGCCCCACAAGAGAATACCATACGACATCACACTGTGGAAATAACTAAAATAAACTAAACGGGCCGTCTCTAAATCAGTCAAATCACGAATTTTTTTAACGGCGTATGCTGCTGAGCTAAGCTTTTTTGACAACTTATCTATATGAGGGCCCCACTGAAGCTTAGCATCCAAAGTTAAGCCTAGGAACACTGTATTATCTTCCGGTTTCAACTCTTCATCCTTGATTAGTACACTAGTTTCCACTTGTCTAACATGAGGTAACGTAAACTTAATGCATTTGGTCTTTTTCTCATTTAGAAGTAAATTATTAACGTTAAACCAATTAACGACCTTTGCCAGAGCGCCATTAACATCGTCAGTAGCTAGC
Organism: Ochropleura leucogaster; assembly: GCA_958449745.1. Taxonomy (NCBI): domain Eukaryota; kingdom Metazoa; phylum Arthropoda; class Insecta; order Lepidoptera; family Noctuidae; genus Ochropleura; species Ochropleura leucogaster. The sequence continues at coordinate 13,546,036 of OY288221.1, read as the reverse complement.
TGCTGACGTTTTAGTTTAAATAAAAGAGAAGTGTCGTCTGCAAACAACACTACATCATGATTATCCTTTATGAGGTAAGGCAAGTCATTAATATAAATAAGAAATAAAAAAGGGCCAAGAATGGACCCTTGTGGTACTCCCATGCTTACTACAGATCCGGGAGATCTTTTCCCGTTTACATCAACTCTCTGAATCCTACCACTCAAATATGACGTAAGAAGATTCAGAGAGGCGTTCCGGATTCCGTAGTGGTGTAGTTTTCTGATTAATGTTTTATGGAGAACGCAATCGAAAGCCTTGGACAAATCGCAAAAAATCAAAAAATAATATACGGTCTCTTGTTTTTAACTGGTACAAGGTTTACTAAGCAATCAAATGGTTTAAAATGGCTGCTTTTGCACAGTCATAATCCTACTAATATAATAAATGCGAATTTTTGTGAGGATGGATGGACGACGGCTGAACGGATCTTGATGAAATTTGGCACAGAGGTAGATTATAGCCTGGAATAACACAGCATACTTTTTTTCTTCGATATCACGCGAGTAAAGCCGCGGGGGCTATCTTACTAATATTATGTTACTCTTTTACGTCAAAACGGTTGAACGGATCTTGATGAAATTTGGTATAGAGGTAGATTATAGTCTGGAATAACACATATAATACTATATTTTTTTCGATATCACGCGGGCGTCAGCTAGTAGGTTAATAATTTTACGTTACCATACGTAAAATAGTAACAATTCACAATATTAACTGCATCTGTGACCATTTTAAGAATTGTAACGTAATTTATATTATTATTATCCTATTATGATTCTGCTTAAGCGGGCATTTTAGACCTCCAAATGTCTTATCCTTACTTCCTTGCTAATATTATACGAGCGAGTTTGTTTGTTTGTTTGTTACGTCTTCACGCTTTAATGGCTAAACCAATTTTGATGAATTTTGGTGCAAAGATAGTTGGGAACCAGGAGATGGACATAGCTAATAAAAAAGTGGGATGTGAGGGAGAAAGAGGGAAGAAAAGGGAAAACTTAGCGTTGCTATTACAAATCAATAAGGCGCAAGGGGAACTGTGTTACCCCAAATTTAACGCGGGCGAAGCCGCGGGCGAAAGCTAGTATGATATATACAGGGTGTTTGGCGCATGAACCGATAAAATATTTTTTTTGGGAGTTTGAGAGTGTCATGTGCTAGTTTTCAGACTTAGACCCCATGTAGTTTCACTATAAGCCAGAGAGGATTTTTTTATTGTTTAAAAAAAAATACTTGAATTATTTTCTAAAAACGTTATTACTTTTCAGTTTTTTGTCGTTTTTTGACCAAACAACTTTTATTACATTCTCTAATGTGTTGTTACTCTAAATAAATCATAAATGTACAGCATAAGATGTTATAAAAATACTTGTAGAGTATCCAAACTCATAAAAATGAAATAAACTATGAAACACAACAAATTTAAAATTAATTAAAAAAAACTAAAAAGTTTTTTGACCTTCACATGACCCCCTGAATCCCCCAAAAAAATTTGTCGGTCCATGCGCCAAACACTCTGTATAATTCTCCCACACCGATGGCACTCCGCTGAGATTGGCCACCGCCGTGACCGAAAACGATCAGAATATTATTGTTTGGCAAAAAAAAGGGGTGTGTGTACTTATGTACACGCGTTAGAAGTTATACTTCTTTGGTGTAAAGAAAAAAAACTTTGGTAACCCATCCATTTCCAAACCTTGGTGAGAGTTGCTTAACCAGGCTCCGTGTGCTAACCTATTCATTTCCAAACCTCGGCAAGGGTTGCTTAACCTGGCCCCCTGTGGTAACCCATCCATTTCCAAACCTTGGCAAGGGTTGCTTAACCTGGCCCCCTGTGGTAACCCATCCATTTCCAAACCTCGGCAAGGGTCGCTTAACCTGGCCCCCTGTGGTAACCCATCCATTTCCAAACCTTGGTGAGGGTCGCTTAACCTGGCCCACTGTGGTAACCCATTCATTTCCAAACCTCGGCAAGGGTTGCTTAACCTGGCCCCCTGTGGTAACCCATCCATTTCCAAACCTTGGCAAGGGTTGCTTAACCTGGCCCCCTGTGGTAACCCATCCATTTCCAAACCTCGGCAAGGGTCGCTTAACCTGGCCCCCTGTGGTAACCCATCCATTTCCAAACCTTGGTGAGGGTCGCTTAACCTGGCCCACTGTGGTAACCCATTCATTTCCAAACCTCGGCAAGGGTTGCTTAACCTGTCCCCGTGTGGTAACCCATCCATTTCCAAACCTTGGCAAAGGTTGCTTAACCTGGCTCCGTGTGGTAACCTATCCATTTCCAAACCTCGGCAAGGAATGTGAAATTGATTTAAAAACTATGCAATAGCTTAATAAAAACACCAAATGAATATTTATTTATTATGAAACACGTGTTCTAAATATAAAAATACTAGAATATACAACATGAACATAGTTACTAGAACACCTATAACTAACTTCACGATGTCGCTGTGCGCGCGCAAATTACTCTCATCATTTTTCTCCATCGCGCCAAAAGAAGTATAACTTCAAAAAAACTTAAGTGATGAAGTACATGGTTTTTATCGAACATCTCCGGATGAACCCTTTCATAAGAGGCTCTATGATCATAAAATATCTTATTTTTGTAACTTCATCTTGATCGAAGAGATACTAAAGTCTTGTTTTATGAACGAAAGTAGGGGTTCGTTTGTTCAGAAGGGTTTACTGTGAAAGGCCAATCAGTCTTGGTTGCTATGGTGATAAAAATTGGTAGTTTTTTTGTTAGCAAGATTTCATTAATTAAAACTTAAAGCACAATAAACTTAAAGTCTTAAGCATTTTCTACCTACAGGAAAAAAGGGACTAGAAAATATTTATAAAATTCTACTAATATTATAAAGGCAGTTTGAGAGGATGAATGTAAGTGTGTTTGTTGCTCTTACACGAAACAACTACTGAATGGAATTTGACAAAAATAAGATTAACACAAGATAAAATTCATATAAATATACTGTATATTTTACCACCACGCGAGTGAAACCGCTGGGCGCAGCTAGTATAAAAATAAGTAATTTTATAATCCTATAAGGTTGATATAAAGAATGCCTTCAATTCAGTTAATAGGGATACCTTGTTAACAGCAATTAAACAAGAATTACCCCAAATTTACAGTTTCCTTTGGCAATGTTACAGACACCCAACTAAATTATTATATCGGGACAACCTCTTAAAATCTGCTGTTGGCTGTCAACAAGATGACCCACTTGGGCCAGTGATTTTTAGTTTAGCTATCCACCCAATCATTAGACGGCTAAATTCCAAATTTAACGTTTGGTACCTCGATGATGGAACCTTGGGCGGTGATGTAGATACAGTCTTAAGAGACCTAATTTATTTAAAAAAAGAACTTTATTCTATTGGCCTTGATCTCAATCTTTCCAAATATGAATTATATTTAGCAGACAGCACCGACAAAGGACTGACTTTATCCAAATTCAACACAATAGCCCCTGACATCAAAATTATTGACAAAAGTTCTCTTCGTCTCCTTGGGTCTCCTATCTTCGAGAATTCCTTTCGAGATTTTATCGATGAAAAAATCCAAAAATTTAATGATGTCTCAGAAAGATTGCTCCAAATTAACATGCATTCGGCTATTACTATAATTCGTTACTGCTGTTTTGGCCCTAAATTAACACATTTCCTACGTGCTTCCCCATTATGGAAGCACACTAATCTTTTGGATAAAATGGATCAAATTATCAGACATACCTTATCTTTAATTTTAAATGTGGCTCTGGACGACCGAGCTTGGGCTCAAGCCACTCTTCCCATTCGTTTGGGAGGACTCGGCGTCCGCAAAATTTCTAGTATTAGTCTACCAGCTTTCTTATCCTCGGTCCACGGTACTGAGAAATTAATCAGGAATATCCTGGCTTCCACACTGATTGATTCTGATGTGCCATGCTTCTCCGAGGCTAAGGATGCTTGGAAAGTCGCTTGCCCGAACACTGAACAACCCGACAAACCATTTTCCCAGAGACAGTGGGACGAGCCGCTCTGCAGAGTAGTTCAGAATAATCTACTGAACACGTCTGCTACTACTGCTGAGCGTGCGCGCCTTTTGGCTGTGGGCAAGTGGGAGTCGGGTCTTTGGCTTTACGCACTACCGTCGCCGAGCATAGGCACTTTGTTCGACGACACTACTTTCCGCCTCGCTGCTTCCTTACGTTTAGGTGCTCCCTGTTGTTCTCCTCATCGCTGTCATTGTGGTGAAGTAGTCAACAGCCTTGGACACCACGGCCTATCATGCAGCCGAAGTGCGGGCCGTTTTGCGCGGCACGCGAATATTAACGACATCATCCGTCGAGCTCTTGTCACCGTCGGCGTTCCAGCTGTTTTAGAACCCAATGGCTTGGCTCGCGACGATGGCAAAAGACCGGACGGTATGTCTTTGTTTCCTTGGAAGTTGGGTAGGCCTTTAGTGTGGGACGCAACGTGCGTCGATACTCTGGCGCCATCCCATCTTCCTAGCTCTTCGTGCTGCGCTGGCGCTGCTGCTGCGGCTGCAGAGAACCTCAAGCGGCGTAAATATAGTAACCTTATTGGGAACTATATTTTCGAGCCGTTTGGGGTTGAAACTCTGGGACCGTGGGGTCCTTGTGCTCTCAGCCTTTTTAAGGCAATATCAAAACGTTTGGTTGACACTTCCCGTGACCCAAGGGCTGGCTTTTACTTTGGCCAGAGGCTTAGCGTTGCCATACAACGTGGCAACGCGGCCAGTCTCTTGGGGACATTGCCAACTGACAGCGTTGAGGACGAATTTTTTGACGCTATTTTTTAATTTCTTTATAAGTTTAGTTTAGTTTAATAATTTTAGTTTAATCCTATTAACTTAAGAGAACTTAATAAAGATACAACTACAACTTATTTCTGAGACGAATCTGCTAACTTCTTGTTAATGTTCCCGAGGTTTCTCTCTGAAAGTAATCCGATTGTTAATGATAACCGTCCCAATATTCTGAAAAAACTCATTCCAAGGAAGACCGCCTGGAAGAAGAAAGCAGTTCAGATGAAACCAGAGCGATGAGCGATAATTACACGGTAAGTGTTCAGTAATTCTACAAAAGAATTTAACAAAGGTGTAACACCCAAAATAAATGTCTGTCAATTATTTAAATGGCGATCAAACCCGGGGCCGTGTCTTAACATAAACACGAGTTCTAACCAAAACAATCGGTCGTGCGAAAACGCGATTATCTACTATACTGCCGTGCAGACCCTAAAACGCAGTAACAGGCTTTTTGTCATTTTTTTGTTGAATATTGAACCTTAATGCACACGTTATAAGGAACATCAAGATCTAATCAGATTTTTGTTAGGATGCTTTAAACGGTTTAAAAATCAAATTTGTGATAGCAGTAACTTAACTTTGCATGTCTAAATATATTACAATACCAACTAAAATACAGTAATAGCTGTTACGTCTAACACGATCCGTCACTTTACCAAGTTAAACGCAGTAAACATCTAAATTACCCCAAAAAAACTGTATTCTACACCCAAAAAAATATTGAGGGGTATAAATTAAAACGCAGTAAGTAGTTTTTGTACCAACAGTGTTAATACTGCATGGTTGATCTCTAGTTTATATCATATGAACTAACTATTTAAACTGCAGTATGTTCATTATTTACTGCAGTATAGTCGGTATTTTTCAAAAGATGAAAATAAGTTATATGCTAATTAAAACGTAGTATGACACTCTGTTACTGCATTATAATTGGTAACTTGAAAGATTTTACTAATTTCGCTGCAGTAAAGGTCATATTTTACTGCGTTCTAGTCAGAATTTGTCGCTATCTCTCTCGCTCAATATGTCGTGTTTGTGTGTCAATTACTGCCGCGGAAGGAAGACGTCTGCGCCGCGTCAGTGTAGGCAGCGAAGGCTTGTTGAGGCTCTCCCTCAGTCTGGTCGAACGGATTTAGCTACTACTGCAATAGCTTCTGAACATTCATTCAATGATCTTGTGACATTAGAAGATTTATTATGTTCTGAGGTTTTGCCAACATCAACAGATATTTTTTAGAATGTGAGACTATTAGCTAAAACACCAGTTTTTCAAGTTTCTGACGACTCGGTAGCAGATAAAAAATATACTCCTGTGCCTTCATTAGAAAGTAGTTTATCAGATCATACGCAAGCATTCGGAAAAGGAATACTAATAAACGAAAAATTAAAAAAAGAAAAACCAGAAACAAACAAAATATAGTAAAAAGTTAAAAAAAGAACCTAGACAAATATTTTATTAGACCACCGTGTCACAATCTCCGCAAAAAACTGTGTTTTTTTAGTTAAAATGAGGATAAACGGCAATCTTGGATAGATTGCTGATTACTGGTCTATGGACTGGTAATCCAGCGGACTTTTTCTTGAGGGTTTAGTTCATACCAATGCCAAGACTAATATTAACACCAAAAAGAAACGCTACGTTACTCTCACAAATCGAAGCAATCATCAAAGATAGAAAATCGAAGCATCAAGGAAGTTATTTGATGATTTGATCTCTGGGCGGAGCGTGGGAGAGTGTCAGACTTGTACTGACTAAATCCCACCCATGTGCCTTCTATTGCCCTTTACGTTGCGGGGCCGCGGTATTTCTATCGAACAACCCGCAACCCCGGCAGGCGGAGACTCTGGCTAACCCCTCTGCTTTGCTGACATCACTTTGAGGCGCTCGTGAAACACGAACGCGCCGTCGACATGGCATGTCGTCAATAGACGGACGGACGGTGAGCTATCCATTGCTCACCGTCCACAGGCCCGCATCTACGGTGGCCGGGCCCGCCCGGCTCCCGGGGCGTCTCCCTCGGCGGCTGGGTTGGGCAGATGTTCTTTCCCTCAAACGCCCGGCCACCTCCTTTGCTAGCATTACTGCTTCGCAGAAGGAGGTGACCACTTCCCATTCCCTCCCGCTCCGAGATTGCCGCCGCCGATCGCATCTACGAGGGCTACGAGGGCACTCTCCGGGCGATCGTCACAATGGTGACACGGGCGTTGCTTCCCGCCCGATTATGTGCAGGAACCTCCCGAAATTTCCGTGTCCGGTGAGGACCTGCGTCAGGCGGAAGGTGAGGACGCTATGACGCCTCTCCAGCCACTCCTCAAAGAGGGGACCGCCACTATTGTGGCGTGCCCTGCACGGGGTTGCGACAGTCGCCTCTCCATGCCACCATGAGATCGCACCGGAGGTCTGTCCGCTGAGCGGCAATTTGCCGCGGCAGCGGAGTTTCCCCCCGGTGTAGTGCCTCCGCGCGCCACTCAAACAGGCGCGCGAGCACTATCACCTCCAGATCCCACGGAGGCAATTCGGCAAGGAAAACTGGTGCCTGATAACTTATTTGATCGGAGTTATTAAAAGTGGGTTACATAGCTGCTTCAAAATTATATTGAAGTATATCACCACAACTTGGAACAATCTTTAAACAAAATTAAAGATCAAGATGAAAGAAAATCACAAATCAAAATCTTTCAATTAAATGGCACATTTATATAAAACTAATAAATGTGCCACTTAAAGGAAAGATCTCATGTGTCTTGCAAAACCGAAAAGGTTTATACCATTTATTTTTATCGAAATGTCTTCATAACCGCCTGTGTTCAAAGCACCTTTAATTTTATTTACAAAACTTTACAATACCTTACAATATTATAAAATAAACGACAAATTCTATACATAATGTACTTTTTTCTGTAAATTCCTACCTAAACATACCCGTAAGTTGGAAGCAATTGTTATAATACTACATGGGCAATTAGTTCAAGATACAAATTAAAATGCAGTAAAGAAAGTCTTATGCTGCAAGTTAGTCTGCAATGTAGCAAAAAACTCAAATATTTTGTAGTATCAAGTATTTTTACCGCATTTTAATCTGCATATGTGTAACTTTTTGCGTGCAGTAAAAGCTAAGATTTTAGAAAACCCGATTTTAATTAAAATCTAATTAACAAAACTAACATTTGTTTTTGTAAATACCATCTTTGTTGTCACTTAGTCCTCGTAACAACAAAAATATGCACCATACACATTAATAATCCAAAAAAAAACAGTGTTAAAAAGCTTTTCGCGGTTTTCTCGAAACCGCTTTTTTCCTCATACTGCACTTTAGGGCCTGCACGGCAGTATAGATATTATTTCACTTATTCAGAAATCCGGAAAATGCCTGGCACAAGCCCGTATTCAGATCTAATGAAATAAATTACATACAGTTTAAATTAAAATATGTAGTATGTTATATTGGAGAGAGTAGAGTATTCCCTATCTGAGGGGGCCAAACGCCTCCTGCCGGAAGCTCTAAGCGGGATTCGTGCGGTGCATGGCCCTTTATGGTCCTCAGGGCGGCAACCCACTACCAGAACGCGCTCCAAAAGGTGGTAGTCATCAGGCTCAACCAGGACTCAGGCGGGGCAGTGAGCGTCTTTGCTGGGTTACCACAATAGAAGTAGGCGAGAGAACTTCAAACCAACCCAACTGCTGGAGTCGCTACGGGCAACGGGTGCCGCAAGACGACTCTTGACTATTACATAGATGTAAGGTACGGCCAACGAGAAGCGATACGAAAGGTCATTAACCTAAAGAACAACTGTGGCGTTGACAATCTAATATTTAGCTCTTTCCATCTTGTACCTTTATCGTTATGTCTCGTTCTCTCGGCAAAAACATGACAACGTTAAGACGGGTTCGCCAACATTCGGGCGGCCATTTCAGATGGGGTTTTAGCATGGGTTTTGTTTACATTTGGTATCGCTTCTCGTTGGCCGTACTATAGATCTGTGGACGGTGAGTAATAGGTAACACACTGTCCGTCCGTCTAGTGGCAACAGGCTGTGTCGACAGTGCGTTCATGTTCCACGCGCGGCTCAAAAACATCGTTTCCATTCCACGCTCAGCTGGGGGAGGAAGCGGGGAGTCCTTGGATGATTTCCTATCTGAAAAAACGATGTGTGAACTAAATTCAAATTAACTTGAAAAACTCTCATTTGAAAGAAGACGGGACACACATTTACAAGATCTTTCCAGAGTCTATAGCGAAAACTATCTTCTTTATTTCTTTCTTAAAAAATAAATAAACATCTTGGGACAACTCACACACGGCTATCTGATCCCAAGCTAAGCAGAGCTTGTGTTACGGTAACCAGACAACTGATATACATACTTATATGTATAATTTATAAATACATACATATTATAGATAAATCACACCCAGACACACAACAAATAATCATGCTCATCACACAAAGTTATTCCTGGGTGGGAATCGAACCCCCGACCTCCGGCTCAGCAGTCAGGGCCACTAACCACTAGACCAAAAGGCCCGTCTAATCTTTCATTACGCGTTAGCCCTGTAACAGATATTTCGCCAACATGATAACTCCCATATTCCCAACAAACATTCCCATACCGTAAATATATTTTTACGTTCGTTCCCGATGCGGAAACTGCTCTCATCATACACCAGGTACTGTTGGCTTAGGATAATGGTACTTTACGAGGTGGTTGTGAGGAAAATTGAAAAAGTTTCGTCTTACTCAAGGGTTAGCCGACTGCGCGCCGTCTGGGAGGGTATTGTGTTTATTGACGAGAATGAAATCGGGAGAAAAAAATCCTTACTAATATTATAAAAGCGAAAGTGAGTTTGTTTGTTTGTTACGTCTTCATGCCTAAATGGCCCAACCGATTTTGATAAATTTTGGTACAGAGATAGTTGAGACCCTGGACGGATATAGCTCATTTAAAAAAAATAAAAATTAGACATAATGGAGAAAGAGGGAAGTAAAGGGAAAACTTAGCTTTGCTATTACAATAAACACGGTGCAAGGCAAAAACTAAAAGTATCAGGTACCTGCAAATCAGGAAAGGAGGATATGTATTACACCGAATTTAACGCGAGCGAAGCTGCGGGCAAAAGCTAGTATTTTATAAATATAATTGATTCAGAATTTAAATGGAATGGTTTTGTTGATTTTCCTGATTTTTTTGATTTTGGTTTGGTTTTGTTGATTTTATGATGGGAACGCCTGTTGCTACTTTTATTTGTAAAACGAGCAATCTTTAGCCTTTTGAACGCCATTGTCACGTAAATGTAACACCATACAAATAACATTATTATACACACCATACAAATAACAAGAATAATATTAAACAACTTTGACGGGCCTGGTGTTCCAGTGGTTAGTGGCCCTGACTGCTGAGCCGGAGGTCGTGGGTTCGATTCCCACCCAGGACAAACTTTGTGTGATGAGCATGATTGTTTGTTCTGTGTCTGGGTATGATTTATCTATAATATGTATGTATTTATAAATTATATAAGTATGTATACCAGTTGTCTGGTTACCATAACACAAGCTCTGCTTAGCTTGGGATCAGATAGCCGTGTGTGAGTTGTCCCAAGATATCTATCTAACTTATAAATGGGGTGACACAATGGGCGGTCACGAGGTAGCCAGTACGAGCTTAAGACGCCAATGACGCAAAAATGTGACAAAAATTGAGGTAAAAGAGTGTCTTGGCGTGGAAGTCACGCGCGTGCGTTATGCTCTGAACTGAAAAGGAGCAAATTGATTTTTAACTATCTGTTAAAAAGGTTTAAAATCATTTTAATGAATTAACTTATTATTACGTAAACATCTTGAAGAAGCAACTTCTGTAGGCATACCATGACGTCTGAAAGCAGAACTTATTCCACCGAGGGAAAGAAATGGTGCTAGATACCCTGTATAGCTCTGTCTCTTTCCCTCAGTGGGTAGCTGAACTAGTTCATCATCGAAGTATTACTCAACTCAAGGGTTTCAGAATTTCTCACATACATCCTAGTTAGGCTCCAGTTTCTTGTGAAATACATACTACCATTAAACTATGACGGGAGATTGAACGCAAGCATGATGTTACACCTGCGTGGCTGTATGGTCAAATTGCATGCAAGTTAACTTGGGATTGATTTATGTTAGTCTCGGCATGGAGTTAGTATGCCGTTATTAGTTTCCCCTTGTGAGATATGGAGAAATATGGCCATGATATCCAGAAGGAAAGAAACCGACCTTGCAACGAAACGAGACGCCGTCACTTCATGTGCAATAGTTTTATTTTTATATAATACTAGCTTTTGCACGCGGCTTCGCTCGCGTCAAATTCGGGGTAACACAGTTCCCTTGCGCCTTATTGATATGTAATAGCAACGCTAAGTTTTCCCTTGTCATCCCTCTTTCTCCCTTACATCCCACTTTAAAACAAAATAGCATATGTCCGTCTCCTGGTTCCCAACTATCTCTGTACCAAAATTCATCTAAATCGGTTTAGCCGTTAAAGCGTGAAGAGGTAACAAACAAACAAACTCACTTTCGCTTTTATAATATTAGTAAGGACTAGTTTTTGCCCGCGGCTTCGCCCGCGTTAAATTTGGCTTAACACATTTCCCCTTGCGCCTTATTGATTTGTAATAGCAACGCTAAGTTTTCCCGTTTCTTCCCTCTTTCTCCCTCACATCCCACTTTAAAAAAAATACCCTATGTCCGTCTCCTGGTTCCCAACTATACTAAAATTAATCAAAATCGGTTTAGCCATTAAAGCGTGAAGAGGTAACAAATAAACAAACTCACTTTCACTTTTATAATATTAGTAAGGATTATGATACTGCATAAGTGGTCATTTTAGAACCCCGGCTCGTGTGTGCAAGTCTTACAAAGTTCATATCTCGAGCGGTTTATCAATTTATCCAAAACACATTATAACAACTTTTCAATTTATCTTATATGCGGGCATTCGATATAGGGTGTCCATGCTTTTGATTAATATCAAAAATCATATTCATCATTTTCCTGCCCTTGTCCCATTCTGTTTGGGGTCGGGGCAATACGTTTTCTTCTTCAATTCTCCTCTGTCAGATGTCACGGCATCATTTTCTCTTTTCTCCTTTATATCATTATTTATATAAACCATTCATCTTTTTTTTGACCTTCTCCATCCATCGACATTCAGATCCATCACTTTTTTAGTCACATGCTAGAGTCATCATCTGCCTAGCCTTTTCCCAACTATATTGGGGTCGGCTTCCAGTCTTACCGGATGCAGCTGAAAACCACTTGGAGTGACCTATCTGACCTCCATAACCCAGTTCTGTCAAAGATCTACAAATGACAGCCGGGACCAACAGCTTAACGTGCTTTCCGAGGCACGAAGGAAACTCGGTATGTAACGGGTGGTCACCCATCCACAGACCAACCTAGGCAAGCGCGGCTTAACCTAAAGATTGACCTGAGCGGCTGCTATTATTTAGCCACGAGCTCCTCACAGTCACATGCTAGAGTGTAATCAAAATATGTTTTTCGACAAAAATGACGGGATTGTATTGTAAGGACTTGGTTGGATACTTCAGTAAATTGCGCATATACCCTTTTAAGATAATATTTTCAATTATATTATAAGTTACATGTCACATACACTTCTTATTTCATTCCTATTATATCTTTTTTCAAAGTTCCTTTTTTAAGGCGTTGTAACAAGCTAATCTTTAGGTATTCGCGTAAGTGAGGCTAGCTACCAACTGGGCATGGTCTGATAAAAGTACACGACAGTATTGCATCGAAAGAATAGAATTAAGGTAGAAAATATTTCGGTGTTTGATTTTATTTGAACATCATGTCCGCCTAAATGTAGGTCATTTGGCAGTTTTAATTGATTATAAAAAAAAATACAATTCCGTGTTTGAAAAAAATTAAATATCCCTTTAGTCTATAAAAAATCCTTTGTTATACATAGATTTAAAAAATATGATGTTTGTCACTGAAAAAATTGAGAATTTCTGAAAAAAAATTTCGTGGTTCTTTTAAACATTTGTTTTTCGTAGTACTAGACCACTTTTGTAAACTGATTTTGTTTAAGTCTTTACTTTATGTATTTAACTATACACGGTTTTTTTTTTGGCTAGTGGCATGTACAGATTTTACGAAGTGTTTGCTTAGTACAGAGCCTTAAAACGACCTGAGTATTGGAAAGCTATGGCCAACCAGCCAGCATTGGTTAAGGTATAAAACCTCTTACACTATCGTCATAAAATATTTCTGTCAGTGTAGCCGAAGAAATGGTACGGTGCCAATATATTTTCCATAGGCATTAGGTCCATGTATCTACACCGCATCTAATCAACTGAAAGCGTTAACCAATTTCATCACCATTTCCCTAAGACCTTGCAAGTTAAGTAACACACCATGAAAATTGACCTTGACCTTTCAAACGCTCTCTACTCTAACGTCTAGATTACGAGAAAAAAAGTCAATGGATTCGCGTTTTGCGACAGCATCTAGAAAGATAGATTAGTCATGTATTTGCGTAGAAAGAAAGAAAATTGCGTTTATTCAGCATTATTAAAAAAATACAGAAATACCTTAAAAATAAACTAAAAAAATATTAATGCAAAAAAGCCTTAGCTCAACCTTATACCAGATGCGTAGACTAAGAGGACAGACTTAAATATATGGTTTTAATTTCAACTATAGATATGCATTCTTACTACGCAAGCATCTTGAGAATGCGTGGAGTACCACGCATTCTCAAGATACGAGGTCTTGACAGACAGACGGAAAACAAATTAAACTTATATGGGCTCCGGTTTTTCCATTTGAGGATTCTGTACCTTAAAAACATTAAGAAAGCAGGCAGGCAAAGATGAAGCAGTGACAGAGTAGTGCATGAGGTCCCTTAGGTAGTGCAACGACTCGTATCAAAGGACGTGCGTAAAACTAACGGTTGTGGTAATCCTCGATGGGTGTCCTCCGCCATGGCGGAGGGGTCTGTCTGACTCCTACTGACTAAAACCACACGGTGTTCCTTCTCGTCACTTCTGACACAATCGCATTCTACACATTCACTCCAGCAGTGACGGTTTGCTTGCGGCAAACCCCTTTAAACACCACGCGACGTCAGCTCAGCTACCCTACCATGACGTCTTAAAACAGAACTTATTCAAGTGAGGGAAAGAGACAGAGCTATACTGGGTGTCTAACACCATCTCTTTCTCACACAGGAATAAGAACTGCTATAAGATGTCATGGTAACCCTACAGGTCTATTTGCTTCCTTCTTTGCTTTGGGCAACAGACTTCCCCAAGTCCTTTGCCAGCAGGCCATTTTATGGAGGACGGAAGAGGGCGTTGTCGGCCCCTTTCTGCACCCAAATCTTCGGGTGCTTGAAGGTACATTGATACTAATCATGCGCCAAGTTTAACTTAAATAATGCTCTTAAGAAACACAGTCTTGAAAGGAAAGTTCCCGTAAACAAATACCCAGGACACCCTACATCCATTTTTACGTCAACAGAATATAGTTAGGAGAAAAGTTTTATTTTTTGCCAATAACCCCTAAGGGCGAACAAGTTATATTAGTTTTTGAGTTAAGTGCCCAAGATTTACAAGCCTACGGGCCTCCGAGCAAGATCGAGAATATTTTCAGCTTAGAAATGATGTTATTATGGTAATCTTTGATTTTGTTTTTCTGTGTTTTTTGTGTATAAGGAATTATGACCTGTTTTGGGAATTTAAAGGTGAAGTTTGTTTCTCTTATGAATTTGTTAAAGATGGTTCGGTTAATACTCGTTGTACATTTGGCACACTGAGTTTTAGAGAAAGTAATCCATCGCTATTAGGGGTTATTTAAAAATTACGTCACACGAATTTCTTTTTTTTTTTGCCCCTCCTTTGCCCCCGTTCTTGTCACAGCTGGTCACATTTGTGAGACCCCCCTCTTAGTGTGACGTCACATATTTTGTAAATTTACATTTAGAAATTACTGAATGAAAACAGCGCTTCCGAAATCAGAGTCATTTCCATTTTTTTTATAGTAGTGTAATGGTTAAAAGTTCGTGTTTTAACAGTTAGATTATAATTGATTTTGAAATATGATGTCACGAAATTTAGAACCCCTCCCACCCCGTTGTCACATAATGTCACACTTCATCGACCCCCTCTCTCCCCCTTAACGTGTGGCGCAATTTATGGATGGCCCCTTATTATTATTTATTTACTTAACAGACTACAATGTGGTCCAATGTGTTAGTAACATTATGACTTAGCCTATGTTAGTACTTAATAACTAGAAGAGATCGAGTGCGCACATAAGTGGGCTGTCTGCCCGATCAGCCATCGATTGTAGGATAGTGTTGAGACTGCCACGCAGCCGGTGGAGGAGCGGGGCAGATTTTTTACGCCACAACGTATAAAAACTGTCAGTGCGTGCGTCAGCAAACATTGCTGAGGCACTACAGAATCGTGGCAGTCGCAGCAATACCCTGAACGCATTATTATATTGGATACGCAGAGTATTATAATCCTTTTGGGTATGTGTGAACCACAAGGCTCCCGAGTACAGTGAGGTGCAGTATGCTATAAATGTGTGACAGTGTCTTAGTGTTTGGGGTGGTTAAACAAAGCGGGTCTTTAAGTGCAGTGTCATTAAATTTCATACAAACCCGCTCAGTAGATTTTCTGTGAAGGAATAATAAATATCCATATATTCTCTTATATCCTTTTTATTTGGGTTGGGAATCATCAAATAACTTTCCCCGCTCTGGGCGGAGCGGGGGGCGTGTCAGACTTTTACTGACTAAAACCCACCAATGATCCTTCTATTGCCCTTTTTGTTCCGGGGCCGCGGTATATCTTTCGAACAACCTGCAACCCCGGACCACAACCTCGGTATTCTCATAATATATACTTTCGCTTTTTATATGGAAGTGATTTTCTTTTATATACACGTATACTATATATCTTAATATTACTACAAAAGCGAATGTTTGTGAGGATGGATAGATGTTTGTTACTCTTTCACGTCAAAACACGAACAGATCTTGATGAAATTAGCACAGGGGTAGATTATGGTCTGGGATAACACACATAACTTTTTTTGATATCACGCGGGCGAAGCCGCGGGCGCCAGCTAGTACGAGTATATAGGAGAAAATCTCTGACTCATTCATTACGATATCTCAGAAACTACAGGTTCTAGGAGTCTCAAAATTTGCATGGGGGATCCTTTGAGGCGCGTCGCCCACACGACCAACAGTCGAGGCGCAGTCGAAGCGCGGGCGCATTAGGCGCGTTGCCCAAAAGATCAACAGTCGAGGTGCAGTTGAGGCGCAGGCATATAAAAGGCACGCCGCAACGAGATTTTCTTAACAAATGTCGTGTGGGCAACGCGCCTAACGCGCCCGCGCCCCGACTGAGCCTCGACTGTTGGTCGTGTGGACGACGCGCGAGAATTTAGGTGTCTCTAAGAAAGGAGTTTACAAAATTCAACACTTAAAAGGGTGAAATAGGGTGATAAAGTTTGTATGGATTAGAGCAGCGGATAAAACCGCTGGACATAGCTAGTTACATATATACCTTATGAGATAGGAAGTAGGGCATAATGTTAGTAAGATGTGTTTCTACCAGTTAACCTTCACACTTTAAGACCCTCGTCGGTTCTCGCCTGCCAAGGTTGCGGGTTGTTCGAAAGTTATACCGCGGCCCCGGAACATAAAGGGCTTAAGAAGGAACATGGGTGGTTTTAGTTACTCATTTTACCCCCGTTCCACCCACAGTGGGGAAAATTATCTGACGACATTTCTTCTGCAAAAAAAAAACATTCGTCGGTCAATTTCAGGTCGTTGTGTTCTTATGCATACCGGGTTTTCGCTGTCAAAATATCCTTAAGAAACTCGCTACTGCGCATTCAGCTTTCCTTATACTGATGAGTTTACAGTAGTATTTAACGAAGCATCTATAAATTCCTAAATATACAAAAGGCTTAATTACGACACTATCAATATCTTCAATCGATTCTTTGAGCATCGGGTTCATTAAAAGTGTCTTATTTCGAAGTTGTAATGAAGCGTCTTTCAGTAGGTACAGTTGCGAGCGTTTATATGTAAACACTTTACTTTTTTCAAAATACCTTTAATATTAGGTAGGTTGGTCTGTATGTGGATCAATGGTTTTTTTTGCAATAATTTTCAAATTACATATTTATACAGCCCTTGTTCTAAATAGTTATACAGTACTAATGTGACTGTATCAGTTGTTTCTTATAGTAATTTATGACATACATTATTATTTACCAATTCTTTGTGAGTGAGTGTATTGTTGGCCTCATAGATTCTAAGACGCTTGTTAACTTCCAATCTTATTCTACGTTTTGTAAAGTAAGTCAGACCTACACTGTCCTCTCATATTTAAGTATTAACAGTGTAATAACAACACTGTAAATCCCAATGATTTTAAAAGAGTAATCATGGAGCTTCTTTCTAGTTCTTCTCCATAGAAAACGACCAACCCAAACCGTGTAGTTTTTCTCGACGTTTTATAAGTGCCCATGTAGGCCTATGTTAAATAAAAATATTTTCTTTTGAACATAATTGCTACCAATACAGTCAGACAAGAGCACTGTTAAATATCCCTAAATGTGTACATATTATTGTTGTTGACTGTACAGTGGGTTGCATTAATAATACAACCCCATTTATTAGCGACTCTGTTTGTGTCAACTGTCTTGATGTTTGTTCATTAACTGTTCTCATTAGTAGGAGACACAGAGTAGGTGAAAACAGAGAATACAAGGGTACCGAGGGCAGATTTTGGTGATTACAACTTTATTATTTAGATTATAACCCATAATCCTATGAAGATCATGGTAGTAAAATGGCTGTTAAATTTAGTATGTCTTTTTTTGTTTTTATTTCACACTAGCTGGCGCTCGCGTGATGATACAAAAGTATCTAATGTAATGTAATCCAGACTATAATCTACCTCTGAGCCAAATTTTATCAAGATCCGTTCTGCCGTTTTGACGTGAAAGAGTAACAAACATCCATACATCCATCCTCACAAACAATGATATTAGTAGGATATTAAGTAGGATAAATTTATAAAAAAATGTTTGTTACTCTTTCACGCAAAAACTACTGAACGGAAATGGGTTCAATTTGAAACACACATATTTTGTAATTTGGGTTATTCCAAAGAATTTTAATCTAGGTAAAACAATCCCGTCGTACAATTATCGAATTTCATGCATACACAAAAGCTAAGTAAAACAATTTCGGAGAACTAAGCAACTCAGAACAACTTACACTATAAAATCCGAGTGCCACCTCCATCCCACTTTACTCTATGGTCATGAATTACTAAACTCGCCCCGCGTGAGTGCGTCCATCAGCCTAGAGAGCTGCTGCTTACCACCGCTTACTGAGAACATTCTGTACACGCACTACTTACCTCATGGATCAGTTCTCAAAGGGAATAAGCATACGCAAAGGTTATACGTGGTAGTTGGGGCTTGACAGTGACATTATATGGTCATTACTATTGTTCTATAATAAGTTGGTGTGATGTTTGATAATTTGTCACGTTCTCTAGTTACGTATCCTTACTTACTAATATTATAAAAGCGAAAGTGAGTTTGTTTGTTTGTTTATTAGTTTGTTACCTCTTCACGCTTTAATGGCTAAACGAATTTTCATGAATTTTGGTACAGAGATAGTTGGGAACCAGGAGCCGGACATAGGCTAATTTTTATTAAAGAAAAGTGGGATCTTCCATCCCACTTTTCTTTAATAAAAATTAGCCTATCCTGTGTGGTTGCTATTACAAATCAATAAGGCGCAAGGGGAACTGTGTTACCTCGAATTTAACGCGGGCGAAGCCGCGGGCGAAAGCTAGTAATCAATAATTATTACTCTCATTATTAAGTCAATAAATTCCCAAAGTAAATGTCTATTATTTTTTATTAAAAACTTTTTTGTTAAATAGAATATGTATATTTTGTATTGTTGTCCGCATGTCTGTCTGTCAAGATCCTTTTTTCGGGATCAAGTTGAACTTTAAACCATTTGTCAAACTCTGTGATCCTTTTGTAACAAGTGTATGGGTTAGCTTACTTAAAATTCATGTTCGAGTTTCTATTAAATTCTGTGCATTTTTAAAATACTTTTGCCAAATTTATTAAACATAAGTAGTGAATTGTTTCTAAACCTGTTGAATTACGGAAGTTTGTATTTAACTATAACATTTATTATTGTTCAGTGTTCTATAAGTTAGGTTGATTTTTACTTGTATTTTTAAAAACTATCTTATATTTCATTTTAATATTATTGTTAATGTTACTTAAATTCGTGGCTCAATTTTGAGTTCCGGTAAGGTAATGGCGGTAAAATGACGTTGGTTATCAGATGAGTGGGTACTTCCAATAACTTGCTTATGCCTTTAAATAAGCCCCACAAGTTATTCAACGGGAGTCATCTCTGAGCTACGAAGTGAGCTAGTTATTATTGTTGTGTATAACTGTGTATTATCAATAAAATTATGTTGAAGTGTAACAGTATTTGAATTAGTTATGAACAATTTTTATATAATTATGAAGTGTAAAGAAAAAAATAATTTCATATAGGTAGATAAATAAATTTCATAAATATTGTACTGTGAAAAAATTAACCCTATAAATCGACGTAGTCAAAAGATATAGCGACTTATGTAGAAAGTTTTCGACGGAACCTTCGGTGCTCCAGTCTGACTCGCTCTTGGCTGTTTTTTACCATTGTTAGCCATATTTGGCTGGCATTAGGAAATACTTTTTCGGAAAACTACTCTCTCTAGGTAACAAAAACTATTATTAACGACCCGGTGTGACAGAACACGGGTAGAGATTCGTCCCGCCGAGCGTGTGCCTTGTCTATGCCTTCTCTGGATTTATGCCTCGTTACGTGCGGCCCTGTGACTCTGTGGCTTATGGTACGCACATAAACTGATAGAGATACAACGCAGACGTGGGGAGTCATACGGGAAATAAATTTGTCAAGCTGAGCAAAGCTATGGATTGTGTGTGGTAATGTTCTAGAAAGGTATTTGTACGCACCCCGCACTAAGGCGAGCGAGAGGAGATATAAGGACGAGGGGTGACACGACGAGTGGCGCGCGAGCACAACCCACAACTCGAACGACCACTGACCGAATACTTATTTGATAAAACTGTCTAAAAACCTGTAAAATACTATTCAAATGTCCTGTTTAATAATCTTAAAGAAGTGAGTTTGTTATAATTCATAACATAATGCTTGTCATATAGAAATATATCTAGAAAGTTCAGCCATATTTTTTTTATCTATGGTGCTCATCACCGCTCACTCTCATAGTTCGATGGGACGGCAATCCGATACGACCAGAGAGAGAGATCAGGCGCCGGTTCGTGCGATAACGTACTTTCTGAGGAAACTCGATAGGTTCCTCGGTGTTTCGGAAAGCACGTTATGTAACTCAGTATGAAACGGGTGTTCACCCATCCACAGACCAAACTAAGCAAGCGAAGCTTAACCTAAAGATCGACCGGAACCGCTCCTTTTGTGAAGCGGGAATACCCAAATAATTTCTTACCCCAATAATTGGGGGAACGGGGGGGGGGTCGTCAGACTAATAAACTAATTACTAACTAAAAACCCTCTCATGTTCCTTCTTGAGAATTGAGTTTTGTCCGACGTTATTCGACCCCGTATATTTCAAGCGAAGTAATGTAAATGCAGGCGGATCAGACCGACTTATTCGTAATGTAGACTTTTTTGTCAATGCTCTTTGGCACATAAATCATTTGGGTTCACTCCCAATAACATCTCATTTGCGTACTTCTATGTTTGTACAATGTTTTTACATGTTAACTCTATATTTCTTTAGGCTTATTTTTCTTATTCATAAATATCGAATATTCCTGAACTAACTGGCTTTTTACTTCAGCCACTCTAGGCGGAGCGGAGGGGAGGGCAGTGTCAGACTTATACTGATTAAAACCCATCTATGTCTTTCTTTTGCCGAGGCTGTGGTATCTCTTTGGGACAACCCTAAACCCCGACAGACTGTGGCCTTTGCAGGTCCCTCGGCTTTCCTGACATCTCTTTGAGGCGCGCGTGAAATTGGAACGCACCGTGCGTCGCTACAGGTAATATAAGGGCTTTTTTTGAGTATGGAAAATAATCAAATAACTTCTACCGCTCTGGGCGGATGGAGGGGAGTGTCAGACTTTTAAGGACTAAAACCCATCCATGTTCCTTCTTTTGCCCTTTTTGTTCCGGGGCCGCGGTCTTTGACGGCATGGTTGGCGTAGTGGCTGAGCAATTGACTGCAGCGCTCCGTGTCGCGGGTTCCATTCCCGCACGGAACAAATATTTGGCCTACAGGTAGTTGTTCTGGGTATGGCTGTTTGTGTATGTGAGTTTAAATATTTGTAAACGCACCCACGATACAGGAGAAATTTCTAGAGCGGGGCAAGGTTATTTAAAAAAAAAACTGTTGAAAATCCGCAACCCTGGCTGGCGGTGGTCCTGGCAGGCCACTCTCTTAGCCCTAACTTTGCTTATTTATAAGATGAGAATGGGACTGCAGAGCATGTGAACCCGGGTTCGATTACCGGATCGAGCAAAGTGTTATTCAATTGGAATTCATCAATAGTAATAGTTCAAATTACAATTAATATTATGTTCATAAAATTCATTCAGAATTGTAATGTTAAAAAGGAGAATAGTAGTAATGAAAAATGAGTAAATAAAAAATGAGTAAATGAAGATGCATCTTGTATTTTCTCTGCGACATACTATCGCTCTATCTAGATTTATGTATGTACAAAACTACTATAAAATGCCATCTTACGCTGACAAGATTCGATGCATGTCAACTGGGAGCCGCGGGCAGTCTCCTCAACTGCATTCACTCCAATCCGATATAGATATCTATCAAACGTTTTGTACTAGCTGTTCATCGCGGCTCCGTCTGCGTTAGGTCAAAAATATTCCTCATGAACTTACTACCGAAGTGAGAATTATTCTGTCTTGAAATAAATCATGGTCTACCAAGACTACATTTTATGATTAACTAGCTTTTGCCCGCGGCTTCGCTTGCGTTAAATTCGGAGTAACACAGTTCCCCTTTGAAATAGGGACACAGATGAAAGAGGGAAGAAAAGGGACAACTTAGCTTTACTATAAATAAATATAAATAAATAAATATCTTGGGACAACTCACACACGGCTTTCTGATCCCAAGCTAAGCAGAGTTTGTGTTATGGTAACCAGACAACTGATATACATACTTATATAATTTATAAATACATACATATTATAGATAAATTACACCCAGACACAGAACAAACAATCATGCTCATCACACAAAGTTTGTCCTGGGTGGGAGTCGAACCCACGACCTCCGGCTCAGCAGTCAGGGCCACTAACCACTGGACCAACAGGCCCGTCTATAACAATCAATAAGGCGCAAGGGCAAAAACTACAGGTAGCAGGTACCTGCAAATCAGGCAAGGGGAACTGTGTAACCCCGAATTTAACGCAAGCGAAGCCGTGGGCAAAAGCTATTTTGATTTAACTCGTTCAGCCAGGCGTCTAGTAGGTGGGTGAGATTTGCCGAGAAATCGAGCTGACTAACGTGCAATTGAACAGTCCCGTCCAGCGGTAGACTGCCGTGACTCAATGCTGTTGTTCATTTTCGCCGTGTCGATGATTTCCATATTCAAGTACAGACGCCTGCACATCAAGCTACTACAATCTGTCAGATTTCTTTGATAGATATTCGACTTTATTTCTAAAGTATTAGGTTCAAGGTTCATTGGGAAAAATTGACAGTTTCGGGTAGCTTGACCTGCAGGCATCTGTATAATGAAGTTCGACCAAACGCCCCAGTTCGAGTTGAACATAAATAAGTTGATTTTAAAATTACAAATACTCCATTCACGAATAATATTTTCATAACTTTAAGAATTTATTTATGTCTGTGTATGATGCTGATTGTGCTTGTTTAAAATAATTAACTATTTTTTCATGGTATAAAACTATTTGTTTCCGATTTAAAAAAGACTTGAGACGTATATCATATTAAAACACCCGGATGGAATGAAGTTATTATTTATTATGAACAAAAAAACTGTATACACTCAACAAAAATAATCGTCGCAACACCACACTGTTCAATGCGAAATAGAAAGACAAAATGAAAATAACTGGCTTGCGTTCTATGAGAGAGAGAGAGACAGACAGAGAAACACGCGCACGCCGCACGGCTTATAACTATAGCAAAAAGTGTCGTTACAACTTTTGTTCTTATTTGATTCCGTCTAGCCCCCTTTTGCAACACGCGATAAGGAACTTCGTTCCAAAAAACAATAAATATTGACGGACTTACTTTTCGCCTAAACTACGCGCTCGTGTGAGGTCGACGGCGTCAGTACTGGCTTAGGCCTACCCTCAATGTTTTTTCTACCATCAAATTACCTCTCCCGCTCTGTGCTGAGCAGAAGAGGGTGTCCGACTTGTACTGACTAAAACCCATTTCTTCTTTTGCCCGTTATGTTCTGGGACCACGGTAACTCTTTTGATATACCCGCAACCTTATTAGACAGTGGCCCTGATGTCAGACTTGTACTGACTAAAAACCTATTCATGTTCCTTCTTTTGCCGTTTGCGTTCTGGGTCCATGGTAACTTGGTGACACGGTAACCTGTCAGGCCTCTCAGATTTGCTGACATCTCTTTGAAGCGCGCGAGGAACACGAACGCGCCTAGGACAAGAGATGAAACATCGTCTGTAAACTGACTTTGCAGCCTATCTTTCAGTCACGAAAAGGAGAAAAACAGAGTAACTTTCGCTTTTATAATATAAGCATGGATATATTAGCTATCAAATCGCTGTATATATTTATAAACGACACGATTTCTTGTCAGAATAGATCGTTACGCCTTTCGCTAGTAATTTCCGACACCGATAACTTATAAAGCTTAGATATTACGTAACATAAAATAAAACCACGCCTGTTGCCTTCGCAGAAGGGTAAGCAGAAGTGTGTAATATATTTAAGTAGCACGTCATACAAACGTCGTCAAACATCATGTAGCCTTACCTTATAGGTATATTTTTTTTTAAATCGTTGCCCCACACTAGGATTTGTCCTGTATCGTGGGTTAAACATTTAATCTCACATACACAAACAGCCACACCCGGAAAAACTATCTGCAGGTCATACAAATATTTGTTCCGTACGGGAATCGAACCTGCGACAGGCAGCGCAGCAGTGGATTGCTCAGCCACTGCGCCAACCGTGTCGTATACTAAAGAACTGAGAAGCCAGTGAAACCGCTGGACAAAGATGAAAGAAGAGTTTATTTTTTTTTAAATATTAATTTTAATCCCGGCTTCACCTCTAATTATAAACCAAAACTAACCAACACTACTATATAAGTCATCCCCTCTGGTCCATTGCCTGAACATAGTGTCATGTCGATCTGAAGTTAAATTAATATATCTATTATTAACAGGCCACACAACTTTGAGATTGTTTACTCCCTGTTGTTTTGTGGGATAAAGCATGAGAGAATGTAGGTTTTTTAGAGATTTTGGTTATGAGTCAGAGCCTGAAATTAATAGTTTTTTAAATTACGTTTATTTTGCAAGAAATTTGAATAAACGTTTAAAGAATTACTACCAAACTTTTAAATAAATTAAAAAATAGCGTCAATAAATGTGTCCTCAACGCTGTCAGTTGGCAATGTCCCCAAGAGACTGGCCGCGTTGCCACGTTGAATGGCAACGCTAAGCCTCTGGCCAAAGTAAAAGCCAGCCCTTGGGTCACGGGAAGTGTCAACCAAACGTTTTGAAATTTCCTTAAAAAGGCTGTGAGCACAAGGACCCCACGGTCGGTACCAATAAGGTTACTATATTTACGCCGCTTGAGGTTTTCTGCAGCCGCAGCAGCAGCGCCAGCGCAGCACGAAGAGCTAGCAAGATGGGATGGCGAAGAGTATCGACGCACGTTGCGTCCCACACTAAAAAACAAGTAGGTTTTATAAACTTTTTGAACTACATGACCAGTGTTTCGTACCCAACTACTCTGAGAAAAAACAGCCAAAACTAACTTAGAAGTCACAGTCTCTTTTAAGGTCAAGACAAACATCTTGGTCAACTTACATGAGTACCATGCAGATTAGTGTCTGAACTGGTCTTTTTAAGAAAGCACCATAAAGATTGAGTGGACCTGTCCAGTTAGTGCAAGCATTTGTCAGTTATCGTGTAGCTCGACTCATATTTCAAGGAATTTAAATTTTTGCTATAATTTTTTTTTTTAATTTAGCTTGCCCCACTCTAGGTTTTCTCTTGTATGGTGGGAGAGCTTACATACATTTAAATTCACATACACAAACAGACCCGGAACGAATATCTGTAGGTCACGGAACATATATTTGAATGAAATATATGTTCACTGCGCCATCCGTGTCGTCGTTCAATGACTGGTTAAGATTTTTCAGCAGATTTACATACATGATATTGCCTTCCACCCAACTCATTAGCAACTTGGACAGTACGGTTGGCGCAGTATCTGAGCAATTGGCTTCTATACTCATGTCATCGCGGTTCGTTTCCATTTCGGTACAATTAATATATTATTGCCTACGTGTTTCAGTCAGACTCGCGCAACGAACTGTACAAACTTGTGACATTTGTATTCAGTGTGTAAACATGACGGCACATCAACCTACACCATTTTAACCTGGGGCCTTAGTCTGCTGTTATAATAGTGTCAGAATGGTCGATCACTGATCGCATAATGGTTAATTTTGACAAGTTTGGTAATCTGCTACATACTAAACTTATCAAAATCAACCATTATGCGATCAGTGATCGACCATTCTGACACTATTGTCATAGACTAAGGCCCCTGATCTCTCTACTACGGTGCGCGTTTTTTTTCAATAAACATGAACGGCACGTTTGATTATATGAAGTTTATTATTTAAGAGTGAATGTCAACCGGATATGCAAAGCGCCATCTTTTGACATAATCGGTTATCATTCACTCTGACGCAACACCAAGAGCTAGTGTGGGAAAAAGACTGGTGCGACTCAGTTCTTATCGAGACGGCAATCCGATCGCATCACGAAAACGCGCTACGTTTTTGGTGGAGTGTGTAGTGATTCAGTGTTCTTAATAATTTTGTAATAGGATCCTAATTATATTTTGTGTAATACGTCGTTTCATTCTCCTCGCCCGATTACCTGCGTCCTAGTATAATCGACTATGGATCCAAATGATATTGTGGACTGTCCTGACGTCCCTTTTAAACATATAAAATATTTGTTTATTCATTATAAGTCTACAACTTGATCCCCACAACAATGTTCTAGCATACATATTATTGTAACCGTGGACGAAATAATTAATTTTAACGTTTGCGACACTTGCACAAAATTATAGTTGACCTGATTAAAAGTTTCCATTATAGCTAAATACTCTAGTTGTGTTTTCGGTGAGGGGAACCACCGAGGTTCACTCTGATCGGTCGGAATTTATGAGGTCAGCTGTGAAGAAATAATGTGAAGCGTACCTGTCACTGTCAGTTTGACAGCTGTCATAAAGAAAGGTAATGGCAACATTAGGAAGCCATTTTACTTGTTTTTTTTGCGGATATGAAATCATCAATTAACTCTTCCCGCTCTGGCTGAGCGGAGGGGGGGGGGGGTGTCAGAGTTTTACTGACTAAAACCGACCCATGTTCCTTCTTTTGTCTTTTATGTTTCGGGGCCGCATTATCTCTTTTGAATAACCCGCAACTTTGGAAGTTAGTCTAGACTTGTCCTAACTTCTGTCACTTTATACGATACTAGCTTTTGCCCGCGGCTTCGCTCGCGTTAAATTCGGTATAAAACACCAAGCAGACCTGCAGTTTTTGCTCTTGCGCCTGATTGATTTGTAATAGCAATGCTAATTTTCCCTTTTCTTCCCTCGTTCTCCCTCATATCCCACTTTTTTTTAAATAAAAGTTAGCCTATGTCTGTCTCCTGGTTCCCAACTATCTCTGTACCAAAATTCATCAAAATCGGTTTACCCTTTAAAGCGTGAAGAGGTAACAAACAAACAAACTCACTTTCGCTTTTATAATATTCGTAAGGATAAGGATGAACGTTTTCATACATCGTACCGACGGTTTAATTAGCGAAGAATGGTAATCAAACGGAAAGTATGCAAAGCAGCAGTAATGTTAATTGAATGAGCTTGAAAAATCTGGGTGTAAATATCGTTTAAAATGTTAATATGGATGTGTAAAGTGTTCAGTCCCAGAGGAAGAACATTTGCATAGCTGTCCCAAATCGTAATGTTTTAATTGATAAGAACGGGGCCAGAACGTATGTTTTCCACTGTATATTTTTTGCCTTAATTATACTTTGTAATATTAAAACAAGTTTTTAGTTTTTAAAAATCGTTTTTTTCAGCATCGTCTGTTAAACCTTTGCCAAACTATGTTGGAATCGGTTTGCAGCCTAATCTGATGCAGCTGAATATCAGTATGGAGTGGAGCGACTGCCTATCTGACCTCCACAACCCAGTTAGTACTGGGTTATACAATACCTCTTAGTACGACTGGTTGTCAGATTTTTGGGGACTTACTATCTGTAATGACTGTCAAAGATCTACAAACAACAGCCAGGACCAACAGCTTAATGTGCGAGGCACGGAGAAAACTTAAAATGTAACGGATGGTCACCCATCAACAAACTAACTAACTTAATTTAAAGATGGACCACGAGCTCCTTTATCCTCGTCTAGTCTTTAAACCACGATTAAATATCCTATCCAAGGATATGCCTGGTTACGCTTCGTAACTTATAGTTTTATATTTTTCTACATCACCTATGGCGATTGAAAGGCATTGGTTCGTTTAATTTATTGAATATGTGCCCTATATCGTGATTGGGTGATTTTGCTCGCGACGAGCAGCGCGCGCGCCATGCCGCGCCGCATCGACGCGTTAGTCACGCTATAACCTTGGGATCGGGTAGATGCGCATGCTATGTGTGACACTAACTAGTCCCATCGCGCCCTGAAACCCCCTGAACTGAACCTATACGAACTGTTATCAACCTACTCCAGACCTATGTTAGTGTGTTGTGTACTGCTGGCCAGACTAGTGTATCTAGAAAAGACCTGTAAGCTGCTCCTCCCGAAAGCGGACACGTGGCCGTCGCCTGCGCGCGCGCCTGGAATCGCTGGTCAAGGTATGTGGCACAATTAATGAATTGAATGATCTCCTGTGCCTTTCTTCCCGATTGCGTATTTTTTTGCCTTCAACTTCTTGCGACAGAATCAGCAATTATAGCCTAGGTTTCTCTAATAACCTGGGTTCCTTCCGCGTCTGATTTTAGCAGAAATTTACAACTTGTGCAGGTTATACGCACCAATGCCATTATCCTTTAAATAAAGTAAAAACTATTTCCTGATATGTGCTCGGAAATAACTTGCTAAGCCGGTTTGTTTTTTAAATTATTTTGAACTAGCTAGCGCCCGCGGCTTCACCCGCGTGTTATAAAAAAAAATAGATATTTTGTTTATGTCATGTTGGCTAGCTTATGTATATAAAAAAGCTATAAGGTATATAACATCCGGGGTTGCGGGTTGTTCGAAAGAGATACCGCGGCCCGGAACGTAAAGGGCAATAGAAGGAACATGGGTGGGTTTTAGTCAGTAAAAGTCTGACATGCCCCCCCGCTCCACCCGGAGCAGGGGAAGTCATTTGATGATTTCCCACCCGAAAAAAAAGGTATATATAACATCACGCTTCAACACTAAAGAGCTGAGTAGCGAATGAAACTGCTGGGCAGATGCCCTACCATGACGTCTTAAAACAGAACTTATTCCACTGAGGGAAAGAGACAGAGCTATACAGGGTGTCTAGCATCATCTCTTTCTCACACAGGAATAAGAACTGCTATAAGATGTCATGGTAACCCTACAGGGCTAGTTTTTTTAGGGTTCCGAACCTATTATCCATGAGAATGTCCATGGAGTTTCTTGCCTATTCTTCTCCATAGAGATCAACGTTTTGGAATGGGCAACTACAGTACTTTCACAAGTTATTATGTCTTGTGACCGGGACTGTAGCGTAACATTTTGTTTTTTTTTTGACATTCAAAAGTGCCTGTAATGGTCTAATTGAAATAAATTATTTTGATTTTTGTTTTTTTTTTTTATTTTGACTGTATCATCCGTGTACAATAATGAGACCAGAAAAAGATTAGATAATTTTTCGCACATCATCGTAATCTGCCTAGCCTTTTCCCAACTATGTTGGGGTCGGCTTCCAGTCTAACCGGATGCAGCTGAAAATCAGTATTTTACATAAAGCGACTGCCTATCTGACCTCCACAACTCAGTTAGTACTGGGTAATGCGATACCCCTTTGTAAGACTGGCTGTCAGACTTTCGGAACACTGACTACCTGTAACGACTGTCAAAGATCTACAAATGACAGTTGGGACCAACGGCTTAACGTGATTTCCGAGGCACGGAGGAAACTAGGTATGTAACGGGTGGTCACCCATCCACAGACTAACCTAGGCAAGCGCAGCTTAACCTAAAGATCGACCCGAGCGGCTGCTATTATTTAGCCACGAGCTCCTCAGAATTTTTCTCACAAACCACAAACTAAAAAAACAACATCCTCTATCAAAGTAATAAAGCAGTAACCATGTTTGTCACAAACAGCAAGTACGTAGCAACACCACGTCATAATTCTCGACATCTACACAAAGCACACAAAGAGCGGATTACCACACAAACTGCGTCAAAATAAGCGGACAGACACGGGAATAAAAGTTAATGTTTTTACTAGGAAGTCTTTTTCCTAGTACGATGTATTTATCTCAAACAAAAAATTCTTACCAGCTTCCTTGTTGAATAATCCTTACTATCCTTACTAATATTATAAAAGCGAAAGTGAGTTTTTTGTTTGTTATCTCTTCACACCTCGATTTTGATAAATCTTGAGACCCTAGAGAAGGGCATAGGCTATTTTTTATTAAAAAAGGAGAAAGAGGGAAGAAAAAAGGGAGAGCAAGATATTTTTTTTCGATCAAAGTAACTATAACACGCGGACGAAGTCGCGGGTGGAAGCTAGTTTATATACATATAAGAAAAAGCATATTAAGAGGTAGGATTTTATCATTTATGTAAACATAAGTAAGAACTTATGAAAACATCATGACATAACTAAGAGTACAAAGGCCCAGCTTATTTAAAAAAAAAGAAACTATCTGCTGGCTGATAGGAGGAAAATTAAAAAAAAACAAGTGAAAAATAACTTTTTCTTTTGGAAGTCGGTAATATTTTTTATTAAATAGTTTTTATTTCAGCATTTTTAGTTATGGTATAATGATATATCACAATTTTTTCTCGAGTATTCGTTTTTCATAGTTACTATAAAAGATTAGCAGATCATCCATATAGACAAAGAGAAAAAAATATGTATTATAGACGATAACTCATAAACTACCAAAGCAATATAAATAAACTTGATATAGGACCACCTGGGAAGTATAGAGTTACGTTCTAGGTAAATCCATTCAAATCCATTTCAATTTTGCAAATCGGTCCAGGCGTCTTTGAGTAAGCGGTGAACATACATAAAAAAACCAGGTCCAACAGAATAAAAACAAGACCTCTCATCATCTTTTTCCTGCTCTTGTGTCATTCTATTTGGGGCTGACGCAACATTTGTTATCTTCTTCCATTCGCCCCTGTCCGACATCACGGCATCATTAATTCCTTTCTCTTTCATATCATTCCTCACACAGTGGGACTGTGTGAGGAATGATATGAAAGGCATCTTTTCTGTGGCCTTCTTCTCCCTCTTTAAAAACAAGACCTGAGAACTACAAAAATACATTAAAAAACCACCATAATTATTGTTTAACTAGCTTTCGCCCGCGGCTTCACCCGCGTTAAATTTGGGGTAACACAGTTCCACTTGCGCCTTATTGATTTGTAATAGCAACGCTAAGTTTTCCCTTCTCTTCCCTCTTTCTCCCTCACATCCCACTTTTTTCAAAAAAATATTAGCCTATGTCCGTCTCCTGGTTCCCTACTATCTTTGTACCAAAATTCATCCAAATCAGTTCAGCCATTACAGCGTGAAGAGGTAACTAACAAACAAACAAACAAACAAACAAACTCACTTTCGCTTTTATAATATTAGTAAGGATTATCCTGCTTTCTCCCATGCATGAAAGTTTCCTCTGAGTTATGAACCAACAAGTTACAGCTAGTCTCCAAAGCGTAAATCAAGTGTGTGCCATACTAAGGCTTCGCTCAAAAGTAAACTACTTTAAATTAATTAAGGCAGTGTTTGTTTCCCTCTCCGCTTCACGTATTACATCAATCACGGCGTATTAATTCACTGACGATTAAGTTTCCCATGCGCCGGGAGTTGGGAATACGGAATGGCGTATTGCGAGAATAATACGCCGTTTCGGGTTGGTGCGAGTTTTGACGTTAAATAATAATTTGTGTGGGTTTGAGTTTTGTTTTTTAGAAAATCAAAATCAAAAGTCATTTATTTAAATTAGGCTGATAATCAGCACTTTTTAAACGTCAGATTACAAGAGACAGTCCCACAAACACGCCCTGCCCTTCGCCACTTCCTAGTGTTTTAGCTGGGAAAAAGAAGTGGCGGAACAAACTCCCCAGCAACACATCTGTCTGTCAGGTTAGAAGAACCAGATTTTATACAATTCCGTTTATCATAAACATAGCTTCGCTGTAAAAGATTTTATTTGAATACACATTCTGCAACGTCTTGTGTTATTACCCATTTCAATTATGGCTTAGATACTATTCAATGGCTTACTATTCACTGTGGAAATAATACGCCGTTTCGGGTTAGTGCTAGTCTTGTAACGGAATACTTAGTGTAGATTTGAGATTTTATTATTCATAGACAGCTTGGCTGTTAAATATTTTATTTGAACACAAATTCGAGTTCATCGCCTTGTGACGACTATGATTCCTAATGGAAACGAAAGTATCGAAGTTGGGAATACGGAATAGCGGATTGTGGAAATAATACGCCGTTTCGGGTTAGTTTTGGGGCTATGTTTTATTATGGAATATTAAATTTAGTTTATTCGTAGGCTGATAAATGTGCATTGTCATTGAAAACCGGCCAAGAGTGAGTCACGCTCGTGCATCAAAGGTTCCGTACAAACAGTCATATCTTTTGACTGCGTAGACTTAGAGAGTTGAGATTTTTCACAGCACAAAGAGATCACAGAGTTGAGAGTATTTGGTTTTAATTTCAACCTTCTCGAGTTCCCGAGACAAAGGGTCTTGACAAACAGACAGACGGACAACAAAGTAATCCAATAAGGGTTCCGTTGTTTTTTTTTAAGGTACAAACCTAAAAACAATTTTCTTTTAAGTTTTTCTTGATCCGTATTTTACAAAAACAGTATAAATACAGTTTTAATGATGATGATCAATTCTCACAAAAGCTATTTATAACGATACGCTATTTTGCCTTAGATATAGCGTATTGTTGGAATAAAGAGCCGTTTCGGGTCCACTATTTGCGTTTTGTAAATAGTTTAAGCGGATTCACGTTTTGTTTATTTGTTAACGGCCTTATTTAGGTAACGAATACACATTTATAACACAAACTAGCTTTTGAGCGCGGCTTCGCTCGCGTTTTTGGGGTAGCACAGTTTCCCTGTTCTGATTTGCAGGTACTTGCTATCTTTAGTTTTTGCCCTAGCACCTTATTGATTGTAATAGCAAAGCTAAGTTTTCCCTTTTCTTCCTCATTTCCCACTTTAAAAAAAATAGCCCATGTCCGTCCCCAGGGTCCCAACTATCTTTGTACCAAAATTCATCAAAAACGGTTAAGCCATTTAGGGTTGAAAACGTAACAAACAAACAAACTCACTTTCGCTTTTATAATATTAGTAAGGATTATTAAGCCGATGTTTGTAACCTGCCGTGCGTATTAGGTATATTAATTAATCAGAGAATATTAATTCACAGATGATTAAATTTTCGTAGACTTACGTCTGGGGTTGGCGTTTTGAAATTCGAAACAGCAACAAAACGCTGCTTTTTAAAATTTAGTTTTTACTGACAGATTTTTCTAATGAAGTGAAATGAAAATCAGATGTCGTCGATTGCGTAAGCGCACCAATTGAGCACGCCTAAATATTTTTTTTCTAAAAAAGATTTATAATATTAGCGAACTCGGAAGAGATTAAAGTGTTGTTTTACTATTTCTGTTTGTTTGATTATTATGATTTATGTCAATTACTAGCTTTCGCCCGGGGCTTCGCCCGCGTTAAATTCGGGGTAACACAGTTCCCCTTGCGCCTTATTGATTTGTAATAGCAACGCTAAGTTTTCCCTTTTCTTCCCTCTTTCTCCCTCACATCCCACTTTTTTTTCAATAAAAATGTCAACAAATAGCCTATGTCCGTGTCCTGGTTCCCAACTATCTATGTACCAAAGTTCATCACAATCGGTTTAGCCATTAAAGCGTGAAGAGGGGGTTGTTCCCGTTCGTCCACACCCCGTCGTCCACACTGCGGACGACTGGGAATGTTGCGTTCTGTTCGTCTACACTGTGGACGAACAGAACGCATTATTCCCAGTCGTCCACACCCCGTCAACTCACGTCTAGTCTAAGAGTTAATAAAGAAAATATGATGATAGTATTTCCTTATATAATAAACATACCTACTTTTAAAATATTATGTACTTAGCTTTATTACTTTAGTAAGGCAAATACTTTAAAAGTACATACCTAGTAAATCTAAAGCTTTTTTGCGTATTTAAATAATCTAAAGCTTTTTATCATAAGAATATTTCACATTTTTTATTTTACACATTGGGTATTGTATCAATATCAGTTAAAATGCAATTAATATGTAAAAAAAAATTAAAGTTACAATCGCCTGGATATACTCAACTATTATAACTGCACCCTGTCGATCCTCCAACAAAAGATAGTCTTTGTATTTCAATACGCAAAAAAGCTTTAGATTTACTAGGTATGTACTTTTAAAGTATTTGCCTTACTAAAGTAATAAAGCTAAGTACATAATATTTTAAAAGTAGGTATGTGTATTATATAAGGAAATACTATCATCATATTTTCTTTATTAACTCTTAGACTAGACGTGAGTTGACGGGGTGTGGACGACTGGGAATAATGCGTTCTGTTCGTCCACAGTGTAGACGAACAGAACGCAACATTCCCAGTCGTCCGCAGTGTGGACGACGGGGTGTGGACGAACGGGAACAACCCCACATAGATTTTTACATGGGCATTTATAAAACGGTAAGAAAAGATGCACAGTTCGGGTTAGTCGTTTTCTCGTCACGATTCGAACGATGTACCGGACAAGGTTAATAAGGTTTTTTATTATACTGATGGTAAATCATCAAAATCGAATATTCTAAAATTCTTATGTAATATTTAGCTCTTTACATCTTGTGCCTTTGTCATAATGTCTCGTTCTCCCGGCAAAAACATGACAACGTTAAGACGGGTTCGCCAACATTCGGGCGGCCATTTTAGATGGGGTTTTAGCATGGGTTTTGTTAACATTTGGTATCGCTTCTCGTTGGCCGTTCTGTATAAATAGGGTGACACAATGGGCGGTCTTATCGCTAAAAGCGATCACCCATGTTCCTTCTTTTGCCCTTTATGTTCCGGCACCGCGGTATCTCTTTCGAACAACCCGAAACTCCGGCGGGACGATTATTGGGTCAACTTATTATTAACAGAAGCCTGCCATCTGTATTTATATGTCGCACACCTAATTTCTCGTAACATAAAACTCATTAAAGCAATGTTTGTTGTCTCAAGTATACATCAATCTCGCCTTAATTAATTTACCACGACTAAGTTTACTACGCGTAGTCCAGGAGTTGGGATCATATGGGTGCTGGGTACGTAAAGTCATTGCGAAATCGCGTAGTGTGCTTATGACACTACGCTTCGCCATTTCGAAATAAATATTGTTATCTGACATTATTTTATTATTTTATATGGGATTATTGTTTGTTTATATTAGGTACTGTTTTGGAAATGGTTGTTTGGTCAGGTATTTTTTTTAAAGGCATTGTATTGATATTGTAGATTAATAAAGTGTAGTTTTCTAATAAATTGTTGTTTTTAATTTTTATTGTCATACGTCTATGTTAGTCCGGTTAAATTAAACCAAAAAATAAAAGCGAAGCTTCATTAATTTACAACAAGCTGATAATTGATGGAATCGTTAAAAAATTTAATCTAATATATAAAATTCTCGTGTCACAGTTTTCGTTCCCATACTCCTTCGAAACGGCTGGACCGATTTCAACGAAATTTTGTGTATATATCGGGTAGATCTGAGAATCGGCCAACATCTATTTTTCATAGCCCTAAGTAGGCAGCGAGTGAAGCCGCTGAGTACAGCTAGTTATACATAAAATTTGAAAGTTCCTCATGTTTCCCCTGCATGGAAATAGTCATTCAAGGTTAAAGGTGAAAAAAAAATAGTTTTTCATGATTTTCAGCAAAACGATAAGTTTTATCATAAAAGCACTTCCGACAAAAAATGTAGATTATAAAATTATCTATACATTATACAAATTTTAAATATTTATTTTTCTTTTATTTAAATTTTAAGTATAATAGTTTTTAAAATCAATTAAAAGACAAAAAAAAAAACAAAAGATAAATTAAAGGAGGTTAAAAGTAGCCTGTTATTAGTTTGAGAGTGTTAGTATGCATGTGTATGTGAAGGTGTGAGTTTGTGTGTAATTTACGCTCAGTTGATGACCATCGCCCCCATCACATAGAACTTAAACAAAACTAGCGAAAAGGGTGGGTTATTTTCTTTTTTGTTTTTTTTTTAAAGCGTTGTTCCACTCTAGGAATTTCTCCTGTATCGTGGGTGCGTTCACAAACATTTAAACTCACATAAACAAACAGCCAGACCCGAAACAACTATCTGCGGGTCATAAAAATATTTGTTCCGTGCGGCAATCGAATCCGCGACACGCAGCGCAGTAGTCGATCACTCAGCCACTGCGCCAACCGTGTCGTCAAAATCGTGTCGTGGTTGTATTAAGTACACCTCTGCCTAGTTCCTCAGGGATTACAGGCGTAATGTTAAGATTATTACCGAAACCCAGATTACGTTCCAGACTCCCGTGCTATACTGGTCGCGAGCTACTCCTCTTGCAAACACTTCGTCGTCGTATATCATTCATATTTGACTACACCTGCGTTGACTACCTACGATTTTGGACGCGTAATGTCAAACATTTATTATCTGCAAATATACACATTTTCGTTTATTTATTTCTATAATATATTTTTACTTTTTTAAATATTTCATTAAATAAACATGTAAAAGTATAAAAATAGTTGAGTGCCGGTATCAGGAGCAGGGTCTAATTAACAAATATAAGTGTTATTGTATTTCGTTTATTCATTTTTACACATATTTTATACTAGCTGGCGTCCGCGGCATCACCCACGTAATATAAAAAAAAATCAAAATCCGTTCAGCCGTTTTGACGTGAAAGAGTAACAAACATTCATACATCCATCTATCCATTCACGTCCTCACAAACATTCGCATTTATAATATTAGTTGGTTATTTTTACACATTTCTCATAAAATTATGCATAAAACATTAAACAGTAAAAAAAAAATTAGTAACCCACCGGTATCGGTAACAGGGTCCAAACTACCTAAGAAAATAATAATAATACGCACATAAGATTTCTGCCAACGGCTTAATTGCCAAGAGCTTCGACTAACACCTGAGGATGCTCTCGTTAGAAGGTTGGATCAAGGATTTCATTCATACAGAACGCGGTGCTCCTGGGGCCTAAGTCTGCTATTACAATAGTGTCAGAATGGTCGATCACTGATCGCATAATGGTTAATTTTGACAAGTTTAGTATGTAGCAGATTACCAAACTTGTCAAAATTCAAATCATATTAATATCGTGAAAATGTGTTTGTTGGCTTGTAGTTCGAAATCCGGAGATGTTCGAAGGTCTTAGATATTAGAAATCGCATTCATGGTAAGACAACCTGTCTTAATCCTGTCAGAATTTCAGAACACACATCAAAATTTGACGACACGGTTAGCGCAGTGGCTGAGCGATCGACTACTGGGCTGCGTGTCGCGGGTTCGATCCACGCACAGAACAATTATTTGTATGACCTACAGGTAGTTGTTTCGGGTCTGGCTATTTGTGTATATGTCACCGGAAAATAACAAGATCCGTAAGTTTATCAATTTACTAAGAAGTTTATAAACTTTCGTAAGATTCTAAACGGGAGATAAATTGTAATACTTTACGTCCACATTTTCGTAAATTGATAAACTTACTGAACTCACTCGTAAAATAATAAGTAAGCAGTAACCAAACGCTACGCGCGATCTGATTGGTTGGCTGTCACGTGTCACTTATCCTTCCTCGCGGCCGCCATTGCTGGCCACGGAACAAAAACTATGAACATTGACCAATCAGAGAGCAGTGTGTTATTTTTTATAAGTTTAAATGTTTGTAAACGCACCCACGATACAGGGGAAATTCATAGTGCGGGGCAACGATTCTTTTTAAAAAAAATCTTAATGACAGGCAGATCCAACAGCCTAGCGGCACTTAAGTCGGGTCATCACTGGTTGGTCCAGTAAAAAATGAAAAGTATTATTATTATTTTAAGGTATAGCGATTTAATAAACACAAAGATTTTGGCAACACCAAAAAGGCAAGCTTATTTTTTATGACTGAAATAATTTTGTTATTTTAATATCTTTTGAAACCCGCAAAATTAAACAGTACGTGCGGGCATTAGTCTGAAAGAAAGCTATAAATTCACTTTATTTGTTTTTACTCCGAAGAACTTAACTGGCTTTGACTTAGAAAATTAATCAAAGCTTGACCAACGAGCCTTAGATTAAATTCGGCTATTTAGATGTTTCATTTTAAATTCACAGGTAGCTTGGAATCTTTACTAATATTATAAAAGTGAAAGTGAGTTTCTTTGTATGTTTATTTGTTACGTCTTCACGCCTAAATGGCCCAACCGTTTTTAATTAATTTTAGTTCAGAGATAGGCTATATAAAATAAGTGTGATTTGGGCAGAAAGAGGAAAGAAAAGGGGATAGAAAGATTTTGTTTTTTCGATCACCACGCGGGTTAAAGTTAGCGTTAGCCCAACGTAACTATCCCACGCGGAGGAGTGAGGAAAATATCGTAAGGTAAGTTTTGAGTATGACTGTGGAGGGGCATTAAGGGTGTGTGATGACATTATGAGTAAATGAGAAGTATGGCAGAAGATGACATGATTCGATTCACTTTAATAGATAAATAAATATAATATTAGTATTATGTACAATTGTACACCATACAAGTTACAAGAATAACACTAAATCCTTACTAATATTATAAAAGCGAAAGTGAGTTCGTTTGTTTGTTACCTCTTCACGCTTTAATGGCTTAACCGATTTTGATGAATTTTGGTACAGAGATAGTTGGGAACCAGGAGACGGACATAGGCTAATATTTTTTTGAAAAAGTGGGATGTGAGGGAGAAAGAGGGAAGAAAAGGGAAAACTTAGCGTTGCTATTACAAATCAATAAGGCGCAAGGGGTACTGTGTTACCCCAAATTTAACGCGGGCGACGCCGCGTGCGAAAGCTAGTAACTTACAAATAGGGTGACACAATGGGCGGTCTTGTCGCTAAAAGTGATCTTTTC
This sequence comes from Ochropleura leucogaster, assembly GCA_958449745.1. NCBI lineage: Eukaryota > Metazoa > Arthropoda > Insecta > Lepidoptera > Noctuidae > Ochropleura > Ochropleura leucogaster. Next base: position 13,507,376 of record OY288221.1, on the reverse strand, counting down.
AAGACTACGTTTGGATGGATTTAAATGAGGAGAAACAGTTACAGAACTGTTTCTCCTCATTTAAATCCATCCAGTAGTCTGTGGCCTAACATTTTTCGAATTTAACAATTAACTTTATTTTTTTTTAACAATTAATATTATTATTAATTATGATTGAAAATATATTATTAATAATTTAATTTATTTAACAATTAATAGTTGCATTTAAAAAACAAATACTTATTCATAAATGCATATAAAATAATAATCATGAGAAGCAATGAAATATTTAATATTGTTGTTTAATATCTTTAAACCATTTCACACAAGAAATATGAACCATATCAAAACGAGACATAATGCCGTGCAACAATACAAGTTTTCAGACCTCTACTCAGAAATCAGGGCGAAATTCGAATCGAGTAAAATTCCACATAAATGCGCTGAAAACGGGCCGTTTCCAGCTACGTGTTTCCAGCGCACATTAAAATTTAAACAGTGTTGTGCAATACGCTTCCACATACGACTTACTTATGAAAGTTTCGACCATTTAATATATTGAAATAGTTTGTGCCGCGAATGTTGTTTACATATCCTAATAGAATTTGTTTTAAGGAGTTTTGTTGAACGTTTCATGTTTTCGACTTAATTTGTTACGATGAAAGTGCTTATAGAAACTTGGCACGAATCTCTTTTGAGACCGGCTCTTATATTATAAGGAGCCTGCAGCAAATTAATGTGCTCGTAGCTAAATAATATAAAAACTTTATTACCTTTTGGATTTTTTTTTCCGTATTTTTTTGGAAGATATTTTTTTTTTTGACAAAAAGTATATATTTCAGCGTTTTTAGTTGTGCTTTATCACACAAATTCTTAACGAGTATCTATTAATTTTTCATTGCCATTAAGAGATATAAGCATATGCCACTTCCTACTAATATTATAAATGCGAATGTTAGTGGGGATGGATGGATCCGTATGGATGTTTGTTACTCTTTCACGTTAAAACGGCTGAACGGATCTTGATAAAATTTGGCACAGACGTAGATTATGGTCTGGAATGGCACATAGGATAGTTTTTTTCGATATTACGCGGGCGAAGCCGCGGGCGCCAGCTAGTCTTCCGTAAACATCAGAAAAAAAATGTATTATGGAAGATAACATATAAACCACTTATATAAACTCCCCAAGCATTATGATTTTGATGGGCCTGTTGGTCTAGTGGTTAGTGGCCCTGACTGCAGAGCCGGAGGTCGTGGGTTCGATTCCCACCCAGGACAAACTTTGTGTGATGAGGATGATTGTTTGTTCTGTGTCTGGGTGTGATTTATCTATAATACGTATGTATTTATAAATTATATAAGTATGTATATCAGTTGTCTGGTTACCATAACACAAGCTCTGCTTAGCTTGGGATCAGATAGCCGTGTGTGAGTTGTCCCAAGATATTTAATATAATAAAGTATACTCATTCGATTTAAAAAATAATTTTGAAAATCTACCCACAATTGACAGAGAAATGGCATAACAAACAACAACCAAAAAATTAAAGAGTTTCTTTGTATGTTTATTTGTTACGTCTTCACGCCTAAATGGCCCAACCGATTTTAATTAATTTTGGTACAAAGATAGGCTATATAAAATAAGTGTGATTTGGGAAGAAAGAGGGAAGAAAAGGGGATAGAAAGATTTTGTTTTTTCGATCACCACGCGGGTTAAAGTTAGCGTTAGCCCAACGTAACTATCCCACGTGGACGAAGTCGCGGGTAGAAGCTAGTCTGTAGATAAGTGACCAATGTGCAGTGTCCTGGAGAGCGTGTTTGAACCACTCAGCAAGCTGTCATAGGAATATTGATGATAGTCGTTACGGCTGCATAGAAACTTGAGAGTCTGACCTGTTTTCCATATATGAAAAACGTTGAATTTCAAAAAAATACTAAATATGGAAAGCCGCAATACGTCGTAAGAGCTTACAGCTCTTAAATTATTTCTTTATTAGCTTTTGCCCGTGGCTTCACAGTTCCAAAGACATAAAGAATCGAGTATATGGTTTTAATTTCATTTCAACTCGATACCTCCACGCGTTTCCGAGGTAAAGGGTCTTGACAGACAGACATACAAACAGACGGACGGACAACGGACAAAGAGAAAGAACCCAGAACCATATGCTCAGGTGTCGCAATTGCAACCACTAGATCAACGAGACAGTTTTCAATACCTAAAATAAAAATAAAAAACACTATTAAACGCTACCTTATTTCAGAAACACGATCAACCGTTCTATTTCCCCCAATTTTGTTGTTTATCCGTTATTTCCAGCCTGAAAACTAACTAAATAGCAGGAAAAACAGCAGTTGGAGCAGGCATCAGCGTTAACGAAACCTGATGGTTTGTCAATGTTTGCACGCCAGTCGATTGGTACAGAGTAAAAATATCAGCGCGACAATTTAGACTAGTTTTTTGTTGCCCATGGAGTTTCCTGCTCGTTCTTCTCCATAGAGTTTTCACCTTGTGAAATGGCCAACTGTGGTACATTGACATTTTTTTTTATTGTGACTTGGGCTTCTTTTTTACATTTAAAACTGGTTTGAGTTTGAGTTAAATGCCTGCTACCCTATCGTGACGTCTTAAAGCAGAACTTATTCCACTGAGGGAAGGAGACAGAGCTATAAAGGGTATCTAGCACCATCTCTTTCTCACACAGGAATAAGAACTGCTATAAGAAGTCATGGTTACCCTGCTGTTTTTATTTTTTGGATAAGAAGTCTTCAGTCAAATAACTTCGAAACTTCGAGTTATGTTTTTGTAACCTGTTGTAACCTATTGTTATTGTAACTTGTAAAGTTACGTTATTTTATTGTATCCTGTACTGTTACGTTATGTTATTGTAACCTGTACTGTTACGTTATGCTATTGTAACCTGTTGTAACCTATTGTTATTGTAACCTGTTGTAACCTATTGTTATTGTAAACTATTGTAACCTGTACTGTTACGTTATGTTATTGTAACCTGTTTTAACCTTTTGTTATTGTAACCTATACAGTTATGTTATTATTTGATCAGGCTGATGTTGTTACACTATGGCAGCTAGTTTCATTACTTTGTAATCGATGATACAATCGCCAATTTGGCAGTTTTTTGTAGTTTTATTTCCCAACAACAGTTTTTCAGTCTGACCTGGCTATTTACGTTATTAACACAAGTACAACAGTGGATATTTCAAGAGTCTTTTTGGTATTGGCACCCTTATACCGGTGTACAGCTGAGTTCGTTTTTCAGTGACACCATTAAAGTTGTATGAAGTTTTCCCTGTTTAGACTATTTTGTCCCTCTTCTGGGGAAAAGCCTGGGAGTCTTTCCTTTCTAACTCTCACGGTATTTAGCTTCCTCTGGCCATTCAAGCAGGAACGAGACCAAATTGTCACGTCAGTGTTTTTGTGACTTTGAGTTTTTTGGACCCTGGTTGCGGTTTGTTTGAAAGAGAAGGCCTCGTGCCTTGGGACAGAAACGGCAAAAGAAGTAACATACAGTACGGCCAACGAGAAGCGATACGAAAGGTCATTAACCTAAAGAACAACTGTGGCGTTGACAATCTAATATTTAGCTCTTTCCATCTTGTGCCTTTGTCGTAATGTCTCGTTCTCCCGGCAAAAACATGACAACGTTAAGACGGGTTCGCCAACATTCGGGCGGCCATTTTAGATGGGGTTTTAGCATGGGTTTTGTTCTCGTTGGCCGTACTATAGATGGGTTTTACTTTGTAAAAGTCTGACACTCTAACTTCCTCTGCTCCACTCAGAGCTGAGGAAGTTATTTGATGACTACGAAAAAAAAAGCGTTTTTTTGGAATCCCCAATATGCCTGAAAAAAATATTGGTCATGAACTTTTACCAAATTTTTTGGAAATCACATAAACTGTGAAAGCTTTTAACACTGAGATTATCACCTGTATCGTGGGTGCGTTAACAAACATTTAAACTCACATACACATATTTTTTCCGAGCAGGGATCGAAACCGCGACACGTAGCGCAGTTGTCAAACGATTAGCCGCTGCGCCAACCGTGTCCTGTTATGTGTGGTTTGTATCCTAGACAGATTATCTAACTGTTTAATAGAATGTAAATCTGTTAACACACTTGACAAACAACATCCAGTTACCAGTAAACTTCATGCAGTGAGCTGTAAGCTTTATCCGATGGAACTAATCAATTAGCCAATGCAGCATCTAGATTCAATGCTTATTAGGTGTACTAAGGTTTTCATTTGAATCTAATTAGCGATATTATATTACGCAGTAGTATCTAGTACGAGGAGCTCGTGGCTAAATAATAACAGCAGCTCAGGTCGATCTTTAGGAAACAACCCGTTACATACCGAGTTTCCTCCGTGCCTCGAAATGCACGTTAAGCCGTTGGTCCCGGCTGTCATTTGTAGATCTTTGACAGTCGTTACAGATAGTCAGTGTTCCGAAAGTCTGACAACCAGTCTTACCAAGGGATCGTATTACTCAGTACTAACTGGGTTGTGGAGGTCAGATAGGCAGTTGCTCCATGTAAAATACTGATATTCTGCATTCGAACCTAATCGAAGTGCAATAAAAACCAGTTGTCAAGGATGTAATTTGATGATTTTTCAACTGAAAAAAACTATTTTGTATTCATCACTTTTTTATTAGATTGTCTAAGCGCTTGAACTTAAAAAAAAATAGCCATTGACCCAACAAAAACATGGCCTTGTAGAACTTTTTCAGCTACTGAAAAACGTTTTTTAAACCTCCGAAATATAGACCTAAGTATTTTGATAAATGATTCCTCGGCACCATTTATCTTGATCTTAGGTTCCTCCGGAGACATACGACATTATCGCTTTTTATTCAAGCAACCTATTTTTTCCTAAAAATAACATTTTTATCTGTAAAAGATGAAAATCTTACTTAAATTAAAAACAGCTACAAGAAACTAACGTACCTGTTTTGGTGGAAGAAGATAAACTTAAAAGTCAAAAGATATGAACGTTTATGTGGGTAGACGGGCCTGTTGGTTTAGTGGTTAGTGGCCCTGACTGCTGAGCCGGAGGTCGTGGGTTCGATTCCCACCCAGGACAAACTTTGTGTGATGAGCATGATTGTTTGTTCTGTGTCTGGGTGTGATTTATCTATAATATGTATGTATTTATAAATTATATAAGTATGTATTTCAGTTGTCTGGTTACCATGACACAAGCTCTGCTTAGCTTGGGATCTCATAGCCGTGTGTGAGTTATCCTAAGATATTTAAGATATTTATTATTTATTTAATTTTGTACGGAACAATCGGTGCGCAAGGCTGTCTCACACTTGGCCGTATTAATTCTCATGAATGCAGACCAGTATCCTAAATCCGTGTTAACCGTTTCATGGAGGCGTCTTTTCCATCCCGTGTATCTTGGATCATCCCAATTCCTTACTTTTTTTTTGCAGATGGGAAATCATCAAATAACTTCCGGAAAGGGGGGGAGCGTCAGACTTTTACTGACTGTTGTCTGTATGTTCCAGGGCCGCGGTATAACAACCCGCGCCCCCAGACCACATTCCAAAAAGTTCGAACCAAGCAGGTTTCACACAACACGGCACGCTAAGTTCTGACCTCTTTACATACAATACTGAAAACAAAACAAAACATATCGCTTTAATCAAAACAAAAGAGATAGGCATCGAACTTGTCTAGCGCACTGCCAGCCGAGATAAACATGGACATAGATTAAAAAAAGAAAATGTAGAAGCGATACTTAGTAGCAGCGATGGAGTCTAGATTTGTGCCCAATTGAGTAATTACATGTTCAAAATCTCAAACATGTGAAATGTGGGTGTACTTACTATAAGTTACAATTCTCCCTAATCTTTTTAGGATTACAGGCATGTTATGTTATGTATAACATGATTCCCACAGCTGGGACACACGCCTCTGTGACAAGGAGTAGGAAATAATCAACCTCGCGGACCAAGTGCGGCTTTTTAAACAACTTCAAATAAAGGAGCGAGTTTTTAATTAATGTATGTTCTTTTTCCTGAAGTCGGTGGCAAAAAGTCAACGAAACAAACAAAAGTCACAGACTTTCGAAAGTAAAGTTATTTTCTACTCTTTTTTTTTAACTAAATAGGCTTTCTTTTGGCCTGCCTGATGTCGACAGAGGTATAAACGACGTCTCTAACAGGGGTCGTATCTATCCCTACCTATCCTATGACATGTTATCAAAGGTGTGTGCGAGCAAAGTTAAATGCGTTCAATTTAAGTTCTACCAGCTCGCCGGAGTTTCTTGTAATTCTGATAAAGACACACAACTTTTATAATTACGTGGTGCATAGAGTTACGGTGGTTTGGGAGTACTAACAATTTTTTATATGTGTGATATGACGTAAAAGAAAAGTTGGTTAGCAATTAACGCTGAAAGTAATAATTTTGTAATTATCTGTGGAAACTTGTAATTAAAAAATATTTTTTATTATTATATAATTATTACATAGATAGATAGAGAGTTGTCTTTATTATGTACACCATACAAATTACAAGAATAACAGTATACAACTTATAAATAGGGTGACACAAAGGCCTAATGGCTAAAAGCGATCTTTTCAAGACAACCTTTAGATGGATTTAAAGGAGGAGAGACAGTACTGTAGGTAGTCTGTGGTGTAACATTTTACAAAACAAATACGAAGCTACATTTATAAAAAACAAATACTTATATATAAATACATATTAAATAATAATTATGAAGAGCCAATAAATCTATACTTAATATTATAAAGCTGAAGAGTTTGTTTGTTTGTTTGTTTGAACGCGCTAATCTCAGGGACCACTGGTTTGAATTGGAAAATTCTTTTAGTGTTGGATAGTCCATTTCTTGAGGAAGGCTATAGGCTATATAACATCACGCTACGACCAACGGGTGCTGAGCAGCGTCGGTGAAACCGCGTGGAACAGCTAGTATTTCATACGGTTGTTTAAGGAGATATTATGAGATAGAACTGCTTTTCTAAAATGTAAAAAAAATATGTAAATTAAGTTCAACCTTTGGAAAATTCTATCAGAGAATGGAGTAATCGAAATACTGGCCGAGCAGTGGTCAAAATTCCACCATATTCATTTTTTTTTATTTATATTCGTGTCATCCTTACTAATATTATAAAAGCGAAAGTGAATTTGTTTGTTTGTTACCTCTTCACGCCCTAATGGCCAAACCGATTTTAATGAATTTTGGTACAGAGATAGTTGGGTGACGGACATAGGCTATTTTTTAAAGATAATTTTTTAAAAAGAGTGAAAAATGAGGGAGAAAGAGGGAAAAAAGGGTAAACTTAGTATTGCTATTGCAATAAATAAGGCGCTAGGGCAAAAACTATAGGTGGCAGGTACCTGCAAATCAGGAAAGGGGAACTGCCTTATCCCGAAATTAACGCTAAAGCTATTTATAAAATATATTTGTGCGTGACAAACGATTGGTACTGTGATATTATTTTTTAATTAATTTTATGTTTATCAATGCGTCATTATATAAAAATACTAGCTGTGCCCAGCGGTTTCACCCGCTGCTCACTTAGGGGTATGAAAAATAGATGTTGGCCGATTCTCAGACCTACCCGATATGTACACAAAATTTCGTTCAAATCGGTCCAGCCGCTTTGGAGGAGTATGGCAACGAAAACTGTGACGCGAGAATTTTATATACATATTACATTTAACTTCTCTCACCTCCTACAATGCTTCACGTATTAATCCTGCTAATATTACTAAATGCGAATGTTTGTGTGGATAGATAGATGTATGAATGTATAGATGTTTGTTACTCTGTCACATCGTATGTAGATTATAGTCTGTAATATCACATAGGATATTTCTTTTAAAAATCATCACGCGGGCGAAGCCGCGGGCGCCATCTAGTATTTATTAATGATAAATGATATTTATTTTGCAAGTAGGTTTTCACAAACACTTTTACACGTCTTTTTTAAAAACTAGATGAGGCCGGTGTTTCGTACCCGACTACTCTGAGAAGAAATAGCCGAAACAAACTCAGAGGTCATAGTCTCTTTTAAAGTCCAGACAAAAAATCTTGGTCAACTTACATGAGGACTATGCAGATTAGTGTCTGAAATGGTCTTTTTAAGAAAGCACCACACATATTGAGTGGACCTGTCCAGTCAGTGCAAATATTTGTCAGTTATCGTGTAGCTAGACTCATAACCCAAGGAGCTCAATGAAACGACGAACAATACCAAAAAAAGGAAATTAGAATGAATAAATATATGAATCAGAATCATTTATTTGTTAAACATAGGCATTATTAAAATTGAGGATCCCACAGGTTCATTAAAGTTTACCAATCGACGTAATATGAAATACAGCAATTAAAAGGAACACATTAAATTCAGTCACGATTTACCCAGTCGTACCTTTTTCAGGAAATGAATATGTTGAATTATTTACAATCAGCAAAAATAATTGCGCGTCAACACTGCAGTAATTTGCCGAGTTATAACCATTCAATGTAATCATGAAAAAAGACACTATTTCCATATGAATAGTGGCTAATTAAAGTTACTATTGAAAGGCTTTATTTCTATATACTAGCTTCCACCCGCGACTTCGTCCGCGTGGCATAGTTACTTTGGGCTATCGCTAACATTAACCTGCGTGATGATCGAAAAAAAATATCTTTTTCTCCCCTTTTCTTCCCTCTTTCTCCCCTTGTCTCACTTTTTTGGGTCCCAACTATCTCTGTACCAAGATTCATCAAAATCGGTTTGGCCATTTAGTCGTGAAGATGTAACAAACAATCAAACTCACTTTCGCTTTTATTTTAGTAAGGATATAAGGCAAGGTACGGTACGGTAGGCTGTGGACGGTGAGCAATGGGTAGCTCACCGTCCGTCCGTATATTGAGGACAGGCTGTGTCAAGGCACGCTTAAGTTCCACACGCGCCTCAAAGAGATGTTAGCAAAGCAGAGGAGCCTGCCAGGGCCACCGCCTGCCGGGGTTACGGGATGTCCGAAAGAGATACCGCGGCCCCGAAACATAAAGGGCAATAAAAGGAACTTGGGTGAGTTTTAGTCAGTACAAGTCTAACACTCCCCCCCGCTTCGCCCAGAGCGGGGGAAGTTATTTGATGATTTCTCATCCGCAAAAAAGAAGGTTTTTTTTTCGTTTGTTTTAATGCATTTATGCATTTATATTATTTAAATATGTATATCAGTATCTGTATAAATTTATAAGTTCTTAAAAAAAATAGTTTTTTAGATATATTTTTTCCCCAATCACAATGTTGTCGTATTTAACCCAAAGGTTGACTGGTAGAAAATACCTTATGACATTATAAGTCCGCCTATGTACCACTATTGTGACAGCACGGTTGAGTGGCTGAACGATCGACTGCCGCGCTGCCTGCCGCGAGTTTGATTCCTGAGTCTCTTTGTTCTGAGTCTGTTTGTATATATCCTTACAAATATTATAAAAGCAAAAGTGAGTTTGTTTGTTACGTCTTCACGTCTAAATGGCTAAACCACACAGTGTACAGTGTACAGAGATAGATAGGACCCTGGAGACGGACAAAGGCTATTTCTTTATTAAAAAGATTGAGATATGAGGGAGAAAGAGGGAATAAAGGGGAAAAACAGAATTGCTATTACAAATCAATAAGGCGCAAGGGCAAAAACTGCAGGTAGCAGGTACCTGTAAATCAGGAAAGGGGAACTGTGTTACCACGAATTTAACGCGAGCGAAGCCGCGGGCAAAAGCTAGTATAAATATATTTTTCAAGCTTGACCCCCTCCTTAAATATTTAGTCTTACCTAGAAAACAACATAGGAAGCATAGATAAAGGCATTTAGCTCACAATACGACATTTAATAAATGTTTAGGTCTCTCAGTTGTTCAGAACAGACTTTGTCATGACCTAAATGTCACGAAGGATAACAAAGGGATGTCTACAAGGATGTCAACGTACAGAGAGTTAGCATTGGGATTTTCTAGTAAATTAACCTTTTGTCCGGTACCTGGGTAACCTTAGTCTTCATTTACCGGGTTTAGTTTTACTTTCACTGTAGTAAAGCCACTCAATCTGTGACAACACATCTGCTCATAGTCAAAGGACTGATTGCACGATATAGAAATAAAAAAAAAAAACTAGTAAAAATCAGTCAAGAGTGAAGCGTACTTTGTGACATAAACGGCCATATTTTTTGACTGCGTGAACTTAGAGGATTGATTTTTCACGGCTTCAAGGGACCAAGGACTTGGGTTTTTTTTAGTTATCTCAAATCGATACTTCGAGATAAAGGGTTTTGACAGACAGGTAGACGGACTACAAAGTGATCCATTTGAGTTGCGGAACCCCAAAAAAAAACATTAAAAGTAGATCTAAAATAAGCCATTTCATTAATTACACATTACACGGCTAAAGTCCTTAAGAGGCCAAAGCAGTCTTTCCGCAGCTTTTCTTTAATAAATAATTATAAAACATCATTAATTATTTCCATAAGAAATTAATCGAATTTCCCGAAAAGCACCATCGGTTACCTGCTAACATTTGTGCGATATTGTACCACAATTACATTTCTAACTCATTACAAAAGAGACTTAAATTTGTTAGGGAAAGAGTTGAAAATGGAAAAGGCTGGATTGCGATATATGGCTTTCTGGAAATACGAGAAAGGAACAGAGGTGTTCCATCATTTTCTCGTAGCCAGTTCTCGTCTGACACTCAGCCCGTTCGGACGTGTCAAAACCTTTGGGGTGGGCGATTTTCGTGTTCGCGTATTTCAATAATGTTCGTAGAGTTCTCGTGTTAAAAATACAAAAAGAGATAACGGTAAAATTGAAAAACTTTTGTGTTTTTAAAGTGTAAGTTTCAGTTATAAGAAGGGAGATAGACATCCTGCTTTCCGAAGATCATCCAGAAAAAAGGTAAGAATTTTCTATTCAGAATTTTTCCTCCTGTAGCAATTCGCTTCCAAAGGGTCCTTTTCACTGTCATTTTAATGAAACGATGTATTTTGTATTGAAATGGTTAATTATAAAGATTTTCTCTTGACTTGGAGGCACAAAGACGAAAACGGGAAATATTATTTTTGAGTAAATGCTTTATTTTTCCCGGTTGACATATTTTTTAATGAATGTTTTTTTTTTAAATTGAAAAAGGTCACGCCGGGTGGAAAGTTATAGGCTTTTGAGATGAAAGTTGCATTTTCCTCTTTATTTATTCCTGTGTATATAAACAGACTACGATCGCTAAATTAGACTGTTAGCATTCATTATGATATCCTATTACTAGTTCAACGTTGAGAAAATAATTCGCTGATCACTTATGTAAAGATTTAGGGCCGCTTTTTCAATCGCCAGTTAAGTTTTATCCGATGGTATATACTGCCTGTCATTTTGACTGTTTTTGTATGGACACTTACTCTTTAGATAAGGATTAACGTTGTATTTTAGAAGACATCTTCATCTGCCTAGCCTTTTGCTAACTATGTTGGGGTTGGCTTTTAGTCTAACCGGATTCAGCTAAATACCAGTATTTTACATGGAGCGACTGCCTATCTGACCTCCACTACCCAGTTAGTACTGTGTAATACCTACCTGTAACGACTGTCAAAGATCTACAAATGACCAATCCGACTGTTTTAGTAATTAATTTAATTATGATGAATAAATAGTTAAAAACTTTTGAAGGAGCACAGCTTTATAACAAACTAGCTTTCGCCCGCGGCTTCGCCCGCGTTAAATTTGGGGTAACACAGTTCCCCTTGCGCCTTATTGATTTGTAATAGCAAGGCTAAGTTTTACCTTCTCTTCCCTCTTTCTCCCTCACATCCCACTTTTTTCAAAAAAATATTAGCCTATGTCCGTCTCCTGGTTCCCAACTATCTCTGTACCAAAATTCATCGTAATCGGTTTAGCCATTAAAGCGTGAAGAGGTAACAAACAAACAAACAAACTCACTTTCGCTTTTATAATATTAGTAAGGATTACCGTCCTGTATAAGAAATGTACACTCTTTCAATGCATTCAAAACTCAACTTAGCCAGCACATAATTGCAGATCGATCGCTTCTGGAGAAATGAATGCATTGAATGGGTAACTATTAAGTTGTAATACTGATGACGAACTTATTGTTATTTATATTTTTAGTATTGTTCTCAAGTAAGTGACTTATGTTTTTATTGAGAATAAAGTTTCTTTAAACCGAAACCGAAAACAAAAAAAAACTCGACAGTATTATTATTGTATTGGAGAAAGACCATTAAACAAAAAAAAAAACGTTCAAAAATTTTAACAAATTTTTAAACAAGTTTCCCAAAATTTCAGACAACCCAACAGTTTCAGTACACGATAGACCTAAGGCAATACATTTAACAACATTTTCTATTTCTATCAAACATATGTGATAAAAAGGGATTGATCCTAAATCAAAATAACTTACGGAACTGCCTAACGTTTTGTGACGTGACAGTAAAACTACTGATGTTAGGGATTTGCTTTATATCGGATAAATTTATTTTTTCTTCGCTCAGTTGGGTAGATGGGAACTGTCGAATGTGTATACTTATCGTCCTGAAAATCGTAAAGTTGGCTAGAGGGAAAAGATTACTATTTTAGGCGTAGCGTAAAGCGTGAGTCTTTGACGTGTTCTTATGAGCAATAGATTTTTTTTGTCTATTTTGTTAGGGAGTTTTTTTGCCCAGTTCTTTTTCCTAGCTAAAACACTAGGCAGTGGCTAAGGGGGCGCTTTGGGGAAAAAGCTCTGTTAACGTGTATAAAGTGAGGATTATCAGTATTGTTTGTTAATAATAAATACTTAATAATATATTTTTAAGACCGTACCGTACCTTAGGAATTTCTCCTATATCGTGGGTGCGTTTACAAATATTTAAATTCACGTACTCAAATAGTACACCACCATACAAATATTAATTTGAATAAATGGCTGTTAATTTATTTATTTAATAATTTATGTACACACAGTATAGACAAAACAAGAAAAATAATTATAATATTTGACTACCTACTGCTTATATCATAAGAAATTTCTGACAGCAGACCTGCGAAAGGAGATAATAATAAAAATATAAAATATGTGTGTGTGTGTGCCTTAACCTATTGTAAACACATATAAGTAAATAAAATATTAATAACTACTTGTTTTGATTATGACCTAGCATTTCTCGAAATAATCTCGAAAATAAATATCACAAATTTCCTAAAAAAAAAACAAGAAAAGTGGAAAATAACTTTACTTCCGGAAGTCGGTGAAGTTTGTTGACTTTTTTGCCACCTACTTCCGGTAGTAAGTCTGTTTTATTTTTAAATAAAAGTTTTTTTATTTCAGCATTTTTAGTTATGGTATATATTATTATAATACATATTTTTTTATCGAGTATTCATTTTCCAGTGTTACCAAAAGATTTGCAGATCATCCTTTTAACAATAGAAGAAAAAAAAATTGTACTTATTATAGACTTATATATTCCTAAACAATTTAATTAAAATGAATGTGGAACCCTTTGGAAGGTATACCTTATCAAACAAAAAAGAATTTTTCAAATTGCTCCAGGCGACTATAAATAAACGGTAAAAATAAAAAAACACATATTGAGAACCTCCTATTTTTTTTGAAGTCGTTCAAAAATTTGATACACAGACAGTTAACGGCACAAAATAAAGTAAATGAGTTTTAATGACGAACTAGCTTTTGCCCGCGGCTTCTGTCGCGTTAAATTCGGGGTAACACAGTTCCCCTTGCGTCTTATTGATTTGTAATAGCAACGCTAAGTTTTCCCTTTTCTTCCCTCTTTCTCCCTCACATCCCACTTTTTTCCAAAAAATATTAGCCTATGTCCGTCTCCTGGTCCCCAACTATCTTTGTTCCAAAATTCATCAAAATCAGTTTAGCCATTGAACCATGAAGTGGTAACAAACAAACAAACAAACTCACTTTCGCTTTTACAATATTAGTAAGGAAGTAAGGATAACAAAGGAAGCTTTCATATATATCATCATCATCAGGCTATCTTAGTCCTCTGCTGGACATAATATATAGCATAGCAAGAAACTGATTTATAGAGAATAGATAAGCAGTCACTCCATGTAAAATATTAATACTAGCGATCATTTACACCCGGTTAGATTCGAAGCCCACGTTACTGTATAAAAGCTAGGCAGATGAAGAGAGAACTTACTGAAGTTATCTTTAACTTCATTTTATTATATTACACAACCAATCCATTTTTTTAAACCCTCCTCTCGCTCTCCATCCATCAGCGTTATTAAATAAAAATGACAAAAACAATGATTAAATAAGGATTGATAAAAATGTTAGACTTTGGGAAGAAAATCCATTTGATTTTTTCCATTGTCGTTATCGCCTTTAGAATATTACTTTCTTCAGATTCTCTGATGTTTAAGATTTACAAGCAATGTTGTCAAAGTAATTAAAGGTTAAAAAGGCCCTCTTCAGTTAAATTATATTGGATCTTTCGCATTTTCCTAACATCTAAGGGGACTTTAATGAGTTAAAGTATTTTATACCCACTTCAAGGAATTTAAGGTCTCTAAGGCATAAAGAATCTTCATGGTTGACCAAATCAAAATAAATTGTCGCTTTTTATTCCATTGCGTAAAACACTATTTAATTTAGAGTTGTAACTCTAAATCTAAAACATTTGAGATCTAAAACTGTAGTTTTAGATCTTAAATTTTGATAAATTAGGTGTGAATCGAGTAATATATTACATATTTTGAAACTCTACTTTTTCAAATTAGAATATCTAAATAAATTGTGGTGAAAAAGCTTTACTTACTTCTCTTTACAAACATTGCTCTTCATGATTTTTATTTTATACTAGCTGTTCTCCGCGGTTTCACCCACGCTGCTCATCTGTTGGTCGGAGCGTGATGTTATATACCAACACTAAAAGAATTATCCAATTCCAACCAGTAGTCCTTGAGATTAGCGCGTTCAAACAAACAAACTCTTCAGCTTTATAATATTATATAAGTAATAAGTATAGGTATGTATATTATTTGTATATTAGTATTTGTTTTTTTTTTATAAATATAGCTTTTCGTATTGAATAATGGAATACCACAGACAACCAACAGTACTGTTTCTTCTCCTTTAAATCAATCCAAAATGTGTCTTGAAAAAATTCCTTTAAGCGATAAGACCGTCCATTGTGTCGGCCTATTTATAAATTTTATACTGTTATTCTTGTAATTTGTATGGAAAAAAAATAAGAATTTTATATCTAAATACTTTCATAAAAACGTTTAGTCGTCAAAAAATGTTTTTTAAGCTTTTCGGCGTCGATATTTAATATCCGACAATTCTGGGAAGAAATACTATTTGCTGTTGTGTAACAAACCATCCGTCCTCACAAACTTTCGGATATATAATGACAGAAAGATTATTATATTGATAACACCATTCTATAATCTTTCTTCACTACATAGTTTAAAACAAAGTCGCTTTCCGCTGTCTGTCTGTCTCTATGTATACTTAGTTCTTAAAAACTGAGCAATGGATTGTGATGCGGTTTCTTTTAATAAATAGAGTTATACAAGAGGACGGTTTATGTATAATAGAGTATCTTCATTGCAAGCCGGGGTAGGTCACTAGTCTAATATATAAAATTCTCGTGTCACAGTTTTCGTTCCTATACTCCTCCGAAACGGCTGGACCGATTCAAACGAAACTTTGTGTACATATCGGGTAGGTCTGAGAATCGGCCAAAATCTATTTTTCATACCCCTAAGTGAGCAGCGGGTAAAACCGCTGGGCACAACTACTATATTAATAAATGCTTGTCTTATTTATGAAAATCTTTTGTTACATTTTTTGTTGCCATACTCCTCCGAAACGGCTTGACCGATTTTTATGAAACTTTAAGTGTATATTCGTTAGGTCTGAGAATCGTTCGTTATCTATTTTTCATACCTCTAAGTGATAAGGGTGGCCCTCCCAATAAAAATAGCTGAGCCGCTAGGCACAGCTAGTCACAAAAAGAATTTTGAGATTTTAAATTGACACTGTATGAATGAATTATTTGAAACTAGCTGGCGTCCGCGGCTTTGTCCGCGTGTTATCGGAAGAAATACCCTGTGTTGTTCCAGTATATAATCTACCTCTGTGCCAAATTTCATCAAGATCTGTTCAGCCATTCTGACGTGAAAGAGTACCTAACAAACATCCATACATCTATCCATCCTCACAAACATTCGCATTTATAATTTTAGTATTATTTGAAACTAAAGAGGGTTTTACAGGACAGTTGGTAATTTGTAATCTGAATAGCAGGTTTCAAATGAAATTCTAAACGATTAAACTGACATCGAATATCTTTGAGAAAACAAACAGATGATAGAATAATTTAAAATTAAATTGTTGTCAAGTAGGTATTGAATTACAATCATTCTACTGAGATTTTTTGATTAAGCAGTCGAAAATAATTAAATTGAAGGGTTTGGTAATGTATTTAAATAACGTGTTGGTAATTCTAGAGATAGTTTAGTGGTGTGAACGTTGGACTTCCAAGTCATATGTATTGTGTTTGTATCTAAAACACTAACTTTTGATTCTTAAGATTTACGTGTGTATTGTGTATGTATAATTATAACTTGCTTTGGTGATCCATGCGTCATGTTCGTGTACGGGCGCTGTCAGTCGTGACTGGTCATCTCTTAGCTGCCACAGATTGTTTTAATTCATCTATTAAATAACTTTTGTTTTTGCTTTTACTCTGGACGCTCTTAATGTGTTTTTTTTCTATATCGTTCTTTCATATATGTATAATCTCAACATAAATGATATAGGTATTGATGTAAATATTATGATTTAAAACAGTGTCTATAGAGTTTCTTGCCCATTCTTCTCCATAGAGATCAATGCTTTAGAATGGGCAACTACAGCACTTTCATAAGTGCCCGGTCTGATGGTAACAGGCTCGGTCCTATTACATGGGTTTTAAGTCAAAAAAGTCTGACATTCCCCTCACTCCACCTAGAGCGGCAGAAATTATTTTCTCAATATTTTACAAATAATACACTACAGTATATCAACATTATCTACACTAATATTAAAAGAAGTTTGTTGGTTTGTAGGAAGTAATATCCTGAACTACTAAACCGATCTAAAAAAATCCTCTTTACATTAATCCCGAGTTTCATTCTTATGCTTTATTGCACACAAAGCAAATATACACACAAATTACAATGTATAGCTTATGTACAACGGCGAGCTTAACCCAAAATTGGGTTTCATATTCTTAAAATTCGAGCGAAGCAGCGGGCAAAAGCATTTATAAAACCAGAACTTAGCTGCATAGTAAACACACCATACAAGCCTGAAATCTATTTCGGTTTTCGCATTACCGTATTATTATAGCCAATAAATAATAATGGCTACACGATTATGACTTAAAGTTATTAAATACAGGATTATATTGGACAAGTTGGCTTGTTACCAATAATTTTGAGACAAAAACAAATGAATTATGATATTATTGGGAGTTTGTTTATACCATAATATTGCGCCCGTAACACCTGGAGGGTTAAGTAGAGTAACCCCATTTACTAATCATCAAATAGGGGGAGAGTGTCAGATTTGTACTGACTAAAACCCACTCATGTTCCTTCTATTTCGCTTTATGTTCTTGGGCCGCGGAACTTCTTCGGAAAAACCCGCAAACCCAGCAGGCGGTGGCCCTTTCAGGCCCCTCTGCTTTGCTGACATCTCTTTGAGGCGCGCATGGATCACTAACGCGCCGTTGACACGGCAGAGATAATTTTACCCTATAGGTGTTATTATGCATTTTTTTCCGTGAGAATTCTTTAAACTGAAAGAGTTTGGTTTCGTTCGCATACTTTGTGAGGCGCATATAATGCCCCGATATAATGGTCTGGCCCTGCCCTAAGATTACTAAAAACACTAGCTATACTTCGTGCAGTTTATGACTCAATTTCTTAAAAGCAACTAAGTACCTACTGCAGCCCAAACTGCAGCACAGGCATTAAGTATCCTTACTTTAATATTATAAAAGCGAAAGTGAGTTTGTTTGTTTGTTAAGTCTTCACGATTAAATAGCTAAACCGATTTCGATGAATTTTGGTACAGAGATAGTTGATACCCTGGAGACGAATATAGACAGTTATTTTTTAAAGTGAGAATTGATGGAGAAAGAGGGAAGAAAAGGGAAAACTTAGCTTTGCTATTACAATCAATAAGGCGCAAGGGCAAAAACTACAGGTAGCAGGTACCTGCAAATCATTAAAGGGGAACTGTGTTACTCCGAATTTAACGCGAGCGAAGCTGCGGGTTAAAAGCTAGTTTGTTATAAATGGGCACTTAAATCTTTTGTTTTTGTCGTTTTATAATTAAGAGTCACATTTTCGTTTCAGTTGGTTTTTGTACAGAATATTTGAAAATTTTATACCTATGTGTTTGTTTCTGTTTTCGAGCGTATGGCACTTGTGGGCAGCAGCTGAAAATCAGCGTCAGGTGGCGGCCTGGTGTTGCCATCTGTAATTATACTGAGCGTTTTTTGGCAGTAATCTTTTTTTTTTGTTGGTATAAATAACATTGCCCCACACTAGGAATTTCTCCTGTATCGTGGGTGCGTTTACAAATCAACTATCTGTAGGCCATACAAATATTTGTCCTGTGTGGGAATCGAAGACGCGTCATGCAGCTTTTTTTATTTAACATTATATTGCATTAATTTATTGTTCTTTATTACTGTGATAACGCTGACTTTTTTAATTTTTATTCCAATAATCTGCCACATATTTTAAATTGAAAATTGTATAACCATGTGACGGCAATATATGGAGACCTCTACTACAAAAAAAAACATCGATACATTATACAATTTGCAAAGAAATAAATGATTTGATTTGATGATTTGGAGCTAGGCTATTTTCTTTAATTTAACGCGACCGAAGCCGCGATCAAAAGCTAGTTGAAATATATCTGAGCTCATATAACCACGTTATCTTCCCAAACATATTTCACACGAACTGGAACATTATTAAAATACCTATCACATTCTACTTCCAACATTCTCTGGGACAGTACTCTACAAAGTTACATAGAGCTTCGCAGACACTAGAAAGTGCCAACAAACTTACGTTAGCGAAATAATGTAGTGAACTTTTAATGAACTTTCGAAATCGACGCTGACGATAAAAGAAAAATATTGAGTTAAAGTTACTTAAGAAAGGATATTAAGCGATATTTTCTTCCTTTGTTTTTTTTTATATTAAGACAAAGGTAAGAGGTTCTCTGAGAGGGAAATAAAGAAAGACAGAATTTTGCGTTTTTTAACCGACTTCCCAAAAAGGACCGCCTCCTTTTTGGGAAGTCGGTTAAAAAACGCAAAATTCTTTTATCAATTCGGCCGGTATGTTTTTTTTTCTATGTATGTACACACGGCAACAGATCAACCTATACAAAATCAGTTTATGCGGATCTCTCATTGTACTTGAAATTTATGGTGTACGATCCGTTGTTGAGAGAGCAGCATAAACTGGTTTTGTATAGGTTGATCTGTTGCCGTGTGTACATCGATTACGCCGCGGTTAATGGACCGATTCGCATGATTCTTTTTTTGTTCGACGCGAAATAGCTGCCAGGTGGTCCCATAAAAATTGTTAAGGACTAGTTTTTGCTAGGTAGGTAGTTGTTTCGGGTCTGGCTGTTTGCGTATTTGAGTTTAAATGTTTGTAAACACGCTACAACGAAAATCTCAGCGTGGGGCTACTTATGAAAAGACCCTAATAATACGGGGCATTTCGGCGTTTTCTAAAACAAGCATTTTCTGCTTAAAAGGAGGCTTTTCTTTTAGGGTCAATCATCGGGAGTGTCAGACATGTACAGACTTAAACCCACCCATGTTCCTTCCTCACCGCGGTATCTCATCGAACAACCCGCAACCCCGGTTAAAAGGAGGCTATAGTAACGAAATAAATTGGTCACCCATCCACAGACCAACCTGGGCAATTAAGGCTTAACGTAAACAACCTGAACGACTGTTTTATTAAGCCACAAACAAAAAAAAAAAACAAATACTTATGCTTTCAAAAACATGAAACGTTCCCCTGCCCTAGTCTAAATTATTTGATGGAATTTCCCTTATATTATGTTTTCTTTGTATTGAAAACAACATTAACAATGACTCGTTCCTTTGATCGGGTTCTTATTATTTGATTATACTTAGTTTTTGCTCTGACTTTGTCTGTGTTCAATTTGTTTTAATGGGAGGGGAATGGTACCGGTTTATTTCGAGTTATTGATCTTAAAGATATTGAGAAAGTGGCTGAAATTTCGAATTTCATTTATGCCTTTTGTATATTTTTGCTGAAACTTTTAATAAAGCGCTACTGTTGTGATCTTGAATTCGATTCCTGAGCCAGGAAAATAGTTATTAAATTTTTTCAACATAAAATCAGTGGAAGGCCGGAGCTTGTATTGCCCTATTGATGGCAATAGGTCACGTCGACGGCATGTTACTGTTCTACGCGCGCCTCAAAGAGATATCTGCAAAGCAGATGGGGCCTGCCAGGACCACCGCCTGCCGGGGTTGTGGGTTGTTCGAAAGAGATACCGCGGCCCGGAACATAAAGGGCAATAGAAGAAACATGGGTGGGTGATAGTCAGTACAAGTCTGACACTCCTCTCTGCTACGCCTAGAGCGGGGGAAGATCATTGATTTGAAGTAATTTGATGATTTCCCATGGGCAAAAAAGGCTAGTTCTCTAATATCATCTGTTTAGCTTTCTCATTGGTGTCAGCTTAAAATCCTGATGGATGCAGATGAGTACCAGTATTTTATATGGGGCGACTGGCTATCTGCCTTTCACGACCCAGTTAGTACTGAGTACTGCGGTACCCCTTGGTAAGACTGGTTGTCAGACATTCAAGCTATGGACTACCTGGAACGGCTGTCAAAGATGAACAAATGACAGCCGGGATCAATAGCTTAGCGTGCTTTTCAAAGCACGGAGGAAATTCGGAATGTAATGGCGGTTACCCATCCATAGACCGACCTTGCCAAGTCCAGCTTAACTTTGAAGATCCATCTTGCTGTTATTAATGTTTAACCAAGAGTTCCTATTTTATAATGTGAGGACACGGTTGTCACAGTGACTGAGCGATCGACAGCTGCTCTGCATGTTACAGATTCGATCCCCGCACGGAACAAATATTTCTTTGACCTATAAGTAGTTGTTTCAGGTTTGGCTGTGTGCTATGCGAATTAAAATGTTTATAAACTCGACTACGATACAGGAGAAATTCCTAGTATGGGGCAATATATAAAACAAAAATTGAACTAAAAAACACTAAAAGTTATTCTGCGAAACTTAACTGCAGTATTACTAAATAAAACTGTACCTAAACACACCCTTAACCTACCAATCATCAAGCTAACATTCTATTTTCACACAAACCCACCCTTCTGGGGGTGTAGGCAAATTATAATGGCCCATTTGATCCATCGGTACCATGTTCCAGGGCGAACTATTTGGTAATTGCGCTACCATGACTTTCCAGAATGATGGCTTTGTCAGTTCCTTTATAATAGACAAATGACGCACTTTTTGGTATTAGCCTTTTTAGGGATATCGAAGCGGTATTAAAAAGTTTTTATTGATTGGTTTTGGTCTGAATTTCTTTTGTAGAACTTTTGTTTTTGGTTCAAGCAAGTTTGAAGGCTCTAAATGTAAGTTTGTAGAAATTTTTGGGTTTCTATTTAGGTTAGTAGTCTAGTAGAACTTGAAACAAACCGTTGTTAAAATATTTTACGAATTAAATTAAACTTCTACAATATAATGAACGATACACAATTGAAAACATCTTAGTTGTGATAACTTCAATTGATTTTAATTAGCTTGATTACTTTTGGAAATACTGAATTGACGTTTGTACAAGGATTTAATAGTTAATAAGTTTTTAAAGGTGGTCTAACCTGGAGTTGCGGGCCCCGCTGCCGGGGTTGCGGGTTGTTCAAAAGAGATAGCGAGGCCCCGGAACATAAAGGGCAAAAGACATGGGCATGTTCCTATGGGTGGGTTTTAGTCGGTTAAAGTCTAACACCTCCCTCCCGCTCCGCTCAGGGTGGGGGAAGTTATTGGATCATTTTTAATTTGAAATTCTTTAAATTGTAAATTAAATAAAAAATAATTTATACATGTGGCGTTCCTAAATTATTTTTCAGGCACACGCGGCTTCGCCCGCGTGATATCGAAAAAAAAAAGTATCATATGTGTTATTCCAGACTATAAGCAATCTCTGTGCCAAATTTCATCAAGATCCGTTTAGCCGTTTTGACCAGATAGAGTAACAAACATTCATACATCCTCACAAACATTCGCATTTATAATATTAGAAGCAGGATAGGATAAGCGAATCAATTCAATCTAACGCCAAATCTCATGTCAATTTATGTTTGATTGAATCTTAGTACTTCGGCTTGGTCAGCCAATCAGAGCTGCTAACTTGATAGTTGCCAGCGTCTGAATTGATTAGGTTTCCACATCCAATAAGATCAGAACGGTAGGCCATAAGAGTCCCCACAGACTGTAGTTTAGACTTTCTATCGGCCGTTAGTTTAGTCCGGTTCTTTAATAATATGAAAATGTATGCAAGAGCCCATAGTACAACTATAAACGGCTAGCTTTTGCCCGCGGTTTCGTTCGCGTTTAATTCGGGGTAACACATTTCCTCTTTCCTGATTTGCAGGTACCTACTACCTGTAGTTTTTGCCCTTGCGCCTTATTTATTGTAATAGCAAAGCTAAGTTTTGCCTTTTCGTCTGTCTTTCTCCCTCATTTCTCACGAAAGTGTGTGTTTTTTTTAAGTCTTCACGCCTAAACAGCTAAACCGATTTTGATGAATTTTGGTAAAGAGATAGTTGGGATGAGATACCTGGAGACAGACATAGGGTATTTTTTTAAAGTGAGAAAATGGCGAGAAATAGGGAAGAAAATTTAAAAGGTTAAAGTTAGTGTTAGCCCAAAATAAATACGCGGACGAAGCCA
Organism: Ochropleura leucogaster; assembly: GCA_958449745.1. Taxonomy (NCBI): domain Eukaryota; kingdom Metazoa; phylum Arthropoda; class Insecta; order Lepidoptera; family Noctuidae; genus Ochropleura; species Ochropleura leucogaster. Next base: position 13,484,328 of record OY288221.1, on the reverse strand, counting down.
CAGGCAAAAGCTAGTACTAACATATTATGATACAAACACTTTACAGTGTGGATATCTTTAAAAGCTTTCTAGGTCAGATACTGTTTCGCAATGTGTTAGTGAGCAACAATAAAATAAAAGACTCTTTATTTTCCTACGTCGACACAAGCTTCACGAGAATATCTTACAACTTGATGAAGGGATAAACCAGTTTACCTTAATTATTTATTTACCTTGGTTAGCTTATTCCTAAGAAAATACGGAATAGGGAATGAAATGAAAAAGGTGTTCCGAGAAAAGCCTTAAAGAATCGATAGGTAAGTCTGTGTGAAAGAAGAAAATTATTTAGTTGTCGATTACTCCTTTGACCCAAATCTTTACAAAAAAAAATACTTTCCCTGTTTGTTTGCTTAGATCTTTTAAATTAGTCAACAGGTTTTAATGCTGTTTTCAGTAATACATTCAAGAGGAAAGTTTATATGTATAACTAGCTTGCACCCGTGGCTTCGCCCACGTGATAAAGAAAATAAATAGTTATCGATTTCATGCCACCTAGAACTAACTTCACGATGTCGCTGGCTAAATTCACTCTCATCATTTTTCTCCATCGCGCCAAAAGAAGTATAACTTCAAAAAACAAGCCCAATAACATTTAGTATATAGGTATAGTCGCCTATACAGCATACCATATGTACGTCTTAATACACTCACAGCCAAATTAGAAAGTTGCGCACTAAAGGTGCGCACCAAAAACGTGACACATTTTCGTTACTTTAGCAGGTTTTACCCCTCGGATTTTTCTCATACCGGGCGCCTTATATATGAAAATCGATTCTTAAGGAGTAATCTCCAATAGACTCCAAAAAGTATTCAATGTGTTATTCCAGACTATAATCTACCTCTATACCAAATTACATCAAGATTTTTTTTGTTTAGCCGTTTTGACGTGAGCGGGGGGAGTGTCAGACTTGAAGTGAGTAAAACCCACCCATGTTTCTTCTATTGCCCTTTACGTTCCGGGGCCACGGTATCTCTTTCGAACAACCCGCAACCCCGGCTCAGTGATGGATCTGAATGTTGAAAGACGGAACCCGAGAGGAAAGCCAAAGATAATATGGATGGATTGTGTAAGGAATGATATGAAGGAGAAAAGAATAAATGATGCCGTGACGTCTGATAGGGGAGAATGGAAGAAGAAAACGTTGCGCCGACCCCAAATAGAATGGAACAAGGACAGGAAAATGACGATAATGATGACTCAAATCTGGATAGACAGACAGACGGACAACAAAGTGATCCTATAAGGGTTCAGTATTTTTCCTTTTGTGGTACGGAACCCTGAAATTACTGGGCATACGAACAATAAAACAAGTACTCCATTTATGCAGACCGATGATACATTACTGGTTCCCCAAACAGTACATATTAGTCTGTCCTTCAGAGCGTGTAATGTAATGTGCGTGATGTTAATAATGTGTATCGCGTTGTTTATCAAATACATGGCGAATTATCTAGGTGTTGCCAACTGTGATTATTTTAAAGTTTTTTTTCGAGAACTTTTATAATATTACTAGCTGTGCCTAGCGGTTTCACCCGTTGTACACTTCACTTAATATAAATTGTAGCCGATTCTCAGACTTAATGAATACCAATGCATAAAACATTTCATAAAAATCTGTCAAGCCGTTTCGGAGGCCATACTCCTCCGAAGAACGAACATTGTGACACGAAAATGTTAGATTTTTATTGATATAGATATTATTTAGATTAAATGTGTGTGTGGAAATGTGGAGTGAATGATGCCGTGACATCTGATAGGGGAGAATGGAAGAAGAAAACGTGTTGCGCCGACCACAAATAGAATGGGACAAGGGCAGGAAAATGATTATGTGTACTTATATTTAGGTTAAGATATTCATATATGTTTAGATGCTATTCTTTTCCTGTTCTCACACACTACTATCTTCGTTACTTTACTTCATATTTCCTCTCGCAGGCCTGCTGGTAGAAATTTCTTTAGAAATAAACTGTGCCTTTGTACTCTATGTTTTTTAATGATGTTTCCTAGTGTTTTCTTCTCCTTTTGCAAAACACAGCCTGATATATTTGAGATCCTGGAAATTACCTACTTACAGCGTTGATCCTTATTTACAATATACTATACTATACTATGATGACAAATATACATACATACAGACAAAAGACCAGAAAATTTTATTTCATTAAGAAATCTCTTATATCAAACCTTATATAAATACGACACATAGACAAAGTCAAGGTCAAAGTCAAATTCTTTATTGCTAACTAAGTGTAGTAATTTAGATCTTAACAAAGGGTAGGTTCTTAGAACTTAATTGCCTGTTTAGGCATTGTAATTTAATAGTTAAAGATACATAAAAAAAAACATACTAAATTTACACAGTCAAACTTTTTACATTAGGTATATTAAACATTATATCAATTATAAACATAATATTAATTATAAACATTTTATTAATTATGACACAGTGATTTTAAAATAACCAAAAAATAATAAGATGTACTAACGTAAAACAAATAAACGTATGTATTTATCCGTTGAACAAACAGTGATAGATACATTACTGGCTCCCCAAACAGAACATTTGTCAGTCGCACCAGAGCGTATAATGTAATGTGTGTGGAGTTAATAATGTGTATCGCGGTGTATATCAAATAGATGGCAGTGTTTATAATTTACTAGTTGCTTTTTTTGGAGGCCTAAATATTATATAACATTACGCATGTAAGCCTCGAATATAGATCTGAGATCTGTGGCTGCTGAGAAGTAGTCGAACCCATGACCTGTTTTTTTTGCGGATAGGAAATCACCAAACAACTTCCCCCGCTGCGAGCGGAGCGGGAGAAGTGTCAGACTTGTACTGCCTAAAACCCACCCATGTTCCTTCTATTGCCTTTTACGTTCCGGGGCAGCGGTATCTCTTTCGAACAACTCGCAACCCTGGCTTTGAGGCCCGTCCACAGGCCCGCATCTACGGTGGCCGGGAATCGTTTCTCAGCGTCCGACGTCCGGGGCGTCTCCCGCGGCGGCTGGGTTGGTTTAAGGTTCCCTCCCTCAAACGCCCGGTCACTTCCTTCGCTAGCATTACTGCTTCGCAGAAGGAGGTGACCACTTTCCATTCCCTCTCGCTCCGGACCATCGACTGAACCAGGGCCGGACACGAGAGATCGCTGCCGCCGATGCCTCTACGAGGGCATGGCGGTGCTCCGCCCAAGCTGGGCAGACCGTCACTGTGTGCTCCACCGTGTCCTCCGGGCAATTGTCACAATGGTGACACCCGGGCGTTTCCTCCCGCCCGATGATGTGCAGGAAACCTCCGAAACGATTTAAACACACTTAAGAGTATTCTATCTTCATATTTAAGTAGTATTAGACGGGCCTGTTGGTCTAGTAGACGGGTCTTGTAGTTAGCTAGCCGGAAGTCGTGGGTTCGATTCCCACCCAGGACAAACTTTGTGTGATGAGCATGATTGTTTGTTCTGTGTCTGGGTGTCATCATCTGCCTAGCCTTTTCCCAACTACGTTGGGGTTGGCTTCCAGTCTAACCGGATGCAGCTGAATATCAGTATTTTACATGGAGCGACTGCCTATCTGACCTCCACAACCCAGTTAATACTGGGTAATACGATACCCCTTGGTAAGACTGGTTGTCAGACTTTCGGAACACTGACTAGGTACCTGTAACGACTGTCAAAGATCTACAAATGACAGCCGGGACCAACGGCTTAACGTGCTTTCCGAGGCACGGAGGAAACTTGGTATGTAACGGGTGGTCACTCACCCACAGACCAACCTAGGCAAGCGCGGCTTAACCTTAAGATCGACCCGAGCGGCTGCTATTATTTAGCCACGAGCTCTGTGTCTGGGTGTGATTTATCTATAATATGTATGTATTTATAAATTATATAAGTATGTATATCAGTTGTCTGGTTACCATAACACAAGCTCTGCTTAGCTTGGGATCAGATAGCCGTGTGTGAGTTGTCCCAAGATATTTATTTACTTATGTAGTATTTAAGTAGTTTATTTTGACGGCACGGTTGGCGCAGTGGCTGAGCGATCGACTGCTGCGCTGCGTGTCGCGGATTCGATTCCCGCACGGAATAAATATTTGTATGACCTGCAGATAGTTGTTTCGGGTCTGGCTGTTTCTGTATGTGAGTTTAAATGTTTGTAAACGTACCCACGATACAGGACAAATTCCTAGTGTGGGGCAATGATTTACAGAAAAAAAATTAAGTCTTTGAACCAGGTATATTTAGCCGGGTAACCCTTCCATTCGTTGAGTGCTCCCGTGTCAATGACCCTCGTTTTATTCCTGGTTATTTTAGCACAAAAATTCTTTCGGAAACTTGCCACAAAGACTACCCGCTTGTAAAACTTTACATAACTGATACTTTTCACCCTTCTTCAAGCTATTAACGTCACCTCAGGAATTGAGTTTGAGTAATTATCGCTATAACACCTTATTGTTTTAATAAAGAGACTTGATGTTGGGTTTAATAAACAATAGAAGAATTTTGAACGACCAACATTCTTGACGGAAAATGTACCCATTACATTGGAAAAATTCTTTTGAGAATTTTCCGGTGGTTTAATGCGTAACGCTTGTTCACGACTTCTGGTGTTGCGACTTTTTACGACGACCCTGACTTGGGTTAAGCCACACGCGTGTGTACCACTTGTTTCTCTCGCGAGTTACAAATCGCGGTAAATCGTGACATTTTCAAAATCCGGCCATTTGATAGACGATAGATTATTATATGCCAGTTTGCAATATGTTTGCAAAATTGCTATTTACATTGAGGATATACGCAATTCGTTAGCCATATCTGTTTAGATAAAATCCAAAAGAAAATAAATAGAAAAAAAACAGTGACTAACCTGGTGTCAGAGTTTCTTTGCCGATCAGGGCCTCTGACTTGGTTAACATATCTTGAGAAACATCTCTATTTCATGCTAGTTTCCTCACGATGTTTCCCTCACCGAAGCAACTAATAATTTTATAAAACGCATATGAATCCGAAAAAATCAGAAGTTTTGAAGGAGTTTTCGAACTCTGGACCTAAGACTTCGCAGTCCGACGGTCACACCAGTAGGTTATCACTACATAGGCAACTGCAAACCATACAAACGTCTATGACCAGCTTAAGCAATATCTTTATATTTTTTCCTTTTCAGTAACTGTTGTAAAACACGTATCGCTTGGTCGTGCAGATTGTGGCCACGGGGCAACATTTTCCAGTGGATTTATTCAAAGGGTAAATGTACAACCTTTTTTTAATTTATTGTCTTTTGAATGTATTCTTGATTGGAAGTTTTAGACTAGGTGTTTAACAATTGGAGTTTGGTACCGCCATCGGCTTTCAATATTAGACTGAAGGACGTTTTTAGCGTTCATTTAAATTTCAGCAATTACGTTAGCTTTACAATTACGTATTGTATTGTTACTCAAAGATCAATTTACTTTTGATTTTTCCTGGGATTGGCGAACCTTATATAGGTTGCTGAGTGGTGACACAGCAACCTGTATAAGGTCCGAGTCATTTAGTTTCATTTGTGAGTACGATACTCACAAACAAAATTAAATAACCTTTTTTTTAAGCTATTTCATAGCTTCTATCGCAAGCCTTAAGCGTGGAGACCGAATCCAGAAATTTCGTAACGAAAATACCTAACACTTTCATTACGAATACGGTCAGTTATTTCAATCACGTCTCCAATGTTCTAGTAGCGTGTTTGGTAGAGAATTGGATAGCCAATCGACATAACGCTAGATCATACCCAAGGGCTTGTTTTTCTTTTTGCGACTTTTTTTCATAGGAAGTACTTTTTAAATATTTTATTTAGATTTTCTTAACCTATTATTATTATTATCTACCTAAACAGTCATTTCTGTGGTAGGCCATATGGCCTACCTACCTAAACAGTTGTTTCGGGTCTGGCTGTTTGTGTATGTGTTTAATTAAATGTTTTAAACGCACCCACAATACAGGAGAAATTCATAGTGGGGGGCAAAGTATTTAAAAAACAGTTGACAGCGTTGAGGACAAATTTTTGACGTTATTTTTTAGTTTATATTAATTTATAAGTTAGTTTATTTTAGTTAATTTAATACTTATGAAGTTTTAAATTAAATGTAATTTGCTTTAATGCTATTTTGCAAAAAACTTCAGAGTGATCATCAAAAATTCAAATGCAACCAGTTTCATAGTAAACTCGTTACGAAGTAGAAACGGTTAAAAGTTTGGCTCCGTTTAAAGAGTAGCCTAATTCCAGCCGGTTGAGTGACTTGGCAGAAAGCATCTGTTCCATTGCCGACAGGGAAGCGAGCAGGTATCGACTTTTTAATCGGCGAAGTGCGAGTTGGACTCACTCACCGATGGTTCCGTACAAACTTGCGATATAAACGGCCATATCATTTTGATTGTGTAGACTTTGTAAAGTAGATTTTTTCATAGTTTCAAGAAATCACAGTATTAAGTATATGCTTTTAATTCCCTACGCTAACTTTAACACGCGTTATGGTCGAAAAACAATATCTTTCTCTCCCCTTTTCTTCCCTCTTTCTCCCCGTTTCTCACTTATTTTTAGTCTGTATCCGTCTCCAAGGTCCCAACTATCTCTGTACCAAAATTAATCAAAATCGGTTTAGCCATTTAGGCGTGAAGACGTAGCAAACAAACAAACTCACTTTCGCTTTTATAATATTAGTAAGGGTTTGAGTTGAAAACTATCCATGTCTCAGGAAAATTCAAAGATATCTGACGAGCCTGACTGACGGCAATTTATTTGCTGGTTCTCCTCGCTGGTCGCTGACGGTGGGACACTAGCCTTATAGAACAGCTCAATTCCAGCCCGCTGGAGTGACTTGCTGTTATAAGAGACGCCTCTATTAAGAAATTTAACGTGCAGATGGCTTGAAAATAAGGTTGTCATTGTATGGAGTTTTGACATGGAATCTTGCCGACTTTTTGGATATTATGTAAACCTTTTTAATATTATTATTTACTAGGTTCTGCCCTCGACTCCGTCCGCGTGGCATAGTTACTTTGGGCTAATGGTAACTTTAACTCGCGTGATGGTCAAAAAAAATATCTCTGTCTCCCCTATTCTTCCCTCTTTCTTCCACTTTTCTCACTTTTTTTAACCCAACTGGACTTTTTAACCCAATTCCAGACTATAATGTAGCCTATGTCCGTCTCCAGGGTCCCAACTATCTCTGTACCAAAATTAATCAAAATCGGTTTGGCAATTTCGGCGTGAAGACGTAACAAACAAACTCACTTTCACTTTTATAATATTACTAGCTTTTGCCCGCGGCTTCACTCGCGTTAAATTCGAGGTATCACAGAACTGATACCTGTAGTTTTTGACCCTTTTTTTGGTGTGGGAAATCATCAAATAACTTCCCCCGCTCGGAGGAGTGGGGGAAGTCTTTGTCTCGGCTCTGTCTTTTCGTCTATGTGGGTTTAAATATTTGTAAACGCACCCACGATACAAGAGAACTCTTAGTGCAATATAGCAACGTTTTATAAAAACGAAAGGGAGTTTGTTTGTTTGTTACGTCTTCACGCCTAAATGGCTAAACCGATTTTGATCAATTTTGGTACAGAGATAGTTAGGACCCTGGAGACGGACATAGGCTACATTATAGTCTGGAATTACACATAGGATACTTTTTTATATGACGCGGGCGAAGCCGCGGGAGCCAGATAGTACAAAATGAAATGAAAATAACAAAGTAAATATTAGTTTCAAATTATCAAATGTTTACAATCGTGAAAAAATACTTAATTCTTCTACTGCAAAACGAGTTCACAATAAAACTACCAATCTGTAATACAAAACAACTCTAGAACTAAAAGAATTACTACTACCACATAAAACTTAAGACCTGACCCGACACCCCAACTTGGAAGTACGGTGATAAATCTCGCTCTCAACGGAAATTAAAATGATGCTTTACTGCCAACAGATTAGGGTGTAATTTAGATTGAAGACGGGTTTTCGTTGATACTTTTTTGTGATAGAGAACATTAGTGTCTGGGTTTACGAGATTAAACGTTGTGAGTATTATGTTAGTACTTAAGAGATAAGGGTCGTGATGGCCAAGAGGATTAGGGTAGGGAATTAAATCAAAGGTTGGAGGCTCCATCTTTCCATCAACATTACCAGTGTAAGTTATTCAATCAAAATCAAGATATTTTTATTTCACACTAGCTGTTCCCCACGGTTTCACCCACGCTACTCAGCACCTGTTGGTCTTAGCGTGATGTTATATAGCCTATAGCCTTCCTCAAGAAATGGACTATCCAACACTAAAAGAATTTTCCAATTCCAACCAGTAGTTCCTGAGATTAGATTAGCGCGTTCAAACAAACAAACTCTTCAGCTTTATAATATTAGTATAGATAGGCCTACATGGACACTTATAAAACGTCGAAAAAATGTGCACGGTTCGGGTTGGTCGTTTCCTATACAGAAGATTTAACAAGAAACTGCATGGTAACTCTTTTAAAATCATTTAGTTTTACAATGTTGTTTGTACAGCGTTAGCACTTAAGTATGAGAGGACAGCATAGGGTCGACAATAAGTCATTGTTTACTTTGCGAAACGTAAAGTAAAATAAAATATTAACACAAGTTAACAAACGTCAAAGAATCTACAAGTCCAACAATGTCCACCCATTCACAAAGAATAGGTAAAAGAATCTATACAAGAAATAGAAAAAAAATTGCAAAAAAAATACTAATAACAAACACGGGAAACAGATGTTGCCATCAGTACTGTAACTATTTAAAACAAAGGTTGTGTAAATATGTGATTTGACAACTATTGTAAAAAAAAAACGAAAAAAGAGATCACAAAAAATAAGATGGAGAATAGTTAGAAACATCCACAAAAACACAAACTTTGAAAAACTTCAAACGTACGAAATTGTCCCTTTTTTAGCAAATTTTGGGAGGAATTCTTTTTAATTTCACGATATCTTTTGACCTAAATATTACGTTAAATAAAATATTATTAAAAATACAGGAAACCCTTCGCATCAACGGCGAAAAACAAGTGGACTCGGCCGGTACCATTGCAAAGGTACATAAAAGAGAGGATAACCAATATAACCACGAGTGGATTTTAAAGGTCATTGTTAATAAATAATGGGGGGATCCAGTCTCCGTCCTATGAGCCAGATAGTATTCATGGATGCTCGTTAAAAACCTTATTTTTGGTATCACTATAATCAGACTTTTTTGCGGTTGGGAAATCATCAATTAACTTCCCCCGCGGGAAGCGGAGCGGGGGGAGTGTCAGACTTGTAGTGACTAAAACCCCATGTTCCTTCGATAACTCATAAACTACCGAAACAATATACATAAAATTAATATGGCAGTACCTGGGAAGTGCACGCTATTAAACAAAAAAAAAAATAATAATAGCAAATTGGTCCAGACGTCTTTGAGTAAGCGGTAATACATAAAAAAATCCGACAAATTGAGAACATCCCCCTTTTTTAAGTCGGTTTAAAACAAAAAAAAAATATTATAAAAAAATTAGGACAATCAACTAAATTGGCCCTATTCGAGACCAAAAGGCCTATCTCAGCAAGTACGGTTTATCTTGACAATCAACCAAAGCGGTTGTTATTATTTAGCCAAGAGCACTTCTTTAAAAAATACCTGTAATAAGGAAAATTGTATTTCTTTCTTTCTTTCTTACCAGGAATATCCGTTAACAACATCACCAGAAGTTTTCCGTACAAAAGCATTACCCACCAACTAATCGATCATTCTGTGACCTACAAAAATAAAGGCGACCCAAAGGGGAGGTTTGATGCATCACCATCCCTGATTGAGGGTATAAAATGAGGGATAATGTCGAACCAAATCGTGATGGAATTATTTGTTTGCGTTTATTGTAGTAGATTTTTTTTTTAATGTTGCCTTACTCTAGGAATTTCTCCTGTATCGAGGGTGCGTTTACAAACATTTAAACTCACATACACAAACAGCCAGACCTGAAACAACTACCTGTAGGTCATACAAATGTATGGGCAACGTTTTATAATAAAAAAAAATAATAAAAATTATTTGTTTTCAAAAATTAACGTATTTACGCTCGAGTTTAAATTTTTGTCAACGCACCTACGATACAAGAGAACTTCCATGTCTGGGGAAAAGTTAAAAAAAAAAAACATTTGTATTCAAAAATCAACGTATTTACGCTCATATTAGCGCTTCTTTTGGTATGGCGACAGCTTTTCGCTAAGAAAAAAATACCTATCGAATTTCTTTACCTTCTTTTCCTCAATTTTCGTTGCGGCGGACCCCTAAACTCGATTGATATTCAAGACGTTAAAAGAGCTATCACTCATCATTGCGGTTTCCGCGTTTCCCGGGTTCCGTATTATAGGTTTAAGCTCACTAATCATTTTCACCTCGCCGTGTAAAGTGGGTAGGTAGGTAGGTAGGTACCCATGTCAGGAAAAAGTGCTAAATCGCATGATTTAGACAGAATTATTTATAGATGGCTGTCTAAATTGTGTTTATTTGCGATCCGAAATGTTTTTCAGAAATGTGGCTGGTGCCGTTTAATTTTGAGCGGCTTTTTTCAGATGGGAAATTATTATAAATAACTTCCCCCGCTCTGGGCGGAGCGAGAGGGGGTGTCAGACTTTTACTGACTAAAACCCACTCTTTGCTAGCGTTATCGTTTTTCTTAACCTTTTATAGATGTCACTTTTGACAGTGACATCTAAGAGTGAACTGAGAGTGTATCTGTGAACGCACGCGGTGAGGAAAATTCACCTAGGAAATTAAAAAAACGAATTAATATTGTAAAACAAATATCTACACCTGAAATAAAGGCTTGGAATGTTGTTTTTTGTCTTTATAAGTGAGTGATAAAAGTTATTAAGGTAAAAATGTGTGAAAACTTTTTGTATAAAACGTCTTAGTAATAAATTGCTTTGCTTTTACAGAAAACGCAATTGTGCCCTTATTTCACTCAATAGAGTGTAATCTTATTATATACGTATGTACCAATTTTGTGTTCTGGAGCTCTGGTCTTATAATAAAGATTTGTATATTTATACAGTGTGTCCGGTCACGGACTCTCGGTATTCTAGGTACTTATATAACAAACATTCTAGTAGTCAAATTTATTGATAAAAAAAACTACCTTATATTTTGACAAAAGAGTTTACAAAGCTTTCGTTGATTTGTATATTTTTTTCGACTTTTATTTTGTTTTCTAAAGATACGAAAATGTTAGCTCATTATTTCTTAATAATTAAAAAATATTATTGCCATCTGAATAAACCTATTTTCGTCTCAGTAAGACCAAAACAATGAGAGATATGATTATTTTTTGTACACGCATAGAGAATATCTCAAAATGGCTGCCAAAAAGCGGGGAAGTGAATTAGTGTAAGAGTTTTACTGACTTAAACCCATTCATGTTCCTTCATTAGCCTTTTCTTTTCCCGGGTCGTTGGTATCTCTTCCAAACAACCCGCAACCCCGGCAGGCTGTGGCTCTGGCAGGCCCCTCTACTTTGCTAACATCTCTTTGAGGTGCGCGTAGAAGACACGGCCTGTCGTCAATAGACAGAGGGGCGGTGACCCACCCATTGCTCACTGTCTGTGGCATTAACTCGCGTCTACGGTGGCCGGGAGTCGTCTAGCGGCGCCCGATGCCCGGAGCGTCTTTTATTTTAAGCACGATACCTCCACGCGTTCCCGAGATAAAGGGTCTTGACAGAGAGACAGACAGACGGACAATAAAGTGATCCAATAAGGGTTCCGCTTTTTTTTACGGAACCAAATTATTTTTTTTTGTATTTTTTTTAATTTTCTCCATTTACGTTTAGGTATCCGATATAACAGGGCGCGCCTAAAAAAATAGTTAAAACAAATCTATCAAATGTCAAAACCACATGTACCGATAGTAAATCATTGAAAAACGAGCAAAACCTGCAAATAAAACCTTCGTGTTATGTATAAACCCATTAACTCACAGCGGAATAATTAAATAATTACCAAAAAGCAATGAAAAGTGCACGAAATAATTACTATTAATTATTTTACTTGCGTTAAGTGCTATAAAATGTTTAAGAACGGAAATTGATGGCAGTTTCATAGTTATTTTCGCTATAGTATGATTAAGAGTTTTTAATACTTAATTTTTGAACCAATGAAAATCTATGCATCACAAAGGCAGGCAAGTATATATGTTTATATATGTTTATTCCTTTTTTAGGTATAAGTATATAATATATGTACTAGCTTCCGCCCGCGACTTCGTACCCGGACGAAGTCGCGGGCGGAAGCTAGTTTATATACATGGCATAGTTACTTTTGGCTGAAGCTAAAATTAACCCGCGTAATGATCGAAAAAAAAAAAATTCTCTCCCGTTTTTTTCCCTCTTTCTCCCCCTTTTCTTACTTTTTTTAGCCTATCTCCGTCTCCAGGTCCCAAATATCTACCAAAATTTATCCAAATCGGTTTGGCTATTTAGGCGTGAAGACGTAACACACAAACAAACAAACTCACTTTCGCTTTTATAATATCGGTAAGGATTAAATGCAATGCATCAGCACAATAAGTGCGTAATATTGAGCGCTGAACAACGAGATTTTCCTAAAAAATATTGGCTCACTAGTTTTTGCCCGCGGCTTCGCTCGCGTTAAATTTGGGGTAACACAGTTCCCCTTTCCTGATTTGCTCCTTATTGATTTGTAATAGCAAAGCCAAGTTTTCCCTTTCCTTCCCACTTTTTCCCTCATATCCCACTTTAAAAAAATAAATTAGCCTTTGTCCGTTTCCTGGGTCCCAACTATCTCTGTATCAAAATTCATCAAAATTGGTTTAACCATTAAGGCGTGAAGAGGTAACAAACAAACAAATTCACTTTCGCTTTTACAATATTTCCTAAATCCTTACTGGATTTCCACAGTGTGGCTTACTTTGATGTGAATAATGTTTGGTTGACGATATCGTTAAGGTTTTATTTAGACTCATACTTAAAACAGGGTTTATCAAACTAGGACAGTTTACAAGTACAGCCCGCCTAAAATAAAGATTGAAGCATAGATAAATTATTGAACTAGCCAACATTGTCTACTCATAAACTCTTGGCCACAGCACACACGATTAAGCGGCACACGTGTTGCGACAGCGCTATTTTATTATCAGGCTCTTCAATTTCTATACGTTTTTGCCTTTTATTTGAAATTTGGACTCTTCCAGCGTAGTCGTAGATAAAAACTGTAATCCCATCTTTTTCACGCAAAATATGACATTGGAACACAAATGTTCAAATTAAGCGTATCATTTCAGCTTGATACCACTTGCGAGTTAAAAAAATAGACTTAAAAAAAAACACTTAAAGACTTACGTCCTTCCGGAAGTAGTTTTTTTCGTCTTTTTAGTGTTTTTTTGGAGTCCTTTTTATTTTTTGACAAAAAGTCTTTTTTGTATCTATCCAAACTTTATGTATGACTAGCTTTCGCCCGCGGCTTCGCCCGCGTTAAATTTGGGGTAACACAGTTCCCCTTGCGCCTTATTGATTTGTAATAGCAACGCTAAGTTTTCCCTTTTCTTCACTCTTTCTCCCTCACAACCCTTTTTTTTAAAAAAAATTTAACTATGACCGTCTCCTGGTTCCCAACTATCTCTGTTCCAAAATTCATCAAAATCGGTTTAGCCATTAAAGCGTGAAGAGGTAACAAACAAACAAACTCACTTTCGCTTTTATAATATTAAGTAAGGAAGTAAGGATAGTCGCACACACGAGCGCATATCAACCTGCAAAAAACCATTTTAAGCTGATCTCTCTACTATGGTGTGCGATCCGTAGTAGAGAGACCAGGTTATAATCGTTTGGAATAGGTTGTCCTGCCGTCGTGTGTATATAGGCGGACTTAATGTCATAAGGTATTCTCTAAAAGTCAACCTTTGGATAAAATATAACTTTAACGATTTTTCAACTTTTTTGTTGAAGTATTATTTTTCATTGATACTAAGACATATTAGCATACCGCCCTAATTCATTTTATGAAAAAATATGTATTACAGAATATAACTCATAAATTTCGGGAGCAAACCCTTTCTATTATAAAAATAACTTTGAAAATCGACCCACTATCCACGTAGAAATCGCGTTACAAATATACACTAAAATACAGCAGAATCAGAGAACCTCTTCTTTTTTTGAAGTCGTTTACTTTCTTTTTTTTAAACAAGTGAAGATCAGGCATGTCGCATGACGCAAGTTGCGTATGCTTAGCGTAATACCGGAGGTTGGGAGCGTGGGGTAATACTTGGCCCATTTTGAAGTTATAAGACTTGTACTAGCGGGGAATGAGCGTGACACTGGCTAGCGGCTATAAACCGCCGATGACCATAAAATTACTGGGGCGTTAGCACTGAGTACGAAAAACGTGACGCTGAATAGGTGGCGTTTATTTCGTAAAATGCTTAGGTTACCTAACAAGGTTAAGAAAGGTTTTTTTTTAACTTAATAAAATATATTATGTTTTTAATCTTTAAAAAACTTTGCCCAACACTAGGAATTTCTCCTGTATCGTGGGTGCGTTTACTAACATTTAAATTCACATACACAAACAGCCAGAACCGGAATAACAGCAATCCGTAGGTCATACAATTATTTGTTCCGTGCGGGGATCGAACCCGCGACACGCAGCGCTGCAGTCGATTGCTCAACCACTGCGATGCGCAATGTTTGTAAACGCACCCACGATACACGAGAAATTTCTAGCGTGGGGCAACGTATTTATGAAAAAGTCATCTGTATTAACCAAAGAGTTCGGCAAAGATGTATCTAATAAAACACCCATATTTCACCAATTAAGGATATTGGTCAATACTTAAATAACTTGTAACATATAAGATTTTTTTCAACCATCTTAATGAGTGCACACGAATATTATTATTTAATCAGAATATAAAATATTTACAAAAGTAATGACACATAAGTAGATAAACGGAACAGAGACAAAGCTTCCTAAGAACGTCCAAAATTGTTACCTATTTTGGTAGGGTTGTCACAATAGGTTAATACAAATAAAGAAAAAAAACATTTGTTGAATAGTGTTTTATTTTTCAGTATGATATAATACTTTAGAAATTACTTAATCTAATAGTTTTCTTTTTATAATTTGCCCACCCACATACCTACAAATAATTAGTAAAAGCTTGTTATAATAATAAAAAGGTAAAAACACACCGTATAGTATCCTCTTCTTATTAAAAAAAGGATCATGTAATACAATAAAGGTATTTACTTGAAAAAGTAATAATCAAATATTTAATTACCTATTGTACTCCTTGGGATAGTTAAAGTATGATATATTTTTATTTTTTAAAGTATTATTTATACACACAGTACAATAAACAACCGTTATTATTAATAAAATACCACGTTTTATATTAAAATATTCAAAAATGCAAATAACAAAACAAAAAACGGGCGTCGCACGAACCCTGAGATTGTCAACTGGCTGTGCCTGCGTAAACCGGTTTTATCCAGTCTAGCCGCGTACGCGACAAGCGGCCAGTGGTCACGCACACATGCTCCGCGTGCTTGTAGTAGTGCAACCGATTCGTGCGGTTGTATGAAGCTTTGTCTCTGTTCCGTTTATCTACTATGTGGTAATGAGGAGGTCGTATGACTTAAATGTTCGATCTCTTTCGGGGCCAGTACCGAGCCAGCGGAGGTTTGAATGTCGAATCAAACTATACGGTTAATCAATATGCAACTGCTTAACGATTCAAAAAAAGGAATGTCGTTGAACTGTCAAAATGTGATTGTGTTTCGTTTTAAATTTCTGTTGTTTATTATTTTTGTATTCGGAATTGAGTACCTACTGCAATCTTCTAAGGGTTCCGTACCTCAAAAGGAAAAAAAACAGTACCCTTATGAGATCACTTATTTGTCTGTCTGTCTGTTAAGAACGTTTATCTGGGAAATACGTGGAGGACACTTATTTAAATTAAAACCATATTATAAATAATAATATAATAAATATTTAAATCTGTAATATTTTTTTTATTAAAATTTAATGCACATGTATAAAAACACTGTACAAAGGTGGACTTAATGCTTGAGCATTTTCTATCAGTCTACCTTAGGGTGATGCAGAGAAAATCAAAGTAGGTGCAGGGTACATAACAGAGAGTATTCGAAAAAAAATACAACTACAATATTAATTATCATTTTTTTTTGTTATATTTTAATATAACAAAAACAATGTATGGAGAGTATACAGAAAAAACTAACAACCATTTAATTAGGAGACGAATCTGTCTGCTTCTTAAGCAAATGTTCTCGAGCTTTAACTTTGAAAGTGAACTAATTGGTAGCCATCCTGGTGTTCAGAGGGAGAGCATTCCAGAGGAAGACCGCCTGGACAGGGAAAGAAGCTTTAAGAAAACCAGAGCGTTGAGAAAGACATCGTAGAAGACGGTTATGGTTATAATTACTCTGTGCTGTGAAAAAATCAACCCTCTCAGTCTATGCTATCCAAAGATATGGACGTTTATGTTGCAAATTTATGCGGAATACTCGGTGCGGAGTCTGACTCGCTCTTCGCCGGGTTTTTATTAATGACTAGCTGGTCCCCACGGTTTCACCCGCGCTGCTCAGCACCTGTTGGTCGTAGCGTGATGTTATATAGCCTATAGCCTTCCTCAAGAAATGGACTATCCAACACTAAAAGAATTTTCTAATTCCAACCAGTAGTCCCTGAGATTACCGCGTTCAAACAAACAAACAAACTCTTCAGCTTTATAATACATATTAGTATAGTATAGAAAAGCATGTTTCCCTAGAACATAATTTCAAAAATCTAATTCCACTCATTTTGTTATTCTGTTATCCATTCATAACATCAATTAGAATTTTTCATTGAACAGGGAATGCCACACACACTCCATTTTTTAGCTAAAAGCATATTTTATGTCTTTTGTTTAAAACTAGCTCAGTGCAAGTCGTACTTACAAACATCGGGTTCCGTGAGTGAACACATTTCTTGTATCCTTACTTCCTTATCCTTACTAATATTATAAAAGCGAAAGTGAGTTTGTTTGTTTGTTTGTTACCTCTTCACGCTTTAATGGCTAAACTGATTTTGATGAATTTTGGTACAGAGATAGTTGTGAACTAGGAGACGGACATAGGCATTATTGATTTGTAATAGCAACGCTAAGTCTTCCCTTTTCTTCCATCTTTCTCTCACATCCCACTTTTTTATAAAAAATATTAGCCTATGTCCGTCTCCTGGTTCCCATGTATATACTATTTATAAGAATAATATGATACTCAATCTCTTTTGTTCCTGCAACGAGGCTCAAAAAAATAGGGGGTACATTCACATGCCAATGTATACGTTATTATAATAAACTGCCAAGCGATATTCAAACACTAAGCCTCAATAAATTTAAATCTTTTATAAAACGTAAACTATGTCTTAAAGCTTACTATAATATTAATCATTACCTTGAAGATAAAAAGGCTTGGGATTAAGCTGCTCCAATTTAGTTTACTCAGTGAGTGTCAAAATTTGCCTTTGTTTCATTTATTTATTGTCTATTCCTTTATTCTATACACTTTGACATTAATGTTTACTTTATTTTTACATTCTTTTTATTATTATTATTATGATTAGTGACATTTTATTTTCTTATTATTTTATGACATTTTATGATTTCATTATGATCTCATTAATTATTTATTTTTTTATTTTATTTGTTTATTGTAAATGTGAGGACCATGTGGATCATTTCTTTTATTTACTTTGTTTTTTTGACGAAGGTCTGGCAGTTTGAGTGCTATAAGCGACCTACACAAATGTCCTTTTTTTGGTATTGTTCGTCGTGTCGTTGAGCTCCTTGGGTTATGAGTTGAGCTACACGATAACTGACAAATGCTTGCACTGACTGGACAGGTCCACTCAATCTGTGTGGTGCTTTCTTAAAAAGACCATTTCAGACACTATCTGCATAGTCCTCATGTAAGTTGACCAAGATTATTTTGTCTGGACTTTAAAAGAGACTATGACCTCTGAGTTTGTTTCGGCTGTTTCTTCTCAGAGTAGTCGGGTACGAAACACCGGCATCATCTAGTTTTAAAAAAATATGACGTGTAAAAGTGTTTGTGAAAACCTACTTGCAAAATAAACATCATTTATCATTTACTGTTGGCGCCGCGTCGTTTGTTTTTCGGTACCCAAAAAAAACTTGCTAAAAATCTCAATTAGACTTTGTGATTGGCTAGGGAATGAAATCAAAAGTCCTTGACTTAACTGCAACGTTTCACAAAACAGCCTTGTCGAGTCTAATCCCAAAGGCAATATGAACGTTATTGTCACGAAAGAGAAAGATGCAGAAGGTTATTTTCAAACAACGATCTTTAATGCACGCTTATTTTTGGATTGGTAAATCATCAAATAAATTAATTAATATCTTGGTACAACTCACACATGACTATCTGATCCCAAACTACGCAGAGCTTATTTTATGGTAACCAGACAACTGATATACATCCTTATATAATTTATAAATACGTACATATTATAGCTATAATATATAATATACTTTTATAATAACTTCCCCCGCTCTGGGCGGAGCAGGGGGGAGTGTCAGACTTTTACGGACTAAAACCCACCTATGTTCCTTCTTCAACTGACCTTCCGTTCGTATCTGTTATGTGTAATTGCAGGCTAAACTGAATTGTTGACGTGTTTACTTTTAATATAGTGTTGCCAGGAAATGTTTGACGGGAAATAAATACAGCCGAAGCTTTGCCATGATTGTTGAGGGGATCCTCCTGAGATTATTTATTATTTTTTTGGTTGGGCAATCATTTATATTCTTGGTGTTGGAAATTGAGTAAGTAGCGACAGGTTATTTAAGCTTTTGTATTGTGCCTTCGTGTGTTTTTAGCTTAGCAATGCGTTTATTTTTCTATGTCTATGTCCCATGCTGAACTCGAGATTAAATGATCAACATATATATAATAATAAACAGCTAGTTTATTCTAAAGAGCCTTTGTCAAGTCTTTGAGTAAGTTTTAAAGCCATGAAAATATAAAACCGATCAAGTGCGAGTCGTACTTGCACATAAAATGTTCTTTAGGACCAAAGAAGATTTTTTACACCTATTCGTCGGTTACACTCTACAGCAAAGATTGAGCATTAAATTGTTTTTGATAGTACGCTAATGAAAAACAAAGATTTTGATGCAGTTCCACGAAAAAGTAATAAATTATATTTATTTACTAGCTGTTCCACGCGGTTTCACACACGCTGCTCAGCACCTGTTGGTCGTAGCGTGATGTTATATAGCCTATAGCCTTCCTCAAGAAATGGACTATCCAACACTAAAAGAATTTTCCAATTCCAACCAGTAGTCCCTGAGATTAGCGCGTTCAAACAAACAAAGAAACAAACAAACTCTTCAGCTTTATAATATTAAGTATAGATTGCACATAGGCCTACATGGGCACTTATAAAACGACGGCAAAAGGTGCACGGTTCGGGTTGGTCGTTTCCTACGAAGGCAAGAAACTTCATAGTCATATCAAATCTCAAAACCTAAATATCTCATTTTAAAAAATACAAAAAAGGTTCCGTTTGTTGTCATTTTGCAATAGATCCCTAAAACAAGGACTTTGAAACTTAGAGAACGTTTTTCATACCAACCGTTCTTGCGCAGGCTATGAAAAGAACGAATTAAAAAACTTGTAAGCTTCTTATGTTCTGCGACAAATTGTACCGTCAACAGAAATATTCTTTTTTTTAAGTGTAGTTCCTGTAATACGCAGTAGAAATAATTGTGTTGAATGAATGAACAGAACGAAGACTGGTTTGTTCATACGTAAGCTTAGATTTTAAGTAAGCAACGGCTTCACTCGCGTTAAATTCGGGGTAACACAGGTGCCCTTTCCTCCTAATTTGCAGGTACCTGCTACCTGTAATTTTTGCCCTTGCGCCTTATTTATTGTTATAGCAAAGCTAAGTTTTCCCTTTTATTTCCTCTTTCTCCCTCATTTCACACTTTAAAAAAAAATTGCTTTTATCCGTCTCCAGGGTCTCAACTATCAAACAAGCAAACTCATTTTCGCTTTAATAATAAGAATAAGCTTGCTTAGGTTCGTGTGTGAATTAGTGACCAGCTCTTAAATATCGAGTGTCCTTCATGCCTCGGAAAGCACGTTAAGCTGTTGGTCCCGGCTGTCATTTGTAGATCTTTGACAGTAGTTACAGGAAGTCAGTTTTTCTTCACTATGTTATGTTCATAGCATGTGGGTATTAGTTAGTTAAAGCCTGACACTCCTCCCACTCCGTCAAGTGGAGAGGCAGGTATTTAAAGATTTTCCAGCCTGAAAAAAGGGCTCGTCAGACTTAGTTGATTGTTTTTTAATGAGCCGAAAGACGTACTAGCTTTTGCGCCCGCGGCTTCGCTCGCGTCAAATTCGGGGTAACACAGTTCCCCTTGCGCCTTATTGATTTGTAATAGCAACGCTAAGTTTTCCCTTTTTTTCCCTCTTTCTCCCTCACATCCCACAAAAAAATATTAGCCTATATCCGTCTCCTGGTTCCCAACTATCTCTGCACCAAAATTCATCAAAATCGGTTTAGCCATTAAAGCGTGAAGAGGTAACAAACAAACTCACTTTCGCTTTTATAAAGTAAGGATTTTAAATATAAATCATTCATGAAAATATCAACTGTATCTGACGAGCCTAGTTAACTACCTCTTTTGCAGACTGTATTTCCTTAAACGGCCTTGTTCGACACGTGTTTAAACAGAAATACAAGCCGAATTATTTCAAATATTCAAACTCGGTTCTATTCAGCGACTGACTACAATATTAGTCCTAGAATATCAAATCAAATCACATTGTGAATTAAATTAACATAATCAATTTATTCTCAATCAAATCTAAATATAAATGTGCCTTGAATACATTTTAGTTAGGGCTAGATTTTATATAGCTAAGGGCAAAATCGACCTGCCGGGGTTGCGGGTTGTTCGAAATCGATACCGGTTTGGATCTCAAATGGCAAAAGAAGGAACATGGATGAGTTTTAGTCAGTAAAAGTCTGACATCCCTCCGTTCCGCCCAGAGCGAGGGAAGTTATTGGATGATTTGTTTTTTTTGTTGTCACGTCAGATTATTGGGTTGTTTTATTTTTTAAATCTTAATACTTTTTGATTTATTTTTTATTTTTCGCCCGCGTTAAATTTGGGGTAACACAGTTCCTCTTGCGCCTTATTAATTTGTAATAGCAACGCTAAGTTTTCCCTTCGCTTCCCTCTTTCTCCCTCACATCCCACTTTTTTCAAAAAAATATTAGCCTATGTCCGTCTCCTAGTTCCCAACTATCTCTGTACCAAAATTCATCAAAATCGGTTCAGCTATTAAAGCGTGAAGAGGTAACAAACAAACAAACTCACTTTCGCTTTTATAATATAAAGTAAGGAAGTAAGGAAGTAAGGATAAGGATTCATTTAAGTATTTAAAATATTTGTATTTGCTGTTTTGACTTCCGTAATTTTTACTCACGGGTTGACCACTTAAAACCAGCGCTGTGCTGTGGGCTCCCATAGCACAGCATCATGCTGAGTGGTGACGTATCTGTCGCAGTCAAGCTAATTTTTTTAGTTCGTAAATAAATGTATGTATTTGTAAAGGTTTGTCGTACTTTGCATGTTTAATGTTTATTTTTTTGGGCTCATGCGATCCACTTTGTTATGTAATTCGGTCTTTGTGAATGAACGATTTCATTCATTCACTTGTTTTTTCATTGGTTAGAGAGAGAGAGAGAGAGAGAGAGAGTTAGTCGGGCTTTTTATATAGTTTTCCAGTAATTTGGATTCCTTGAAAATATTTGAACCGTAATTTCTTGAAGGACATTGATGGACATGCTGAGAATAACTTCAGTAGAGCTTAGAATACTTTAGAATACAATATTATTAATCATTTATTGCTGTTATAGGTGAATCAATAAATTAATTATGATAATGTTACGGCACAGGTGTAACACCCAAATGCTAATTAGAGAAATTTTGTGTTTAAACTGAATTTTTTTTTTATTATTATTCAATATTTTCCAATATGTTTATGTTAATAAAATACATAATTTTAACAAAAACATAATACCCGTTACTTTTTATTATCCTGTATGCACGATTTTATACTATTCATGTATGTGTACCTACACAAGTTTCAGCAAATAAATATTTATTTATTAAAACTTAATGCACATGTATAAAAACACTGTACAAAGGCGGACTTACTGCCTTGGACATTTTCCACTAGTCTACCTTAGGGTGATGCAGGGAGAAAACATAGTAGGTATAGGGTACATAATGGAGACTACATGAAATAAGTCACGACTGACAGCGCCGGTCATGAACATGACGCATATATCAGCTCCATTCAGCTCAACCCTTTTGAAGGGAACTGAATGACCCGCCACTATCAGCGAGACATTTAAGTGAGTACGACAATCTCTCAACCAACTGGCCCTTTAGCCAAACAGCAGTCGGCAGCAGACGACAATCGTTATCGCTCAACAGTCACTTATACATTTTCAACTTTATACCCTAGCGCATATAGTTGAAATCTATTGACGTTTACATATCGTTTTTGTTTGTTTCGTTCGTTATCGCTCAGCAGTCTTTAATAGATTTTCAACTATATGCGCTAGGGTATAAAGTTGAAAATGTATTAGTGACTGCTGAGCGATAACGATTGTCGTCTGCTGTTTGGCTATAGGGCCAGGGCACCCGTCAAATCAATTAAATAACAAAGTACTCTATAGCACGGCCAATGAGAAGCGATACCAAATGTAAACAAAACCCATGCTAAAACCCCATCTAAAATGGCCGCCCGAATATTGGCGAACCCGTCTTAACGTTGTCATGTTTTTGCCGGGAGAACGAGACATTACGACAAAGGCACAAGATGGAAAGAGCTAAATATTAGATTGTCAACGCCACAGTTGTTCTTTAGGTTAATGACCTTTCGTATCGCTTCTCGTTAGCCGTACTATAGATCCTTACATAGTTGAAATAAAACACTACAGTATAACCTAAGCCTTCAAAGGGTCTGACACTTATAAAATAGGACCCTATTCCCAAATCGATAGTCATTAATAAAACATGCCATCCGAAGGTGATATTTAATTCAGACAATATATTGAGAGAGTCTAACCCTTCAATTGTTCGTACAATTGTTTTAACCTTCCCAATGCTGAGTAGTTAATATTTGATGTAAACCTTTGAAAACGTTTAATCAAACTTGACTATTGTATTTTAGGTAATAGCTGTTTTTGTGTCAATGGTCGATAACAAGGTTTTGTTGTATGGAAATAACTACGTTAATCGATATTATGTAAAGCTATTTGTCCTAATTTTGTGTTTATTATAAACTAGATTTCGTTCGTGACTTCATCCGCGTGGCATTGTTACTTTGGGCTAACGCTAACTTTTACCCGCGTGATGATCCGAAAAAAAAAATCTTTCTCTCCCTTTTTCTTACTTATTTCACCCCGTTGTTTCACTTTTTTTTTCTCGAGGTTTCCAACTATCTCTGTATCAAAATTCATCAAAATCGGTTAGGCCATTAAGGCGTGAAGACGTAACAGACAAACTTACTTTTATAGTATTAGTAAGGATTTTATTTAACATAGGCACACTTATAAAACGTCGAGAAAACGTGCACAGTTCGGGTTGGTCATTTCCCTTGGAGAAGAATCGACAAGAAACTCCATGGTTACTGTTTTAAAATCATTTGGTTTTATAATGTTGTTGTTACAGCGTTAGTACTTAAGTATGAGAGGACAGTGTAGGCCCGACAATAAGTCATCGTTTACTTTACAAAACGTAAAATAAGATGCAAGTTAACAAGTATTTAGTTAACAAATAGTAAAAATATCTAATCTAAGGAATAAAAGAAAACATTAAAAAAACCTTTCTACGTACGTGAGTTTAAATGTTTGTAAGCGCACCCACGATACAGGAGAAATCCTAATGTGGCGCAACGTTTAAAAAAAAAAACGAAAAAAAATAAGATTGTACAACCAAAAAAGGTACAGAGGTGTACCTTATTGCCATCAATCAGGCCCAGATCCAGACGTCGTGCATCCGAGAAATTCCTAATAGCCACACCCAATCAACACGCCCAACCAGGGAATCAAACCTTGCCAACAATAGACCAACGAGTAACATTTACTATACACGATGACATTATGTGGCTGAAAATGTTTCAACAAAGTGATCTTTTTCTCGGATGGGAAATAATCAAATGACTTCTCCGGGCAAAGCAGGAGAGAGAGTCAGACTTGTACTGACTAAAACCCATCCATGTTCCTAATTTTGTCCTCTATGTTCCAAGGATGTTGTATCTGTTATAGAAGGAAATTTTATTGCCTTTGGAAAACGAAGAAATAGTTTTTACACGTTTTTATTGACAAGAGCTTTTTGTCAGAAGAAAATTGTAGGCAGTTGTTATGTGAGATTTAGACCGGTACATAATGTAGGTGATATAAAAGAAGTTTATTTTATGTTGTAGCCTTTATGTATATATACCTATGATGTTATACAGTAAATAAAGTGATTGAAAGTCAGTGTTTCAATAATAATGAAAATCCCGTATACTAAAGGTTTTAACATAACAAAAATTCTAAGATTATAACAGTATCTGTTCCGAACAACCTAGAACACCGGGTTCATAAAACCTTACTAATAAAATTAACTTTCCCATTAACGGTAAACATTAAAAACGCTACAAAACCGCTACGTCACCTGAGCCCAGTGCATCAATAAACTATGTAAATGGAGAAGTAAATTCTGCGGCGGGCAACACCGACGGTTTAACGTGCAACATAATTTAGCAAGTTTATAATAGAGGGCGTTGTAAACGACGCGAAATTCTATTACCCCAGCCGAGTACCAAACTATGTATAAATATTGGGGACTTGGACACTTGTTAATAAGTTATGGTTCAGTTGGTAGTTTGTATTGTGGGTCGTCGAATTTTCATATAACTTAATATTTAAAACAAATTCGGGTTTGTTCGAACACTTATGAGTCGAGAACGGCTGGACCAATTTTCATGATACTTGATTTTTTTAATTAGTCTCCGTGCCGAATAGCAGAATAAGTATTAAAAACAAAAAGATGATTTTGATACAACCTTTGACGATGCACGTTCTATTTGGTACCTACCCGACCTACACTACCTATAGGATAGGTAGAAAGGTAGAAAATTGCATTGCAACGCATGCCAGGGCACAGCTAGTATATATATGTATATATACAATATGGACTAGCGAGATTCTAGATACTTATGTAACGAGTGTTTTTATATGTATACTATCACGCTAAACACTTGGGTCTAATTCACTTCCCCACTTTTTGCAGCCATTTTGAGATATTCTCTATGCATGTACAAAACACAGTTCCCTTTTCCTTAATTGCAGGTACCTGCTACCTATAGTTTTTGCCCTTGCGCCTTATTGATTGTAATAGCAATGCTAAGATTTCCCTTTTCTTCCCTCTTTCTCCCTCATTCCCCAAAAAATATAGCCTATATCCGTCTCCAGGGTCCCAACTATCACTGTACTAAAATTCATCAAAATCGGTTTAGCCATTAAGGCGTGAAGACGTAACAAACAAACTCACATTCGCATTTATAATATTAGTAAGGATTCAACCAATTTACACAAATTATTGTTAGAAGAAAAACAACATGAATGCCGTTCAACCGCTTGGAATATATTTTGTGGTTTAGACGTACGACAGCGGGACATTAAAAACCCCGTTGTATGTACAACACACATGTCAAGCTGTAAAAGATTATAGCAGTCTTTAATTAAAATCCTATTCGGCCGTTCCGGCATTTAATTTTAATTAAAAGCCCGCATTAATTTAAATGAAATTAATTGCACAAAATAAGTGCGGGCGGAAAATTTATTTGAGAATTACCGTAAATTGTTTAATGATAATAACTTAATTATGATTGTAATTTATGAGTGAAGGGTATTGCAATAGAGAAAAATATGTAGAAGAATGAAGAAATGATTCTCTATTAGATTGCTATTTTGACTTGGAGTGTTATTAATTTATTTATTCAAACTTCATGTACTATCAGGTGTACCTCTGAGTTTGTTTCGGCTGTTTCTTCACAGAGCAGTCGGGTACGAAACATCGGCCTCATCTAGTTTTTAAAAAAGACATGTAAAAAAGTGTTTGTGAAAAACTACTTACATAACTAAATACATAATTATATTTTTTATCAATAGTGGTACATAGGCAGACTTAATGCCATAGGCATTCTCTACCAGTCAACTTTTGGGTAAAATACGACAACATTGTGATAGAGCCAAAAAAATATATAAAATATATACATTAATCTTAAACTATTTGTTTTTAAAAAACGTATATTTTCATGCAGATACTAATATACATATTCATATTAAATAAACTTATAAATACATTAAAAAATAAACGAGAAATAAAATAGAATAAAAATAAAATAGCATTTGTTATAAAATAAAATTAACAATCTTATCCTTTCGATGAAAGTTCAGTTCTCTTATCATTTGTGTCAACGTTAATGCTTCCACTAAGGCCTAAGCTTAAAATCTCTCTGAGGGATTGAGTCTAGATGGAAAAAACTAGCCAAGTGTGAGTCGGACTCGCGCACCAAAGGTTCCGTACAAACTTGCGAGAATGGCGCTATCAGTTGAGACTGGTCATCGCTGCCACGGTTTGTTTTAATAAATATATTTTTATTGATACTTTTTATTTTAATCGGGATGCTCTTAATATGCACGTCTTTCCACGTCATTCTCATATCCCTACTAATATTATAAAAAGCGAAAGTGAGTTTGTTTGTTTGTTACCTCTTCACGCTTTAACGGCTAAATCGATTTTGATGAATTTTGGTACAGAGATAGTTGGGAACCAGGAAACGGACATAGGCTATTTTTTTAAGAGTGGGATATAAGGGAGAAAGAGGGAAGAAAAGGGAAAACTTAGCGTTGCTATTACAAATCAATAAGGCGCAAGGGGAACTGTGTTACTCCGAATTTCAAGCCGTGGGCAAAAGCTAGAATTCGTATAATCTCAACATGAATGATGTAAGAAAAATGTGCTACAGCGCTAGTATTACTTAGTATTCAAGCTGCTTCTAATTATGCGTATCCCTTAGATTACTTCTTTAGATAACACGAGGATTAAAATCTAGTAATATATCAGCCAATTTGTGATATGGATAGACAGCAAATAATGTACATTTAAATCTAAATTCAGAAAACTCAAAATTTTATAATATTTGACGGGCCTGTTGGTCTAGTGGTTAGTGACTCTGACTGCTGAGCCGGAGGTCGTGGGTTCGATTCCCACCCAGGACAAACTTTGTGTGATGAGCATGATTGTTTGTTCTGTGTCTGGTGTGATTTATCTATAATATGTATGTATTTATAAATTATATAAGTATGTATATCAGTTGTCTGGTTACCATAATACAAGCTCTGCTTAGCTTGGGATCAGATAGCCGTGTGTGAGTTGTCCCAAGATATTTATTTATTTATTACTATTTTTTTTTAGTAATCCTTGTATTACATACATACACTTTTTTTCATGTCCTGAAAAAAATATTTTTGTTGAGTTGTCTTAATTTAGATCTAAGCGTGCAATATGTCATCAATAATTAAATCTCAACTCCGGCCATATTAATTATCTGGTCCTTAAATAAACCACTAAATTAAGTAGGCCCTCTGCTTAATAATATTATTTTTACTCCCCGGATTATATGGGATCCAGGGTTTACGTAGGACAGTAATGAAATGATAGAGGACGCTAATCCCTTTAGAAAGGTGTTCCTCGAGGGAAACCGGGCCTTATTTTGATAAAGACATTTTTGACATGAGGCTTAAGTGATGAGTTGGGGGCGTTTGAGTGTCTGTGGAATTGTGGGGTCGAGTTATGGGGGTCAGAGGTGTCAGAATGTGGGTTAAATTTATTTTTGACTGATTTTGTGGTTGGGAATATTAAGTAGTCTGTACATGTTTGTTATCATCACTTTATTTCTTGGTCAGTCTAGTTGTCGTCACATTTTCGAGTTCTCAAATATCTATAACAACTACCAGAAAAGCTAGATATAACGTCTATAACCAACGGACCCTTTATACTATTGAAAATAATATATAATCATTCCTGAAACTCATTGACAATTGATTCAAAACACTCTCTGAATTTATCGTACAAATAGTTTGTATACTGATCCGGCTGTGTGAAGCCTACAAGACTGCTACGCCGTAGCACGATGCTACGCCGTAGCTAGTAGCACGTAGCGTTAAAGATTGTAGCTGCCATGCGAATATTATCGTGATGTATGAGGATGATAAGAGGACGTCCAAAAGTAAAGTTGTGTGGTAATTGGTTGGTGTAATACGGGCGTGATTTTTTTTTAAAAAAAACGTTGCTTCACCCTAGGAATTTCTCCTGTATCGTACCACGAGCTTAATTGTTTGTAAACCCACCCGGTTTTACAAACATTTTACATGTTACATGTTTACAAGCTTTTGCCCGCGGCTTCGCTCGCGTTAAATTCGGGGTAACGCAGTTCCCCTTGCGCCTTATTGATTTGTAATAGCAACGCTAAGTATTCCATTTTCTTCCCTCTTTCTCCCTCACATCCCACTTTTTTCAAAAAAATATTAGCCTGTGTCCGTCTCCTGGTTCCCAACTATCTTTGTACCAAAATTCATTAAAATCGGTTTAGCCATTTAAGCGTGAAGAGGTAACAAACAAACAAACAAACAAACTCACTTTCTCTTTTATAATATTAGTAAGGATACGGAATCATAAAACACAAAAAAAAAACTTTACACTAAAAACAAAAAAATAGAAGCTAATTTGTACGTCTCACGCCTACACCAAATACGCCCAGTAAAATATAAAAGCCAAGCTTTGACCTAATCCATCTTCGTACTCTCAAGAGACCAAAAGTGTTCAGCATTTTTCATCCCCGGATCACCATAAACCAACATCAGGTATAAACTTCTTAATTAACAAGGGAATGTCGCCAGCTCTCAGGTTTTAATATTGAAATATGAAAAAGATGCTAATTTTTGCCGCTGTTTTAGTGCTGAAGTGGCGGTCGCTTATTATGCTCGACGATGTAATTAAAATCCTTACTAATATTATAAAAGCGAAAGTGAGTTTGTTTGTTACCTCTTCAAGCTAAATGGCCAAACCGATTTTGATGAATTTTGGTACCGAGATAGTTGGAACTCTGGAGACGGACATAGACTATTTTTTTAAAATTAAAAGTGACAAATGAGGGAGAAAGAGGTAAGAAAAGGGAAAACTTAGCTTTGCTATTACAAAAATCAGGCGCTAGGACAAAAACAGGTAGCTAGTACCTGCAAATCAGGAAAGGGGAACCGTGTTAGCCCGAATTTAACGCAAGCGAAGCCGCGACCGAAGTAGAAAATGAGGGAGAAAGTTTTCTCTCTTTCTCCCTCATTTCCTACTTTTTAAAAAAACAAATTAGCCTATTTCATCCAAAAATTCTTTTTTTTAATAAAACATAGCCTCACATTAAAATTTCCCTGTATCGTGGGTGCGTTTATAAACATTCAACCGATGTCATGCAAATATTTGCTCCGTGCGGGGATAAAACCTGCGACACGCAACGCAGTAGTCGATTGCTCAGCCACTTCGCCAACTTAACGTTCTGTTAAAGCATTTTGACGGGCCTGTTGGTCTAGTGGTTAGTGGTCCTGACTGCTGAGCCGGAGGTCGTGAGTTCGAGGACAAACTTTGTGTGATGAGCATGAATGTTTGTTCTGTGTCTGGGTGTGATTTATCTATAATATGTATGTATTTATAAATTATAATAAGTATGTATATCAGTTGTCTGTTTACCATAACACAAGCTCTGCTTAGCTTGGGATCAGATAGCCGTGTGTGAGTTGTCCCAAGATATTTATTTATTTATTTATATGTTCACAGAAAATACAAGAATACTCTATTATTAGCCCTTAATCAAATACCAGTACATACCTACTGAAACGTTGAATAAGTTATGTAACCCAACTTGATGTTTCGCGTAGGAAGGGCTGACCACAATTTCCACAACAGTTGTATGGATCAGACTTGACCCTCGACCTTTGACGGATAGTATATATCTTACGGATATTATAAATTCAACAGCTAGTAAGTATGTATAGATGTTCGTTACTTTTTTTCGCAAGAAGTACTGAACGGATTTTGATAATATATGGCATACTAGCTTTTGCCCGCGGCTTCGCTTGCGATAAATTCGGGGTAACACAGTTCCCCTTGCGCCTTATTGATTTGTAATAGCAACGCTAAGTTTTCCCTTTTCTTCCCTCTTTCTCCCTCACATCCCACTTTATAAAAATATATATAGCCTATGTCCGTCTCCTGGTTCCCAACTATCTCTGCACCAAAATTCATCAAATCAGTGTGGCCATTAAAGCGTGAAGAGGTAACACACAAACAAACTCAAATCAAATCAAATCAATCAAATCATTTATTTCAATTAGACCATTACAGGCACTTTTGAATGTCAAGAAACAAAATGAATCTACAGTCCCGGTCACAAGGCATAATAACTTGTGAAAGTACTGCAGTTGCCCATTCCAAAGCGTTGATCTCTATGGAGAAGAATGGGCAAGAAACTCCATGGACACGCTTTTAAATTCTAATATTTTTACAAAATAGTATTTACATCATTCGTGTTGAGATTATACAAATATGTGAGAACGATGTAGAAAGACGTGCACAGTAAGAGCGTCCAGAGTAAATAAAAAACAAAATTCAATTTAAATCTAAATAAAATAAAAATGACCGTGGTAGTTAAAAAATGACCAGTCCCAACTGACAGCGCCCGTTCACGAACATGACGTATGGATCAGCCCCATTCAGCTCGACCATTTTGAAGGGAGCTAAATGACCCGACACACCCGCCACCATCAGTGAGACATTTAAGTGAGCATGACACTATTAACCACCAGGGCTTCGTCAAGTCAATGATAATACATAGCACTCACATATGGGCTTAATAATTATACAATACTAGAGAATTGATTCTATACATTGCAAAGATAGTCTTACAATCTTCTGCAGCGTCCATTATAGCTTCGGATACTTAGTAATGAGTTTACCCCTATGCTTGAGGAACAGGACCAGCATTGAGCCAAGCATTTTTATCATCAATATAATCCCCCAACTTATAATATGCTTGCCTACATAGTGTGCGTTTAATACAAGATTTAAATTTCGTTTCATTCAGTTGAAGAACTCACTTTCGCTTTTATAATATTAGTAAGGAAGTAAGGATAAAATATCCTACTAATATTATACAAGCGAATGTTTGTGAGTATGGATGTTTGTTACTCTTTCACGACAAAACGGCTGAACGGATCTTTATGAAATTTGGAACATAGGTAGATTATAGTCTGGAATAAAACATAAAATTGACCGCGTGATTCCTAAGGACTTTCTCTACACCTGATAGCTCCATATTAGTTAACTATCTGTTCCACGCGGTTTCACCCACGCTGCTCAGCACCTGTTGGTCGTAGCGTGATGTTATATAGCCTATAGCCTTCCTCAAGAAATGGACTATCCAACACTAAAAGAATTTTCCAATTCCAATCAGTAGTCCCTGAGATTAGCGCGTTCAAATAAACAAACAAACAAACTTCAGCTTTATAATATTAGTATAGATTTTACAGTCGAATCCTGCTGAAAATCCATATACAAAAACAAACGCATTTAAACGAAAGCCACTTGTCTGTGCTCTCTGATCTTCCATTTTCCTATCCACATCATCACCTGCCTAGCCTTTTCCCAATTACGTTGGGGTTGGTTTCCAGTCAAACTGGATGCAGCTGAATATCAGTATTTTTCATAAAGCGACTGCCTATCTGACCTCCAAAACCCAGTTAGTACTGGGTAATACGATACCCCTTGGTAAGACTGGTTGTCAGACTTTCGGAACACTGACTACCTG
Source organism: Ochropleura leucogaster (assembly GCA_958449745.1). Lineage (NCBI taxonomy): Eukaryota > Metazoa > Arthropoda > Insecta > Lepidoptera > Noctuidae > Ochropleura > Ochropleura leucogaster. Next base: position 13,452,223 of record OY288221.1, on the reverse strand, counting down.
TGACGACTGTCAAAGATCTACAAATGACAGCCGGGACCAACGGCTTAACGTGCTTTCCGAGGCACGTAGGAAACTCGGTATGTAACGGGTGGTCACCCATCCACAGACCAACCTAGGCAAGCGGGGCTTAACCTAAAGATCGACCCGAGCGACTGCTATTATTTAGCAACGAGCTCCTCCTATCCACAAATAACGTCAAGCCTGATAAACTGGGATCCACTTTATCCCGAATCAAAAACAAAAAAGAATCGTCCCATTCAATTCGACTGCATCTAACCTCCATTGTGCCGATCTCTACTGAAATTACACCAGTAGACCGCACCGGGTCTAATTGGACCAAGCCATAAATACCGGGTTTTAGTGTTAAAAGGTCAACGCGCAGTTATGAACACTGAAAAAAGGAAGAAAGAAAGAAAATAGGTTTATTTGGCACATGCTAAAAGTGTACACAATATCAAAATAAAGAAAGAAAACAAAATAAAAAAAACTTGAGAGGTATCAAGGGACACCCGGATAAAACGAGTTATTATTTATTATGTACAAAAAACCTGTATATATTCAACAAAAATAATCGTCGCGACACCACACTGTTCAATGCGAAATAGAAAGACGAAACGAAAATAACTGGCTTGCTTTCTATGAGAGAGAGAGAGAGAGGCAGACAGATTATATAGTATGTTTGTAAACGCACCCACGATACAGGAGAAATTATGTGTGGGGGGCAACGTTTAAAAAAAAGCATTGCATATGTACGCGGGTTCACTCATTGTATTTGGAGAATTCAATTTAGATATTTTTATTTTCAATGGTTATTTATTTTTTATCTTATTTATTTATATGAATATGAAAAATAAATATATATGAATTAACTTTATATGAATATAACTAAGAATTATGAAGAAAGAACTAGAATTATAAATATAACTTTATATATATGAAAAATAAATAATTGACAAGAACTTTTGTCTAGCGCTGTGTGTGTGTGTGTGTGTGATTGTTAGTGCTTGTAAATAACCAACAGCTATAGGTACATAAAAACAATTCATGAAACAATGTATGCGGCATGTGCAAAAAGAAAATAAAACAACTTATAAACATTTAATTGATTTTTTATTACAGAAAAGAAAACTTAATTATTAAAAATAATCAAAAAACGACCGGAGGTTCACGCACGATGCCTGTGGACGGTGAGCAATGTGTAGCTCACCGTCCGTCGGTCTGTTGACGACAGGCCGTGTCGACGGCGTGTTAGTGTTCCACGCGCGCCTCAAAGAGATGTCAGCAAAGCAGAGGGGCCTGCTAGGGCCACTGTCTGCCGGGGTTACGGGTTGTTCGAAAGAGATAGAACGACCGGAACGTGAACGTGTACCACGAACGGAAGGGCAGGAGAAGGAACAAGGATGGGTTTTAATCAGTAAAAGTCTGACACTCCCCCCCGCTCCGCCCAGAGCGGTGGAAGTTATTTGACGATTTCCCACACCAAAAAATAAAAAGGCAGGAATAGCGAACGATGGCGCGAGTGCCATTGACAGCACGTGACACAATATTTTGGGCACGCCATCTATTATTATCAGAGATAAATAACATTGAAGATTCGTTTAGAAACTGTTTGGCCATGACTTTGAATAGAAAAAAGTTTCGAGTAAATTGTTTTCCCGATAATCATTAGTGATTTTTATTTAGGTCAAAACTCCACATTTCTTAATGAGAAATGGCACGTTAGTCCATAAAGGTTCGCCACCCCTGGTGTAGGGACACCATATTTTCTTTTTCAGCTTGGGTAAAACTTAATAAAATCTATACATATGTATCGTTAACCTCACGTGTTCGAACTAGACCATAAAAAGTGTAGATCTTACTTAAAACGACAACGAACGTACGAGAGAATATGTTATCTTTGTTTCAGGTTGGTAAAACATCAAGCTCTGGGCGGAGTGGGGGGGAGTGTCAGACTTTTACTGACTAAAACCCACCCATGTATCTTCTATTGCCCTTTGCGTTCCGGGGCCGCGGTATCTCCTTCTAGAGAGAATATGTTATTGAATTACGGTTTAGATTCTGCTTCAACAGAAACTCCCAACTTTACCATAGGCTTGTACCAAATTGACAGAAAATCAGCGGGAGTCAGGTATTTAGTTACAGAGTAATACGTAGTGATGTTACTATACTGTGTTGTGCTTGGATTAGTGACACTGACAGCTTTGGTGGCTTCACATCGGGGTCCCTCGTGATGATCACCACATTTGCAGATCGGCTTAGCTTCCTCGTTCAAATAACACTCACCGTCGTTCAGACAATATCTGTCACACGCATACACTTGACATCTTTCCCCTGAAAATCCGGTGTCACAACTGAAAAAGAAAATATAAAAATTACGATTAAAACTGTCACTTAAGGAATATTTTCCGTGATTTCCATTTGTTCTTTCTTTATGTGGACCCCGCTTCTTGAGGGAGGGGGGGGGGAGGGGTCCGGTTTCCGTACTTGATCCTTCCAATGGATTATTGTACGTAAATTTATTCTGACCACCAGAGTATGATATCACTAGCTGGCGCCCGCGGCTTCAACCGCAATACGTTATTCCAGACTATAATCTATCTCTGTGCCAAGTTTCATCAAGATTCGTTCAGCCGTTTTGACGTGAAAGAGTAACAAACATCCATACATCCAGCCATCCTCACAGACATTCCCATTTATAATATTACTAGCTTTTCTCCGCGGCTTCGCTCGCTTTAAATTCGGTATAACACTACCTGCTACCTGCAGTTTTTGCCCTAGCGCCTTATTGATTTGTAATAGCAACGCTAAGTTTTCCCTTTTCTTCCCTCTTTCTCCATCATACCCCACTTTTTGTTTTTTAAATTAGCCTATGGCCGTCTCCTGGTTCCCAACTATCTCTGTACCAAAATTCATCAAAATCAGTTTAGCCATTAAAGCGTGAAGAGGTAACAAACAAACTCACTTTCGCTTTTATAATATTACTAGCTATGCCCAGCGGTTTCAACCGCTGCTCACTTAGGGGTATGAAAAATAGATGTTGGCCGATTCTCAGACCTACTCGATATGTACTCAAAATTTCTTAAATCGGTCCAGCCGTTTCGGAGGAGTATGGGAACGAAATTGTGACACGAGAATTTTATATATTAGATATAATATTTTATAATATAGAGTAAGGATTGGATTATCGGAAATAAAAAGACAAGGGAATAAAATAGAAGAATTTGGGAGTTTTGTAAACACTGGAGGAGACCTGGAGGAGCATTCAGGGGCTTCGGTAGATTAAAAAAAAATAGAGTAAGTTAAGAGACAGATAAATAACATAGATTTAAAACCAAACAAAACTAACACATACATAAGTCTTAGGAAATGTAAATTTACTGGAAACAAAAGGCTTATAGGAAATTATATTTCGACCCTGTAAAATCACCATGATAGGGGTGACAAATGACAATTTAAATACTTACTAATGTTATAAAAGCGAAAGTGAGTTTGTTACGTCTTCACGCCTAAATGGCTTAACCGATTTTGCTGAATTTACAACATAGGCAATTTTTTTTCAAGTCAAAAATTAAGGAAAACTTAGCATTGCTATTACAATAAATAAGGCGCAATGGCAAAAACTACAGGTAGCAGGTACCTGCAAATCAGGAAAGGGGAACTGTGTTACCCCGAATTTTACGCGAGCAAAACCGCGGGCAAAAGCTTAAAACATCAAAAATGATAATCATTGTTTTTTTAAGTACTGCAAGTTAACGGTTAGCCAATGAAACAAACAGAAAGGTTTTATTACCTGCATGTAGGAGTCCCAAATTCATCAATGCTACAGTTCCCTCGGTAGCAGTAGTTTTGACAGATAGACACTTCGCATCTATGACCAACAAAAGAACTGTCACATTGGCAGACTGCCCCACTATACTCATTCAAGTTACATATACCGTTGTTAAAACAATAATCCTGACAAACGTGGATTTCGCACCTATACCCAAAAAAGCCAGCATCACAACTGAAATAATCAAATTTATTTATTACATTGGGAAAAAACAGTGTTGACTTAACATTAAAATTAACAAATATACTACCCACAACATCCCACAGATTACTCTATGACATAATGCATACTGTTAGCAAACGTTAACTGTAACAGCTACCCTACCATGACGTGTTAAAGTAGAACTTATTCCGCTGAGGGAAAGGGACAGAGCTATACAGGGTGTCTAACACCATCTCTTTCACTCAGTGGAATAAGTTCTGCTTTAAGATGTCATAGTAGGCCTACAGGGCTAAATTAACGTTATCAAATTAAAAGAAAAAAGGGCAAAACCAATATTCACAGAAATAACAAACAAAAAGAAAGAAAGTAAAGAATATTTCGACGGTCCCTACGTACATAAAGACATGATTTTTATTATTTTTTTTTACCTTGTTTTATAAATCGTATAAGAGAACAAGTTATATAAATACAAGGAATAAGTGTCGTTGAAACGGTCATCTATCAGTTTTTCTAAGATAACGTGAAAAACTAATTTAATTATGTGTAAATTGCATTATAAAGCTCTTAGAATATTGTTGAAAGAGAATATTTATTATTGCTGATAGAATTATTTATAGGCCGTGTTGAACACAAATTACGCTCTCCTCTAAACCTCGGTTTTTGACTTAACCGTATGTACGTAGGAACCGTCGATTTGTACGTAATGTATCATGTAAATCTAGACTATACATTCAAAAAATCATGCAATACCTATAGAATCTACTGCCGATCCTTTAGAATTTTAATTAAATCATTGACAAGTTTTTGAAATTTCTTTAGAAGACAACCATCACAACTAGTGTTATAAGATACTAGCTTTTGCCCGCGGCTTCGCTCGCGTTAAATTAGGGTTAACACAGTACCCCTTGCGCCTTATTGATTTGTAAAAGCAACGCTAAGTTTTCCCTTTTCTTCCCTCTTTCTCCAAAGTATTAGCTACTATCTCTGTACCAAAATTCATCAAAATCGGTTTAGCCATTAAAGCGTGAAGAGGTAACAAACAAACAAACAAACAAAGTCACTTTCGCTTTTATAATATTAGTAACAATTATAGTAAGAAAGTAAGGATATTACCTGCAGGTAGGAAATCCATTATCGATGTTGCAAGTACCGTGCAAACAATAGTTCATACACACTGAAACATCGCATCTGTCTCCGATGTAACCAGGAGGACATTTGCAATAGGGTTGTCCACTAACTTTCGTACCCTTAAAACAAAACGGCCCTTCATATTTTCCATCAATTTTCAATGAGTTGTTGTTCTCTGAGTTGTATCGTACAAGGCTCGTAAGTGCATCACAATCCGTGAGACCCTGAACTTGATCAATAATTTTATAGTTAGCAATTATTCCGGCAGGCTTTTCAGTATCAACATCAAAATCAAACAAAAGTTTAGTTTCATCATTCTCTGCTTGTTCAACAACAGTACCATTTTTGCTCCAGGCACACAAAACAATTCCGTTTTTTGAAATGGTAAACATGTTTGATGGATTTTTTAATAGTATATCATCAAATGAAGATTCGCGTTGAGTTAACTGGGTTGTTCGATTTAATTCCAAACTAGAAATTATGTATTCTTTAAATCGATTAGGCTCTATCCAGTATATTTTCTGCGTCGACGGATCAATAGCAAGGTTGTGTGGTTCCAGTGGGGTAAAATTATGTGCGCTGATTGGCCCTGAAGAAAGATTTCTAATAACTTTTCTCTCGGAGCCATTGAGTCGAGCTCTCTCCATTGTAAACTTAGTCAAGTTTTTGTTGATCCAGTAGATATACCTGCAAAAACATAATAAAGTTCATTCAAAACCTTTTATTATTATTCACTAGATGTCGCCCGCGGCTTCGACCGCGTGATGAACGAAAAAAAGTATCCTACGTGATATTCCAGCTTGTTATCTACTCACAAACATTCGCATTTATAATATTAAGTAGGATATGTTTATTTCAGATAAAATAAAATAAATTCACATGAAATACAATTAAATAAAAATAAAGAGTAATAAATAAATGAATGAATGAGTGACAGTAAAATCGTATGAACTACATATGTTAATTAATACCAATTACAATACGCATCCATTTGTTTTGGATGGGGCAATCTGCACGAGATACAACCATCTGCACGAGATACAACCATCTGCAGGATACTGTTGCAGCTGCCTTGCACACGCTGCAATAAGCAGGCTATTTTCCTCCTTATAACCAGAAGCTTTGGAAGCCATCCGCTTATGTTTCGGTTGCACTACAATACGTTGGGATGCATGGAGATGGGCAGGGCACATGATAAGAGGATATGATAAATATAGTAAGAAAATAACAAGTTGGTATCCTAGAGAAGGTAAGAGGAAGAGAGGCAGACCACAGAAAAGATGGGACAACGATATCAGGGTAGTAGCAGGAGTGACGTGGAACAGAGTGGCGCAGGAAAGAGTAGAATGGAAAAGGTTGGAGGAGGCCTTTACTGATTGGCAAACAGATCTACAGAAATTGGATAAACGGAAAATGTTAGACTTAGATTAAGCAAATGTATTATACAAAAAAAAATGTAAGTTGATCTGAATAAAGGCTATTATTATTATTATACTGCAGACGTTGTCACTTATAAGTTAAAGCGTAAGTTTAAAAAAAACGTTGCTCCACACTAGGAATTTCTCCTGTATCGTGGGTGCTTTAACAAACATTTAAATTCACAAACACAAACAGCCAGACCCGAAACAACTACCTTTAGGCCACACAAATATTTGTTCCGTGCGGGAATCGAACCCGCGACACGTAGCGCAGTCAATCGCTCAGCCACAGCGCCAACCGTGTACTTGTAACACGCGTTTAACGTACTAAAAAAAACGGCCAAGTGGGAGTCGGATTCGCGCACTGACGGTTCCGTACAAACTTTCGACATGAACGGCATATCTTTTCGCTGCGTAGACTAAGAGGGTTGATTTTTCACAGATCCAAAGGACCACAAACTTGGGTTTATGGTTTTAAAATCAACTGGATACGTCCACGCGTTGCTGAGATGTCTTGACAGACAGACGGACAACAAAACCATCCGTTCGTGCCTACAAAAATATTTTGGATGCATTACGATAGCGAGGCAGTCGCACCACCATCTTGAGGACGCTATAGGCCAGAGATGGCGAACACATGGCACGCGTGCCATAGACAGCTCGCGGCACAACGATTTGAGCACACAAACAATTTTGAGCATTTATTTTTATCTTCCTATAATTTTGTAACTCGCCGGAGCGATCCATTATTTTCAGAGATGAATAAAATTAATTCGCTTAGAAACCGTTTAGCGATGACTCTACTAGTCAGTAAAAAAAAATTTTTCGAATTGATAGTAATTATTTTCCTAATACAATCGCTTAGTCAAAATTATTTAATGGCACGTCTGTGGCCTCATTCAAAATTTATTTAGGAAAAATGGCACGTCGGTACATCAAGGTTCGCTACCCCTGCTATATGCTAAAGCGTGAGTAAGTATTAGTGCGGTAAAAAAATATTATGTTAAGTCATCATCATCTGCCTAGCCTTTTCCCAACTATGTTGGGGTCGGCTTCCAGTCTAACCGGATGCAGCTGAATATCAGTATTTTATATGAAGCGACTGCCTATCTGACTTCCAGAATCCAGTCAATACTGGGGAATACGATACCCCTTGGTAAGACTGGTTGTCAGACTTTCGGAACACTGACTACCTGTAACGGCTGTCAAAAATCAACAAATGACAGCCGGGACCAACGGCTTAACGTGCTTTCTGAGGCACGGAGGAAAGTCGGTATGTATAGGGTGGTCACCCATCCACAGCGGCTGCTATTATTTAGCCACGAGCTCCTCCTTAAGTAATGCATTAATTAATAGTAATTGTTAACGAACCCTCTGCAGCTATCCACGGCAATATCAGTGGGGATCCCGTCATCCATCAAGATTAAAAGATTTCCGTTAATGTTATTCTTAGCTCCAGGTTTTAATAATAACCAATTAATGCTTCTTTCAGTTGTATCACTGAAGAACAGAAGTTCAGTAGCTGGATCAAATGTAAGACCATGAATGTTTCTGCCGTTTCTCTCTGTGATATATTTAGATTTCATAGTAGACAAGTCTGCTTCCCATATAGAGTCGTTGTTGCTACGTTTGTCCACGTAGAACATTCGGTTGTGGAGTTCATCGTAGGCTAACGCCGAGAGATTTTGAGAATTAAAGAGTAGGGTATCTGTTTTTATTCCTTCAACATAAAATGTAAGTTTATCTCCGGAGGCCATAGCAATGTCTGAAACCAAAGAAAAACAGTTTATTTCACCTATTTATGACCATATAAATGCAATCACTAGTTTTTCAATGCCTGCCGGGGTTGCTGGTTGTTTGAAAGAGATAATGCGGCCACGGAATATAAAGGGCTACAGAATAAATAAAATATATAAATAATAAATAAATATCTTGGGACAACTTACACACGGCTATCTGATCCCAAGCTAAGCAGAGCTTGTGTTATGTTAACCAGACAACTGATATACATACTTATATAATTTATAAATACATACGTATTATACATAAATCACACCCAGACATAGAACAAACAATCATGCTCATCACACAAAGTTTGTCCTGGGTGGGAATCGAACCCACGACCTCCGGCTCAGCAGTCAGGGCCACTAACCACTAGACCAAGAGGCCCGTCCAACCAGAACATGGGTGGGTTTTAGTCAGAACAACTCTGACATTCGTCCATGCTCCGCCCAGAGCGGGGGAAGTTATTTGATGATTTCCCACCCGCAAAAAAAAGATTATTCAATAAGTGTTTTATCACAACAGAAAAATATGACTACACGTATTTAAATTCATTTTTGAAGCTAAGAATATAAACAGGACTAAAAATAAAATAAAACCACACAAAAATTAATAACAGAAAGAAGAACAAGAAATCTGAAATGGATTAAAGGCCTATTCAGACCTAAGCGGTATTCGCTACCGTCTGCGTCAGAGAAAACCCAGTGGGTATGCAGTAATATTACTGTTCACACCAAAGCGGTTTTCGCTATCCTTGTGGGTAGAATTACGCGCGGTAGCTATTCGGACCTATGCGGTATTCGCTACCGTCTGCGGCAGAGATAACCGCGGTACTTGATACTAAATACCTAAGCGAAACCCGCGTGGTATGTACCTCTACCCACAGCGGCAGCGAATATCGCTCAAGTCGCTCTAGCCGCGGTACTTGATACTAAATACCTAAGCGAAACCCGCGTGGTATGTACCTCTACCCACAGCGGCAGCGAATATCGCTCAGGTCGCTCTAGCCGCGGTACTTGATACTAAATACCTGAGCGAAACCCGCGTGGTATGTACCTCTACCCACAGCGGCAGCGAATATCGCTCAGGTCGCTCTAGCCGCGGTACTTGATACTAAATACCTGAGCGAAACCCGCGTGGTATGTACCTCTACCCACAGCGGCAGCGAATATCGCTCAGGTCGCTCTAGCCGCGGTACTTGATACTAAATACCTGAGCGAAACCCGCGTGGTATGTACCTCTACCCACAGCGGCAGCGAATATCGCTCAGGTCGCTCTAGCCGCGGTACTTGATACTAAATACCTGAGCGAAACCCGCGCGGTATGTACCTCTACCCACAGCGGCAGCGAATACCGCTCAGGTCGCTCTAGCCGCGGTACTTGATACTAAATACCTGAGCGAAACCCGCGCGGTATGTACCTCTACCCACAGCGGCAGCGAATATCGCTCAGGTCGCTCTAGCTGCGGTACTTGATACTAAATACCTAAGCGAAACCCGCGTGGTATGTACCTCTACCCACAGCGGCAGCGAATATCGCTCAGGTCGCTCTAGCCGCGGTACTTGATACTAAATACCTAAGCGAAACCCGCGTGGTATGTACCTCTACCCACAACGGCAGCGAATATCGCTCAGGTCGCTCTAGCCGCGGTACTTGATACTAAATACCTGAGCGAAACCCGCGTGGTATGTCCCTCTTCCCACAGCGGCAGCGAATATCGCTCAGGTCGCTCTAGCCGCGGTACTTGATACTAAATACCTGAGCGAAACCCGCGTGGTATGTACCTCTTCCCACAGCGGCAGCGAATATCGCTCAGGTCGCTCTAGCCGCGGTACTTGATACTAAATACCTAAGCGAAACCCGCGTGGTATGTACCTCTACACAGGAGGCAAATCATAACAAAACATTAAAAAAATCAAAGTAAGAAACAAAGGTAAGAGAAAGATGTCCTTGGTTTTTGATTTTTCAAAGATTGAAGGGACCACAGACTTGAGTATGTGGTATTAAATTCAACTCGACACCTTCACGTGGTGCCGAGGTAAAGGGTCTTGCCAGACAGTCAGACGGGTTCGGTTTTGCGGGGTTCTGATTTTTCCTTTTGAGGCACGGAACCCTAAATAATATAAAATGGAAGACTAAACAGAAACACAATCTAGCAACCCTGTGGTATGCAAGACAGCAGCAAATAAAAAAAAACACTAAAAACAGATCACGTTTTCAATAATTTTGGAATTGTCAATTTGCGAAGGGCAGAGCGTTTTTGTGGGACTGTCTCCTGTAATGTGACGTTCAAAAAGTGCTGATTATCAGCCTAATTTGAATAAATGACTTTTGATTTTGAAGAATTGTAGATTGTAGATATTTTTTTCACTTATTTTGTTCATTTACATACTTGTTTCCTATTATTTCACATTTTTTATCTAAATTTCTATTTACGTTAATTATCTCTTTAAATTTCTATTTTAATTGGAAAAGCTGAAGAGTTTGTTTCTTTGAACGCGCTAATCTCAGGAAATACTGGTTCGAATTGAAATACATTTTTGTTTTGGACAGTCCTTTTGTCGAGAAAGGCTTTAAATTATATAACATTACGCTGCGTTAATAGGAGCGAAACAGCAGTGAAAAATGTTGCAAAAACTTAAGTTATCTTTTGCCGTAACAAATAATAGATCACAGGGGCAAACAAACTATGCTTGCGGGTTGTTCGAAAGAGATACCGCGGCCCCGGAACGTAAAGGGCAATAGAAGGAACATGGGTGGGTTTTAGTCAGTAAAAGTCTGACATGCCGCCCCGCTCCGCAGCGAAAGTTATTTGATAATTTCCCAACCGAAAAAAAGGGGTAAACATTTAAACAGAAATTTTCGTCAAATCAGCTTTACATACGGCCGACTACATGTTGCGAGTCAAGATCGGGTTGAAGAAAACCAGTATGTTCTTAAGCCACAAGAAAATATATATAAATTAGATAGATAGATAAATCATAAGATGACATCATTTGACGGGCCTCTTGGTCTAGTGGTTAGTGGCCCTGACTGCTGAGTCGGAGGTCGTGGGTTCGATTCCCACCCAGGCCAAACTTTGTGTGATGAGCATGATTGTTTGTTGTGTATCTGGGTGTGATTTATCTATAATATGTATGTATTTATAAATTATATAAGTATGTATATCAGTTGTCTGGTTACCATAACACAGCTCTGCTTAGCTTGGGATCAGATAGCCGTGTGAGAGTTGTCCCAAAATATTTTTATTTATTTATACAAAAAAAAAAACAAACAGAAAAAAGGAACACATTAAAAAAAAGTAAGGTAGAAGTTAGATTGACCCATAAGCGTTTAGACACATTAAATACATTTATACTACTACTACGCCTACTAGTGGGCGCGGGGCGGTGTGAAATAAAACTAAGAATATAATTCATGCAGAAGTACTTTAAAATGACGACACGTTTGGCGCAGTGGCTGAGCGATCGACTGCTGCGCTGTGTGTCGCGGGTTCGATCCCCGCACGGAACAAATATTTGTATGACCTGGAGATAGTTGTTTCGGGTCTGGCTGTTTGTGTATGTGTGTATAAATGTTTGTTAACGCACCCACGATACAGGAGAAAATCCTAGTGTGGGGCAAGGTTCATTTAAAAAAAATAAAACTTTTAAAAACTTCTCTATCGCGATCATAATAACAAAAATTGATGCGGACGAAGTCGCGGGCAATCAAAAGATACTCGCAATTATGTTTTCGACAAGCACGTGAACGAAGTGGCAGGCCCAGCTAGTCATATAATTACTTCCCCGCTCTGACTAGCTTTAGCCCGCGGCTTCACTCGCGTTAAATTCGGTAGTGCCTTATTTATTTGTTATAGCAACGCTAAGTTTTCCCGTTTCTTCCCTCTTTCTCCCTCATATTCCATTCTTTTTAAAAAAAGCTGCCCCTTTTCTTCCCTCCCCCTTTTCTCACTTTTTTTAGCCTATGTCCGTCTCCAGGTTCCCAACTATTTCTGTACCAAAATTCATCAAAATCGGTTTAGCCATTAAGGCGTGAAGAGGTAACGAACAAACAAACAAACTCATTTTCGCTTTTATAATATTAATAAGGTTAAGGATTTGCCATCTGCAAAAAAGAGCAACCGCGGCAAATAACCTTAAAGATTGACTTGTGCGGTTGTTATTTTTAAAACAATAGCTCCTATTCTACCTACAATGACACAAAAGTAGACCATAAAACCTCGGCTTATTTTTGAGATGGGAAATCATCGAATAACTTTCCCCGCTCTGGGCGGAGCGGGGGGAGAGTCAGACTTTTACTACCTAAAACCCACCCATGCTCCTTCTATTGCCCTTTACGATTCGAGGCCGCGATATCTCTTTCGAACAACCCGCAACCCCGGCAGGCGGAGGTTCTGGCAAGCCCCTCTGCTTTGCTGAATTCTCTTTGAGGTGCGCGCGAAACACAAACGCACCGTCGACACGGCCTGTCGTCAATAGACGGACGACGGTGAGCTACCCATTGCTCACCGTCTACAAGCCCGCATCTACGGTGGCCGGGAGTCGTCTCGCGGCGGTTGCAAATCAGATAAAAAAAACAACGTCTGTAGTACTTACCCCAAGAGCGCGCCAACTCTACCAATACAGCTACCAACGCCAGCACACAGTGCGATTTATACATTTTACTTTAAAATAATGAAGTTCTTTCATAAAGGGAATTTGAAGCGTGCGTCGCCGATAACCGCTGAACTAATAATGACACAAAAATAAAATCCTTTTATAATTTAGTTCTTCCGGAAACGAACAACGATAATAACAGTGGTCTCTTATCAATACCAAGAAGCAAGATTAGTATTACTGTAAAAATACTCAGTGAACAGTCTTAAACTGTTCATTACTTTTGCTGACGCTGCGATCGGAACAAACGTGCGTCATATTTAGGTAATTAAGGCCTATTTCAACTAATTAACGAGGAGTGTGACGCAACTAGTAACTGAGAAAGGAATCCCTAACTGTGCCTCCTTACTTCCTTACTAATATTATTAAAGCGAAAGTGAGTTTATTACCTCTTCACGCCTAAATAGCTAAACCGATTTTTATGAATTTTGGTACAGAGCTAAGTAGTTGGGACCGTGGAGACGGACATAAGCTATTTTTTTTAAAAAGATTGAGATATGAGGGACAAAGAGGGAAGAAAAGAGAAAACTTAGCATTGCTTTTACAATAAATAAGGAAAAACTACAGGTAGCAGGTACCTGCAAATCAGGAATGGGGAACTGTGTTACCCCGAATTTAACGCGAGTGAAGCCGGGAAACGGGTTATTTACCATGTTTGTTTATCCACGGATAAACATGATCACGATCATGGCGTTGCATCAACGCCGAAATATCGGAAACTGGAAACAAATAACAAACATGGTAAATATTCCGTTTCAAGTGTTAATAATAATGTTACGTAAGCCTCGACGAACATCTGTCAATGCTCTCCTTAGGTGGTTGGATCAAGGGCCTGATTCAGAAGGCAGTACTCCTCGATACGGCCCGCATTGTGAGGAGGTTCCTGTCTCTGGAGCCCTAACCACCAGTAGCTTGGACCCTGCTCCCGTTACCGGCGGAAACCTATTTTTATATGTTTTTTTTTAATTTATTTTCCAAGAAATATTTAAAAATGTAATTTTAAGATGTTAAATGAATAAAGGATGTTAATAACCATATCAGTTTAAGGAATGTATCCGGTCATGAATTAGCGATATTCTAGATACTTATAATAATAATAATTTCATGAGGAGTACTTTTGAGGGTGCGATTCGAGATTATCGGTACATGTCACCCGAACTTAGACCACGCTTACCTCGTTTGCCCATGCATAATAAAAATAGGGCGCTGGTGGCTGCTCTGGATTCGCAGTTGGCAAACCATTTTGACAACTGCGACGACCTCACTGATGCTCACTCAATCCTGTATTGTGCGGCTGTAGCGGTGTGTCGTGTAGCTCACGTCAAATTTCCTGATGACAGAGCTACACGACCGAAACCAGCTATACCATTTTGGCAGTGCAGGATTGAGCGGCGTATTGGTGTGGCCAGAGCACTCATTGGCAAACTTACCTGTTTCAGGGAGGGTAACACACGACCTCGAGTGATGCGCTTTGTGAGGCGGGCATTTGTAGGGACTGATATAAGTCCTCCAGACTATATGTCCCGCATCACAGAGCGCATCGACTTCCTGAAACAGAAAGTGTATGCATGGGCAAACCGTATTCGTAGGTATAAGCGGCGGGTGGAACGGTACACTCAGAATCGCACACTTTCTGTATCATGCTAAGAAATATGTAAAAATATAAAAATATGTAAACAAATAAATAAATGTCATAATTTCATTTATTTCAGGAAATTTTCCCATACAAATTTGAGTGGCAATTTATACATTCCATTACACATACATAATATTACAAATGTCATTTTTAAATTTTGCTTTTAAATAGGTATAAATGTAAGTTAAATAAAATAAAATTATTGATATAAGCAACAACATTAGCATTGATCAAATCATTACATTATGAATACATTAATAACATTTCATTGTTCAAAATTGCATTAAAATATTAGATTAAAAGTTGGAGTTGAGTCAAAAATAGAACACATTACATTAAATTAAATTACATTACATTAAAATTAAAATAAATAAATTACATTAAATTAGAATAAATTATATTTTGTCACTACATGAAGCATGCAACAATTGTTAATGTAGTGACAGTCGAACCTCTCAGCCATCATCCTCAAGATGGTGTTGGAGCTGGCGCGAACCCTGCGCACCAGGGATGTGCACCGTTTGCGCATCGTCGCGTAGAAGCAGTCAATGCGTGACTCGGCGAACATCCCCGATGCACTGCAGTACCGAGGCAGCCCCAACAACACCCTGTAGGCATTGTTGTATTGGATTCGTAGGGCGCTGTACTGTTTTTGAGTATAGTTAGCCCACAGGGCGCTCGTATAAAAGCACGTGCAATACGCTCTGAAAAGAGTGTTTTTGACCTCCTGCGAGCATCGAGCAAACCTGCGAGCTATCATGTTCGCTCTCACAGACAACGCCCTACGTTCCCGCTCTATGTCCATATCGTCCTTCAGGTCACAGGTCACCAGGTGCCCAAGGTATTTGAAAGTTTCAACCCTTTTTAGCGGTACACTATTTAATTTGATGTTGGGAATACTGTCTGGACACCTACCTCTGGCTCGAAAAACCATACACTCACTTTTCCTGGTGTTATAGAGCAGGCCATGACTGAGAGCATAATCCTCACAAATGCCGAGCAGCTTAGACAGACCACAGACCGAGGCGCTCAGCAGCACCATGTCGTCCGCATAGCTAATATTGTTTACACAAACTCCACCAACATGACACCCGACATGCGTGCTGCTAAGCCTCTCGATGAGTGCGTTTACATAAAGGTTGAAGAGCGTTGGCGAGGTCAACCCCCCTTGCCTCACCCCGCACTCCAACCTGTATGGTTCAGACAGCCTACCCGACCATCGAACTACGTTGACCTGGTACCCATACCAGTACTTCAGAATACGAATGCATTCACTTGGTAGGGATGTGTTGCTCAGTTTGTTCCATAGAATGTCATAGGAAACCAGGTCAAACGCTTTCGAAAGATCGAGGAAGCAAGCATATACTGGAGTTTTGCGATCAGTATAGTACTTGACAGTCTGCTTCAAACACAGAATAGCTGTCTCAGTGGAGAGTCCTGATTTGAAACCGAATTGATTGTCATGTATCTCGAGACAGCCACTCATAAGTGAGTTAAGCAGACTGTCAAGAACCTTAGACAGCACCGTAGCCAAAGAGATGGGTCTATAGTTGTTGGCATCGCTTATATCACCAGTTTTACTTTTTACTATCGGTACCACCACGGTCCGCATCATAGCTGAAGGTAAGTATGAATGTCCTAGACATAGAGAGTAAAACATGGCTAGAACCCTTGGTAGGTGGACACCAGCATACTTAAGATGCTCGATACTCAGGTCATCGTGGCCAGGAGACTTACCTCGCGACATGGTCACAATAACCTTTCTAACGTCTTTGGCCTTAAACCTTACACTAAGCTCCTGCCCCCGAGACACACCATCAAGTCCTGACCGTGATGGTCCCAATGGTGAACTTACTGAGAAATGGCTTTTGAACATGTCAGCTATGTTTTTTGGATCAGTAATGCCACCAACGCTCACAGGCAGACTCGGCCTACTGTTTACTTTATTAGTAGACTTCCAAAAACTACGAAAGTCATGTTTGGTGTGATGCGATGCCAGAATGTCCATTTTAAGTTGGTCACTGTTATTTTGAGACCACTTTAACCGGCTTTTAAACAATTTGCGGCTTTCTTGCATCTCACACCAAACACGACCCGACTTCGGTCTGCCATACCATGTCCATAACTGAAACTTAGACCTGGCCTCCCGGTGAGCACCACTGACATATCTGTTCCAACCTACTACTGGTTTCTTCTTGCGTGCCCTAATAGTACAACTGTCATTTGCTGCTCGGCCTAGAGTGTCTACAATTTCGTCATACATTTTGTCAATAAAAACCTTATGATCCACATCATCGCAAGAAAAATCACAACAGACACTTAATTCTCTTGGAAAATCTATTAATTTTAATCGTTCATTACATAATTTAGTATACAATTCGATTCCTTCAGCGGTTCTGTCACCCCAACGTATTTTATTACACGATTCACTATTATTACATGGTATTTTAGGTTTAATACTATTCAAATTACAGCATATAACCAAAGGAAAGTGATCCGACCACATGACGTCATACTTAATTTCCACATTAACCGTAGTTTGCAAAGCGATTTTCATAAGTTTAGAAAACAAATTTAAAGTCCAAAAAAAATATGCAAATCAACAAAGATTTGTAAACTTTTTTGTGAAAAAAATGATAGGTTTTTTTTGAAAATCAATAAATTTGAGTACTAGAATGTTTGTTATATAAGTACATAGAATATCGCTAGTCCGTGACCGGACACATTGTATATAGGCATATTTCTAACTCACGGCTTTTCTTGTTAATTTTTTTACACAAGAATTTTATACATTATTATTTATATTAAACAGATTATGTGTTGGAAAAGATGGATGGATTGTGTAACAATGGATATTAATGAGAAAGGAGTATATAATGCCGTGACGCCTGATAAGAAGAATGTAAGAAATAAATAAAAACAGTTTATTTACACCTTCAAATAAAAAATATAATTTACAATACCAATACTTATGCCTTACGAATTAGAGTTGCAGCCAATACTTAGGTATTGGCTAACTTAAACTTGAATATCTTGTAACTATATACTCGTATATATAAGCGCCCACCGTCGTTGAAATTATTGGTACCGCATGTTATTGTGCCCAGCTAGCAAAACAATATGATACCAAAGAGAAATTATCTTGTAATGAGTTAATATAAATAATCAGTAATTCAAAAACTTGATAAGTGTCAAGGGACACCCGGATGTAACGAAGTTATTATTTATTATGTTCAAAAAACCTGTATACACTCAACAAAAATAATCGTCGCGACATCACACTGTTTAATGCGAAATAGAAAAACGAAACGAAAATAACTGGCTTACTTTCTATGAGAGAGAGAGAGACAGACAGAGAAACACGCGCACGCCGCACGGATAACAACTATATAAAAAAGTGTCGTTACAACTTTCGGTCTTAATTTATTCCCGTCTAGCCCCTTTTCGCAACGCGTGATAAGGATTTTCGTTCCAAAAACATGTAATAGTATAATAAATTTTTAACATATAGTTAAACAATAGATAGGTATTAAAATTTAGAGGAAAATAGTTTTTTTTATTTAATTGAATACGGTCCATTGTATATTGTTTATACAAAGCATAGAGATTATTATTTAGGTGCAAAAAAAATTAAACTAGGGAAGAATAAAAAAAGTTAATTTAGATAAAGATGAAAACGTATTGCGCCGAGCCCAAATATAATGGGACAATGGCAGTAAAATGATTATAATACCTAATTATGTATTATTCTTATATATAACCTACATTATTTGCCGGCACGGTGGGCGCAGTGGCTGGGCGATTTACTGCTGCGCTGCGTGTCGCGGGTTCGAATCCCGCACGAAACAAATATTTGTATGACCTATAATAGGTAGTTGTTTTGGGTCTGGCTGTTTGTAAAAACAAATTACAGACTTTCATTATAAATCAGTATATATCATAATAGCAAAATTCTCAACCGGTAGCTTAGTAAAACATTATTTTGTTTCGACGTGCCTTCGTCATTAATACCTGTAGGCCTACTATGACATCTTAAAGCAGAACTTATTCCACTGAGTGAAAGAGATGGTGGTAGACACCCTGTATAGCTCTGTCCCTTTCCCTCAGCGGAATAAGTTCTGCTTTAACACGTCATGGTAGGGTAGCTGTTACAGTTAACGTTTGCTAACACTATGCATTATGTCATAGAGTAATCTGTGGGATGTTGTGGGTAGTATATTTGTTGCTGTCATTGTTTAAATTGAAGACTGAAATGCTTTTGATTTTAATGATTGTTTTTTTTCTTTTGCAGGTACGATGGATGCAGAACGAATGGAGTGCAGTTTGGTATAGTTTTTGTTTGGAATTTGTCATTTTAATTATTTATCCTTAAAATTGCGAGAAAAAAAGTTTCCCTGACAAATAGGCTAATAAAATTGAATGAATGAATACAACAATTGTAGAAACATGATTAAAACTTTGATGTGAATCAATTTTAATTCTATTCTTATACTAGCTGTGCCCAGCGGTTTCACCCGCTGCCCACTTAGGGCTATGAAAAATAGATGTTGGCCGATTCTCAGACCTACCCGATATGTACACAAAATTTCGTTTAAATCGGTCCAGCCGTTTCGGAGGGGTATGGGATCGAAAACTGTTACACGAGAATTTTAAATATTAGATTCAATTAGTTTCTATTTCTTGGTTTTTATTGAGATAACGTTAAAAGTATTTTTTTTTAATTCTTGAAATCAAAGCGGGAAGAGATACTGTATCTTCAATAATTTTAAAATAGTTTTAAATTTTAACTTTTTAAAATATTTCTGTGTTAGCACCTGGTTGTATGTGCATGCTGTAGTCTCCTATAATTGAAGGAACACATTTAAAACAACCTTTTGTATCTGTTTATCGTTTGTTGGAGATCCAAATCTATACTTAATATTATAAAGCTGAAGAGTTAGTTTGTTTTTTTGAAAGCGCTAATCTCAGGGACTACTGGTTAGAATTAGACATGCGAAATGTAGCTCACTGAAAAGAAAAGAGAGATACAGCTCTTTTGATCAAAAGAGCTATATCGCTCTTTTAGCTCTTTAGCTCACCGAATAACTCTTTTAACTCTTCAGTTCAATTGATTAGTTGCGAGCTACAGATCCAATTGAGCCGAATTACTTTATGCAAGTCAAACGATACAACTAGCTCAGTGGCTCTTTATAATCTTTAAAGTTCTGTAGTTCATTTATCTCAGTTGCGAGCTATAGTAAAATTAGATTCATTGGGTTGTTTTATTTTTATTATAAAATAAATAAATGATTGATTTTCCTTCATACTTGAACTGGCTAAGGACTGTCAATCTAGATAAATAATATTTGAGAAGCTAACTAATTGAGAGTATAATGTAATGAATAGACGTTATCATTTAGATAAGCGTATTTAAAAATCATCATTTTACAATGCTGTATTGAATTGAGCCGAAGAGTTGGTTAGTGAGCGACATGCGAAATCGTTCACCTGTTCGTCGGGGCAGTTCGGACATTGTCGGGCCGCTGGCGGCACCACTCGTTACTCGCAAAGCCACAGACTATAGAGTCAATGAGCCGTTGAGCTAAAAGAGCTAGTGAGCTATTTCGTGAACGACTAAGCGACTGAGAGCTAGATTGTAACTAAAGAGCTAGTTCAATTTTATCTCTCATTCGCGAGCTACCCATGTCTAGTTAGAATTGGAAAATTCTTTTAGTGTTGGATAGTCCATTTCTTGAGGAAGGCTATAGGCTATATAACATCACGCTACGACCAACAGGTGCTGAGCAGCGCGGGTGAAACCGTGGGGAACAGCTAGTTAATAAATAACTATAGCTAGGTTTTACCCACGTTAGAACTCGTGAAAAAAAACTAATATCTCAGTAAATATTGTTTCAAATTTAACTCAAGTCATAGTCTATATAGTAACGGCAAAGTTGGCGCAGTGGCTGGGCGAACGGTTGATGCTCAGCGTGTCGCGGGTTCGATCCCCACACGAAAAAAATATTTGAAAAATATTTTAATTAGAGTAAGTACACCGAATTTTTTTAAAAAGAAAAAAAATACAACTATAA
The DNA here is from genome assembly GCA_958449745.1 of Ochropleura leucogaster. Classification (NCBI taxonomy): domain Eukaryota; kingdom Metazoa; phylum Arthropoda; class Insecta; order Lepidoptera; family Noctuidae; genus Ochropleura; species Ochropleura leucogaster. The sequence continues at coordinate 13,431,539 of OY288221.1, read as the reverse complement.
TACAGAATTTCATCAAAATTTGTTTTGCTAAAGTCGTGATAAGTTATTGCTTATTTCATACAATGTTACTAAACTCATCATAATTACTCTTCCACAACAATAATTAAAGTCCCGGAAGAAACATTTGATATTTCTATAAGTGGCTCCGCGGTAATTTGAATACCTTAGTCGTTGATGTTTTCCGGCATGACGCGATCAATCATGTTGAATGTTGGCAACACTGTTTGTCGAGTGACCCGTTTCTAGTTGGTGATACGGCAAAATATTTAAGTGTCGCGGTGTAAATGCTAAGTGGGGAGAGTTAGTGTGGTGGGACTGGGTTTCAGTTTTCATGGCGCGAACTGGTATTTTCAATTCTGTCGAGAATATCTGCCGCGTCCAAGGTAACTATTCCAAGCGGACAAAGTCGCGGGCGGCAGGTTAGTAAGGATTACCTTACTAACATTATAAAAGCGAAAGTGAGTTTGTTTGTTTGTTTGTTACCTCTTCACGCTTTAATGGCTAAACCGATTTTGATGAATTTTGGTACATAGATAGTTGGGAACCAGGAGACGGACATAGGCTAATAATATTTTTTTGAAAAAAGTGGGATGTGAGGGAGAAAGAGGGAAGAAATGGGAAAACTTAGCTTTGCTATTACAAATCAATAAGGCGCAAGGGGAACTGTGTTACCCCAAATTTAACGCGGGCGAAAGCTAGTAATATTATAAAAGCCAAAGTGAGTTTGTTTGTTTGTTACCTCTTCACGCTATAATGGCTAAACCGATTTTGATGAATTTTGGTACAGAGATAGTTGGGAACCAAGAGACGGACATAGGCTAATATTTTTTTGAAAACAGTGAGATGTGAGGAAGAAAGAGGGAAGAAATGGGTAAACTTAGCGTTGCTATTACAAATCAATAAGGCGCAAGGGAAACTGCGTTACTCCGAATTTAACGCGAGCTAAGCCGCGGGCAAAAGCTAGTACTAAATAAATAAATAACAACTTAATATTCAAGAGTAATGAAAAACAAAACATTACAGGCGATAATAATCTTAAATACACATTATCCAGAATGCAACGTTTTCTGGCATGCTACCAAACCCCTTAAATAATGGCTATCTCATAACATTTGATAAACATATCATTGCGGATTATTTCAGTTTTGGCGTATCATGGACTTCTGAATCTGTTGATGGACCATTTCCATGTCATAATAACAAAAATATTGCGTCGTAATTTTCTGGTTGTGCTCGAATTGAATGCGGTCGGTATTTTAGGGTTAAATTTAATTTGGAGAGTAGATGAGGGTTGAATTTTGGTTAATTAAGTAGCCGAACTTGCTGTAGCGACAACCACAGAAGGAGGTATAATAAAAAAAAAGTCGTCATCAGCTTTGAAGCTGATGAAGACTTCATTTACAAGGAGCCTATAGTATCATTAAGTCTGTCTTATGGAGATGAAATCACATTGGAGAAAAGCAAACCCTCTATAGAATCAGTTGTGAAAGCGCTTGTTATAATCGGGTCTATCGATGTTGTTATTTTGCTGATGATCTTTTTTGCTATTGCTATTTTTCTGATTATACTATTTCTTGTTATTCGAAAAAAATACTGCGTTCGTAAAACTGCTAAATTTGATTACAGTAAATCTGGTCAATATCCTAATATGTTGTATCAAACTACTGTGGAAGTAGATAGTCGTTTTAAAAAAGCGGTTAAATAACTTTAAATGTATTACTAGCTGTTCCCCACGGTTTCACCCGCGCTGCTCAGAACCTGTTCGTCGTAGCGTGATGTTATATAGCCTATAACCTTCCTCAAGAAATGGACTATCCAACACTAAAAGAATTTTTCAATTCGAACCAGTACTTCCTGAGATTAGCGCGTTCAAACAAACAAACAAACTCTTCAGCTTTATAATATTAGTATAGAAGTATAGATAAGAAACTCGTAATCTTATTTTATTAATTTCTAGAACTTGTACATATTAATTAAGATCTTTTAGACAATAAATTTTTATATTGATAAAACTTGAGTTTTTGATTGTATGAAACTCAGTAGGCTATACTACGAACTTCTTTAAAATAATGTTCAGTGATAGTTGCTCTTATTTCTTTTATCCAGAAGAAATGTAGCCCTACTATGACCTCTTAAAGCAATTCTTATTCCGCTGAGGGAAAGAGACAGAGCTATACAGGGTGTCTAGCACCATCTCTTTCACTCAGTGGAATAAGAATTGCTATAAGATGTCATAGTGGGCTACTATGACATCTTATAGCTTCTGTTCTGTAAATACCTAAAAATTTGTAATCAACAAGAAGTTTTCACTCAGTCGTCATGTGATGGTTCCTGTTTGTTCACTGGACCAACACATGTTCAAACAATGACAAAGTTTAGGTATTTGCCTGGTGGTGATCGAAATAAGATTATTTGTGCCGAATATATAAGGGGCATTCCATGCAAAATATACAGTACTTCTTTATTAATTACTAGCTGTTCCCCACGGTTTCACCCGCGCTGCTCAGCACTTGTTGGTCGTAGCGTGATGTTATTTAGCCTATAGCCTTCCTCAAGAAATGGACTATCCAACACTAAAAGAATTTTCCAATTTCAACCAGTAGTCCCTGAGATTAGCGCGTTCAAACAAACACACAAACAAACTCTTCAGCTTTATAATATTAGTATAGATATATAATGATATGTAAACTGATAAATTGATTTATTTACTTTTAAAATTTTAATTTATTCAAATCACATCAGGTGTGATTTTATTTTTAAATAATCTTTTCGTTCATATTTAGTCATCTCATTAAATATATCAAAAATCTCAATGAAACAAAAAAAAAAAATTCTGGCTCTTCTGAGAAATTTATCTGACATCGGTTGCTGGTTAAATTAACTACGAGTCAATTTTTATATGATATAATGCGTCAACTGACAAAGCAATATTTGTAAAAAAAAAATCTTATCTTTTTTTACATCATAGCCTGATATATTATCAACCAGAAATTCTCAAAGCATTTATTTTACCTTTAATAACTATAAATGGAGCAGTCCATTTATAGTTATTAAAGGTAAAATAAATGCTTTGAGAATTTCTGGTTGATAATATATCAGGTTGATAAAAAATAAGAAATTTTAATAAAAAAACACAGTTGAAAACTTTTATTTATTTAAGGTACGTGTATTAATACAGTATCAAAACTTTTTACAACTAATAAAATAAAAATTATTAAATGAAATAACTTATTGAATAAAACACAATGAATAATTTGTTTATTATTAAAATGTTTCATCTGCTTGAAGCTCTCCATTAATGGTATGAATTGTATCTCCAACATAAAAGTTCAATTTTGGGTTGACATTTTTACCAGTCTCCTTGTGAATCTGATGTTGACCAGTAAATAAGTTTTCATGTTCACTGACGTTAGTTGCGTGAAGGTTGTGGTTTTGGTTATCACCATCAAATATGCAAGCTTCTCGATTGATGAAAAATTCTTTTCGGTAATTAACATTACCAGTATTTGCAATTACTAATCCAGCTCTATAATAACGGTATAGTTCTTTAAGATAGTCGTTGCGAACATCCCTTAAAGCCACTCCTGTTAACTTATGATATTGATCATTTCCAACGTACATGTTATTCGATTCCTTTATGTATGGTGCTGTCACCTTAAAACTTGATGTATGACCGTCATGAGTGGTATGTGACGAATCATATTTAACTGCCACGGCTTCAAAGGTTCGATTTCGTCCAACAAATTCATTATTATCTATTTTTATTTTGTCCGCAAATATGCGTATAACTTGGTTATGCCCATTGAACACGTTTCCAGTTAGCGTAATTTCTTTGCCAATTAAATGGAATACTGTGTTATTAACGTTAATTATACAATCTGCTATAATTATAGCTTCCCCGCTGAGTATACAAACAGTTGGTGTCTTAAAAATTTTAATATCAGACAAAACATACCCTATAGTACTATGTTTCAGAGGGCAACGTTTAAACTGTCTAATATCACGAGGAGGAAGTGGTTTCGGCGGCGGCTCCGTCGGTATTATCATTGGAACTAATTTTGCTTGAATTACTGTAAAAAGATAATTTGTTTATTTTGAATAGGTATGCCTCAGTTTTATTTCCTAAAAAAGCTACACTGTAAAAAATTTCGGGGTAAAGTTGGACCCAGGGACTTTTACACCGCCGTGTAAGTGTGAAATGTCGGTATAAAATTTTCTCCGTGTGAAATTCTCACCCGTGTAAATTTAACACGGTGTAATTTACTGTTTAACACTATTCTATACGTATTACTATTTATAACTTTGGAAATTTAATAACTATATTATAATATTATTGCAGTTTCTGTGAACTTTACTATGCCTTAACAGCATTCAAAGCGTCTGAGATGTAGAAACTGGAAGTTAGTGAGCCAAGAATCAATAGAGGAACAGCTATCTAATGGCAGTTTAACCTGGGGGAATAATGATCTTTCTGTTGATGGTCAAGTTGCTGAATTGGATCAGGGCATTTTGTTTGAAAGTGTAGTGATATGTTATTTGATTTATGGAAATGTTGTAAAGAGTCAATGGTGGCCAATGACAATTACTAACAATTAGTTTTTTGTTAATTATTATGATTTGATTTTTTTTTCTCTTTCTGATCTTGATTTTGTTTATTATAATTTTTAGCATTATTATTTCCTTTATTTACAATCCATCTTACAATTATATTTTTAAATATTTCTTAGAAAATAAAAAAATTAATAAAAAACATTTAAAAATATAAAAATAGGTTTCCGCCGGTAACGGGAGCAGGGTCCAAGCTACCGGTTAGGGCTCCAGAGACAGGAACCTCCTCACAATGCGGGCCGTATCGAGGAGTACTGCCTTCTGAATCAGGTCCTTGATCCAACCACCTAAGGAGAGCTTCGACAGATGTTCGTCGAAGCTCTCCTTAGCATTATTATTAATAATTTTTTCGTACATTTATTTATTTTTACATACATATAATTACATTTTTAAATATTTCTAAAAATCATAAAAAAACATTTAAAAATATAAAAATAGTAGCCCACCGGTATCGGGACCAGGGTCCAAGCTACCGGCGGTCAAGGCTCCAGAGAAAGGAACCTCCTAACAATACGAGCCGTGTCCAGGAGTACCGCTTTCTGTATCAAGCCCTTGATCCAGCTGCCTAACGAGAGCCTCCTCAGGTATTGGTCGAGGCTCTTGGCAATTAAGCCATTGGCAGATACGACTATCGGCACAATGATCGCTGAGTCCACATCCCACATGTCGACAACCTCGCGAGCCAAGTCAATATACTTAATTTGCTTATCTTTCTCGGCTTTCACGAGGTTCTCATCATGCGGGACTGTTATGTCAACAATCATTGCGCGCCGCTCTGATCGATCCACCACCACTATATCAGGCTTGTTAGCAACAATAGTCCTGTCAGTGATGATGGATCGATCCCAGTACAATGTGATATTGCCATGTTCAAGAACTGGGTCGGGCTCATACCTGTAGTACGGCACTTCCGATTCCACAAGATTGTATTTTAGAGCAAGTTGCTGATGGATAATCCTGGCTACAAGGTTGTGTCTATGCAAGTACTCTCCGTTAGCTAGACGAGAACAACCGGAGATAATGTGTCGAATTGATTCACCCGGACGGTGGCATGCCCGACATATGTCAACCGTGCCGTCCTTCACAATAAATCTCCGGTAGTTATTTGTCATCATAACTTCATCCATAATTGCACAGACAAAACCTTCAGTTTCTCCAAAGAGATCCCCGGAACGTAGCCAGGCTACGGACGCTGAATGATCTACATCGGGTCCATGTAGGGCCCGGAAAAAGCGTCCGTGAAGCTCCTTACTCTGCCATACCTCCCTGCGGTCGTTAGTGTCAAGCACTACAGGTTTGCACCAGTTCTCTTTAGCCAAGGAGAGCGGGGTGAGGCCTTTGTCCACTGCAACCACATCCCGATGCATTCCCACGTCGGTTTCTAGGAAATATTCCCTGAGACTGAATATCTCGCGATTGTGGAGAGTCTTGGCGTTTAAAAAACCTCGACCTCCACAACTCCGCGGGATATACAGTCTCATAACCGAAGAACGTGGGTGATGCATACGAAATGCCGTTAACAATGTACGGACCTTCCTATCCAGGGCGTCCAGTTCTGTTTGAGTCCATTTGAGTATGCCGAAAGAGTACATCAAAACCGGCATGACCCAACCGTTGAAAGCACGCACCTTGTTTCCACCTGATAAAAGACTATTAAATACTTTTCTCAGGCGGCCAAAGAAGCGCTCCTTCAACAATTGCTTCATGTCAGCAACATTGATACCCAACGCTTCCGACATACCCAAATACTTGTAGGTTTCGTTTGCTGAGAGGGATCTAAGGTGTATGGAATCCGAGAGTTGGGTTCCCACAGATTCCACAATTTCCCCTCGCTTTACATGCATGACCGCACATTTGTCCACACCAAATTCCATACTGATGGCACTACTAAAGGTTTCAGTTACCTTCAGTAGTTCCATCAGTTGCGAATCGTTGGGGGCAAAGAGTTTCAGGTCATCCATGTAAAGGAGGTGAGATATAACCTGACCACCTCTCCTCAATCGGTAGCCCAGACCTGAACCCTCCAGCAACGTGCTTAGAGGATTCAAGGCTAAGCAGAACCAAAGTGGACTCAAACTATCACCCTGGAATATACCTCGCTCTATCCTTATCGGCTCACTATTCCTCTGGATCTGCCGAGATCCTGGATAGCGAAGGACCGTATTCCATTGCCTCATACACGAGTTCAGGAAGGTGCGCAGAGTTGCATCAACTTTATACAATTCTAGCACCCTCATGAGCCATGTATGTGGCACGGAGTCATAGGCCTTCTTATAGTCTATCCAACATGTCGATAGATGCCTTCGGGAACGGCGAACCTGTTGGCTAATGGCCATATCAATGAGGAGCAGCTCCTTAGTACCACGGGACCCGTTCTTACATCCATTCTGAGAAGCAGACATGATAGAATTGTCATCAATGTGTTTAGAGATTTTAGCCCTCAAAATGGATGTAAGAACTTTATACATTGTAGGAAGACACGTTATTGGTCTATAGTTTTTGGGTTCCGCCGTACTACCTGATTTATGGAGCAGGTGGGTTATTCCAGTTGTCAAGAACTTGGGTAGCGATCCTGACTCTAAGGTTGTCTGGAAAAGGGTCGCCAAACGAGCGTGCGACCTTTGGATCATTTTTAACCAAAAGTTGTGCAGTCCGTCCGGCCCTGGAGATTTCCAATTAGGCAACGGACGGACCGCACAAGCTACATCTTGGGGGCTGATTGTTATTGCCCCCATTTCTGGTATTGGATCGCACGCTTGCTCGACTTCCCGAGTCCATTCACCCTCGGTATGACTGACAGGCACCGACCAAATGCTACGCCAAAACGAGCACATGGCGTCATCATCCGGTAGGTGCGTGTCAGACACACCTTGGTCCGGTCGCTCCCATGCTCTATACACCCACCTTTCATCGCTTTGGAATGTACGATTCAAAGTGTATCGTTCCACCCGCCGCTTATACCTACGAATACGGTTTGCCCATGCATACATTTTCTGCTTCAGGAAGTCGATGCGCTCTGTGATGTGGGACATGTAATCTGAAGGACTAATATCAGTCCCTGCAAATGCCCGCCTCACAAAGCGCATCACTCGAGGTCGAGTGTTACCCCCCCTGAAACAGATAAGTTTGCCAATGAGTGTTCTGACCACACCAATACGTCGCTCAATCCTGTACTGCCAGACTGGTACAGCTGGTTTCAGTCGTGTAGCTCTGTCATCAGGAAAGTTTACATGAGCTACACGACACGCCGCTACAGCCGCACAATACAGTATTGAGTGAGCATCAGTGAGGTTTTCGCAGTTGTCAAAATAGTTTGACAACTGCGAATCCAGAACAGCCACCAGCGCCCTATTTTTATTATGCATGGGCAACCGAGGCAAACGTGGTCTAAGTTCGGGCGATATGTACCGATATTCTCGAATCGCACCCTCCAAAGCACTCCTCATTAATTCCTCATTGCACTGGGTACTTACATTAGTAGCCATGTCATTACTTACCTCGTCAGCGTGACTAACTAGTTCGTGGGACTGTGGTGGAACCACAGCCTGCGACGAAGAGGTAATGACCTGGCTACTCTGCATTTCGGTTCGCAAGCGATCAAGTACAGTGTCATCCAACATACGATTACGCTGGATTACCCGCACCTGATCCGATAGTCGTTGTGCCGACACGTTGACAGCTGGCTCAAGCACCTGAAACAGAGAGAGCATCCGAACCCGGTACGCAGTCAGGTTGTTTCCCCCCTCTGTAGCCCCATAATATGAGCGCATGACATTTTCGTTAATGGAACTAGTCCATCGCATGCGCTGCACACTTCCACCGGGAGCTGGGACCCTATCAGAGGCCGGTGGGCCTCGGAGTCCTAAGCCGTCCGGTGGCCGGCGTCCTCCCCGTCGACGAGCAGGTGGTGGCGTCGTGGGCGGGGAAAAATACTCGTCGCTCGAGCTCGACGCAACTGCCACGGCCGGTGTCACAGCGCTCACGATGAGGCTGGGTTCCGGCGGCGGCGAGGCGGAGCTGAGCGGCGAGTCCGGAGGTGGAAGGCGTGCAAGTCGGCGAGCCGCTAATCGTGTTATCATTTTACATTGTAATTATCCATTTTTCACATTTTTGAGAGGTGACAATGTCAACTTGCCATTGTCTGTCAGTCATTAAAAATTTTAAAATATAATTCATTTCGGCAGGGTTTCAGAAGTTTCTATTGTTGATGTTTTTAGGTTTTGCTTATTGATTTTGTTTAGGCAATTAATTTATATTTTGTTGAGGCCAAGAACACTATTTTATATTTTTTTCTTCGGAGGAACAAATCACAACGTACGTGACACTTGGGGTTGCCTGTTACTAATAATTATTATTATTATGTTCATTATTATTTACTTGTTACAATTGTATAAAATGTATTTTATGTATGGCCCTTAAGGAGCACTTGCTCTAGGGTCAAAAATTTAATAAATAAATAAAATATTTATGATGTAATATTGTACAAGTCTGAAACTAAACAATCAAATTAATTAATGAGAAATTTTCAGGAAACACATTTACACACTTGGTGGAGTAAAATTTAGGATTCACACGTTTAAATTTAACACTACACTTAGTGCTATTTTCACACAGTCCGTGCAAAAAAATTTTACACCGAATTATTTACACTGCACCGAGTCCAAAAAATTTTTTACAGTGTAAGTATAATAAATTAAAGAAAAAATAATTCTAAAAAGTCTTTAACAACAACTAAAACTTACATGAGGGTGCGATGCACATAGCGAGTACAACAACTAGTACTTTTTCGATCATCTTGTCGAAGCTATTCAGATTGAACTGTGACCCTTGCACGTTGTTTCGGGTTTTATACGATTGTCTATAACGACACATCAACGTCAGCTTCGGAAATAACGTCAAATTCAAGGAAAATCTGCTATTAGTTTATTTTTGAATAGCTGACCGGAAAAGATAATTAATTAGTTATATTAAGCGACCAGACCACGTAGGTTGTTTTTCCAAAGAGATTCAGGAGGTATTGTTTGAGGTTATTCCAAAATAGTTGAATTACGTCAGATTTTGATGAACCAACTTGTTTGTTTCAATAAACCGATTGGATGGAAAATTCCTTTTACGGATGCTGGTATAATCTCGTCTCTATCACTACATAGTATAAAACAAAGTCGCTTTCTCTGTCCCTATGTCCCTTTGTATACGCCACGGATTTTGATGCGGTTTAATAGATAGAGTGATTCAAGAGGAAGGTGTTTATGTATAATACATACATATTATAGTAGAGAAAAGTGGGGATTTTCAAAGATTTGTAACACCCGTGCGAAGCTGGGACGGGTCGCTAGTATTACATAAAGCCAGACAATATTTAATGTAAATGTCATAAGTATTGAGTTGAAAATCACCAGCTCTATGTGTGAACTTAGTTTACTGTTTAGTATATACATGCCAAATAACTATTTATTTTATATAATTCAACAAGACATCACTCGCCAGATGGAAACTCATCTATTGAAGTGGAAAAAGAATGTAAATGATGGAATTAACTGGATTATTGTCTCCGATCTAATTGATGCGCACCAATAGAGTTAATATCTATTACAAATTGAGAGTTTGCTATCCAGCAATCTTATCGCATCTCTCCAAGGTTTTAAAGTTTATACTTAAATTGAAAACTTTAATTTTCAAAATAGTTTTTGAATTGACAATTCTAATTTCAGCGAGACACCGGTGGTTTCAAAATAATCTATCCCTAAGCAACGTTCTTTTGGTTGCTAAGGTTACTAGTATCATGGCAACTAATGACAAACTAATTTTTGTAGGGCTTTATTGTTAAAGTGATTTTTAGTTTCAGGATAACACAATTATTCCCCTTTCCTGATTTACAGGTACCTGCTACCTGTAGTTTTTCCCTAGCCCCTTATTTATTGTAATAGCAATGCTAAGTTTTCCCTTTTCTTCCCTCTTTTTCCCTCATATTTCAACCTTACTTACGACATAGAGAGTCGATGCCGTCTATGAATTGATGTACAAATATTTTGCAAAAATTATTAACTGAATATATTGAACTGGCTCTCCATATATGCAAATGAGAAAAAAGATTGAGATATGAAAAGGAGAAAGATATGAAAAAAGAAAAGGAAGAAAGAGGGAAAAAAAGGGAGCAGCATAGCATTGCTATTACAATAAATAAGGCGCAAGGGCAAAAACAGCAGGTAGCAGGTACGTATAAATAAGGAAAGGGGAACTGTGTTACCCCGAATTTAACGCGACCGAAGCCGCAGGCAAAAGCTAGTAATATTATGAAAGCGAAAGTGAGTTTGCTTATTACGTCTTCACGGCTGAATGGCCAATCCGTCCGAAATTTTATTTTTATGAATTATTTTGGTAGAGAGACAGTTGGGACTTTGGAGACAACCTAAAAAAGGTGCGAAAAGGGATGATGATGATGATGATGATGGAAGGGTGAGGATTAAGAGGGAAGAAAAGGGTAGAGAAACATATTTTTTTTTAAGTTAGCGTTAGCCCATAGTAACTATGCCACGCGAACAAAGGCGCGGGGGGATGCTAGTATGCTCATAATTGTAATGAATTTTTGGTACAGAGATAGTTGGGACCCTGTAGACTGACATAGGCCAAAACGTGAGAAAAGGGCAAGTAAGAGGGAAGAAAAGGGGAGAGGAAGATAGTTTGTTTATAGTTTGTAACTATGCTACGCGAACGAAGGCGCGGGGGGAAGCTAGTACGCTCATAATTTTTTGACGGGCCTGTTGGTCTAGTGGTTAGTGGCCCTGACTGCTGAGCCGGAGGTCGTGGGTCGATTCCCACCCAGGACAAACTTTGTGTGATGAGCATGATTGTTTGTTCTGTGTCTGGGTGTGGTTTATCTATAATATGTATGTATTTATAAATGATATAAGTATGTATATCAGTTGTCTGGTTACCATAACACAAGCTCTGCTTAGCTTGGGATCAGATAGCCGTGTGTGAGTTGTCCCAAGATATTTATTTATTATTTTATTTTATTTATTATAATTGTAGTGAACTCTATTCCAGAGAAAAAGCAAAACTAGCTTAAAAAAAACATCGTTAAAACTCGTACAAAGACTCGGCGATCCTATCTACCTTAATTGGTAACGAAACCTGCAATTCGATTTAAAATTAAACGCTCCATTCTCCAAGATTAATAAATGCAGAGAAAAAGAACAAAAACTGTGGCGGAAAAGTTTTAGTTAGGAGCTTCAAATATAACGCTTTGCAAAGCGGGACATTCGAAACTTGGTGCAAGTTTCATGAGACTATATTGTGTGGAAGGTAAGCTGTGGGTCCATTGATAAGATGAAGCGATTAATTGTTTGAACAAGAACTTTTCGTACTTTGAAATAGTTTAGATCTTAATTATGTTATCTAAGCTATTAGAATGCAAATATAGATACGAATGTGAAGTTGTTTTTCTTAATCAAAACTTTGGATACTGTCAGAAATGTTTAGTATTTTTTTTGGTTGCAATAACATTCCAAAACAATTAATAATTATGTTATGATAAAATTAGATCTAATAGTACTCGCTCGTGGAGCACACAGTGGCGGTCTGCCCAGCTTTAGTGGAACACCACCGTGCCCTCGTAGAGGCGATCGGCGGCGGTGATTTCTCGAGTCCGGCCCTGGTTCAGTCCATGGTCCGGTGCGAGAGGCAATGGGAAGCGGTTACCTCCTTCTGCGAGGCAGCCGTACTAGCGAAGGAGGTGGCCGAGCGTTTGAGGGAGAGAACTTCAAACCAACCCAGCCACCGCGGGAGACGCCCCGGACGTCGGGCACCGCGAGACGACTCCCGGCCACCGTAGATGCGGGCCTGTGGACGTCTATTGCAACAGTGTTAGGCGCGCTAGTGTTTCACGTGCGCCTCACAGAGATGTCACCAAAGCAGCGGTGCCTGCCAGGGCCTCAGCCTGCTAGGGTTGCGGGTTGTTCGAAAGAGATACCGCGGCCTCGGAACGTAAAGGCCAATAGAAGGAACATGGGTGGGTTTCAATCAGTACAAGTCAGACTTTTCCCCCCGCTCCGCCCAGAGCGGGGGAAGTTATTTGATGATTTCCCTTCCGCAAAAAAAAGAGCAGTAGAATGATGATGATGAGTCATTTACAAAAAGATACAATATTATTTGTTCTATATTAAATCATCACCTATCGCTTATTACTTGTACCACGCACCAAGGAACTAAAAGACAAAGCGGTGTTCGTAGTGCGCGCGTGAGTCGCGTCCCTGATTGTCGGGACAAAACGGGCACTGATCATTTTAGTGTCACGCGTGCAGGCTTAGGGTTGACTATGTATGACAGATTTTTTGTTTGGAGTACAAATAAAATATTATACGAGTAGTTTGAAAACCTATAAAACACGCTTTCTCGTATTCTACTCGACATACGTCCGTTTTTACGATCTATCTAGATATTTTCATAATTGTTTTTTTTTTATTTGGATTCCATTTTTGGAGCCATTAAAGCGTGAAGACGTAACAAATAAACTAACACATTTTCGCTTTTATAATATTAGTAAGGATTTTTTCTAGTTTAATTCGTTGTAAAGTTATTTTGATCGCATAATGAGTCGAAAAGGAGATATTGTCAAAAAACTGTTTTTAAACACATGTTTTCCAATATGGCGGCGCGAACGGCAAAGATACGAGGTGGCAAAGTCGAAATTCGCAAAAAGCACATCGAAAAATCTATAAGATTATCAATTTTCAAAACTCCTGGAAATCTTTCCCAGTAAGCTTATTTTAAGCACCAAATTACTGTACTGCAATTAAAAACGTCGAGGATATAGTAAACACTAATTAAGTAGCTGTCAACTGACATGAGGCTACAAGATCTCCCATCTTCTTTTTAATTATAACAAAGTATCGAGTGCTGAAAGTTGCAAATGCAAAGTTAATGAACATAGGATTGGCGAGAAGGGTGGAATATAAACGAGCTGAATGCGTCCCGGAGGCGTGCGTTGTATTACTGATTAGGTGGTAATTGTTGCTGCATTAGACCTCAGTACACAAATGTCCTATTTTTGGTATTGTTCGTCGTGTCGTTGAGCTCCTTGGGTTATGAGTTGAGCTACACGATAACTGACAAATGCTTGCACTGACTGGACAGGTCCACTCAATCTGTGTGGTGCTGTCTTAAAAAGACCATTTCAGACACTATCTGTATAGTCCTCATGTAAGTTGACCAAGATTATTTTGTCTGGACCTTATAAGAGACTATGACCTCTGAGTTTGTTTCGGCTGTTTCTTCTCAGAGTAGTCGGGTACGCAATACCGGCCTCATCTAGTTAAAAAAAAGACGTGTAAAAGTGTTTGTGAAAACCTACTTGCAAAATAAACATAATTTCATCATTTATCATAGAGTTTAGAACTATCAAACTTGTGTCGTTGATTTTGTACCTATGTTTTGTAGGGTAGCTGTTGAAGATGTAGGTGTTCTATTTTGGTATCCATTATGTACGACCAGCTATTGAAGTAATCCATTCATCGTTTCCTTGAATGGCGATTATTTATTGATATGACCAAATACACATGAAAACTTAAAAATGTACCTATTATTCATTATTTAAGCAAGTTTACACTCCACAGGCGTGACGCACATCGGAATCCAAATTAGCCTTTTCAGAAGCAATATGCGTCACGCTTAGATTAGGTCTATTATATTGTTTCTTGCCTAATTTTATATCATTGGGAAGTCCCATTGGTATAAAATAAACCCGCTAAGTCTACGCAATTAAAAGATGTGGGGAATCACCACCTTCTAGTCTTCTATAAGTTTTGTTTCCGAAATATCATGATTTTATAAAGTCATGAAATTTGTCAAGAAAAAATATCATAGACCTAATCATTGCGCTGTATAGTACAATTTATTTAACGTAAGAATCAAAATACCTCTGAATACAAGAGGAAAGCTTTATTCATTACAAATTGTTTGTATTTTAAAATGTTTTATAAGGCACCATAGCCTCCTGCCGGCGGGTTGTTCGAAAGAGATACCGCGGCCTCGCAACTTAAAGGGCAAAAGAAGAAACATGGGTGGGTTTTAGTCAGTACAAGTCTGACATGCCCCCCTGCTCCGCCCAGAGCGGGGGAAGTCATTGGATGATTTCCCACCCGAAAAAAAAAAGCACCATAGCCTGCACAACATACCGAATAATATCTGTCTTTAATGCTTTTAGAATAAGATTTGAATGTCATTTACCTGTTTTGTTTATGTTAAAAATATAAAAAATGAATAAAAAACAATTTCATAAACTACCAGTACATGGAAAATCCAAAAACCGTAAATTAATGGATGAATTAAAGAAAAAAATGTGGTTACAAAATTTATCGTAGTACAACAGTATTCGAACGGCAAATGAAGTTTGTCCTTCAAAACATTTATCTTTTCGTTAGAGCATCCTTTAGTACTTTCATTACTTAGCTACAAGTTATTACCGAACCCTAGGGTGCGCGAGTCTGGCTAGTACTTACCGGTTTTTTTTTTTTACAAGAGCGTATTTATCCTATCATATAACTAACCATAATCTATCATATTAAAATGCGAAAGTGAGTTTGATTGTTGGTAAGTTTGTTTGTTACTTCTTCACGCCTAAATGGCCGAACCGATTTTGATGAATTTTGGTACAGAGATAGTTGGGACCCTAGAAACGGACATAGGCTAAAAAAGTGAGAAAAGTGGGAGAAATAGGGAAGAAAAGGGGATAGAAAGATATTTTTTTTCGAACATCACGCGGGTTAAAGTAAGCGTTAGCCCAAAGTAACTGCCACGCGGACGAAGTCGCGGACGGAAGCTAGTTCAAAATTTAAAATGTATCAGCCCTTCAACATAACATCTTAAATTTATGCAATTTTCTTTTTATATAAAAAAAACGTTACCCCATACTAGGAATTTCTTACAAACATTTAAACTCACATACAAAAACAGCCAGACCTGGAACAACTATCTGTAGGTCATACAAATATTTGTTCTGTGCAGGGATCGTAGCAGTCGGTCGCTCAGCCACTGTGCCAAGCGCACCGGCTCAGCCATTTTGACGTGAATGATTAACAAACATCCATACATTCATTCGTACATCCATGCATCCATCCAATCTCGCAAACATTCGGATATACAATATTATAAATGTAGGAAGTAGGATAGCTGGCGCCCACGGCTTTGCCCGGGTGATATCGAAAAAAAAAGGTATTCTATGTGTTATTCCAGTCTATAATCTACCTCTGTGCCAAATTTCATCAAGATCCGTTCAACCAGTTTGACGTGAAAGAGTAACAAACATCCATACATCCAGCCTTATAAACATTCGCATTTATATCAATACTAGCTTATGCCCGCGGCTTCGCTCGCGTTTAATTCGATACCGCCTTATTGATTTGTAATAGCAACACTAAGTTTTTCCTTTTCTTCCCTCTTTCTCCCTCACATCAAACTTTTTTCAAATAAAAATTGCCTGTGTCCGTCTCCTGGTTCCCAACTATCTATGCACCAAAATTCATCACAATCGCTTTAGCCGTTAAAGCGTGAAGAGGTAACAAACAAACAAACTCACTTACGCTTTTATAATATTACTAGCTTTCGCCCGCGGCTTCGCCGGCGTTAAAATTTGAGGTAACACAGTTCCCCTTTCGCCTTATTGTTTTGTAATAGCAACGCTAAGTTTTCCCTTTTCTTCCCTCTTTCTCCCTCACATCCTACTTTTTTCAAAAAAATATTAGCCTATGTCTGTCTCCTGGTTCCCAACTATCTATGTACCAAAATTCATCACAATCGCTTTAGCCGTTAAAGCGTGAAGAGGTAACAAACAAACAAACTCACTTTCGCTTTTATAATATTAGTAAGGATAGTAAGGATAGTAAAGATATAGTAGGATATCCGTCACGTGTGCAAACAGTCCTTATCTAATACAAGACCTTGAAAGTCTCGATCCAATTTCCTACAGCATGATCCTAAAGAGGTCATGAGCGTGACTTCAATTCCCAAACTCCAAGAACCCAGCTGCTGTGTCAAAGGTCCAAAACTAATTACAACACAGAAGGAAGTGAAAAAAGGTACGTGTGTCGGACGTGTGAGGAGCATCCCTAATTGTTGCTCACGTGATTCGTTGAAGGTCGAACATGACGCGTCTGGAACAGCTTCGCTCAGAGGTTTTCCTTAATAATAATAAATATCTTGGGACAACTCACACACGGCTATCTGATCCCAAGCTAAGCAGAGCTTGTGTTATGTTAACCAGACAACTGATATACATACTTAGAACCTCCTCCATTCTTATAAGTCGGTAAAAAATACGTGGAAAGCTGGTAACAAACTGGAATTTAAAAAGCTTTAAAAATCATTGCTAGATATTGTCCAAAAGGAAAGTCACAGATTAATATTCTAATCACCGGCCATTTTTCTTCAACTGCAAATACTTAAGTTAAAGTCGAGATAACAATTAATTAAAACCGCACCGCAGATTACCAGCATAGAAATAGTTTCCCGGAACGCGAAATAAGCGAGACGAGCTAATCCGTAGTCATTTTATCTTTCGCGAATTAATGCAGCTGTTACAAAGTAGCTGGCTTGCAGACTTTCAAAATTATCTAGGATTTTATGCATTTAAAATGTGGTCCTAGTGGTTTCATAACTGGCTAGTTTATTCACTAATCTAACTAACTGTTCTGTTGGCCTTGTTTTTTGGGGATTTCGGGGTTCGGCAAAAAAGTGTTTTTGGAATATCCCAATATGAATTTCTTAGTGACAACTCGGAGTTTGGAAGTTACGCATTTTCCGGTTGTCCGCCCGACTGTTTTAAGATCTACAAATGGCAGCCGTGATTGGTTCTGGTTGCCATTTGTAAATCTTAAAACGGTCGGTAGATAGTCATTGTCTCGAAAGTCTGACAACCATTCTTACCAAGGGGTATTATATTACAGTACTAACTGAGTCGTAGAGGTCAGATAGGCTTCATGTAATATACTGGTATTCAGCTACAACTGGTTAGACTAGAAGCTGATCTAGGCTAGGCAGTTAAGGCGCGGTAACAAGTTAATCTTTAGGTATTCGCGGGAGTGAGGCTAGCTGCATACTGGGCATGGTCTGAAACAAGTACTCGACAGTATTACATCGAAAGAATAGAAATAAGGTCGAAAATATTTCGGTGTTTGATTTTATTTGAATATACTGGTATTCAGCTGCAACTGGTTAGACTAGAAGCTGATTTAGGGAAGGCTTTCTATGCTATCCGATGTGGCTAAGCTACCAGACTCCTAAGCACTTTTACTATTGACAGAAATATAGACGGTTATCGCTTTGAACTGTTATTCTTTTAATTTTCATAATTGTACATATTTTTACTGTCCGTAGTCCTTACTTATCTAATATATAAAATTCTCGTGTCACAATTTTCGTTCCCATACTCTTTCAAAACGGTTGGACCGATTTCAATGAAATTTTGTGTGCATATCGGGTAGGTCTGAGAATCGGCCAACATCTATTTTTCATACCCCTAAGTGAGCAGCGGGTGAAACCGTTGGGCACAGCTAGTAATATTATAAAAGAGAAAGAAAGTTTTTTTGTTACGTCTTCACGACTAAATATCTAAACCGATTTTGATTGGCCCTGCAGACGGACATAGGCTATTTTTTTAAATAAGAGATTGAGATATGAGGGAGAAAGAGGGAAGAAAAGGGAAAACTTAGCATTGCTATTACAATAAATAAGATGCAAGGGCAAAAACTACAGGTAGAAGGTACCTGTAAATCAAGAAATGGGAACTGTGTTACCCCGAGTTTAACGCGAGCGAAGCCGCGGGCAAAAGCTAGTTTGTAAATAAATGTCTTTTAGCGTGCAGCGATTGCAGAAGGGCCTGCTAGGCCTGTCTGTTGGGGTTTGTGGGTAGTTCGAAAAATATACTGCTGCCTTGGTATTAACCTATTATTATACGCAATAATACCACAGGTTTCAAGCCAGATCTGAACAAAACTCATACATCACCTGGAGATATAAGCTAAAGATAAACTCCTGAGAACATCACAATAAATCCTATGATGAAAGATGGGACGGCAGCGGTCCAGTCATAAATAACGTTAGCACTTGTTATTCAGCCTGATTTTATGTGACAAGCTTAATTTATTACGATTAATTACGAGTTCAAAGCGATCTCATTTAGATTTGTTTAGCTTTATATTTAGAAGTGGTGAATGAGACGCGAGATAAATAGATAGATAGTGTAGTGGCCTACACATACTCGCAGCATCATACAGCGCGCCACACAACCGACCGTCGCCACAGCGCGCCGCGCACTGAACGCGCCGGCCGGGCGCGCCGCGCGCGCATTGTCGGCGGCTCCTACACCGGCCTGCGCCTGCGCTGGCGTCCGTATCGAGGAGTGACAACATCCCTGCGCCGAAGCCCATCGTACACTGATTGCCTGAAGACGGCGCCACCTATATTTATAAGATTGCGCGCGCGCGAGCTCCTACAATATCCTCGGCCGCCATACATACGGATGCTCGCCTATTGGTTGCTTGGGTATTGGATCCTCCGCCACTCTCACGATACCCTACCGTGTATATATAGTAGTGATTTACCAAAAATAAACATACTGATTCGTATACTCCAAAACTGTTCTCATTGCTAAAATCCCTAAATTGGTGACCCCGACGTGATTAAAAAAAAAAAAACAACGCGACATCCTGTTGCACCGAAGTGATGGCGAACTCAAGTCAAGAGCCGCGAGCTGCGCTGTCGGAAGATGATATCGAGATGATCTCCGTGAAGTCCCGGATACCTCCATTCTGGCGAGATAAACCCAGATTGTGGTTCGCCCAGTTTGAAACCATGGTTTCGAACCAAAAACTCAGCGAAGAAGCGAAGTTTGGTTTGGCTGTGGCACAACTCGACAAAGTGGATGTTGAACAAATCAGTGACATCATCCTGTCGTCGGCCAGGACGGGTAGATTTGAAGCACTAAAGACCCGATTATTATCTGTGTACGAGGAGTCAGAGAATAAACAACTGCAGAAATTGCTCAACGAGGTTGAATTAGGCGACCAGCGTCCTTCCCAGCTATTGCGACGTATGCGTGACCTGGCTCGTGACAAGATGCCCGACGAAACCCTTCGGATGTTGTGGATGAGCCACCTACCCTCTTCAACGAGAGCCGTTTTGGCGGTCAGCGAGGAACTAAAATTAGACTCGCTGGCGGCGATGGCGGACAAGATGAGTGAGCAGACGAAGGAAGCCAATTCCGTGTGTTCCTGTAGTCACACTAGCACCGTATTACAACCGTCGACGTCATCACCTAACGATAGAATTTTGAACATGATCGAGGCACTTACGAAGGAGGTCGCTTCGTTGAAAATGGACAGATCGCGTAACTACCACCGTGGATTGCAACGAGGCAGATACCGTTCAAGATCTCGTTCCAGGTCAGTAAATCGTGACTCATCGATTTGCTATTTCCATTGCAAGTTCGGAAAGGAGGCGTTTCGCTGTCGAAGACCCTGTAACTTTGCGAGCAAGACGAATAATAGCCAGGAAAACTAGTTCCGACTTTGGCTACGACGGGAGCTGAAGTCAACGACATAACACAAAACCGTCTGTTTATAAAAGAATTGGGAACCGGTTTACGATTTCTCATTGACACCGGTGCGAACGTCTCAGTGTTTCCTGTCAAGAGGGTACACCGAGAAAAAAAGACGCCGACAGAATATCTCTACGCAGCAAACGGTTCACGAATACCCTCCTATGGTGATCGTACTATGACGTTGAATATCGGATTACGTCGACCATATATGTGCAATTTTGTCGTCGCTGAAGTGACCAAGCCGATATTAGGAGCCGATTTTCTACATAAACACCAACTGACGGTAGACATACACGGAAGAAAAATTATAGATAAAAAAACAGGCTTATCCGTTGTCGGCTATGTAACATCAACTTCAGAGTCCAGCATCAACACAGTAGATGACCAGCAGCCATACCACGACCTACTCGCCAAGTACCCAGATATCACACGACCACATTTAAAGCTCTGTAACAGCGAAGTCGAACACTATATACAGACTACCGGCCCGCCATTATATGCGAAATCACGACCGCTGCCACCGCACAAGTATAAAGCAGCCAAGGAAGAATTTGACACGATGATTGAGCAAGGTATTTGTCGGCCGTCGAAGAGTCCCTGGGCCAGTCCAATTCACCTCGCTCTCAAGAAAGATGGCAAATACAGAGTCTGTGGAGATTATCGTCGTCTCAATGCGGTGACCGTGCCAGACCGGTACCCCATTCCAAGACTGCACGATTTCACGTATAACCTGCTAGGGAAGAAATACTTCTCCATAATTGATATGAAAAAAGCTTACTACCAAGTGAAGACACGCGAAGAGGACATACAGAAGACTGCCGTCATCACACCCTTCGGGTTATTCGAATTCCCGAGGATGTGCTTCGGTTTGCGCAACGCTGGGCAAACATTTCAAAGACACATCGACAACGTTCTACGGGGACTCCCAGTGTTTCCCTTCGTCGACGACATATTATTGGCCAGTGAAACCGAAGAACAGCACAGAAAAGAACTAGAAGAGGTATTCAGAAGACTTAACGACCACGGGTTACAATTAAACGTGGCTAAGTGTACATTTGGCAAACAATCACTCAACTACTTGGGCTACAATATAACCCCTGAAGGAATCAAGCCAACTGACGAGAAGGTCGAAGCCATAAAAACATATCCGCGCCCAGAAACAGTGCAACAATTACGACGATTCCTGGGAATGATAAACTTTTACCGCCAGAATACCCCACACGCCGCTGAATATCACAAAGAGCTGAGCGCCTACCTCAAAGATTCAAAGAAAAATGACAAGACAAAAATTACGTGGAGCGAGACAGCGATACAGGCGTTTGAAAGATGCAAAGATGACATCACCAACGCCGTACTGTTATCATACCCATCGTCAACACTACCTTTTGTGCTAATGACCGACGCCTCCGACACATGCGCAGGGGCGGTACTTCAACAAAAAATTCAAGGGAAATGGAGACCACTCGGATTTTTTTCGAAGAAATTCAACGACGCACAAAGTAAATACAGCACATATGACAGAGAGCTTACGTCCATATACATGGCAGTACGACACTTTCGCCGAACGATAGAAGGCCGTGACGTCACCATATTGACGGATCACAAACCTCTCACCACCGCACTGCGAGCGAACTACAAAGATGAAACTCCAAGGCGCACAAGATATTTAGAATATATCAGCCAGTTCATCACCAAAATCAAGCACGTATCGGGCAAAGATAACTGTGTCGCCGACGCTTTATCACGTGTGGACACAATCACATGTCCATCACCGATAAATTACGACGAGTTAGCAAAGTCTCAAAAACAAGATGAAGAGCTCAAACAACTCATGAAAAGCGACCGTTACGTATTCAAGCGAGTAGCATTGCCTGGCTCAACTACCCAAGTCATATGTGAGATGTCAACAAAATGCCCACGCCCGTTCTTACCGCCACCATACAGGAAGGAAGCTTACCAAGCGATACACGACCTTAATCACCCCGGCGTAAGGGCGACGCGAAGATTAATAACTTCACGCTACTTTTGGATAAGCATGAAGAGAGATGTCACAGAGTGGGCAAGAGCATGCGACCAATGCCAACGAGTGAAAGTTCATCGTCACACCAAGGCACCATTATCCAGTTACAAGCCAGTTGATCGCTTAAGTCATCTAAATATTGACATAGTCGGTCCATTACCAATTTCAAATCGTTATATACTTACGATGATCGACCGAGCAACGAAGTGGCCAGAAGCTCAGCCAATCGAAGACATAACAGCAGAAAAAGTTGCAAACACCTTATATGAAACATGGATTGCAAGATTCGGTTGCCCGGCAACCATAACAACAGACCGAGGCAGACAGTTCGAATCGGAGCTATTTAATAAGTTGATGCATCGCATGGGAATCCAGCACGTTCGAACTACAGCGTACCACCCTCAATCAAATGGTTTGGTAGAACGCTGGCACCGCACTCTCAAAGCATCACTCACCGCAAGATTAAATACGACGAACTGGGCGTACGAGTTACCCACAGTACTTCTGGGTCTACGCGCCGCATACAAGACAGACATCGGCGCCAGTACTGCAGAATTATTATTTGGAAGAACACTACGCCTGCCCGGAGAATTCTACGGTGAAGCAATAGCAACATGCAACACGTCATCGCACTTCATGAATCATCTCAGCGAAGCATTAAAAAAGGCACAGGTGCAGCGAGAAGCTAACAAAAGCACAGCTGTTTTCATACATAACGATCTATATAAATCGTCACATGTTTACGTACGAAATGACGCCGTGCGCAAACCGCTAACTCCAACGTACAACGGTCCATATCGCGTTATCGACCGCACAGCCAAGTACTTCACCGTACAGTTGGAGCAAAGGATATCAAACATATCGATCGATCGGCTGAAGCCCGCATTCCAGTACAGCGAGAAGCAAGCAGAGGAAGCACCTGTCACCTACAGCTACGTCACTAAATCCGGCAGGACATCGAAACCTCCCGTACGCTTCGCTGAGGGGGGAATAATGTAGTGGCCTACACATACTCGCAGCATCATACAGCGCGCCACACAACCGACCGTCGCCACAGCGCGCCGCGCACTGAACGCGCCGGCCGGGCGCGCCGCGCGCGCATTGTCGGCGGCTCCTACACCGGCCTGCGCCTGCGCTGGCGTCCGTATCGAGGAGTGACAACATCCCTGCGCCGAAGCCCATCGTACACTGATTGCCTGAAGACGGCGCCACCTATATTTATAAGATTGCGCGCGCGCGAGCTCCTACAATATCCTCGGCCGCCATACATACGGATGCTCGCCTATTGGTTGCTTGGGTATTGGATCCTCCGCCACTCTCACGATACCCTACCGTGTATATATAGTAGTGATTTACCAAAAATAAACATACTGATTCGTATACTCCAAAACTGTTCTCATTGCTAAAATCCCTAAAATAGATAGAATATTCTTTATTATGTACACCATACAAGTAACAAGAATAACACTAGACAAACTTATAAATAAGGTGACACAATGGGCGGTCTTATCGCTAAAAGCGATCTTTCAAGACAACCTTTGGATGGATTTAAGAAGAGGAGAAACAGTACTGTAGGTTGTCTGTGGCGTAACATTTTTCAAAATTAATTTGCAAACAATTTTTTTTTAATTACAAAAACAAATACTTATATACATATATATATCATATGATCTACAAATACATATATATTCATCATATACAACATATGAAATAGTAATCATGCAGAGCAAAGAAATATTTCATGTTGTTGTTTAAGGAGAGAGGGTGAACAGAGCTGCTGAAGACCTACATAAAGGGTGTGTAAAAATCGGTGGTCAGAGTGATGTGAACCTCAAATCAACCCAGCCACTGCGGGAGACGCTCCGGATGCACTGTAGATGCGTGTCTATGAATGGTGAGCAATGGGTAGCTCACCGTCCGTCAGCCAGTGACAAAAGGCCGTGTCCACGACGCGTTAGTGTTATACGAGCGCCTATCGCGGTATGTTCCGATATATAGAGCAAAAGAAGGAACATGGTTTGGTTTTAGTTGCTAAAAGTCTGATACTTTCACCCGCTCCACCCAGAGTTGGGGAAGTTATTTGATGATTTCCCGTCCGCTGCCAAAAAAGGATGATGATTGTCGCCCTTGCGGTCACCAACGAAGCAGTCAGTAATCATTTAAGTACACCTCTGAGCTGGGAAAGACGCCCCGGTCGTCGGGCGCCGCGAGACGAATCCTGGCCACCGTAGATGCGGGCCTGTGTACGGTGAGCAATGGGTAGCTCACCGTCCGTTAGTGTCGACGGCGCGTAAGTTTTTCACGCGCGCCTCAAAGAGATGTCAGCAAAGCAGAGGGGCCTGCCAGGGCCTCAGCCTGCCGGGATTGCGGGTTGTTCGAAAGAGATACCGCGGCCCCGGAACGTAAAGGGCAGTAGAAGGAATATGGGTGGGTTTTAGTCAGTACAAGTCTGATACTCTCCCTCGCTCCGCCCAGAGCGGGGGAAGTTGTTTGATGATTTCCCACCCCAAAAAAGTACACCTCTGAAAACCCCTTAAGAGATTACACGCATAAACTTGTGGTATCTATGTGTGATATGCTACTGTAACTGAAATTGATAATCACAATTAGTTTTACAAAATAAATTAGCTTTGGGCATATAACAAGGTAAAAAGAACAAAAACTACAAGCTAAATTAGACTGTATTTCATTACTAACAAAAAGAGAAATCGAGAGGTTTAATAATAACCGCTTGACCTAAAAGCCGAGTTGTATTGAATCTCTGGTTTAATAATAAAAAATGAACAATACTTTTACAGAAACCTGAACTAGGTAAAGATTTATCGGTACTCGTTCATTTCGACTTCAGATTTAATGAAACGCTTTTTGTAATAAACAAAAAGAAAATTGATTCTACTGAAGAAATGAGCTAGTATTTCCAGGAAAACTTATATATTATTTACATGTTTAGGCCTTTTTCTTTTGGGGTGGGAAATCATCAAATTACTTCCCCGCTCTGGGCGGTGCGGGGGGGAGTGTCAGACTTGTACTGACTAAAAACCACCCATGTTCTTTCTATTGCCCTTTACGTTCCGGGGCCGCGGTATCTCTTTCGAACAACCCGCGACCCCGGCAGGCAGAGCCCTGGCTTTTTATCTTATTTTACGTTTTTAACCGACGAAAAATGGCGGGAGGTTCTCAAGTCGACATGTATAGGTATATATATTTTGTATAATAAGCGATGACTTATTCTCGCGCCTATACTGTCTTCTGTATGCTCCTTAAATGTTATTGCTCCTTTCTTTTACACGTTGTATATGTATATATATTTTTTTAATTAATTTAATTAATTTTTAATATCATTTTTTTCTGTTATTGCACCTGACTGGTTGAAAATGGCCAAGGCATTAAGTCCGCCTTTATACAATTATTTAAAGTTTCAATAAATAAATAAACATCAATAGACAAATTGATATTTTTATTAAAAACTTTTTAGAAAAAATAAAACAAAAGTTATTGGCCAGCTGGTTGCCGACAACACCTCTCTCCCCCCACGCACCCCGCACCTACCTCAGGCACAGTCTCAATTAAGCGGTCAGTTATATAGCTTATCAAACTATACCAGTAGCATAATAATGTTTTAGCCTGGAGCCAAATTACTCTCTGTATTATAATGACCAGGCCATAATATTCTGCTTATAATTACAGTATGTCAGATAAACAGTATAGCCGCAGAATAGATATTTGCAGAAGGTCAATGAAAAAAAAATGCCGACTTCAAAAAAACTCTTAAAAAATGGAAAATAAAAAGTAAGTATGAAAAAGTCAATGAAACTAGAAGAAGTCACAGATTTTTTTGCGAAAAAATTATCACCCCCATTGGTTGTGCAATCTCACACAAATTCATTGTACACTGTTATAAGAAGATATTTCATTGACGTAAAACATTTAAAAAAAAAACCGACTTCCACAAAGTAAAATAAAAAGTGGAAACTAAATTTACTTCCGGAAGTCGGTGACTTATATATGTCGGTAAAGAATCTGACAAATTGAGAACCTCCTCCTTTTTTGAAGTTGGTTAAAAAAAGACATGTAGGTATTATAGAACACACATAAACTACTAAGTAAATTTTGCCTTCTGGATTTTTCTGTGATGTCTAATTAACAGTCCAGAAGGACTTTATAAACTGGGACTAGGTTTTAATAGCAAATTGTGGATTTCGTTCTAATATTAAAAAGTTTACAACACAAGACTAATTGGAATGAAAGTCCTTGCCGCGCGTTGCGAAAGGGGGCTAGACGGAAAAAATTAAGACCAAAAGTTGTAACGACACTTGGTGTGCGCGTGTTTCTCTGTCTGTCTCGCTCTATCTCTCTCTCTCTCATAGAAGCAAGCCACTTATTTTCGTTTCGTCTTTCTATTTCGCATTGAACAGTGTGGTGTCGCGACGATTATTTTTGTAGAGTGTATACAGATTTTTAGTACATAATAAATAATAACTTCGATCCTTCCGGGTGTCCCTTGACACCTCTTAATTTTTTTTTAATATTTGGGACTGGAAACCATTAAATATCTTCCCCTGGGTGGGAGTGTCAGACTCCTACTGTCTAAAACCGATCTTTGTTCCTTCTTTTGCCCTTTGTGTTCCGGGACCGCGGTATCTCTTACGAACAACCAACAAACCCCGGCAGGCAGTGGCCCTGGAGCCCGCCTACCTCTGTTTTGCTTTTTTTTCTAATTGCAAATTTTGAATAACACTGAATTTGACGGCACGCCTGGCGCAGAGGCTGAGCAATCGACTAATGCGCTGCGTCTCGCGGGATCGATTCCCGCACGGAACAAATATTTGTATGACCTGCAGATATTTGTTTCGGGTCTAGCTGTTTGTGTATTTGAGTTTAATTTTTAAAACAGGAGAATTTCCTAGTGCTGGGCAACGTTTTTTTAAATAAAAAAAAATTAAAAACACGGGTTTACCCTGAGTTATATGTATTTGTTCTGTTTGTTCACCCATGCTTACTCTCCACGGGAATACAGGCGCGATGTTACGTAATCAAAATATTTTGGTAATAACGCTTGCGAGAATCAGAATAATATCCATACGATAATAGGGTTAATACAAGCGTACATATACTGAGTAATCAGCCTGGCTTTAATAGCGCGACGGGGTTAAAATTTCATATTTTGCACTAGTATTTTGAATTCGTAGAACTTTTGTTTGTGCAATATGCATTAAGTGGTATTGGTTTATTTTTTGTGTTTGAAAATAGAACGTGTATTAAATTTAAAATGGCCTCACTACTAATAATTCAGGTAACTCAAAAACATGAGCTTCAGAATAAAAATCGTAATTAACAAATCCAATAAGCACAGCAGAATATTAATATTAGAAGCTTAAACGATAATAATATCTTAATAATAATATCTTGGGACAACTCACACACGGCTATCTGATCAAAAGCTAAGCAGAGCTTGTGTTATGGTAACCAGACAACTGATATACATACTTATACATATAATTTATAAAACATACATATTATAGATAAATCACACCCAGACACAGAACAAACAATCATGCTCATCACACAAAGTTTGTCCTGGGTGGGGATCGAACCCACGACCTCCGGCTCAGTAGTCAGGGCCAGTAACCACTAGACCAACAGGCCCGTCATAGATAGTTTGTGGTTAAGTTAAAATAGTAACAAAATACAATAATCCTGTACTACTTTGTAGTCCTACTAATATTATAAATGCGAATGTTTGTGAGGATAAATGTTTGTTTCACGCCAAAACGGCTGAACGAATCTTGATGAAATTTGGCACAGATGTAGATTATAGTCTGGAATAACACACAGGATACGACTTCTTTTTCGGTATCACCCGGGCGAAACCAGCTGATAAAATCAACGCAAAACTGAAATTTCAATGTTAATCAATGCAATGTCAGATTTTTAGGGAAATGTAATTAATGCGATTAATTTTTAATTAATTATTTATTTTCATATCTACAATTCTACAGTAATAATTACTGCGCATTATTAAGGTAGAAAACGGCCAAATCCTTTAATACTTGTTACGACTTACAAAATTACCCCTAAAACATACAGATAACAAAAACTACTAACTTAGTATATGTAAGTTAAAAATTTTAGTCCAAGCTTCTCGTTGCATAGGAAGACCGCTTAGTTCAAGCAGATGATATAAACACAAAAAGTGACAGTTAAGGCCAACCGCCCTAATTGTCACTTTTTGTGTTTAATAAATTATAAATTAATATTGGAACGCAACCATATGTCAACTTCACCTGTCATAATGACAGCTGACATTAATTTTTGTTGTTTAGTGAGATATTAATCTCTTTGCTGTGTTCTATACAACAATAATAATTACTGATATAATCTATAGCGTTTGATTGTCTACCATAGTACCTACGTGATATCGGCAAAATTGTGGTGTCTCTTTCCACAAACGCCATTAAATAAATAAGTGAAGTGAGCTATTAGTTGTGTCATGAAGTCTTAAAGTGCATCAGCAAAAAAAAAAGTGAATAGTTGCTAAAAAAAAAAATTACTAGTTCGCACGTGATATTTGTAAGTATGATATATTTTTTCAAAAATAAATCATTTTTGTATTATACGGAACCTTTCGTTCACGAGTCCGACTCGCACTCATTTAATTTCTTTATTAAAAGTTGACTTCAGAAGTGAGATAATGAAAGAAACAATGTATTGACACAACTTGTTTGTCGGAAAAAGTTAGGTAATTAAATTGGCAATATAATTTAATAAATTTTTGATTGTACCTAGGTATATTCCCGCATATACTTTTAGGGTTCTGTATCTCAAAAGGCAAAAACGGAACCCTATAGGATCACTTTGTTGTCCGTCTCATCATCTGACTAGCCTTTTCCCAACTAATGTTGGGGTCGGCTTCCAGTCTAACCGGATGCAGCTGAATATCTGTATTTTACATGGAGCGACTGCCTATCTGACCTCCATAACCCAGTTAGAACTGGATAATACGATACCCCTTGGTAAGACTAGCTGTCAGGTTTTCGGGACACTATCTGTAACGACTATCAAAGATCTACAAATGACAGCTGAGACCAACAGCTTAACGTGCTTATCGAGGCACGGAGGAAACTCGGCATGTAATCGGTGGATTGGATGTGGACCCATCCACGGACCAACCTAGACAAGCGCGGCTTTAGCCGTGCTTGTCTAGGTTGGTTAACCTAAAGATTGACCTGAGCGGTTGCTATTATGTAGCCACGAGCTCATTAACTTTATTGACCGTCTGTCTGTCTGTAAATACCCTTAATCTTAGAAACGCGATGAGGTTTCGAGTTAAAATTAAAATTACAAGGTTCTCAAGTCTCAACTCTCTAAGTCTTTGCAGGCAAAAGATATGCCGTTTATGTCGTATGTTTTTACGAGACCCTTGGTCCGCGAGTCCGACTTGCACTTGACCGTTTTTGTTTTAATATGAATTCGAAATTAAACAAGGTTGATAAAATTTAAATGAACTGGATTTTGTACTGTATCTTGGGTGCGTTTACAAACATTAAAACTCACATAAACCAACAGCCAGACCCGAAACTAAAACCTGTAAGTCAAATATGTGTTCCGTGCAGGGATCGAACCAGCAACACGCAGCGCAGCAGTCGATCGCTCACTCATTGCGCCAATCGTGCCATCAAAAAGTATTTCCTAACGAACAATTGCTCCAATTGATTTCTATCGTTTGATATTAACTTTGGTTATATCTATACTATACTATATGTATATCTATACTAATATTATAAAGCTGAAGAGTTTGTTTGCTGGTTTGAACGCGCTAATCTCAGGGACTACTTGGTTGGAATTGTAAAATTCTTTTAGTGTTGGATAGTCCATTTCTTGAGGAAGGCTATAGGCTATATAACATCACGCTACGACCAACAGGTGGTGAGCAGCGCGGGTGAAACCGTGGGGAACAGCTAGTATTTGTATAAGCGCCTTAACCCATATATACCCACACACTCATAAACTCCTACCCACATCGCCTTCAGAAATAGGTACATTATACAAACAAAACATACACATAATTATGGCCCTTTGAACCAACATCAAAGCTGCATTATAAAGATTTCCCGGAAACCAATCGATTGAAGGAAAATATTGGCAGTCGTGCTTGTTAATACCTAGTATTATGTGAAACCTGTAGGCCTACTATGACGTCTTAAAGCAGAACTTATTCCGCTGAGGGAAAGAGACATAGCTATACAGGGTGTCTAGCACCATCTCTTTCCCTCAGTGGAATAAGTTCTGCTTTAAGACGTCATAGTAGGGTAGCTGTTCGTATTCCGAACTTTCATCGTCATTAATCAATCATTTATGTAATTACAAACACGAGTAGGTTTCATTTTGCGTTGAATCCGCGCAGCTGCAGTGGTGCGTCTTTTTCCATATATTCTAAACTAGCTTCCGCCTACGACTTCGTCCGCGTGACATAGTTACTTTGGGCTAACGCTAACTTTAAATCACGTGATGATCGAAAAAAAATTCTTTCTCTCCCCTTTTCTTGCCTCTTACTCCCCCTTTTTTAGCCTATGTGCGTCTGTAGGGTCCCTACTTTCTCTGTACATGATATCTCTGTGCAGTTGTAAAAAAGGTGCACGGTTCGGGTTGGTCTATTCCTATGGAGAAGAAACTCCATGGTTACTTTTTTAAAATCATTTGGTTTTACAATATTGTTGTTACAGCGATAGTATTTTTAAGTATAAGAGGACAATGTAGACCCCATAATAAACGTTAAATAAGCTAAGAAGTTAACAAAAGTTAACAAGAGTCTAAGAATCTACAAGGTCAACAAGTCCACTCATTACAACAAATTGGTAAAAAAGAATCTAAACAATATATTACACCAATGTTGGGTGCGGATTCCAGTCTACCCAGACACCTGGACACTTATGTTAAACCTTTTAAATAACTATGAACAAACGAGGCTGAAGTCTGCGGCAAAAGTGATAGCCTATTATAAATAATAAAAGATACAATTCGTGGTAAAGCCAATCATTGCTTCAATAATGATATGAAGTCAATAACTAATGTATTTAAAGTCTAGGTAGTGAAGGCATTTCTAGAAATGATTCAAGGCTATTTATATGAAGGCTGTTGGAAAAAGAAATTGTTGGCTATATTAAGTTACGAAGAATATCTCTAATTATCATGCGCAAGCGGTGCGCGTCCGTAGTGCGCAGGGTGTGGGTAAGCTTCTATGTCGTCCTGGCGATGGTCGCTAACAGACTCGATTGACCTTACTTGAGAAATTGTTGTGACCGGCACATTTCATTATGTTAGTATTGAATCTAATAATAATTTAGTCTTTTTTTATTTTTTATTTATTTGACAACTCTTTAACATTTATTTAAAATTGTCCTATCATTTATTTAACATAAATTGATATGTATTTGTTTTGAAATACTTATTTTCAATTTAGATTTTGCAATAGTTATTATAGACTAGCTTCCGCCCGCGACTTCGTCCGCGACTTCGTCCGCGTGGCATAGCTACTTTGGGCTAAAGCTAACTTTAAACCGTGTGATGGTCGAAAAAAACATTTTTCTATCCCCTTTTCTTCCCTCTTTTGGCCTTTTCGTCCCTTTTCTCACTTTTTTAGCCTGTATCCGTCTCCAGGGTGCCAACTATCTCTGTACCAAAATTCATCAAAATACGTACAAAGACGTTACAAACAAACTCTCTTTCGCTTTTATAATATTTGTAAGGATAAGCTTTGTTTAAATCTCTTTGCAAATAAACAATCAGACTTACTTTTACAATTATAATATTAGTTGGTAAGGATACAAAAAATAGGCAGAAACGTGTCGCCATGCGCTACTACTTAGCCAACACCGTAAAATGATGCCTATTAACTTATATATTAGGTCGAATCTGGAACATTGACCTTTGTTGGTGATAGGTCGATGGTCGATGTATATAGAAAAACTTACGATGTATCGATTTTGGGGTTAAGTATGTATTTAAAAGCTCAAGAACGAGTGCGTTGTACTAACTTGCAGTAAATACGTCGATCATCATCTGCCTAGCCTTTTCCCAACTATGTAGGGGTCTGCTTCCAGTCTAACCGGATGCAGCTGAATATCCGTATTTTACATGGAGCGACTGCCTATCTAACCTCCACAACCCAGTTAGTACTGGGTAATGCGATACCCCTTGGTAAGACTGGTTGTCAGACTTTCGGAACACTGACTACCTGTTACGACTGTCAAAGATCTACAAATGACAGCCGGGACCAAAGGCTTAACGTGCTTTCCGAGGCACGGAGGAAACTCGGTATGTAACGGGTGGTCACCCATCCACAGACCAACCTAGGCAAGTGCGGCTTAATCTAAAGATCGACCCGCGTGGCTGCTATTATTTGGCCACGAGCTCCTCAGTGAATACGTCGATGTTATTATTAAAAAAAAAAACAATTATCGGGTTCTTCGATAGAGATACCGCGGCTCTAGAACTACACAAAACGGCAAAAGAAAGAATATGGGTGGGTTTTAGTCAATAAAAGTCTGATAATCCCCTGCTCCACCCAGAACGGAGGAAGTTATTTGATGATTTCCAATCCTCAAAAAAACCAACTGCGCTGTCCACTCAACGAAATTCATCGATTATTGATTGAAAATACAATTAACCTTATTGGGAACTATATTTTCGAGCCGTTTGGGGTTGAAACTCTGGGACCGTGGGGTCCTTGTGCTCACAGCCTTTTTAAGGAAATTACAAAACGTTTGGTTGACACTTCCCGTGACCCAAGGGCTGGCTTTTACTTTGGCCAGAGGCTTAGCTTAGCGTTGCCATACAACGTGGCAACGCAGCCAGTCTCTTGGGGACACTGCCAACTGACAACGTTGAGGACGAATTTTTTGACGCTGTTTTTTAATTTTTTTATAAGTTTAGTTTAATAATTTTAGTTTAATTTTGTAATACTGATATTAATAAAATTAAAACTGCAAAATGACCTACATTTTGGCGATTATCCTATTATCTTCAACAAGCACTCTCTCATCCATAGATATGAAATAAATGTTAACTTTATGAAAATTTCACATGTGAAGCGGGTTTTTATAATTGACTTATCTCACTACGTTAACGAATATATTTAATTTTAAATACTCGTGTTAGGCCTCAGGCTTCCCAGAAAACTCATTAACAGTTTCCCATACTTGAACATCAAACCTAGGTCTTCAGAATCTAACATGTTATCTCTGAAGTCGGAACATAATATCGCAGTTCATTGGCTTCCAAGTTCCCGCCAACTTACAAGAGTTTCTTAAAGTTAATATTAGACGTTTCACATGAATAAACATTGAGCTTCTTCAGTTATGAGTCGAGCTACACGATAACTGACAAAATCAAATCTGTATCTATGGTTTTTTTTTTTAAAAGACCATCTGAGACACTAATCTGCATAAGTTCCTCATGTAAGTTGACCAAAATTTTTGTTGGAGTCTTGAAAAAGACACCTGAGTTTAATCTGGTTGTTTCTTCTAAGAGTAGTCAGGTACAAAACACGGTATCTTCTAGTCTCATTTCCCATCCTACTTTATTATGAATGCGGATGTTTGTGAGAGCCGTTTTAGTAACAAACATCCATATGTTTGTTACTAAAAAGGCTGATCGGATTTTGATGAAATTTGGCACATAGTTAGATTATAGTCTGGAATATGATACTCGTAGGATAATTTTTTCTATCATCACGCGGGCTAAGACGCGGGTGCCAACTAGTTTTAAATAAAAACGACGCGTAAAAGTGTTTCTAAAAACCTACTAGCAATATAAACATAATTAATTGTCACTTTTATTTAATTCCAGGTTCCCGATTACAGTACTTTTGACACCGGCAAAATTTCTTCGACTTTCGACAAAAACTCATCGCCTCCTTTCATTTTTCGATCATTCGGTCGGCGATTGAAGATGCTCAAAGTATCAAAAACCATTTTTTTTCGTTCAGTTTATTATAATGATTTCTTTTTTAACTTGGCCCTATGTTTAGAATACGAGATATGTCCTTTTTTTTGGATGGAAGGTCCTCAAATAACTTCCCCCGCTTTGGGCGAAGCGAGAGGGTATGTGACTTCAACTGACTAAAACCCACTCATGTCTTTCTTTTGCTCTTTATGTTCTGAGGCCGCGGTATCTCTTTCGAACTGCCCACAGCCCGGGCAGAGTGCTAGGGTCAGGCCTCATGGAACTTTTTAGTTACGCAAATAAATGCAGTTTAAAATCTGTGTCGAGATTTTGATGTTATAACTTCACTTTTAATACCTCCCTGATCCATTTATCAGCGTCCCGAAATATTCTTTAACACAATGTTTCAAATGCGATTTTTAAACGACTTCAAAAAACGGAGGTGGGTTTCAATTTGACGGCATCTTTTTTAAGCTATTGCATAGCTTCTATCGCGGGCCTTGAGCGCGGGGACCGAATCCAGAAATTCCGTAACGAAAAAAAACCTGACGCTTCCCACTCCGACGGACACGGAGGTGTGGCTTGAAGGCTGTGCATCGGCTAACGTCGTTTACACAATACGATCAGTTATTTCAAGCCCGATTCTAATGTTCTAATAGCGTGTTTGGTAGAGGATAGTCAATCGACAGTATTACTTTTTTATCTTATTTATTGTCTAAGTTGATAAAAAAAATGTTTCTTTTTGCGACTTCTTTTAGTAGTTCTTACTACGTACGTACTTCTTTTGGTAGTACTTTTTAAATATTTTATTTCGATTGTTTTTATTTATTGCATAAGTTGATAAAAATGCTATGCAATAGCTTTACCGCGGCACTCCCCGAGAGCCAGACGTATTTTTTTATGTAGGTTCACCAATTGTTACTCAAAGATGGCTGAATCGATTT
This sequence comes from Ochropleura leucogaster, assembly GCA_958449745.1. NCBI lineage: Eukaryota > Metazoa > Arthropoda > Insecta > Lepidoptera > Noctuidae > Ochropleura > Ochropleura leucogaster. Next base: position 13,396,429 of record OY288221.1, on the reverse strand, counting down.
GCAAAATTCTTTTTTTGCTTGATAGGATATATTTTTCAGGTGATCCTATATCAATTTTATTTATATTGTTTCAGAAGTCTATGAGTTATCGTCTATAATACATATTTTTTTCTCTTTTAATAGTAACAATGGAAAATGAATACTCGATAAATAAATAATTTTGTTGTATGTATGTATATAAGTATTTATAGTTATTCGTATATGTATTTATATATATATATTTAATAATTATTATCTAATATCTTTTACTTCTGCTATCGCACCTACTGTGTTTTATCTCCCTAAGGTAGACTGGTAGAAAATGCCTAAGGCATTAAGTCCGCCTTTGTACAGTTTATACTTGTGCGTAAAGTTTTAATAAATAAATAAATATACCATATACCATAACAAAAATAATTATATATAAAAAAAATATAGCTCAGTTCCAAAAAAGAAATCTTAAAAGTGAAAAATAACTTGCGGAAGTAGATGAAAGTTTTATTTCCACGTTTTAGTTTTTTTTTCGAAGTCTTTTTTATCACCTTAAAAAACTCGTTCTCAGTCATATTTTCAGCGTAGAATTACTTTGTTTGATGTAGGTACCTAATGCATGTCTGACTTCGTTCGGGTTCGTTTACAACGTACCTAGCTTCAATGCCTCTTGAAAATTTCCCTGTTTACGTATTTTCCCCACAGCCGAAAACGTCTGAACAAAAGCAATATTTCAGACAAAGTGGGCAAACACTAGTTAAAAAGTTGCCAACACTTGGCCAATTTAACTTGCCTAACTGGCTCACTTTACCCGGCTGTTTCGAGTGGCTACCAAGGAGTTTGTCACACCGTTCCGTAACACGTGTCGGTGAATAAGTTCGTGAGTTATTTGCTGTTGCGGTGTGACTGGGGTTTTAAGTAGGATGTTAGGGGGTTGAATGATTGTTGAATTATTATGTTCGACTTAATTATGACGGTTTGGAGTTCTGGTTTAAGAGTGATTATGGAGTTTCTTAAGTCCGTTTTTTATCCTGGTGTTTTTAAGAAAAAAATAGAGAACTGCTCAATGTCTGTAGGAATAGGATTGTTTCTAGGGCCAAACTAATTCACACTACAATTCATAGTACCTACATTCTATTTAATCCAGCTTTCAGATTATTCAAAAATAAGGGACACTTATTTTTTTATTTGTAAATTAGACCAAAAAATACAAAGATTGAAGCCCATTAAAGTTACGTGTGACGTCACTTGTTGCCAAAAAATGCAGCAACGCGTAATACGTGTCCCTTATTTTTGAATATACTAAAAGACGGACTAATATTTTATGTTTGGAAACTAGCCTATTCTTGATGCAAACTTTTTTAAACATTTTTTTCTAGCCTAACGGTGTCTAGCATTGCTGGGCAAAGGTCACTTTTAAGTCTTTCGCTGCCCAGAACTCAGCGTAGGAGTCCAAAATATATGGTATTATTTGGACTGGGCAGTGAAAGTGTTAACCCAGTATTGGCTTTTTTCAGCAAACCTTGGATTGTGACGTATTCAAAAGAGGATTAATCTATGTGCAAAACTTAATGTACATTTAAATACTTAATTATAAACTATATTGTTATTAGCACACAATACATATAAGTTGAAAACTTTTGAATAATAATAAAAAAAAACAATTGGAAAAAAATATTGACTGGTGATTTGAATGACATTTTTATTTTATATTATAGTTTTACATATATATATGTTACTAGTTGTGCTCAGCGGTTTCACCCGCTGCTCACTTAGGGGTATGAAAAATAGATGTTGGCCGATTCTCAGACCCACCCGATTTATACACAAAATTTCGTTTAAATCGGTCCAGCCGTTTCGGAGGAGTATGGAAACGAAAATTGTGACAAGAGAATTTTATATATTAGATTTTGTGTGTTGTTTTTTCCAAATATTAAGTTAGTTCGTAGCTTAATTTATAAACTGCCTGTAGATCTTTCAAAGTCATTAAGTATTTTTTTTGGTTTATTTTATTGAATAGAATCATAAGGAAACTTGCCCTGAGGCCTAACGCAGAACAGTCGTGATTGTCAAAGCTAGTTTCTTCCCTACAAGGCAATTTCGTCCGGTAATGTACCAAATAAAAGTCTACACAGCATAAAATTGCATGATACCATCTAACATTGTTTCAAAATATAAAAATCTCGAGGTACACTCCGTCGTAAAAGTCTTTTGCTGAAGTTTGTTCTGTTGATTGACATTTTTACGCGACCGTCCGACTTCAGTACATAAGATCATAAAAATGTTATAAAATATTATTTTATAATAATACTGCTATGACCTGCTTTGTTGTTTGAGCTAGAAATTGGTTCGTAATATAAACTGCGCAGTTGGTTTCGCGATCACAAGCGCGACTGCTGATCACGAAGTCCTGGGTCGATTCTCGGGCTGGGCTAAAATTGATATTGGGTTTGTTACCCTTGCACGTCAAAACGGCCAAACGGATCTCGTTGAAATTTGGCACAGAGGTAGATTATAGTTTGGAATAACACATAAGCTACTTTTTTTCGATATCACGCGGGTGAAGCCGCGGTCGCCAGCTAGTTATATCTAGTAGGGAGAAAAAGAGTAAAGAAAAGTGTAGAGAAAGATATTTTTTTTCTGATCATCAAGCGGGTTAAAGTTAGCGTTAAGAAAGAAAGAAATAAAACAAGTTTATTTGCCACAAGCCATAAATGCACACACTAATAAAAAATAATGAAACTTAACTCTAAACACAAATAAAATAAAAATAATGTGTGTCTCACGGCTGCGCCAAACAGGCCCAGCTACCCTACCATGACATCTTAAAGCAGAACTTATTCCACTGAGGGAAAGAGACAGAGCTATACAGGGTGTCTAGCACCATCTCTTTCCCTCAGTGGAATAAGTTCTGCTTTAAGACGTCATAGTAGGCCTACTGTTCAGCAAACTGCCGAGCAGCTAGTGCCCGACGCTGGTTTTCAATTGGACCTGATATGGTGATGTGGCGGACATAAAACATTTTTAAGTATATACTAGTATGTACTTAAATGTGAGTGTGTAATGTGATAAAAAAAGAAGATAAACCACATAATCCTTACTTAATATTATAAAAGCGAAAGTGAGTTTGTTTGTTACCTCTTCACGCTTTAATGGCTAAACCGATTTCGATGAATTTTGGTACAGAGATAGTTGGGAACCAGGAGACGGACATAGGCATTTTTATTTAAAAAAGTGGGATGTGAGGGAGAAAGAGGGAAGAAAAAGGAAAACTTAGCGTTGCTATTACAAATCAATGAGGCGCAAAGGGAACTGTGTTACCCCGAATTTAACGCGAGCGAAGCCGCGGGCAAAGCTAGTTGTTTATAATGGAAAATTCTGCTAACTAATATGAAAAATTAGACCAAAGTAACTATGCCACGCGGACGAAGTCGGGGGCGGACGCTAGTACGTAATACATTGTAACAATAATTGATCTGGGCATTTGACTAATCTCGACCCGTTCGTGTCATGAGGTGTTTTAAAAGAATTATGAATTACTTAAACCCTTTTTGGATCAGGAATTATAAGCTTATGATGACATGTACTTTGGGAAGGGTAAGCTCTTCTTAATTATGTATTTATTGTATGTTATTAACAAAAGAAAATGTGATCATCCGACGTGTCTATGAATGACAATGAATTTAGCTGTGTCCAGCGGTTTCACCCGCTGCTCACTTAGGGGTATGAAAAATAGATGTTGGCCGATTCTCAGACTTTGTGAATAAGCAGAATTTTTTTATGAAAATCGGTCGAGCCGTTTCGGAGGAGTATGGGAACGAAAACTGTGACACGAGAATTTTATATATTAGATAATATTTAAAAAAAAATAGCCTTTTAGCTGCGCCCCGCGGATTCACTTGCGTTACGTTAGAATATAAAGAATATCTTAATGAATTGTAGCCTATGTATTGTTCGAATATGTAAGCTATATTATTGTGAAGTTTCATCAAAATCCATTCAGTAGTTTTTGCGTGGAAGAGCAACAAACATACTTACATACGTCGACACAAACTTTAGCTTTTATAATATTAGTAGGATCTTTTATAGCTATGTATTACTGTAAAGTTTTATCAAAATTTAGGTATTCTGTATTTTTTTCTGAAATATTGAAAAAACATCCATTCTCACAAACATTATTTTTATTGACATCTAGCATACGCCCGCGGCTTTGCCTGTGTGTAGTTATCGCTAACTGTCCCACGGTATCTCACTAACAGAATAGAAAGTTAAATAAATAATAAATAATAAATAACTTTATTTCACAAAAATACAGATTTAACATGCTATAAATATACACAGATTAAATGAGCTTTGGTAGTAACACAATGAAAATAAGCTAAGAACTGGAATCTGTACACAATACGGAAAACCCTGCCTCTCAAACTAGGGAACCTGTATCTTGAGAGACAGTGATTCAGCTTAATGAGTGAAGCTATAAGTATAATAGAAGACTGTGTCAATCTACCTGAGCGACTATGAATATAAAGCTAATTTAAGTAATAGCATATATACGTGATGTGTGTGGCTGTTTGTGTAAGGGTGTGTGAGTGGTGTGTGTGTGTGTGAGAGAGAGAGAGAGTGTGTGTGCACGTGGGTGATTGAGGAAATCGGTAGTTAGGAGACGTACTTAAGTAAGGATTCAGTTTGTAGGTAATCCTGTTTCAGTAGCCATTCCGTTAATTTCGATTTTAATTCATATTTGTTTAGATCGACAATATTTAGATGTTTGTGAACTTGTTTGTATAAGTATGTACTTAATGTGTAGTATTGATGTTGGGCGAAGGAGGTTTTGTGAGGGGTACTTAGGGGTAGCTTTTTCCTTTTTTTAGGGTCAGATGGGGGAACACTGGCGTGTTTTCTAACAGTTGACTGCAGCACAAAAAGCTGTCGCACTGAAAGTACTTTGGAGTCAGCGTATAATTGCGTAGTGGGATAGCGATAAGGTTTGCGCGACATTACCTTCAGTACGGCTCTCTGCGCTCTTTCAATCCTCAGAAAGCTGGTTTTGGTTGCGCCGCCCCAAACTGTAATGCAGTATCCGATGACGGATTGGCATAGTGCATAGTACACCATCTTCAAGGTATCAGGCGCAGCCGAGTCTCTAAGGGATTTGAAAATATATAGAAGTTTCAAACATCTAGTGGTAGTGGCGTCAACCTGTTTGTCCCATCGTAAACCCTCGTCAATTTGGATACCCAGATATTTCACATTGACAGTTCTTACAAGCGGCGGACATAGGCATTGTGGGGATTGTTTGGAGCAGGTGTGCGCTGTTATGGAGAAGGTTTTGTCGGGCAAGTTGTTACGCCGGATAGCGAAGGGAACGTAAGATGTTTTGCTGCAGTTTAGGGTAAGGAGGTTTAAGTTGAGCCATTTCATTATACTTGCCATAGCCGCTTCTGCGTAGCGCTTAACGCTGTCCCAGGTTGGACCATGAACTATGATTGCGGTGTCGTCTGCATACGCAATGATCTTGGAATTGGGGATGGTCATTCTGCACAAGTCATTGACGTATATGAGGAAGAGGGTGGGACCGAGAATGCTTCCCTGAGGTACACCGTAGGTGGTCGATACTTCTTCACTTATATACTCTCCAATTTTTACTCGCTGGGTACGGTTGTTGAGGTAGTCTTTAAAAATTTCGAGGGTATTTCCTCGTACCCCTAGGAGTTCCAATTTAGAGATAAGTTTGGGAACAGAGACTGTGTCAAATGCTTTAGAAAGGTCTAGGAAGATACCTAGACTTTTGGTTCTGCTGTCAAGATTCCTAGCAACCAATTGTGTCAGCCCAAGAACTGCATCTTCAGTAGAGATTCCTGTGCGAAAACCATACTGGTTATCAGCTATGAGCTGATGTTTGTTGAGGAATTTATTAAGACCATTATTTAGGATCCTTTCCAGTATCTTAGAAAGTGCTGGTAGGACCGATATGGGTCTGTAATTGTTGACACAGTTCCTGTTCCCTCCCTTATGAATTGGATGGATGATCGCCTTCTTTAGCGCCTCAGGAAAGATGCCCCTTTGAATGCACGAGTTAAGGATATACGTCAAAGGTGGCGTCAAGGTCTGGCGACAGCTCTTTAGTATTAGGGGGGATATACCATCCCAACCTACTGCGCAATCACTACGGAGTTGAAGAATAAGGGATTCAACTTCTGCTTCGTCAACCTCAAGTATCACAAGGGAATTGGCAGGGCTGGACGAAACCTTTTGATTTGAGCTCTTAGGTGGGTTTTTAGGTTGGTGATTTTGGGACAAGATTTTTTCAGCCAAATTAGTGCCTATGTTACTGAAAAACCTACATACTGCGTTTATGGATGAGGTAGCGTTATCACAGATGTCCAACAGTTCTACTGGGCTAGTTTTAGTTTTGGTGGTACTCGTGATTTGTTTAATCGTTTTCCAGAGGGCTTTGGGGTTATTACGGGATTTTTCTAATTCGCGTTTTTCATGGGCTACTTTTAGTTTCCGGAGGAGGTCATTACAATGATTCCGGTACCTGGTATAGGTGATTTTCAGTATGAGATTATTGGGGTCTTTTCTTGATCTATTGTGCAACCGGTCACGGTTTTGTATACACTTTAATAGGCCGGTAGTTATCCACGGTTTCAGTATTCTTTGTTTCCTTGGGATTTTAATGTGTTTAGTGTGTTTGTCAATTATTGAAGAGATAATAGTTATGAACATATTCATGGAAATATTGGGGTCAATAATTTTGTATAATCGGGTAAAATCCGAATTTTCTATGTCATACTTAACTGCATCGTAGTTTATGCGGGTAGCAATGTGGAGTGGTTTATTATTTGGGTTTGTGGAAGCAATATTAAGTAGCACAGGTTTGTGGTCCGTGATGTGTGAGTCTAGCACAATGGTAGTAACAGGAAGGGTAGTTTTAACCAGTGCATGATCCAGACAGTTATCCAGCCGAGTGTTGGACCTGTGGGTTGGGAGAAGACCGTGGGAGGCATTTAGAATGAGATAGTTGACGCAGCGGTCATCTGTACTATTAGGTTTGAGGTCTATATTAATGTCACCCATAAGGACTATGTTTTTGTAAGAGGAAAGGCTTACGTAGACATTATTTAAACTATCCAAAAAGCTTTCGGTACTATCCTTTGAGCTATATGATGGGGATCTGTACACTGCTACAATAGCGATATTAAGATTAACAATATGACATACCAAGCAATTTCCACCCACAAATTGAGGTTCCCAATCAGAGGCTCGGAGAGTTTGTTTTATAAAGATAACAATTCCATCATTTTGGTTACTATTTATTTTAGTAAAATAAGAATCATATCCCGCCAAAACAGGTATATTAGTTACTTTACTGAGCCAACATTCAGTAAGAATTACCACGTCTAAATCAAGTTTTATTGAGTGCATTAGTACCTGGAGTTGGTCAAAGTTTTTATTTAAGCTACGGATGTTTAAGTGTAGAGTTTTTATGCTGTTATTAGTGGTGTTGATATAGTCAATACATTTCTCTGGGGCACAGTTAAATGAGTTACCCACTGTTAGCGAGTCCAACTCGCTGCATATATTATTTATACTAGCCATTGGGAGAGTATAGAGATAACGTGAGGTGACTCAAATGTACGACTACCATTGTTAGGATTTGTTTAGTGTATAATAGGTCGCTTGTTATTTGCTTTTTTGTGTGAAAATAGTTTTTGTACCATGTGTTTTTGTATGAGTGTGTTGTGAGTGTATATTTGTATGGAGTGCGTATGCCATGGTCAGTTGTTGTTCGTGTGGTTATGTGAGTGTTAGATAAATTATGTATCCTTGTGGATTTAGAAACAAATACAATATCGAGAAACAACAATGATAGACAGATGTATGGTAATATAAATATCTTAACTAAACGGGTTTTCAGTCACAAGACAGTGCAATCTATATCTTCAAGACATTTTTCTGAATTGATTAAGAGTTGTTTGTCGCCTTCCTTTTTACGTAAAAATATGTTACCGTTGGATACCCAGCAGAATTTAAACTTGTGGTTTTTTGCAAACTCTCTTGATTGGTAGAACAGTTTTTTGGTGTTACTCGGAAGCTGTTCCGTGACATAAACCGGCTGACGAGTTCCTGGGATGCCAATGAGACTACTATTTAACTTGTCTTCCTTACCCTTGGCTTTGTTGAACGTTCGAATTGCAGAGATGAGTGTCTCCTTTTTCATAACGGAAGAGAATTCAGCTATTATCGGTCGTGCAGTAGTAGGGGCACCCAATGGTTTCCCGGGCAAGCGATAAATATCTCTCAGATCAGAGTCTTTTATGGGTACTCCGATGGCTTCGCCAATGCTGCATACCGTTTTCGCGAGGGTGGAATTAGTTTCAGTGTTACATTGCTTGCTAGTTATCATAACTATGTGATAATTTAGGTAATAGGCTATCTATATGTAGAATTTCATCTAAACCCGTTCAGTAATTCGTACGTAAAAAAGTAAACATCCTCTCAAATTTACGGAAAGCAATTTGTTTAATAACAATTCATAAAAAAAACGTGCGGACCAAGGTTTCCTTGCTAGCTATTTTGAAATATGATTAATTTTCCTGTAATGGTTTCCATAATTTCGATAAATATTTAAATTACTGAACACATCATAATTAACAAAATAATTGGAAACATTTTACATCGTAAAACTAATTGTAAATTCAAAAATTATTCAAAAGCTTTTATGAGTTTTAATCTCTTTTTTGGCGCGGTGTAATTTAAGCCCAACCTGTAAAAAAAAAGTTGTGGTTTTTTAATGTGATGTGGTGTGGTGACCATCCGTTTGTACCAAGTTTCATCCCTGCTTGGAAAACCATGCTAAGCTTTTGGTCCCAGCTGTCATTTGTAGATCTTCTGACATTCGTTATTTATTTATCAATTTATGTACACACAGTAGACCGGACAGGAAAATAAAACATATAAAATTTAAGTACAAAGGTACTGCTTATTTCTTATGAAATTTCTGCCAGCAGACCTGCGCAAGGAGATATGAGAACGAAATGTAGACGATAGTGTGTGTGAGAGTACGAGAATATGTGTGTTCGTTACAGATAATCAGTGGCTCGAAAGTCTGACAACCAGTCTTACCAAGGGATATAGATAAGCGGGAATGACTAACTGGGCTGTGGAGATCAGATAGGCAGTCGTTCCATGTAAAATATTAGTATTGTGCTGCATCCGATAACGCTGGCATCCGAAGCTACCGTAGTTGAGCAATAACTAGGCATTTATAATGTTGAAAAGTAGGTATGACTACTATTGTTAAGACTACTACGGTAATGTGACTAATTGGAGCGCTGTTTAAGGCACTGTACAAAGCAAACAACTTTGTAAAAAATTCAGATTTTCGACGGCAAAGTAAACCGTATCTGTACATATCACAAGCCAAAAAAAAATACAGTGTATAGCCAAATACATCAAGACAAGACAAAAAAAAAACAAATTACAAAAGTGGTCTAGTACTACGAAAAAAAAAAAAATTTAAAAACCACGAAAATATTTTTTTTCGTCTAGAAATTTTCAATGTCTTCAGCGAAAACCTTCATATTTTTTATATCCAAAGGAAATTTCATAGACATACTCAAAACTTTTGAAACACGGAACTGGTTTTTTTAAATATTAAATTAAAACTGTAAGGCCGTGCGCTGCGTTAGGCGGAAGCACGGCGCGGGCGCCCGCGTGGCGTGCTGTTTCATGTAATCTCATAGATCAGCGCTGCGTGCAACGGGTCGCCCGCCGCAGCGCTCGGCCAATGGCCGTGCGCTGCGTTAAGAAACAGCACGCCAAGCGGGCGCCCGCGCCGTGCGCCCGCCTAACGCAGCGCACGGCCTAAAATGACACTTACATTTTGGCGTACATGATATTCAAATTAAATCAAACGCCGAACCATTTTCGACCTTATTTCTATTCTTTCGATGCACTACTGTCGTATACCTGTCTCAGACCACGCCCAGTCTGCAGCTGGCCTCACCTCCGCGAATACTTAAAGATTAGCTTCTAACCGCGCCTTAAGGCTGTTGACGGTACGGTTGGCGCAGTGGCTCAGCGATCGACTGCTGCGCCGCGTGTCGCGGGTTCGTCGGAACAAATATTTGTATGACCTACAGGTAATTGTTTCGAGTCTGGCCGTTTGTGTATGTGAGTTTAAAATTTTCTAAACGCACCCACGATACAGGAGAAATTCTTAGTGTGGGGCAATGTTTAAAAAAATTAGACTAATATCTCATTGTATGCAATTTTTAAACCTTTAAAAATCTAAACCAAAAAAACATATTTTCTTTCTTTCTTTACACCAGAACACTTAACAGAATCGAAATCTTCACGACATAGGCCAACATCGAGCTGAACAAATCGGGTCCAATAACAATCGTGTCGAATATATGCCACTATTTCGTTCGGACGTGTTACTACGAGCAAACCGAGGGTTCGATCGAAACAATTGCTGGACCCTTCTCTTACTTTCATTTTATTTATTTTCGCTGACTATGTTATAAAGAGGTTTTTCAATCTCATTAATTGTTTTAATGTTATTATAGTAATTGTTTCGGAAGTGACGCTAGCTGCATACTAAGCATGGTCAGGCACAAGTACACGACAGTATTGCATCGAAAGAATAGAAATAAGGTCGAAAAAAATTCGGTGTTTGATGTTATTTGAATATCATGTCCGCCAAAATGTAGGTCATTTTGCAGTTTTTATTGAATATAAACAAAATACAGCTCCGTGTTTGAAAAAAGGTTCTGTTTTTTTTTCCTTATGAACTACTTAGAAGCAATTGCCAAAATTTGTATTATGTCAACTAAATGAAAACTTCACTTCTTTACGGAAATTTTAATAAAGTTATTGGCAAAACGAGGCCGTTCAGTACAACTCAATTTGCCCCTTCGAGAATTACCTTACTAATATTATAAAAGCGAAAGTAAGTTTGTTTATTACGTCTTCACGCCTAAATGGCAAAGCCGATTTTGATGAATTTTGGTACAGAGATATTTGGGACCCTGAAGACGGACATAGGCTATTAAAAAAATAGATTATGATATGTATGGGAGAAAGACGGAAGAAAAGGGAAAACTTAGCATTGCTATTACAAAAAATAGGGCGCAAGGGGAAAAACTACAGGTAACAGGCACCTGTAAATCAGAAAAGGACTGTGTTACCCCAAATTTAACGCAAGCGAAGCCGCAGGAAAAGCTAGTCAAATAATATATTTTAATGTGAGTAAAGGATTTTGAACCTAAACGAACGACGCCGACGCTTAACTCGGGGTAACCAACATTTTCTTCAGCCACAAAATATGATTTTCTTAATTAGACTTTTGTACGTATCACTGTGAATTATAAGAAAACAAGTTATCCAACGTAATGAGATCTTACGGAATTAGCAAGATATTGCGTTGTTGGCGAAAAATTAATATTTTTCTCTTCTTTTTGCGATATTTGTTCTGTCTGTGATGAGATTTTAAATGGTTCAGAGGTAAGTATTTATTTTTCTTTGCTTTTGATGTTCAGGTACGTTTTCTTTGTGTACGGTTTTTGTATATATTTTAATATCAGCTTATGTTTTTTTTCTATTTTGCTTTGCCATTATTAAAAGCTGCAGGGGTGTGTGAATTCGGGATTGCGGGTTGTTCGAAAGAGATACAACGGCCCTAGAACACAAAGGGCAAAATAAGGATTATAAATCTATCTAGACTATTTTCATTTTAATTGACATGTATGTAGATGATGATAAGACTAATAATTTCATTGACATTTTGTATTTTTTTTTATTTTAATGTGTTTTTAGCTTCCTACCTTATAAATTGCAGATTGCTCCATACAAAGTTCCGCCCCCTATTTAAGGGAAGTGGGGATTAGAAAGTGACAGCGTAACCTATATCCGTCTCCAGAGTCCAAACTATCTCTGTACCAAAATTCATCTTGGGAACGCTTGGAGGTGGCGAGTTGAAATAAAACCCACACACTTAAGACTGTGGTCCCTTAGACCAGTGAAAAAACCAACCCTGTAAGTCTATGCAGTCAAAAGATGAGGCGTAATATGTGTACGGAACCCTCGGTGCGCAAGTTCGACTCGCACTGGGCCGGTTTTTGTTTATTTCTATGTTTGTTAAGGCAGTTCTTTATTTGTGTCGAGCAAGCGATACGAATGCTCATATTGTCATTCTGATTAGCTGGTCAGCAAGTAGTTAACGAGGCCGACTATCAATTACACATGATGATCGAAAAAAAAGTTGTTTATTTTTGTTTGTTTGTTACGTCTTCACGTCATAAATGGCTAAACCGATTTTGATGAATTTTGGTACAGAGATAGTTGGGACCCTGGAGACGGACATAGGCTAACTTTTAAAACAATGTGAGACATGAGGGAGAAAGAGGAAAAAACAAGTGAAAACTTAGCATTGCTATTACAATAAAAGCCGCAAGGGTAAAAACTACAGGTAACTTGTACCTGCAAATCAGGAAAGGGGAACTGTGTTACCCCGAATTTATCGAGCAAAGCCGTGGGCAAAAGCTTGTGTGGTATAAGTGCCTAAATTTTAAGAGTGATGTTATATTATGTTTCGTATTAACCAATAATACTACATGTGCTTATAATACTAGTAATTAGCTACATGTGGCTAAACTGGAATTCAACCTTAATTTAGTTGGGGAAAAGACTAGACAGAACATGGTTATTACCTTCCAAGTACAACTGTTATTGATATTAAAGGCAATGACGGTGAGCAATGGGTAGCTCACCGTCCGTCCGTCTATTGACGACAGGCCGTGTCAGTGTTAGTGTTCCACGCGCGCCTCAAAATGATGTCAGCACAGCAGAGGGGCCTGCTAGGGCCACCACCTGCTGGGGTTGCGGAATGTTCGAAAGAGATACCGCGGCCCTGGAACTTAAAGAGCAATAGAAGGAATATTGATGGGTTTTAGTCAATACAAGTCTAACACACTAGATTTATTTGATGATTTCCCAACCACAAAAAAGGCATGGATAGAACAAATTATTTTCGTCAGAAAAAGAAAACTTCCTGTTTCCACCCACTGAATTGTAAGAAAATAAATTTTTTGATGCCCATAGTGAAATAGTGCCGGTATTTCGGCATCGTTCCCATCGACATCGAGTTTACGATCTCTGAAGGTAGAATTATGTGGGTCTCCGGTAATTTTATTGTGTGGCAACTCAATACGTTTGAAGTTGATGTTTAAAACAGTTTATCAAGTGTTAAAAGAATTGATGCTTTTGTTTTTGTTTTGTCTGATGAAATTACGAGTCTAATAACAGCTGTAGTAACATTGTAGGTTTCCGAAAGAGATACCGCGGCCCCGTAACATAAAGGGTAATAGAAGGAACATGGGTAGGTTTTAGTAAGTACAAGTCTGACACTCCTCCCAAGTTATTGAATGATTTCCCAGCTGCAAAAAAGGTGTCTAATTACATTGATTATCAAGGTACTAATAAAATATCTTATGAGTAATTTTATTTGAAGTATTGCTTTTGAAAGCTATCTATAATAAGTCTTGTTTTTGAAAAATTGTCTTAGAAATCTTTCGTTACTTAGATATCTACATTGCTACCTTTTGTTAGCTTTGATAGTTACAACCATCTGCTTGCAAATTTCTTTGACTTAAGAGAAAAATTTGTGTCATTGTAGCTATTTTCAATCGATAATCGTTTTTTCTTTAATGGAGAGTATTTTTTTTTATTTTAATAAATCTTTGCCGCACACTAGTAATTTCTCCTGTATTATGAGTGCGTTTACAAACATTATACAAATAGGTATTAACAAGATATTTATTGTATTTTTATTTATTTAATTCAACTCACATACACAAACAGCCAGACCCGGAACAGCTATCTGTTGGTCATATATTTGTGGGCGGGGATTGAATCCGTGACAGGCAGCGCAGCAGTCAAACGCTTAGTCACTGCGCCAACCGTGTCCTCGAAATAAGTATGAGGTAAACTTTATTCGCAAAGATTACAGATTACAATAAATTTGAATAAAACTCTATTTAATACGGATAATATTGATTCCCCATTGGTCGATATCAACGTCAATTTAAGTTCTTGATACTTTGACTACTTAAATTAACAGAAAAAGGTACTTTGAACATAACAGCACCACAAAACTTTGTATTGACGTCAAATAATTTACTTTATAAGTTAACGAACAGTTAATGTTGCCACTCTAACCGCGTACTACTTATTTTTCACGCTCCCGCAACTGTCGAAAACTTTTTAAGTATTTTTACTCTGGTAACATTGTTATAACTCCGCCTAGAAGTGTACAGGAGGGGACAGAAAAAATGGGCCAGTAAAATTTTATTTGTTTTCCGTTGTTTTTTTACTACAGGTTTTGCAGTTTGAGCTAAAATGTAATTGAAATTGGTTAATATTGCATGGTTTCCTCATTGCTATTTTAATAAGAAATCTTCTTTAACTTTTACTTTATATGTATATAATTATAGTTTTTATCTACGAGTCGCCCGATCTACGTCAAAAATTATCAAACAAGATGTTTATTTATTTAAATTTCGTGTGTGGAATACTGTTCTCATCTCTGGGACGGATCCGCCAAATACCAGCTTGAAGCGCTAGAGTCTATAGAGAAACGAGCCAAGAGGCTCATCGGCAACGACGCGCTGGTTGAGTCAAAGCTCCAGAGCCTGGAGCATCGCCGGCGCGTTGCCAGCCTTTCGGTTTTCTATCGGTTACATTTCGGAGAGCGTGCGATGGAATTGCACAGCCTAATTCCGCCAAGCCCGTTCCATCATAGGACTACAAGACGTACGGCGATGCGCCACCGTTACATGGTAGACATCCCACCCACACGCACTAAACGGTTTGCGAATACCTTCATTGTGCGTACTGCTAAGGAGTGGAATTCTCTGCCGGAGTCTGTATTTCCTGACAGCTATAACCTGGGGGTCTTCAAGTCAAGAGTAAATAGGTTATTTCTAGGTAAGCGTGCTTCATCGTCGACCACATCATCACTTACCATCAGGTAAAAAAGTAAGGTCAAACGCGAGCCTATCAATAATAAAAAATAAAAAAAATACTTAATGACATAAGGCATTCTCTACCAGATGTTCTATCGAGACAATAACAGGTATCCCTAGTCCCCCCACCCATCTGTCAGATACTTCATACAATCGGTCAGCTGTTTAGGCGTGTTTAGGTGTGAAAAGATGACATACACATATTTTCAAATTTATCATATATAAGAATTGTTCATAATGTTGGACTCGTACAGTAAAACTCACTTTTAAATTCAACTAAATACTTTATTCCACTGACTCTAGTGCACGGTTCGGGTTGGTTGTTTCCATGGAGAAGAACCGGCAAGAAACTCCATGGTTACTCTTTTAAATCATTTGGTTTTACAAAGTCGTTGTTACAGCGTTAATACTTGAGTATCACAGTCTAGCGCAGGCCCGACAATGTGTTCTTGCTTACTTATCGATCATAACCGACGTCATTTTACCGCCATTTCCTTACCGGAACTCAAAATTGAGCCGCGAATTAAGTAATATTAACAATAATATTAAAAAGAAATATAAGATAGTTTTTAAAAATACAAGTAAAAATCAACATAACTTATAGAACACTGAACAATCATGAATGTTACAGTTAAATACAAACTTCCGTAATTCAACAGGTTTAGAAACAATTCACTACTTATTTTTAATAAATTTGGCAAAAGTATTTTAAAATGCACAGAATTTAATAGAAACTCGAACATGAATTTTAAGTAAGCTAACAATTCGTCCATCCTGATAAATTTCGCGTCCTCGCGAATGACTGCATAAAGCAAAAACAACTATTTTAAAACAATAATTACAAAATATTTATTATTGTATCTATGATGATATGAAGAACAAAATTAACCCAGGAAAAAAATGTACTTAATGGATTTCCAAAGGTATTAAAATATCAACTAATTCAAAAGAAACTTACAGTTTAAATATTACTTTTCATCTGACAAAGACAGTAAACAGAAATACTTATAATATAATAAATGGCTTAGAAGGTGTATGCAAAAAGCGCAAAAATATTTTAAACACAAATAATGTTTAAATTCATGAGTCAAATATTAAGAAGATAAAAAGTTAAACCGCACTATTATCAAACCCCACGGACATTGTCAATTATGCAAATGACTATTGTATAAATTTGACCAACAAAAATTTTGACATTAACACAGTAATTAATTAATTAATTGGTTCTATTAATTCCAGTATTTTTTTTAATTCTCTCTGACAAAAGCGAATTACAAAAAGTTATAAATTCACTCAGGAATGCAAACTTAACGGGTTATGGTGAATACTCACAAAAATAAAAAATGAATAGGCCCTATTATTATTCCAGTACCAACGCTTCTAATAAACCTATCATTATTGATGGGAGTGTTTCCCGAAAAATTGAGAATTACAATATGAAGAACGATAATAAAGTTTTCTTTTGACAATTATTTACCGATAGTTTTATTGCCTTTTTTAGTGAAATTAATACTAGATACAGTAACACTAATTTTTTTCTAATATAAAAACGCTGTTATATAGGCGAAGCTGCGGTCCTATATAAGATACCAATAAGATTCATAAACAAATTAGCTTTATATGTTTAGATTCCAATAGTTCGCTTCAGAACGGCTTTACGTTGGTGGTTCATTGAGAATTCCTTCAATACAAATTATAACAATTAAAATAAAATCTTAAATTTGCAAAAAATTCCTTCAGTACAAATCATAACAATTAATAACATATCTTAAATATGCAAGAAATCCTTCAATACAAATTATAACAATTAAAAACATATCTTAAATTTGCACGAATTCCTTCAATACAAATTATAACAATTAAAATAACATCTTAAATTTGCAAAACATCCTTCAATACAGATTACAACAATTACAAACATATCTTAAATTTGCAAAATATCCTTCAATACAAATTTAAAAATATCTTAAATTTGCAAAAATTCCTTCAATACAAATTATAACAATTAAAATAACATCTTAAATTTGCAAAAATCCTTCAACAAGTTACAACAATATCTTAAATTTGCATGTCATTATGTTACCATTAATTATGTTCAGCCACTATTATACGACTTTTGTAACCATATTTATCTGCAAATAAATATTTGCCTTTGACTATTTTTGTTTATAGGTACTTGAACAATTTTCATTACATAACAATAAAAATACCATATACATTACATTGTATTTTATAGTACATGCTTATTATTACAGAATGACCATGTTTACACACTGCACTTGAAAAGTGGCCTTTCGCTCATTGCGGCCTCTATCGTTGTTTACACATTGCACTTTTATAGTTGTATACACATTGCACTTCAAAGTGGCCTTTCGCTCATAGCAGCCTTATTTACACATTGCACTTCAAAGTGGCCTTTTGCTCATAGCGGCCTTATTTACACATTGCACTTAAAAGTGGCTTTTCGCTCATAGCGGCCTTATTTACACATTGCACTTGAAAATTGGCCTTTCGCTTATAGCGGCCTTATTTACACATTGCACTTGAAAATTGGCCTTTCGCTCATAGCGGCCTTTATAGTTGTGTGCACCTTGCACTTAAAAAGTGGCCTTTCGCTCATAGCGGTCTTTATAGTTGTGTGCACCTTGCACTTAAAAAGTGGCCTTTCGCTCATAGCGGCCTTTATAGTTGTGTGCACCTTGCACTTAAATATAGTTGTGTGCACCTTGCACTTAAATATAGTTGTGTGCACCTTGCACTTAAATATAGTTGTGTGCACCTTTCACTTAAATATAGTTGTGTGCACCTTGTACTTAAATATAGTTGTGTGCACCTTGCACTTAAAAAGTGGCCTTTCGCTCATAGCGGCCTTTATAGTTGTGTGCACCTTGCACTTAAAAAGTGGCCTTTCGCTCATAGCGGCCTTTATAGTTGTGTGCACCTTGCACTTAAATATAGTTGTGTGCACCTTGCACTTAAAAAGTGGCCTTTCGCTCATAGCGGCCTTTATAGTTGTGTGCACCTTGCACTTAAAAAGTGGCCTTTCGCTCATAGCGGCCTCTATGGTTGTATGCACATTGCACTTAAAAAAATGGCTTAAATGATTCTACAATCACCCAAACTTGTCACAAATTGACCAAGATGACCAACATGAATGGTGTAAAAGGGTGTGTTTATTTTAGGGTGCAAGAAACCCTGTTATTTTTTTTCACCTACAACCCTTTGGAACCACCCACCTTAATCCATTTCAGTTATTCACGATAAACCCTATTACGATTTAGCACAAAATTCTTTTGCGTTGCTCTACAGAGTCGCTAGCTGTAGGGTCGTTAGCCAATGATATCTTCATGATGTCGAAAATAACAATAACTTGAATTATACCTGAATTTTCCATAGTTGGATTTCTACTTTTATTTACTTTGTTTTTTTTTTATGGTCATTTATTTATTTACACACATTTTTTTTTTATTTATTTAATATCACATTATGATTTCACTATGATCCCATTAATTTAATTTTGTGAATATTTTATTTGCTTAAATTGTGTATTGTGAATGTGAATACCACGTCGATTATTATTGTTATTTAATCTGTTTGTTTTTGACGACTGGCAGTTTGAGACTTACACAATGTCCTTTTTTTGGAATTTGTTCGTCGAGGCGTTGAGCTCCTTGAGTTATGAGTTGAGCTATACGATAACTGACAAATCCTAGCACTGATTAGACAGGTCCACTCAATTTGTGTGGTGCTTTCTTAAAATGACTATTTCAGACACTAGATCTGCACAGTCCCCATGTAACTGACCAAGATTTTTTTTCGGACCTTATAAGCGACTATGATCTCTCAGTCTTTCGGCTGTTTCTCCACCTAGAACTAGACGTGTGTAAGTGTTTGTAAAAACCTATTTGCAAAATAAACATCATTTAACCTTTACTCAAGACATCAACCTGAATTATGCCTCTGCCGGATTTATATACGACATTACAGTCATATTCCTGAATCAAACTACACTCGTGCAACTCAGGGCATCATGTCTAGTTTGATCAGCTACTGCGCCAACTGTGTCGTCAAATATATATATGATCTAAATTTCAATAAAGCAGTAACAAGGACCAGTATTTCTAACTCATACGACGAAAAATGGGACTCTTCATACGAAGTCTGTAAGCCGGTGTATCCGGTTTGAAAACTCCATCGACTTGTGTTTGTAGTAAAACACTACCTATAGCATGTTTGCTAGCATCTGTGTGTATTTGTGTTTCAAGGTTAGAATTATATATTGCCAGTACGAGCCTAGAAATCAGTGGTTATTTTTCTTCTTCAATCTCAATACCGGTTCAAATTATTGAATAATTTAAAGAAGGATGGTAATTTCGTACCAGACTATGAAACGGTGGCGTCCGAATACGCCATGTACATGAAAAATACCTTTATTATTATTTTTTAAGGTCTTACACAAGAATTATCTTTTTAAGTAGCCACAAAAAAAAAGTTATCTATATTTTAGTTTTCACAACATTTTCGAAATTATAAGGAATAATAGTTTCGGAAAAATGTTAAAATGGCTTTTTAATAAGACTATAATTATTCACGATTTTTTTTGAATAGTTGACTGCGATTGAATACAATTAGTGTACAGGCATTACACCTTCTAATATACTGATTATTATAACGGATTCTTTTCATAAAAAAATAATAATATAACCTCATGGTAATATAAGCGTTTTGTTCAACTACGTATAACAGAACATCATTTGTCATCGACAGGTTACTTAATCTGTGGACATCGACCCGCACCATTGATTGACACCCGGGGATCATTCCACTTGTGAATTGTTGAATATATATATACATACTTGTGCTATTTTGGATTTCCTTCTGTCTATTTGACCTTGGCATTGTCTTACGGACTGATAACTACCACTTGTAACGATTATTCAGTGCTTTTCATTTGATTCTAACCTCAAAGTATTGACGAGGTAATTATAAAAAAAAATGTGGCTATTTAGATATGATTTACTAACAGGATGGTGTATAACATAAAAACAAACCAAACTCACTAGTTTATTTTGGGACATGAAAAACAAAAGTCAACTCCAGCTCCTATAGAAATTTGGCCATTGTTATTTCTGATGTTTTATTTTTAGTTTAGGATAGTTAATTAGCCACCACCGTTTTGAATACTATAACAACCGATTGCTACGCTATAGTTTAAGCGATGACTATTTTCAACCAAAATAATTCAACTTTGAAATCAGTAAATACTTTTACTGACAACAGAAATACAACCTTAATAAGCCTTGACAGATTCGTAAGATTTTTAAAACTCATTTTGTTCCCGTTTATCATTAAGGCCGTACCCTAACCAAATAATCTTGAGTATTAGTTTCCTCTTTGGCGCGCCGGAGTAACAGTAGTGAATAATGTTTTTTTTTGTAATAAAATCTATATAAATTAAAGTTTTGGAAAAAATATTTGTACCAACATGTTCATTATAAAATTGTGTATCCATTAGTGTCAGTAGCAAAATTAAACAATGTTTATTCTACGATGAGATGCCTGTTATTGATTATAATTTCTCATTTCTGGTCAATTTAATGTTTTTTTTTTTTTAAATAACGAGTAGATAGCTCCAGAAAACTGCACAAAAACGGCTTGTGCCGCGTTATGGTCGAGAGGCGTCATAATCACCAAATTTATATCAGATTTAAATACCCATATTTGGGGTCGTTCCGTAACCGTTTGACCAATAAGCAATTCATAGTGCTGCTCATTCATTTTTTTTTTCATTGTTATATTGGCATTTGTGATTATCTATTATTATTAATTTTTCATTGTTACATTGGCATTTATGATTATTATTTTATTTCATTATTAATGTATTGACATTCAAGTCAATAATAGGTACGATGTTAAATTTTAATGGGATTTCCTTTATGATGACAGCATGATTATAATTGGTTCATTTAAGGCAACATATCATGTTGTTAATTTGCACGCCGAAATTAAAGGCAGAATAAGAGATCAATTTGGTCTACTTTTCAACCTTACCTTTCGGTACCTTATTTACGCAGATAAATGATTTTGTTTTGATTTGGTTTTGATTTAAATAAGTTTCAGGTATTACGATTGCATCAACAGAAATTTTAGCATTGTCAATCATTAATTAAATTTTAGTCTTACCCACTGTTTTTGTTTTCTTGCCTGCAACTCCACAAGCAGAGGGAGTAACGCTTATCCCTGCGGGGTACTGCTGACGGGTGACAAGTCGGTCTTGGGGCTCTGGCACGTGTCGGGGATCGACTGCGCCTTGAAGAACCTCCCAGCATGACGCTGTGATGACTTCCTACTGGACTTGTGTCTCTTCTTGGATCAGTACAATGTCCAATAACCTTATTGTAGGCGTATGCTGACACCAGGGTGGTAGCAGTATGCGAACCTGAATCCTTGGTGTAATCCCACTTCTGATTTATAAGAATTGTTCATAATGTTGGACTCGTACAGTAAAACTCACTTTTAAATTCAACTAAATACTTTATTCCACTGACTCTAGTGCACGGTTCGGGTTGGTTGTTTCCATGGAGAAGAACCGGCAAGAAACTCCATGGTTACTCTTTTAAATCATTTGGTTTTACAAAGTCGTTGTTACAGCGTTAATACTTGAGTATCACAGTCTAGCGCAGGCCCGACAATGTGTTCTTGCTTACTTATCGATCATAACCGACGTCATTTTACCGCCATTTCCTTACCGGAACTCAAAATTGAGCCGCGAATTAAGTAATATTAACAATAATATTAAAAAGAAATATAAGATAGTTTTTAAAAATACAAGTAAAAATCAACATAACTTATAGAACACTGAACAATCATGAATGTTACAGTTAAATACAAACTTCCGTAATTCAACAGGTTTAGAAACAATTCACTACTTATTTTTAATAAATTTGGCAAAAGTATTTTAAAATGCACAGAATTTAATAGAAACTCGAACATGAATTTTAAGTAAGCTAACACATATCATCACGCCAGTAATTCGCTAAAGGTTAAGCAAAAGTGTGCCTAATAGTACACCTATTTATATTTATCACCATTTTTGTTTGAAGTCCCATGTAATAGGGGGCGACCCTATTGCCAACAACTATGGCTGCTTCTAAGAAATTCCTAACAGAAAAAACCCAATAACATTTAGCTTTACCCGGGAATCAAACTCAGGACCTCATGTTTAGCAGTCGCACCTGCGACCACTTGACCAACGTGGCAGAACATTGATATCTAATATATAAAATTCTCGTGTCACAGTTTTCGTTCCCATACTCCTCCGAAACGGCTGGACCGATTCAAACGAAACTTTGTGTACATATCGGGTAGGTCTGAGAATCGGCCAACATCTATTTTTCATACCCATAAGTGAGCAGCGGGTGAAACTGCTGGGCACAGCTAGTTATGAATATGAAATACTTGCTGACGCCCGCGACTTCGCCCGCATGATATAAAAAAAGTAGGATTTGTATTATTCCAGACTATAACCTACCTCTATGCCTAATTTAATCAAGATCCGTTCAGCCGTTTTCACGTGAACGAGTAACAAACATACATCTATCATCACAAACATTCGCATTTATAATATTAATAAATAATAATACATAGGTACTAGGAAGTAGGATGAAATACTCAACTTAATCTAAAATGAATACTCCATAGGCATTACAATATTAATTCCCTAGTCAGTTGTGCCTATCCTCTAGGAAGAACAGAGACAAAGTAACTATCTCATTGAGATAACAGCCGCTGTCTCAGTCAGCATGACAGATCATCAGTCAAACAGTGGCTGAGTAACATTTGAACCGTGGCGTGAATTTCAACACGAGACGATCAATCAACTCGGTCAGGGAATTCTGTTGTAAATGTTTGAACGTTTTATTAGGGAAATAAGTCGTATACTGATCTGGCTGTGTAAAGCCTACAAGACCGCTACGCCGTAGCACGATGCTACGTCGTAGCTCGTAGATTATTGTGATGTATGAGGACGTCTAAAAGTAAAGTTGTGTGGTAATTGGTTGGCATGATCCGGGCGTGTTCTTTTAAAAAAAAAAAAACGTTGCCCCACACTAGGAATTTCTCCTGTATCGTGGGTGCGTTCACAAACATTGAAACTCACATATACAAACAGCCAGACCCGAAACAACTATATGTAGGTCATACAAATATTTGTGTCGTGCGGGAATTTAACCCGCAACACACAGTTTAGCAGTCGATACCCCAGCCACTAAGTAAGTTATATGGGGTCAATTTTCAAGGCAGGTTGGGTGACCATACTAAGATTCCTCTATGCCTCAAAAAGCTGTTGGTCCAAGCTGTCAATAATAGATCTTTGACAGTCATTATGAATAGTTAGAAGTCTTATTAAAGGGTGTCATGAATCCCCAGTGGCACGGTCACACGGGTGGAAAAATAAATCTGATCCGAGATAAGGCAAAACCCGCAAACAAGAAAAAGATGAGAAGAGGAAAACTCAAAGCCAGATCGGTACTTCAGAATGTTACAAATGAAAAATGAAACAATAGTCCCACCTGCCATGGTTACAGGTTGTTAGAAAGAAATACCGCGGCCCCGGATCATGAAGGGCAAAAGAAGAAAGATGGGTGGGTTCTACTCAGTATACTGATACTCCGCCCCGCTCCGCCCCTAATGGAGGAAGAAATTTATTGATTATCCACAAAGAAGCTATAGTCACAGTCACAAGGCAAATATTTCCAGAAAATATATTATAGGTCTAGTACTTTCTCTTCATAAATACTTTTCGTTAATCATTTCTATAAATCAGCCATTTCAGTTTTACAATGAGAATAAAATCTTTATTAGTTGTGATTTACGCAAATATTTTACTGCAAAATATTATGAATTACAGTGTAATCGTTTGCTGAATTGTCAATTTGGATGAAATAACGAATTGAAATGTGTTTTTAAATTTCAGTAGTCGTATTGTGAAAATGATATGCTTTCAAATTTTTATTTTTTTCTTATTGTTGGCTCAGTTAACTGCCATTGAAAAAATGCCTTCTATGCTTTTAATTAAGTTGCTTTCTGAAGTAGGCAATAACCACAACGCCCTTGATCCTTACAAACATCTTTTGCCTCATCCACATTCATGCATTTATTTGTCCAACAATCCTTAATATAAAAGAGAAAATTTGTTACGTATTCACGCCTAAATGACTAAATCCATTTTGATGAATTTTGGTATAGAGATAGTTGGGACAATTTTTTTTAAATAAAGTAATAAAATGGGGAGAAAGAGGAAAGAAAAGGGGACAGAAAGATATTTTGTTTTTCGATCATCATGCGGGTTAAAGACGCTAACTTTAGCCCAAAGCGGGCAGAAGCTAGTATTATATACCTATATATAATATATTTTACAAAAACCATGTCTCTAAGTATGCAAGCTTTTCTTCTCAAACAATCATTAGACATTATTTGAAAACAGATTACATTTCAGTAACTGATGGATTGGGTATTTATCTCAATTGTTTGATTAGGATGAAAGCGAAGAAAGACGTCTTGTCTGACCTCCAAAGCTTTTTAAAAGAGAAATACACGTATTCGTTACGTAGAGGGAAAGTTAACCTTTCAATAACAAGAAATCCTTGATCTGCGTTCTGTTATAGAATTCCTAATATTATAAATGCGAATGCTGGTGAGGATGGATGGATATATAGATGTTTGTTACCCTTTCACGTCCACAAGGGTGTACGGATCTTGATAAAATTCAGCACAGAAGTAGATTATAGTCTGGAATAATATTTAGGATACTTTTTTTTACGATATCACGCGGGTAAAGCCGCAAGCGCCAGCTATCCTACTTTCTACTATCCTACTATCGACTATCAACTATATCCACTATTCTATTCCACTATATAATATTATAAATACGAATGTTTATGAGGATGTATGGGTGTTTGTTAATCTTTCACGTCAACAGAGTTTGCAGTTGGAACAGAGCTAGATTATATTCTGGAATAATTTATTGGATACTTTTTTTCGATATCACGCGGGCTAAGCCGCGGGCGCACGCAAGTAAAACTATAAAATCCGATTCAATAATTTTACCTTCACAAATACCGATAAAATGTTCACTTAAACCGCAAAAATCACTGGTATTATATAAAATGATATGTTTGGCACTAAACCTCACATAAAATTGGCAACACACTCTTAACTCTAACGGTTAAACTCTTAAACCGGGGTTTAACTCCGACAGAAACCGTTCAGACTTTTAATACCCAGTAACCTCTACAACTGCCTTGAAAACCATTAATGGGGCTGTAAAATTGAACGAACGACTTTGCCGAAGATTTTTAAATTAAGGTCCTTTAATTGTTTCCAATAAAATCTAAGTAGGTACAGGAAAATAAAGAACTTTCTTTAGTAAACAAGAGTGGTTAAATATGAGTTAATATATATTAAGTTTACGTTACCTCATGTAAAACAAGTGGAAACTAGTGTACTAATCAAGGATGAAGAGTTGAAACCGGAAGATAACACAGTGTTCATAGGCTTAACCTTGGATGCTAAGCTTCAGTGGGGCCCTCATATAGATAAGTTGTCAAAAAAACTAAGCTCTGCAGCATACGCCGTTAGAAAAATTCGTGATTTAACTGATTTAGAGACAGCCCGTTTAGTTTATTTTAGTTATTTCCACAGTGTGATGTCGTATGGTATTCTCTTGTGGGGTCATGCCGCCGATATTCAGACTATTTTTATTTTGCAAAAAAGGGCAATTCGTTCAATGTATAAATTAAGTCCCAGACACTCCCTCAGAGAAAAATTTAAAGAAATTAATATACTTACTGTGCCCTCTCAGTTTATTTACGAAAACCTTTTGTACGCGCATAAAAATATAAAATTGTTTAAAAAATACAGTGATATCCACAACATAAATACGAGGAACAAACACAAATTTGTCGTTCCGTCAACGAGGCTAAAAAAAATAGGGGGCACGTTCACATGTCAATGTATACGTTTTTATAACAAACTCCCAAACGACGTTCAAACACTAAGCCTCAATAAATTTAAAGTTTTTGTAAAACGTAAGTTAACTCTTAAAGCTTACTATAATATTAATTTTTACCTTGAAGATAAAAAGGCTTGGGATTAAGCTGCTCCAATTTAATTTACTCAGTGAGTGTCAAAATTTTTCTTTGTTTCATTTATTTATTGTTCATTCCTTTATTTTATACACTGACATTTAATGATTTGACATTAATATTTACTTTGTTTTATACCTATTTTATTATTATTTTTTATTTGATTTTACATATTTTTTTTATTGTGACATTTTATGATTTCATTATGATCTCATTAATTTAATTTTGTAAATATTTTCTAGTCTGTAGGTAGTTGTTTATTGTGAATGTGAGGACCATGTGGATCATAACTTTTATTTACTTTTTTTTTTGCTTTTGACGATTCTGGCAGTTGAGTATTTAGGGACCTACGCTAATGTCCTTTTTTTGGTATTGTTCGTCGTTTCGTTGAGCTCCTTGGGTTATGAGTCGAGCTACACGATAACTGACAAATGCTTGCACTGACTGGACAGGTCCACTCAATCTGTGTGGTGCTTTCTTAAAAAGACCACTTCAGACACTAATCTGCATAGTCCTCATGTAAGTTGACCAAGATTTTTTTTGTCTGGACTTTAAAAGAGACTATGACCTCTGAGTTTGTTTCGGCTGTTTCTTCTCAGAGTAGTCGGGTACGAAACACCGGCCTCATCTAGTTTTAAAAAAAAGACGTGTAAAAGTGTTTGTGAAAACCTACTTGCAAAATAAACATCATTTATCATTTATGAAATTTCTGACTAGCTGTTGCCTGTACCTTCCGTTGAACAAAACAGAAACAAAACATCTGTGCTTTAATTTTGGTGTACTATTCATCTGCCTAGCCTTTTCCCAACTATGTTGGGGTCGGCTTCCAGTCTAACCGGAAGCAGCTGATTACCAGTATTTTACTTGGAGCGACTGCCTATCTGACCTTCATAACTCAGTTAATACTGGGTTATACGATACCTCTTGGTAAGACTGGTTGTCATACTTTCGAGACACTGACTACTGTAACGACTGCCAAAGATCTACAAATGACAGCCGGGACCAACGGCTTAACGTGCTTTCCGAGGCACGGAGGAAACTCGGTATGTAACGGGTGGTCACCCATCCACAGACCAACCTAAGCAAGCGCGGCTTAACCTAAAGATCGACCCGAGCGGCTACTATTATTTAGCCACAAGCTCCTCCTATCCACAAATAACGTCAAGCCTGATAAACTGGGATCCACTTTATCCCGAATCAAAAACAAAAAAGAATTTTGGTGTACTATAATTGTACACCAAAATTAAAGCACAGATGTTTTGTTTATGATTCTAGTGATTCTAGTACATTTTGATTGAACCACTAGGCGAGGTTGTTATAAAGTCGCGAACAGCAGTGACAAATTTTCACGTGCATCAAACGACGCTTACGTAGAAATTAAATAACACAACAAAAAGTACTTTTCAAATTAATCAATTTCTAACTATGATATTTTTCCCGCGCTTTGCCTTCTCAGACTGAAGGAAAAACAAACGTATGCTAAACAACCTAATGAATGTCAATTCTTTGTTATAAGTAAATTATTTTTATAAAAAAAAAATATTATTATGTTTATATGTGATATTTTGTTAATAAACACAATTTATCAAAAAAAAAAAAAAACACTTGTTTACTGGTATCCGTGGTAAAATAAAAAAAAATGCGTGTGAAATACATACATTATGAACCTAATCGTAGTGCAATAAGAAAAAGTTTTCTGTGTGTACGAGTATTGGAAAGTATATTTTATTAATAAACTCAAAAGACAATAAAAATCAGCCATTTAAAAATACTTGGGTCAGCTAATAAAAATATTAGTTATTCATCATCTATTGACAAAGACAATAAAAACCGATGCTAAAATATCAATTCAAATAAACTTTTCATTCCTTCTACTTAGAAAATCAATCCTTTCAAAGAAACCGAGTGGATTAAAGTCACAAACTACACTTCTAGTAAGAAACACGAAGGCTCCTTTATTGCACAACCGTTGTTCTTTAAAAGGTCACGTTCCACGGAACTTTAAACTTTACCTGTAGGTGTTTTTTCTGTCCGCCAGTGTACCAAATGAAATAGAGAATGCCAACAGAATTTTTAGTAGATTGTGGTGGACTTAGAGTCGCGTCAGGTGACTTTAAAAATATTGTTCAGTGTTTTAGAATGGTGTCCGTGTAATGGATGCCTTCAACAGAATATAGAACAATTTTCGAATAACATAGAACTTTTGGCGACACGGTTGGTGCAGTGGCTGGGCGACTGCTGCTGTTGCGTGTCGCAGTTTCGATTCCCACACGGAACAAATATTTGTACTGCCTACAGTTTTTCCGGGTCTGGTTTTTTGTGTATGTGAGTTTGAAATGTTTGTAAACGCACCCAGGATACAGGAGAAAACCTTAATGTTGCCCACATTAAAAAAATAGTGTTTTGAAAGAGTATCTTGTGACACATAACTATGTAGTACACAAGACCAGAGTGTGTTGTAATTTGAGAACGAGAAGATTCAGTTGCCAACGCGTTCAAAACGTGACGGAGCGTACGGAATTTTACTGTAGCGGCCACGGACCCCAGATTTATGTCCAATTGATGACAGTAAGCTCACCCCCCTTTTTTTATTCACTAACTCTAAATTTGGTGTGACATAGTTCCCCTTTCCTGATTTGCAGGTACCTGCTACCTACAGTTTATAGCCTTGCGCCTTATTGATTTGTAATAGCAAAGCTAAGATTTCCCTTTTCTTACCTCATTTATCACTTAAAAAAAGTTAGCTTAAGTCCGTCTCCAGGGTCCCAACTATCTCTGTCGGGTTAGTGTATTAGATGTCTTTTGTAATAACTAAAAATCCAACAGCCCATCTAGATTTTAACCTAAACTAAAATATATTTTGCGCAAAATTCAAGGCATCAGACTGCCTCGTTATGGCGAATAATTTCCGCTTTCTGGGTAAAAATGGCTCTCTCACGAACTGAGGTACCTCTGAAGCTATTATTTAGATAGCTCGATGTATCTCGAAGGTTCCAGAACCTTCTATAGCCTATAGATAAGCTGGAATGTTCCAGAATGGGGTGTTTTGGTTGAAGTTTTAAATTTTGCTGAACGAAAATTTTGCAGGGTTATGTACGAGTATTAGTCTTGTAAAAGATTTGGAATAAGTTTAGGATTTTTTGTGATCTTGGAAAGAACAAATATTTATTTACTAACAAGCTTTTGCCCGCGGCATCACTCGCGTTAAATTCGGTAGCGCCTTATTGATTTGTAATAGCAACGCTAAGTTTTCCTGTTTCTTCCCTCTTTCTCCCTCATATCCCACTCTTTAAAAAAATAGCATATGTCCGTCTCCTGGTTCCCAACTATCTCTGTACCATAATTCATTAAAATCGGTTTAGCTATTAAAGCGTGAAAACAGAGGGGCTTGCCAGAGCCTCCGCCTGCCGGGGTTGCGGGTTGTTCGAAAGAGATACCGCGGCCTCGGAACGTAAAGGGCAAAAGAAGAAACATGGGTGGGTTTTAGTCAGTACAAGTCTGACATGCCCCCCCGCTCCGCCCAGAGCGGGGGAAGTCATTGGATGATTTCCCACCCGAAAAAAAAAAAGCGTGAAAACGTAACAAACAAATAAACAAACAAACTCATTTTCGCTTTTATAATATTAGTAAAGATTTAAACTCCATGTACAATAGTACATAGGCGGACCTAATGCCATAAGGCTTTCCCTACCAGTCAACCAAAAAAATCAAATCGAGGTGCGTGGGAAGGAGCTTGGGGGGAAATAATAACAGCCACTTTTTTGCAAATGGTAAATGTTCAAATAACTTCCCCCGTTCTGGGAGCGGAGAGAGTGTCAGACTTGTACCGACTAAAACCCACCCATGATCCAAAAGAAGGATCTTTTACCCTTTATGTTCCGGGGTCGCAGTATTTCTTTCGAACAACCCGCAACCCCGGCTAGCGGTGGCCCTGGCAGGCCCCTCTGCTGTGCTGACATCTCTTTGAGGCGCGCGTTTGACACTAAAACGCCGTCGACACGACAACCTTTGACGAACAATGCTCAGTGAAAAACAACAAGGAAATAAAATAAACACAAACACAAAACCGTAAACTCTATGGAACAAGCCAACTTGTCTTTTCAAATATGTTTAAACTTTAAATTAAACCACTGCGTTCAAAACTATACACACAGTGCATATTAAATGACCCACCACAATAAACACACGTATAAAGGTGGCCCAGTCCTGTTGTCCACTTCACTTATTCATAAGTCGTATCTCTATAGCGACACAACTCTACTACATACATATTAAATCACCCAGGTACGGACGTTTGTGTTGTAAATCTGACCTTTCGTTGACTACCGTGTAGTTTTTATTATACTGGTCCCCTTTTTGGGCGGCGAAGTGTACGATATGGTTGTTTGGTAGCTTGTATATACTTTGCTGTGGTTGTTGGATCAGATGGAGTTGCTGTGAGTGGAGCTTGTTAGATTATCTGTCAGTCAAAAGCTCAAAAAGAAAAATCCCGTGAATTATCACTTTGTTGTAAATATTTCTATTCATTCTTTTTTAAAAAAAAAACGTTGTCCTACTCTATAAATTTCTCCTGTATTGTGGGTGCGTTTACAAACATTTAAACTCAGATTAAATACTATAAACAGCCGCTCGGCTTGTTCTTGAGGTTAAGCCACGCTTGCCTAGGTTGGTCCGTGGATTGGTCATCATGCTTGTGGATGGCAAAGAAGGTGAAGCTTGCAGAGCCATCATGTATTCTTTAGATGGTATAAATGTTCTGTAAGTTCGTTCCTGTTTCGTCTTATTATATTTCAAGTTCGAATAGCAATATTTAAGTGAGTGCTTTCAATTATCTTCTATTTAAGCCGTTAGCGACAAACTTCTTCGTCTTTTTTTTATTTGCATCTTTTTAAACGTTGCCCCACACTAGTAATTTCTCCTTTATTGTGGGTGCTTTTAAAAACATTTAAACTCACACACATACAGCTAGACCTGGAACAACTATCTGTAAACCATACAAACATTTGACGGGCCTGTTGGTCCAGTGGTTAGTGGCCCTGACTGCTGAGCCGGAGGTCGTGGGTTCGATTCCCACCCAGGACAAACTTTGTGTGATGAGCATGATTGTTTGTTCTGTGTCTGGGTGTGATTTATCTATAATATATGTATGTATTTATAAATTATATAAGTATGTATATCAGTTGTCTGGTTACCATAACACAAGCTCTGCTTAGCTTGGGATCAGATAGCCGTGTGTGAGTTGTACCAAGATATTTATTTATTTGCTTCGTGCGGGGATCAAACCCACTACAAGCAGCGCAGCAGTCGATCGCTCAGCAGTGCGCCAACCGTGCCGTCAAACTCTAAAAAAATAATCTTTTACTTAAAAAACAATTACAAAACTAAATTAAATTCCCACACAGTCAAGACCAAGTTACTAAAAACAGAACAATAAAATTTAAACCCGTCTTTCAAAACAATTGTTCTAAAATGAGTCGCCACTGCTGCCCGCAGTTATGTAGTTAATAATAACAGACAAACAGTCTAATTAACTCTGTCCTGAAATTGCTTGAAATGTTGAGAGAATACCGCGTGCTTTGAGCTTTGATGGTTAGGCTTTATTGCAATACTGTATGATGCAATAAAAGAGTAGTAACTATGGAGTTTCTTGCCGGTTCTTCTCCATAGAAAACGACTAACCCTTAACCGTGCACCTTTTCTCGACGTGTTATAAGTGCCCATGTAGGGTTATGTAAAAAAAAAAAATATGAAACCTGTTGTAATACCTAGGTAGAAAGGAACCTCCTAACAATAGAAGCCGTGTCAAGGAGTCCTGCTTTCTGTATCAAGCCCTTGATCCAGCTGCCTAACGAAAGCCTCCTCAGGTGTTGTTCGAGGCTCTTGGCAATTAAGCCATTGACAGAGACGACTATCGGCACAATAATCGCTGAGTTCACATCCCACCTCACCATTAACCTTGCGAGCCAAGTCATTATATTGCAATTCGTACATTTATTTATTTTTCAACATATAATTACATTTTTAAATATTTCTTAAACACAAAAATTAAAAAAAAAAACATTTAAAAATATTACATCATTATTATAGTGAATACATTCCTGGAAATACAAATAACACTATGGACGACCCGGGAATGGAACCCAGGATTTCACGCTTAGAAGTTGCACTTGGGACCACACGACCAAAGAGACAATAACAGTGGAACTGCTGGAAAAATCTAGAACTTATATGTATAGCATCAAGTTTTAAACGAAGATTAATGCGCAAACATCGTTTTGGAATACTAAAATAATGGTATCACATTTACAAGGTACTCTCATGAACTAAATTAAACAGCCAGGATTGGACCCTTACCGTATGGCCACAAACTACACGATCAAGCGCTTCACCCGCGACGACTACTACGGAGAAAACAAATGAAAGCAGTTGCTCAAGCTTACCACAAAAAAAAGGTTTTTCCAATACAGTTTTGCATGTACAGTCAAACAGTGCAGGCGCGTGTTGCAGAAATATCCTGAGGTTGCATCTAGGAACAGTCCTAGATGCAACCTGGAGCATATTATCGAAATAGTATTTTTTTCCGCTTCATTATCCCTGCGGGGTACGACTTTGGGCTAAATGTGTGTGGTAGGTCGCGAGCGTAGTTCTCAGTTTATATTTTTATGACAAATAATAAAACTACTAAAGCAATCAATGAAGCCAAGCGTGCAAGTGCTCTAACCAAACAGGCTTTCAATAACCCATGTGTCTCTATGTAGGTCAGATTTGCATGCTTATTTCAATCTTTCATGTATAATCTCATGTCTCTAGCTGTCTTTACACCTAAGAGCTAAGCATGATATGAGTCAATAAACGGTTCTCGCGCGAGCGAAACAAGTGAAAACTCGCGTAACGCTTGATGTAAGCTACCGTTGCCGCGTCGTGATTGGCATCGCCTGAGGTTGTGTTCGGGGCTTTATAAAGTACTTAAATAAACAGTCAGGGTTAGACCCTTAATATTAAAATATATCACTGTTTATCCAGTTTGATAGTTATAAACGGACAGATAAACATATTTTAGGGTAGTTTAATTAAATCGCACTGTAAAATATTTGACTTGTGACCGTTTGGGTAAGTTTTTAGTATGGGTTAGTTTTCGTCGGGTATTTTATGATTGAGCCTTTTGATATTATGCTTTATTTTTAAAGTGAGAAATGAGGGAGAAATAGGGAAGAAAAGGGAAAACTTAGCATTGATTTATTGTTAGAAATAAGGCGCAAGGGCAAAAACTACAGGTAGCAGGTACCTGCAAATCAGGAAAGGGGAACTGTGTTACCACAAATTTAACGCAAGCCAAGCCGCGGGAAAAAGCTAGTTATAACTAATTAAATTTTCGTACGTCTGCTGGCAGAAATTTCTTAAGAAATAAGCAGTGGTCTACTGTATTTATCTACATAAATCTAAATCTAAACTAATATTATAAATGCGAAAGTCTGTCTGTCTTTCTGTCTCTTCTTCACGCCTAAACCACTGAACCGATTTTAATGAAAGGATCATGACCATCAACGGTACTGGTTTTTCTCATGCATCAAAATAAAAATTATATCACAATTATTTTCTTTATTTTTGAAGACTTTCTGCAATTAGAATGCCAATTTTGTATAGGGGTTTATTTTGTAAACTTAATAAGTTATGAAATTGTTTTGATAAAATGAATTACCTACTGCCGGCTATTCTGACGTTAAAGTGTTGTCATAATTAAAATAAGTAAATATATTGAAAACTGTAATCGATTTTTTTTGCATACGATTACAAATTAATATAAATGTAAAGTCATTGGAAAGGTAAATCGCGAGGTTTTTATAAATACAGCGAGATGATACTACTGTGGTGTGAAATAATTAGTATTTCACACACACAGTAGTCGTATTAATATTTTGCTTTCAAAACCAATTTCACTTTGTTGGCTAACGATACAAATGAATGATTGCATAGATTTTTTTTTAATTATCTTGCTTCGGTTTGATATACTTAAATCGAAACTTTTTAATAAATTAATGATTATAGAACTAAATCAGTCATTTGAAATAATTATGTGTCGAGTGTATTTATTCGAGTAATCGATTTTTATTTAAAATCTAAAGTGGCAACATTAGTGTTGGTGTCTCAAATTGAATTTGTCACTGTCAAAAAGTCCAATGACAATTGCGCGCGTGGTGCATGCTAAGTTTGTTCATTGCGATTTAAATATTACATTTTTTTTTTGTTTTGATCGAGGCAAAGGACTGATTTATTTAAGTCTCTATCCCATCAGATATGCTAATTAATCTGCTCTCCAAACTACGACCTATAAACTTACCTCTATACACGACGGATATTTCTATTTTGAGGATAAGTTACGTTTTCTAAAAAAACTTGGAAATGCGGGTTTTGATTCCAAAAAAGCAATTGTAGATGGTTATTTGGTTAATTTATAAACCATCTAAAACAACTTTGGAATTGATGCAACTCTGAACCGTGGTCCATATTGTCGTGGTCATTCTCCTTTGGTACAGATATAGTCTGGGACCCGAGAAAGGACATAGGATAGTTTTCATCCCGGAAATCCCCCGGGAACGGGAACTATTAATCCACGCGTAAGAAGTCGCGGGCAAAAGCTAGTTGTTAAATAAATATAAAATAATAGTTTTTTTTTTACAGGTACAAACGACGGTATTCTGAGATTGCTCGACGGCCATTACAAATATAACAGGTTGGAAAATAGAAACATAATTATTATTTAGCCATTTGTGGGCAAACGCCTTCCCGCCTTTCTATATTTTTCAATTCAATTCAAAAGCCTCTTTATTTCCATGACAAAACATTTTTAAGTTCTTATATAACTAAACACTTGAGGTATATATTATTATATTTGTCATTAACATTAACAGAAAACATTTTTAGATACTTATAAATTAATTATATGACTATGAAATATTTGTTAATAATTCTTTAAAATCAATCGTTTCATATTAAGTAGGTAATTTATGAATCGTCTTTGTGAATGAGTGAATATTGTGGGCGGTGTAGATTCCTAGACGTTTGTTAACTTTTAACAACAACATTGTAAAACCAAATAATTTTAAAAGATTAACCATGAGGTGTTTCTTGCCGGTTCTGTTCCATAGAAAACGACTAAACTGAACCGTGCACTTTTTATCAACGTTTTATAAGTGCCCATGTAGGCCTATGTGAAAAAAAATCTACTTACGAATATTTCTCGAAGTTTTTAATAAAACCCGGACAATTAATTTTAATTTACTTCTCAACGAAGACACATATTATTCCAGAACATAGATTTCTACCATCACATTTGCTTACAACACCCCTTTATCATCTAAACGAGGTCCCAAATAATTCTCTAACTGTAGTTTAGCGTAATCAACCGCCATCTTAGTTAAACATTCGTTAAGGATGACGCGTTTTGAGGTCGGCTCCACCATATGTAGTTAAAATTTAGTGAGTTTTGTAAGAATAATGGTGCCTTAAGTTTTATGGTTATGGTATAGGGCTGCTAGATTTCTATCTAAAGAGTTCTTTTTTGGCCACGTTGCCGACTGAAGATGGAAAAAGTTTTTATTTAAATACAGTTTCCAATAGCCAGTTTTTTTTTAATATGTAGTTAGTCGGAACGTTAACTAAAACTAAAAAAAAACTTTTGGTTTTAATACAATCGTGGGTAGAACTATTATGAAATCAATGAGAAAAGTTAGGTACTTAAATGAAAAGTTATAAAATTAGTTCGTAGATATTGTTTTAGTTATATTATAATGAATTGTGAAAAGATAAGAAAAACTCCAATTCTTTTATTGACTCTCGAATCCAGGTTTTCTTAAACTACTACTTAATTAAGAGAATGTATAGATGGATACTGGATTGTATGTTACTCTTTCAAGTAAAAATGCCGAATGGATTGTTTTTTATAATAAGTAGGCTTGCGTTTGTCTGCAAAATGAAGTTTAGGACTGTGGGGACACAAGTACCAAAAGTGCCGATGAGGCTGAAAGCAATGTGCCCCACGCAGTTGAGACCGGCAGCCAGGCGATTGCCCGCAGCCGCGGCTAGTGTATATGTTTACGTGACTAAGTATTAAGACATTTATGTATCCTCAAGTGTAGACATTGAATAGACTTTATATATACAAATCTCAAGAGTTTCAATTCTCCCAACCACACGTAGTATATGCCCCAACAAGGACACAGGTAGTTTATTACCGGGATTAGATCATAGTCATAGGTTACTTTTAATCACGGATTGAACAATCTAGTTTGACACTTACCGATCTACATAGAGCCGCGGCATAATTGAAATTTTCTGTCACATTTCACTTTCTATGTTTTTGTCTCTGTATCATCGTAAGGTCGACTGGTAGAGAGTTCCCAAGGTATTAAGTCTCCGAGGTTGCGGGTTGTTCGAAAGAGATACCGCGGCCTCGGAACATGAAGGTCAGTAAAAGGAACATGGTCCCATCCGAAAAAAAGGCATTAATTCCGCCTTTGTACAATGTTTTTTACTTGTGCAAGAAGTTTTAATAAATAAATATATAAATAAATCAGTAATAATATATTCCATGTTAAAAGTACGGATTTTCCCGAAAAGTTTCATCTCAATTTTACACTTCTTTTATTTTAATATTCATAAACAATAAACTAGCCTTGCAATTCTGAGCGCATCGCAAAATCGAGCTCCGGTGGGCTACACAATATTTTTAAACGGAGTTTTGGCAACCTGGTAACCCTAACGGTAGTTTAAACAGAAAATTACTTTTTTCGCGAGATTACGAAGCCAAATTGAGTCGTAACAATTTTCCACGCCAAAAATGATTACTAGAACAAGAGCCTGAACGAATTGCGGGAATAAAAAAATAATATTTTACGTCAAAAAGGTGGGGATATAATTCAGAATGTTTATCGTTAATCGAAGGTTAGGTTTACGGTTTTACTGATGTTAAGGGGATGCGCTAAGTTTACTCGCGAAACATCAGATTTTCTTTAGTTTTTTGCCGGTCTTTTTCAGGTTACAATTTGTGATTTAATAATTTTCCTTTTTTTATCTGTAAATAAATATATTTATAGACTTATATTAATTAAAATTGCAAATTGATTTTGTAAGATAACGCCTTATATGAATGATTTCATTTGGAACTAGCTGGCGCCCGCGGTTTCGCCCGGGTCTTATAGAAAAAAAAGTATTTTATGTGTTATTACCTTAAATTTGTTATTACCAAAATAAATTGAATGTAACCATGTTTGATACAGCGATTGAAGAAGTCAATAATACAAATTTCTTAGGAGTTACAATTGACCAACATTTAAACTGGAAGGCACATATAGAAAGAATTAATACAAAAATATCCAGTGCTTGTTACGCATTGTCAGTTCTGGCAGAAACTACGAATTTAACTGTTACTAGAACTGCTTATTTTGGAAATGTATACCCACTGTTAACTTATGGTATAATATATTGGGGGAACTCGACAAACGTACAATCTACATTCATTCTCCAGAAAAAATGTCTAAAAACAATGTATAACATGTACAGTACCGATTCATTGAGAGATGTTTTTGAAACGGAGGGTTTCCTGACACTGACTGGTGTTTATATACTTGAATTATGTTTATTTGTTAAAAACAATATGCAATATTTTAATTTTAAATCTAAATCTAAAAGAAACATTCGGAAACAATATAAATATGATATTAATTTACCAGCCATCAACAATATGATATATTATAAAAGTACCTATGTAACCGCTATTCGAGTTTACAACCATTTACCACCAGCTATTAAGCAATTGAATGGAAATATGTTGATATGTTGAAATATATATGACAGCGTTGAGGACGAATTTTTTGACGCTATTTTTTAATTTCTTTATAAGTTTAGTTTAGTTAAATATGTTTAAAAATAAATTGAAAAAAATGTTAATTGATAATGTATTTTATAATCTGCATGAATTTTTTGCTAAAAAATAATATTTTGTATGTCACTAAATCTAATAAAATACTATTGCATATCCGACTTGGGTAGACTGTTGGAACCAAAAATGTAATGTTTATTAATAAGAACTTCATGTACACAGTTACGCAATAAATATATCTCTATCTCTATCTCTTAATCTGATCTCTGTGGCAAATTTCATCAAGATTCGTTTAGCCGTTTTGACGAAAAAGAGTAACATACTCCCATCCTTACAAACATTATTATTTATAATATTAGTAGGATAGTCATTCTTCAGGGTTAAAATAACTTAGAAAGATCTATTTAAAATTCATTAAATATTTATATTTATTAGGTCGCAAAACAATTAACCGTCAACAAGACACCTGATACTGACCTAAAAATTAAAATAAAAATAATTATATTTTGCGGGTTACTCTGACGTTCTCCCCTTAACGATATAAATTGCCTTCGTTATGGAGGGTTCACAAGTTGATAATATTTCGGGAAAACTACGAAATTTGTTTCGTGATTATTTTTATGGAGGAAATTGTTTATCGAAAATTAATTTTCGAAGTTAATTTGATTGATCGGTTATTAGAGTCAACATCGGATGTCCCAAAGGTTTTCGAAATTAAAATTCGACTACGTTTGCTGTGAGTTCCAATAATGTTTATCATAATTTTTTTTGGGTTGGGAAAACATCAAATAACTTTCACCGCTCTGGGCGGAGCGGGGAGGTGTGTCTGACTTATGCTGACTAAAACCCACCCAAGTTTCTTCTATTGCCTTTTATGTTCCGGGGCCGCGGTATCTCTTTCGAACTACCCGCAACCCCGGATGTTTATCATCAATTGCTTAGCTTTTTTTTTAGGAGGGACGAAGCACATGTGATTAAAAGAGTGATGGATCTGAACGTTGATGGACGGAGAGCGAGAGGAAGGTCAAAAAAAAGATGGATGGATTGTTTAAGGAAAGATACGAGGAGGAAAAGGACTAAATGATGCCGTGATGTCTGATAGGGGAGAATGGAAGGAAAACGTGTTGCGCCGACCCTAAATAGAATGGGACAAGGGCAGGACAATGATGATTAGCTTTTTACCAATAATGTTGGGGTCGGCTTCCAGTTATTAAATACTAGTATTTTACTCGAACTGCCAAGTTATGGGTCCTGAGTTCGACCCCAGGCACGCAGCTCTGATTTCGAATAATATTTCTAATAGTTTCAATTAAAACTATTAAAGACTAGCTGGCGCCAGCAGCTTCACCCGCGTGCTGATAAAAAAAAGTATTCTATGTGTTATTCCGGACTATAATCTACCTTTCATCAATTTCATCAATATGTGTTCAGCCGTTTTGACGTGAAAAAGTAACAAACATCCATATACCCATCCATCCTCACAAACATTCGCATTTATAATATTAGTAGGAACAGTACTAAATAGCATTTATTATGGCGTATTTATGTAATACAGCTAGTTTGTTGGGAAATTATCCAAACTGGCATGTCTATTTTGATTGGACTATTGTAAGTATCTCTCAATCATTCCTTTCAGTCACATTCAACAAATAAGCCAATTTACAGAGCAGATAAATGTCAAAACAGGAACAAGCTAGAGAGGGGAATATTATCCGAACCGCGGATACGGCGGATACGGCCCACAGTGAAACTTGGCGGATATCCGGGATTACGTTTGTAAGCTAGTTTTGTGTAGTCTGTAATGTAATTTAAACATTAATTAATTAGCTCTCTCGGTTGTATACGAAGTGAGAAGGGTTTAGGGTCCATGAAGGCTATATTTTTGAAGCTTTACGTAACTTCTGTTAGTAACCGGCTAACCAACAGTTTATTTCGGGAGAGGTTTTACCACAAGATTAGTAACAATTAATTTGGTCTGTACTGGACAACTGTAAATCAATTTTTGCGGTTGGGAAATCATCAAATAACTTCCCCCACTCTGGGCGAAGTAGTAGGGAATGTCGAACTTGTACAGACTTAAACCCACCCATGTTCGCTCTTTTGCATAGATAGATAGATAGAATATAGAATATTCTTTATTATGTACACCATACAAGTAACAAGAATAACATTAGACAACCTTATAAATAGGGTGACACAATGGGCGGTCTTATCGCTAAAAGCGATCTTTTAAAACAACCTTTTGATGGCATTTGATGTTTCGGGGCCGCGGTATCTCTTTTATCGGTACCTACCAAATTTGATTTTGTATTCATGCTTTTCCGTGATTTGACATGCACCGTGATGAATTGTCATCCAAATCCAATTAATTCTTCCGCGGCTGTCAAACTGGCAACAACGCTATTTCGAACTAACGTGGTGCACTTTTTACAAATTGGTTCGACCGTACATTAGGTACACACGGCGACAGATCAACCTATACAAAACCAGTTTATGCGGATCTCTCATTGTACTTGAAATTTATGGTGTACGATCCGTTGTTGAGAGAGCAGCATAAACTGGTTTTGTATAGGTTGATCTGTCGCCGTGTGTACTGGCGCAGTTTTTAGAATTAATTCAGACATTAATTTTTTGATAGTGTCTTTTTTCTCAACTGTTGTTACTGTGGATATTCACGAACTTTTTTAATTTTATTTTTGTCATGTAGGTTCAAGTAACTTGTTTCATTAATTTTCTTTTCTTTTTTTTTATGTTACCTTACACTAGGAATTTCTTCTGTATTACATGTGTATTTTCAAACATTTAAACTCACACAGCTAGACCCAAACCACCTATTTGTAGGTCATACTTATTATTCCCTGCGAATATCGAACCTGTGACACGCAGCGCAGCACTCAATGGTTCAGCCATTGCGCCAACGGTACCATCGTTTTTATATTTCAAGATTTAGTTATTTTTTTAATTAATATCCAATGTTTTCCTCATGATGACGTTAGAGAAGTTGAAGAGTTTGATGTCTTTAGCGCTTATAGAGCAAAAGTATAACTTTGCTAAGCTATTTACTAACAACAACTTAACTACCAACTTAAAACTTGTTAGATGAAACGTGCCAAACAAGTGACGTGATTTGGTTTCAAGTATTTCTGTCAAAATAAACACATAATTGATGATTTTAAAAGCTCAACATAGTATAATAAATGTAAGAAACTTAAATAAATGTAAATCTCGAAATCAGCATATGCTAATTTATCCTTTCTAAATTATAAGGGCCAGTACATTACAACACTAGTTGTGTTAACCGTAAATTATGCGCATGACAGAAATTCTTCACGAAAATGAACCCACTGATGCCCACAACATTTTATCTCACTCTATTCAAACGTTACCTCAAAATAAAAACACATTTTGTCAGCTCCTCATTTTTTTCTAACCTTACATCACTCAAAGGCCAACAAGATATCTTTCAGACTGCTCCCAACAATAGCCTAGTTTGTCGTTCAAGCAAAAAAAGGCATTGTGTCGGAACACTTAAAAGGCAATTTCGGTATCATTACGTCGTTTTGGTTATAATAGTGTGTGGCCAACGCTTCGGTACAATGGTGCCTTGTAGCCGTATCCGAGTATCCGACAGCGCGGGTAATGTGGCCGATGTTTCGGATATTTTTGAAGATAAGAACAACACTTATGTTTGGAAAAGGGTGTGATTTTCGGATTTTTGCCTTATCTTCTTTTATGTTTTTATTTAGTATTTGGTTTTACGCAAGTTTTTTTATTGTTGGGCCGATAAAGCGGTGACCGTGAAGTTTTGGGATTTACTTTATGATAGCGGTCACGTAAATAATATGTATGTTAAGCTACATTTAATATTGTAAGTGCTTTGATACATTTTTTTCAATTTCTGGCCGTTTGTGTATGTGAGTTTAAATGTTTGTAAACGCACCCACAATACAGGAGAAATACTAGTGTGGGGCAAAGTAAAAAAAAGAGATTCTGAATAAATATTTCTAATAGTCTTGTTTTAAGGTATATATTTGCATACACACAGCGTAGTTTATTTTACGACAAATTAAACAAAAATGATATAATCTTCGGCCTATAATGTCATGCCCATTCTCTATGGAGATTAACTCATTACTTTTTACAACTACATGTCGTTTGTATAATGACCGGCCTTGTCAAATAAAAGGGAAAATGAGGGATTTTCTTTTGAATTAAGAAGGAACAGTTCCAAAATTAAATTGTGATTGTCAGTTCCTTTTGGGTAAAATTGAGGAAACAGACAATAATTTGATTTATTTCTAGGGGTTTTGATCTCTTTGCGACGAGTTTGTTTGTTTTGGACTGCATTTGTTTATTCGCGCTAATTTTTCACGAGTGCATTTGGTAATTCGCGTTCATTTTTAACTAGTGCATTTGGTAATTCGCGTTCATTACTAACTAGTTCATTTGTTTATTCGTGCTCATTTCTAACCAGTGCATTTGTTCACTCACCTGAATTTCTTCTACTGCTAACTGTTAATCAATAACTTCAATTGAAATTTTATTTATTTGTGATGTAATTTTATTTTATTTCATTTCTGACATAATTTTATTGAAATTGGAATGAGTCTATTTTTATCCTTACTTCCTTACTAATAATATTATAAAAGCGAAAGTAAGTTTGTTTGTTTGTTACCTCTTCACGCTTTAATGGCTACACCGATTTTGATGAATTTTGGTACAGAGATAGTTGGGAACCAGGAGACGGACATAGGCTATTTTTATTTAAAAAAAGTGGGATGTGAGGGAGAAAGAGGGAAGAAAAGGGAAAACTTAGCGTTGCTATTACAAATCGATAAGGCGCAAGGAGAACTGTGTTACCCCGAATTTAAAGCGAGCGAAGCCGCGGGCAAAAGCTAGTTCAAAATAAATGAATTTGCATCTCGTTGCAAGGTACAAGACAAGATTGTTTTTCTTGGACTTCGTCCAGCTTCATTGTCAATGTCTCGGCGCTTTTCTGGTTGACGCCACTATTAATTCTAGCTTTCAGGAGTTGGGTTTGTTTGAAAAAATATTATGGGAGGCTTGTCTCAAAAAAGACATAAAACATTAGCTTTTCGAGGGCCATCCGGGGTTGAGGGTTGTTCAAAAGAGATACCGCAATTCCGGAACATAAAGGGCAATAACATGAGCGGATTTAGTCCATATAAGTCTGACCCCTCCCCACTCCGAGTGGAAGAACCTCCGCGGGGAAGTTACTTGATGTTTTTCTACCCGCAGAAATACCTCAACGATCTTATTAAAAAGTACGTACAGACGCCAGCAGGTCAAGCTACCCGAAACTGTCAATTTTTCCCAATGAACCTTGAACCTAATACTTTAGAAATAAAGTCGAAAATCTATCAAAGAAATCTGACAGATTGTAGTAGCTTGATGTGCGCCTTCACATCAAGCTTTCTGCTCTTTCTTTCAGCGTCTGTACGATAAATAACCAACCAATAAGCTCTCATCATCCGCCTTCTATATTAAGTCGGCTTCTAGTCTAACCAGATGCAGCTGAATACCAGTATTTACATAAAGCGACTGCCTGTCTGACCTTCATAACCCAGACGAGGCGCGGGCGCATTAGACGCGTCGCCCACAAGATCAACAGTCGAGGTGCAGTTGAGGCGCTGGCACATAAGAGGCACGCCGCAACGAGATTTTATTTACAAACTAGCTGTTCCACGCGGTTTCACCCACGCTGCTCAGCACCTGTTGGTTGTAGCGTGATGTTATATAGCCTATAGCCTTCCTCAAGAAATGGACTATCCAACACTAAAAGAATTTTTCAATTCGAACCAGTACTTCCTGAGATTAGCGCGTTTAAACAAACAAACAAACTCTTTAGCTTTATAATATTATAATATATATATAATATAATATAATATATATTATTATAGTATAGATGTCGTGTGGGAGACGCGCCTAACGCGCCCGCGCCCCGACTGCGCCTCGACTGTTGGTCGTGTGGGCGACGCGCCTAAAGATTAGCTTGTTACCGCGCCTTAACATGCTTTCCGAGGTACGGAGGAAACTCGTTGCCTAACAGGTAATACCAACATTAGAACAAATAACACGAGTTCCCAACTAACGATCAAAGTAACAACTTCCAAGACCGACCACCGTCACCGAAATCCAACGCAGAACAAACAATTAACTCCGTCCATAATGCAAATCGGAGCCAATTCAACAGTAGGTACCGATTCCTTAGAAA
The DNA here is from genome assembly GCA_958449745.1 of Ochropleura leucogaster. Classification (NCBI taxonomy): domain Eukaryota; kingdom Metazoa; phylum Arthropoda; class Insecta; order Lepidoptera; family Noctuidae; genus Ochropleura; species Ochropleura leucogaster. Next base: position 13,352,170 of record OY288221.1, on the reverse strand, counting down.
TTCGGTATTCCTACCGAATTAACACGTTCGATGCAAAACGGTTCGGATTCGGTACCGGAATACAAATTACCTATACCTACCGTGTTCCAGAGACGTACCGGGTACGGTCTGCCGGTTGATTTATAACCGGACCAAACCGGGCGTATTTTATTGTTATTACCGGTTCGGTATTGTAAGAAATTTGCAAGTGTGAATGGAATATTCTTGGGAGGTTCTTTGTATGGTGATTCGTTTTGTGAAGTAGGGTGAAAGATATAGATACTCATAAGCAAGCAACCTTGGTTTTTTTTTTAATAATTTCGGAACATCACGTAAATCCCGAAGTATTACGAATGGAACGGAACGAAGGTCCTTATTGCACGTTGCAAAAGAGGGCTAGACGGCCTGCCAGGGTTGCGGGTTGATAGAAAGAGATACCGTGGCCCCGGAACGTAAAGGGAAGAAGGAACATTGGTGGGTTTTACCGCTCCGCCCAGAGCGGGCGAAGTTATTTGATGATTTCCCATCCGCAAAAATAAGGGGGATAGACGGAAAAAATTAAGACCAAAAGTTGTAACGACACTTTTTGTTATAGTTGTAAGCCGTGCGGCGTGCGCGTGTTTCTCTGTTTCTCTCTCTCTCTCTCATAGAACGCAAGCCAGTTATTTTCGTTTCGTCTTTCTATTTTGCATTGAACAGTGTGGTGTCGCGACGATTATTAATTACCCTAGTTCTTTTTCTCCACCCCACCTTGCACATTTCCGCTTTGGTGAAATCCAGAGTTAAGACTTCGGTACCAAATGTTTTATACACGAAGAAAAAGGAGGTTTTATACAAACGAATTCCGAACTTTATTAACCCTACTGAAATAAGATAACCCCGTACCAAAAACTTCGGAAACTCCCTTAAATTAATAAACACATTTAATATTGTTGCACTTAATTTACTCAACATTTCATAAGCAGCTTAACTTCGAGTATAAATAAGGAACCGTCTTGTACCTACGCATATTTGCCGTGCTACCAACTTTGTGCCGAAGTAAAACATTTTAATACAAAGTTTCAAAGATATTAACTTTGGTATTTGAGCACAAAAACTGGAAAGATATTAATTTTCGTGCGTTCGTTAAAAGGGCGGGATCGATTCGGGATTCGTGTACTTGGTGCTAAGGAAAAAGGCATAAGTGACAAAAAATCCTCGTTTAACCTCTCAAGGACCGCTATTATTTATATCAATAATATACGTAATACGGCTCTTATTTTAAGCGTAATCTGATTTTAAGACTTATCTTTACTACAAATACAGTTTGAAATCGGTCGGGGTTTGGTCGGGGCCCAACGGTAATACTTGTTTACTGGCACGTTTTTGTGCCGCTGGGGAAGACTTTTACTAACTGAAACCCACCCATGTTCCTTCTATTGCCCTTTACGTTCCGGGGCCGTTGTCTGGCGGCGCCCGCGCACGAGGAATCTCCCGCAGGATAGCTGCCCTTGAAGCTGTATAATAAAATAAATAACAAGCTTGTAGTTGCAATTTTTTCCTTATTTTTCCCATAACTCCCATCTGTCACAATAGCAAATACCTACTTTGTTTTTGTCTCTGCATCACCCTAAGGTGAGCTTGTGGCTAAATAATACCAGCCGCTCAGATCGATCGTTAGGTTAAGCCGCGCTTGCCTAGGTTGTTCTGTGGATTAGTGGACCACCCGTTACATACCGAGTTTCCTCCGTACTTCAGAAAGCACGTTAAGCTGTTGGTCCCGGCTGTCATTTGTAGATCTTTGACAGTCGTTACAGCTAGTGTCCCAAAACTCTGACGACCAGTCTTACCAAGGGGTATCGTATACCCAGTACTAACTGGGTTGTGGAGATCAGATAGGCAGTCACATCATGTAAAATACTGGTATTCAGCTGCATCCGATAAGACTGAAAGCCGACCCCAACATAGTTGGGAAAGAGGCCAGGTAGACGATGACCCTAAGGTAGACTATTATAAAATGCCCAAGGCATTAAGTCCGCCTTTGACAATGTTGTTTTTACTTGTGCATGAAGTTTTAATAAGTAAACAAATAAACTCCTTTCATTATTTGCGGCATCGTTCTTAGGGACATGAGCATTTGCCCTTACCTCAAGATCATGCCGGATATTTATAGTATTTAATCTGCAGGCTATTTAAATACCAATCAATCAAAATATTTTTATTTCACATAGGCCTACATGGGCACTTATAAAACGTCGAGAGAAGGTGCACCGTTCGAGTTGGTCGTTTCCTATGGAGAAGGACCGGCAAGAAACTCCATGGTTACTCTTTTAAAATAACCATGCTTTCCATCAGTTAGCAGGTAACTGTTAAATTGACTTATTAATACTTGAATTACTATCGATTATTTTCCGCACGCCGTCGGCATTTTAAATCTTCCAGATAACTTCACGCTTCATCTGTAATCAAATTAAATTATTTTCGCAACGGCCTTTCCTTACATTTTAGGGTTCTGTAGTAAATCACTGAAAACATGCAATTTATGTTTTTAACTAGCATGGGAATAGACGGCGAAGATACCACGTGTATTCGTGCTGCTAGTTGACACCCGCCGCTTCGCTCGCGTGTAATCGAAAAAAAAAAAGTATCTTATATGTTATTGCAGACTATAACTACCTTTGTTCCAACATTTATCAAGATCAGTTCATAAAGTTTTGACGTGAAAGAGTAACAAACATCCATACATTCATCCGTCCTCTCAAACATTCGCATTTGTATAATCCAATTTGGGTACATATTGAGTAGGTCTGAGAATCGGCTAACATCTATTTTTCATACCCCTAAACCTCAGCGGGTGAAACCGCTGGGCACGGCTAGTATAATAAAATATTATTGTAGGATGTTGAAAGAAAAACGAAAAAAAATTGCTGGTAATTTTCCCAAAATGTTTTACTTAACTGATCGAATGATAAAAACCACACAAAGTAATGACCAACCAATAAAATTATACCATATTATCTCACGCTTGAGGCTTCGCCTGTATGGAGTTCGGGAATTATCCCAAAGATCTTTTTCCTGGAATAAAAAGTCCAAATTATAATCTGTTTTTTGTGCATTTCATTTATTTATTTAGTATATTTTAGCGTAAGTTACAAACCCATCAATCCATACCTTCGCATTTAAAAGATAAACCGTTTTAAAAAGTGTGTGTAGCCTCGTTTGAGAGTTGACGCGCGTACAAGCGCGAGACGCGGGATCCATCACGCGCGATTGCAAAAAATAATAATAATAAATATCTTGGGACAACTCACACACGGCTATCTGATCCCAAGCTAAGCAGAGCTTGTGTTATGGTAACCAGACAACTGATATACATACTTATATAATTTATAAATACATACATATTATAGATAAATCACACCCAGACACAGAACAAACAATCATGCTCATCACACAAAGCTTGTCCTGGGTGGGAATCGAACCCACGACCTCTGGCTCAGCAGTCATGGCCACTAACCACTAGACCAACAGGCCCGTCAAAAAAAAAGAATGCTACAGAACCCCTGACACATTCATACCGAAAAAAAAGCGTCTGCCATTCACCCGTACTCATAAATTCGACCCTCGGATATTGAGTTCATAGCTAATATTGATATTCTCAAAGCCCATTGATTAGGTTAGGGGGGTAACAGGTTTTCATCCTTATTTATGTACTTATTCAGACATTCGCTTTTGGAAGGAAAACGTGTTCATCGCGAAGGTTTTTATAAAAGTGCTTATTTTGAGAATGGCTCGCTGGTGTATTGGTAAAAAGCGCTACTGCTGAATATGAGGTCATAGATTCGATTCCCTGATTAGGCCAGGTGTTGTTAGGTTTTTGATCATCTTTTTTTCTAAATGTTGTCCCGCACTAGGAATTTCTGCTGTATCGTTGGTGCCTTTGCAAATATTAAAACTCACATACACAAACAGCCAGACCCGGAACAACTATCTGTAGGTCATACAAATATTAGTTCCGTGCGGGGATCAAACCCACGACACGTAGCTTAGCCACTGCGCCAAATGCGTCGTTCATTGCGAAGCATTTTTATACAAAAAGTGGTTATTATAAGACTGACTCGCTGGTTTATACGATATTTTTTTTTGGATCATCACGCGGGTTAAGTTAGCGTTAGCCCAAAGTAACTATGCCACGCGGACGATATCGCAGGCGGAAACTAGTATTTTATCATATAAGCTGTGCGCCGTGGTTTCACCTGTTGCTCTGCTAAAATAAAAAATAAATACCGATTCTCAGACAATATACATCTAAAATTTCATCAAAAACGGATATTTCGAAAGAGTATGGCAACTAAAACTGTGACATAAATATGTACAGACGCCAGCAGGTCAAGCTACTCGAAACTGTCATTTTTTCCCAATGAACCTTGAACCTAATGCTTTATTAGAAATAAAGTCGAAAATCTATCAAAGAAATCTGACAGATTGTAGTAGCTTGATGTGCAGGCGTCTGTACATAAGATTCGACTCGCGCTTCTCTTTCAAAAAGAAATGTATGTTAGTCTGTCTGTCAAAGCCTTTTATCTCGAAGACGCGTGTAGGTATCAAGTTGAAATTAAAACCATATACTCAAATCTGTAGTCTCTTGTAGTTGTAGAAAAATCAATTCTTTAAGTCTACGCAGTCAAAAGATATGGCCGTTTATGTCGCAAGTTTGTACAGAATCCCTCGGTTGTCCATGATATGTTTTTGGCGAAGAGTATGCTGTTACAACATAGACCTAATGACCTATCAAATAGCTTTCCTAATGGTCTGTCAGAACAACTTTAATATCAACCATTAAATGGCGAGCTATGTGCTATTTTGACCAAGAATCCATGAGAAGCCTCCGGGCATAATCAATCGTTTGATGGTCGGTTCGTCCCACCATTTTTTCAGATGTTCGAATTCTTTTTTTCCCAAATAAATATACGGATAATAAAGATATTTCTAGTTCACGAAAAGGATTTATTTTTCATAGTTTAGGAATGTCAAAGCTAATGGCAAAATAATAGTAGCCACTCGGGTCTATCTTAAGGTTAAGCAGCGCTTGCCTAGATTGGTCTTTGGATGGGTGACCACCCATTACATACCGAGTTTGTCCGTGCACGAGCACGTTATTATTTGTAGATATTTAACATAATCATCTGCCTAGCCTTTTCCCAACTATGTTGGGGTCGGCTTCCAGTCTAACCTGATGCAGCTGAATATCAGTATTTTACATGGAGCGACTGCCTATCTGATCTCCACAACCCAGTTAATACTGGGTAATACTATACCCCTTAGTAAGACTGGTTGTCAGACTTTCGGAACACTGACTACCTGTAACGACTGTCAAAGATCTACAAATGACAGCCGGGACCAACGGCTTAACGTGCTTTCCGAGGCACGGAGGAAAATCGATATTAAACGGCTGGTCACCCATCTACAGACCAACCTAGGCAAGCGCGGCTTAACCTAAAGATCGACCTAAGCGGCTAATATTATTTAGCCACGAGCTCCTCTAGGTAGATATTTGACAGTCATTACAGATAGTCAGTGTCCCGAAAGTCTGACAAATAATCTTACCAAAGGGGTAACCCAGTACTAACTGGATTGTGGAGGTCAGATAGGCAGACGCTCCATGTAAAATACCGGCATTACCACCAATACCTCTTAGGTTATAATAGAGCAATGTTGTAATGTACAAGAACAAGTTCGGAAAACAATCGATTTCCTACTTAATATGTATTATAAATGCCAATGTTTGTGAGGATGGATGTATGGATTTTTGTTACTCTTTCACATCAAAACGGCTTAACGGATTTTGATGAAATTTGGCATAAAGGTAGATTATAGTATAGGCAATAGAAGGAACATGGATGGGTTGTAGTCAGTAAAAGTCTGACACTCCTCCCACTCCACCCAGAGTCGGGGAAGTTATTTGATGATTTCCCACACCAAAAAAAAGGTAGATTATAGTCTGGAATAACACATAGGACAATTCTTTTTCGATCATCACGCGGGTGAAGCGGCGGGCGCCAGCTAGTACTTCACGTCTCACAAAAACATTTAATCAACAAAAACAAATTCGAAAACAAACCTCTAAACAACATCAAAGGTAATGTAAGAGACACCAACAAGCATAACTGACAATATTTACTGATACCATCATCGATCAAGCCGAACTGATGACGTCAGTTCTTCTCAAATTCTCGCCGTTCAACCTATCTGTCATTTAAGGTCGAGTTTGGGACAAACTTTTTATTTACACAGAGTAAATGTACTTGGGGGAGCTTTTAGGGAAGGAATTTGAATGTATTTGCATGTATTAGGTGTCAGGACTTTGAATTTGGGAAAAGAGAACTTGAAAATACGACTTGATTCTGACTCTGATGGTTATCGGTTGTTTAAACGACAAATATTTTAATTAAATTGCATTTTTTGCTAAACATGGTGTAATTAACGGATTCTTCATGAAGTCGCAACAAAACATTCTGTATATTTTATATTATTTTGGTGTGAAAAATTATGTTTTTCAGTAGTACCACGTTTTGCCAACGGCTTTGCTCGTGTTAAATTCGGGGTAACACAGTTCCCCTTTTGTAATTTGCAGGTACCTGCTACCTACCTGTATTTTTTGTCTTTGCGCCTTATTTATTGTAATAGCAATGCTTAGATTTTTCTTCTCTTCCCTCTTTCTTCTTCACTTCTCACTCCTTTTTTTTAATAAAAATAGCCTATTTCCGTCTCCAGTGCCCCAACTATCTCTATACCAAAATTCATCAAAATCGGTTTAGCCATGCAAGCGTGAAGATGTAACAAACAAACTCACTTTCGCTTTATAATATTAGTAAGGATAACACTAATTATACTGTCCTAGTTCCAGGTAAGGGTCTTTCCCCTAGCGTACCCGAACTTCCATAAATGCCTTCAATCATCACAAATCATAATACATCATATAGTTTTCAGCCCTCCCTAAGAATCATATCTCTTAATCCACTTAATTAACATGATATAACTTAATCTACATTAAAAAGAAAACTTTCCCAATCAATCTTCTATAGACGCGAAAACGCGAGCAAACCCAAGGGGCGTGCAAATGTATTGATATGGTACATGTTGATTCACTTCGCCGTGCGAGATCTCTGATTACAACGTTACGTTCGTATATATAACGTACTAGTGGTTCTCGATTTGAACTCGCTCTGTATTTTAAAAGGAGAAATGGCTCTGATTCCTGTGAATTTTCAAGGCTTTTGTAAAAAACTTATCGGACTTCACAAGAGCCGTATGGATAGAAACTTAAAAGACAATGTCCAAAATGGCCCTGTGTAATAAGGAGGCAGCTGGTATTAAATAAGACATTCTCTACCAGTCAACCTTTGGGTTAAGTAAGTTAAGTAAGACAGCATTGTGAAAGGGTACTAAAATAATAAAACAAAAAACATATAACTATTCGTTTCCGAAAACTAAACATATGAAAAAAGTAATGGAATAGAATATACTTTATTTCACACCAAAATTTAAATATAACTGTTTTACAGAATAATTATATAGTTACATAAGCGGTTTTATCGCTGATATGCGGAAATAAATACATTAACAAAAATTACCAAAAAATATATAAAAAAAAGAAAACTCTTGTACAGCTACCGTAGGTATCTAATACAATTTAGTCTACTAAATTCTACCTAAAAGGTTGCTAGAAACTAATTCAATGGGCTGCTAGAAATTTATTCTAAACTAACTAAAAAGGGCCTTAAACTTTATAGTACCTGAACTTTTTTATGAGTTGTTATGCGATCCAAAACGGGATCAATTTATCTTTTGCTAGCTTTTGGCCGGCGCTTCGCTTGCGTTAAATTCGGGGCAACATAACTGTGTTACTGATTTGCAGGTACATACCTGTTACCTGTAGTTTTTCCCTTGCGCCTTGTTTATTGTAATAGCAAAGCTAAGTTTTCTCTTTTCTTCCCTCTTTCTCCCTCATTTCTCACTTTTTATATATGTCCTATGTCCGTCTCCAGGGTCTTAACTATCTTTGTACCAAAATTCATTAAAGTCGCTTCAGGCATTTAGCCGTGAAGACGTAACAAACAAACTCACTTTCGCTTTTACTTCACTTCACTTTGAGTATTGTTCGTCGTGTCGTTGAGCTCCTTGAGTTATGAGTCGAGCTCTACACAATAACTAACATTTGGCATTAAAATCTGTGTGGTTAAAAATACCTTCCTAAAAAGGCCACCTCAGACATTACCACCACACTATATCACATGGATTGTTTGTTGATTTTGTCTGTACCTTAAAAGAGCTTATGGCTTTTTTGTGCTTGGGAAATCGTCAAATAACTTCTTGAGACTTGAGTATTAGACTAACTTAAGCCCACCCATGTTCCTTCTATTGCCCTTTATGTATTCCGGAGCTTTATTTATTACGAGTTTTTGCCCGCGGCTTCGCTCGCGTTTAATTCGGTAGCGCCTTATTGATTTGTAATAGTAACACTAAGTTTTCCCTTTTCTGCCTTCGTTCTCCCTCATATTCCACTTATTTTAATTAAAATTTAGCCTCAACTATCTCTGTACCAAAATCAAATTTATGAAAATCGGCTTAGTCATTAAAGCGTGAAGAGGTAACAAACAAACAAACAAACTCACTTTATATAGTAAGGATGGGGCAGCGCAACGGTATCTTTTTCAAACAACGACGTATAAAAGTGTTTGTATAACCAACTTGCAAAATAAATATCGTTTATCAATAAAAAGTTTTATAATTCACGCATTTAATTTGATCAGAAACTCTTAGTAAGAACCGCAACGACAGTCCACAACAAAAGAGTTCTTCATTGTTAGATTAAACAGAAGCGCATAATATAGACACGTTCGGGATCGGGGAATTTCCCCGTACACCTCCTCTTTCCCCCCAAACGCCCTCAATACATTTGTTTAGGAAAAAGATAAGTTCTTTGTTCACGATGATGTTAAAGTGAATGGAACGAGATTGGGCGAATGTATTTTTGTAGCTTTTCAACAAAATCTCGATTTTGGCTTTCCGAACAAGAGTTTGGAATTTTTTTTTAGTTACTCCATCCTACTATATATCCTACTTAAATAATATTATAAATGCGACTGTTTGTGACGATGGATGTTTGTTACCCTTTCATGTCAAAACGGCAGAACGGATCTTGATGAAATTTGCCACAGAGGTAGATTATAGTCTGGAATAACACATAGGATACTATTTCGATACCATGCGGGCGAAGCCGCGGGTGCCAGTTAGCGAGTAAAGTTATTTGATGGTTTCCCACCCGCAAAAAAAAGGGGACACCCGGATGGAACGAAGTTCCTATAGAAATGAAAACATCTGGCTTGCTTTCTATAAGAGAGAGAGAGACAGACAGACAGACAGAGAAACATGCGCCGCCGCACAGCTTACAATAGCTTACTATAGCAAAAAGTGTCGTGACAACTTTTCGTAAGAATTTTTAGCCCCCTTTCACAACGCGCGATAAGGAACTTCGTTCCAAAAACTAGAAGAGGCAAGTCCTCGCGCAATTTGCACTTCCAATAATCTACATAGAACAGCCACAAGCCACTTGACATGGTGATTAAATTCGGAAACAATTGACAGATGCGGTCTGCATCCACGAGTTTAGTTCGATATTTGATGGACGGACACGTGGTTAAGAGTGCGTTCTGATTTATTAATAGTGTGGTGAAATTATTATTTAATAGCTTTCGCCCGCGGCTTCGCTCGCGTTAAATTCGGGGTAACACAGTTCCCCTTGCGCCTTATCGATTTGTAATAGCAACGCTAAGTTTTCCCTTGTCTTCCCTCTTTCTCCCTCACATCCCACTTTTTTTAGCCTATGTCCGTCTCCTGATTCTTAACTATCTCTGTACCAAAATTCATCAAAATCGGCTTAGCCATTAAAGCGTGAAGAGGTAACAAACAAACAAATAAACAAACAAATAAACAAACAAACTCACTTTCGCTTTTATAATATTAGTAAGGATGGTACGGAATTTTGTTTCAAATATTGCATTGTTGATATTCTTGTCGTAAGCTAGAGCCAAACAACTCCCGGCCACCGTAGATGTAGTTCTGTAGAGGGTGAGTATGGTAACTCACTGTCCGTCCTTCTATTGACGACAGGCCGTGTCGACAACGCGTTGTTCCACGCGCGCCTCAAAGAGATAGCAGGGCCTGCCATAGCCACTTAGAGAGTTATTTTTTTTCACAAATCCAAAACACCACAGACTTGATAATATATATGGTTTTAATTTCAACTCGATACCTCCACGAGTTCCTGAAATAGACAGACAAACGGACAACGAAGTGATTCAATAAGGGTTCCGTCTTTACTTTTGAGGTATGGAACCCTAAAAAACGACGCGTAAAAGTAAAAACCTACTTGCAAAATTAACATCATGTATCATTTAATGCGAACTAAAAGTACTTTAATAAAAAATATTACACACATTCTCACAAAACAGTAGTAACATCCCGGATTGAGCTCGTATCATGATATCCTTCGCTCTAATGCCCGAAGCCATTGCCGAGAGAACACGAAGTTACTTCGCGTCGCTGTACCACCGTCTGTAACGACCATTGGAAAACGCTTTAGATTGGAAATTATTCTATTGTCATTCAATGTATAGTATTGAAGTTACAAATCTAGATCTTTGCCAAAATAACACCTAAAGGCGTCCTTGTGTCATTTTAGTACCAAAGAGCTAGACCATTGTACACATTCGAGAATTTTTTTGAATAAAACAAAATGGCGTCATTGATTGCCATTTATTACTTACTAGCTAGATAGATGATAGATAAAGTATCCTATGTGTTATTCCTGACTATAATCTATCTCTGTGCCTAATTTCATCAAGATCCGTTCAGTAGTTTTTTCGGGAAAGAGGGTCAAACATACATCCATACTCACAAACTTTTTCATTTATTAGTAGGAAGTATGGTAGTAGGATTATTGTGAAGGATGGGTTAAGAAATAAGCAGAAATAAGTACCGTAATGTTTCTTAGTCTGATATACAGACAGTTTTATTGGCTTCTTGGCTCTTATTTGTGAATTTGGGAGGACGACCACAGGAAAACAGTGGGTCCAACATAGAATCAAACTGCTTCGTATGGGATAAAATGGAGATCTTTAGAGGAGGCCTTATCATCTATAACTACGATGTAACAAAAAAGTTTCTAGCTAACCCTTTTTTGCGGAGAAGAAGTCACCAAATAACTCCCCCTACTTTGGGCGGAACGGGGGGGATTGAAAGACTTTTACTGACTAAACCCGTCCCCCCCGTTTCTTCTTTTGCCCATTATGTTCCCGCGCCGGCTTATTCGTCAACTCGCCCCTCATAAACTCGACTGCGCGCGAGTTAGCACCTTCCGATTTTACCTACTTTTGTTGTAGCCAACTCGCGACCGAGTGAAAATCTGACGTATATCTTGGGACAACTCACACACGGCTATCTGATCCCAAGCTAAGCAGAGCTTGTGTTATGGTAACCAGACAACTGATATACATACTTATATAATTTATAAATACATACATATTATAGATAAATCACACCCAGACACAGAACAAACAATCATGCTCATCACACAAAGTTTGTCCTGGGTGGGAATCGAACCCACGACCTCCGGCTCAGCAGTCAGGACCACTAACCACTGGACCAACAGGCCCGTCGTATTTACAGTCATCTACAAAGGTGTTTTGTTTTTTGTAGACAATTCGTGTGCAACCCCGGATAGGTAGGCCTTTGTATTGTGTAACAGGCTGATGTCCGCTACTCCACGTCCCAGGCGCGTATTTGGCGTACGGGTGGGATTATCATACAATCCATCCCAGCTTTAAAAAGAGCACCAAAGCCTTGGTGTTTTGCGGGCCTGTGGGCGGTGAGCAATGGGTAGTTCACCGTCCGTCCGTCGATTGACGACAGGCCGTGTCGACGGCGCGTTCGTGTTTCTCGCGCGTCTCAAAGAGAATCAGCAAAGCAGAGGGGTTTGCCAGAGCCTCCGCCTGCCGGTGTTGCGGGTTGTTCGAAAGAGATACAGGGCAATAGAAGGAACATGGGTGGGTTTTAGTCAGTACAACTCTGACATGCCCCCCCGCTCCGCCCAGAGCGGGGGAAGTCATTGGATGATATCACACCCGAAAAAAAAAAACAAAAAAGCCTTGTTGTTTTGCGAAGAGTACCCAGATAGGCCCTTAAAAATATCTCAAACGAAATACATTAAATTGCTCCGAAGAGCTACTTTCAACAAAAAGAATATCCTAAAATATAATTCCACAATCAAAATTGACGGCATCATTATTCCGTCGATACAATTACGGCGGACTCCGGAAACGGCAATACGCCTCGGTACGACGTTCCGTATTACCCCATTTGGCGTATTTGGCGTATCGGAGCCGGGTCTGCGTTTCATTATGAAAGTCTATGGCCTGATGAAACGTAATAATTACTTTGGAATTGGACAGTTGATGAGCTCTATAGAATGTTTAAATGTTGTTATTTGAGAGTATTTTCAAGGTGTATTTTGTGCTGGTATATTAATGAGAACATTGAAAGGTTTTGCATGGGGTATCCTATTTTTGTGTGTTGTGATGTCCTAGAGGTTAAGCTGCTCACCTCCAATGCATGAGGTTGTGGCTTCAAATCTTTTATTAAAATGGATGAGATTTTTCATAACAGTTACATAACATTTACTTTTTTAGTCAGGTTAGGGCTATTTTCCAGCCAGTCTTAAAAAAAAATTGCAAGAGTTTAATAGATGAATTAAAATAACCTGTGGCAGCTAACATCGAGAAAAGGTGCACGGTTCGGGTTGATCATTTCGAAAGGAGAAGAACCGGCAAGAAACTTCATGGTTACTCTTTTAATAATAATTATATTTTACAATGTTGTTGTTACTGCGTTGGTACTTAAGTATGAGAGAACAGAGTAGGCCCGACAATAAGACATAAGTATACAAATCGTAAAATAAGATAAAAGTTAACAAGCGACGGAATGTCCACTCATACACAAAGAATCGATAAAAAAGTATCTTTACAAGAAAGAAACAAATTAAAAAAAAAAGAAAAAAAAATATATGAAACAAGTGACACAAATGTTGCCATCAGTACTGTACTACCCTAAACAAAGGATGTATAAATATGGTTCGAAAATTAAAGACATTTAGAGGTCCCTAATCCATGGCCCACCGTCATGCGACATGCAACACACAGACGAAAAAGTTTCAGACGATGTAATAGAAGCTTCACTTTAAAAATCAAAAGAGGTACTGTTCTAGACATTTACATTACTCATATTTGAAAAAAAAAAACATTAATTTGGACATTGATTTTACTGTCTGACGTCTGACAGTTACAACCCCATTCAACCGACATATCATACAATCAAATCAAACTTTCAACCAAATATCCATTAACATCAAAAAATCGTCATAAAATAGGAAATGAAAAATGTCACCTTGTTGATAGCACAGCAGTAAATAACGATATCTTTGTACCATCAGTGTGATTGGTCCCTGAAATACAAAAGCCGGGCAAATGCAAGTCGGACTCACACTGTGGGTTTCGTACAACTGTACAAATGGCTAGTTTCCAAAAAGATTATTCACAAAAATAAGGGACACGTTTTTTTTATTTGAAAACTAGCTTTTTTCCGCGGCTTTGCTCGCGTTAAATTCGGGGTAACACAGTTCCCCTTTCCTGATTTGCAGGTAAGTGCTACCTGTAGTTTTTGCACTTGCGCCTTATTTATTGTAATAGCAAAGCTAAGCTTCCCTTTATTTTCCCTCTTTTTTTAAAAAGAAATAAGTTAGCCTATGTCCGTCTCCAATTATCTCTGTACCAAAATTCATTGAAATCGGTTTAGCCATGTAGGCGTGAAGACGTAACAAACACACGCTTTTATAATATAAGTAAGGATTAGACCAAAAATGACATATAATTATGTAGCCCATTAAAGTTACGTGTGACGTCACTTGTTACGAAAAAATGCAGCTACACGTAAACACATATTACGGAACAAATATTTGTATGACCTGCAGATAGTTGTTTCGGGTCTGGCTGTTTGTGTATGTGAGTTTCAATGTTTGAAAACGCACCCACGATACAGAAGAAATTCCTAGTGTGACCAACATTTTTTTTTTAAATCCTCCGCAATTGGTCCTCTGAAGACGGAACCCTGAAGCGGCCCACGATACGGACGAACGCTATTGAAAATTAATTTCCAATATGGAGAGTGTTTCAACATACATATAACCTTTGACATTCGTTTAATAGGAGAGGAAACTTGCGGTTCTTTGGAGCAGGTCGTAAACGTATTTTGTTGCTTCCTGATGGCTTTTAGCGAAGGACACAGCTGCATTTCTCTTCGTTTTGTAATGTGACAACATTGCAGCTAAAACGTGTGGTTTTAGCCCATTTCCAAAGTGCCTAGACTAGAGCCAATCGGGTTTAAAGCGCTTTGTGTTTCTACAGTGGCTTTTCGTTGCTGTCAGCGCTAGCTGATTGACGCATTGTTTGGACTCTGTGATCACCGTGACATTACTTGAAACTGTGCGGGAAATTAGCCTGTCGGCCATTAATTCATATGCGCCTATAGATTAGGTCCTAGTTTCTCTCATATATTGGAGTCTTTTTTTTTTATTAAAAAACGTTGTCTCCACACTATGAATTTCTCCTGTATCATGGGTGCGTTAACACACATTTAAAGTCACATACACAAAAGCCAGATCCAGAAAAACTACCTGTAGGTTTTACAAATATTTGTTTCGACCGGGATCGAACCCGCGATACGCGGCGCAGCGGTCGGTCGGTCAGCCACTGCGCCAACCGTGCCATCATTATCACATTATAATATGATGAACTATGAAGACATTTGAAGAACAATGTGATTGATTTTAAAGGTCGTTTACCTTTAAAAAAACAATTTTTCACTTTTTTTAAGTCCGTTAAAAACTAGCATTTATGGTATTTTTTTGGATTCCGGACCACTATGTTGTCTGTTTGACCCTTTATCTCGGGAATGCGTGGATGTATCGAGTTTAAAAAAAAACATACTTAAATCTGGAACAGTAAAATATCAACCCTTTAAGTCATGGTAAAGATATGGCTGTTTATGTCGTAAATTTGTACGGAACCCTCGGAGAGCGAGTCTAACTCGCACTTAGCAGATTTTTAAATTAAATTTGACGTTTAAAGATGTTTAGTAAAAAACTTGATTAACAAAAAACTCATTTCAACTACGTTTTATTTTCACAACCAATAATCCATTTTTTACTAGCTCATTGGGAACTAGTGCTGGCCAAAGACCTTCCTTCTCTCCTTTCATACCTTCCAATCTTTTGCGATCTCTGGTCATGTTAGTGCCGCTAACTAAATCTGGTTCTTCTAACCTGACAGACAGATGCGTTGCTGAGGAGTTTGTTCTGCCACTTCTTCTTCCCAGCCTTCTTCTTGCCGCTTTTGTGGGCTGTCTCTAGTAATTTGACGTTCAAAAAGTGATGATTATCACCCTAATTTTAGTAAATGACTTTTGATTTTGAACATGACCAGATCGTCATCGTCAAGCCATCTGCGTCTAAATACATAGGAGTTATTAATACCAATGCATATCCGATAGAATCTGCTTTTAAATAAACTTGCATTTTTTTACGCCAATAAGTTTATATAAAACACAAAGAAAGACCTATAAATTCTTTGTGAAGACAATTTACTGAATCCGCAGTTGACACACTTACGACGACTCTATAAACATATCTAACACAATATGCTTCTATTACTCGTATACATACAGAGTCGTATATAACGCACATAAATACAATGATAATCATTTACTTCACACTAAAATTATACTAATCACACCAAAACTTTTGTTACTTAGGGTTGTCAGACATACGTCGCCTTTCATTTTATTTTCTTTTGTATTATATTTAGGCTTTATAGCACTTTATTTATGCAGGGAATATTTACAGAGGTATTTTTTTGCATATGGGAAATCATCAAATAACTTGCCTCGCTCTGGGCGGAGCGGGAGAAGTGTCAGACTTTTACTTACTAAAACCCTACATCTATGTTCCTCCTTTTGCCTTTTGTGTTCCGGGGCCGCGGTATCTCTTTCGTACAACCCGCAACTCAAGCAGGCATTACCCTGGCAGGCCCCTCTAATTTGCTGAAACATCTTTGAGGCGGGCGTGGATCACGAACTTGCTGTCAACACGGTCTATCGTCAATAGAGGGATGGTCAGTAAGCCACCCATTGCTCACCGTCACAGACCCGCGTCTACGGTGGCCGGGAGTCATCTTGCGGCACCCTTCGCCCGAAGCGTTCCTCACTTACTTCCTTCGCTGCTGTGGTCAGGGTGTTAGGTTTTCTCATGCAGTGTTTATTTAGTTATCTATACTATATATTATATATCTATACTAAAATTATAAAGCTGAAGAGTTTGTTTGTTTGTTTTAACGCGCTAATCTCAGGGACTACTGGTTGGAATTAGAAAATTCTTTTAGTGTTGGATAGTCCATTTCTTGAGGAAGGCTATAGGCTATATAACATCACGCTACGACCAACGGGTGCTGAGCAGCGTGGGTGAAACCGCGTGGAACAGCTAGTAATATTATAAAGCTGAAGAGTTTGTTTGTTTGTTTGAACGCGCTAATCTCAGGGACTACTGGTTGGAATTGGAAAATTCTTTTAGTGTTGGATAGCCCATTTCTTGAGGAAGGCTATAGGCTATATAACATCACGCTACGACCAACAGGTGCTGAGCAGCGTGGGTGAAACCGCGTGGATTAGCTAGTGTATTTATAAAAATTGTTTCGTTATTCGGTTGAATTTCCAGGTCACACAGTGGTCCAGAGAATTTACGCCCGGCAGATGGCAATATGCTTGAAACCATCGAAAATATTATGACATCTATGCTTGCCACCTAAACTGGTGGCATTAAGGTTCACTTTTCTTTAACCATTTGGCGACAGGCATAATGTTGTTATATGAATTCCCATAATATGAAGACAATTTAATCTAATAAAAAACTTCGCGTATCAGGTTTATGCTATTTTGTCATGCAATTTTTTACCTTACCAATTCTTTTTGCATGTACTTACAACATTAAAGAACTAATAATTGTTAATGTGAATGAGGAGCTCGTGACTAAATAATAGCAGCACTCGGGTCGATCTTTAGGTTTTGCCTAGGTTGTTCTGTGGATGGGTGACCACCCGTTACATACCGAGTTTCCTCCGTGCCTCAGAAAGCACGTTAAGCCGATGGCTGCCATTTGTTGATCTTTGACAGTCGTTACAGGTAGTCAGTGTTCCGAAAGTCTGACAACCAGTCTTACCAAGGGGTATCGCATTACCCAGTACTAACTGGGTTATGGAGGTCAGATAGGCAGTCGTTCTATATAAAATACTGATATTCAGCTGCATCCGGTTAGACTGGAAGCCGATCCCAACATAGTTGAGAAAAGGCTAGGCAGATGATGAATTGTTAATTTGAGTCAACTTTTTATTGTTTTTTTTGGCAACCCTACCATCAGCTGTGAAGCTTCACATACGAATTCATACTAATTTATTTTCTCAAACAAGATACGACATTAATTACGAAGTAAATCAAGATTTATTTGATTTAAATAACGTTTGTGTGTCATTTAGTGAAATGTAGAGTGAATGTTTGTTTTGTATCAATTGTTTAATGATGAAGTTGCATTATTCAGGGGCTATTTTGCAGTGGAGTAAAATATGCACGAAATAAGTAAAACATACTGAGATGAAAATCGTATTTCCAATGTAATAAATGTGAAAATGAATCCTTACTTAATATTATAAAAGCGAAAGTGAGTTTGTTTGTTTGTTACCTCTTCACGCTTTAATGGCTAAACCGATTTTGATGAATTTTGGTACAGAGATAGTTGGGATCCAGGAGAGGTATATAGGATATTTTTTTTCAAAAACAGTGGAATATGAAGGAGAGAAGAATAAGGGAAAACTTAGCTTTGCTATTACAAATCAATAAGGCGCCAGGGCAAAAACTACAGGTAGCAGGTACTTGCAAATCATTAAAAGGGAACTGTGTTACCCCGAATTTAACGCGGGCGAAGCAGCGGGCAAAAGCTAGTACTCGATATATCATAACTAAAAATGCTGAAATAAAAAAACTTTTTTGCAAAAAAAGTGTGAATATCCTTAATGCAATAGATGTCGCTGCCCCACGGAGGGGTCTGTCAGACTGCTTCTGACCTCCACAGAAGCAACGTTTTCTTTTTTAAACTAGTAAATTTGCTAACCTCTACAGGGATTTGCCTCTTACTTCGTAAGAAATACCTACTTACCCAGGAGAACAGCGTCCAACACGGATGCACCAAGAAGTTGGAATGTTCCCAAAACTCCAACAATCGGCCTGAACTTCAAAAATAGCCGCTGCATTTAATATCTCGTTTTATTTACAACGTATCGTTATTGCTTAGAATATTTCCACATCTACGTTGTTTTACGAAATTAACTCTTCATTCAGTTAATCCTAGTTTTATTTACGGTTTGTGCTAATTTGTGTTTTTTATTCTAAAAGCAAAAGTGAGTTTGTTTGTTACGTTATCGCTATCGGTTACATTTCGGAGAGTGTGCGATGGAATTGCACAGCCTAATTCCGCCAAGCCCGTTCAATCATCGGACTACAAGACGTACGGCGATGCGTCACCGTTACATGGTAGACATCCCACCCACACGCACTAAACGGTTTGGGAATACTTTCATTGTGCGTACTGCTAAGGAGTGGAATTCCCTGCCGGAGTCTGTATTTCTTGACAGCCATAACCTGGGGGTTCTTCAAGTCAATAATGAATAGGTTATTTCTAGGTAAGCGTGCTTCATCGTCGACCACATCATCACTTTCCATCAGGTGAGATAGTGGTCAAACGCGAACCTATCTATACCTACTTAATATTATAAAGCTGAAGAGTTTGTTTGTTTGTTTGAACGCGCTAATCTCAGGGACTGGTTGGAATTGGAAAATTCTTTTAGTGTTGGATAGTCCATTTCTTGAGGAAGGCTATAGGCTATATAACATCACGCGGCGACCAACAGGTGCTGAGCAGCGCGGGTACAACCGTGGGGAACAACTAGTCACTAAAAAAAAAAAAAAGTCTTCACAGCACAGCCGATTTTGATGAATTTTGTAACAGAGATAGTTGGGACCCTATAGACGGTCATGGGCATTTTAAAGCTTTTGCATAGCTTATATCGCGGGCCTTGAGCGTGGAGACCGAATCCAGAAATTTCGTAACGAAAAAACCTAACACTTTTATTACGATTACGGTCAGTTATTTCAATCACGATTCCAATGTTCTAGTAACGTGTTTGGTAGAAAATCGGATAGTCATTCGACATTAACCGGGTCAAACCCAAGGTCTTGTTTTTCTTTTTGCGACTTCTTTTCATTGGAAGTACTTTTTAATATTATATTTAGATTCATTTTTTATTTATTGCATAAGTTCTTTTTTATTTATTTCATAACTTGATTAATAATGCTATGCAATAGCTTTACCGCGGCAGTCTCCGAGTGTGACACATGTTTTTTTGTAAAGTGAGATATCAGGGAGAAAGAGGGAAGAAAAGGGAAAACTTTGCTTTGCTATTACAATAAATAAGGCGCAAAGGCAGAAACTACAGGTAGCAGGTACCTGCAAACTGTGTTACCCCAAATTTAACGCGAGCAAAGCCGCGGGCAAAAGCTAGTACACAATAATGTTACAAATAAATTCACAGTACCCCATAGCCGCACTAAATGAGATTAAAAGATTATATAAAGATTGACTCAATCAAGAACTTACAGCAACTAATTAGCAATCTTTTTTTCTTACTAAGACTTCTTTTTAATCCTGTACAACTCGGCATCGCTTCGAGCTGACTTTAGCTCTCAACATAATTTCTTAGAAAGTATATTGATTTTATTAACTGGAGTATGACTTTGCCACTATAGTTCTTATTTTTATGTTGAAAATCAAAAAAATGTATGAACCATGAATTTAAAAAAAATTGGTTTACCTGTATCGTAGTGCATTTAATAACATTTAAACTCACATACACAAACAGCTAGACCCGAAACAAATACGTGTAAGTTATAAAAATATTTGGTCCGTGTGGGGATCGAACCCGCGACACGCAGCGCAGCAGTCAATAACTCAGCCACTGCGCTAATCGTGCCGCTAAAATTATATGATTCAGATTTAGATATTCCAATAAATGTACCCTTTTTCTGATAACGAAAAGGAGTGTCAGACTTTTACTAACTAAAACCCATCCATCTTCCTTTTATTGCCCTTTATGTTCCGGGGCCACGGTATCTCTATCGTACAACCTGCAACCCAAAATAAATGTCACCTTGAATTGGTAATTACTAACAGTTATTTTCTTTTTTACAGGTAAAGAACTGACGTTTTTGGATATTTTGTCGACAACCAGTAAGTAAGACTTTGGATGTGATTTTTGCGCCCGGGTATTGAAAATCACACCGCCATCTTAGTATTGCAAAGGAAACTGTCCTAGATAATTTCACAAACAGAAACAGCACACTCTAGACATTGTCATTTGACATAATTGACATTGCCTTGACGTTGCAACGTCAGAGCATAAACGTAGCCCTTTAACATGTATTGTAGTAATTAATTAAATAAATATTAATTATCTTTTAAATCATTTCTTTTTTAAAAAGCCTCGTCGAAGGGACCCTATAACAGTACGCACACACCGCTTAGCCAGTCATTTTACCTCAATTTTTCACAAATTTTGTCTCGTTGGCGTCCAGGACTTATGCTTGCTTATCACGCATGCACACTTTTAATGGTAAACAGACTTTAGCGACAATTTGTTCAAATCAAATTTGAATTAGAACAAACTCTGGCTTAACCCTCTTCTCACCACCAAAGCGACGATATGTCACAATGGCTTAAAAGGCCGTGTTCAAAAGTTTAAAATCTGAAGGAACATGAAACAACTATTTAAAAAAAAACACAATATATAGCTTCAAACAACTGATATATACTTTCATTTGTTTTAAAAGTAAATCGTGGAATGCCTCTTCGTTATTGTTCGAATTTTGAATGAAGCAGTAAAATAAAAGAAGGAGTTTGTGACACCCTTTAAAAATCGGGCCAGCTATGAAACTTTTTGGAATATTTCTGTCACAAAATGCATTATAATTTACATAAACGAATTTTAAAAATATCCGTGTATAACAGTTGTATAAATTCTAATTGACTTTGACAAAACGCTGGCAGACTTTAGATTAATAGCGACTGCGGCAAAATAGCAAGAATTGTTAGTTTGTTTCACAGTTTTAAAGTATTTCAGGCAGAAACAAATGGGTTAGCGAGACAAAGAAATAAAGATGTATGTTTTTTCATCTAGATTTATTTATTTGACGAAATAAGGTACGGAAATAATTTATTATGAAAGTCTCTGTTGTATTTATAGGAAGGAATCAGTAGGGTTATTGACCTGGAGGGTGCTGATAACGTATCTAATCTGAATATACAAAAAAGGACGCCTCAAATACCATGCTGATTTCCAAAACCACACACCCGATTTGTTTTTTTTTTCTGAATGGCATCTTGTAGTTCAACCTAGGAGGTTGTCGGCTGCTTAAGGCGCGACAACAAGCTAATCTTTAGGTATTCGCGGAAGTGAGGCTAGCAGCATACTAGGCAAGTTCTGACACAAGTACACGACAGTATTGCATAGAAAGAATAGGAATAAGGTCAAAAATATTTCGGTGATTGATTTTATTTAGGTATCATGTCCGCCAAAATGTAGGTCATTTTGCAGTTTCTATTGAATATAAAAAAAAATACATTTCCGTGTTTGAAAATTTTTAAATATCTCTTTAGTCTATACAATTTCCTTTGTTATTGATATAAAAAAAATTATGGTTGTCGCTGTGGTCTTTTTAAACTTTTTTTTTTCGTAGTATTAGACCACTTTTGTAAACTATTTTTTTAAGTCTTTACTTTATGTATTGAACTATACACGGTAATTTTTTTTTTTAGGCTTTTGGCATGTACAGATACGGGTAACTTTGCGACGAAAATCTAGACGTTTTACGAAGTGTTTGCTTTGCACAGCGCCTTAACCGGGCGAATCCTGTGGATGCCTTAAAAATTAAGACCTCCAGCCAGGGCAAAAAAACTTAGAAACTAAGCGACTACACGCTAAGGTCATAGCCAGTGGGGTACGAGCCTCGGTTTAGGGCGTCGCTGAAGGAGGACAGCAAGGGACAGGCTGGATCTTAGTGATATTATTTATGGAATTTGTGTTTTGGTATGTATATAAGCCAAGATAATAAAACACCGTCCAAGCGCGAGTTGGACCCGCGCAATGAGGGTTTCGTTCAAGGTTGAGACATAAACGATCACATACTTGTTTTTTTTTAAAAAAAAAACGTTGCCTCCACTCTAGAAATTTCGCCCGCATCGTGGTGCGTTTACAAACATTTTAACTCACATGCATAAACAGCCAGACCCGAATCAACTATTTGTAGGCCATACAAATATTTGTTCCGGGCTAGATTCAAACCCGTGACACGTAGCGCAGCAGTCAATCGCTCAGCCACTGCACCAACCGGCTGCAAAACCGACTGCTTAGACTAAGAGTGTTGATTTTTCACAGCTCTAAGGGAACTTTGACTTGAATTTACGGTTTTAATTTCAATTTGATACCTACCTCCACGCTTTCCTGAGATAAAACACATTAGAGCACACAGCCGATAGCTGAACAACAAAGTGATCCCTTCACAGAACCGTTTTATTAAATGCTTTGAATTTGAATTCAAATTCAAAGCAATTATTTCAATTAGACCATTACAGGCACTTTTGAATGTTAAAAAACAAAATTAAGCTACAGTCCCGGTCACAACGCATAACTTGTGAAAGTACTGTAGTTGCCCATTCCAAAGCATTCATCTCCATGGAGAAGAATGGGCTAGAAACTCCATCGGACACTCTTTTAAATCATAATATTATTACAAAGTCGTATTTACATAATTAAATTGAGATTATACAAATATGTGAGAACGATGTAGAAAGACGTGCACAGGAAAAGCGTCCAGAGTAAATAAAAAGCAAAATTTGAAGAAAAGCGAAAACTTAGCTTTGCTATTACAATAAATAAAGCGCAAATTAGGAAAAGGGAACTATGTTACCCCGAATTTAACGCGAGCGAAGCCACAGGCAAAAGCTATAAGTTGAGATATAAATAAAAAGTTTGTAAGTTAAAATCACACTTTGAATGTAAAACACACCCTCAAATTGAACTTTCATCACCATTTCCTAACATTTTGAATACTAAGAATGAGTGAAAACAAACTCAACGTTCCGTATCTTTGCCTTTTAATCATTTCTATACCATCATGAGTGAAGTTTAATGTCAACATTAAGGTTCAACGATTCACAAACATTATAATTTACAATAAAATATCATGTAAAGTTACATAAGAACTCCAAAGAACATCCCTGTCTGTTATTTTCTTCGAACCAATAACAGACTGCTCTTAAACTCGAGATGAAACAGACAAAACTACATCAAACAGCTTCCCCACTCTCTCACAATGGCGAGAAATAACTTTTTCCTCAAACATATAACAAATAAATGTTATATTATAACTTTCTTTGCGGCAAAGTCAATTGGGTGTAAAATACTGCGCCTTTGAAAACTCTGTTGACTCTAAAAGCCTTATACTTGTACTATAAGTTTTTTTTTCTTTTCGTAGAGATTCGGCCAAGTACGAGTCCGCTTCGTCCATTGAGTGTTTTGTACAAACTTGCGATACTAACGGTCATATCTTATTAACTGACTTAAATGGTTGATTTTTTTACACAGCTCCTGTACTTAAATATGTACTCAAATCGGACTAAAACCCATCCATGTTCTTTCCTTTGCTCTTTATGTTCGGTGCTTTTGGTTCGCTGCGTTACCTCTTTCGAACAACTCGCAACCGCCGCAGGCGGTGGTTCTGGCAGGCCCCTCTGCTTTGCTGACATCTTTATCAGGCGCGCGTGGAACACTAACGCGCTGTCGACACGGCCTGTCGTGACAAGACGAACGTACGGTGTGCTACCCTTTGCTCACCGACAACAGACACGTATCTACGGTGGCCGGGAGTAGTATCGCGGCGCCAGACGCCCGGGGCGTCTCCCGCGGTGGCTGGGTTGGTTTGAGGTTCCCTCTCTCCACCTCCTTCGCTAGTATAACTGCTTCACGGAAGGAGGTCAACGCTTTTCATTCCCTCTCGCTCCGGACCATGGATTCTACACATCTCTTCACTCATCTGTCACCTTAAAGTGAGAATCCTGCCTGTCATGCTATTCTATAACAATACAGCGTCGAACTTAGAGCTGCCGTAGCCTCAAGTTTCATAGAGATTCGTCTGGGGTCGTCGCTGCGCTCAAACCGGTTAGAGAATAGCACTTTTGCCTCCAGTCGGTATAACACCTAGGATAAACTAAAAATAGAAATAAATCGATCAATCCCTCTAAGGGCCGATTTCACCAATTTAATAAAACCGAGATCAAGTCTCCTGACTTGATCTGATAAACCTTCTCGCGTTTTATTGGCTCCACCAGGAACATTGAGAGCTCAGTATGACGTTGAATGTCTTCATAATCGCATCGAAGTGCTTGATTGGCGTCACCAGAACCAATGATAGCATGGTGGGACGGGTTGCAGTGAAACATCGCAGTAGGTTGCTTTAGGCTATTGCAAAAGCTAAACGCACTTCGCTTTTGTGAAAACATTACGTTCTTTAAGTTCTTTGCCATGGAAACGTAAAAAGTGTTTTATTTTTAGATCGTGAAAACTACCTTTAATCGAGATCATGTAACAAAATCGGTGAAATTCACCCTAAGAGTAAACAACGTAATTTACACTAACGTCACAAATCGGAATCAAAACAGACTAGAAACTCCTTGACACAGATGTTCCAACCTATTTCCCGTATACATTCGTTTATGAGGTACATGTGGAACATAGTAGGGTAACCATTTTTTTAAGTCGGTTCTCAAAACCGGAGCAAACTTGCATAATCCGGATATTTTTACTTTGATCTCTATTTTTCTTTTATGCACGGCAGTGCTTAATAAGGAAATATGTGGGTAAGGTAACACATATTTCTATGGGCTATAGCCCAGCAGAGGGACATTAACAAAGTTAAAACAACATAATCAAAAGGGTACAATTTAAATGCTATACCTAAAAAAAACGTAACATCTTTTAGCAATATATATAACATATTTCGTTTGAAATTAACTAAGAAAAGGAATTATACAATACTCCATAAAACACAATTTCATGCCATCTTAATAGGTATTTCGAATTTATTGGTAGTCAAATAGGTGCATCTGGTAGTCGTTTAAACACAAACCAACCATAATTTATAAGAACTACTAGCTTGTGCCCTCTGCTTCGTCCGCATTAAATTCGGTATAACACAGCTCCCCTTTCCTGATTTGCAGGTACCTGCTACCTGTAGTTTTTGCCCTGGCGTCTTATTCATTGTAATAGCTATGCTAAGTTTTCCCTTTTCTTCCTTCTTTCTCCCTCATTTTTCACTCTTTTTTAAAAAAAAAAAAATAGTCTATGTCCGTCTCTAGGGTTCCACCTATCTCTGTACCAAAATTCATCAAAATCAGTTTAGCCATGTAGGCGTGTAAAGGTAACAGACAAACTCACTTTCGCTTTTATAATATTAGTAAGGATTAATAGTTGCAGACAAATGACTAGACCAGAAAAAATATTTTCATAATTTTCATAAATTTAAATTAAAGATATTGTAGAGCTAAATAGTCTGACATTCCCGGACAAATCCGGACGGATGGTAACCCTAGGTATATATGAACACGCGTACGGTGTGCAATCAGACGGACGTCCGGTTTTGCCACCGGTACGGGATAACATCGAGCCTACATCTAGGGAAAGTTGGTTAGAATATTTGTTCATAATAATTTTTTATTTATTTTTATTTATTAAAACTTTATGCACAAGTAAAAACTGTACAAAGGCGGACTTAATGCCTTAGGCATTTTCTACCAGTCTACCTTAGGGTGATGCAGAGATAAAACACAGTAGGTGCGATAGTAGACAGAAGTAAAGGATATAAGATAAAAATTATTAAATATATCTAAATATATATATATATATACATATACGAATAACTATAAATACTTATATACATACATACAACAAAATTATATAAAGTTAAGAGACCGTAGGAAGACAACAACCACAACTTAAATACGAGATGAATCTACCAGCTTCTTGCAAATGTATTCGCGAACTTTCCTTTTAAAAGTAAACGGACTGGTTACCATCCTAATATTCTGAGGGAGCTCATTCCAAAGGAAGACTGCCTGGACGAAGAAAGCAGATTTAATAAAACCAGAGCGGTGAGAAGGACATCGTAAAAGACGATTATTGGCGGAACGAAGAATCTTGCTGTGCGCAGAGCATAAATATTGACAATGAGAAGATAGATAAGAAGGTGAAGTAGGTTTGTTTAGCAAAGAAAATAAGGTCGTCAAAGCTCTCAATGCTCTGCGCTCACGAATGGGTAACCATTTTAAGAGGGAACGATGTGCAGATACATGGTCATATTTGCGTAAATTAAAAACGAATCGAATGCAGTTATTAAGAAGTCGGTCTAGTTTATTGAGGAGATCTGCATTCAGGTCATAGTAACACACATCAGCATAATCAATAATAGGGAAGATAAGGGACTGTACAAGCGTTGCTTTAATGTGTGATGGGAGAATATTTTTCAGACGATAGAACGACCGCAACGTTCCGGTGACCTTCTTGCTCACAATCGCGACCTGCTTACGCCAGTCAAGGCAAGTGTCAACATGCAAACCGAGGTCCTTGACGTCAGAACTAAACGGAATGACTGCGCCGTCAAAGGTGAGCGGTGGCACACTATTCAGCCTCCGCAAGCTATAGGGGCTCCCAACAATAATAGCCTGACACTTGGTCGGGTTAACCGTCACCCCGAACCGATACGACCAGTCCTTAACCACACGTAAATTCCGGTTTAGCTCCTCGATCGCACCAGATAAGCTGTCAACACCCGCCTGACAATACAGCTGTAAGTCATCAGCGTAAAGATGATACGCACACTGAAGTTCGGTAGTTATGAGATCTATAAAAATAGAGAACAAAAGTGGAGATAAAATACCGCCTTGAGGGACGCCAGTTTCAAGATCACGCCAGCTGGAAGAAGAGTCACCAGCAAGAACTGCCTGCTGACGCCCCCGAAGATAGGAAGAAAACCAATCCAGGACCTCGTTAGAGACCATAAGATAGGAGAGGATGGATAAAAGGATATCATGACTGACGGTATTGAAAGCATTTGTGAAGTCGATCAACACTAGAGCCGTGACTTTAGTGTCTTCCATTCCCCGCCTTATATCGTCAGTCACTTTAAGGAGAGCAGAAACGGTACTGTGCCCGGGCCTGAACCCGGATTGGAGTGGACTGATTAGGGAGTTTTGGTGGATAAAGTGGGAGAATTGTTTATGTACACATGCCTCGAGTACTTTTGACAAAAAGGGAAGGATGGAAATTGGGCGAAAGTGACTAGGAAGAGTGGGATTAGTGATTTTAGGTAATGGACGAACATGGGCTTGCGCCACAAGGAAGGAAAACCACCGGAATAAAGGGAAAAGTTAATAATATGGGAAATTGCAGGAAGGAGCTGATCAAGAACAGTCACAATCATGTGTCGACTGACGTTATCACAGCCCACGGCTTTGGATTTAATGGATAGGATATAATAATGTTTAATAGGAAACAAAATGTGGGTTAACATCAATGTGTTTCATTGACTGTACAACGTTACACTCATTTATTTATTTATACAGAAGTATTTGGGGTCTTAAATTCAAATATTTTCGATTCAAAAACTTATGCAGAGATAGAAGGAAAACGCTAACTTTACTTCTGTGTAAGTTTTCAATTTGGTACACTAATTTACTTAGTGTTTATTAATTTATTTTAAATAATTATTAATGCTCTTTATAAATGCCCCGGCCCCAAATAGCGGCGCCGGGACATCTAAGGCAATAGAAGGAACATGGGTGGGTTTTAGTCAGTACAAGTCTGTCACTCACCCGCTCCGCCCAGAGCGGGGGAAGTTATTTAATGATTTCCCATCCGCAAAAAAAAACTTCGGTAAATATTCCCTACACGAATAAAGATTTATAAAGCCTAAGTATAATATTATAACCCTTTTAATTAAACCTTAGCAAACCCTTAACGATAGTATAATTTAAAATGAAATCCTTGTGGACCCCAAAACATTATATTGAAATAAAAAACTATTCATCAAAATGCCATTTGGGGGTCCTAAAATACTTTGCATAACGAGGAGGATCAAGGTCTGAAACCCTTCAGTGAACATAAGGGGTAAGGGTTACCCCGGCATAAAATATTTCAGCAAAAATGGGAATCCCTTTGGATTTAATTTGGTAATAAAAGTAGGTTTGGGATGATGGTTCTATAATTATTTTAATGAAATAAATTGTTTGTTGGAACCAAAAATTTTGAGTATTTTTTTTTTCATTTACGTCATATGAGATATCAGCGGCTTACCCTTGCTTTTTTTTTGGATCAATACACGGTTTCACAATTAATGAGACATGAAAAGAGTTTTAAATTCTTAATGTGTGTATTTATAATAACAATGATGCTTGCTTCACATCAGACGAGTTGTGGCCAATCCCAAGGAAAAGGAGTATTAACCGGCCAATAGGGCAGTTTCTCAGGGTCAAAGTAATTACATTCTATTTAGTCCTTATTTTAGATTATTCAAAAATGAGGGACACGTATTTTTTATTTGCAAAAATCCAGCAACGCGTGACGTCACACGTAACTTTAATGGGCTATATCTTTGTAATTTTTGGTCTAATTTACAAATAAAAAAATACGTGTCCCTTATTTTAGGTTAGGTTGACCAACTTCACGGTAAATAAACCGCGAAAAGACAATACTGATACATTACCACGAGCGACGTTCGAATTTCAAACAGATGCCTTTAGTTTTTTCTTATTAAAAAAAAAACCATTAGCAATGTCGAATTGAAACAGCCTGTAACATTAGCGCCTCGGATCCAACTACAAATGGTCTTGTAAAAACTATTACCTTAAAACCATTAACTTTTTTCTCTGCTCCGTATTGACTTAAAGATCGTATTAAGAATTCATTTCGTTTCAAATCGGTACAATCCTCCTACCGTCTTGTATTAATGAGTTTCTTTATTTAAGGAAACTGTACCTTTTTGGGACTTGTTACAGTATAATTTCGCTTGGATCGTGTAAGAACATTAAGGTGCTAAGTATGTATTGATTTTATCTTTCGTAACAGAAAGTCGGGAGGCGATGTTATCTGTGATTATCCTGATTTCCCGTGGGTTGGGTTAATATTATCTTTGCATGTGATTTGTTGTGACCAAATGTCACGTCAAATACCTTTTGAAAGTAGAGGTGACTCTTGGTATCTATTAAGTTGGGGTTGCGGGTTTTCCGAAAGAGATATCTCGGCTTCAGAACAAAAAAGGGAAAAGAAAAAACGACGGTCCCTACTTACATTAAGACATGTCGAAAATGGCATTTTTTTTATTGTATCATTGGCTTTAGATTATCTATGCGCACATGCTGACACACGATTTGTATTTATATTTAATTTATTTACCTTGTTTTAGAAATCGTATAAGAGAACAAGTATTATAAATACAACGAATAAGTGTCGTAGAAACGGTTATCTTTAATACTTATGTGTAAATAGCATTATAAAGCTCTTAGAACTGTTAAAATATTGTAGAAAGAAAATATTTATTATTGTTCATAGAATTATTTTTAGGGCGTGTTGAACACAATTTACGCTCTCCTGTAAACCTTGGTTTTTAACTTAACCGTACGTAGGAATCGTCGAAACATGGGTACTTTTTAGTCACTTAAAATCTGCCATTCCCCCCTATCCGCCTAGAGCAGGGGACGTTATTTGATGCTTTCCCATTCGAAAAAAAAAAAAACGCGAAACAAAATGACAAAACAAACTTCAAACAATAATACTAACTGTTTATATTCAGCCAGTTCCCACTACTATGGCGTGAAGTGTTCAACAAGATGCAATATAAACACTCCATCGTTTGTAGAGGGACCACAACAAACACGTGATCAATTTAAATTGTGTGTGGTTATTTAAAAATAGCTCTATTCACTTTAAATATACAGTTTATACTAGCTTGCAAATGTCCAAATTGCAGTGTTGTGTGTTTTATTTATTTGATTTAAAGTGGCTTGCCGATAACATAACAGCTATGTACTTTGTATATACAAACTACAGTACGGCCAACGAGAAGCGATACCAAATGTAAACAAAACCCATGCTAAAGCCCCATCTAAAATGGCCGCCCGAATGTTGGCGAACCCGTCTTAGCGTTGTCATGTTTTTGCCGGGAGAACGAGACATTACGACAAAGGCACAAGATGGAAAGAGCTAAATATTAGATTGTCAACGCCACAGTTGTTCTTTAGGTTAATGACCTTTCGTATCGCTTCTCGTTGGCCGTACTATAGTATAAATACACTATTTTATACCAGTGACTTTACCAAGAGATGCTTTTTTTTTAATTGTTGCTCCACACTAGGAATTTCTCCTGTATCGTGGGTGCGTTTACAGACATTTAAACTCACACACACAAACAGCCAGAGCCGAAACAACCTGTAGGTCATACAAATATTTGTTCCGTGCGGGGATTAAACCCGCGACACGCAGCGCTGCAGTCGATCGCTCGGCCACTGCGCCAACCGTGTCGTCAAAAAAAAAAAATCCCTATCTTTCATAGTCATCCATACTTAGACTATCGTCACTCAGCTAACTATATATTTTCATCATAAATTTCTGACTTAAAAAAATGGTTCATTTGGTTTGGGCTAACTCTAAATTAGTCAGTTGCAAGATTTGCCAAAAAAAATCACACAATGTAAATTGTTAAAAATGCTGTTATTTGGTGTTTCAGCGATAACATTATAGATTTAGGTTGAAATGACTTTTAATTTTATGCAAAATATTTAGTTTTGATTCCGCAAAAAAAAAAAAACAATTTTAAGAAATTCTTGATGAATGAAAACCTTAATCAATAAATACTAGGACTGATATTTCGATATCAGGCTGACGAAACCGCGGGCTCCAGCTAGTCCTTACTAATATTATAAAAGCGAAAGTGAGTTTGTTTGTTACCTCTTCACGCTTTAATGGGCAAACCTATTTTGATGAATTTTGGTACAGAGATAGAACCAGGAGACTTCCTCAAATCCCACTTTTTAAAAAGTAGCCTATGTCCGGCTATATTTTTTAAAAAGTGGGATTTGAAGGGAAAATTTAGCGTTGCTATTACAAATCAATAAGGCGCAAGGGAAAATCTGCAGGTAGCAGGTACTGTTATACCGAATTTAACGCGAGCGAAGCCGCGGGTAAAAGTTAGTACCTATAATATAAAGTCACGCTACTACCCGCGGAAATGGGGCAGTAACCAAAGACGCCGTTAAAATTGCGTAGGGCATCATTTAGTATTTAAGTTTCCATACGTTAAAAGGACATTTAGTATTTGAGGTTCCATACCTCAAAAGGAAAAAGCGGAACCCTAATATGATCACTTTGTTGTCCGTTTTTCTGTCTGTCTGGCAAGACACTTTATCTTGGAAACGCGTGAAGATATAAAATTGAAATTAAATCTGTATACTCAAATCTTTAGTCTCTTAGAGCTGTGAAAAAATTAACCCTCTAAGTCTAAGCAGTCAAAAGATATAGCCGTTTATGTCGCAAGTTTGTTCGGTACCCTTGATGTGCAAGTCCGACCCGCGCTTGACCAGTATTTTTCAGGACTTACTATTACCCTATCAGGACTTACTAGTAACCCCCTTCTTTCAATCCTAAGAATTTTCTAGATCGTTGACCCATTGCTTAGACTTAGACCAACATTTTCAAACTCGACTTTATTTTGGTTTAGTTTCTATCCGAAGCCTGTCATTAGGACAAATGGCCGGTCATCAACGACGATAAAATGGAAGTACTGACATTTCGATTTGTCTGTCAGTCATTCACCCCGAAACTATTGGAAACATGGCCGATGGATAATTCAAACAGAAGGGCTACTATGACATCTTATAGCAATTCTTATTCCACTGAGTGAAAGAGATGGTGCTAGACACCCTGTATAGCTCTGTCTCTTTCCCTCAGCGGAATAAGAATTGCTTTAAGAGGTCATAGTAGGGCTACTGTTTCTAGATTCTGACGTGGTTTGAATTTTAACTATTTATGAGAGTGATAGCTTGAATTGGTTTTATTTCTTTCTTTATATGTAAGAGAAGACTTTACAATAATAGCCTTTTGGGTTGATTTTTAAGTTAGGCAACACTTGCCAAAAATTGCCAAATATTAAAAAATTAACAGTTAAATTGAGAACCTCCTTTCTTTTTTAATTGTAGTAGTTTAAAAATAGAAGACTTTCATTCTAAATATTTAAAAATAAATACCCTACTAATGTGCTACTTATTATAACATAAATGCGAATGTTTGTATGGATGGATGTATGGGTGTTTGTGTCAAATCGGCTGAACGGATCTTGATAAAGTTTTACACAGAGCTAGATTATAGTCTGGAATAACACATAGGATACTTTTTTTTCGATATCACGCTGTCGAAGCCGTGGGCGCGGCTAGTACATCAATAAAATCAAAGTAGACCAATGAAAAGCGCTCCCTTCTTACACGGTACAGACGCCTGCACATCAAGCTACTACATACATACAATCTGTCAGATTTATTTAATAGATTTTCGACTTTATTTCTAAAGTATTAGGTTCAAGGTTGGAAAGTTTACAGTTTCGGGTAGCTTGACCTGCTGGCGTCTGTACAATAAAAATTCTGTCGCCATGATAATCGGAAATGTATATAATATAATACGTAATTTTCTAGAAAGGTTTGCTAAATATTTTTAGCAGCCTATTTCCTGTTAGGGCGCTCTTTGGCCAGGCTGATGAAGTTAGAAACAAGTTGGGGTCGTTTCTGAAAGGTTCCTAATTGTTTTTGGCAGGTTATTTTTGTACAAGTGACGACTCTTTTTTTACCGACTTAAAAAAAAGAGGAGATATAGATGTTTTGTTTTTTGGGTTCCTTTGCCAAGTGACAAAAACGCTACTTATTAAGATTCAGTCGTTTTGCATGTATGAAGGACCACATTTATTTATTAGCAAGCTGGTTACCGCGGCTTTGCCCGCGTGATATCGAAAAAAAATATCCTATGTGATATTCCAGACTATAATCAACCTCTGTTCCAAATTTCGTCAAGATCTGTTCAGCCGTTTTGACGTAAAAGAGTAACAAACATCCATACATCCTCAATAACATTTGCTTTTATAGTATTAGTAGGATTTTACAATTTCGCATCATATTTGTGTAGCGTTTCTTAAAAGTCATTTTTAGGGTTCCGTAGTCAACTAGGAACCCTTATAGTTTCGCCATGTCTGTCTGTCCGTCCGTCCGTCCGTCCGTCCGTCCTCGCTTAATCTCTGTGACCGTTAGCGCTAGAAAGCTGAAATTTGGTACCAATATGTATATCAATCACGCCGACAAAGTGGTAAAATAAAAATTTGAAAAAAATGTTTTATTAGGGTAGCCACCCTATATGTAAAGTGGGAAGTGATTTTTTTTTTATTTCAACCCTAACGTGTGATATATTGTTGGAAAGGTATTTAAAAATGAATAGGGGTTTACTAAGATAATTTTTTGATAATGTCAATAATTTCGGAAATAATCGCTCCAAAAGTAAAAAACAATGTGTCCACCCCCTCTAACTTTTGAACCATAAGTCTAAAAAATATGAAAAAAATCTGAAAAGTAGATCTTTATAAGGACTTTCTATGAAAATTATTTTGAACTTGATTGACACAAACGTTTTTGTACAAAAAAGACAAAAAGTTGTACAAAATTATTTCTGGACTAAAATTGTAGTATAATCGTAATGCAAGCTTTTTTTGAAACTTTGTTTACATATTTTATTATCCTGAACGTATCTTTTTTCAAACAAAAAAAGAATTATTGAAATCGGTTCTCGCAATCCAAAATTACCACCGAAATTGCACGTCTTTGTATTAATTAGTAACCCAATTCCTCGAGAGATGGCGCTGTAGGTACTTATTACATTGGATCGCGTATTACCGAATTGTTCGGTTGGCCTCATAACTGGGAACACTTATTGTGACGGACGGGAAACTACGGAACCCTACACTGAGCGTGTCCCGACACGCTCTTGGCCGGTTTTTTTAATCTTGCCCCACACTAAGAATTCCTCCTGTATCGTGGGCTGGTTTCCAATATTAATTTAAACTCACACAAACAGCCAGACCTGGAACAACTACCTGTCGGTCACACAAATCTATACTAATATTATAAAGCTGAAGAGTTTGTTTGTTACCTCTTCACGCTTTAATGGCTAAACTGATTGTGATGAATTTTGGTACATAGATAGTTGGGAACCAGGAGACGGACATAGGCTATTTTTTTAAGTGGGATGTGATGGAGATAGAGGGAATAAAAGGGAAAACTTAGCGTTGCTATTACAAATCAATAAGGCGCAAGGGGAACTGTGTTACCCCAAATTTAACGCGAGCGAAGCCGCGGGCGAAAGCTAGTATTATATATATTCCGTGCGGGGATCGAAAATGCTTAGCCAATCGCTTAATTACCGCTCTAAGCGTGCAGTCTATAGATTTTAAATTTGAACAATGTGGTGCCAACAGTCTCGAAGTAAAATTGCTGTGACATACGGATAGACAGACGGACTAGGGCAAAGCAAATCTATAAAGAGAAAGGTTGCGTTTTAGCTATTTCGAGCCATAAAGTTGCCTAAAATCTGATATAATCCAGAAATTAAATTAATTTTTAACTTTAGAATGTATCTTTATCAGAATTCTAATCTGTACCTACTATTTTTTAAAACTTTGCCCCACACTCGGAATTTCTCCTGTGTCGTGGGTGCGTTTACAAACATTTAAACTCACATACACAAACAGCCAGACCCGAAACAAATATTTGTAGGCCATACAAATGTTTGTTCTGTGCGGGAATCGAACTCGCGACACGCAGCGCAGCAGCCGATCGCTCAGCCACTGCGCCAACCGTGACGTCAAAAATATGTATGATAATCGAATTAGTGTTGTAAGAAAGAGCAACAAGTGCCTGCCGGGGTTGCGGGTTGTTTGAGAGAGATACCACAACCCCAACACAAAGGGCAAAAGAAGGAACATGGATGGGTTTTAATCAGTAAAAGTCTGACACTCCCTCCCACTCCCCCCAAAGCGGGTAAATGGCAACAACCCTTTAACTTGTTTTTAACTTGTCAGTTCATCTATTATTGACCAAAGGTTGAGTTGTTGACTGACGATACAGAGGACGTGAGTTCAAATCTGGCGTGATTAAATAACTTTACCCCACACTAGGAATTTGCCAATCAAACTCGCATAAACAAACAGCCAAACCAACCTACCTGTAGGTTATACAAATATTTGTTCCGTGCGGGAATCGAGCCCGCGACACGCAGCGCTGCAGCCGATCGCTCCTCTAACTTTGATGTCAGAATATCTTGTTTGTGAAAGTTAATTTAAACTTGTTTAGGACGACATAACATTGTATGTTTGTTACATTAGCTATTTGACTGATTTAAAGATACGAGTTTTGTAGACTTTCATAGTTTATTAATCCTTACTAATATTATAAAAGCGAAAGTGAGTTTGTTTGTTACAGAGATAGTTGGGACCCAGGAGACGGACATAGGCAATTTTTATTTTGAAGTGGTGCATGAGGGAGATAGAGTAAGAACAGGGAAAACTTAGCTTTGCTATAACAATATTATTATAAGGTGTAAGGGCAAAAACTATCTGTAGTTTTTGCCTTTGCGCCTTATTCCCCCCTTTCACGATTTGCAGGTCAAGGTCAGGCAAATCGGGAAAGGGGAACTGTGTTATCCCGAATTTAAAGTGAACGAAGCCGCAGGCATAACCTAGTTTATTATAGTAACGTATCTACGAGTTGTGTAGAAAATAATGAAAATTCTTTCTGCGAGTCTTCTTTGGGACATTTCGTACAATATTTTATTGTCGTTTAGTAGACATAATATTGTATCTCAGATGTATACAATGTTGTTGGTATATTATAAAAATATTAGTTTTAATGATATTGAGAAGTGATGGCTAAATAATAGATGGAGAGATAAAATATTCTTTATTATGTACTACATACAAATTACAAGAATAACAGTACATTCAAGTTATAAATAGGGTGACACAATGGGCGGTCTTATCGCTAAAAGCGATCTCTTCAAGACAACTTTTAGATGGATTTAAAGGAGGAGATACAGTACTGTAGTTACCCACCCGTCCCTTGCAAGAGCCAGCCCGCGCTGCTGAGCCAGTAAGTCCAAATCAGTCCACAAATAATATCACTC
Organism: Ochropleura leucogaster; assembly: GCA_958449745.1. Lineage (NCBI taxonomy): Eukaryota > Metazoa > Arthropoda > Insecta > Lepidoptera > Noctuidae > Ochropleura > Ochropleura leucogaster. The sequence goes on along the minus strand of OY288221.1, from coordinate 13,315,628 downwards.
AGATCCAGCTTGTCCCTTGCTGTCCCTCAGCGACGCCCTGAGCCGAGGTTCGTACCCCACAGGGAGTAAGTCTTTCACCCTGGTTGGAGGTCTTAATTTTAAGGCATCCACAGGATTCGCCCGGTTAAGCTGACGACAACCTCCCTGGTTGAACTGCGAGATGCCATTGATAAAAAAAATATACTGTAGGTAGTCTGTGGCGTAATATTTTTCAAAATATATGTTTAATGTTCAAGTTCCATGCAATAAAGGGCGAACCATCAACCCGGAAAACCAAGACGCGACTTCCTTAAATTCCTGCTGAAAAATCCAAATAAAACTATGCCTAACTTAGGAATCGATTCAAGATTAGCTCAATAATCTTGCCCAACATAAAAAAGAGCAAATAATTTCTTGAAAAAACTTACGAGAAATCAAAACATGATAAATAGATAGATAGAATATTGTTTATTATGTACACCATACAAGTAACAAGAATTAAACTAAATCTATACTTAATATTATAAAGCTGAAGAGTTTCTTTGTTTGTTTGAACGCGCTAATCTCAGGGACTACTGGTTGGAATTGGAAAATTCTTTTAGTGTTGGATAGTCCATTTCTTGAGGAAGGCTATAGGCTATATAACATCACGCTACGATCAATAGGTGCTGAGCAGCGTGGGTGAAACCGCGAGGAACAGCTAGTAACTTATAAATGGGGTGACACAATGGGCGGTCTTATCGCTAAAAGCGATCTTTTCAAGACGACCTTTGGATGGGTGACATGAATTTCATTTAAAATTTCTCACATAACTGTTAAATTCCAGAACTTTCTTTTCAATTCTAAAATAATCTCTTTCTATTCCAGTTTTCTTTAAGTCGTTACTTCCGTTTCCTTTGATGTTTATTCAACATTTTTCTTTTAAACGAACTTTTTCGAACAAACATGCATTACTCAGGAATGTCACCTCTCGACACCTAATTAGCAAATGTCGTTACGTTAACTAATTTTAACTTTATCCTCTACTAGAAAGAGTAACTTTTGTTTGTTTGCAAAACTTTTGGTTATGCAATTGGGTGTTTAAACTGCGAAGGAAAACAGAATTAAAAATACCGGCCAAGAGCGAGTCAGACTCGCACACTGAGGGTTCCGTACAAACTTGGGACGTAAGCAGTCATATCATCTGGTTATGTACATTTATTGGGTTTATTTTTTACAGCACAAATGGACCACAGACTTAAGTATAAAATATCTTGACACCCAGACAGATGGACAACATAATAATTCAATAAGGGTTCCGTGTTTTCCTTTTGGGTAAACCCTTATTGGGTCTCGGGAACGCGTGAAAACACCGAGTTGAAATTAAAACCATATTATAATCAGGACTGGTCCCTTTTTCCTGTAAACAATCAACCTACTAAGTGTACGCAATCTATACTAATCTATACTTAATATTATAAAGCTGAAGAGTTTGTTTGTTTGTTTGTTTGAACGCGCTAATCTCAGGGACTACTAGGTTGGAATTGGAAAATTATTTTAGTGTTGGATAGTCCATTTCTTGAGGAAGGCTATATAACATCACGCTACGACCAACAGGTGCTGAGCAGCGTGGGTGAAACCGCGAGGAACAGCTAGTTATTAGAAGATATGGCTGCTAAAAAACGGCATATTTTAGACTAACCGAATATAAAAAGGTAAAACTTGTTTTTTGATTTGCTACGACTCAGCTCAACCGAAATAAAAAAGAATCCATTAAAAAGTTACATTATTACTTAGTTATATAGTAAGTATAAAAAATCACATAACTGCCCACGGGAGCGGGGCAGTAACCAGAGAAGCGGGTGAAGCCGCGCTGGACAACTAGTATTTTATATAAGTACTAGCTTTCGCCCGCGGCTTCGCCCGCGTTAAATTTCGGGTAATACAGGACCCCTTGCGCCTTTTGATTTGTAATAGCAACGCTAAGTTTTCCCTTTTCTTCCCTCTTTCTCCCTCTCATCCCACTTTTTTTTAAATAAAAATTAGCCTATGTCCGTCTCCTGGTTCCCAACTATCTCTGTACCAAATTCGCCAAAATCGGTTTAGCCATTAAAGCGTGAAGAGGTAACAAACAAACAAATAAACTCACTTTCGATTTTATAATATTAGTAAGGATGATGTCATTTTCCACCTTCCACTGCCACTTCTCGTCTTATCATAATCTTAGAAATCGCTCATGTGGCAACAGCCGTCATCTTTGATCTCACTTCATCTATCGCTATATCGCTTACTTTCAACCTCGGCGACGCTCGCTTTAATATTTTATTTTATGTGGGACACAAACATGGTCTGAAATAGACTTTAAATGTATGTGTTAAGGTTTGTTGTGTAGTTGGAGATAAGCGATAGATGTAAAAGCGATGTTTTTTTTTTGTTTTACGTACTTTTATTGGCTTTGCTTGTTCCTATGTAAAAAAACTTTGAAAGTCAAATACTTGCTTTCTAGCTTTCAATTGAGATTAAATTTAGTATAGACCAATAAATTTAGTTTGGATAACAATGCATGGTTTTTAGGTGAAGTAATTCTTAATCCAATATGGCGGACTACGAATACGAGAAATAAAATAACGTCACTCTCGTGTTTTTTTTAACTGTAATATTAATATTTTTTTGTAAAATGCAATATTATTTAAATGCTTGTTACCAAAAAATTGTTGATGTCTTGTGATCTTGTGGAGTTAATCCATTAAGTAGCTTTTGCCCGCGGCTTCGCTCGCGTTAATTTCGGGCTAACACAGTTCACCTTTCCTGATTTAAAGGTACCTGCTACTTGTAGTTTTTACTCTATCGTTTTATTTATTGTAATAGCAATGCTAAGTTTTTCCTTTTCTTCCCTCTTTCTCCCTCACATCTCAATCTTTTTTAAAAAAAATAGCCTATGTCCGTCTCCAGGGTCCTAACTATCTCTGTACCAAAATTCAACACAAACGAACTCACTCTCGCTTTTATAACATTAGTAAGAATCGAGCAAAGTATTTATTTATAACCTGGGTTCAGCCTTGACGTTGAAACGAAACAAAAACATCTATAAAAGTAGATATTTTAAATACAAAAGACGAACATGTGTAGCACGGCCAACGAGAAGCTATACCAAATGTAAACAAAACCCATGCTAAAACCCCATCTAAAATGGCCGCCCGAATGTTGGCGAACCCGTCTTAACGTTGTCATGTTTTTGCCGGAAGAACGAGACATTACGACAAAGGCACAAGATGGAAAGAGCTAAATATTAGATTGTCAACGCCACAGTTGTTCTTTAGGTTAATGACCTTTTGTATCGCTTCTCGTTGGCCGTACTATAGATATTTTAAATACAAACTTGAACAGTCCCATAGCTAAAAAGCTAAAAGCGATGTTATCGTTAAGAGCACGAACATCGCGTCGCTTTTTTAGTGTGTAACAAGCTTAGACGCACATTTTTTTCAATTTAGTTGTAATTCATTAGTGAATGTCACGACAATCATTCCGCGTTGACAGGCCGGCGGATGTACTCGCGATTTATGTGTCGCGATATTTAGATAGCATTGGGTGTGGTGCCATTTATAGCTATTACTTTTTGTTGAAAGTTTTGTTACTGCTAATTTGTACGAATCCTTACTAATATTATGAAAGCGAAAGTGAGTTTGTTTGTTTGTTTATTACCTCTTCACGTTTTAATGGCTAAACCGATTTTGATGAATTTTTGGTACAGAGATAGTTGGGAACCAGAAGACGGACACAGGCTAATTTAAAAAAAAAGTGGGTTGTGAGGGAGAAAGAGGAAAAATAAAAGGAAAACTTAGCGTTACTATTACAAATCAATAAGACGCAAGGGGAACTTTGTTACCTACCCCGAATTTAACGCGAGCGAAGCTGCGGGAAAAAGATAGTTTATAACATTAGTAGGATAACTACTAGTAGGACAGGATTCGTTCACAATATGACACGATTAAACCCGACAGGGAGTGAATCACGTAGGAGTTTCGAAAATCACGCGCGAAGTCTACCAAGCTCCGCGCGTGATATTCTAGCACCATTCAAAACGGAAAATTATGGGTGGTCATTCCGTGATCTCATTTTTATATCGGGTGGGAAATCATCTAATGACTTTCCATCTGATGTCCTCCGCTCTGCCCAGAGCGGAGGACATGTCAGACTTGTACTGACTAAAACCCACCCATGATCCTTCTATTACCCTTCACGTTTCGGGGCCGCGGTATCTCTTTCGAACAACCCGCAACCCCGGCAGGCGGAGGCTCTGGCAAGCCCCTCTGCTTTGCTAACATCTCTTTGAGGCACGCGTGAAACACGAACGCGCCGTCGACACGGCCTGTCGTCAATCGACGGATGGACGGTGAGCTTTCCGTGATCCCATTATATTATATTCAGTTGAATAACCCAGTAAAATCTTGTTATTTCCTGATTTAAAACCATAGAGTTTCAACGAAATGGTTCCATTATCATATTATTTATTGTGCCATAGACCACAATACTTTATTTTGTTAACAAGAAAACTATTATAAAACAGGAAACTAAATGTAGCTGTTGACATGATTTATAAAATATTACTTTTATGTCAGTAAATGTAATAAAAATTGATATATTTAATGGGTTTTAGAGAACTAAACATGTGGTTATAAATGTATGATTAATGATAGATAAACATTCAGACTGGTGTATGGCAACATAGTTTGTTAAACTTACTATTCTTATCAAAGTATACTTCTTTTTTTAAATGCTTTTATTTTTAGGGTTCCGTACCTCGAAAATAATGAACGGAACCTTTATGAGATTACTTTGTTGTCCGTCTGTCTGTCTGTCTGTCAAGACCCTTTATCTCGAGAACGCGTGAAGGTGTCGAATTGAAATTAACCGTATACTCAAATCTGTGGTCCCTTTGTGCTGTGAAAAATTCAACTTCCTAAGTCGCGGGTTCGATCCCCGCACGGAACAAATATTTGTATGGCCTACAGATAGTTGTTCCGGGTCTGGCTGTTTGTGTCTTTAAGTTTAAATGTTAGTAAACGCACCCACGATACAGGAGAAATGCCTATTGAGGGCAAAAAAAAATCTGCGCGCACCCGATATTTGGACTGTATTGCAAGCGCCATGTTAGCGGATCTCGAAGTGACAGTTTAAATATAGTGAGAAACCGTGAAAACTTGAAAACCATCTTCCGTATTATACTAATAAATCCCATAGTAATAGTAATCCTTACTAATATTATAAAAGCGAATGTGTGTTTGTTTGTTCCTCACGCCTCAATGACTAAACCAATTTTTGGTACAGAAAATAGTTGGGAGCCTGGAGACTGCCATAGGCTATTTTTTTGGAGTTTACTCCATAAGAATCGATTTTCATATATAAGGCGCCCGGTATGAGAAAAATCCGAGGGGTAAAACCGACTAAAGTAACGAAAATGTGTCACGTTTTTGGTGCGCACCTTTAGTGCGCAACTTTCTAATTTGGCTGTGAGTGTATTAAGACGTACATATGGTATGCTGTATAGGCGACTATACCTATATACTATATGTTATTGGGCTTGTTTGTTTCTATCAGTGTCGATGTATTTATATTTTTTCATTAATTTGTGAATTTACCCTTTCATATAATATTAATCTTTTTTCAGTTGAATAAACTCTTTTTGCATATGGTTAGATACTCGTACTTAAGGAGTAAACTCCAGTCGTGCGTCGGAGCTGACACACACACTTTTTTTTTTAAGTAGGTCCTAAGAAGAAAGAGGGAGGAAAAGGGGAAACTTAGCTTCGCTATTACAATCAATAAGACGCAAGGGCAAAAACTACAGGTAGGTACCTGCAAATCAGGAAAGGGGAACTATGTTACCCCGAATTTAACGTGAACGAAGCCGCGGGAAAAAGCTAGTAAACTATAAAGATGCATCACTGATTTTAATCAGGAATTTATGTTCCACGCTTGCTCATAGCAATCCAATCAATCTCCAAAACACCTTTATCCATCCACGGGGCATTTACATCCACAGTCACACATAACGGTCGTACTTATATCTCTGCTGACCCAGTAACTCGCTGCCATTGCCGCCAGCCCCACTGGCACATTGCCAACAACAGTTTACGCAACAAACAGCGGGTTCGAGTCCGGCTCTTACATTTGGACAGAACATAAAAACTTTATGTGATTTTTCCTAGATTGTGATTTTTATGGTGAGATTTGATACTTACCTCAGATACTAGGTAAATGTTGTGGTGTTGCTTGGTACTTTTTACAGAATAGAGGTCTGTGACTGAAGGTTAATGAATCGATGGGTGTGTTGACGGTGAGCAATGGGTAGCTCACCGTCCGTCCGTCTAAGGACGACAGGCCGTGTCAATGGCGCCTTAAGAAGCTGTCAGCAAAGCATAGACGCCTGCCAGGGCCATTGCCTGTTGGGCTTGCGGGTTGTTTGAAAGAGATACCGCGGCCTCAACATAAAGGGCAAAAGAAAGAACATGGGTGGGTTTTAGCCAGTAAAAGTGGGACACTCCCCTCCGCTCTGGCTAGAGCGGGGGAAACCTTACTAATTTTATAAAAGCGAAAGTGAGTTTGTTTATTTGTTTGTTACGTGTTCACGCCTAATCGATTTTGATGAATTTTGGTACAGAGATAGTTGAGACCCTGGAGACGGACATAGGCTTTTTTAAAGTGTGAAATGAGGGCAAAATTCATCAAAATCGATTAAGCTATTATATCCGAAAGAGGAAAAAAAACGGTAAAACTTAGCTTTGCTATTGCGATCAAAAAGGCACAAAGGCAAAAACTACAGGTAGCAGGCACCTGTAAATCTGGAAAGGGGAACTGTGTTACCCCGAATTTAACGAATTGAAGCCGCGGGCAAAAGCTAGTTCTTTCATAAATTCTGAACGAAACCTATTGTGCTGATTTTTTTTTTAGTTTATATTATAATTTTCAATCCGTACAAAAAAGGTCAATGACTCAATTAATAAATAAAAAATAATAAATAAATATCTTGGGACAACTCACACACGGCTATCTGATCCCAAGCTAAGCAGAGCTTGTATTATGGTAACCAGACAACTGATATACATACTTATATAATTTATAAATACATACATATTATAGATAAATCACACCCAGACACAGAACAAACAATCATGCTCATCACACAAAGTTTGTCGTGGGTGGGAATCGAACCCACGACCTCCGGCTCAGCAGTCAGGGCCACTTAACGAATTTGGCAAAAAACAGCGTTCATAATAAAAGAAAAATAATATTCAGAATTGTATAATACACACCAAAAAGAGAAGCAGTTTTTTTTTGCTATATGTATGCAATACCGTGCATGTATTTTTTTTTACAACTGGCGTTAAACAATTCTTTTTTGAAATAAAATCAAAAATTTTAAAATTTATTCATATCCAACTTAATTCCCTAGATCTTTCTTCTGGAACACTATTTGTGCCACGTAGTCTCCAATGAGTACTAATATCTATTAAAGCTTTTTCTCTATATTTTACAAATGAATACTGTCTGTCTAGACTCTAAACGAGGAATTTAAAATTCCTACGAGCTGATGTTCTTGGACTTTCTCTTGGTATTTATACATTTATATTTACAGTGAGACCACCTGGCGGTGACTTATCAAAGATAATTTTCTCCCTTGTACTTTTAATAAAAGCTCTCTCCGCCAAAAGTAATAAAATAAAACTATTTAGATTATAAGAAAGCAGAGTTTAATTAAGTGTAATCATTTGTGGTAGACTGTTTGATTATTTCTTGGACCATGTAAATGGTGGATAAGAAACAGTTTTATTTATTGAAATATTTTTTTTAACTACCACACTAGGAATTTCCCCTATATCATTAGTAAGGCAACAAACAGCCACGCACGTATCACGGAACAAATATCTGTTGGCCTTATAAATGTTCCGTTCGGGAATAGATAGATAGATAGAATATTCTTTATTATGTACACCATACAAGTAACAAGAATAACACTAGACAAACTTATAAATAAGGTGACACAATGGGCGGCAATAAATACATATAATAATCATGAAGAGCAAAGAAATATTACATGTTGTTGTTTAAGGAGAGAGGTAGTGCTTTTGGACTATAGTTTTGAAAATAGACTAGGCTTGAGCGCTCCTTACAGACACGGGCAGGGCAGGAATGGAATCCACGTCACGTCGTGCATCAGTCGATCGCCACTGCACCAAACGTGTCCTCAAAAAACAACTTCTAATAGACTGATAAATTAATATAATTATTTTTCTATGCAATAATTTTTTTTTACAGCAATGACTGCACTAAATACCCTAAATATAACGCCAAATGGTTGGTAACTTCCTCATTAGACTGTTTCTATATCTCGCACCATTAACCATTAACCAAAACGAAATCAACATTAACAAAACTTTTATTAAATAATTTTTGGATTTCACCAAGCATCGCCGCAAAGCAAGCGTAGCTTAAAAAAGCATTAATAAATACGGTACATAACCACTAACTGCGTTAAATTATATAGAGCAAAGTATTTTATGATCATCATACTGGGAAACTATAATACTCATTCTTTACCAGAGACAGATTAAGGGTAGGATACAAAAGCGCTGATGTATTGAAACGATTGACTTAAGAAATATCTATGAAATAAAATCAAGCAAGGCATATGATGACACGATTGGCGCAGTGGCTGAGCGATTGATTGCTGAGCTGCGTATCGCGGGTACGATCCCCGCACGGAAAAAATATTTGTATGGCCTTTAGATAGTTGTTCCGTGTCTGGCACCCACGATACAGGAGAAATGCTTAGTGTGGGACAATGTTTTAAAAAAAATAAAACCTTTTATTATTTGGTCACTTTCGTCATCTGCCCATACTTACCTCCATTTCTAGCGATAATTAGGTGACACCAATTACATGAGCTAATAAAAAAACCAGCTAAGAGCGAGTCAGAATCTCGCACCGAGGCCCATATCTTTTGACTGCATAGACATAGATTTCACAGCATAAAAGGCCTATAGAGTTAAGTATATAGTTTTAATTTCAACTCGATTCCTCAACGGGTTTCTGAGATAAAAGTTCTTGACAAACAGACAGACGGACATCAAAGTGGTCCTATTAAGGTTCTATTGTTTTCCTTTTATCGAACGGAACCCTAAAATTTACAAGTTCATTTTTACTTTCTAAGTTGTAGTTAGGTAAACTTTTTCTTTCTTTTGCCTTACACTAAGAATTTTTCCTGTATCGTGGGTGCGTTTACAAACATTTAAACTCACAGCCAGACCCGAAACAACTACCCACACGATGCAGAAGTCGATCGCTCAGCCACTGCGCCAACCGTGCAGTCAAATGATAATAAATTAATTTAATTTATTATATAACGTTACTACTCTAAGAAGCTGTGCTGAACAGTGAAATCGCAGGGCACAGCTCGGAATATTAAACTAGCCTTTTTTATAAATCATTGATTTTATAAATCATCGAAAAAGGGAGCGGGGTTGAGTGTAAGACTTGTACTGACTAAAACCCACCCATGTTCCTTCTATTGCCCTTTATGTTCCGGGGCTGCGGTATCTCTTTCGAACAACCCGCAACCCCGGCAGGTGCTAGCCCTAGCAAGCCTCTGCTTTACTGACTTCTCTTTAAGGCGCTGTCGATACGGCCTGTCGTCAATAGACGGACGCACGGTAAGCTACTCATTGCTCACCGTCCACAAGCCCGCATCTACGGTGGCCGGGAGTCGTCTTGCGGCGCCCGACGACGCCCGGGACATTATTATATTAAACTAGCTTTCGCCCGCGGCTTCGCCCGCGTTAAATTTGGGGTAACTCAGTTCCCCTTGCGCCTTATTGATTTGTAATACCAACGCTAAGTTTTCCCTTTTCTTCCCTCATTCTCTCTCACATCCCACTTTTTTAAAATGAAAATTAGCCTATGTCCGTCTCTTGGTTCCCAACTATCTCTGTACCAAAATTCATCAAAATCGGTGTAGCCATTAAAGCGTGAAGAGGTAACAAACAAACAAACAAACTCACTTTCGCTTTTATAATATTAGTAAGGATAAGGACTAGTAAGTAGAGTCTAAACTCTCTCACCTCACAGGTATAAAATTAAATCATTTCCATCACATATATATTCGCCAACTTACTCGGGTTTGCAAAAAATGACGGTCTATTTATTTTCAGTAAAGGCGAACTCTTTTATAACAAAGTACTAAGTCGGACTTTATGCCTAGAATCTTTTTCAGTTTACACAGGCATGAATGTAATTTTCAAAAGAGGATTCCAATGTATAAATTCATGATTAACAGAAAACTAAGACTTTACTATTTTGTAAAACCATTACCCATCTATTTTTAATTTGTCGTTCATTTAAATCGACTTCTTCATATAAAAAAGATTATTTATCCTTACTAATATTATAAAGGCGAAAGTGAGTTTGTTTTTTGTTTGTTACGTCTTCTCGCCTTAATGAACCGCTTAATAAACCGATTTTGATGAATTTTGGTACAGAGATGGTTGGGACCCTGAAGTCGGACATAGGCTTTTTTTAAATAGTGAGAAATAGTGAAGAAAAGAGAAAACTTAGCATTGCTATTACAATAAATAAGGCGCAAAGGCAAAAACTACAGGCAGCAGGTACCTGCAAATCAGGTAAGGGGAACTGTGTTACCCCAAATTTAACGCAAGCGAAGCCGCGGGAAAAACATAGTACTGCCATAATCCTAATGTGTATGTAATAATAGTTAAGTTTCTATAAATATTTACTATTATTTAATCGGAAATTAAAAACGAAATAAAACCAGTAATATTTTCCCCAAAATACTTCCTCGAAAACTAGTTCTTCTTTTGCAATAAAAACTAGTTTTTAATTGGGTTCAATATGCAAAATATTTCACACGCGTCCTTTTTTCTCATTACCCATTGTTCTGTTTCATATTTACTTAGTCATTTAATTTCTCCGTACGTGTATTGAAAATCGTCGTTTTAATTCCCGTGCAGTTCTCGGCTCTATAACACCCTCGCCGAACGGCTTGGGCGTTAAATCCGTCTCGGCCGCAATGACTAAGTTTCCTCATTTAAAACAAAATTTACTATTTCAGGCTTCCCTATTAAAATCCAAAACTAAAAAAACAACGACTTATAAAAAAGAGAAAATTTTTACCATTATTAAATCAGATGCAAAATCTATACTATATACTATATAATATTATAAAGCTGAAGAGTTTGTTTGTTTGTCTGTTTGTTTGTTTCTTTGAACGCGCTAATCTCAGGAACTACTTACTGGTTGGAATTGGAATTTTTTTTTAGTGTTGGATAGTCCATTTCTTGAGGAAGGCTATAGGCTATATAACATCACGCTAGGACCAACAGGTGCTGAGCAGCGCGGGTGAAACCGTGGGGAATAGCTAGTGAAAAATAAAAGCAAAACAAGTAATGTATTCTTTTCAAACTTCCAAATTGAAAACTACAACTCTTTCAAAATTCAACTGTGTACTCCTATCTCAAGAGCACAATATTACAGTTGGCTTCCCGCCAAGCAGTTTGATTCTAGGATTGAAAATAAATTATTGACCACTTAATAATACACAGTTATTATGAACTTGGTTGTTGATAGAAGGACAGCGGTATTCGTAATTGGCGAGAAATATGTTAATATAAGACGGAGTGGCCACATCTGGGTGGAATGGTTCCGTCTACAAGAAAAGATTGGCATACTAGTGGGTTATTCTGGAATTTTACGCTGCGATTGTAATGGTGAAATTTGTTTTTTTTGTGATTTTATATTTCGACTAGCTTTTGCCCGCGGCTTCGCTCGCGTTAAATTCGGGGTAAAGAAGTTCCCCTTTCCTAATTTTCAGGTACCTGATACATTATAGTATTTGCCCTTGCGCCGTATTGATTGTAATAGCAATGCTAAGATTTCCCTTTTCTTCCCTCTTTCTCTCTCATATCTCACTTTAAAAAAGTTAGCCTATGTCCTACGTCCAGGGTCCCAACTATCTCTGTAACAAAATTCACCAAAATCGGTTAATTCTTAAGGCGTGAAGACGTAACAAACAAACAAACTCACTTTCGCTTTTATAATATTATTGTAAGAATTCTAATAGAATCAGCTTGTTGGTTTTAAATTGACGTGGCGTGGTTGGCGCAGTGGCTGAGCGATCTACTGCGCTGGGTGTCGTGAGTTCAATCCCCGCACGGAACTAATATTTGTATGACCTACAGGTAGTTGTTCCGGGTCTGGCTGTTTGTGTATGTGAGTTTAAATGTTTGTAATCGCACCTACAAAACAGTAGTAATATCCAGTGTGGGGCCACGTTTTTTTTTTATAAATATAGCCCATATGGGCAAAGGCCTCCTGTTATTTTTCCCACTGCTGGGCAAATATAACCATATTGCTCTTTTAAAATTCAACAATATTAAATTTTGTTCAACATTAAAATCGCTTTTCGTGTCTGTCTGTGTGACCTCGTTTTTATTCTAAACTGCGCAACCAATTTCGATACGGTTTTCACGATCATTTAAAGTATTTATTCCTAAATTTTATTAATATTCCAGAACATTCATATCAAACTCACGTATTATTAAGGACGTATACCTCGTTCGGTAAGTCGTAAAAACTCATACGAAGCCGGGGCGCGGCGGGAGTAATTAAAATAAAAACAATAATCTTTTCACACGGAACGTAATTAAAATAATGACTGTTTCAGCAATTACAATAACTTTGCATAATCCCGGATTAAGATCACAGTATAATGTGGATACAGGAAATTGCAGGCAGCCAGCAATGATGTTCCTTACTAATATTATAAAAGCGAAAGTGAGTTTGTTTGTTTGTTACCTCTTCACGCTTTAATGGCAAAACCGATTTTAATGAATTTTGGTACAGAGATAGTTGGAAACCAGGAGACGGACATAGGCTACTTTTTTTCTAAAAAGAGTGGGATATGAGGGAGAAAGAGGGAAGAAACGGGAAAACTTAGCGTTGATATTACAAATCAATAAGGCGCTACCGAATTTAACGCGAGCGAAGCTAGTATTGAAGACTTTTTAAGGTTCCGTACCTCGAAAGGAAAAAAACGTAAACCTTATGGAATCAATTTGTTGTCATCTGTATATCAAGACTCTTTTTCTCGGGAACGCACGCACGCAATATCAAGTTGAAATTAAAATCATATACTCAAGTCTTTGATAAGAACATAGGTGGCTTTTAATCAGTACAAGTCTGACACTCCTTCCCGCTCAGAGCGGAAGTTATTTGATGATTTACCCATCCGCAAAAAAAAGAAAATTCATAGTTTGGGAAAACGGTTAAAAATTAAAAATACACTAACTAAAGTGCCCGCTTGAGTTCGAACCTGCTACCAATAAGTTGGTCATGGGCTCGATAACTAATGAGTCACAGCTATTTCCATCATGGCGGCTGGTTATTATTTTCGTCACGCCAAGTTTTTCTGCTGAACTTACTGCCATCTAGAGAAGCATAAGCAGGTATGGTTTAAAGCGTAAAGAAAAACATGGGGACAGAAAAAAAATTATTATGAATTTATTCATTTATATTTAGGTACGTTAATTATTTAAACTTCATATTAAAAAAAAAAAAAATTGTGCCCGACATTATTATTTAAGACCTTGTAAAACACATGTGAGATTTACTAAATAATTGGATTGAATTGAAAATTAAGGATAATTTGAAATTTGGGAGAAATTTAATAACTAGCTCCGCTATTATTAAGAGTTCCTGGAGATTCCAAAAATCTGAAACATTTCACTAATAAAACAGATTGTTTTGAAGTGACCACCCATTACTTCCCTGCTTTTAGACCCCACGCCCCATGCCAGATAAAAAATAGAAATTATACCACTTGTGCAAGACTATTATAAACTTTGCACTTTGTGTTTTGATACTCCGTAATATTTTCAAAACGAGTTTATCTTAATTAGTGCAATTTTATCAAACACGTTTTAATAATATAATCGTGTGCCTTTTACTTTACGTTTCAGCACTAGTGCCGAAAAGTAACTAGGTACGTCGCACAAAGTTTTATAAACAACAGATAAACACCCAAGCAGTTACATTTACAAATCCTTACTCCCTTACTTATATTATAAAAGCGAAAGTGAGTTTGTTTGTTTGTTACCTCTTCACGCTTTAATGGCTAAACCGATTTTCATGAATTTTGGTACAGAGATAGTTGGGAACCAGGAGACGGACATAGGCTAATATATTTTTGAAAAAAGTGGGATGTGAGGGAGAAAGAGGGAAGAAAAGGAAAAACTTAGCATTGCTATTACAAATCAATAAGGCGCAAGGGGAACTGTGTTACCCCGAATTTAACGCGAGCGAAGCCGCGGGAAAAAGTTAGTTCTTTCCTAAATTCTGAACGAAACCTATTGAACTGATTATTTAAAAAAAAGCTGGCCAAAAGCGAGTCAAAGTCGCGCGCCAAAGGTTCTGTACAAACTAGCGACTTAAACCGCCAATCTTTTGACTGTATGGTCTTAGAGGATACCTAAATATGTAAGTTGACCAAGATTTTTTGTCTGGACCTTAAAAGAGACTATGACATCTGAGTTTGTTTCGGCTGTTTCTTCTCAGAGTAGTCGGGTACGAAACACCGGCCTCATCTAGTTTTGTAAAAGTGTTTGTGAAAACCTACTTGCAAAATAAACATCATTTATCATTTACCTGTACGCATTTCCGAGATAAAGAGTCTAGACAGACAAACAACAAAGTGATGGAATAAGGGTCCTTTTAAGGTACAGAACCCTGAAAACAGTATTTTTTTTGTCTCCTCAGTCGTATATCACCCACGCCATCCGCTCATGAATGAAGCAAGTACTAAAATACGAAGTAGCATGACGTCATTGAGAGAAATAATAAAATATGAACTAACAAACTTAGAAAAGCATTTCATGGTGGCGCCACTTGCAAAAGGAATCTGCTAAAGTGCTGTCAAATCCAGTACATTCACATTTAGTTCTGCTTTTTGCCACATGCATAGATAATTTTGTTTTTTTTTTTATATATGATATTTTTTTTGTGTTTCTATGCCAACTTTTTCGCATCATTACTGTTGTGTGTTAAAAACTCAGAAAATAAAATTATGTTTTGAAATGTAAATGTCAGCAATATTGCTGAGAGAGATGCGGCGTGATATGCAATTGCCGGGTTTCAAAATAAATGTAACATTGTAGTTACATCGTGTAAATATTATGCGGTTTTGTAGTATTTCTGGCACAGACTGGGTGGTAAATTCTTTGCTATTATGTGTCATGATGGATGACTATGCTGCAGTTTCTTTATTACATCTTTTCTATCTGCTATTTGAAGAAAATTAAGGCCATTCGTATACTTGGATTAATGTTTAAAAATCGAGAATCATGGCTTGCGATTTGAGATGCTTATGTCCAAGGGGCTTGGACAACAGACTTCTTCAATGAAGCCTGAAGAATTGAATTAAACCATTCGTGAGAAGGCAGCAAAGCAGAGGGGCCTACCAGGGCCACCACCTGCCGGGGTTGCGGATTGTTCGAAAGAGATACCGCGGCCCCTGAACATAAAGGGCGGTAGAAAAAACATATGTAGGTTGCAGTCAGTACAAGTCGGACACTCCCCGTCCCGCTCCGCCAGAGAGAAGTTATTTAATGATTTCCCTCCCAAAAAAAATTTCGTGTAGGTATCCTTATAAATTAGTAAGTATGTTATCTGTGATATTAAATAAATAAAATAAATATCTTGGGACAACTCACACACGGCTATCTGATCCCAAGCTAAGCAGAGCTTGTGTTATGGTAACCAGACAACTGATATACATACGTATATAATTTATAAATACATACATATTATAGATAAATCACACCCAGACACAGAACAAACAATCATGCTCATCACACAAAGTTTGTCCTGGGTGGGAATCGAACCCACGACCTCCGGCTCAGCAGTCAGGGCCACTAACCACTTGACCAACAGGTCAAGTGGTTACTGGCCCTGACCGTCAAAAATTGTATTGAGATTTTGTGTAGACATTTAGCATGATTATGACATATATATTTTTCTCCTAATATTTGATCACGAAAGAATATCACGGTAACAAACAACCCATTAAATCAATGAATGAAATTCAGACACAATTCAAATATCACCCACAACAAGACTGAAAACAACTACTTTACCGCACTAGTATTTTTCCTTTCTTAATCCACTTTTCGTATCCCTTACTAATGCAACAACCAGAGAACTACTCTACTGTAATGGCGAAATACACCAACATTATACACAGTACACAGTTTTGTGTTCGAATACACAAGAGTACACAGAGTACACAGGTTAGTCTGAAAGCTAATGTGTTACTAGTGTAAATATCTCCGTGTTTGTCTTACAAATTGTGGTGGAGTGGTGAGTGAGTTGAAATAATACAAATTTTCCTGGTTTCTGAGAACGGTGTGTGTTTCGTTTTCTAGTTTTTTAGTTGCAATGTGTGTTATTAATTTGTTCACATTGGCATTCATCATCGTCATAGTTTTTCTGCCCTTGTCCTATTTTATTTGGGGCCGGCGCAACACGTTTTCTTCTTCCATTCTCCCCTATCAGACGTCACGGCATCATTTACTCCTTTCTCCTTCAAATCATTCCTTACACAATCCATTCATCTTTTCTTTGGCCATCCTCTCGCGCTCTATCCATCAATATTCAGATCCATCACTCTTTTACTCACATGTCCTTCATCCCTCCTCATTACATGTCCATACCAACACAAACGACTCCCTTTCAATTTTTCTGTAACAGGCGCAACTTTCAAAACTGGCCAAACTTCCTCGAATATTTTTATTCCTTACTTTATCCATTCTTTGGTAATTTTCAGCAAAAACCAGAAAGACGCTTGTTTTGGCTTAAATTATGAAGAACCAATCATGAATCAGCCTCCATAGATGCCAGTTCGGTCAGTTCTATTTTCAAAAAATACTGACGAAACGAATATGCAAAAATATGTGTACTACCCTTTAAATTTTGTTCATAATAAAGTGTTGAAGATTATCGTTTGTTTACTAAAAATAAGTGGGATGGGTTGATTTATTTGGTTATAATATGTATATGTAAGTATATAGTCTAGTTCGTATGAGACAAAACACTGTTGTGTTCCGTTTTCGAATTAATTGAATTGCTGGTATAGTTTCAATTTCTGGGAAATCATCAAATAACCAAATAACCCCCCCCCCGCTATACGCCCCCAGAGCGGGGGGGAGTGTCAGACTTGTACTGACTAAAAAACACACATGTTCCTTCTATTGCCTTTATGTTGCGGGGCCGCGGTATCTCTTTCGAACAACCCGCAACCCCGGGAGGCGGTGGCCATGGCAAGCCCCTCTGCTTTGCTGACATCTGTTTGAGACGCGTGTGGAACACTAACGCGCCGTCGACACGGACTGTCATCATTAGGTGGACCAGCCAAGTATGTATGTCTATGAATTTATATTATGACCTCGGTCTTATCTATACTTAATATTATAAAGCTGAAGAGTTTGTTTGTTTGTTTTAACGCGCTAATCTCATGGACTACTGGTTGGAATTGGAAAATTCTTTTAGTGTTGGATAGTCCATTTCTTGAGGAAGGCTATATAACATCACGCTACGACCAACAGGAGCTGAGCAGCGCGGGTGAAACCGTGGGGAACAGCTAGTCACTGATATAATATCAAATCTCGCCTCAAAACCGAGTGTAAATATTCATCAACGTACTTACTTGAATTTAGGTGTCTCTTAGTGTTAATCAAAATAAGCACTAGTGCAATAATGTAGACGAAGCTTATTTGATGTAACGAAGACAGCTCCCAATCTATAGTACGGCCAACGAGAAGCGATACCAAATGTAAACAAAACCCATGCTAAAACCCCATCTAAAATGGCCGCCCGAATGTTGGCGAACCCGTCTTAACGTTGTCATGTTTTTGCCGGGAGAACGAGACATTACGACAAAGGCACAAGATGGAAAGAGCTAAATATTAGATTGTCAACGCCACAGTTGTTCTTTAGGTTAATGACCTTTCGTATCGCTTCTCGTTGGCCGTACTATAGGTATAGATTATGTCAGATCGTCTAATCCGATCCAGCCTAAGACTGTCACCACCGGAATACATTAAATACTAATATGCAGATTAAATTATCACATTAACTCAATTACTCGTGAGATCTGGGAGAAACTGTGAATTAATCCTTACTAATATTATAAAAGCAAAAGTGAGTTTGTTTGTTTGTTAACTCTTCACGCTTTAATGGCTAAACCGATTTTGATGAATTTTGGTATAGAGGTAGTTAAGAACCAGGAGACGGACATAGGATTTTTTTTTATTAAAAGTCGGCTGTAAGGGAGAAAGAGGGAAAAAAAGGGAAAACATAGCGTTGCTATTACAAATCAATAAGGCGCAAGGGGAACTGTGTTACCCCGAATTTAACGCGAGCAAAGCCACGAGCAAAAGCTAGTATTAGTATAAATGGAAGGCAGAAATGTCGTGATGACTCAGAGGTTAAGCTTCTCGCTTTTCATGTATGAGGTTGTGTGTTCAAATCCGGGCAAGTACCGATGTGACTCTTTCAAAAATTGAAATATTTTTATTTCACATATCTATTCTTAAATGGGCACTTTTAAAACGTCGAGAAAAGGTGCAAGGTTCACGCAGTACTTAGTTAGTTAAGTTGGTTAGGTTAAGGCACACACACATATTTTTCTCGTACTTTCTCACACACTATTGTCTACATTTCGTTCTCATATCCCCTTTCGCAGGTCTGCTGGCATTCTTAAGAAGTAAGCAGTACCTTTGTACTCAAATTTTATATGTTTTTTATCCTGTCTAGTTTACTGTGTGAACATAAAATAGTTAAATAAATAAACACTTGTTATGTAGAGAGACGGGGTAATCGGATGCATATTTACCTAAAGTTAATTTTTGACTAACAAATTATTAGTTGTTTGAAAGAAAATACGTGGCTAACTCGGCCGCGGCTCTTTAACTGCATTAAATTACAGTTTTTTTACGTTTAATAAAAAAAAAATATCTTGGGACAACTCACACACGGCTATCTGATCCCAAGCTAAGCAGAGCTTGTGTTATGGTAACCAGACAACTGATAATATAATTTATAAATACATACATATTATAGATAAATCACACCCAGACACAGAACAAACAATCATGCTCATCACACAAAGTTTGTCCAGGGTGGGAATCGAACCCACGACCTCCGGCTCAGCAGTCAGGGCCACTAACCACTAGACCAACAGGCCCGTCATCCATCTTTTTGCAAAGTTTGTATGACAATGCACTAAGTGACGATATCCTAAGTGCAATATGGCGGACTACTAAAGATGCGGATTTGTTATTTTTTAAGCACCCCTCGGTGAAGTCATTGGAATAAACTAGTGTAAATACAAATTATAGTACAAAGTAAGCCACTCTAAATTAAATGATTAAATACACACAACCCTTCAATTTGAACATTTGCAAGCTAGTATAAACTGTGTATTTAAAGTGAATAGAGCTGTTATTAAATAAGCACACACAATTCAAATTGATCACGTGTTTGTTGTGGTCCCTCTACAAACGGTCGAGTGTTTATATTGCATCTTGTTGAACACTTCACGCCTATAGTAGTGGGAACTGGCTGAATATAAACAGTTAGTATTATTGTTTGAAGTTCGTTTTGGTCATTTTGTTTGGACATTTTTTTTTTATTAATAACTTTGCCCAACACTAGGAATTTCTCTTGTATTGCGGGTGCGTTTACAAACATTTAAACTCACAGTTCACGAACAGCCAGACCCGGAACAACTATCTGCAGCTCATACAAATATTTTTTCCGTGCGGGAAACGAACCCGCGACACGCAGCGCAGCAGTCGATCGCTCAGCCACCGTGCCGTCAAATATTATCGAATAACTTCCCCCACTCTGGTTCGAGTGGGGGAATCTTCGCAATGGACCTAAAAATCCAATCAAAAGATACGTAGATATCTATGGCTACTAAAAAAACACAAAATTCGACACACACATTTTTGTTCGGTTTTGTTTTCACTGGAAGTAAAAAACAAACAACTTTGTACTCCCAAAAAGTACATTTTTAAAGTTGGTCTCTGGTCTCTACAGTACCTTTTGTCGTGGAGGCCAGTCCTTTCCATCATCTACCTAGCCTTTTCCCAACTATGTTGGGGTCAGCTTCCAGTCTTATCGGATGCAGCTGAATATCAGTATTTTACATGGAGCGTCTGCCTATCTGACCTCCACAACCCAGTTAATACTGGGTAATAATAATGATGTCCCTTGATAAGACTGGTTGTCAGACTTTCGGGACACTGACTACCTGTAACGACTGTCAAAGATCTACAATTGACAGCCGGGACCAACAGCTTAACGTGCTTTCCGAGGCAACTCGGTATGTAACGGGTGGTCACCCATCCACAGACCAACCTAGACAAGCGCGGCTTTACCTAAAGATCGACCCGAGCGGCTGCTATTATTCAGCCACGAGCTTCGAGGAGGCTAGTCTCTTCCATTCAGTACAAAGAAATTTGTAATACAGAATTTGTCTAAACGAAAATCCTTGAACACAAAGTTATTTAATACCGAATTAATTTATAGAAATTTCAAACGATATTTTATTTCGGCCAAAGTGCTCAAATATAAAAAAAAACAAATGAAAGTTGTAGATGAAACAAAAATGAACAATCGCTCTGGTGAACCGTTTGATATCAGCTTTCAATTCAAATGTTTTGTACCAATCAACGGTACTTATTGTAGAGCAAATTTCTATGAAATAAATATTTTTTATTTGAATATTTATTTCATTCAAAACGCCGAGTACACTCACGAAGTAAATTGCTAGCTGAAACAAATATTTACATTAGGCGAAATTTTTAAATTGGGACGTGGCACAGAAATTTATATTGAACGTTTAGAAAAAATAATTGAAATTAAGCGTGTTTTTTTATTTGGAACGAGTCTTGACTGTAGTTTTGGACCACGTGGAGTTTGCATTCCGCAGGTTTTTAATGCCAGAATAAGAGTATACTATGTCCAACTTACTCAAGACTTTAAAACGTTAAAAAATAAAATAGTTTGTAGATATTTATTGTTGCAAAAATGCTACTTTTTTTGTATTCCCCATCTTTTATTATCTTCAGTATATATTAAAGTTAATCACTTTTATATTAATCATGGTTATGCTGAGGTCTATCTGTGTGCAAACTTTCATCAAAATCTCTTCAGCTGTGAAGGTTTGACAAACAAACAAACATACCTGCTCACTTTATGTGTTCTATTTTTCAGGATTTTTAAATAACTGCTTCAATTTGGCCACAGGTTAAAAATTAAAATATACAAACAAACATAAATTCATGTCGTTTTTCCTAAGGGTTTTATTTAAGAAGTGTGAATGTCACATGCTACCGCTTCACACGTCTTTTATGAAAATACTCACTCGTAATGAGCGCCAAATTTCGTATGCTGCCCGAAGTCATTTAAAATGTTTTTTTTTTTGCTTACTGACAAACTGTTTATTGAACTTTGACTCAATTTAACGCCTTTTTGCCTTTTCTTGCGGGTGAAAAATTATCAAATAACTTCCCCTGCTCTGGGCGGAGCGGGGTAGAGTGGCAGACTTGTACTGCCACTCTACACTTGTACTGACTAAAACCCACCCATGTTCCTTCTATTGCCCTTTATGTTCCGAAGCCGCGTTATCTCTTTCGAACAACCCGCATTCTTGCAGGTGGTGGCCTGGCAGGCCCCTCTGCTTTGCTGACATCTCTTTGAAGCGCGCGTGGAACACTAACGCGCCGTCGACCATCGACAATCCGTCGACAATCCGTTCCAAATCAGTCCGTTTATTATCAACAGGCCGTCTGTTGATAATAAACGGACTGATTTGGAACGAATTTCGCTTACTGACAAACACAGCATTTTTATAATTATTGAATTATGACACAATTTTACACCTAAAGTATAATCGTTTTTTTAGCATCCGCAGGTTTCCAGAAAATTAACAGGCACTATGTCTCAATTACAAAATCTAAAAACTAATTTCTAAATCCACCCAGAAATATAGCTCCTTTACACTTAATTCAGCAAAATTGACGTTAATTATCCGAATTGCGATCCGCTATCTCCCCCGCCCATCCCGGTCCCGATGGCGCCATGAATTCGGTAATGGTTGGTTGTGAGCCGTCAAATTCGCGGCGTGCATGTCATTAATTTGCGTGCAAATTTAAATTGCGAACCACTTGTGTAGTCGAGTTTACTTTGAAAAGTTGTCGCTTTATTTTCTGTTTAGTTTGTTGGCTTGTGTTGACGATGTAATTTATTATTTATTTTATAAAAATAAGCTAATTTAAAAATTAGCTCGGTTATAGCTTTATTTAAATCAATTTCTATTGTTTGTTCTGAGACTGACACAATTTTTGTTAAGTATTTCCTATTGCAAAATGTAATTTATGTTTTGATATCCTAAGTGTATAACTGGTATCTAATTAAAATAAAGTTTTTTCATGTTAGAGTTCTATAAGTTTATTTTAGGTCCACTATTTAATTGGCTCCATCACAGACAATCAATTCAGTTTTAGTGTGTTTCTATAGTCAAAACAATAATAAGCTAAAGCAAACTAATATAATAATAAAGCAAATCAGTACAGTCGCGCCCAAACGCCCCAAAATGATAAAAAATAAATTACACCATTTATCCCATCATCAAACCCGTTGATAAATTATAAAACAAATGACAGACAAAATGCAAAAAAAAAACAATATTTGCAGGCAAAAAACACTATCAGTGAAAGAAATATTTATTCAGTGCGGCAATAAATTCGTTTGAACAAAAAGGAGAGCAATAATGACATGTACATCTAGATCTAAATGTGGACCAAAATATGATATACGTTAGTTAATAAAAGCATTAAGAAAAATAGCACTTCTTTTTTCTACCAGTCAAATCTGTCGCGGGAAACATGCCAAGCGTAGCTCGGGAGCTGGGATGTTAAAAATGTGTTGGATTTAATAAAGTTTTAAATATGCGGAGATTAGCTATCTCTTCGTTTTAGTTTTTGTTACGATGTTATCTTATGAAAGATTATTTAAATTGTCGTGTAGCTTCGCTTGATTTGGTTTTTAATGAAATTTTTTGTTGATCATGTTGCTTGAATATTATAGTTTTTGTTATAGCAAAAATAGCACTTGAAATATAATTACGTCTGAAATCTCAAAAAAGGTTATGTAAAGATGTATCTTATAGTACTGATAAAACCACATTGTCTGTGTTCTAAAATGTCCAAAAATAAATGAAATGGATAAACATATTATGTTTAAATGTATAACTAATATTATAAGTGTTTTACTATATTATTTTGCCTTTGTATTTAGTTATACCTTTTATGTCTCTAAAATATGTTTTAAGGTTTAAAAATATTATGAGTAAGTAAATAATATGGGTTCAGGTTCGCAATATCTGGTGATCAAATCAAATTAAAAACACGATGAAAACCCAAAAGTGACCGGTTTTATTAAATACACTTTTTTTAAGTATGTAATATAAATAAATATTCAAATATTTTTATTAAGTATAATTTTTTTATTTTTACTAAATGATATTAGCCGATCATATAAGATCATAGAAGAAAAATATTTATTACAAACGATAACTCATAAACCACTCAAGTAATATAAATAAATAAATAAATATCTTGAGACAACTCACACACGGCTATCTGATCCCAAGCTAAGCAAAGCTTGTGTTATACAACTGATATACATACTTATATAATTTATAAATATATAGATAAATCACACCCAGACACAGAACAAACAATCATGCTCATCACACAAAGTTTGTCCTGGGTGGGAATCGAACCCACGACCTCCGGCTCAGCAGTCTGGGCCACTAACCACTAGACCAACAGGCCCGTCAAATAAAATTTAAATAGGACCACCACGAACACCACGAAACTGTGGGTACAGTTTCGTGGTGTTCGTGGTGGTCCTATCAAACAAAAAGATTTACGAAAATCGGTCCACAGTAGTTGGAGTATTCGATGAATATACAAATAAATGACTACTAATCCTTACTAATATTATAAAAGCGAAAGTGAGTTCGTTTGTTACATCTTCACGCCTAAATGGCTGAACCGATTTTGATGAATTTTGGTATAGAGATAGTTGGGACCCTGGAGACGGACATAGGCTTTTTTAAAGTGTGAAATGAGGGAGAAAGAGGAAAGAAAACGGTAAAACTTAGCTTTAAAGCAAAAGCTAGTAGTTTAATAATATAAGGCATGATTATTATTTCTGTGGCAATATTTGTACGTCAAAATATGGCAGGATATGATGGAACTAATATCGTAACACCTATTGTACCATATTCTTTCAAATAAACACTTTGGTTATGATTTAATTTAAAAAATATATAATTTCTACGTAACAGATTCTCTGTATTCTACATTCAAAGCTTGTTATTTACATAAAGAAACATTCAATGACACTTTATACAAGGACCAGCTACCCTACTATGACCTCTTAAAGCAATTCTTATTCCGCTGAGGGAAAGAGACAGAGCTATACAGGGTGTCTAGCACCATCTCTTTCACTCAGTGGAATAAGAATTGCTATAAGATGTCATAGTAGCCCTTCTGAAAGCCTGAATATAATTTATTGTGTCCGCGTACAAAAGACGTTTCAGCTGAGCGCACAGCGTTCGTACCTAATCTATTTCTCCATTGACTCTGGCGTACGTCTCTTAAATTAGCATAGAAATGTTTTGTCCTAGATTCAGGGCTAATTTTCCTCCTCATTGGAGTCACGGTAGGCTTAGGTGCTAGATTTGATCCTTAGCTAATAATAAAAGTAATTGAGTTTTAGGGTTCAGTACCTCAATATAAAAATAACCCTTATAGGATCACTTTTTTGTACGTCTCTCTGTTTGTCAAGATCCTTTTTCTCCACGGGCAGGCACCGCGGCCACCGTAGATGCAGACCTGTGGACGGTGAGCAATGGGTAGCTCAAGGAACATGGCTAGGTGTAAGTCAGTACAAGTCTGACACTCCCCCCGCTTTGCCCAGAGCGGGGGAAGTTATTTGATGATTTTCCATCCTCAAAAAATAAAACTGTGACATGAACAGCCATTTTTGTTTGACTACGTAGGCAGAGGGATTACAGATTGAGTTTGCGGTTTTAATTTCTACTCGATACCTACATGCTTTCCCAAGATAAATGGTTTTGACAGACAGACGGACAACAAAGTGCTCCGCGTTGCGTTTTTTTCCTCTTATGGTACAGACGCCTGCACATCAAGCTACTACAATCTGTCAGATTTCTTTGATAGATTTTCGACTTTATTTCTAAAGAATGAAGGTTCAAGGTTGATTGGGAAAAATTGACGGTTTCGGGTAGCTTGACCTGCAGGCGTCTGTACATAGCCCTAAAACAAATACATACATCTCTGCCTAACTCTTCGGGGATATCAGGCGTGCTGTTTGGTAATGTTTTGTATATTAAAAGCAAAATAAATAAATATGAGTCAGTAATGGTTGTCACAAGTTCAGTAGGTCATAACGCGTCAACAATTCATGAATAAGGTAACCATTCGTGCATGCCCAAAATATGCACATAGTCAAATGTGAATATTTAGTGCGTTCATGTAAATTTTGACGCAAAAGTATGACGGTTCAAACTGGGATGCCGGGTAAACTACAGTCTTTTCACGGTAAGTTTTACTTCAGTAAATCAACAACAACCTTATAGTAAAGAAAATAAGGATCACTGTTTATTTAATAAACTTTTTCCCGCGGCTTGGTTTGCGTTAAAGTCGGGGTAACACAGTTCCCCTTGCGCCTTATTAATTTGTTTGCAACGCTAAGGTTTCCTTTTAAAAAAAATTGCCAAAGCCACCTTACAAAAAAAAAATGCTTATGTCCGTCTCCTGGTTCTACTACTACTACTAACTCTGTACTAAAATTCATCAAAATCAGTTTAGCCATTAAAGCGTGAAGATGTAACAAACAAACAAACTCACTTTCGCTTTTATAATATTAGTAGGAATAAAGATATCTTAAAACAGTGTTCAGTTTAATATGAAGCTGTTTAGCGGTGTCATACTTTTGTTTTTCATTTTGTCTGAGAAGATAATGCGCGGGTTAGAAACATTTTTAAATAGTTCGTATAACCTCTATTTACGGCCAACTATGTAAATAGCTCCTTATTAAAAGTCATAATAATTACTGTTAAGTTTCTTTTCTTCATTTTTTTTTTGTATTTTTTATGTAGTTATTACTTTATATTATTTGTATATGTGTTAAAGGAGAGAAATAGGTAGATTGAAATGGTGAATAGAAATAGGTAGATTGTTTTTGTGTCCTATCACAATGTTGTCGTATTTAACCCAAAGGTTGACTGGTCGAGAATGCCTCATAACATTAAGTCCTTATACAAAAAAAAATGGTTGACGCACAACCTTTTGTTGCAAATGTCCATCTATTTCTCAGAACTATTCGGTTGTGGTAACCCTATTTACGCGAAATATATTACGCTGTGATCTAGCACAAAGCGTTTGTATGCTAATTTAAGGAGGTTATTCAAGATGTACTGCTGTTCCTTGTAGTCAAGTGTTGGGAGGAAATGTATTGTTTTACGCTTCATAGTTGGCAGCGGGTCTGGGTAATATGACAGTGAGTTTGTAAGCTAAATTATACATGTGAAATATAAAACCTCGTGAAACCCTAGTCGATAGTGTGGGACAACATTTTTTTTAAGCTATTGCATAGCTGAATCAAGAAATTCCGTAACGAAAAAACCTAACACTTTCATTATGAATACGGTCAGTTATTTCAATTCACGTTTCTAACGATCTATCAGTGTGTTTGATAGAGAATCGGATTGACAATCAACAGTACGCTGGATCAATCCCAGGGTCGTGTTTTTCTTTTTGCTACTTCTTATTTATTGAAAGTACTTTTAAAATATTATGTTTAGATATTTTGATTAATATTATATATTTTTTTATTTATTGAATAAGTTAATAAGAAATGTTATGCAATAGCTTTACCGCGGCAGTCCCCGAGTACCACACTTTTTTTTAAAAATTGAATGTTTATTATCAGTTAAAACCTATTATCATGCAAAAATGTCGAACTTTTTGGTTTTGTCAGATAAACCTTCAACTATGTTGGGGTCGGCTTCCAGTCTAACTAGATGCAGCTGAATATCAGT
Source organism: Ochropleura leucogaster (assembly GCA_958449745.1). Lineage (NCBI taxonomy): Eukaryota > Metazoa > Arthropoda > Insecta > Lepidoptera > Noctuidae > Ochropleura > Ochropleura leucogaster. The sequence continues at coordinate 13,288,402 of OY288221.1, read as the reverse complement.
ATTTTACATGGATCGACTGCCTATCTGACCTCCACATCCCAGTTAGTACTGGGTAATACGATACCCCATAGTAAGACTGGTTGTCAGACTTTCGGGACACTGACTACCTGTAACGACTGTCAAAGATCTACAAATGACAACCGGGACCAACAGTTTAACGTGCTTTCGGAGGCACCGTCGAAACTCGATATGTAACGGGTGGTCACCCATCCACAGACCAAGGGCGGCTTAACTTAGAGATCGACCCGAGGAGCTGCCATTATTTAGCTACGGCTCCTCACTGCCTATTTGACGACACGGTTGGCGCAGTGGCTGAGCGATCGACTGTTGCGCTGGCTGTCGCGGGTTCGATTCCCTCACGGAACAAATATATTATGACCCGCAGATAGTTGTTTCGCGATGGCTGTTTGTGTATGTGAGTTTAAATGTTTGTAAACGCACCCAAGATACAGGAGAAATACCAGTGCGGGGCAATGTTTAAAAAAAATTCTAATAATACGTTACCTCTTAGTAAGGTTAATTGTCAGATTTTCGGGACACTGAGTATCTGTAAAAACTGTCAAAGATCTACAAATGACAGCCAAGAACAAGAACATCTTCGACTTTTATAACATCTGGCAACCCTAGGCCGAACACAATACATTCGAAATACTGCTCCTCCTTAAATTTTATGACGTGCAGACAATGCTGAGCTGAAGCAATAAAAGCTGCGGTAGATGCTACTGTTTGTACTACACACAGAGTCTAGGAGGCCTGTTAAATGTTTTGAATTTAACGCTAAGTATCAGTGAGTAGACTGTAGGCTACACACCTTATTAACGCCTCAAAATCTTACTTTTAATAATCCTTATCCTTACTAATATTTTAAAAGTGAAAGTGAGTTTGTTTCTTTGTTTGTTACCTCTTCACGCTTTAATGGCTAAACCGATTTTGATGAATTTTGGTACAGAGATAGTTGAAAACCAGGAGACGGACATATTTTTATTTAAAAAAAGTGGGGTGTGAGGGAAAGAGGGAAGAAAAGGGAAAACTTAGCGTTGCTATTACAAATCAGTAAGGCGCAAGAGGAACTGTGTAACCCCAAATTAAACGCGGGCGAAGCCGCGGGCGAAAGCTAGTAATATTATAAATGCAAATGTTAAGATAGGGATGTTCGATACATACATTTGTATCGACACTTTCTACTAATATTATAAATGCGACTGTTTGTGAGGATCGATGTATGCATGTTTGTTACTCTTTTACGTCAAAATGGGAGAATGAATCTTGATGACATTTGGGACAGACAGATAATCTAAATTATAGTCTTTTCTTTTCGATATCACGCGGACAAAGCCGCAGGCGGCAGCTATGGATGGATATCCATCCTCACAAACATTCGCATTTATAATATAAGTACGATATTTGACGCCATTACCATTTTTGTACTTGTACATATTTTTATTTGCAGTTTGTAAATAATAGTTGTTCTAGATAAAATAAAATAAACAATAAGGTAAATAAAGTAAATTCTAATAAATGGTTTGATTTCAACTCGATTCAAACTCGGTTTAATGTCGACGCGTTCTCGAGACAAAGAAAAGAAGAAAGACGTACAAACAGAGTAAAAGGGTTCAGATTTTCCTTTCGAGGTACAGAACTCTAAAACTAAGTCCTAATTTCAATACAAAGTTACGGATATCTTAATCAGTTTCCTAAGCAAAATATCCATTACTCAATGAATACAATTCAAAGGTTAACTGAAAACTACTATCAACAAACTAGAAGCAGTTTCCCAACCAGAGTTATCATGTTGTAAGTTGCGTATACTTAGTTCTAACTTGTTAAAGCAAGGTTTCAAAAAGCGCTGAATAGTTAATTAACACTTGGAAAATCTGCGGAAATTATGTAAAACTTAGTTTCCTTGGATACAGGCTTAATCCTGAGCTGCAAGTTCTTTAAAAGAGAAACCATGGCCACAGAGGGGTTAAAGAACATGGGGTTTAGCCAGTACTAAAACCGTTATTCTTTCGGGGCGGATGGGAGTGTTAGACTTGTACTGACAAGTCTGACGTTGACTCCCATCCGCTCCGCCCAGAGAGGAGGAGAACTCGTTTGATGATTTCCCATTCGACTATAAGTTGCTTATTCAGATATAAGTTTTTTTTTTGGCTCTTTTGCTCAATACTGGGGAAAGGCCTTAGCAGTGATGACGACGACGACCGACGACGGCGTTAAGTTTGGGGTTGTACATGTAGTTTTTGCCCTTGTGCCTTATTTATTGTAATAGCAAATCTATTTTTTCTCTTTTCTTCCCTCTTTCTCCCTCATTTCTCACTTTTATTTATAATATACTAGCTTTTGCCCGCGGCTTCGCTCGCGTTAAATTCGGTAGCGCCTTATTGATTTGTAATAGCAACGCTCAGTTTTCCCCGTTTCTTCCCTCTTTTTTCTTCATATCCCACTCTGTTTAAAAAAAAAATAGCCTATGTCCGTCTCCTGGTTCCCTACTATATCTGTACCAAAATTCATCCAAATCGGTTCAGCCATTAAAACGTGAAGAGGTAACAAAAAAACAAATAAACAAACAAACTCACATTCGCTTTTATAATATTAGTAAGGAAGGATACATATTATAAAGTCCCAACTATCTATGTACCAAAATTTATCAAAATCGGTTTGACCATTTAGGCGTGAAGACGTAATAAACAAACCAACAAACTCACTTTCGCTTTTATAATATTAGTTAGGATTATGAAAAGTAAAAGTATTTATGCAAGGTTAATAAACCTTAGTATACCCAAACAAAGAAAGTTCTTTACGTAAGTAACTAATCAAACAACAAACTAAACTAACGAAGAAATTTTGTTTAAAAACTAACAAACTTACTTCTGCTTATATTTTTGTTGAATCATTTTATCTACACAAGTGAAAAGATTAATAAATGATGTTTATTTTGCAAGTAGGTTTTCACAAACTCTTTTACACGTCATTTTGTTTTAAACTAGAAGAGGCCGGTATTTCGTACCCGACTACTTTGAAAAGAAACAGCCGAAACCAACTCAGAGGTCATAGTCTCTTTTAAAGTCCAGACAAAAAAATCTTGGTCAAATTACATGAGGACTATGCAGATAGTGTCTGAAATGGTATTTTTATATACTTATGTACTAGCTGTTCCCCACGGTTTCACCCGCGCTGCTCAGCACCTATTGGTCGTAGCGTGATGTTATATAGCCTATAGCCTTCCTCAAGAAATGGACTATCCAACACTAAAAGAATTTTCCAATTCCAACCAGTAGTCCCTGAGATTAGCGCGTTCAAACAAACAAACAAACAAACTCCTCAGCTTTATAATATTATATTATATATTATATATAAGTAATAAGTATAAGTATAGATATGCTTAGTGTTGTCTATTCACAGAATTAAATGAGGTTGTTTCGAATTCCGTAGTAAATTCCCAACTAGAGCTGGGCCTAATAAAATGCCCAATTTATTCACATAAGACGTAAAACAGTCATCGTTAAAGTTTACGTGTACTTTAACACATTTCTCATCCCTTCTAGAGACACAGTTTGTTAGGGTTCCGTCTTAAAAAGTGCTAATGAAAACCTATCACTAAGGCACCGCTGTATGTATGTCTTTAAAAGGCTGTATCCTTTAAATCGTAAAAATTAATCAAATCTTCTGTGTGTTATTATATATACCGTACCCATACCGCTACAACAACAAAAGTATAAGAACCGAGTTTTTTACGGCGTTTTTCTGATAGGAACAACATTGTACGGAACTCTACGTGCGCGAATCTAACTCGAAACTGACCGTTTTTAGGGTTCCGTACCTCAAAAGTTAAATAATGGAACCCTTATAGGATCACTTAGTTGCCCTTTTGTCTATCTGTCAAAGCCCTTTATCTCAAGAAAGCCTGGAAACATTGAGGTGAATTTAAAACCATTCTCTTACATTTGTGCTCTTACATTCGGAGCTGTAAAACAATCGACCCTCTAAGTCTACGCACGTTTGTTACGGAACCCTCAGTATGCGAGTCCGACTCGAACCTGACCGGTTCTTTATGTTACGTCTATACGTTATTAAATACAGATTTACAGCTTTTTATTTCCATCAACATCATCTAAATACTTTTACGAGCAATAAAAGTAAAATAAAATGAAAATAAAGAAAAAGATAGTCCGGCTCCCGAGCTAATCGAACATTTGTAAAAATAGTGACGGCTCGGACCAAACCGAACATCAGTTTATTGCAAGCCACAGGCGGAAAGCAACCGAGTTTCCCGCCGTGCCAAATTTGAATAGTCGGATTCGGAATTCGAAATTGTGAAGTGTGTATTTTTTTTCTTTAAAGTGTCAAGACGTGCTTTTTCGCAGAAGGTTTTAACAGATTGTTTATTTTTTGTGCAAAGAGGTTTGATTCAAAACTTTTCTTCTGGTGTTGCTAGTGATTTTGTTTATGGTTTTGTGCTAATGTGCTGAATGTAAGTAGTGTACAAAATTGTGATCGTTATTAAAAGTTTCTTTTTACTAGGTAAGTACTTACCTCATGTTGCATCAAAACTTCTCTTTTCATTTCTAAAATCGAATCTATAAAGTTAATAAAATACTCAGTATATCACAAAAGAAACTTAAAGTATTCCAACAATAAGCCAAAGTAGTTTCAAGACAGCCAAGGTTTACAACGGGTTTGATTATCCCGTTTCCAAGAAATTGTTTATGCAAGCAGCATAAACGAGAAAATACATAATCGTACTGGTTCTGTGATGCCTTTAGAGATGCTGTCACGGCACGGCCTAGAGGTAATAGTCTGCATAAACCTAAGGTTATGAAAATATAAACAAGGTTTGTTGTAAAATGTAAAAGATTTCTGTCTACACTGGGATATTTGGATGCATAAATTATAATGTCATCTACATACTTCATTAATTAAAGATATTGTAAAGAACACGGTTTGTTTGTTTGTATCGAATAGGCTCTAAAACTACTGAACCAATTTTGTAATTTTTTTCACTAATAGGAATTTACATTATTAGGAAGTAACATAGGCAAAAAACATAGGAAGTAACAAAAACAAGCGTTTTGCGCGAAATCGCGCAAAACGCTTGTTTAACATAAAAAAGAAAATTACTGACACTCATCATGAAATTTTGGAAACTACAAGTGTTGTCTCAAATATAGCCTCAAATTATGCATGAGGGATTTTTTAAAAACATTTTTAAAAAATTGTGCTAAATTCAACTTCTGAGGGTTACATTAAATTAGTCAGCCAGAGACATTTCTAGAGTGGGGCAACATTTTTTTTTATGACAGAAATGCTAAATTATCAAAGTATAAAATTTAGCTACAAAACAACCAGATTCCAAATTAAATCCTTAATTATAACTTTGCTGTTTGTATTTTTAAACAACACAGGTGTCTTATAAGACGACGCAAATATGTTTCTCAGAAAATATGATATAATACCTTGACTGATGTTCTTGACATAAGAATTATAATAGACTTTCTTAGAAGTCACTCTACCATCCGGTCTTCGCGAAGTTTTAATTCTTTAAATATTATGTTGAAAGTTTTATATTTGACGGAGTCTTATTCCGAGAAATACCAAGTGGTTATAATCTTTTTTTGAAACAAGAAGCACATACTTTACCTGGTTCAACCGTAAATGAGTTTCATTTAATGTATGCCTAAAGTTTTTTGATCGGAATTTATCAAATGACTTCCCTCGGTCTGGACGGAGCGTAGGCAATTGTCAGACTTTTGCTGGCTAAACCCATCCATGTTCCTTCTTTTGATGTTTATGTTCCGGGGCCATGGTATCTCTTTGGAACCACTCCTCAACTCCGGCAGACCCGCTAGCTGTTAAGGTCCTTACGTAATCCATTTACCTCGTCCACGTTTATACATCTGGTCGTACAAGCACGCCGCACTGCTTGCAAGTACTACGCACCTGACTTTTCGAGAACTTCGATAAAGTCAGTGTATTTTATTGTTTTTTATAAAAACGTTGCCCCACACTAGGAATTTCTCCTGTATCGTGGGTGCGTTTACAAATATTCAATCTCACATACACCAGCAGCCAGACTCATAAACAACTGTCTGTAGGCCATACAAATATTTGTTCCGTGTGGGGATCGAACCCGCGACACGCAGCGCAGCAGTCGATCGCTCAGCCACTGCACCAACCGTGTCGTTGAATTTCCTTCAATGGCGTCCCCTTGACACTTGTCGTTCTATATCGTTGTCGGTTTTATATACCTAGTAAATAAATTATTTCAATCGCTTTTAATTCATTCTCTTAACATGAAAATTTAACATAGGTACCCTTTTCGATTTTAAAGAAGAGAAAAACGGTGCCTATAAAAAATCACTTTGTGACCCGTTCGTCGGTCTGCCTGTCTGTCAAGACACTTTATCTCGGGAACAAAGGGTAGGTAAAGGTATCGAGTTAAAATTAAAATCATATACTTCTATCTGTAGTTCCTTAGATCTGTAAAAACATCAATCTTCTAAGTAGACCTAGTCAAAAGATATAGCCGTTTTTGCCACAAGTTTGTACACAACATTCCTAAGCAGTCTCTTGCATAATAATAGGTACAGACGCACATCAAGCTACTACAATCTGTCAGATTTCTTTGATAGATTTTCGACTTTATTTATAAAGTATTAGGTTCAAGGTTCAATGGGAAAAATTTATAGTTTCGGGTAGCTTGACCTGCTGACGTCTGTAGCTAAAATATACAAATACATACAAAAATCTCCGCCCACTTTCACGCCACTTTACGATCTCTTCCCATAGAGCTATACCCTGGAGCTATAAGTAAATAAATACCATCAGAAGGGGTCGCTCGTAGATTAGGGTACATTTCTTAAGTGAAGATGGGATGCTGCGAATATTTCCTTATTCCGTATGTCTCATTAGGTGAAGGACCGGTTGGAATGAAGACCGGAGTGTTTGGGTAAGCTCGTTGCGTATTGGAGGACAGGCGATGGTTGGCGAAAATTAAGCTACGTTAACTATAGTACGGCCAACGAGAAGCGATACCAAATGTAAACAAAACCCATGCTAAAACCCCATCTAAAATGGCCGCCCGAATGTTGGCGAACCCGTCTTAACGTTGTCATGTTTTTGCCGGGAGAACGAGACATTACGACAAAGGCAGAAGATGGAAAGAGCTAAATATTAGATTGTCAACGCCACAGTTGTTCTTTAGGTTAATGACCTTTCGTATCGCTGCTAGTTGGCCTTAGTTTACACATATATTTTTCTCGAACTTTCTCACACACTATCGTCTACATTTCGTTCTCATATATCTCTTCGAATGTTAGCAGAAGTTTCTTAAGCAATAAGCAGTATTTTTGTACTCAAATTTTATATGTTTTTTTTTCTTGTCTAGAAATATACATAATGTTTTTCTCGAACTTTCTCACATACTATCGTCTACATTTCGTTCTCATATCTCCTTTCGCAGGTCTGCTGGCAGAAATTTCTTAAAAAATAAGCAGTACCATTGGACTCAATTTTTGTCTGGTCTATCACTGTCTGGTTTACTGTGTGTACATACATTTTAAAATAAATAAATACATTAATTAATAATGTTCTTTTTAGGCTGTTTATTAAGGAGTTCATGGGTAGATAATAGCAGCCGGTCGGGCGATCATCATGTGAAGCCGCGTTCACTTAAGTTGGTCTAGGAATGGCTGACCACTCGTTTCATACCGATTTTCCTCTGTGCCTCGAAAAGCACGTTAATCTGTTGGTTCCGGCTGTCATTTTAAGATCTTTGATAGTCGTAACAGATAGTCAGTGTCCTGAAGTCTAAAGCGCAATACACACTGAGCCCGCCGGGTCGCCGACAAAGCCCTGCGACACAACCTGGCGGCCTGTACGAAAATAATCATTTAAGCAACATCAGCCCGCGCGTGTTGCCCTCCGACATGTTGGCGGCTTGGGTACGCCTGCGCTCAGTTGGCCGGCGACGCTCGACCTGTAGTGCTGATTGCCAAATAAATTTCTCATCTCAAGCCGCCGACATGCCGTCGACCAAATTTTCCGACTTGTATTAAGTGAAGCCGCCAACTAGACCGCCGACAAAATATCGGCGGCCCGGCGGCCTCAATGTGTATTGCGCTTTACAACCAGTCTTACTAAGGGGTATCATATAATCCAGTACTAACTGGGTTGCGGAGGTAATATAAGCAGTCACTTCATGTAAAATACTGTTATTCAGCTGCATTCGAATAGATTGGAAGCCGGCCTAAACTTTTCCCAACTTTGTCAGTTGGGAAAAGGTTAGGCAGATAACGATGATGATGATTATTTCAATGTTCTTGTATTGGTACAGACATTGTAAACGGGTAAGTCCCCTGGCTCCCAAACTGGGATTTTTTTACCTGTGACTTAGGAGTTAGTGCTTCGCCATTAAAAAGTCATTTTACACTCCAAATAACCATAAAAGTATGTAAAAAGAAAAAAAAACACGATTTTTGAACTGATTAATAAAAAAAAAATACAATTGAAAAACATCCGATTATAATATGTCTGATTGCGGCAGACTATATTAGATCTTTAACTGGCTGTCAGTTAAACTTACTGAGACAAAACCGTGTGACAGACATTAGCGATGACTTCTGTCAACGTTTTTGGCAGCGTTCACATTCTGTGAGTACGTCTTAAAACTGATTAAAAACATTCCTAGTATTTAAAAGTAGAACGCACGTGTTACCTACCGAACTTTATTTATCTACAAATTGTGTTCACAATGGGAATGTATATTATTTTCATCGCTTTCTGAACTTTTGGATAAGGATTCTATCGCAATCCTTAATACTTAATATTTTAAAAGCGAAAGTTAGTTTGTTTGTTGTGTAAACCGATTTTGATGAATTTTGTACAGAGATAATTGAGACCCTGGAGACGGACATAGGCTTTATCTAAAGTGTGAAATGAAGGAGAAAGAAAAAAGAAAACGGGAAAACTTAGCTTTGCTATTGCGATCAAAAAGGCGCAAGGGCAAAAACTACAGGTAGCAGGTCTGCAAATTAGGAAAGGGAAACTGTGTTGCCCCGAATTTAACGGGAGCAAAGCCGCGGGCAAAAGCTAGTCATTAAATAACTTCTCCCGCTCTGGGCATACCGGAAGCGACTTTAACTGACTAAAACCCGTGCATGTTCCTTCTTTTGCCCTGTATGTTCCCTGGCCCGGGTTTTATATCTCTTTCGAATAGCTCGCAACCCTAGAAGGCAGTAGACCTGGCAGGCCACCCTGCTTTGCTTATGTCACTTTGAGGCGCGTGTGGAACATGAACGTGCCTGTCGCCTGGACGGATGGTGAGCTACCCATTGCTTACCGACCACAGAATGCCACACGTCACGTCTACGGTGGCCGGGAGTCGTCTTGCGGCATTCGACGTCCAGAGCGTCTCCTGCGGTGGCTGAACTGGTTTGAGGTTTCCTCCCTCAAACGTCCAGCCACAAGTCGTGCCTTCAATGGAATTCCTCGTGACATGTAAATCTACACATTGCTATACGAAGTGCCATCCATTTTATATTTTAAAATCCTGTTGAACTATGAATTATAATTAGTCTATCTGTGAAATGTTTCTTTTTCAAAAATGGTCAAAAATCAAAATTTTTTTTCGAAAAGTGATCAAAAAAAGTTTTAACAAAAAATATATTTTTTGTTAAAACTAACTAAACTTCTGAACATTTTCGCTTATAACTTTTTTATTTATGGTTCTACGACAAAAAATTACAGGTCCAAAGTTATAGTTAATAATTTAATTTTGCAACAAAAAATGTTAAAAAAAATTAGCAAACAAATAGTTTAAGAAATATATCGTGAAAACCATTTCAAGCCTTATTTTCAAGATGGCGGCCGTGGGCCATGGGTGACGACCACACAAACTTGGTTTTAGCTTTACACTGACCCCCCCTACACATCAGAAAAATAAAATTGTGTCCCCTAAAAAAATGCAACCCAAAATGTAACTTTTCAAATACCTACTGCATTGACAATTTATAAAATTATCCCCTCTGAGACACAGGCCTCCGTTCTCACGAAACCATTAGTAAAAAAACCGTTTCAAACACGATATTGTCTTCAGTAAAAGGAAACTCGAGCTTATGAACAAAATGTCAGTCAGTGGCCACTTGGCGCGTCATGTATCTCTGTCGCGCATTTCATGCCCGATGTGACACTATGGTGCCACAGTGTAGAGATAACCAGTAAACTAACCACGCTACTATCATCTGTTAATATTTTTTTCAAACAACACAACATACTAACTATGTAACTGGTTACTCTTTGGTGAGACTAGTTGTCACCGTCTTTCGTCAACCGTAGTTGTCTACCCGTTGCTCTCCGTCTACAGACCTGCGTCTACGGTGGCCGGGATCAGTCATCTCGTTATAAACTGGGTTTTACATAACATTTAACCTAATCTGTATCACTATACACCAACAGGGGCATTCCAGCATATATTTTTAAATAAACGTTGCCCCGCACTAGGATTTTCTCCTGTATCGTGGGTGCGTTTACAAACATTTAAACTCAAATACACAAACATATACCTACATATTTTATAGTTGTTCTGGCTCTGGGGCCAGAACAACTATAAAATATGTAGGAGATACAAATATTGGTTCCGTACCGGGACAGAACCCTCGACACGCAGCGCAGCAGTCGATCGCTCAGATACTGCGCCAAACGTGTAGTCTTGACATGAGACAGTTGTCATGATCATGTTGTTAGTCTTTTCTCAATATGTTGGGGACGACTTTCCGTCTAACCGGATGCAGCTGAATACCAGTATTTTACATGAAGCGACTGCCTATCTGACCTCCACTACCCAATTAGTTCTGGGTAGCTTTGGTAAGACTGGTTGTCAGACTTTTGGGACACTGACTATCTGTAACGACTGTCAAATATCTACAAATGACAGCCGAGACCTACAGCTTACCGTGTTATCCGAAGAACGGAGGAAACTCGATATGTAACGGTTGGTCATCTATTCACCTTAACCTTAAGATCCACCCATCAGCTTCTATTAATTAACCAAGAGTTCTATCTGGGATTGTTCTTATCATTATTTTCCTACCCTCGTCCCATTTTATTTGGGGTCGGCGCAACACGTTTTCTTTATTCTCCCCTATCAGACGTAACGGCATCATTCACTCCTTTCTCCGTCATATCATTCCTTACACAATCCATCCATCTTTTCTTTGGCCTTCCTCTCGCTCTCCGTCCATCAACATTCAGCTCCATAACTCTTTTAGTCACATGTGCTCGCTCTCTGGAATTGTTCTACTGCATACAAATATTCCGACTGTGGCATTCTGTCGCCGCCAACGGCACGACAGTACAAACGGTTGCGTTTTATTATGAATGGATGTCGGGTGCGTGCAATATGAGACATTGAAGGCCAACAAATGAGAATTAGTTATAATTGTACATGATGCTGCTCGTTTGTCGTTAGTCTAAAAATGGCGCAGGTGTTTTTATCTTTTTGTTTTGTATGGAGCATTGAAAGAAAATGAATTAAGTACCAAAGGTACAAAAAACAAATGAATATGAAACATATTTATTAGTCTTAAAACAGTTACATGGTTTATAAATGAGATACCCCCAGTAAGTTATTGATAACAAGCTTTTGCTCGCGGCTTCGCTCGCGTTAAATTCGGGGCAACACAGTTTTCCTTTGCTAATTTTGCAGGTACCTGTCGTTTTTGCCTTATTTACTGTAATAGCAAAGCTAAGTTTCCCTTTTCTTCCATCTTTCTCCATAAAATCTCCCTTTAAAAAAAATTGCCTATATCCGTCTCCAGTGTCCCAACGATCTCTGTACCAAAATTCATCATAATCGGTTTTGCTATTTAGGCGTGAAGACGTAACAAACAAACAAACTCACTTTCGCTTTTATAATATTAGTAAGGACATTATTTAAGAATTTTCAGTTCATCTCTACGCTATTAGCGAAACCCGAACGGCTTTTTCTCCGAAAGATTATCTTCATATCTTCGATTTACCGAACAGGTGTGCCTAAACCAACCCGAACACAGACACATTGATAGAATGTTCTCGATATGGCCAATTGATAGGGAATCTCCGGTGCTCTATGGTCTGTTCGCAGAACCTTGTATCTTCATTTCTTCGTAACAACTGGAGCAAAGTACTTCAAATTAAGATAAAAAACAAAACTAATGCAATAAAGGAAACGTCAGTCTGAGTTCTTGGCACACCGCGTGCGTATGATGTCAGACTCTTTGTTTATGACTGACGGCCGGACGGTAGGAGGTTATCGTCTGCTTAACCGAGCAATTCCTGTGGATGTATAGAAAATACAGCCTCCAGCCAGGGCAAAAACTTACAAGCAAAGCGACTACACGCTAAGGGCACCCCGTGTGGGGTACGAGCCTCGGCTTAAAGCGTCGCTGGGGGAGGACAGCAAAGGGACAGGCTGGACTGGGCTGCTTATTTTTTTTTAAAGATTGTGATATGAGGGAAAAAGAGGGAAGAAAAGGGAAAACTTAGCGTTGCTATTACAATAAATAAGGCGCCATTGCAAAAACAGCAGGTAGCCGGTACCTGCAAATCAGGAAAGGGGAAAACTTTGTCATCCCAAATTTAACGCGAGCGAAGCCGCGGGCAAAAGCCAGTAATATAATATAAATAATGCGACTGTAGATAGACGATTTGTGTATGAGTTGAATATTAGTATTATTGCTCCAGGTCGGCATTTTAGGGTTCCGCCTACAAAGTGTAAAACGGGACCTTATTATTAAGTCTCCGCTGTCCGTCCGTCTGTCCGTCGTCCGATAATGGTACAAAAGTCGCGTGTCGTGTGTGCGCGAGTCAAATTCGCACTTGGCCGTTTTTTTTAATCGCATGTGCAGTAGTTATTTATTATTTATTTAACACTTCAAGTACAAAGTACAGAGGCGGACTTGCCACAGGCATTTTCTACCAGTCAACCTTTGGGTGATACAGAGACAAACAGTGGTAGCCATTGTGAATGCAACCATGATTATAAATACCTTTAAGACTTGTTTATTAAACATGCTACATGTGTGGCACATTGATCTGTGCCAGAAATATGATTTAATAGGATAGATATTCTTGTTAGGCATCTTTTAGTACTTATAAACAAAGATGCGGGTGGTCTATACAATTTCTATAGCTTATTACTAATTGTTCCTAAGCCGATAATCATACTACAATCCTTACTAATATTATAAAAGCGAAAGTGAGTTTGTTTGTTTGTTTGTTACCTCTTCACGCTTTAATGGCTCAACCGATTTTGATGAATTTTGGTACAGAGATAGTTGGGAACCAGGAGACGGACATAGATTTTTTTTTATAAAAGAGTGGGATATGAGGAAGAAAGAGGAAAGAAACGGGAAAACTTAGCGTTGCTATTACAAATCAATAAGGCGCTACCGAATTTAACGCGAGCGAAGCCGCGGGCAGAAGCTAGTATAATTATAAAGGTGATAGTTTGTATGTCTGTGTTTGTTAATGCTTCTCGCTCCAACGGCTTAACAGATTAAGATGAAAGGTATCCAGATATTTACATTCTCGATTTATCCATGAAAAAATGGGGTATGGCCTTGGGATGAGCAAAAAGTTTGAAATCAAGATATTTTTTTATTCTGAATTTAAACATGGGCTATTTTTTAATACTTTTGATCATGGAAAATGCGATATTCCCTTGGGATGATCAAATAATTCAAATACGGTATTTAATATTATAATTACTCATGTCCACTATTGTATACATGAAATAAATGAAAGATCCTGTTTGAAAAAAAAACCCTATATACCGTAACAGTCTTTTTCTACTGGATGTTTCCTCGTTCAGTTTGAGTGATTTCGCAAGTTTTATTAAATACTAGCTGTGCCCAGCGGTTTTACCCGCTGCTCACTTAGGTCTATGAAAAATAGATGTTGGCCGATTCTCAGACCTACCCGATATGTACACAAAATTTCGTTTAAATCTGGCCATCCGTTTCGGAGGAGTATGGGAACGAAAACTGTGACACGAGAATTTTATATATTAGATAGTTAGTTACTTAAGACCATAAGGAAAGAAATCATTTTTATTTTTTTGTTTTAACTTTTATAATTAGGTACTTAGTAATTAAGAAATAATTATGATATGATGTAAGTAATGATATGCTTTTAGTTTTTTTTTTTTGTTAGTTGACTAGCTTTCGCTCGCAACTTCATCCGCGTAGCATAAGTAGTTATTTTGGGCTAACGCTAACTTTAACCCTCGTGATGATCGAAAAAATATATTTTTATGTCCCCTTTTCTTCCCTCTTTCTCCCCCTTTTCTCACTTTTCTTTTCTTAAATAGCCTACGTCTCCAGGGTCCCAACTATCTCTGTACCAAAATTCATCAAAATCGATTTAACCATTTAGGTGTGAAGACGTAACAAACTAACTCACTTTCGCTTTTATCATATTAAGTAAGGATATGTATTCAGTTATGTAAGACCATAGAGAAAAATAAACATATTATTTTTTTATTGAGTTTTGATGTCTTAGGTTTATTTTTATTAGTTGATAGCTTCACTGTCGCATTAGGCGAACAAATACTCATATTTTGGACAAAATTCTCCAAAAATATTGAAGCGATAAAAGCCAGCTTCTACAGGAAGTGAAGCATTAGGTTTGGTCCCTTCTGGCTCGCACTTAATTTGATAATTTAATAAAAAAATATTTTTCCCCAAAAAGTTTGTGTTGTGGCCCTTGGAGAAAATCCTTTGATATTATAATCTATGCTCAAACATTAATTTGTGAAAAGGGATACAATGAGTTTGTATTGTTTTCCGGTTTGGTTTAAGAGTTATTTATTACTAGCTGGCGCCCGTGGCTTCACCCGCTTGACATCGAAAAAAAGTGCCCTATATTTTAATCCGGACTATTATCTACCTGTGGACGATTTTCACTCTAGGATATCTTTTATATCGTGGGTGCGTTTACAAACATTTAAACTCACATACACAAACAGCCAGACCCGGAACAACTATCTGTAGGCCATACAAATATTTGTTCCATGCGGGAATCGAACCCGCGACACGCAGCGCAGCAGTCGATCGCTCAGCCACTGCGCCAACCGTGCGTTTTGACGTGAATGAGTAGCAAACATCCATACATCTATACATCCATCCTTACAAACATTCGCTTTCATAACATTAGTAGGATTATAGTTCACACTGGTTGGGAGCTTGAAACATCACGACTTAGAACTGTGCTGTAGGTGTAGGTTAACTTGACAGTAGTGCGCTTCACTTTATTAACCGACTTCAAAAAAAGGAGGAGGTTTATTTCGACTGTTTTTTTTTATAAAGTTAAGCGAATTGTGGGCGGATTATCAAAATTATTTTTAAAATCTAAGGGGGCGTTTGAGGGAGAGAACTTCTAGTTAACCCAGCCACCGCGGGAGACGCCCCGGGCGCCGCGAGACGACTCCTGGCCTCCGTAGATGCGGGCCTGTGGACGGTGAGCAATGGGTAGCTCCGTCCGTCGATTGACGACAGGCCCTGTTGAGGGCGCGTTTGTGTTTCACGTGCGCCTCAAAGAGATGTCAGCAAAGCAGAGGGGCTTGCCAGAGCCGCCTGCCGGGGTTGCGGGTTGTTCGAAAGAGATACTGCGGCCCCGGAACGTAAAGGGAAATAGAAGGAACATGGGTGGTTTTTGGCAGTAAAAGTCTGACATGCCCCCCGATCCGCCCAGACCGGGGGAAGTCATTAGATGACCCACCCGAGTTAATCGCGCCTTATTTATTGTTATAGCAAGTTTTCCCTTTTCTTACCTCTTTTTCCCTCATATCTCAATATTTAAAAAAAAGTTAACCTATGTCCGTCTCCAGGGTCCCAACTATCTCTGTATCAAAATTCATCAAAATCAGTTAAGCCATTTAAGCCTGAAGACGTAACAAACAAACTCACTTTCGCTTTTATAATATTAGTAAGGATTAACACGGACGAGGTCGCAGGCAATTAAAAGATAAACGCGATATAACGTGTTTTCGACCACCACGCGAACGAAGTCGCGGGTACAGCTAGTTTGCTATAATTTGGTATACGTGTTGTTTCTAGGTGAGCTTCCCAAAACGATCGCTACAGTTGCGAAGATCAGTTGGAATGTCATCGTTTATTCTGATTTATTTAAGTCAACCAATGGTCACGAGGAATAATTGATGGGGAGTAGTAATTTATTGCATCGGATTTGCATGCCAAAAGGTTGACTGAAGTGTAACAAAGTACTTGGATGAAGAGGGGCTTGCCAGGGCCACCGCCTGTCGGAGTTGCGGGTTGTTCGAAATAGATATCACGGCCCCGGAACATAAAGGGAAAAGAAGGAACATGGGTGGTTTTGAAACTCCCTCGCCCAGAGCAAGGGAAGCTATGTAATGGTTTCGAAAAAGAAGTTCTTGAAAAAGACTGCCTATCTGAAGCTCTAGCGCGACCGCGCGGTGTGAACGTCACTAATAATCGTTTCACAGATAATAAATTAAAAATTTCAAAAATGTTTTTATTTTGTCACTAGTTGGCGTCCGCGGCTTCGCCCACGTGATATCAAAAAAGTATCCAATGTGTTATTCCAGACCATAATCTATCTCTGTGCCAAATTTCGTCAAGATCCGCTCAGCCGTTTAGACTTGAAAGAGTAACAAACATCCTAACATACATACATTCTCACAAACATTTGCATTTATAATATTAGTAAGAAAGATGTACTAGCGACCCACCCCAGCCTTGCGCATTAAAAATGTAAATACTTATATCATACCTACATGACCAACAACACAAAATATTAAAAAAGAAGGATTATCGTCCCTGTTTGCTTACCTTTTAATTTAGTTGTTTCGAGTAAAAAAAAACTGCATTAAAATCCGTTATATAGTTTTTTTTTTAAATATAACGTTGCTCCACACTAAGAATTTCTCTTGGTACATACAAACATTTAAACTCACATACACAAACAGCCAGACCCGAAACAATAATCTGTAGGTTATACAATTATTTTTTCCGTGCGGGGGTCGAACCCGCGACACGCAGCGCAGCAATCGATCGCTCAGCCACTGCGCGAACTGTGTCGTCAATTTAAAAAAAAAAAAAACAAAATGACGTCATTTTATAGTATGGAAAGATTAATAAACATTTCACACGTTCTAACAAACAACCTTCTCTCTTTTCAGGTCCAGTGCTGTGAGTGAAGTGATGAGTGACAAGTGAGTGAGTGAGTGAGTGATGGAGGCGACCCCTTTGCCCCTTGAGGTGGACGAGGAGGGACGTCCTCAGCAGGGCTCCTCAACAGGAAGTGGATCCTCATCCGGAACTGGATACTATGCGCATAAGAACGGTGAGTGAAAATTTTAAATCAAGCTACTTAGATTTTATTAAGATAAGATTTTGAGAATATAAGCTCGATGTTATACGTAAAAGGGTTTAAATTCCATTGCCGTTTAATTCATAAAAATAAACAGTTTTGTTCTGTATATTATGATTGCCCGCGGCTTTGCTCGCGGTTAATTCGAGGTAACACAGTTCACCTTTCCTGATTTGCAGGTACCCACTGTAGCTTTTGCCCTAGCGCCTTATTTATTGTAATAGCAATGTTAAGTTTTCACTTTTTTTTAAATAGCCTATGTCCGTCTCCAGGGTGCCAACTATCTCTGTACCATCATCATAATCGGTTCAGCCATGTAGGCATGAAGACGTAACAAACAAACAAAGTCACTTTCGCTTTTATAATATTAGTAAGGATACCTTTTCTAAGATCTCAAAGCTGACGTACGTTTTTCGTAGCCGCGTAGACCTTTTGTAAGCGCGTAGCTATAGTAGGTTCGTAGTTTTGTAGACCATTCGAAGGTCCGTAGGCCTTTCGTAGCCGCGTTGACCTTTTTAACCGACTTCAAAAAAAGGAGGAGGTTCTCAATTCGACTGTATGTTTTTTTTTTTTTTTTGTGTTTGTTACCTCATAACTCAGGTCTGAACCGATTTTGATGATTCTTTTTTATTCGAAAGCTGGTGGTTGTCGTTTGGTCCCATAAAAAAAATATCAAGATCCGACAAGTAGTTTTTGAGTTATCTTTAATAATACGTATTAGATTGACTTCGTGTACGTTGATGATATACTCATTCGTCGATTATATTTTAGAAGTTGTCGAAGACAAATGATCAAAAAATGGTTTGTACTACTATGGTTTGGAAGGTCATCGCAGTAATTTGGTGATAGATCTTCAGTGATATACAACGGCACTCTTTAATAAATGACAGCAAATCTGCCGTGATTGCTGCAATCACATGTATAAGTATGGGTTTCGCCAGGGTAGGCAGGCGAGTGGGAGCAGGGTGACCGTATCCCCTCCCCACCCCTCACCTAGTCATTAAGAAACATAAACATCAGATCAAGTATCAGCTGTATCCCCTAGGGCAGAGATGGCGAACCAATGGCACGCGTGCCAAAGACGGCACGCGACAAAACGAATTGGGCACGCAAACAATTTTAATCATATTTTTATCTTACTATCATTTTTTAACTCGCCGGAGCGATTCATTATTTTCAGAGATGAATAAAATTAATTCGCTTACAAACCGTTTGGCGATGACTCTACTAGTCAGTAAAAAAAGTTTCGAATTGATAGTAATTATTTTCCTAATACAATCACTTAGTCAAAATTATTTGATGGCACGTCTGTGGCGTCATTCAACATTTATTTAGGAAAAATGGCACGTTGGTTCATCAAGGTTCGCCACCCCTGCCCTAGGGGATGATGCATATGATTTCTGAATTGGTTTAATATTAAAGCATAATATAGATACTTAGTATTTAATCTATAGCTTGATGTGGAACTTAAAATTGTATCTAAGACGGGACTAAAGCTAAAAATAAAAACTTTTTAACCGTGTTTGTGTATTATATCATAATACTATAACTAAAAATGTTGAAATAAAAACTTTTTAGTAAAAAAATAAAACCGACTTCTAAAAAAAACTAAAAACTGGAAAATAACTTTATTTCCGGAAGTCGGTGGCCAATAAAGTCAACGAAACCAACAAAAGCCACCGACTTCCGGAAATAAAGTTATTTTTTTTCGTAGACGCGTAGACCTTTGAAAGTCTCGTAGAGACGTGTGCTATTTGAGATACGTATGATTTTTGTAGCAGTTTAAGCGCGTAGCGGCTATATTTGGTATTTTTTTAATAGAACGATTATCTATTGTTTTAGGATCTTGATGAGTGGGCCGTATTATTTTTGTAAGGGTTGCTTTTCTGGCTATCACTATCTGGCGTCACGTGCGGAATGCTTTTGAATTTACTTATATAATATTAATTTGAAAAACACACTCATCTCGCGTAAAATTTTTGACTGACATGAAAGTACAATGCCGTTATTCAACGATGACTATATTTATGTGTACTCTGTTGGTGTTGCCAACATATCTATGACACCGTTTTTTATGAATGGTATATCGCAGTTCAACCTATGAGGTTGTCGTCTTAACCAGGCCATTCTCATGAGAATAAAGCCTCCAGCAAGGGCAATAAACTAAGCAATTACACGGTAAGAGCACCCCCTGTGGGGTACGAGCCTCGGCTTAGGGTGCCTCTGGAAAAGGAAAGCAAAGAAACAGGCAGGACCTAAATGTAATGACACCTTTTTTACAGATGGGGGACACTTGTACTGAATAAAACCCAGCCATGTTCCTTCTATTGCCCTTTATGTTCCGTGGCCGAGGTATTTCTTTCGATCAACCTGCAACCCTGACAGGCGGTGTCCCTGGCAGGCCCCTCTGCTTTGCTGACATCTCTTTGAAGAGAGCGTGGAACACTAACGCGCGCCTGTCGTCACTGGACGAAAGGACGGTGAGCTACCCACCGTTCACATCTACCGGAGCGGCTCAAGGTTCATGAAATGTGGGAAGCGGTCACCTCCTTCTGCGAAGCAGTAATGCATTTTGCATTTCGCAGTTTGAGGGAGAGAACCGAAAGAGTAATAGAAGAACGTAAAGAGTAATAGAAGGAACATGGGTGGGTTTTAGTCAGTACAAGTCTGACACTTCCCTCCACTCCGCCCAGAGCGGGGGAAGTTATTTGATGATGTCTCAGCCCAAAAAAAAGTTCATAATATAAATCTTCATAATTTTACCACAAAGGAGGTACATTATTATTAAAACTGATTTAGGAACAACTAAGTACCTATATAGGCGTATGTAACATAAGTATGATTATCCAAGTCATTACAACAGACTTAAGTATGATTATACTGAAGAATAATTACGAAAATCACAGATTACACTTTCACAACGAAAACTAACGTAATGACTAACAGAATGACAGACATTGTGGCGGCTTTCCAACGCAAATAACTTGAAAGTCAACACAAAGTCGTGTTATCAGATTCACTTATATTTTATGAGTTCTGCGACCGAATCTAAACTGTGAAGTTAAGGCAGGTTTCCATAGTTGCTCACTGCTACGCATGTTTAATTTAACCGTTATTATTGAGTAATGGAGTGAACGATGAGGAAAGTGAAGGAGCTCGTGGCTAAATAATGGCAGCCGCTCGGGTTTTCATGTTAAATACTGATATTCGATGGAAGCCGACCCCAACATAGTTAGGAAAAGGCTAGACAGATGATGATGGAGTGAACGATACACTCAGATTAATTTTCGTTTTAGTTGCACTCTATTTTTAATCGACTTCAAAAAAGGAGGTTCTCAATTCGACGGAATCTTTTAATTTATGAATGTTCACCGATTAGTCAAAGACGTCTAGACCGATTTTTTATGTATATATGGATGATCTGCTAACCTCTTAGTAACAATGAATAATGTATACCCACTCGATAAAACATAATCTAATATATAAAATTCTCGTGTCACAATTTTCGTTCCCATACTCCTTCGAAACGGCTGGACCGATTTAAACGAAATTTTGTGTACATATCGGGTAGGTCTGAGAATCGGCCAACATCTATTTTTCATACCCTTAAGTGAGCAGCGGGTGAAACCGCTGGGCACAGCTAGTATGTAATATATAATTAGACCATAAATGAAAATGCTGAAATAAAAAACTTATTTCGACTTCCAAATAAATAAAAGGCGGTGTCCCTAGCAGGCCCATCTCCTTTGCTGCTCTTTGAGGCGCACGTAGAACACGACCGCACTGTCGGCTCGGCGGGCCCCGTGTCCTCAATAAATTCCATGCAACAGTGCAATCGCATCTTTACATTAGATTTCAAGATTGTACTCGATACGGTTTTCGGGTCAAATTTTCGTCGCCAAATGTCGTTTGAGCATAGTGCGTAGAATCGTGATAGATTTGGCTTTTGATAAATTGGTTTAATTCGCTACGGGGAAGTTTGGGTACCTACTGTTATAATACAAGGTCGTTAATTTGGAACATTAGGTTTCAAAAACTTGGGTTATGTGGAACGACTGGATTTTCATCTCTTTCTGTGATTCTATGGGTTGTAGATACCATATGATCCAATAATAAGAATAAGAATAAACAAGTCGAAGTAACTCACATTAGTATCATTACGTCGTAACGACATTATGATGACCATTGATTTGGAAAAATGAAGGCATATAAAAAATACAAGAAAAGAAAAATTGTTTATTAGACTCGCACGTGACACGAGAATAAAACAAAATAAGTTTAAAAATGAAAGAAAAAAAAAACTTTAAAGAACTTTATAAAAGAGTTTTTCATACGTTTAGACTATCCTACTTATAATTATTATAAATGCGAATGTTTGAGATAATGGATGTATGTATGGATGTTTGTTACTCTTTCACGTCGAAACGACTGAACGGATGTCGACAAAGTTAGGCACAGAGGTACATTATGGTCTGGAATAACATATAGGATACTTTTTTTTCGATCGGCACCCGGGCAAAGCCGCAGGCGGAAGCTAGTGTAGGAATAAATTACACAGATAAAAGAAACGCATTAATATTATGTATTGCGTTTACATGTAGCGTAAATCATCTATTTTTTTTTAAACTAGACTAAATGACCTGAAAGATTACCACATTTTCTACCAACAGAACGAGGCAAAGCATATAAAAGCTGTAAATGAATAGCTTCTAATTGATATGAAATTCACAAAGAGATTAATGTACTGTGATGTTAAAACACCTGGGCTTAATGACTTTTAAATCTACTCTCTGGATTATTTGGTGGTTATTTGAAAATGGAAGGTTTTGTCTATGGGACAATGATTATTATTCAGTATAATAATACGACTATCGTGTGTAATAACCATAGGTATTATACTTATTGGTCAGTGTCCCGAAAGTTTGACAACTAATCTGACCAATTACCAGTATTAACTGGGTTCAAGAAAATACGTGTACTACGTTGCTCGTCAATTGGTGCAGTGAACAGATAACATATTATAAGTGACATTAAAATTACATATTTTTTGACGTGGCCTCTGGGCCTTTTGCCTTAAAACTAAATGTTGTGTTGCCAACAGATAGGCAGTCGCTTCATGTTAAATACTGGCATTCAGCTGTATTTGGTAGTTAAGACTGGAAGCCGACCCAAATTGGGAATGGGTTCCGCACAAACTTGCGATATAAACGGTCAAATGTTTTGACTGCGTGGAGTCAGAGATTTGAGTTTATTCACAACTCTAAGACACCACAGATTTGAGTAAATGGTTTTAATTTTAACTCGGTACCTCTACGTGATTCCGAGATAAAGAGTCTTTAAAGGAGACGCCCATGGCGCCGGGCGCCGCGAGACGACTCCCGGCCACCGTAGATGCGGGCTGTGGGCGGTGAGCAATGGGTAGTTCACCGTCCGTCCGTCGATTGACGACAGGCCGTGTCGACGGCGCGTTCGTGTTTCACGCGCGCCTCAAAGAGAGTCAGCAAAGCAGAGGGGCTTGCCAGAGCCTCCGCCTGCCGGGGTTGCGGGTTGTTCGAAAGAGATACCGCGGCCTCGGAACGTAAAGGGCATTAGAAGAAACATGGGTGGGTTTTAGTCAGTACAAGTCTGACATACCCCCCGCTCCGCCCAGAGCGGGGGAAGTCATTGGATGATTTCCCACCCGAAAAAAAAAGGGGTCTCGAAAGACGGACTACAAAACGATCCTATAAAGGTTTGTTGGAACGAAGTTCCTTATCGCGCGTTGCGAAAGGGGGCTGGACGAAAAAAATTAGACCAAAAGTTGTAAAGATACTTTTTGCTATAGTTGTAAGCCGTGCAGCGTGTGCGTGTTTCTCTCTCTCTCTCTCTCTCTCATAGAAAGCAAGCCAGTTATTTTCGTTGCGTCTTTCTATTTCGCATTGAACAGTGTGGTGTCGCGGCGATTATTTTTGTTGAGTTTAAACAGGTTTTTTGTACATAATAAATAAAAACTTCGTTCCATCCGGGTGTCCCTTGACACCTCTCAAGTATTTTTCCTTTTGCGTTACGGAAACCTAAAAAATCTCTTCTCTAACGTAATATTTAAAAAAAAACAAAAGTTTAAAAAAGTCAACCATTTAAATTTTGATGTTCTACAACAACAAATTTATTATACATAGTTTACAGAAAAATCTTTAAACAAAACATTTTCCGTAACATTTCTTTTAACAAAAACTTTTTTACGTTTGATCTTCAAACACAAGACACTATTACGTCTCTTTAACATTGAATTAGTACAAAATACGTTTTCAATGGATGTCTTTATCTATCCCATACGTTACTATAACGAATGGGCAATAAAAATCGAAGAAATCCCAACAATTTACTGCACCCATGATATATTTTTATTGTCTTAGATAACCATGTTGAAATATCAAGAAAGATTAATACAACGCCAACTGAAAACTGAAAATTCAATCTTATTTTCACTGAGTCAAAGTTTAAAATCATAATAAAACTTAGTATCAGCAAATATCAAGACTTGTATAATTGCTTTCACTGTACTTTAAATCACAACGTAATTGATATAAAGTTCAATATAGATTGGGAAAAGTTTCTTTTGGGAGATTTCCCAATTATGATTGTTATTAATGATTGTTAGTTCTGAAGGAGAAGAAAAGACAAATTACAATTACTTATATTAGATAAATGGATCTAAATTGGCCGCGTATTTACAAGTTTCTTGAAAAGAACAAATTTAAGGTCAAGGAGAACTTGACGCAATGGGTAGCTCACCGTCCGTCCACCTAGTGATAGGACATTAGGTGTTCGACGTGAGCGTCAGAAAGATGTCAGCAGAGCAGATGGGCCTGCCAAGGCCACCACCTACCGGGGTTACGGATTGTTCGAAAGAGATACCGGGGCCCCAGGACAATAACGTCAAAATAATGAACATGATTAGGGTTTTAGTCAGTACAAGTCTGACACCCCCCCCCTGCCCCACCCAAAGTAAGGGAAGTTGGTTGATGATTTCCCATCGACAAAAAAAAAACCTAGACAAGCTACCCCTTTTGAAGCGCTTGACAAAAGTCATTCAGCTGCTTAAAAGTCAATTCATTTGAAAGTTTTTCCTCAAAAATTTTTGGAGCATAATGGTTCTGATTCACAATATAACATCACCTGTAATTTCCAAAAGGTTAGGTAGGGGCGTACCTGGTACTACATTCACATTTCACCTGATAACGCTAAGTATCATGTAAGAAGAGTAGCCTATTGTCATCAATCAGGCACAGATTGAGACTTCGTGGTAGCTACCGAGTCATTCCTGATGGAAGCTTCGAAAATGCTTGAGAAACTTAGTTAGAATATCCTTGCTTCCTTACTAATATTATAAAAGCGAAAGTGAGTTTGTTTGTTCGTTCGTTACCTCTTCACGCTTTAATGGCTAAACAGTTACAGAGATAGTTGGGAACCAGGAGACGGACATAGGCTAATATATTTTTTAAAAAAAGTGGGATGTGAGGGAGAAAGAGGGAAGAAAATCAACCAATAAGGCGCAAAATTAAATTCGGGGTAACACAGTTCCCCAACTGTGTTACCCCGAATTTAATTTAGTAATATATAAACTTATAGGATCACTTTCTCGTCTATTAATTTATCTGTCTGTCAAGACCCTTTATTTTGAGAACACCTGGATATATCTAGTCGAAATTTAAATCATATACTTAAACTAGCTGTACCCCAGCATGCGTTGCAATGCAATTTTCTATCTTTCTACCAACCGTTCCTACCCTACCTACCCTATCTTTCAAGTTGGATCAAATTGCATACGGTGTGCAAATTAAATTTTTAATCGGTAAGTAGTTTAGGAGTCCATCGCGGACTAAAAATGTGACACATGATTTATATATATTAAGAAGATTTGTAGTCCCTTAGAGCTGTGAAAAATTCAACTTTCTAAGTCTACACAATCAAAAGTGTTTATGTCAATTTTTTTACGGAAACTTCAGTGCACGAGTCCAAATCGCAAACGGCAGGCATTTTTTTAAAGGGGCCTACGCTTGCCCTTGAGCTTTTCTTGTGAAGAGACTGACGATGGGGCGAGCTACTGAGCTAAACCAAAAGAAACACATAAAGTTTTAAACGAATCATTTTGTAGGTCTTCGTGTTTTGTTCTTGGGCATCACTTTGTACCTTATTTGAGGTCTTTTTAATTCAAAAGCACTACAATTATATTTTTTCCTTGACACGTTTGCCCAGATCTACGAAATTCAACACAACGATTTATAAACTACCAATTCATAAAAACAAGCTCATTCCAACACTAATTAACTAATAAACATTGTTTTTTTCACAGCTACCGATAAACGTCACCACTATTTATTAAACTGGCAACATTTCTTGGTTGTGTTGTAAAAAATGTTGCCAGCCATTGACTGAAAAAAAAAACAAAAGAATTAATAGACAATATAGTAGACTAATTATTACCGCTGATGCGTATCCAATAACTCCTTAACCCTAGATAGATAACCTACGTCGAATCGACGTAATCGATTTTGAAAAATCGATATAACTCCTTTGTTTTTCGCATCACTAAACTACCCGTTCCCGCCAACTCAGTCGGCCATCGGAGCTTGCAGGACACACCCGTATCGCTCCGGTAAGTGCAATACTTTCGTCAATATTTACCTACCGTACGTCGAACTGACGTATGGTTATCTTTAGTGTCAGTTTTTAGACTTTTGGAAATATGTATTATATCCTTTTTTTGAGAATAAATGTGCATGTTTTTTATTAGTTTTTTTACTTGTTATAGGCTAAGATAAAATTAACATAATGACGTCACAAAAACGTGCAGACGATGCAGAAATTAGTCGGTTATTGCATGAAACGAGTGATGAAGAGATTCAGGGGTCGGACAGTGAAACTGAAGACAATTTATTAGAAGATGTGGTACAGAGTGATGCCGAAGACTATGAGGTGAGTGATCCACTAGTGGTCCATCCATTTGATACTGAAGATGTGTCTGAAAATGACCCTGAAACTCCTGAAAGTGCTTCACCAAGTATGCCTAGTTGTATTGTCATGCCACAACGTCAAATTTTTAGAGGCAAAAACGATCATCGTTGGACGGCTACTAAAGGCAGAACAAGTGGCAGAGTATCATCTGAAAATATTATACGGACATCTAGGGGTCCCACTCGGATGAATAAATGCCTTTATGAGCCTTTAGAGTGATTCAGTATATTTATTACTGATGACATTGTGGAGGAGGTAACAAAATGGACCAACGCTGAAATCCAGCTGAAGATTCAAAGACCTGATCTAAAAGCCACCTTTAAAACTACAACTTGTGAAGAAATTCGGGCCCTTTTGTCCATCAAAAATTAGAAGGATGACAAAGACAATGTGCGACTGCTGCAAAAATCCCATTTGTGGAGAGCACAAGTCCAGCGCCTGTCCTAAGTGCCTTTGAGGCCAAAATGAATAAAAATTGTTATTTACTTATTTTTTTTATATTATAGAAATTAAAAAAAGTTGATTTTGAAAAGTTTACATTGAGAATTATAAGACTGACGGAAAGTTTCCTAAATGTTTAAGTTTTTTAAAGTAAGAAATACCTTGTTTTGTTCTTTATTTTTTTTTCTAATAAAAATATGAATAAACTCTAATGTTTTTCAATAAACCACAATAAAACTACATACATTAAGATATAACATTACATTCATGAACCTTATTACACACATAATGCAAAATATACTCACTCAAACATCCGCACGTCGAATCGACGTATGGTTATCTTTAGTGTACAGTGAAATATGGTTATCTATCTAGGGTTAAGCAATGAAGGGTCTAATCAACCAATAAACGTGTTTTATTTCAGCTTCAACAGTCGAGACAGTTTGTCAAGAGAACATGAATCTCTGTTATTATAACCCTGTTAATGATAGATTTTGTTTTTGATGGTAGAGTAGTAGTAGAAGTTTAAATTTTGACGGGCCTGTTGGTCTAGTGGTTAGTAGGCCCTGACTGCTGAGCCGGAGGTCGTGAGTTCGATTCCCACCCAGGACAAACTTTGTGTGATGAGCATGATTGTTTATTCTGTGTCTGGGTGTGATTTATCTATAATATGTATGTATTTATATATCATATAAGTATGTATATCAGTTGTCTGGTTACCATAACACAAGCTCTGCTTAGCTTGGGATCAGATTGACAGCTTGAGATATTTTATTTTATTTATTTAAATTTTAAATGAATACTTGAGATATCGATTTGAGACAGTAGAATCTAGTACAAAGGAGACTGTGTTGATTTTTTTATTTCGAAGATATTTTATATATTTTTTTATATTAATACATATAAAAACCAGACCGAGGTCATAAAATTATGATTCGTTTGGCAATTGGTGCGGATTTGTATTCACAATTACGTTACCCCTTCCGTAGTCCTCCCCTCTACTGAATGTGGGTCAATCACAACCCTTTAATCAGACCGACTGCGAATCATGGCCGTCATTCATTGATAAGAATTGTACGGAGTGGCTTTTAAATTGAAATTGAAGATTTTAAACTGGGTTTTAGTTTGTGAAACTACGTTTAAAGATATTTTTGAAGCTTTTGAAAAGGAATGATTTTTTATTTACGTTGTCAAAAAAATCATAATGGTAGTTATGTTCTTTTTGTTGTTGTTAATTCAGAAAAGATTGTCAAATGTTTAATACTGTGCAGTACAAGATTAAGTTGGTATTATTTAATAAAAAGAAAACAATAATTCAAAACAGTTGGTCCCACGCTGGGCGCCAACTCACGCAGTGTTTACCTCTTGTTAAACTATAGCATATATAATGAAAAAGCAACATTTTAATTTAAACAAAATAACAGCTCTTTTAAAATTAATGTCATCACTAATTAGTCCCACGGTGGGCGCCAATTCGATTTACATGAGTCACATTTTGACGTATAGTTATTGTTGTTCGTAATTTGCTGGAGTACTTGTATATATGAATATTATACATGAGGAAAGATCATATTATAATAGCTCCTTCACACTCAGTGCGACAGAAAGTGGTCCCACAGTGGGCGCCAATTATAATTATTATTCTATTTATGTGGGTACTTTGCCTGTTATAAAACACAATCCTTAATAATATTATACAAGCAAAAGTGAGTTTGTTTCGTCTTCACGCCTAAATGGCAAATCCGATTTTTAAGAATTTTTGTACAGAGATGTTTGGGACCCGGGAGACGGACATATACTAAAAAAAGTGAGAAAAGGGGGAAAAAGGAGAAAGAAAGATTTTTTTTTTCGATCATCACGAGGGTTAAAGTAACTATGCCACACGGACAAAGTCGCTGGCGGAAGCTAGTTTAAAATAAAATTGACGCGACACCACTAAAAATTATTGTTAAAAGGTAGATTTTGCTTCTTTGTCAAGTCTGTACATACAGTTGTTTTCACAAATCTATTCTTTTTAAAACGAAGTTCATTAACCCCTATCCAGTCATGATTGAATAAAATTCTACCGTTTACCTTTGCCGTTTTCCCTATGCATATCATTGCTTTTTCATGTAATTTCATGGAATGCGTGTATACTTTCATATATTTTTTTACAAACTAATAAATTACAATCTAACCACGTCTGAATGGTCACGCGAGCTGGTTACGTCACGAATCACAACAGCCTATACCTCATAGTTACCGGTCAAGATATAGAATAATAGTTTTAAGTGTTGGTTCTAAGTTAGTGGTTTGTTAAAATTATGGTTGTAAACGGACGGTTTAAGCGTTAATTGAACATGATGGTCAGGCATCAGGGTTCCTGGCCATCATGCGCCTGCATCATGTATTATTGTGAAAGGGAAATATAGAGGTGCTATACATTTCCCTTTAACACATTTATATATATATAGATGCCACGTGCTGTTTGGTAACTATTGCACAAGAAAAAGTTTTCTATGTGTTTATATAGGCTATAAACTATCTGTGTTCCAAATCTGTTGAGAAGATTTGGGTTAAAAACAAACATACAGACATCCAATACACGTTAAACTCATAGCCAAATTGTCTGATTTAATTATAGTTGAAAAGCTTAAAAGTTTTGACTTAAAAGTTATACAATCTACTTTGCTAAGTATTTTTTTTTACTTTTTTCCACACGAGGTATTTCTCCTGTATCTTGGGTGGGTTTACCAACATAAACTCACAAACAACCAGACCCGGACCAACTACCTGTCGGTCACAAAAATACTTGTTCGGTGCGGTGATCGTACCTACGACGCGCGGCGAGCAACCAATCGCTTAACTGCCACGCCAACCGTGGCGTCAAATCTTTAGATGATGTCAATTTATACTAACTATTAGGAAAACTGTTTGTTTTAATTCAGTGTACTGTAGGCCTACTATGACATCTTAAAGCAGAACTTATTCCACTGAGTGAAAGAGATGGTGCTAGATACCTTGTATAGCTCTGTCCCTTTCCCTCGGCGGAATAAGTTCTGCTTTAACACGTCATGGTAGGGTAGCTGTACCCTTTTTTATTAGTCATGGATGATTCAGGTCAAAACTGGCCTACTGGCGTTAAATAAATTAAAGAAAAACATCAATATGAACCTATCGTAGTTGCTTAACCAAACTCCAAGCGTGTCACTTACAAAATTTAGAACAACGGTCCCAGCGATTTATTACCAAAAATTCGACATTAACAGCCCAATATAATTGAGCCGGTAAAACTATAAAAAATACTATAAACGTCACATTGTTTTAGCAATGAGAACCGTTATTTCATTGTGTTACCTTGTAACAGCTGTCATGAATATAAATACTCGCTGTGACAAATTAATATAATTAGTTACGTTAGAAACGCCGGCAGTTGTTTAAATTGTACCACTGTTATTTTGTGCAACAATGTATGTGACTACGTGACAATTATGAATGACACAACTTATTTGGTAGATAAATAGGGTAGTTGACACCACCAATCAATTGATATACTTTTTATGAGCTGTCAAAACGCGCTTCCCCCATAGATTTTGTATGAGAATCGCAACCGATGACGTCACTAAGTTGTCAAGTCAATGATGCAACTATTTATTGATTTAAAAGCAACTAAAAACGAATTTTAAAGTTATTTTGAAATGAATGGAGTTCTCAGGTCTAGAATAAGGTGTTCTTTCAGAAAAAATGTGTTTTTAAATTATTGGTTAATGGTGTCAACTACCCTATTATGAATGACACAACTTTTTTGGTATGTAAATTATAAAACACACATAAACAATTGTTTGTCTTTTTATTTAGTTAGTCTATACTTTGATATATATGTAAAATCGGAATATCCAGAATAAAACAATATTACACATTAATAACTATTTTATTTTCCCCTTTAGCACAAAAACGTACATAGCCTAATCCTCGTATATCGCCATCTTGCTTTTCACACATTCACATTGATTCCTTCTCTCTCATTCACAATAAAATTATTCGTTCTGAAACAGAGTTCTTTAACGTTCAGAAATGTTTTAGTAACATTCATCCTACATATACTTATAGTATTTTTAATGTTTTTTTTTTTAATTTTGCTCAACTAGTTTAATTAAAAAGAAGTTAGTTTAAAAAAAAAACGACGTGTAAATCATTTATCACTGATTAGTCATCATTTTCCTGCCTTTGTCCTATTCTATTTGATTTCGATTTTATTATTTCATTCTTGTCTGGGCTCACGGCATCATTTACTCCTTTCTCCTTCATATCATTCCTTACACAATCCATTTTTTCTTTGACCATCGTCTCTCTCCGACCCTCTTCGTCCAACAACATTCATATTTATCACTATTTTTTAACCGACTTCAAAGAAAGAAGACGTTTTCAATTCGTCGGAATCTTTTTTTATGTATGTTTACCGATTACTCAAAAATGCCTCGACCGATTTGCAAAATTCTTTTTTTCTTTGATAGGGTATACTTTATCCATATCAATTTTATTTATATTGCTTATGTAGTTTATGAGTTATCGTCTATAATACATATTTTTTTGTCTATGTCTATATGGATGATCTGCTAATCTTTTAGTAAGTAACATTGAAAAATGACGGACCCAATATTAATAAAAACTAACTGCTATTACCGACACTTTCCCTCCCAAAATCAGTTTGCGCGTCAAAATCCCTTACTCGCGGTATATTTCCAAGTAAACATTTACGAGTATTTTTATTAATACACCCATAACGGTTGCGTGTTTGAGCAACGTTAAGTTTTGGTGGGTAGTATGCAAAAGTGCTTGTTTGATTGATTAGTTGAACATTGCAGTGTATAGTGGACATGCCGTGTTAACGTAATGTATTTAGTAAAAATGTAGGGTAGGTAATTGACGTTACTATGACGGCGACATTTTTTTTTGGTTTTGTAGAGTTAGTAATAGCACTCGTCGTTTTGGACCAAAGATCCTTATTGCGCGTTGCGATAGGGGGCTAGACGGAAAAAATTAAGACCAGAAATTGTAACGTCACTTTTTGCTTAAGATCAAAAGTTGTAACGACACTTTTTGCTTAAGGCCAAAAGTTGTAAGGACACTTTTTGCTTTGACCAAAAGTTGTCACGACACTTTTTTCTATAGTTGTAACCCGTGCGGTGTGCGTGTGTTTCTCTGTCTCTCTCTCTCTCATAGCAAGCAAGCCAGTTATTTTCGTTTCGTCTTTCTATTTCGCATTAAACAGTGTGGTGTCACGACGGTTATTTGTGTTATAGATAGATAGAGTGTATACAGGTTTTTTGTACATAATAATAATAATTTTGTTCCATCCGGGTGTCCTTTGACCTCTCAAATTTTTATGCTGAGACGCTTACAAGTGGGTGATTTTTTACTTTTTTTGGTAATTTAGAGACCAAGAGCTAGTGTTATTACAATCGACAGGTATAATAACGTGATCTATTTTATATGAATTTTAACCGACATCAAAAAAGGAGCAGGTTCTCATTTAAACTATTTTTTGTATTTTCGTCAATTATGAGCTGATTTTCATAATTCTTTTTGTAATCAGATAGGTACACAACCGAAGGGATCCGATATAAATGTTATCTATATTGTTTTAGTAGTTTATGAGGTAACTTCTATAATATAAAACACTTTTTTTTCTAATTTTACACTACAAAAAAAAATATACTTTCAGTTGCAATTAAAAATCATACTAAAACAAAAACGGCTCAAATAAAAGACTGTTTTGAAAAAAGACTTCCGCACACTAAACGGTGGAAATAAATTTATTTCGGAAAGTCGTTGGCAAAAAGCCGATGGATCAAACAAACTTTTTAATATTTTTTTTTCATACAATTTACTATGACCACAAATAATGATAACTTAATTGTTTCCGGAGGGAACTGATCTAACTGGGGTTGCAAGTTTTATAAACGAGATATCGCGGGCCCGGAACATAAAAAGCAAAAGAAGGAACACTGTGTTTTAGTCGGTAAAAAGTCAGACACTCCCCCCACTCCGCCCAAAGCTGGGGAATTCTTTGATGATTTCCCACCCGAAAAAAAAGTATTGAACGACTTCTTAGATTACACGCGCTTAACCTGAATTAGGGCACATTTTTGACACGGTATTAGTGTCAAAAAGTAAATACTTGTGCCTCTGACTTTTTTTTCTCTTTATTTTGTTTTGAGGTTTTTCAGATAAAAACCTCAAAACGAAATCCCATCATGTCTTTAAAAACACATGGAGGAATATGGTTACGCATTTGTCTAACCCTTTGAGGTATATAAGACATTAGCTGTTCCACGCGGTTTCACCCACGCTGCTCAGCACCTGTTGGTCGTAGCGTGATGTTATATAGCCTATATATAGCCTTCCTCATGAAATGGACTATCCAACACTAAAAGAATTTTTCAATTCCAACCAGTAGTCCCTGAGATTAGCGCGTTCAAACAAACAATCAAACAAACAAACTCTTCAGCTTTATAATATTAGTATAGATTAGTATAGATGTTACTTATGGTAATTATATTCTCGTACTTTCCAACATCCAAGACTTGAAAACCGTAGATAAACTAGTACTTAATAAAGAAACAAATGGGCACTCATCCACTTAGCCTTATATCCAACATCAAAAGCCACTTAATAAATTAATGATTAAAATCTTGAATAAAAACAATTATGGGAGTAATTGCTCCAATTAGTGTCATTTGTCGCCAATCAAAGCGAACGAAGTAATAAATTATTGCCTTTCAATGAGTTTCAATTAAATTGGAATATTAATTAATAATTCCATTATTTTGGGTTGTTCAATTAATTATAAGGGTTTGAACTTTGATTTTAGTTTGTTGTTTATGGATTGAGCGGTTTAAGTGAAGATTGTGTGAGACTTTGGATCTTAAGGACCTTTATTTAGAAACAGTTTCAAGCAATTACATAAGATTTCATCACACCTTGTAATTTTCAAAGGGTTAAACAGACATGTACTTAAGTACTAGTCCTTACTAATATTTTAAAAGCGAAAGTGAGTTCGTTTGTTTGTTACGCCTTCAGGCCTAAATGGCTAAACCCATTTTAATGAATTTTGGTACAATGATAGTTAGGACGAGATAAAAATAGGAATTTAAAAAAAAAGTGATAAAAAGGGAAAAAAAGGGAAGAAAAGGGGAGAGAAAGATATTTTTTTTCGATCATCACGCAGGTTAAAGTTAGGGTTAGCCCAATGTAACTATGCCACGCGGACAAAGTTGTGGGTGAATGCTAGTTTACTATACCAGTACTGTTACCAACGCAGCTATATTTTGCTAGTTACGTTTAATTTCTATGTAATAGAGGGCGAGTTTATTGCAACCAGTCAGTCACAAACGCAGACTACGTGGTTCCTGCCGGGGTGTTGTTCGAAAGAGATACCGCGGCCCCGGAGCATAAAGGGCAAAAGAAGAAACATGGGTGGGCTTTAGCCAGTACAAATCTGACACTCCCCCCCACTCCACCCAGGTATTTGATGATTTCCCATCCGCAAAAAAGAGCACATAGATAGATAGATTAATCATTTATTTAATGTAACACAATACAGATGTTAAAACAAAAATTTCAAACTGAGAAAACAAAGACAAAGAGTTGAAAAAATAAGATAGAAGTTAGATTAACCCATAGACAATTAGACACATCACGTACATTTAAAACGGTCGCCCACTAATGCTAATTAAGCATTTAAAGAAAGAAAGAAAGAGAGATTTGTTTATAGTACTTACAAAAGATATTACAGTTATTACAGACTCATATATTCTACCATTTCTGTTTACAAATATTTTTAACACCTTTGCTCGTAAAGCTGATATAATTCCATCGGTTTTAAATATGTAAAAGGGGTCATAAAAAACGCGTGTGTTATCAAAGCAAATAGTTAAGTTATAGTCGATACAAATTCCATAACAGCATTATTTGCCATTTCAAATTTGGAACTGATCGCCGCCGCACGACTTCAGGCTGCTAGTGAGCAGCGCGCTGTTACTATATTTTTTTTAATTTATTTAAAGGGTTTTGTCGCTTACCTAGCGCTGTTACTATTCAAATTTCGAACTAATTCGAAAGTAGGCAGCGCTAGCTCGCTGTTAAAATGGCGGAGAAAGCAACAGTGTGCATTCACAGATTGAGTTTTTTTTTTTTTTTTTCTGTTTCCTCGCAAATGTGTTAAAAAACGTCGTACGATATACGTGCGTATTGGTTATAACATGCTCGTCTCAATTACGCCCTCGCCTTCGGCTCGGGCTGAAATTCCGACTCGCATGTTATAACCATCTTAACGCACTAATATCGTAATGTACTATTACATGTATCTAAATCCAATTACAATTAAAACATTAGAGACTAAAACAAAAAAAAACAAGTTTTTGTCCTCATAATATACCGCGTATGTGATATTATTATATACACGGATGGTCGACATTATGCTAATATGCAATCAAAATAATTCCGCGCCCTACTTAATTTGTATGCCAATAATTTTATTTGCCGGGTGCTTGATTACATGATAAATAATCATAGCCTATAATATTGGTTAGCTTAGAGTAATATTAAAACCGTATTTGTTACGAGATTTTCATATTAAAACCGAATTATTTCAGCGTTAGTTTATGCTAATTATTGTTTGCGAGGTAAATTCATTTGCATTACACACAACAAATTATTTAAGGCCCATAGCACACGGCGTATTTTAAACGCGCAGAAGATACGCGTTTCAGGAACGCGCGTCTTCGGTGCTGTAGACACTGTTTGTTGCGTTTGCATTGATATTACAAGCTCGCGCATGAAGCGCGTACACGCGCGTTTGTAGAGATACAAACGCGCGTACAAAAGAGCGGAGTAGGGACAAGGGGGGTGCGCTAACGCACCACTACATAGCCCACGCTTCAGTTGAAATAATAGTTTATTGTGTGCTGCGACTACAGCGCGTCTGTATCGCTGTATCTGCGCGTATACGCGCAGTAGAGGCGCGTTTCACAATCGCCCCGTGTGCTTAAGTTACAAGATTGCGATCGAATCTCGTTTGAATTGCGTATACGTGCGTAATCTGTGCGTTTAAAATACGCCGTGTGCTATGGGCCTAAGTTTTAATGTTTGTGGGATTTGTGAAAGAAGTCAGGGGAAGTGTCAGACTTTAATTGACTAAAACTCACCCATGTTTCTTCTTGCCGTTTAAGTTCTGGGGCCGCGGTATCTCTTTCGAACAACCCGCAACTCTGGCAGGCGGTGGCCCAGATAAACCCTTATGGTTTGTTGACTGCTTTTATATCTTGTACATATCAATCCTTAAAATATTTATAATTGTTAAATCATGTACCAATATAATACTAGCCTATAACTGTCCCACATGTGGGCAAAGGCCTCTTTTCAAACAGAGGAGGCACGAACATTAATCACCACGTTTGCTCCAGACTTGTTGACTATTTTAGTCTCATATTGGTTATAAGTCCTGATTTCGCGAGCCCACTAACAGCAGAGCAGTTTTTACAAATGCTTACAATCCTTACTAATATTATAAAAGCGAAAGTGAGTTTGTTTGTTTGTTACCTCTTTACGCTTTAACGGCTAAACCGATTTTGATGAATTTTGGTACAGAGATAGTTAGGAACCAGGAGACGGACATATGCTAATTATTAAATGCTAATTATTAAAAATATTTTTTTAAAAAAAGGGGGATGTGAGGGAGAAAGAGGGGAAAAAAGGGAAAACTTAGCGTTGCTATTACAAATCAATAAGGCGCAAGGGGAAACTGTGTTACCCCGAATTTAACGCGAGTGAAGCCGCGGGCAAAAGCTAGTAAAAAATAAAGCAAAATATTAAATTTGACGACACGGTTGGCGCAGTGGCTGAGCGATTGGCTGCTGCGCTGCGTGTTACAGATATTTGTTCCGTTCCGGGTCTAGCTGTTTGTGTAGGTAAGTTTAAATGTTTGTATTGTAAATCCGCCCACGATACAGGAGAAATTCGTAAAGTTGCGTTTTTTTTTTTATAAAAAAAGCAAAGCTATAAGATATTTACAAAATATTTTAATCCATAGTAACATCTGCTCTTTCACTTTTATAACGCGGCCATGTCTTAATTTCACAAAATTAATTCTGTCTAAACGACAAAATTCATCATGTCACATTTTTATCGTCCTCCTTGAAAGTCTAATCCATTTTGAAATTACGCAAACGTTCCAATTTATTCCCGCCATTTTAATTTTACTCAAAATAATAAAACGACTCACAGCATATTCTTATTACGAATTTGTTATGCGTAGCGTTAAAATAATATAAGAAAACATTACGTATTATTTTATGCTAACGACAGCTATAAAAGTCATATTCAACATCCATGTTACGTTGAGCTTTGACAGTTCAAATTATTTTAGCGTCAAGAGGTCTAGTTATCTGGCCGTTTAACATTCTCTAGGGTAACGCAGTACGATGCAGATTACAGGGAAATTAGGTCTTATTTGAATATAATAAAGCGTAAGATCGACGGTTTGTAAATATTCATACAATCAGAGTGGTTTATGTTAATTTGCTAGTGTCATGACAACATTTTCAATATGGCGGACTTTTGGCGCCAAAGTGGAGTATTATGCGGCTCGTTTGAAAATAATTCGGATGTTTTGCTCAAATTTACTTTTGAATTTAAGTAACTCAGCATGGTGCAGCAGCGTTTACACTATGGTGAATGAAATTCGGAGTAATTTTGATGTTACTCCGGTTCTCATTTGTTTTTTTATTTATGAGGGAAGCTGCCATCTTGGACTCGGTTCGTTTTCATTATATTATTATATTCCTGTGATATCCTTGTGGTGTGACTGTCGAAAAAAAACTTATTCGAAATTTATTTTTTGTACTTATGTTATCTGATTTCTCCGTCAATTTCGATTTTAAATTATTTTTATCATACTTACTATGATGGTATGAATTTTATCTATATTTCTTGTGTAGTTTATGAGATATCCTTACTAATATTATAAAAGCGAAAGTGAGTTTGTTTGTTTGTTTGTTACCTCTTCACGCTTTAATGGCCAAACCGATTTTGATGAATTTTGGTGCAGAGATAGTTGGGAACCAGGAGACGGACATAGGTTAATATTTTTTTGAAAAAAGTGGGATGTGAGGGAGAAAGAGGGAAGAAAAGGGAAAACTTAGCGTTGCTATTACAAATCAATAAGGCGCAAGGGGAACTGTGTTACCCCAAATTTAACGCGGGCGAAGCCGCGGGCGAAAGCTAGTCTTTTTCTTATACTGTATGTGGATGATTATGCTTGAAGAGAAAATGTGAGAGATACCATCATATCGCAACTATAGAGGCTAAAATAAAAAACTGACTTCCAAAATAACACAAAAAACTGAAGGGTAAGTTTACTTCCGAAAGTTGGTGGCAAATAGTCGATAAAAAATAATTCATTCGGTATTTTTTATTATTCAACTAGCTTCCGCCCGCGACTTTGTCCGCGTGGCACTTTAACCCGCGTGATGATCGAAAAATTGAATATCTTTATCTCCCCTTTTCTTCCCTCTTTCTTCCCCCATTTTCTCACTTTTTTTAGGGTCCCAGTCAAAATCGGTTTTGGCCATTTAGGCGTAAAGACGTAACAAACAAACAAACTCACTTTCGCTTTTATAATAGTTAGGTAGTTATTTTGATTGAATCTAAAAAAAAGTATTGTGTTTTTTGTTAAAAAGTTATGACACGGAAATAATTGCAACTAGCAACACATAAACGAAAGCTCTATTATTCGATTCATTTGAATTGGGAATTGGAGCGAAATGAATTGGTGTTCAATACAATCGCGGTTAGTTTATGAAATAACTATTCAATTTTATTTCAAAACATTTTTGTTTTTACTAAGATTAATTGATTACCCCAGTGGTTGCATCAATTAGTGATTGGATCAATTTGACGGGCCTGTTGGTCTAGTGGTTAGTGGCCCTGACTGCTGAGCCGGAGGTCCTGGGTTCGATTCCCACCCAGGACAAACTTTGTGTGATGAGCATGATTGTTTGTTCTGTGTCTGGGTGTGATTTATCTATAATATGTATGTATTTATAAATTATATAAGTATGTATATCAGTTGTCTGGTTACCATAACACAAGCTCTGCTTAGCTTGGGATCAGATGTGTGAGCCGTGTGTGAGTTGTCCCAAGATATTTATTATTTATTTTATTTTATTAACATGTCGTCAGGAGAAGTGTTATTAGGTTAGTATTTATTAAAACTTTATGCACATGTATAAAAAAACACTATACAAAGGTGGACTTAATGCCTCGGCCATTTTCAACTAGTCTACCTTAGAGTGATTCATAGCATGTCGACGGCGCGTTAGTGTTCCACGCACGCCTCAAAGAGATGTCAGCAAAGCAGAGGGACCTGTCAGGGCCACCGCCTACCGGGGTTGCGGGTTGTTCGAAAGAGATACCGTGGCCCTGAAACATAAACGGCAACAGAAGGAATATGGGTGGGTTTTAGTCAGTATAAGTCTGACACTCCCCTCCACTCCGCCCAAAGCGGGGGAAGTTATTTGATGATTTCAAAAAAGGGTGATGCATAGTGAAAGCTTAGTACGTGCAGGGTGCAGAAATCTATATTCATCAGGGATTTCTCAGTAGCAAGCGTGTCCGGGATGTATGCTCCGTCAATGACAAAATAGGGTATAAACCCTCCCAAGTTTAAGATTTAAAGTCGGTACCTACATGGTGTGATGTCACTTACTTGGGCGCGTCGCCCACACGACCAACAGTCGAGGCGCAGTCGAGGCGCGGGCGCATTAGGCGCATTTGTAAAGAAAATTTCGTTGCGGCGTGCCTCTTAATATGTGCCTGCGCCTCAACTGCACGTCTACTGTTGATCTTTTGGGCGACGCGCCTAATGCGCCCGCGCCTCGACTGTTGGTCGTTCGGGCGACGCGCCTTACCACTTAAGGAACTCTGTTGCAAAAATACTATGAAAATCATCAATATTCTCTCCATCAACATAAACAACCAACTCCAAACCAACCTATTTGCCGACTGAACTCATCTAGATTTCTACATTACGAACAAAAACTTGGTCTCGCTACCAGGGGCTCATGAAACAAGATAGATGCGGAGTGCGAACTGTATTGGAACTAGCAACTCTATAGATATCTTGTAAAAGTTCTCGAAAGTTCCGCGGGTAATCTTGTATTCATACATATTGATATTGTTAGTTGAAGCGTGGAAGATGTGTTTTTAAGGTCGAAAATCGTGGAAGATGTGTTTCTTGAGTTTTTTTTGGACGTGGTTTGTTCTAGAATTCTTTGTGAAATTTTGAAACTCTCAGGGCCGATTTCACCAATTTATTGAGATCGAGATCACATAATATAACACACCTTCTTGCGCTTTATTGGCTTCACCAGCACCATTGAGAGCTCGGTACCACCTTGAGGGTCTTCACAATCACATCGAAGTGCTTGATTGGTTTCACCAGAACCAATGATAGCATGGTGGGACGTGTTGAAATAAAACATCTGAAAACTGATTTCACCTTTCGAATTTCGAATTTCGTTCTCTAGAATGAAGTTTCCGAGGACAAACAGCGTAATAGTTGTCACAAAAACGAAAAACGTTTAGAATTTGCAACATACCAAAGCGACTTACTGCGTCTATAAAACGAAACATGTCAGCATTTCAAAACGTTGCAAGTTATCAAAATCACAGTAAAAATATGGACAGTACGGAAACTACGTACTAACGTTCGAAACGGCACACTCACACTAACACGCGAATACGAGACCTCTAAGCGGACATCGCGGTGCTGTCAGTCGTGAGTGCCGCGTCAAGACGAGTGGTTGCATTTACTCCATAATCATAATGCATAAATAAGACAAAATCGGTTTTATAGTACCCTTTCCTTGTATCCTAATAGTTTATTTGAAGAAGATATTCATAAGAATGAGAATTCATTAAAGTATAAAATTTAATAATAAAGTATACCGAACATGTCGTAGCAGACGAAAATATTTTTAGTAAAAAAATTGTAACTGTGTAATATAAAGATATTTCTTTTTTTAATGTAGTGGTTTTTTAATTGCTATCATTTTCGGGTTAAAACCCAGTACTATGCGTTTCAAATTAGAAAAGGATTACCTTGGCTCTATATTAGAATTCTCTTATGCCTGATGCACGCCCTTCTAATACTTACACGCTCTTAAATAAACAATAACCATATGAAAATAACATGAACAAGATAAATATTAGCATCACATATGCCGCGCGTCGCTTGCGGCGTCCACCGCACGCCCTTCCGGCAAATACCCAAGGACACGTTTTCATCTATCCGCGGCTCACGCCAAAAATGTAAAAGGTTACGCTATAGTGATAAAGCTCACAAGTTGTTTTGTATTAATATTAAACTGATCCGTGTTATAAACGATCTTTTTTTACTAGTAATAACCGAAGCCATGAGATTGCTTACTTAAATTTTATTTTTTAACTACGTTTTTGTTCGTGATAAAAAAATCGAGTTAAAATAACAACTCGATTTTTTTATCACTACAGAACACAGAATCCGATATGATATTAAAAATAGTTCAGTTTCAAAAATATTTAGAGTGACAACGCTAAAGCTGCAGTGGAGCGTAGGTATTTATTTCTACAACTAGGCCTAGTTTTCTTACTGTCCAGACTTATACTGTGTCAAAATTGTTTATATCATTGTGTCAATTTTATATTTCGTTTCGCGATGTGCTGCAAGCTTTTCCTATTTCTTTACGCAAAAGGTATGTCGTTGACCGGTGGATATGGGACGCTGTGCGTAGCATACCTTAGGAGGACCAAATTTTGAAGTGATTGAACAAAAAGCGGGTGCTGTACGTCTGAAGAAAATTTCGCATGAAACAACGTACTTCTTCCAAGCTCAAATCTTCTGGTCGGTTATGAGTTCATCGGTTGTGAGCTCACGAGCTCAACTCTGTTTATTTGTGAGTGCAGCCTTGAGGCAATTCGCTGTCGTACTGGTATGGCTAAAAGTGCAATGTCCAACCTGGGAAAAATTTGGAAGACGCGACATCCGGCGGATTATTGGTCCGTGTACTGGTGTTCTCAATATTTCTTTTTTGGCTCTGTAATGTGGTGCAACAAAAGTCGTGAAAGCAGAAAAATGGATGTTTTTGAGATGTGGTGTTTGTGAAAGCTGATACGTAATCCATGGACCGAGATATGACCGTAATGGGAGCATCTCGTCCAACTCGTCCACGAGAACAACATCACCAAACTGCTTTCCTCAATCGACAGGAGCGTATTTTCTGATTTTTCAGACATATTATTATGTGTGCGTGTCTGAAAAAACGTGTAATACTGGGCCGGATAGAAAGAAAACGCGCGCAAAGCAGAGCGCCTGCAATATCAAAAAGGCTATTTGAGACAGTTTCTACCGAATGATTCGAACTACAGGAGACCGCAAACTTGGAGACGGGTCATATGTGGTTGCTCTATCCTGAGCAGTGATAGAACTACGAAAAATGTAGAACATGAAAGTAATCTAATCAAACGATGTAATGACTCTTGTTTTATTAATAATTGTTATATTTTTAATGCAAATGTTTAGATAAAAAGCTTAAAACAAAGCGTATTTTCTTCAGAATATTGTAGAGAGTTCCCCGCCATCTATTGATACATTGTTGAACTATCTTCCGACCGTATACGCAAAAAAGTATAAATGACGGACTTTTTAAATTGATTTATTCCATTTAGTGTCTCAAGGACCCGAGCCTCATCGAAATCATATAACTACATTAAAATACCTACCTACTATACGCTGCTACTAATAACATCCTTACTAATATTATAAAAGCGAAAGTGAGTTTTTTTTGTTTGTTTGTTATCTCTTCACGCTTTAATGGTTACACCGATTTTGATGAATTTTGATACAGATATAGTTGGGAACTAGGAGACGGACATAGGCAATTTTTTTAAAAAAAAGAGTGGGTGATGAGGGAGAAAGAGGGAAGAAACAGGAAAACTTAGCGTTGCTATTACAAAACAATAAGGCGCTACCAAATTTACCGCGGGCGAAGCCGCGGGCAAAAGCTAGTTCCATATAAAGACGTGATTCACTTTATCGTCGTTTTGGGGCTTTTAACTCTGTCATAATTTTAATAATTTTCGTCACGGTAACAAACTTTTTGGAACCCTCCAAGAAGTTTGTTATATATTTAATAGAAGAAGTTGTTTTTAATCTGTGAATGCACATTTCATTGGACAAGGAAAACACAATCAGATAGGAATAAAAACCACTTTTACAAAGAGAATCTTTAATAACAAATGATTTATGTAGGTATAATTATATCACACCGGTTGTTCCCAATGACTATGAGTTAGGCTAAAGTGAACTTATTTATCAGTACACCTACATTTTGTTAGTTTCCTTGAATGCCAATCGAAGCCAGTCTGTAGTTTGATGCTACTATTCCTGCTGTTCTGAAAATATATATTTATATTAATTTGAAATACTAAAATGTTTTTGTTGTTAGTAAATAATGGACCGTTACTGATTTATTGTTATTAACTGTTTAGTTCCTTATCCAGGCAAACTACCAATGGCTGGAATGAAGCCTTACAGCTCTGACTCTTTACATATAATTCTATATGCAGCGGAATCCATGCAAATCGGCAGACATCACTAATATCACCTAATTGCATAGAAACGTGGAGCACATTTCAACTAATAAAGGCCACCCTGTGGTTTCTAAATAACAAACAGTACCTAATAGCTTACGCCAGGTCCACAGCTGAATACAATGAATCATTATTTGGTACTTACATGTCTGTACGAATCTATTTTACCGTCTGCAGAATACAGGTTCACCTCTTGGTTTTGTGAGATGAAATCGTGTAATAAATACCTGGTCGTCAAGGATGACAAACTGTTCTTTTCTCTCGCGTGTCAATCTTGGACGACCAACATCCTCATCGCAACGTTCACGTGAACAGTTTTTCCACTTTACGTAGCCAAATACCAACAATATCAATATTTTTAATAATAAATATTTTACAAAAGTGATGGCACTGTCAATACACTGACAGCTCATAGTTTGGTTTTCGACTTGATCGACACAAATCGGGGCGATCAATCCTAACTTTAGTTAATAAATCTGATCACGTGATTTGTTCACAGCGAGGGAACGAGATAGCTACAATTTTGTAGCCTGTCTTTATCTCGCAATTGCCTATTGTCATTGTCATAATTGTTGTATATTATTGTAAGTTTATTTTATTGAAAATATGGATTTTATTGGCTGTGTAAAATAAAAAGTCTTCACGTGAGCTTTGGGATGTTTGTCGCTCAAGATCGATAAACGAGAGAAAGGAATATTTTATCAACCTTGATGCTCGGGAATTTATAACATGATTTGGATTTCACAAAACCAACACTTCTGCCTGTACTGGAGTCTATAAACGATAAATTAGTGCCAGCAGTAGAGGTCCTAAGGCTGATATGATGATGATGTGATGAATATCTAATTTAACTGGCAAATACGTGTGTGAACTCACAAAATTGGTT
Organism: Ochropleura leucogaster; assembly: GCA_958449745.1. Classification (NCBI taxonomy): domain Eukaryota; kingdom Metazoa; phylum Arthropoda; class Insecta; order Lepidoptera; family Noctuidae; genus Ochropleura; species Ochropleura leucogaster. The sequence goes on along the minus strand of OY288221.1, from coordinate 13,244,022 downwards.
CACCAAGCTGACTTCCTCAAAACAATATGTTATGTGTACTTATCTCATGTGTAGTTAAAGATTTTCTTAAATAAAGTTATTTTTATTCCGAAATGGGAACGTGTTTATCCTTTTTCATACGAAATGTGCATTCACAGGTCTACAAACAGCTCCATCCGTTAACTTTAAAACAAACTTCTAGGCTTCTTCGTTGTACTACTAAGTGACTGAAAACTAAATAGGTAGTCTGAAGAATATACGCTATTTATTTAAATAAGCACTTTATTTTTAATCCACATCCAAATTAATATAAAGTATAAGGCGCATCACATCGTTTGATTATATAACGATGATTCATGTGAAATCTTCTTCAAATCCGCAATTTTTCGCTGTACTCGTTTTTATTCAACAACTTTAAAATACTGATTCACTAACTTTAAAGTGTCTAATTGTTGCAATTTGCGGATGCCGATTCCCTTTTTCATTTAACACCATTACTTTAGTTATTTATAGGAATAGAAAAAAGCAAGTAACACAATGACACAGCTATAAATACAGGTTTGACAATTAATTGCATTTTGATATTCTGGCGATTTCGAGAATAATATTCGCAGTAGGTAGGGCAGGTAGGGCTTTCCGCTGTTGCAAAAGCTAAACGCACTACGTTTTTGTGAAAAAATTGCGATCTTTGAGTTCTTTGCCATGGAAACGTAAAAAGTGTTTGATTTTATGATCTTTTGCCATGGAAACGTAAAAAGTGTTTGATCTTTAGATCACGAAAACGACCTTAATCGAGATCATGTTACAAAATCGGTGAAATTCACCCTTAGTCATCATCTGCCTAGCGATTTACCTTTTTTTTTCTTACTTTCAATAATCTTTAAAATGCCAGTTTAATATTGATCATTATAGTTGTCTAGCATACGGTTCAAAATCGCTAAACAATTCACATAACAAACTTATCGGCAAATATTTCCTACTACAGAATGTCGCCTAGAAAGCGTTGATTCTTATTCTAATTTTGAATTCTGAGTAGCTATCACGTGCCAAGATAAGTGAGGTCTGATTCAGAATATTCTGCTCTTAAAATGGCAAAGGGTCGGCTCAGTGATAATCTGTCTATTGTAACTTAGGCTTGCTTTCTTGCTTAGAAAGTGCCACCTTTCGTCTGATTTAGAATAAAATTTGACTTTAGATTTTTTCATTTTTTCGGAAAGTTTGGCTGGCACATTTTTTTTTCTTTTTCGGTTGGAGTAATCACCTGACTCCTCCCAATCTAGGCGGAGCCAAAGGAGTGTCAGACCGTATCGACTAAAACCTAACCATGTTCCTATTATTGCCCTTTGTGTTGGGGGCCGCGGTATCTCTTTCAAACAGCCTTGTTTTTTTGGGGATAGGAAATCATCAAATAACTTCCGCCGCTATAGGCGGAGAATTGTACTGACTAAAACCCACTCATGTTCCTGTTATTGCCCTTTATGTTCTGGGGTCGCGGTATCTCTTTCGAACAACCCGCAACCGCGGCTTAAGCAACCTTCACACACAATGAAGGCACCTAAAATGGCTATACAGTAATACTGTTTTTATTTTTATCCTAAGTGTACCTAGTTTAGTTTAATTCAGATTAAGTTATGATGAGGCTGACTTGCCTTTGAGGATTAAAGCCTGCCAGAAAATAAACCCTGTTCTGTCTGGTATATTAAGGGTATAGGAGTTGTTAACGCACCTATAATCAAAGAAACCCTTGGAGCTGTAAAAAAATCAACCCTTAAAATCTACGCAGCTAAAATGTTTGGCCGTTTATGTCACAAGTTTGTACGGAACCCACGATGCGAGACCCCCGCTCACACTTGGCCGGTTTTTTATTTAGTACTAGCTAGTGCCCGCGGTTTCTCCCGCGTGATACCGAAAAAAAAGTATCCTTTGTGTCTATACCTCTGTGCCAAATTTCATCAAGATCCGTTATGACGTCAAAGAGTAACAAGTATCCATACATCCTTCCTCACAAACCTTGACGACACGGTTGGCGCAGTGGCTGAGCAATCGACTGCTGCGCTGCGTGCTGCGGGTTCAATCCCTGCACGGAACAAATGTTTGTATGGCTTACAGATAGTTGTTCTGAATCTGGCCGTTTGTGTATGTAATTTTAAATGTTTGTAAACGCACCCACGATACAGGAGAAAATCCTAGAGAAGGGCAACGTTTTTTTTTTTAAAAAAACAAAAACATTCGCACTTTATAATATAAGAAGGACTTATCCTTATTTTGCAGTCACTTTTAAGTTTGTTTAAAGTTTACACAAGTATCCTTACTAATCCTTACTTCCTTACTATAATATTATAAAAGCGAAAGTGAGTTTGTTTGTTTGTTACCTCTTCACGCTTTAATGGCTACACCGATTTTGATGAATTTTAGTACAGAGATAGTTGGGAACCAGGAGACGGACATAGGCTAATATTTTTTTGAAAAAAGTGGGATGTGAGAGAGAAAGAGGGAAGAAAAGGGAAAACTTAGCATTGCTATTAGAAATCAATAAGGCGCAAGGGGAACTGTGTTACCACAAATTTAACGCGGGCGAAGCCGCGGGCGAAAGCTAGTTCAAAAATAAACTCGAAGCCACTTCCGGAATTAAAGTCAAACGAGCTAAGAAACATTTTGTTCAAAAGTTACAAGTTTAAAGTTAAAAATAATTTAATTTCCTAACCCGTCTTGAACTTGGCAACATCTGTTTCTAACGTCGGGCTAAACCTTGAATAACTTTGATTAATTCCTACACAGCGGAGACAAAGTTTTGTATTCGGTCATTACTTTGTAGAATTCATGACCCTACAATAATAATAATAAGAAAGGAAATCATTTAATAACTTCCCCCGCTCTGGGGAAGTGTCAGACTTGTACTGACTAAACCCACCCATGTTCCTTCTAAATTGCCCTTTATGTTCCGGGGTCGCGGTATCTCTTTCGAACAACCCGCAATCTCGGCAGGCGGTGGCAATGACACGCCCCTCTGCTTTGCTGAAATCTCTTTGAGGCCGAACGTGCCTTCGACACGGCCTGTCATCAATAAACGGGCGGACGGTGAGCTACCCATTGCTTACAGACCGTTGACAGACCCACATCTAAGGTGGCTGGATTTCATCTCGCAGCACCCGACGCCCGAAGCGTCTCCCACGGCGTTTGGGTTGGTTTGAGATTCTCTCCCTCAAACGACCGGCCACCTTCTTAGCTAGTGAAATTACTTCGCAGAAAGAGGTGACCGCTTCCCATTCCACAGACGAGAACTTGTTGAAACAATAAGCTGTCTGCGCTGACCTTAACAAGACCTATAAAATGCCGGCTTTGATTAAGAAATATTGGCGGTTGTCGTAAAGCCGCTTTCAATTTAAAACGTTAACAAAGAGAATCGCTTTAATTAATATTGTCACTGACTGTTAAGATGATAATTTTGGCTACAATTCTTCGACAAAACCTTTGTTGGGGTGATATTTAAAATGATACAAAAATATCATAGTCTCACAAAAACGCATATTTTCCGTAGTCTTCCATTGCATTCTTCTCCCGACTCGTGACTCATTTCTTCAATTCGTGGAAATAACGTAACAAAAAACGTTAAATTAAAAATACCTGCTTCACTTGTAATATTTTCATAATTTTCAGAATTCCATGGATGATATTCAGTGTGCTTGCTGCAAAAAAATAAACCACAATGTTACAGGATAATTGTATTTTCGATTAAAAAGTCGTTCGTCTTGGTATGGACATGTAACGAGAAGGAATGAAACGCATGTGACGAAAAGAGTTATAGATCCATCAACAATTAGTTGATAGATAAAAGGGGAGAGGAAAGCCAAAATTAAGATGGATTAATAAGATGATTTGTGTAAGGAATGATATGAAGTAGAAAGGAGTAAATGATGCCGTGACGTCTGATAGGGGAGCATTGAAGAAGTAAACGTTGCGCCGACCCCAAATAGAATGGGACAAGGAGAGGAAAATGATGATAATAGTGAAGTGTCGAAAACAAAACAACCGACTTCCAAAGAAAAAACGCGGAATATAACTTTACTGCCAGAAGTCGGTGGCAAAAAAGTCAACGTCAATCAAACAAAAGTCTTTTTATTTTTTTATTAAACTTTGCCCCAGACGAGGAATTTCTCCTGTATTGTGGGTGTGTTTACAAACATTTAAGCTCACATACACAAACAGCCAGACCCGAAACAACTACCTGTAGGTCATACAAATATTTGTTCCGTGCGGGAATCGAACCCGTCACCGCATTTTTATTTCTAAAAATATGAAATTAAAATAAACTAACAACAAAAAAACCTTAAAAGTCACCAGTCATTCCTGTCCAAATTACGATGAAGGTTCCTTCAAATATTTATTTACCTATATTGAAAGGCACAATACATCAATTTGCTTCTTCATTCCGACTGCTAGTATTGGACAGAGGCCGTAAACCTTTTTATTGTCCTCCCGGGCCTCGCTTTATGCCTCGCCAGTGAGTTTGGTGTGAATAATAAAAAGAAGGTTTTAAGGTAGCTGAACTTGGAAGTTTTTCGTAGGAATCTGGTAAACTTTATGCATAGAGTAGCAAGTTTCGCACGCAGTTGAAACTGGTCATCCCTCAGTTGTCACGGCTTATTCGAATTAATTATTTATTTTTTGAATTTCGCGCGTTAGTGTTCCACAAGCGCCTCAAAGAGATGTCAGTAAAGCTGAGGGGCCTGCCAGAGCCTCCACCTGCTGGGGTTGCGGCTTGTTCGAAAGAGATACCTAGAAGGAACATGCGTGGGTTTTAGTCAGTACAAATCCGACACCGCCCCGCTCCGCCCAGAGCCTCCGTCTGGCCGGAGCGGGGCGGTGTCGGATTTGTATGCACGCATGTTTTTCCTATTGCCCTTTATGTTCCGGGGCCGCGGCCTTGCTTGATTATGATAGCTTTTGACATTTTATATTTTATTTAGTTTATTTTTTAGGTGTTTCATTTCTTTAATGTTTTTAATCATGTTAAATGTTATGATGAGGGACGAAGCACATGTGACTAAGAGAGTGATGATGATCTGAACGTTGATGGACGGAGAGTAAGAGGAAGGCCAAAGAAATGATGAATGGATTGTGTTAGGAATGGTACGAAAGAGAAAGGAGTAAATGATGGCGTGACGTCTGATAGGGGAGAATTGGAGAAGAAAACGTGTTGCGCCCCCAAATAGAATGGGACAAGGGCAGGAAAATGATGAATCATACTGAATTAACGAAATTGTCTTTCTTTCTTTGATGCCAACCCAACAAAGAGAGAAAGTTGTCGTAGAAAACACCGCAAGACTCAAATGTCACATCTTTCACACTGGGACTGTTATATCTTAACAAATGACAGCATTCTCAACGAAACTAATGTTCGAGCAAATTGTTTTCGTCTCACAAAAGAAATGGACACGGAGACATTTAATATCTTTATAGCGATAAGTTTCTCTCGCAGTACGAAATGGATTTAGTTTGTCTAAGAGTTTAGTTTTGGGGTTCTTTCGTGGCGTTGATAAAACGTTTTTGGGTTCGAGAAATGTTTTTAAATCAAAAAATCAAAACCAAAATATTTTTATTTCACATAGGCCTACATGGGCACTTATAAAACGTCGAGAAAAGATGCACGGTTCGGGTTGGTCGTTTTCTATGGAGAAGAACCGGCAAGAATACCAATGCTGCTGTTTGCTGTTTACCAATGCTGTTTTCTGTTTGCTATCAAAATTAAATAAAAGCTTAATAAACGAGTAATTTTGTTTCATCAGATATTAAATATATCACGATTATTCTATAGCAAGAACTGTCTCGTTAGTCGAGGTCACAAAGCGTCATAAGGCTAGTCAAAAAATATGGCCATTTATTTTGCAAGTTTGTACGAAACCCTTGGTTACACCAACTGTGTTTTGTCTCTGCATTACCCTAAGACTGGTAGAAAATGCCTAAGTCATTAAGTCCGCCTTTGTACAGTTTTTACTTGTGCATAAAGTTTTAATAAATATATGATGATGAATACTTTTAGAAATGGCCAAAAATTTGACAACTATAGTACGGCCAACGAGAAGCGATACGAAAGGTCATTAACCTAAAGAACAACTGTGGCGTTGACAATCTAATATTTAGCTCTTTCCATCTTGTGCCTTTGTCGTAATGTCTCGTTCTCCCGGCAAAAACCATGACAACGTTAAGACGGGTTCACCAACATTCGGGCAGCCATTTTAGATGGGGTTTTGTTTACATTTGGTATCGCTTCTCGTTGGCCGTGCTATAGTATTAAGAATTTCAGTCTACCAGTCGCTCCATGCAATATTTTGGAATTAAGAGTATCCTTTTCAACTATGACAGAGAAAAGGCAACGCAGATTATGAATTACTAAATCAGATGACCAAAATCGCTCGCATATAAAAAATATTGCTTTCATCAAAATAAATACTGAAAAACATCTGAAAACATTCGCTACGAAGCCATACAGGTATTATAACCGTGATATTTTTCAGTATTCAAAAACGTGTATTAAATTCAGTCTCTTTGCAAATGACCTATTTTTTTGGTGGTTTATAGAAAATATTTTTTTTGGCTTTATATTTGGGCGTGAATTTATCGGAGCTATATTTTAGTGATTCATGTATTGAATGGATGCTGGGAAAATGCAAAGTATGTTTAAGTTTGAATTCTTTGTCGGTCGAGTGTCGCAAACACGACTGCTGATCACAAGATTCTGGGTTCGATTCGTGGGCCGCGCAAAGTCCCATTTGAATTTTAAATATATTGCTTGGGTTTTTTATGAGTTATCTGCTTTTATAAATGTTATTATTTGTAATGTAAATGGACGATATTCTTAATATCTCTTAGTAACAATTAAATAATAATACTTGATTGTGTGTGATGCCATAATAACTAAAAAGGCTGAAATGGAAAGGTTTTTTTTTGTCAAAAAATTACTGAAAAAATTAAAAATTCCGGAAGTCGATGACTTTTGTTCGATTTATTTCCACCGACTTCCTTGAAGTCAGTTTTATTTTGCATTTTTTACCATTAGGCGATTAAAAGTGTGTGCACTTTTACAATACTAGCTGCGCCCCGCGGTGTCGCCCGCGTGATGATAAAAAGTATCATATGCAAGTAAGTATCCTATGTGTTATTCCAGACTACAATCTACCTCTATGCCAAATTTCATCTAAATCCGTTCAGTAGTTTTTTCGTACAAGAGGATCAAACATCCATCCATACTCACAAACTTTCGCATTTATAATATTAGAAAGATTAAATCCCCATTTATATTACCAAAATTACAGCTTTTAGCTCACACCAAACTTCATCTCAGACGGTCGAGCGCCCTAATTCAAAATGTTTAATTATCGCCGCCCAACTTTGATGTGCAACGTACGGAACACTAACCACGTGAACAGTCTCAAGCTTAGTTCTTGCACAGGGAATTCCCCTGTGTTGTCACGGCTAATACCGTATATTCCCTGGGTAAGAAAGTTCGCTTATTCATATATTCAGAAGCTTTTGCCAAGGACTTTGGCTTGCGAGTAAGTATAATTATATTAATACTAAATGAGAACAAGATTTTGTTTGTGACTTTGCTCGTGTTGAGGTTAGGGATCATCCCAGGGGGTCGCTGGTATAAAAAATATCCTATCTCCAAGCAGGTGATGGTTTGCCAGTGTGGGTATATTTTGATAAAAATGGGTAACTTCTTGGTTAAATGTTCACCTATTAAGTTTGAAAAGGCAGATAGACAGGCCGACAGAAAAAAAACTGACACACTGAGTTGGTTTTCCATTTTATCAGCATATAATATCGTCCATAGGTTCTTGTTTTGTTCTTTGTGTACTTTTGTGTTCAAATAACCCAATCTTTGGTCAATAAGTATTTAGTCTAAATCGCAACGGTCAGGTTAGGTTTTTTTGGTCACAGTTCTACTGTGACTAAAAAACGCGCGAAAGCGAGTGAGCGAAGCGAGCGTGACGGGGCAGCGCTCGCCGAGCACTTAAATTTCTCTCTCTTGCAAAGCAAGCTCACATTGTAGATTAGACGTTCTGCCATTATTGAGCTAGTATGGGTAAATTTATGGATTAAAATTTGAACCAATCAAATTAGTGAAAATGATTTTGTGTACTTTCACGATTATGGCAACTGAAGCGTTATTTCTAATGAAATTATTGCAAATACAAGTATGGTACATAAAATTTAAAATTTTAGCAAACATTACTAAACCTCAAATGACACCGTGTCGTCATCTACTGACTTATGTCCCTCGGACCAGTACTTAAAAAAAATCTTCAACATTACAATATAATCTATGAATGAACAACCGTTTTACCGTCTCGGCTCTCAAATATTCATTTAGCATTGTGTCATATTCAATCTTTGAAAATGATCTGAGTACAACTATCCGTGTGCCAAATTATACATTGGCTCATCGAGGCGTTCAGCCGTGAAAGAGCAAGCTAACAAATACAAACAGAAAATCATGTTTAGAATTAGATAGAATATTCTTTATTATGTACACCATACAAATGACAAGAACAACATAATGGAACTTATAAATAGGGTGACACAATGAGCGATCTTTTCAAGACAACCTTTGGATGAATTTAAAGGAGGAGAAACAGTACTGTAGGTAGTCTGTGGTGTTTCATAGTTGGTTTACAGAATTAGTTACCAATGTAACAATGAAAAGCTGTTAGTTGTTAAAACTGACTTCCAAAAAAAGTGGAAATCTGTGACTTTTGTTTGTTTCGTTGACTTCTTTGCCACTGAATTCCGGAAGTAAAGTTATTTTCCACTATTTAGATTTTATTTTGGAAGTCGTTTGTTTTTGTAAAAAGTTTTGTAAATAACGATTACTCATTAACTACCCAAGCAATATGAATAACATTGATAAAAGAGTACTTTGGTGGAAGTATCAAACAAAAAAAGAATTTTGCTAATCGGCGCAGGCGCCTTTAAGTAATCGTTGAACATCCTTATTATTTATTTCAATATTATAAAAGCGAAAGTGAGTTTGTTTGTTTGTTTGTTACCTCTTCACGCTTTAACGGCTAAACCGATTGTGATGAATTTTGGTACATAGATAGTTGGGAACCAGGAGACGGACATAGGCTTTATTTTAGTTTAAAAAAAGTGGGATGTGAGGGAGAAAGAGGGAAGAAAAGGGAAAACTTAGCGTTGCTATTACAAATCAATAAGACGCAAGGGGAGCTGTTTTACCCCAAATTTAACGCGATCGAAGCCGCGGGCGCAAGCTAGTAAATAATAAAAAAAGATTCAGACGAATTACAGCAAGTCTAGATTTCCATCAAATCGGAAATGTAAATTACTTTTATCTAATTCTGACATCTATTGTTAGAACGTTTAGTATCCTAATTCCAAATCAGTCATCAAGCAGACCAGGCTTGCGACTTTTCGACGGCCCTATCTCTTATCATAGATGAGCATCGGGAACAGGTCAAGCTTGCCAATAGAGAATGTTTAATCTTGTAGAGCAATCAGTTTGCACTGGTTCCAATTTGCTTTGAGCCTATTGGGTTGTAGATATAGAATAGAGGCTATATATGAATGTAGCGGAATGATCAATGCTAGTAACATTTGAATTTGCCGTCTAACCCTGTTTTTGCGGATGAAAAATCATCAAATATTTGTAAAGGCACCCATATATACAGGTAAAATTCCTTGTGTGTCAACTACTTTTTTTTTAAATAAACCCTGTTTTGGGTGGAGCGGCGGGGAGTGTCTGACTTGTACTGACTAAAACCTATTCTATTGCCCTTTATTTTCTGGGGCCGCGGTATGTCTTTCGAACAACCCGAAACCAGGCTCTCTACTTTGCTGATATTTCTTTGAGGCACGCGTGGAACACTAAAGCTTCACTACGCACACAACGACACAACATATCACTTACACTTCCTACTACAATATTATAAATGCGAATGTTTGTGAGGATAGATGTTCGTTACTCTCTCACGTCAAAACCGCAAAACAGATCTTGATAAAATTTGGCACAAAGGTAGACTATAGTCTGGAATAACACATAGGATACTTTTTTTTCGATATGCGGGTGAAGCTTCGGACGCCAGCAAGTTTCTCACAAATTCTCCAGTGTATTTTATGCTCAACTAAGGAAAGTGTAGTTAACATCCAAACCTATGCATATTCACAGTTCTTCCTATTAACACAACTATTAAACTTGCATAATCTCAACCACTTATCTTTACACATCTTAAGATATGACGATAATCAAAGGCACAGGTGTGTTGGCACTGTTGCCGTTCTTCAGGCGGGCTGGCAACGCGTGGCTGAGTATGGCTTGCAGCCAAGACTAATGGCCCATTAAGTAATGTAATATCAGTATAGGATCTTAAACGGTGAAGTGAGCGCTATAACTGAACGCGGTTTATGGCGAAAAGTTTTGTTTGAATTTCGAATTTTGGTGGTGGTTGGATCTGATTTGGAGTTTGAGAAATGTATATGGCCATTGGCTGCATCTTTTGACTGCGTAAACTTAGAGATAGGTATGATTTCTTTTTCACAACTTCAAAGAACCACAGCCTTGTTTATGGTTTAAATGTCAACTCGATATTTTCAAACGTTCCCGAGATAGTTCCCGAGAATATATTTATTCAAATATAAATAAATTGGCACAATTTATACATTTACGGTACGTTTGGCGCAGTGGTTGAGCAATCGACTGTCGCGCTGCGTGTCGCTGGTTCGATTCCCGCACGGAACAAATATTTGCAGAGCCTACAGCTTGTTTCGGGTCTAGCTGTTTGAGTGTGTGACTTTAAATGTTTGCAAACGCACCCAAGATACAGGAGAAATTCTTAGTGTGGAGTAAAATTATTTAAAAAAAACTAGCATCCATTCATTCAATACATAAATAACCAAAATATAGCTCCTATAAATTCACACCCAAATATAAAGCCAAAAAAACATTTATATTCACAACCAAAAAAAAGTAGGTCATTTGCAAAGAGACTGAATTTAATACACGTTTATGAATACTGAAAAATATCACGGTTATAATACCTGTATGGCTTCGTATCGAATGTTTTCAGATGTTTTTCAGTATTTATTTTGATGAAAGCAATACTTTTTTATATGCGAACGATTTTGGTCATCTGAATATTTTATTTAGTAGAAAACTTTTCAAGTATTTCATAATCTGTGTTACCTTTTCTCTCTCATAGGTGAGCTACATAGTGAGATACATCTCACTACTAGAAGAAGAAGTTAAATAATAATAGAGAATACAATACATCATTATTTAATTTTAGGTGTCCGGAAGATATTGCTATCCTTACTATAATATAATAAAAGCGAAAGTGAGTTTGTTTGTTTGTTACCTCTTCACGCTTTAATGGCTAAGCCGATTTTAATGAATTTTGGTACAGAGATAGTTGGGAACCAGGAGACGGACATAGGCTAATATTTTTTTTTAAAAAAGTGGGATGTGAGGGAGAAAGAGGGGAGAGAAGGGAAAACTTAGTTGCTATTACAAATCAATAAGGCGCAAGGGGAACTGTGTTACCCCAAATTTAACGCGGGCGAAGCCGCGGGCGAAAGCTAGTAGTATTATAAAAGCGAAAGTGAGTTTGTTTGTTTGTTACCTCTTCACGCTTTAATGGCTAAGCCGATTTTAATGAATTTTGGTACAGAGATAGTTGGGAACCAGGAGACGGACATAGCCTATATTTTTTTGAAAAAAGTGTGATGTGAGGGAGAAAGAGGGAAGAAAAGGGAAAACTTAGCGTTGCTATTACAAATCAATAAGGCGCAAGGGGAACTGTGTTACCCCGAATTTAACGCGAGTGAGGCCGCGGGCAAAAGTAGGCTAGTCAGCAATAAAACCGCCATTGTAACCATAGAATTAGCAATTTATGTAAAACAATTATGTTTCAATTTTGATGTGCAATAAAGTATATTCTATTCTATTAACCGATGCTCTTGGATCCAGGTCCAACAATGTATGGGTGTGGAGCAATGTCCTTTTTGGACATTTCTACGCGGTCTGGTTATCGTCCTGATATTCTGAGGGATATATTTAGTTTATTGTCAATAAACAATACATATTTCAGGATCAGTTTCCAGCCTAACTTAAATATTTAACACAAAACGGCTGCCTATCTGACCTCCACAACTTAATTGCTTGGTCACACCGTAACCCTTGGTAAGATGGGTTGTAAGGCGTGTCGCCCACACGACCAAAAGTCGAGGCGCAGTCGGGGCGAGGGTGCGTTAGGCGCGTCGCCCACACGACATTTGAAAAGAAAATCTCTTTGCAGCGTGCCTCTTATGTTACTGTTGATCTTGTGGGCGACGTGCCTAATGCGCCCGCGCCTCGTCTGCGCCTCGACTGTTAGTCGTGTGGGCGACGCGCCTTAGGCTCCTGCAGCCCTGACCAAAGTCAAGTTTTAACCGTTTCTAATAATTATGTTACATCGTCTTGACAGTCATAAATTGTTTCTTAAATGAAAGGAAAATGATAACGAAAACGGTTATCTTTATCGAGCTTGTAATCAAACTAATGACCAGCCCCATTAAAGTATATAATGGCGACCCACGAAACGAAGATTTATCTTTGTAAATGATATTTTTGTGGAAACTTAATCGCCGCGAAAGACGCTCCGAACGTCGGGTGCCGCGAGACGACTCCCGGCCACCATAGACACGGGTCTTTGGACGGTGTGCAATGGGTAGCTCAACGTCTGCCTTGTGACGATAGGCCGTGTCGACCGTGCGTTCGTGTTCCACGACGTCTATCCGTCTTATGAAGATAGGCCGCATTGACGGCACGTCCGTGTTCCACACCCGCCTCAAAGAGATGCCAGTAAAGCAGTGGGGCCTGCCAGGGACACCGCTTGCTGAGAACGCGGGTTGTTTGAAAGAGATACCGCGGCCCCGGAAAACAAAAGGCGTAAGAAGGATTAGCAAGAGTTTTAGTCTGTTAAAGTCTGATACTTCCCCCAGGTCTGCCCACAGCGGGGGAAGATCTTTGATGATTTGTCATCAACAAAAAAACGGAAACAAAATATTTTCTAACATAATAACTGTTGTCATTACAAAGGTCTGATTACACTCTTATTTTCTCTATGCCATCAATGGCACTTGATCAAAAACAAAAGCCTAAATTACTACCATTTTATACACTTAACTTTATTACAAACTAGCTTTCGCCCGCGACTTCTTCCGCGTGGCATAGTTACTTTGGGCTAGCGCTAATTTTAACACGTGTGATGATCGAAAAAAAAATCTGTCTATTCCCCTTTCTTCTCTCTTTCTCCCACATTTCTCACTTAAAAAAATTGTTAATCAAAATCGGTTTGATCATTTGGGCGTAAATACGTAACAAACAAACAAACTCACTTTCGCTTTTATAATAGATTAAGTAAGGATAAGGATAGCTCTTTTTACGAATAATAGTTAAAATGGCCGCGGACACTAGTGCGTCTCCGAACAAAATTACTTTCGCGCCAAAGCGAGCGCGCCATTTGCAATTTATTTCTGAGAAAGCGTTTGAAGAGGTTTGTAGATAGTTGTGACACACGGCTGACATTTTTGTGTACTTAAAGGTCAGGGTTATAGTCTATAGATTTGGATTATTTATGTGAATGTATAGGAAATGTGACATAAACGGCAATGTCTTTTGATTGCGTATATTTTTGTTGTTGATTTGGTTTCGGTTGTTTTTTTCACTGGGACAGCTAACTTAAGTATTTAGTATCATTTCAACGCGTATGAGATATAGGGTCTTGCCGGACAAAGGGACAGGCGGGCAAAAAGGTGATCCAAAAACGGGTTCCGTATTTTCTAATGCGACGACAGGCTATGTCGACAGCGCGTTCGCTAAAGCAGAGTTGCTTGCCAGGGCCACCGTTTGCCGGGGTTGCAGTTTATTGTTGCACGCCGTGTCAAGTTTTCGAAAACAAATAGTTTTAAATATTATTTTTAATTTATTTTTTGTACCCTATCACAGTGTTGTCGTATTTTACCCAAAGGTAGACTGGTAGAGAATGCCTTATGGAATTAAGTCCACCTATGTACCACTATTGAACATGAAGTTTAAAGAAATGTATCTACACTAGGCCCTAAAATCAGGCCGTGTCAACGGCGCGTTAGTGTTCCACACGCGCCTCAAACAGATGTCAGTACCAGTGTACCAGGGTTGCGAGTTGTTCGAAAGAGATACCATGGCCCCGAAACATAAAAATTAAAAGAAGGACTATGAGTGGGTTTTAGTCAGTAAAAATCTGAGTCCTCCCTGATTTCCTATCCGCAAAAGGCTTCGTTTCCAACAAATATGCCTTTTACTAGCAATATTTAAAATACTAGTTTCACTGTGTGAGCGATGGTTATGCCTTCATTCAGGATAGTAACTATACCATTCTTTTTATCCGTGTGTCGTATACTAAAAAACGACGCTAAGATAACGTCACCGACACACGTCCAGCGTTCACAGTAACACGTCACACTCCAGACGGTTTTATAGGATCCCCCATCTCACTGTGGAGTAGTGCTTGACGGAATATGTTAGTCCTGAAAAGAATGTTCGTAAAAATATTGCAGTACAAAACTGACATGGCGCTTGTATTCCGACGGGGACAGGCTAAAGTGTATTGTCATATTTTCCTAGTTTATAGGATCAGCTACCCTACTATGACCTCTTAAAGCAATTCTTATTCCGCTGAGGGAAAGAGACAGAGCTATACAGGGTGTCAAGCACCATCTCTTTCACTCAGTGGAATAAGAATTGATATAAGATGTCATAGTAGCCCTTCAGTTTGTTTTCCGTCTGTCTGTCAGTCTGTCAAGTCGTTTCGAGATAGATAGAATATTCTTTATTATGTACACCATACATACAGGGTGGCCAGTTGATAGGCGTCCAAAGAAAAAAATTAGATGCCTTATGCTAAGGGGTACCCGAATTACCCCCATGTATGTTCCGCGATTATTTGTAGTTTAGGAGCTAGAATTTTTTTAAGTACTTTTTTCAAAATTTTCACCTAACATTGGTTTTTATTTTTTTTTGTCTTTATTCCTATCATTTTTAGATATTCTTTTTTGTGGAATCTATTAGCGATAACAATAGCTACCATGCAAAAAAAATCCGTTTGCCTAGGCATTGTAGAACTTACCACAAAATTAGTCCAAAGTTCAAAATTACCATTAGAGTTCAATAATCAAAAATGTTCAGAGCTTAAAAAAAAATAAGTTAGGGGTGCCAGAGGTTTCTAAATGATCTTAAAAACTTCTATGGACCTTCAACAGACAAAATCGGTAAAAAAATATAGAGCTTGATCGGGGATTATTTCCTGTAATTAGCGTTGATAGCAATAAAAGTATTTTTACAGTTATTGTTATAATTTGGGATTCCTTTATTTTTGCCACTTTTATGATAAAAAAATACGGTAGATAGTTTACAAATTTTATTAAAACACGTTAAAAAAGGTTTTCAAAGTGCCACCTAACCACAGAAATGCACAATCTACATCTACGGAGGAAATTGTCTTTTAGTTGTAAACCATGTCTCGTCTCAGTGTTAAGTTAACGTCTGACAGCAAAATTGGTAATTCTTCAAGAACTCTTTGTAGGTGGCTCCATCGAGCTTGGACAGCGGTCTGGCTATGGATTCTCCATAGTCCGCTATCGAGAATCCTCATTTCGTAAGACTATCAAATTTTCAACACCGCTTCAGTGTGAAAATGTGGTCCGGCGTTCTCAACGGTGAACTACCAATTACTTTACCACCACCATTCGAGCTGCCGTCCAGGCTCGTGATGGTACGCACGGGACACTAACAATGAGGAAGAGCTAAAACGGAAAATTGAAGAAGCGGGAAATGTTGTAAGAAGTAACAGAGAAGCCTTTAGACAACTAAAAGACAATTTCCTCCGTAGATGTAGATTGTGCATTTCTGTGGTAAGGCGGCACTTTGAAAACCTTTTGTAACGTGTTTTAATAAAATTTGTAAACTATCTACCGTATTTTTTTATCATAAAAGTGGCAAAAATAAAGAAATCCCAAATTATAACAATCACTGTAAAAAATACTTTTATTGCTATCAACGCTAATTACAGGAAATAATCCCCGATCAAGCTCTATATTTTTTTACCGATTTTGTCTGTTGAAGATCCATAGAAGTTTTTAAGATCATTTACAAACCTCTGGCACCCCTAACTTATTTTTTTTTTAAGCTCTGAACATTTTTGATTATTGAACTCTAATGGTAATTTTGAACTTTGGACTAATTTTGTGGTAAGTTCTACAATGCCTAGGCAAACGGATTTTTTTTGCATGGTAGCTATTGTTATCGCTAATAGATTCCACAAAAAAGAATATCTAAAAATGATAGGAATAAAGACAAAAAAAATAAAAACCAATGTTAGGTGAAAATTTTGAAAAAAGTACTTAAAAAAATTCTAGCTCCTAAACTACAAATAATCGCGGAACATACATGGGGGTAATTCGGGTACCCCTTAGCATAATTCATCTAATTTTTTTCTTTGGACGCCTATCAACTGGCCACCCTGTATAACAATAAAAAACTTATAAATAGGGTGACACAATGGGCGGTCTTATCGCTAAAAGCGATCTTTTCAAGACAGCCTTTGGATGGATTTAAAGGAGGAGAAAAATTATGTAGGTAGTCTGTAGTGTAACATTTTCCAACATTAATAGATACATTAAAAACAAAACAAATACTTGGAGTTGAAATTCGAACGAAATGAAAGTCTCAACCCACTAAGTTGACGGGCCTGTTGGTCTAGTGGTTAGTGGCCCTGACTGCTGAGCCGGAGGTCGTGGGTTCGATTCCCACCCAGGACAAACTTTGTGTGATGAGCATGATTGTTTGTTCTGTGTCTGGGTGTGATTTATCTATAATATGTATGTATTTATAAATTTCCCGAGATAAAGGGTTTTGACAGACAGACAGATATAAAGTGGTCCTATAAGGGTTCCGCATTCATCCTTTTGAGCTACCCTAAAAAGATCAAAATAAATGTAAACACGAACCTGTAATTGATATACTCAAGTCTACCTACCCCAGTGGAATATGAAGATTGATGATTGTAACTCAAACTGAAGCACCAACTGGGAGGTAAGGTTATCAGAACCCCAGGGAATGACAAGATTGATTAACTTTTTTACGCGAATGCACCTAATCGTGTACTTTGTGGGCCGTATGGAGGTTGGACACGCTACAGAAGTAAATGGTATCCAAAAAAAAAGAAAGAAGTTTCCGACAAAAAGGTTCAGAGTCGAAAATTAAAAAAAAAAAAACTAATGTCTACATCGTTCATCACATCACAGTACATGTATTATACGGAAGTTTAAAATGTCTACAAATTAACATTTCGAATGACTTGACGTTTTGAAAAACCGAAGTTCATACTCTGCTTCATATTTAATTATGATGCTGTCCATTTCAAAGCAGACAACGCTTTGAAATGGGCAGCATCATAATTATTACTTTCACAAGTTATTCTCTTTAGTTATTTTTTTTATAAAACTTTGCCCTACACTAAGAATTTCTCTTGTATCGTGGGTGCGTTTACAAACATTTAAACTTACACTGAAACTTCAAATAAAGCATAACTAGTGAAATATCTATAATACATAATACAAAGCGTTTTAAAAACAGACACAAGAACAAAAAGTGTTACTAAAATATTTTGTAATGTAATCTCCACTTTCAAACGAACATCAAAGGGTCTACCTAAAAGAATATCTTCTGAAACTTTATTCTCTGCGTTACCAAAAATTCCTGTGACCACACTCAGCTCGTTAATATTTAAACAAGCCCATATTAACTACAAAGTTTCGGCTTTTGACGAAACCACTGTTGCAATATACACTTCGTTCGAAGGGTGAGTGTAGACAGGCGGGTCGAGAGACCGGGACGGATACCGAAACCACATTACTACATTTGATCAAGGCAGACGGGACTGACGTGTTAATTTGTGGTTTCTCTCGGACCGGGTTGGGACTAGTACCGGTGTTTGTAAAATAATACTGAAAAATGCTACTTCAATTTGGGTTTTTATCTTATTATCTAAATGTTGATGGACGGAGAGCGAGAGGAAGGCCAAAGAAAAGATGGATGAATTGTGTAAGGAATTATATGAAGGAGAAAGAAGTAAATGATGCCGTGACGTCTGATAGGGGAGCATGGAAGAAGAAAACGTGTTGCACCGACCCCAAATAGAATGGGACAAGGGCAGGAAAATGATGATATTATGACCTTAAAAATATACCTTACAGTTGCTACATCCGTCATAATTATCAGACTCGCTTATTACCAAATATGAGGAACGAAGATAATTTTCTTTGAGGTTTTGGATTATTCAATTAGTTCACGTATGTACAGACGCCAGCAGGTCAAGCTACCCGAAACTGTAAATTTTTCTCAATGAACCTTGAACCTAATACTTTAGAAATAAAGTCGAAAATCTATCAAAGAAATCTGTCAGATTGTAGTAGCTTAATGTGCAGGCGTCTGTACGTTAAATAGTACTTAAAAAGTATTTATTCAAAGAGAAAACGCTAAACTTAGTTAACAAAATACTGACCAAACTCGCGTTCTGAGAATTCTGTACAAAATTGCGATATAGACAGCCATATCTTTTGACTGCGTAGACATAGAGAGTTTCACAGCACAAACGGACCACAGAGTTGAGTATGTTTTCAATTTCAACTCGATATGTCTACGCGTTCCCGAGATAAAGGGTCTTGACAGACAGACAGACGGACAACAAAGTGATCCAAATAAGGGTTCCGTTTTCTTACCCCAAAAAGGAATATACAGTAAAACTATGAAATTAATATGCCTGAAATCGACGTCCAATCTAACTGAATTAGCTGTCTAAATTCCAGTATTTATAGTTATGGAAATTTCCTGAAACTATTTTCACATTTATTGAAGTTTAATTATTCCATGAATTATATTTGATGCCGTTTTCATGAAACACACCTGTCATCCGTTTAGTTCAGCTTTTTTGCGGATGGGAAATTACTAAATAACTTCTCTGGGCGGAGTGGAGGAAAAATATTTAATGAAGAAAGAAAATTGCGTTGTATTTAGCATTAAAAACAAAAAAAAAACAGGAACACATTAACAAAAATAATGCCAAAAGGGCCTCAGCTCAGCATAATGCAAGATGGCAACACAAGGCCGCCACCTCCCTTTACGGGGCCCCAGTATGGGCGCGTTCTTTAGGACGGCGCGCCGCCCACTATCTGAACGCGCCCCAAAGGGTGGTGGCCATACGGCTTGTCCGGGGCTACCGCACGATCTCCGGCGAGGCAGCAAGCCTCCTTGCCGGACTGCCACCGTGGGATCTGGAGGCGATAGTCCTCGCGCGCCTGTTTGAGTGGCGCGCGGAGGCACTACACCGGGGGGAAAACCCACTGCCGCGGCAAGTTGCCGCTCGGCGGGCAGACCTCCGGTGCGATCTCATGGTGGCATGGAGAGAGCGACTGTCGCAACCCCGTGCAGGGCACGCTACAATAGTGGCGGTAAGTCCCCTCTTTGAGGAGTGGCTGGAGAGGCGTCATGGCGTCCTCACCTACCGCCTGACGCAGGTCCTCACCGGACACGGAAGTTTCGGGAGGTTCCTGCACATCATCGGGCGGGAGGAAGCGCCCGGGTGTCACCATTGTGACGATCGCCCGGAGGACACGGTGGAGCACACAGTGGCGATCTGCCCGGCTTGGGCGGAGCACCGCCGTGCCCTCGTAGAGGCGATCGGCGGCGGCGATCTCTCGCGTCCGGCCCTGGTTCAGGCCATGGTCCGGAGCGAGAGGGAATGGGAAGCGGTCACCACCTTCTGCGAAGCAGTAATGCTAGCGAAGGAGGTGGCCGGGCGTTTGAGGGAGAGAACATCTGCCCAACCCAGCCGCCGCGGGAGACGCCCATGGCGCCGGGCGCCGCGAGACGACTTCCGGCCACCGTAGATGCGGGCCTGTGGGCGGTGAGCAATGGGTAGTTCACCGTCCGTCCGTCGATTGACGACAGGCCGTGTCGACGGCGCGTTCGTGTTTCACGCGCGCCTCAAAGAGAGTCAGCAAAGCAGAGGGGCTTGCCAGAGCCTCTGCCTGCCGGGGTTGCGGGTGGTTCGAAAGAGATATCGCGGCCTCGGAACGTAAAGGGCAATAGAAGAAACATGGGTGGGTTTTAGTCAGTACAAGTCTGACATGCCCCCCCGCTCCACCCAGAGCGGGGGAAGTCATTGGATGATTCCCCACCAGAAAAAAAAAAAAAAAAGGCCGCCACCTGACGCTGATTTTCAGCTGCAGCCCACGAGTGCCATACGCTCGAAAACATAAACAAGCATTTATGTTTAAAAGTAGATGACTGTATAAAATGATTTTCCATCCGTTAGAAAAAGGTGGGCTTATTACCAACCGGACACAAATTCCTGGTAAAACTATGACACTTTGCCTGGTCATCATATTCAGCAATTGCTTGCAACCAAGACCAAGTCGCTTGTATGAACTCAGCCTAACGGTCTTCACAAATAATTCATTGGGGAAAATGCCGTAAGAAGCAAAGTCGTAAGTACTGAATATTGCACTAGTTTTAAACATGCGTCACTTTTTAGACTAACATTTCGTTGGATAGTGGAAGATTTTATGAGTTTTACAGCGTTAGAAGGTTTTATACCTTACGTTTTATAAGAATGTTTGTGTTAATATTAAAGCTATGTCGAGTTATACTTGTCTGAAGTTTTAGCTAGCATTTTTTTTAAACATTTTACCCACTCTAGGAATTTCTTCTGTATCGTGGGCGCGTTTACAAACATTTAAACTCCCATACACAAACAGCCAGACCCGGAACAACTATCTGTAGGCCATAAAAATATTTGTTCCGTGCGGGGATCGACCCCGCGACACGCAGCGCAGCAGTCGATTGCTCAGCTACTGCGTCAACCTTGTCATTGATTATAGTACCTATATCGAAAAAGTAAACCTTTGTTTTTTTTATGAGAAATCTTCGCCAGACGCCCGGAGCATCTCCTGCGGCGACTGAGTTGGTTTGAAGCTCGCTCCGTCAAATGTGGCGGACGTTTGAAGGAGCCACCTATTGTCCATCGTCCACAGACTCGCAACTACAGTGGCCGGGAGTCTTCTTGTGGCACCCGAAACCCGGAGCGTCTCCCACGGCGGCTGGGGTGCTTTGAGGTCCTCTCCCTCAAACGCACAGCCACCTCCTTTGCAAACAACTGCTTTGTAAAAAGGAGATTGTTCGCTTCTCATTCTCTCTCACTCCGGACCATGGACTGAACCAGGGCCGCCCGCGAGAGGTCGCCGCCTTTAATTTTCAGTAGATACCTCCACGCTCTCCAGAAAGACAGACTGATAAAGGTTCCTTTTTTTCTTTGTGAGGTACGGAACCTTAAAAAATGTTGATCACAGAACCTCTACCTTTTTCAAAGGTGGTTAAAAAAACACCAACCCATCAGACCAAAGTCATTAAAGAAGGTACAACACAATACCTACGAACAAAATCCAATAAATCTCTCAGATAATAAAGCCCTTCCACACAACCCATCAAATGAGCATCAGGGAAACAGGTGACGCGGCCCATTCAAAATACATTACACCCTACCCGTATGAAAGGGCATAAAACGTCGGGTTATGTTCATATACGAACGTACGTGAGGTGCTTACTTAGCGCTAGTGAAAGAAGGAATTAGGTGTCATGGCGGTTAAAATGGCCGCCACGGGAAGTGTCAAACGTGACGATTAATGACAGCTGGTAAAGTTATGTTTACGTTTTCTTTAAAAAAAAAAACGTTGCCCCACACTAGAAATTTCTCCTGTATCGTTGGTGCGTTTACAAACATTTAAACTTACATACACAAACAGCCAGACCCGGAACTACTATCTATAGGCCATACAAATATTTGTTCCGTGCGGGAATGGAACCCGAGATATGTAGCGCAGCAGTCGATAGCTCAGCCACTGTGCCAACCGTGTGGTCTTGACTTTGAACTAGTTGGAGAGTCTCGTTTTATATGGATAGCTATTTCGTTTTATATAGATTTTCTATAGTGTAAGTTTGTGTTGTCAGCATTTGAGCAGCGGTTTTAGCCGAGTCGACGACGGCTCTTTGATGTTCCACGCGCGCCTCACAGAGATGCCAGTAAAGCAGAGGGACCTGCTAGGACCACCGCCTGCTGGGGTTGCAGGTTCGAAAGAAATACCGCGGCCCCGAAACATAAAGGGCAAAAGAAGGAACATAGTTGGATTTTAGTCAGTAACAAGTTATCTGATAATTTTCCAAACGCAAAAGAATAAACATAGTCGGGAAAAGGCTAGACAGATGATGGTAAAACTTGTCGGTCTCTCGAGACACTAAACAGAGACGTAGCTACATCAGCGTGTTTCAGATCGAAACTGGTACAATTCGGACTGATTGATCAATATTCTATTAAATTGACAGCCTTGTATTGTACTTCAAGTCTTCAATAGAATGCCTGATTGATTAGAAGCTTGGATTATTCCTTTGTGTGCCTGACAGCGGTACCATGAAAACAATAATGTCAGAAGGTCTATCGGCCTAGCGAAAACCTGGAGTAGGTACACGTAATATTAAGAAAAAAAAACTTATTTACTGGATTTAAAAGTAATATTAATTGTGGTTTTTACAAACTATACTAGAACGTCCCTTACGAATTTTCTTTCTCCTTAACCTTGACAACACTTAAAATAAAATGGTCAATTAGAAGATTTACACAAAAGGCAAAATTCTCAAACAAATTCCAAAACGTTATATTTATTTTTTCAATATTTTAAAACAACTGTTTCTCTTTTCATAGTTCTTTATCATTGTAGATTATTACTTAGATATTTATTTCAATACTAGCTGTGCCCAGCGGTTTCACCCGCTGCTGATTTAGGGGTTTGAAAAATAGATGTTGGCCGATTCTCAGACCTACCGGATATGTACACAAAATTTCGTTAAAATCGGTCCAGCCGTTTCGGTGGAGTATGGGAACGAAAACTGTGACACGAGAATTTTATATATTAGATTAAATAAGTACTTAATTTTGTATTTCTTTTTAAAGTGAATCGTTTTGCTGTAATTTTATTAAACAAAATTTGTACGTTTTCTCGGCAAAACATACGTACGTTTAGACCTGAGACCTTCATGTAAATAAACTTGGGACTTGTCCCGTATACAAAGATGGATGCAGCTTCATGTAAGCGCCTCTCCCCGTATTTTTTACATTATTGTGTTGTTGACTATGGCTAATTCTCTTAATTTACTGTGAGAATGTTAATTATTTTAATTTATGAATTTTATGTATTTTTAATTATTTTAATTCTTTTTCATTTATTTTAACATGTAATTTGATTTTATGTTGTCTAATTTATGGACTGTATGTCTGAAATAAATGAGTTATTATAACTATTAAAAACATATGTTTCACAAATAAAAGTCTGATTCTGATTTTAATGCCAGTGCAAGTGCACTAAACTTGCACTCGCCGTACGTAAACCGTATCTAAGTGTGCCTGCATTTTCGCTCACTGTTCGGACCCATGCTTCTGTTTTTACCTATTTTGTGGAATAATACCCTCATCATTGTTCGAGTTAATATTATCTTGTAGATAGTCACTTATTTCAATTTATTTGAATATTCTTTTCGACATACACGTGTATGATTATGATGTACTTATAAGAACATTTCGCTTTTTTGTGTTCTTGGTTTTATGTTAATCTTTTTCTCGTGTTTGCTTGTTGTGTATGTTAATATATATATACTAGCTGTGCCCGGCGGTTTCACCCGCTGCTTAGGGCTATGAAAAATAGATGTTGGCCGATTCTCAGACCTATCCGATATGTACACAAACGTTTAAATCGGTCCAGCCGTTTTGAAGGAGTATGGCAATCAAAACTGTGACACGAGAATTTTATATATTAGATAATATATATAGCGATAGCTAATGTTGTGAGGGTACTCTAAAACAGCCTAAGGCTGTACGATGTTTCAATAGGCTGCATATAATTCTATTAAGAAATTTGTGCTAGATATTTCTCAATATATTTGTGCCAGCAGACCTGCGAAAGGAGAAATGAGAACGAAATGTAGACGATAGTGTGTGAGAGAGTACGAGAAAAATATGTGTGTGCCTGTGAGTCCTCTCGTGTTCTTGGGAGCCACTTACATCATCATCTGCCTAGCCTTTTCCCAACTATGTTGGGGTCGGCTTCCAGTCTAACCGGATGCAACTGAATATCAGTATTTTACATGGAGCGACTGCCCCTTGGTAATACGATACCCCTTGGTAAGACTGGTTGTCAGACTTTTGGGAACACTGACTACCTGTAACGACTGTCAAAGATCTACAAATGACAGCTGGGACCAACGGCTTAACGTGCTTTCCGAGGCACGGAGGAAAATCGATATGTAACGGGTGGTCACCCATCCACAGACCAACCTAGGCAAGCGCGGCTTAACCTTAAGATCGACCCGAGCGGCTGCTATTATTTAGCCAGGAGTCCTCAGCTCTTGGGAGCCACTTACGATGACTAAAACAAAACGGATACATCTACAGCCCCTCGATATACCCTATCAAACAAAACGGAATTTTGCAAATCTGTGCAGGCGTTTTTGAGTAATCGTTGAACATACATAAAAAAGATTTCGACGGATTGAAAACGTCCTCCTTTTTAGGGTTCCGTAGTCAACTAGGAACCCTTATAGTTTCGCCATGTCTGTCTGTCCGTCCGTCCGTCCGTCCGTCCTCGCTTAATCTCTGTGACCGTTAGCACTAGAAAGCTGAAATTTGGTCCCAATCTGTATATCAACCACGCCGACAAAGTGGTAAAATAAAAATTGGAAAAAAATGTTTTATTAGGGTAGCCACCCTATATGTAAAGTGGGAAGTGATTTTTTTTTTAATTTCAACCCTAACGTGTGATATATTGTTAGAAAGGTATTTAAAAATAAATAGGGGTTTACTAAAATAATTTTTTGATAATGTCAATAATTTCGGAAATAATCGCTCGAAAAGTAAAAAACAATGTGTCCCCCCCCCTCTAACTTTTGAACCATAAGTTTAGAAAATATGAAAAAAATCTGAAAAGTAGAACTTTATAAGGACTTTCTATGAAAATTATTTTGAACTTGATTGACACAACAGGTTTTGTACAAAAAAGACAAAAAGTTTTACAAAATAATTTCTGGACTAAGTTTGTAGTATAATCGTACATGCAAGCAATTTTTTTTAACTTCGTTTACATATTTTGTTATCTTCACGCTTCTTTTTTCAAACAAAAAAAAGAATTATTGAAATCGGTTCTCGCAATCCAAAATTATTAAAAAAGTATTAATTAGTAACCCAATTCCCCGAGAGATGGCGCTGTAGGTACTTATTACATTGGATCGGGTATTACCGAATTGTTCGGTTGGTCTCTCCTTGGCATTGGCGGTATCTTATAACTACATAAAACTTCTATTAAGAACATGCTAAGGCAATTTAGAACAAAGCTAAAATTCATTTCATAATGTTAAGGTAAAAACTAGTTCATAAATGGTTCGATAGATGGCGTTGCGTAATGACGTAATTTTTTTAAAAGTCGATGTTATGATTTTCCGTGCTTTCATGACCTACCGTGGTAAAGTAGTTGTAAGTTGCACCTTAAATATTCGTAATGTTATTTATGAGTGCATAATCTAAGTAGTCGTCGAGGTTTGAGCGCTCCCCTTTGTGTTCGCGTTAAAAACCGTCACAAGTCGGAGCCGGAGCGCCCGCCGCGGACTCGCGGAGCGTGCTAAGCATAAGCTAGCAATGTTGCACGCTCCTCCACCTTTAAACTCATAAGTGGGAACACTTATTGTGACGGACGGAAAACTACGGAACCCTACACTGAGCGTGGCCCGACACGCTCTTGGCCGGTTTTTTAAATCGGTTTAAAATTTTAAGATTTACTTGCCATAGTATTGCATAGTGTAACGTACCGTATGGTCTCAATGAAATACTGAATCACAATTTCCGTAATAGTTTAGTTCTAATAGCTTCTTTGTAGTACACCAGAATTTGATAATCACTCCTAGCTAGCAAATTCTGGTACTATGAAAAAAAAATATCGACGAAACTATTTTTTTATAGATTTAGATCTGGATGAATTATGTGAAGGATGGTACCGCAAAACCACTCCTCCTGTGTCTGATAAAATTACGAGTATTTAAGAAGAAGATGTGTTGTGCCAAGCCCAATAAATTTTGATAAAGGCATGAAAACGATGATGATGATAATTATTCAGACTTGGATGATGCAGCACCACCCCACTGGAAAATAGCATCTGACATGCACCAAGACTAACACCATGCATAATTAATATTATTTAAAAACTTTAATAACATCGACTTCCGTAAAGTAACGCTTGGTTTTATAACTTATTTTCAGTTCATGTGACTGACGCTGAGTGACTTGAAACATGCAGCACAAGTTTATTTTAATAAGCTAAGCTGTTGCATAATTAAGTCACTACATTATGTATGTAGCTTTAGACCTACACTTTAAAGATTCGGTTCTAGTCTAGCTTAAGCTTAAGGTTTTGCATAAGACCCAGGAAGCAAAACAGCTAAGTTAAACTCATGCGAAGCTAATCTTGAAACACTGTATCGGATCGGCGTCAGTTCACCTCATATTTGAGTTCTGTAGCCAAATGAGCAAAGAAGCCCACTCCTGTCTTGATGCGCGTGGTGCATACTGAACCGGAGCCTATTCCAACCTGCAAGGGGGGACGACGAGAAATATTATAGATTATCTTCTGTGAAGTCAGGAACTACTAAAAGTCGATTAAAGGGCAAAAAAAGGAACATATGTGAGTTTTAGTTATTAAAAGTTGGACATTTCCCCCTCTCCCCCCTGATCGGGAGAAGTTATTCGCTTTTGATATGACGGTACGGTTGTCGCAGTGGCTGAACGATCGACTGTTGCGCTGCGTGTAAGTTTAAATGTTTGTAAACGCACCCACGATACTGGAGTAATTCCTAGTGTGGGGCAATGTTTAGAAAAAAAATGTTTTTACAGATGGGAAATTATATAACTTTCCCCGCTCTGGGCGAAGCGGGGTGAGAGTGTCAGAGTTTTACTGACAAATCTCATTTGTGTTTCTTCTTTACGCTCCGGGGCCGTGTTATTTCCACCCTGCAACCTCAGCAGGCAGTGGTTCTGGTAGGACCCTCGGCTTTGCTCCCATCTATTTAAAGGGCGTGTGGAACGCAAAGCGCCGTCCACACGACTTGTCGACACTAGACAGTCGGGCGGTGAGATACCCATTGCTCACCGTCCAGACACCCGCATCTACGATGGCCGGGAGTCGACTCGCGACGTCCATCTCCCGGAGCGTCTCCCACGGTTTGAGGTTCTCTCCTTCAAACGTCGCTGTCTGATGACTTACTAGCTGATCCTCAACTGAGGTAATGCTGTTAATGTGGAGTTCCATAGAATGAACTCCAAACAAGCCGAATTGGACAAAAAGCAAAGGAAATACATTTATCAAGCCACACTAAGGCACATAACGTACTGTGCAAGATACACACATGACAGTTGAGGCCGTACTGACGCTATACTTCATGTTGACGTCTGCAAATGTCAAAATTTCATGTTCTCAAATCAAAATAATTCAAACACGCCACGAAATACTGGCCGTCAGCTTTTCTACGTAAAAATGAAAAATGCATTTTTATTGCACAACTTTGTAATCCACAACTTGTTTTTTTAAGTATGTTCGCTCAGATTTATTTGCCTGAATATTATGTTTGCAACTACTGACATACCCAAAAAGGCTTTGAAAACATACTTTGTAAACATGAATGTGTTTCAACACGATATGTTGTAATATTTTGGTTTTACTTCCGTTTTGCTTACAATGTTTGAAAATTTAAATTGTTTTTATGCAAAACGTTTTGTAGTTCGTCGTGTCGGAAACTTTATTTGCTACCAGCGAATTGTGGAAGTACTTTGTAAGTTTGTCAACAGAAATATGAATGTTTATGTGATTCTGTCTCATCATCTGCCTAGCCTTTTCCCAACTATGTTGGGGTCGGCTTCCAGTCTAACCGGATGCAGCTGAATATCAGTATTTTACATGGAGCGACTGCCTATCTGACCACAACCCAGTTAGTACTGGGTAATACGATACTCCTTGGTAAGACTGGTTGTCAGACTTTCGGAACACTGACTACCTGTAACGACTGCCAAAGATCTACAAATGGGGACCAACGGCTTAACGTGCTTTCCGAAGAACGGAGGAAACTCGGTATGTAACGGGTAGTCACCCATCCACAGACCAACCTAGACAAGCGTGGCTTAACCTTAAGATCGACCCGAGTGGCTGCTATCATTTAGCCACGAGCTCCTCGTGATTTGTGATTCTGTCTGTGAGGATGAAATGAAAATACTAACTGTCCTCCTCTATCTTGGGTGCAAGCGAGACTGAAAATTAAGCATAGGTTTGATCCCCAGTTTAGGAAAAAATTGTGGTCAAACTCAAAATCAAAGCATTTATTTCAATAATAGCCTTTTTCGTGAATTAGAAATCATCAAATAACTTCCCTCGCTCAGGGCGGAACGGGAGGAGTGTCAGATTTGTACTGACTAAATCCCACCCATGTTCCTTCTATTGCCCTTGATGTTGGGCCGCGGTATCTATTTCGAACAACCCGCAACCCCGGCAGTTGGTGGCCCTAGCAAGCCCCTCTGCTTTGCTGACATCTCTTTGAGGCGCGCGTGGAACACTAATGCGCCGTCAGTCAGCCTTTACTAACAATCTTGTTACACAAAAAATATCTTTACTAATATTATAAAAGTGAAAGTGAGTTTGTTAAGTCTTCAGGCCTAAATGGCAAAACCGATTTTTATAGAACATAGGTTATTTTTGTTTAAAACAAGTAAGAAAGAGGGAAGAAAAGTGAAAACTTAGCTTTGCTATAACAATAAATAAGGCGCAACGGCAAAAAAACTACAGATAGCAGGTACCTGTAAATCAGGAAAGGGGAACTTTGTTACCCCGAATTTAACGCGGGCAAAGCCGTGGGCAAAAGCTAGTTTACCAAATAAATGACAAAGTGCATTATTTAAGAGGGAGGAAGCACCAACAGCATTTTGAGGGTGTTTGCCGAAAGGCTGGATGGCTACCATGGGTAGGTTTGTCAAGCTACATGTATTACATGGGCCTTGATAAATCTACCACGGGCTGGGTTTGGCCTCACTATTTTTATTTCTTTTTTTCTATAGGTACTAACTCAATGTGGGCCAATGTAGTGAATAAAATATTTTTGTTTTTTTAATTTAATACTAGCTTTCGCCCGCGGCTTCGCCCGCGTTAAATTTGGGGTAACACAGTTCCCCTTGCGCCTTATTGATTTGTAATAGCAACGCCAAGTTTTGCCTTTTCTTCCCTCTTCCTCCCTCACATCCCATTTTTTTTCAAAAAAATATTAGCCTATGTCCGTCTCCTGGTTCCTAACTATCTCTGTACCAAAATTCATCACAATCGGTTTAGCCATTAAAGCGTGAAGAGGTAACAAACAAATAAACTCACTTTCGCATAAGGAAAGCATTATAATTATTATCCTACATCGTTTACTAAATATTGTTTTTCTTTCGCCTAGGCCTCCCCCGTCTCGTCCAAAGCAAGCTAAAAATAATTTAGTCGCAGTATGTTCTTTCACATTTTTATAACCCATTTTTTACACGACTCTCTTCCTGCCATTACCTTAATTTGAATAATAAAATATAACGACACAGTTAATGACAAAAAATACCTAATTAGATGGACGGAGTGATTTACCAAATGTTTCCTTAATGATATGGGCTCCGCGTTATAATGTGGATCAAATTAATTATATCCTTGCTAATATTATAAAAGCGAAAGTGAGTTTGTTTGTTACCTCTTAACGCCTTAATGGCTAAACCGATTTTGATGAATTTTGGTAGAGAGATAGTTGGGAACCAGGAGACGGACATGGGCAATTTTTTACAAAAATAAATAAATAAGCTAAATGCATTCAAATCATAAGCTAAGTGCAATAAAAAAAGTGAAATGTGAGGGAGAAAGAGGGAAGAATAGGGAAAACTTAGCGCTGCTATTACAAATTAATAAAGCGCAAGGGAAACTGAGTTACCCCGAATTTAACGCGAGCAAAGCCGCGGGCAAAAGCTAGTTAATTATAATCGGGGTAATGTAGTAAAGGCGTGTTTCATATGCTCGTTTTGTGTACAACCGTAATGACAACATTAAACAATAACAACGGGCACTTAGAAGACTAAGTTTTAAGTGAAACTTAGACTATTTTATATAATAGGCTTTTCTGAAGTTGCCACCAATTCACTGTCCCTGGAGAAACGATAAGATGAGATATATTCATTTCTAAGTAAATGGTACATTTAGATCTTAAATTAAACATTAACCTCTAGAGCCCCAGCGGTTCAAAAACGTGCCAGTAAAGAAGTATTACCGTTGAGCTCTGCTGGCACAAAGGATCATGACCATCAACGGTACTAGTTTTTCTCATGCATCAAGATAAAAATTATATCACAATTATTTTCTTTATTTTTGAAGACATTCTGCAATTAGAATGCCAATTTTGTATAGGGGTTTATTTTGTAAACTTAATAAGTTATGAAATTGTTTTGATAAAATGAATTACCTACTGCCGGCTATTCTGACGTTAAAGTGTTGTCATAATTAAAATAAGTAAATATATTGAGAACTGTAATCGTATTTTTTTTGCATACGATTACAAATTAATATAAAGTCATTGGAAAGGTAAATCGCGAGGTTTTTATAAATAATAAAGCGAGATGATACTACTGTGGTGTGAAATAATTAGTATTTCACACACACAGTAGTCGTATTAATATTTTGCTTTCATTACCAATTTCGCTTTGTTGGCTAACGATACAAATGTATGATTGCATAGTTTTTTTTTTAATTATCTTGCTTCGGTTTGATATAAATCGAAACTTTTTAATAAATTAATGATTATAGAACTAAATCAAACATTTGAAATAATTATGTGTCGAGTGTATTTATTCGAGTAATCGATTTTTATTTAAAATCTAAAGTGGCAACATTAGTGTTGGTGTCTCAAATTGAATTTGTCATTGTCAAAAAGTCCAATGACAATTGCGCGTGGTGCATGCTAAGTTTATTCATTGCGATTTAAATATTACATTTTTTTTTGTTTTGATCGATGCAAAGTACTGATTTATTTAAGTCTCTATCCCATCAGATATGCTAATTAATCTGCTCTCCAAACTACGACCTATAAACTTACCTCTTCTATACACGACGGATATTTCTATTTTGAGGTTAAGTTACGTTTTCTAAAAAAACTTGGAAAGTCTGGTTTTGATTCCAAAAAAGCAATTGAAGATTGTTATTTGGTTAATTTATAAACCATCTAAAACAACTTTGGAATTGATGCAACTCTGAACCGTGGTCCATATTGTCGTGGTCATTCTCCTTTGTGTCACTAAACCCCGACCGATTTAAAACTATTTGTAGTAAAGATAAGTCTTAAAATCAGATTACGCTAACGGTAAGAACCCGCCCGGCGGTGCTTGACGGATAGTTGACGTAAATGATGGCGGTCCTTGACAGGTTAAATTCAACATTAAATAACATTAGACTACTATTACTGATGTAGAAATATTAAAGATATATTAAGTGTATCAAATCATATAATCCTTACTAATATTATAAAAGGGAAAGTGAGTTTGTTTGTTTGTTACATCTTCACGCCTAAATGGCTAAACCGATTTACATGAATTTTGGTACAGAGATAGTTAGGACCTTGGAGACGGACAAAAGCTAAAAACATTGAGAAAAGGGGGAGAAAGAAGGGAGAAAAGCAAAGAGAAAGATATTTTTTTTTCGATCATTACGCGGGTTAAAGTTAGTAAAAAGCCCAAAGTTTATTTATTTATTCATTAAATGCACAATGTACAAAAAAGTAACTATGCCATGCGGACGAAGTCACGGGCGAAAGCTAGTAACAAATATTTGTGTAGCCTACAGATAGTTGTTGCGGGTCTGGCTGTTTGTGAATGTGAGTTTAAGTGTTTGTAAACGCACCCACGTTACAAGAGAAATTCTTAGTGTGGGACTACGTTTAAAAACAAAAAAATCCTGATGGTAAAATCCAATAACAATCTTCCTGACTTAAAAATCGAACCCAGAACCTAATACCCAGCAGTCAGACTTACGACCAATAGACCAAGACCATATTTTAGTCATTCCGGAATACTCTATCAAACACGACTGGGTTTACAGCTTTCAGACCAAGTTCCACAGAACCAGTTGCAAGTTTGTTTTCATTAGCTAGCGTACGACATGCTTTACATATTTGGCACGACTTTGATGTTCGAGTTATGGTCAGCTACTAGTGCAATAACTTCTCCAGTAAGATCTGAATAATTGCTGTTTCATGGATTTTGTAATGTCTCCTGCTATAAGGATAATTATACCTATAGTACGGCCAACGAGAAACGATACCAAATGTAAAGAAAACCCATGCTAAAACCCCATCTAAAATGGCCGCCCGAATGTTGGCGAACCCGTCTTAACGTTGTCATGTTTTTGCCGGGAGAACGAGACATTACGACAAAGGCACAAGATGGAAAGAGCTAAATATTGGATTGTCAACGCCACAGTTGTTCTTTAGGTTAATGACCTTTCGTATCGCTTCTCGTTGGCCGTACTATACGTCGAGTTGGTTGCAGTAAAGAAGGAGGAAGTTTATTAATGTTTACATTTTTAAATGTTTTTATTAGTTTATTTCATTTTTATAAATGTGTATTATAATGTATTTGAGTTTTCGAAAACAACTAGTGTTATATCCCTACTAATATTATAAAAGCGAAGTGTTTGTTACGTCTTCACGCCTAAATGGTTAAACCGATTTTGATGTTTTTTGGTATAAAGATAGTTGAGACCGTGGAGACAAGCATAAAATCAAGCCGTGTTCGTGTTCCACGGGCGCCTCAAAGAGATGTTTGCAAAGCAGAAGGGCCTGCCAGGGCCAACGCCTGCTGTGGTTACGAGTTATTCGAAAGAGATACCGCGACCTAGGAACATAAAGGGCAAGAGAAGGAACATGGGTGGGTTTTAGTCAGTACAAGTCTGACACTCCCAAGTTCCAGAGCATTGGAACTTATTTAAGGATTTTATACCAAAAAAAACCCAATTACTAATTTCTAAACCATTTTAACTTACTATAGATGTTCTTGCATGTTTTTCTAAAACTTTAGCCGTTCGCGTTCTAATGCAAGTCAAAGTTAATTGCCACCTGTCCGTAACTTAGAAGCTTAAGTTAGAGCAGCTAAGTTGAAGGGCGCTTTGCCCCTTTACCCTGGTTTATACTCCGCTGGGAGCCAGTGTAGTGTTTGGCCCAGATCTTTGAGATAACAAGGAGTTTGTAATCCTACTAGCACACTAATATTATAAAGGTAAACGTTTGTTTGTGTGCGTGTGTGTTTGTTACTTCTTTACGCTTAAACGTCTGATAGATGGATAGGTAAATCATTTATTTGATGCAACAAAAGACATATTAAAGGAATTAATACAAAAAAAATATCAAACTAAAAAAATACATAGATAAAAAAATAAAGATAGAAGTTACATTAAACCATAGACAATTAGACACATCACATACATTTATAACGTTCGTTTTTCAATTAAATGATGTCTTGAGCCTGTTTCACTCAAAAAACTGTTAGTTGGGTACTGAACGGATTTGATTTTGATGAAATTTCTTACACACGTGCACATAGAAACGTGTGAGGGGGAAATAGTACCGGAATTAAAAGTTTCGTCAATATACGTTCATGAGTTTTTGCGTACAAAAGTCACAAACAAACATCCTCAAAAAGTTTGGCATTTTTTTTTAAACATTGACAAACAATTTTTTTTTGTAACTTCTATAGTGGGAGCGTTTACAAACATTTAAACTTGCAAACACAAACAGCCAGACACAGTTTATAATATTCCTAATAGCATTTTTACAAATTACATACCAAAACCCTTCTATTTTATTTTGAGCATATTTTAGACCCCGACAAATACCTTTGTATAACTCCCATCTTCTAAGCTCAACTTAAGTTCGTAATATATTTTGATAGTAAGGATAAACTAACTAAAGTGAATGCGGCTAAATTAAGGTGTATTCTTGTACTTGATCCGGGGTCCGTACCTTTGTCTATTTAATTTACTTACGGTGCCGCGGGGGGACAAGAAAAGGTTTTACTTTGTGCTTAGAGGACCCGAATTTTAGAGTAGCTACTTATTTATTAATGTTTTTAGTAGTGTTAATAAGTATTTTAACTATTAGTGAGTATTTAACGGGACTGTTGGTCTAGTGGTTAGTGGCCATGACTGCTGAGCTGGAGGTCGTGGGTTCGATTCTCACCCAGGACAAACTTTGTGTGATGAGCATGATTGTTTGTTCTGTGTCTGGGTGTGATTTATCTATAATGTGTATGTATTTATAAATTACTTGCTGCGCCCAGCGGTTTCACCCGCTGCTCAATTAGGGTTATGAAAAATAGATGTTGGCCGATTCTCAGGCCGATATGTACACAAAATTTCGTTTAAATCGGTCCAGCCGTTTCGGAGGAGTATAGGAACGAAAACTGTGACACGAAAATTTTAAATATTAGATATAAGTATGTATATCAGTTGTCTGGTTACCATAACACAAGCTCTGCTTAGCTTGGGATCAGATAGCCGTGTGTGAGCTGTCCCAAGATATTTATTTATTTACGTAGTTTATTTTAGACGCAATTGTTTTAGGACCATAATGGAGTAAAATAAGGGTTTTGGTTTGACGACGAAATCAGGAAAGGGGAACTGTGTTATCCCGAATTTAACGTGAGTGAAGTCGCGGGCAAAACATAGTCCTGTATAATTCAATGCATCATCAGCACAATTTTTTTTTTCAATTTGAAACGTGGTTGGAGTTTTGGTAAAACTGGTTGTCAGACTTCCAAGTTTTTGACCACCCAGTATGTCACATAAATCTCCAAAGAATTTTTATTTCCGGGTTGATCGAAAGGGATGCGGCGGACCTCCAGAACGTAAAAGGCAAAAGAAGGAACATGGGTGGATTTTAGTCAGTACAAGTCTGACACTTTCAATTTGACGGGTCTGTCGGTCTAGTGATTAGTGGCCCTGATTGCTGCGCCGGAGGTCGTGGGTTCGATTCCCACCCAGGACAAACTTTGTGTGATGAGCATGATTGTTTGTTCTGTGTCTGGGTGTGATTTATCTATAATATGTATGTATTTATAAATTATATAAGTATGTATATCAGTTGTCTGGTTACCATAACACAAGCTCTGCTTAGCTTGGGATCAGATAGCCGTGTGTGAGTTGTCCCAAGATATTTATATTTATATCATTTCAAATCCGTGAAAATAAAACTTTTTAATTTCAATGAAAATTAATAAAACTTCCAAATTCATTTAAAAGGAATTTCCACAATTATTAAAAAAAAACACTATCAATAAAGTTAAAATTCAAGTGCGTTCTTTAAGTTTATACGTCACTTGTTCACGTCCTAAACAAACATGGCCGACGTCAAAACATAATATAGGGGTCACAATGAAAAATAACTGCCTATTTCTTGGGTACGGTCGGCAAAAAAAAAAACAACAGAGCATCGTGAATTTATGTCCGCACTTTGTATTTGTTGGTTTCGGGAGACTTTTTGCCGCAATTATGCGAAGTCGCGGTTGAGTTCTTTTTTGCTGACCGTATTTGGTGAGGCAGTAAATTTTATTGTGTTTTTATTTATTGTGTTGTTGTCTCTCTTCTTTCAGTATTTTTTTAGAAGGCTTTTGTTCCAATAAATAACATTTATCTTAAGCTCAACGAACAGGTTTAAGTAATAAACCGAATCAGAATGGCGCTAATAACAGCTGTTCACCAATAATTCAATGAAACTTCATATTTCAACGCAAACTTAAAAGCATCTTAAAATAAAAAAAAACTACCGCTAGGGTTGATATTTCATGGCATTACATTTGGCAACCGCGGTTGCCTAGGTTGTTTCTTGGATAGGACCACCCAATTACATGACAAGTTTTCTCTGTGATTAGGAAAGCAGGGAAAACCGTTGATCCCGGTTGTACAACACGGTTGGCACAGTGGCTGAGCGATCGACTGCCGCGCTGCGTATCGCGGGTTTGTTCGTCGCACGGAAAAAATATTTATATGGCCTACAGTTAGTTGTTCTGGGGCTGGCTGTTTGTGTAAGTGAGTTTAAATGATTGTAAGCGCACCCAAGATACAGGCGAAATTCCAAGTGTGGGGCAACGTTTTAAAAAAAAAAAAACTTTTTCAAGTGATCAGTGGCCCGATAGTCTGACAACCAGTATAACTAAAGGGTATCATAATATCTAGTACGTTAGGAAAGTAAACCAGTTATGTTTTGAGGAGGTTAAAAAGACAGTCACTCCATGTAAAGTTCTGGTATTTATAGGTATTCTGTTATTCAAACACCAAAATAGTTTGGGAATTGGATAAGCAGAAGAAGGGCTATAGCCCATATATGCCTAGGCCACATCTTTTCACATCAGGTGTATTTGATAATTCTAGACTATTTTATCAAATAAAATCTGCGGCAGTCTCTTTTACAGAACCACTTACGTAGTTTTGGTAACCACGGTTACCAAATAAGTCATTGCTTCATTGTCGATTTAATAAACACCAAAAACGTGGTGCAACCGCGGTATCCAAAAGCAAATCTGGGGATTTAAAAAAAAAACGTGAGCAATGCCGGTTAAAATAAAATTGTGTTTCTTTTCAGTACCCTCATGAATCTAAAAGCTATATTTTACCAACTTAAAAACTATTCTCGTCAAAAGAATGGATAGTCTTTTTACGCAAGTTCCAAACCTGCCCGATGCCTTAAACTAAACCCTTCTTTCAACAAACTTTTACCAATACGCAGCTTTTCTCAGTAGACTTGTTCATTATTTCTTTTAGCCTTTTTTAGTAGACACCTTTATTTGTCAAATATATTTGCTGACGCTACATGTAAGTGGTTTCTTCTAACATAAACAAGTTTATTTATTGACCGAATTCTGGTGAGTGTCTCACTATGTTTTATTTGCGACATCAAAATAAGAACTAAAATCCAACATCGCGTTATCATAATTATATTTTCCCGCGGCTTCGCTCGTGTAAAATTCGGGGTAACACATTTCCCCTTGCGCCTTATTGGTTTGTAATAGCAACGCTAAGTTTTCCCTTTTTTTTGAAAAAAAACTTCCCAACTATCTCTATACCAAAATTCATCAAAATCGGTTCAGCCATTAAAGCGTGAAGAGGTAACAAACAAACAAACTCACTTTCGCTTTTATAATATTAGTATGGAAATATCATAGGTGGAGGCCTATAAATATTATAGGGAACTGCCAACTCCACTCCGTGCCTGAGTTGCCCGAACACAAAGGGCAAAATAAAGAACTTGGATGGGTTTTAGTCACAAAAATTTGACTCTATTTTTCTAAAAATCCTTTCTACTATTATAAAAGCGAAAGTGAGTTTCTGACGTCTTCACGCCTAAAAAGTCTAACCGACTTTGATGAATTTTGTCACAGAGATAGTTGGGACCCTGGAGACAGACATATGCTTAAAAAAGTGAGATAACGGGGAGAAAGAGGCACAGATGCCTCTTATCGATGTTGGCCGCAGACTCTGCATTCAGTAGCTTTTTAGGGTTTTTTGTATACTGCTTTTTGATGTCCCTTCGTTAACATTTTTTTTATTTGACGCATTCAACTAATTACTTATAGTATAACTTTTAACACCTCTTGTATTACCTGAAATGTAGTAAAAGCAAGCATTATGAAAAGTTTAGCTAACCTCGTCTTCTTTGGCTTAATAATTCACCATGTTTTATAGGGGTCAAAACTTATAAAATGCCAAGAAGGTCACACAGGATAATGGTTGTAAAAAATTGGCAATGCCTACACAAAAGTTCAGGGTTACCCTATAAAATATTTTATGTGAAGCTTTGCTCTTGTAAATAACTCTCGAAGTCAAGATAAGAAAGAAGATAAATAAATAAGAGGTTTCAATGGGGATTCTGGCCTTTGACCCTTTTGAAGGACATTGGCCTTATATTTATTTGGCAACAAATATGTAACACATTAAAAAAAAGAGTGTGTGTCAGCTCCGACGCACGACTGGAGTTTACTCCTTAAGTACGAGTATTACGATTTATACGACCTTACGCAAAAAGAGTTTATTCAACTGAAAAAAGATTAATATCATATGAAAGGGTAAATTCACAAATTAATGAAAAAAAAATAGCAATATAAATACATCGACACTGATAGAAACCAACAAGCCCAATAACATTATAGTATATAGGTATAGTCGCCTATACAGCATACCATATGTACGTCTTAATACACTCACAGCCAAATTAGAAAGTTGCGCACTAAAGGTGCGCACCAAAAACGTGACACATTTTCGTTACTTTAGTAGGTTTTACCCCTCGGATTATTCACATACCGGGCGTCTTATATATGAAAATCGATTCTTAAGGAGTAAACTCCGAAAATGTTTGAAATTTTTTTTTAATTTACAGTTTTTTTGAGATCTTGTGTATTGGATTCTATCAGACGGAGTGAAATTCAGTTTTATTCAGTAAATTTGAAATAGTAACTCGTATTTGTTTTCGTACTCGTTTTTTTTATAAAAACGGAACTCTATTTGATTACTTTGTTTTCCGTCTAGATATCGAGTTAACCTCTAAAGCCCCAGCGGCACAAAAACGTGCCAGTAAACAAGTATTACCGTTGAGCCCCACTGGCGCAAATTTGTGCCACCAAACTCCGACCGATTCAAAACTATTTTGTAGCAAAGATAAGTTTTAAAATCAGATTTCGCTTACGATAAGAGCCCGCCCGGCGGTGCTTGACGTAAATAATGGCGGTCCTTGAGAGGTTTAAATTAAAACTATAATACTCAGGTCTGTGTTTCTTTGGAGATGTAAAAAATTTACCCTCCAAGTCTATGCAGTCAAAAGCTATAGACGGTCCAACTCTCTCTTACCCGTTTTTATTTTTTAAAAAACGTTTCCCCACACTAGTTTTTTTTTCTGTATCGTGGGTGCATTTTACAAACATTTTAACTCACAAACAGCCAGACCCAAAACAACTCGTAGGTCATACAAATATTTGTTCCGAGCGAGGATCGAACCCGCGACACGCAGCGCAGCAGTCGATCGCTCAGCCACTCCGTCAAGGATGACTATTCGATCGATAATTTTATATTATAAATACGATTAATACTATTTAATAACCTTCATTTATTTTGTTTACAGGTAAGCCAAGATTCGAATACCTCCAACGTTCAGGTAAATTAAGTTAAATGAAGAGAATTAACATTTATAATTAATGTTAATTCCTAAACGATGGGTTGTCAACATTTAAGGTGTTTACTTGGGGAGTCTTGGATCGCAAGTTAATAGATTTAATGGACTTTACTTTTTCATCCTTACTAATAAAGCGAAAGTGAGTTTGTTTGTTTGTTACTTTTTCACGCTTTAATGGCTTAACCGATTTCGATGAATTTTGGTACAAAGATAGTTGGGAACCCGGAGACGGACATAGGCTAATTTTTTTTTCAAAAAAATGGGATGTGAGGGAGAAAAAGGAAAGAAAAGGGAAAACTTAGCGTTGCTATTAAAAATCAATAAGGCGCAAGGGCGAGCGAAGCCGCGGGCAAAAGCTAGTTAATTATATTCGTTAAATGCTCTGTATGTCTCGTGGACGGAAGTGTAACTGCTAAGCACGGAGTTCGGAGTTCTATTCCCGGGTTGGGCGAAAAGTGTTATTAGGTTTTTCCACTAAGAATTTCACAATAGCAGTCCTGAGTTTGGAAGTTGTCTGTAAGATACCCCGTGGCTTGGAAAGCACGTAAAGCCGGTCCTGCGCCTGATCTCTCTCCGGTCGTGTCGGATTGCCGTCCCTGAGGACTATCATATGA
Source organism: Ochropleura leucogaster (assembly GCA_958449745.1). NCBI lineage: Eukaryota > Metazoa > Arthropoda > Insecta > Lepidoptera > Noctuidae > Ochropleura > Ochropleura leucogaster. The sequence goes on along the minus strand of OY288221.1, from coordinate 13,203,990 downwards.
GAGTGAGGGAACAAAAAGTGCACCTGTACCTGTGAAGGCTAATTTCCACTGAGATTGGCCGCCGTGACCGAAAACTGTCAGGACGACTATTCTACTAATATTATAAACTAGCTTTCGCCCGCGGCTTCGCCCGCGTTAAATTTGGGGTAACACAGTTCTCCTTGCGCCTTGTTGATTTGTACGCTAAGTTTTCCCTTTACTTCTCTCTTTCTCCCTCACATCCCACTTTTTTTTAAATAAAAATTAGCCTATGTCCGTCTCCTGGTTCCCAACTATCTATGTACCAAAATTCATTACAATCGGTTTAGCCATTAAAGCGTGAAGAGGTAACAAACAAACAAACTCACTTTCGCTTTTATAATATTAGTAAGGATAAGGATACTACTTTATAGCTACTTAGGTGGTTGGATCAAGGGCCTGATTCAGAAGGCAGTACTCCTCGATACGGCCCGCATTGTGAGCAGGTTCCTGTCTCTGGAGCCCTAACCACCGGTAGCTTGGACCCTGCTCCCGTTACCGGCGGAAACCTATTTTTAAATGTTTATTTTTATTTGTTTTCAAAAAGATTATAGTCTGGAATAACACATAGGATATTTTTTTTAAGTTAGCACGCGGGCAAAACCGCGGGCTCCAGCTAGTTATGTGATAAGAGTGGGCAAAAAATCCATCGAGAAGGTATCCTTACCCTCGGTGGTCAAACCTAGTCGCTCTAACCAAAGACCTAGACTAAGAACCTAGTCGCTAAGAATTGTGAAAGATCGTCAACCCTTTTAGTCGGAACCTTCAGTGTGCGAGTTTGACTCACTCTTGGCCGTTATTCAGTTTTTTTTCCTCGTAAAAATTGTTTTTATTTTAGCTTATTTATCTTACAGAAATTCTTGTCTAGTATAATTTTCCATTGTTACTTAATTTTAGAAGCATATCAGCTTCATAAACGTAGAAGAAAAAAAATACATCAACTATTCAAGCAAAATAAAAAAAAGATTAAGTATAAAAAGAAATTTGCGAATCGATCCAGGCGTCTTTGAGTAATCGGTAAATATACTTAAAAATATTTTTAAAAAAATGGGCGAATGGAGAACCTCCTTCTTTTTTGAAGTCGGTTTTGAAAATCGTCCCTAAATTGACGGAGAATTTGCGTAACAAAGACACAAAGAAATACATTTGAAAGCAGTCAGTTAAAAGGTGAATTGGTTATATAGACACAATAGTGTTTTCACAATAGCTATGTCTCTAAATAAGAAAATCCTTTCATTCTTAGAAAGAATGGCAGTTTTTTTATCTTTTCTTACCAACAGGCACTTTAAACGAATTTTCTTATACATTTCTTCCGTTAGCTCTCTCATAGGTTTACTAGGTTTTGCCCGCGGCTTCGCTTGCGTTAAATTCTTGGTCACACAGTTCCCCTTTCCTGATTTACAGGCACTTGTTACCTGTGGTTTTTGACCTTGCGCTATTAAATATAATAGCAATGCTAAGTTTTCCCTTTTCTTTCCTCTTTCCCCTCATATCTCAATGTTTTTTTTTAAAAACAAAACATCATAGACAACAAGTAATCTACGTCCGTCTCCGGGGTCCCAACTATCTCTGTACCAAATTCATCAAAATAGGTTTGGCCATTTTGGCGTGAAGACGTAACAAACAAACTCAATTTCGCTTTCATAATATTAGTAAGGAGTAAGGATTTTTTTTATATTTATTAAAGGGGACTCGGTCAACAATGAAGATGTACCCCACAAAAAGGAACAGAAATGTTCAATACACTTTGTGCTATACCATTAAACACTGTAGTACACTTATTGTATTTTCTAATACAGCACAAATTTTACAATTTATTATATTACTAGCTTTTGCCTGCGGCTTCGCTCGCTCGCGTTAAATTCGGGGTTACACAGTTTCCGTTGTGACTTGATTTGTAATAGCAACAGTAAGCTTTCCCTTTTCTTCTTCTTTCTCCCTCGTATCCCAATTTAAAAAAAATATCCTATATCCGTCTCTTGTTTCCCAAATATCCCTGTACCAAAATTCATCAAAATCGGTTCAGCCATTAAAGCGTGAAGAGGTAACAAACAAACAAACTCACTTTTGCTTTTATAATATTAGTTGTGTGCGTATGTTGCGTGTTTTTTGGTGAAACGGAACGCAATCTCAAAACGCATCATGTGCTATGCTATTCTGAAAAGTTTATTTGCGATATAATTTTTGAATCCTTAGTGAACTCATGAGAAATCAACGTTTCGTATTCAGCTAATAAGCTGAGCTAATAAATAAATATCTTGGGACAACTCACACACGGCTATCTGATCTCAAGCTAAGCAGAGCTTGTGTTATGGTAACCAGACAACTGATTATACATACTTATATAATTTATAAATACATAAGTACATATTATAGATAAATCACACCCAGACACAGAACAAACAATCATGCTCATCACACAAAGTTTGTCCTGGGTAGGAATCGAACCCACGACCTCCGGCTCAGCAGTCAGGGCCACTAACCACTGGACCAACAGGCCCGTCATAAATGAGCTGGAGAACCTCGTGGCTAAACAATAGCAGCCGCTCGGGTCGATGTTAAGATCCGCGCTTGTCTAGGTTGGTTTGTGGATGGGTGACCACCCGTTACATGCCGAGTTTCCTCCGTGCCACGGAAAGCACGTTAAGCCGTTGGTCCCAGCTGTCATTTGTAGATCTTTGACAGTCGTTACAGGTAGTCAGTGTCCCGAAAATCTCACAACCAGTCTTACCAAGGGTTATCGCATTACCCAGTATTAACTGGGTTGTGGAGGTGAAACCTTGCCCTACACCAGGTTTTCTCCTGTATCGTGGGTGTGTTTACAAACATTTAAACACACATACACAAACAGCCAGACCCGAAACAACTATCTGCAGGTCATACAAATATTTGTTCCGTGCGGGAATCGAACCCGCTACACCCAGCGCAGCAGTCGATCGCTCGGCCACTGCGCCAAACGTGTCGTCAAATCTTTCCCCGTTATATACCCTGAGGATGTATATAACTGCTTCTTAAAACACAGAACAAAAAGGACAAACTCATTAACGTCGTTTGACTTCTAAAGTTACTGGGAAAAAAATATATTATCATTCGTACAAAAACACCCCAATGGGGGAGCTTTGTTTTGAACAAAGTTTTGATAAAAATGGATTTAAAAAAGTTCTTTTTGGGTTCAGTAATGAAGCAAGGGGACCTTCAGGAAAATATTTTATTTATTCGGATTATTTGCGTGTTTAGTTTAGTTGTTTCAAGATGACTAGATGAGATATTTCTTTTTATTCCTTAACAAAATCCTATATAAAAACAAATTAAATTAACTAAGAAAAACTAACTTGTAAATAAACTAGATGTGCCCAGCGGTTTCACCCGCTGCTCACCTAGAGGTATGAAAAATAGATGTTTGCCGATTCTCAGACCTACCCGATATGTACACACACACAAAATTTCGTTTAAATCGGTCCAGCCGTTTCGGAGGAGTATGGCAACGAAAACTGTGACACGAGAATTTTATATATTAGACTTAGTAAGTATGTTTTTTTCAATGAAGAACGATAGCTAATGAAACTGAAGAAATTCTTAGTGTGGGTCCAACCCATACTGAGAATTTCTTTTGTTTCATTCGTTTTTTTTTTCTTCTGTGAGGGCTTAAAAAAACATTTAAACTCATACAGAACAGCCAGACCCGCAACCTGTACGATAGGCAATACAAATATTTATTTTGTTCCGTGCGGGACACGAACCCGCGACACAAAGCGCTGTAGTCACAAGACAGTTAGTATTTATGTTTTGAACACTTTATACTTTTTTTTTGAAAACATAACATATCTATACTAATATTAAAAAACTGAAGAGTTTGTTTGTTTGTTTGAACGCGCTAATCTCAGGGACTACTGGTTGGAATTGGAAAATTCTTTTAGTGTTGGATAGCCCATTTCTTGAGGAAGGCTATAGGCTATATAACATCACGCTACGACCAACAGGTGCTGAGCAGCGTGGGTGAAACCGCGTGGAACAGCTAGTTTATAATAATTCACACATTATGTAACAAAATGTTCGTGTATTCTTTGAAAATATTTGCGGAATGTTAAACAAACTTTCAACAATTTATGAAAATCTGTGAATCTTGCAGAATTTATGAGTTAATAAAAAATGTGGTTTACAATGTTTTTTTTTTGGCTTGCAGTAAATACCATAATTTTTCTATAACATTTCACGAACAAAAAACCACGAAGAAGTACGCTCGGCTGTGACATCAAAATCAGTCTCTTTATCATTAAACCTTACGTTGTTCGACTTTTGTGTATACAATTCACTTTCAAACTCTGGGATCGTTTTATTATTAGTTAAATTATTCCGTTGTAAAATGATTGAATAACTAGCTTCCGCCCGCGACTTTGTCCGCGTGGTGTAGGTAATTTGGGCTAACGCTAACTTTAACCCGCGTGATGATCGAAATAAATATCTTTCTTTCCCCTTTTCTTCCCACTTTTTCCCCTTTTCTCACCTTTTCTTTAGCCTATGTCCGTCGCCAACTATCCCTGTACCAAAATTCATTCATGAAAATGGGTTTCGCTATTTAGGCATGAAGGCGTATTAAACAAACAAACTCACTTTCGTTTTCATAAAATTAGTAAGGATATAAATTGTATAAAAAAACAGCATAAAGACTACCTCTCGGGACATTTTTTACCGCGTAAATTAGTTGTTGAAAAATGAAACACTATTCTGTTTAACTAGTTTTTTGCGAACACAATTAACTTGATGAAAAGTTTTAACACTATTATACGGAATATTTTATTTTAAAAAAGGTCTTCCCACTCAAAGTCAGCTCACGCTAGCTTTTTATAAAAGACTTGAGAGTCAAACAAAAAACAGAGATGCAAAGATAAAACTTTTTGAAGGCAGTAAACTGTCTCATTGGTCGTTGTCTAGTGCTGGACGAAACGATCCGATACTTTATTAAAGTATCGATATAACAAGATGATGCGATTCTCTTATTATTGTTTTTTTATTTATTCAAACGAATACTGGTACAGGAATTAATGAAATTGTTTTGTGAAAATTTAAAATTGCTTTATTAGTTAATTTAAAATAATAGAAAAATACTACTATAATTTTGCTTAGAATTTTAGAGGATATACACAGTATGATCCAATATTTATTTTGTATTTCTATCGATCTGAAATATTTCTTATCCTTACAGTAACTAATATTATAAAAGCAAAAGTGAGTTTATTTGTTTGTTACGCCTTCACGCCTAAATGTTCAAACTGATTTTGGTGAATTTTGGTTCAGAGATAGTTGAAACCCTAGAGACAGACATAGGTTAATTAAAAAAAAATGAGATAAAGGGAAGAAAAGGTAGAAAAAGTTTTTTTTCGATCATCACGCAGGTGGAAAGCTAGTCGACCATAAATGCAAGTATAATCCGTCTCAGAAGACGATCCAAAACGATCCGATATTTGGAAAATTTTACATTTTGTAATTAATATATTACATATTTTTATTACTTATAAAATGTGTCGATATCGATACAAACGGGTGTAAAGCGCAGCTCTATCGTTGTCACAAAGTTGTGCCGATCTAGAGAAATTATATTAAAGGGACAAACACTTGGCTGTTAGATGAGACTGAATAATTACCGACTGTTGCTGAAATTGGGGCTTTGGGCGTATTTAGGGTTGGGACACACTATGGGGCGCGTAGTTCTGCATTAAGACGATTGTTCATGAGCAATTTAACATGCAGATTTTGTGTTTCATACACGTTGTTAATATGTTTTTGTTGTGGGTTTGTGTTAATATAAAGAAAAAAGAAATTTGTTTGCTTATAATTACATACTAACTGACGCTTGTGGCTTTGCCCGCGTGTTATATAAAAAAGTCCTTTCCTATGTGTTATTTCAGACTATAATCTACTTCAGTGCCAAATTTCCTCAAGATCCGTTCAGCCCTTTTGACTTGAAAGAGTAACAAACATCCATTCATCCATCCATCGTCACAAACATTCGCATTTATAATATACTAGCTGTTCCTCGCGGTTTCACCCGCGTGATGTTATATAGCCTATAGCCTTCCTCAAGAAATGGACTATCCAACACTAAAAGAATTTTCCAATTCCAACCAGTAGTCCCTGAGATTAGCGCGTTCAAACAAACAAACAAAGAAACAAACTCTTCAGCTTTATAATATTAGTATAGATAGGATAGTAGACTAGTAGGATAAAGTAGGAAGTAGGATATAATATTAGTAGGATTACTTTTGACACACTTTATAAACAAACATACATAAATACATTTTAAAAATATGAATTAATAACTGGTAAACATATCCTTTAATTTGACAAATCGCTAGTTCTCCGAAAATAAGTGAATCCATTTTCGTTTCTGTCGATAAATTATAATTTAGAGTCAAGATTTGTGCCCGGTTGATGGCAATAAACTCGCCCCTATTATGGGTATACTATTAGGTACACCTCTGTCTCACAGGGATTACAGGCGTAATAATATGTATCTGTTATGTTAATCATGACTTTCAGTAGCTCTTTTTTGCGGTTTTTAAATCATGAAATAACTTCTCCTGCTCTATGCGGAGTGGGGGGAGTGTCAGACTTGTACTAACTAAAACCTACCCATGTTCCTTCTATTTGCCCTTTATGTTCCGAGACCACGGTATCTATTTCAAAGTTCAAACCGTAGCCTTGGCAGGCTCCTCTGCTTTGCTGACAGCTCTTTGAGGCGTGCTTAGAACACGCCGACGACACGGCTTTAGTAGTTTTTAAGGGGCGGGGCATTCATATCAACACAGTATTTATACATTTTCGGCCTTCTAAATTACGATTCTGAGTAATTAACAAGTTGTAAAATTCCACCTTGCTTAATCAACATTCTAACAAACATGCCTCAATCAACACCACATAAATTACACTCAAAATTACAGTTAAATTATTCAAAACACATTTTGCGTATTCTGCAAGTATTGTATCGTACACGTAACGTAATATGGCACTACCCTTAACAGTTAGCAATTCAGCAAATGACATCGTGTTACCGCAGTTATTTACTGTCAAAAGCCCGCGCTTTTGGGTGTTCTAAAATTGAATTAAACTGTCATTTAAGACAAAATGGCGGCGGTATAACGGTAATGGAGTCGGTTGTGGCGGGTGCAGTCTTGGGATTAAATAGAAATAGTCTAAGATCCGGCTGCAGAATCAGTGTACCTATCGAGTATTTGCTGAAAACCAAATTTTTACACATATTCATGATTAGGAGAATTTATATCCACCAGGTTGCCTATCAAAATGTGGCCGCTAGTATTTTTAATTAAATTATTAATAATTCATAATCCGTAAGAAATTTCATTGACTTTTTTTTTCAATGAAATGTCGTCTACTTTACGGCAACATCTATAAAGACTCTGAAAAATTATGGTTGCCGTTGCGCACCTGGCCGCACCTCTTCGCAGCCAGGTATACACAGGTATGAATTTGTTACATTTATACACCCACAACGTACATTTATAATTTATATATCAAATTAAAGCTAATTTTTTTCTGTATATTATTATATACGGTTGCTTAATTAAATCTGGCCGCCAATAAGGGTTGCTGGCTAATAAATATAGTAAATATTAAAAGTAGATTGAAAGAGAGCTAGCGCGTAACACCACTAGTCAGACGAGGATAGCGATTGCCAGCTGTCGGACGGTTTAAAGCCATTGCGCATGCGTCAGATGTTAGTGTTCTCAACCTCCGATTCAAACAATAGTAGGTACGACTCAAAATAATAAATACTCCAAAAGAAACGTCTTTCTTTTCTAAAATAAAAATTAAAAAGTCAATGACAAATTTAAAAATTACAAAAAAAAAATGAATATTGATGATGAATAAAATCAAGGTTACTTATGTAAAAACATTGTGTTGTACAAGTACTGTATGAAAAAAGATTTAATTTTATTCAAGTATTACATTTATTTTACATATTCATCAATCATCAGTTTAAGCAAATTATGAATTTTTAAAATGTATTTTATACTTCCATGACTCTTTTTTAAAAATCTGAATCATCGGAGCTCTCAGTCACACTATCATCGCAGGTATCACTTTCATCAGAAATATCGGTATCGTCATTATTATCGGAAGGCTTGTTCGTGGAATCACACAGCACATTCTCAACTTGCGCTGGAGTTGAATCTCCCAGGAACCATGTTGGTTTTAAAAAAACCATCTAACAGCAGCCAGCCATTATTTTCCGCGCTGAACTTGATGCAATCCCGCTCAGTAGCATTTAACCACATCGAATTAACAAAGATGGTCCGCAATAATTTTTCCTTTAAAGATTTCCAGCATGGTGGAATGTGCGAGATTGATAATTTTTCGATGCACAAATAAAACAGCAATATATTATGTTGTGTATTACGTACTCCAAACAGCGTGGTTTCGAACTTAAAATAAAAATCACAACTGATCCGTTGAGAACACTAACATCTGACGCATGCGCAATGGCTTTAAACCGTCCGACAGCTGGCAATCGCTATCCTCGTCTGACTAGACAGTGGTGTTACGCGCTAGCTCTCTTTCACTCTACTTTTAATATTTACTATATTTATTAGCCAGCAACCCTTATTGGCGGCCAGATTTAATTAAGCAACCGTATATAATAACATACAGAAAAAAATTAGCTTTAATTTGATATATAAATTATAAATGTACGTTGTGGGTGTATAAATGTAACAAATTCATACCTGTGTATACCTGGCTGCGAAGAGGTGCGGCCAGGTGCGCAACGGCAACCATAATTTTTCAGAGTCTTTATAGATGTTGCCGTAAAGTAGACGACATTTCATTGAAAAAAAAAGTCAATGAAATTTCTTACGGATTATGAATTATTAATAATTTAATTAAAAATACTAGCGGCCACATTTTGATAGGCAACCTGGTGGATATAAATTCTCCTAATCATGAATATGTGTAAAAATTTGGTTTTCAGCAAATACTCGATAGGTACACTGATTCTGCAGCCGGATCTCGTACTAAAAACAGATAAAATTTAATAAAAGATTGTGTATTGTTTTTTTGGCAGCTATTATTCTGCTTGTAAGGGGTATGTGAACAGTGAGCAATGGTTAGCTCACCGTCCGTCCGTCTAGTAATGACAGGTCGTGTCAATGGCGCGTTTGTACTTCACATAAAAAGAACCTCATGCAATGCAGTTGTAATTACGACCGCTAGCACAACGAGGCAGTCAATTGTTTAAGTATGTAGCTGTCATTAAAATAAGGCCGTATATACCTTTTTTAGGGATTGTAGATCGTTAAATGACTTCCCCCACTCATGGCGGAGCAGGAGAGAATGTCAGACTTTCGTTCACTAAAACCCGTCCGTGTTCTTTCTTTTGCGCGCCCACAATACAGGAGAAATTCCTAATGTGGGTCATGGTTTTTTTTTTAAATTAGGACAGTAAAACATACAAAAAATCAAATCACAACAAATATCTAACTTGCAAATAGATAAATCTAGAAGCCGTTCTTATCTCAAGAGTATGACTGACAGATCAACAACCAAAAAAACAACGAACAAATCAATCCAACACGACATTCACTTCCAAATCAACTTGAAAGCCAACACTACAAAATAACCTCAAAATAGAGCAAAAACATTCAAGCCAATTCATAAATCCTGCTACAAGATTGATGGCTACCATTGTGTGAATGGCGGAGACAAAGTCTTGGACTCTACTGTCATTCCATGGCTTAGGCCTTCGCCCTCGGGTCCCTTTTGGGGCTTATCGCCGTCCATGTAATATGAATGGATGGTAAGTAATAGTTTTGGGACATAGTGTTCTGTTATGTGGACAGCAAATTGTGATTTAAGAGTTTGTGAATGCGAGAATGTAGCTGCATTAACGATGACAGTGAAGTTAAAGATTATGAAACTGACGTAAGCTATCGAAAAGTTCCGGCTGCGGGTGGTTCGAAAGACCACGGCTTCGGAACATAAAGGGCAAAAGTCGGAACATGGGTGTCTGTAAAAGACACTCCCCAATTATTTAATGATTTCCCATCAGCAAAAAAACTATCGAAAAGTTAATATTAATTTTGATGAAAGTCGTGTAGAAATATGAAACTTTATAAAAGTGATTAAACCACATTAATATTTTATTTAGTAATTTTATTGTTCTAAAAACAAAACAGATGTCAGATATTGTCTTGTTTTAAATTTTAATTTCATTAATTCCTATAAAAAATAATTGCCGGAAAGAACATGGAACAGGACTGAAACTTCTATTTTAGATACCTTCCACATAGAAGCAAATGTTTTATAGTTCACCAAATTCTCGCCACGCAGTTCCTCAAAAAAACAAACTCCCCCAGAAAACCATACAATATCCCAAAGAATAAAACGCTTCTACCCCTCAACCATAATTTTTATCCGATTCAATAATATTTTCACAATTTATCTTGACATTCCTATTTTTTCATTACATTGTTCGACGAATTATGTGGCAGTGTGTATCGCTAGTTCTCTTCTTAGCACTCGAAAATCCACCTTGTGTTTAAGGTGTTACAGTTGAATGTTCTTTGATGGTAAAAGGAAATGTTATTCGTGAAAGACATTCGTTTTTATTTACTTTAGTATCAGGGGTAATCTAGTTGGTGATCATTTTGTTTGCCTCTGTACGATTGTTTCTATCGGTTAGAACTATTTGTTGGATATTCTGTGATTCTGTGTAGTGTAGGACTGTCAAGCGATTTTCTGTTCTTTTTCAGATTTTATTGTTGTGTTTTCGGTATTTGTGGCTTTCAAAGGTATTTTTAGAACAAGATGAAAATACATATAAGAAAGATTACGCTTAAATTAAATATCAGTGACCAAAATTATATCATTCTGGCTATTTTTGTTGAAATAAGTAGATAAGATCTGTCTTTATTTATTAAAACTGTATGCACAAGTAAAACTGTATAAAAGCGGACTTAATGAATTGATTTCAGTATTAAAACATTTTTTATTAGACACACTAACGCTACTTGACAAGTGACGTGTGAAACTACAGTACGGCCTACGAGAAGCGATACGAAAGGTCATTAACCTAAAGAACAACTGTGGCGTTGACACTCTAATATTTAGCTCTTTCCATCTTGTGCCTTTGTCGTAATGTCTCGTTCTCCCGGCAAAACATGACAACGTTAAGATGGGTTCGCCAACATTCGGGCGGCCATTTTAGATGGGGTTTTAGTATGGCTTTTGTTTACATTTGGTAGCGCTTCTCGTTGGCCGTACTGTAGACAAAACTATTGTTATCAAGTAGTAAAAAGTTTTGGATTACGCTCTATATTGACTTGTCCCGTCCATCACTCGTATATCCTTACTAATATAATAAAAGCGAAAGTGAGTTTGTTTGTTTGTTACCTCTTCACGCCTAAATGTCTAAACCGATTCTGATGAATTTTGGTACAGAGATAGTTAAGACCCAGGAGACGGACTTTTTAAGAAAAAAGCTAGTTAATTAATATTTTTTATGTCTTTGCACATAAGTAAGTAAATGACATTTTAAATAAAATACAGGCGAAAAGATCTTAGCATTAAGTTGCTTTAAAACTTAGATTAAGTAGACTTTTATTTTTTTTCTCCATTTATTTGTAACATCTTACCACATTTGTTATTTGTTTCGAGTTTCCGATTTTTTATTTATATTTGATCACGGATGAACTGAAGTTATTTTGGGTGGATGTTCCCCGATGTTGATCCTGCAACAAGATTTTTTTCACCATTGCGTTTAGCAGTAAGTCTTCCATAGTAAATAAATAAATGACTAGCTTTAACAAGCAAAGCCTTAGGCATAGCTAGTATCCTAAAACAACAAACACAACCTATACAAGATAAGTTACAACTCAATATCTTTAATTTTATCGCTCGGCTCAATGAATAGGTATTGTGTAGGCGTTCGTAATTGTCTTTGTTTGTATCAAGGACTAAAACAATAGTAATAATGTTTGTGAGGGTTGAAACTGTATTAGTTACCGTTACTAAACTAATAATAACTTGTTTAATTCTTTATGTTATAGTGTTAGAAGAAGTTTAATTCGATTTTGTATTCTTGATAAGAGCATTTAATATTAATATCTGACTAGCTGGCGCCCGTGGCTTTGCCCGCGTGATATCGAAAAAAAAGTATTTTATGTGTAACTAGCTTTTGCCCGCGGCTTCGCTCGCGTTGACTTAGAGGTACTACAGTTAGTTCCCCTTGCGCGTTATTGATTTGTAATAGCAACGCTAAGTTTTCCTTTTTCTTCCCACTTTGTCCCTGACAACCCACTTTAAAAAAAAATAGCCTGTGTCCGTCTCCTGGTTTCCAAACTATCTCTGTGCCAAAATTCATCAAAATCGGTTGAGCCATTAAAGCGTGAAGAGGTAACAAACAAACTCACTTTCGCTTTTATAATATTAGTAAGGAAGTGAAGATTCCAGACTATAATCTACCTCTGTGCCAAATTCGTTCAGCCGTTTTGACGTCAAAGAGTAACAAACATCCATACATCCATCCTCACAAACATTCGCATTTATAATATTAGTAGGATAACCAACTCATTCCTAAAGTAACTCTGTTTGTTTGTTTGTATGTAGGACTAACCATTTTATGCTTTTTTGGAGTTTACTCCTTAAGAATCGATTTTCATATATAAGGCGCCCGGTATGAGAAAAATCCGAGGGGTAAAACCTACTAACAAGTAACGAAAATCGTGTCACGTTTTTGGTGCGCACCTTTAGTGCGCAACTTTCTAATTTGGCTGTGAGTGTATTAAGACGTACATATGGTATGCTGTATAGGCGACTATACCTATATACTATAATGTTATTGGGCTTGTTGGTTTCTATCAGTGTCGATGTATTTATATTGCTATTTTTTTTCATTAATTTGTGAATTTACCCTTTCATATGATATTAATCTTTTTTCAGTTGAATAAACTCTTTTTGCGTATGGTTAGATACTCGTACTTAAGGAGTAAACTCCAGTCGTGGGTCGGAGCTGACACACACACTTTTTTTTTACAAAATCAGTTACCAACGTAAATAATTACATCGCTAGTTCGAAACTCTGTCTCAGGTTCTACAACCCCGGTAGTACCAACCGCACGGCCATTAATTTTCACGACGCCCCAAGCTCTAAAGTTCGTGGTCCACTTGCTTTTAACGTAAATATGGACGGTTTACTAACAATACAGGAGCTTTGTGGTTGGCTGTTTAAATTATATTAATTAATAAGAACACCTAAATAAGAACGAAGAATATTATTTTTGACTGTATACATTTTTTTATCTGAGATTATAATGTGACATTTCGAGTGTTGCATGTTTTTTTCTGTTTATAAATAGTGAGGTGCCGTAAACGATATTGACCAAAAGACCGAAATATTCGTCAAAAGAATTTTTTTTTTTTACATTTCCTCCTATACAAATTTTCAACTCATAAAATTTAGACTTAGTAAAATGCAGACTGAGTAAAAGTATGGAAATAATTTTAAATAATTATATGTATATTTATTAACCTGTATTACATTTAATTACTTTTTACACTTTACAATTTTTTTCACTTTACAACTTAACTCAAAGGTTAAATTATAGAAAGTTCCGGTATTCAAAATCAAACTGTAAATAATGGTTTCAATCAAAACTCTGGCAACATATTTCTGGAGTTTGACATTTGCATCTGTCAAACTATTATTTCAAATTAAAAAAATAGTTTATTTTCTTTTATTTTTCTGAGGGTCCCAAGAATGTGATTTTGGCAATATCAATCATAAAACCACAATCACTATAAATTCATTTATGTATTCATTGGTGTCATTGAAACAGCTCCCTTAATTTTCGCAAGACTCGGTTTTACGTCAAGTTGACAGCTGTCATATCGTTTTAAAATGAAAAATATATGTAAGTGATTTGTTTTAATTTTCAAATTTATAGCTCTATGCCATATCGTCGTCTGCTGAGCCTTTTCCAATAACTATGTTAGGGTCGAGCGGTTTGGTTCCAGTCTATTTTACCCTGACTGGAGGACTTAGTCCTGAAGCATCCACTGGAATTGTACTTTTAAGCAGACAACCTCGAACAGCGAGGTGGCATAACAAAAAAAAAACCGGCCAAGAGCGAATCAGACGCATATTTGTACGCCTATATCTTTTGACAGCGTAGACTTTGAGAGTTAATTCTTTTACAGCACAAAGAAACCACAGAGAGGAGTATAAGGTTTTAATTTCAACTTGATACATCTACGGGTTCCCGAGATGAAGGGCCTTGACAGACAGACGGACAACAAAGAGATCCAATAAGGGTTCCGTTTTCCCTTTGAGATGCGGAACCCTGAAAATACCATTCTAACCGGATGCAGCTGAATAACCATTTTTTTACACTAGCTGGCAACCGCGGCTTCGCACGCGTGATTTCGAAAAAAATGCATCAATGTTACAGACTATAATCTAACTCTGTGCCTTTCATCAAGATCTGTTTTGACGTGAAAGAGTAACAAACATCCATACATGCTTTTATACATCCATCCATATACCCTCACAAACGTTCGCATTTGTAATATTAGTAGGATGAAGAGAATGCCAACATGACCTTCGGAACCTGGGCCTATAGACAAACAGCAGACGACAGCAGACGACAATCGTTATCGCTCAGCAGTCACTAATACATTTTCAACTTTATACCCTACCGCATATAGTTGAAAATCTATTAAAGACTGCTGAGCGATAACGAAAGAAAGAAAAAAAACGATATGTAAACGTCAATAGATTTCAACTATATGCGCTAGGGCATTAAGTTGAAAATGTATTAGTGACTGCTGAGCGATAACGATTGTCGTCTGCTGCGGACTGCAGTTTGGCTAAAGGGCCTGTAGCCCTACTATGACATCTTATAGCAATTCTTATTCCACTGAGTGAAAGAGATGGTGCTAGACACCTTGTATAGCTTTGTCTCTTTCCCTCAGCGGAATAAGAATTGCTTTAAGAGGTCATAGTAGGGCTACTGTTCCATATACATTAAATCAAGCATCAATATTTTTGTTGTGCTAAAAGAAAACATTTCTTCGCCCTATCAAAAACCATTCTCTCCTCCACATGTTGCCGCCAATATAATATACTTTCTAAGCTCGTTCTCGCTAAGTGCACTCCCCGCAATTTTAACACAGTGTAAGCTTAATGAAATAGTAGCTAGTATTAACTAGGATTTTATTTTGTAATTCTCTTCTTTATTGCGAAATTCTTACTGTTAAGCTCCTTAAGAGGCGCCAGAATTAAAACTGTGTGATTAAATTTGATTTTAAAAAGTAAAAGATTCGAAAAAAAAATTTTTTTTGGGACAACTGAGATCGATAATCAAATCAAATCATTTACTTTAATTAGACCATTACAGGCACTTTTGAATGTTATGAAAACAATAAAGAAGCTACAGTCCCAGTCACAAGACATAATAACTTGTGAAAGTACTGTAGTTACCCATTCCAAAGCGTAGAGCTCTACGGAGAAGTATGGGCAGGAAACTTCATGGACGCTCTTTTATATTACAAACGGCATATTTTGTTAATATTAAAAAAAAAAACTAAGGATGACACAGCAGGAACAATGTGTCCTACTTGATCAACCTCTGAACAAAATTCCTAATAGTATTGGAGTATAGCTCTCAGCCACAGCTCTCAGGATATAGCTGCGACTACTTCGCACTCTGCATATAAGCGACGGAAGTTTTTTTGCGTATTATAGCGTGAAAGCCATCTGTGTGGGCCTGGGCAAACATTTCCGAAGCGCTACAGAAACGGGGCAGCCGCTACAACATCCTGAAAGTATTATTATATTGAACGCGTAGGACTTTCAGAGAACAAAGTTTTTTTTATATATAATTTACTAGCTTTTGCCCGCGGCTTCGCTCGCGTTAAATTCGGGGTAACACAGTTCCCCTTTCCTGATTTACAGGTACCTGATACCTGTAGTTTTTGGCCTTGCTTTATTGTAATGCTAAGTTTTCCCTTTTCTTCCCACGTTCTCCCTCATATCAAAATCGGTTTAGCCATTAGCGTGAAGACGTAACAAACAAACTCACTTTCGCTTTTATAATATTAGTAAGGATTTTTACCTATGTTGTCGTATTTAACGCAAAGGTTGACTGGTAGAGAATGCTTTACGTCATTAAGTCCGCCCATGTACCTATCAATGTATATACATGAAATTTAAATAAATAAACGATTGTGTATAAATAAACTAGCTTTTGCCCGCGACTTCTCCTTTCCTGATTTGCAGGTACCTGCTCACTACTTGTAGTTTTTGCCCTAGCGCCTTATTTATTGTAATAGCAAAGCTAAGTTTTCCCTTTTCTTCTCACTTTCTCCCTCATTTCTCATTTTTTTAAACATATTTCCAATGTCCGTCTCCAAGGTCTCAACATTATCTGTACCAAAATTGATCAAAATCGGTTTAGCCATTAACGCGTGAACACGTAACAAACAAACTCACTTTCGCTTTTATAATATTACTAAGGATATATATTTTTACATTTCTAGTTGTAGTCTTTTTATATTGTAAATAAATACCGTCAAATATTTCTAAAACAAAAAATTTAACCAATCAAATATTTTATTTTCAGTGGTTCCAAATAGGCCTTACTTTATATTAGTAAGCAACTATGTAATTGCTACCTAAATTAGCCATTAAGGCGTAATGCAAGAGCACCGCCGTGGCCTCGTGGAGGCGATCGGCGGCGGCGGCGTCCGGCCCTGGTTCAGGCCATAGTCCGGAGCGAAAGGGAATGGGAAGCGGTCACCACCTTCTGCGAAGCAGTAATGCTAGCAAAGGAGGTGGCCGGGCGTTTGAGGGAGAGAACATCTGACCAACCCAGCCACCTCGGGAGACGCCCCGGGCGCCGGGCGCCGCGAGACGACTCCCGGCCACCGTAGATGCGGGCCTGTGGGCGGTGAGCAATGGGTAGTTCACCGTCCGTCCGTCGATTGACGACAGGCCGTGTCGACGGCGCGTTCGTGTTTCACGCGCGCCTCAATAGAGTCAGCAAAGAAGAGGGGCTTGCCAGGGCCTCCGCCTGCCGGGGTTGTGGGTTGTTCGAAAGAGATACCGCGGCCTCGGAACGTAAAGGGCAATAGAAGGAACATGGGTGGGTTTTAGTCAGTACAAGTCTGACATGCCCCATGGGGGGTGGGATGTCAATGATATCCCACCCGAAAAAAAAAGGCGTAATGCAACAGCTAGATATATATATATATCAACGATCAAACACGAAAAAATAGGCATTTTTTACTCAAATAGTCCCTTGCTCTGGTAACACTGACCACCCTAAATGTGATACAAGAGCAAAGTCCACATTAATCCCATACAAATTGAGCCCTGTTTAAAAATAGCACTCTTAAGTCACGCGACAGAATAAGAGTAGAAGTACAATTACACTTGAAAGTTTGTGTAAAATATTAGTATTCATTTTGTACAGACGCCTTCACATCAAGCTTCTACAACCTGTCAGATTTTTTTTAGAGATTTTCGACTTTATTTCTAAAGCATAAGGTTCAAGGTTCATTGGGAAAAATTGATAGTTTCGGGTAACGACGGCACATCAACTTATACAAAACTATTTTAACCTCATTTCTCTACTACGGAATAAGATTTGTAGTAGAGAAATCAGGTTATAATCGTTTAGTATAGGTTGACTTGCCGTCGTGTGCTCACATATGTATTGTAAAAAAAAATACATGCAGATAAAAGATCATAAATGTACTGCTTATTTCATAAAGAAATCTCTTCCAGCAGACCTGCGATGGGACACAATCTGTTCTATCGCAGATCAAGGTGGTAAAAGTCTAACACTTCCCCCTGTTTCGGCCATAGTGGGGGAAGTTTTTTGATGATTTCCCATCCCTATAAAAAGCCATCCATTTTTTGCTCTTCTTTAGCCTTTCATCCATTAAGATTCATAATTTAATTTGACGGGCCTGTTGGTCCAGTGGTTAGTGGCCCTGACTGCTGAGCCGGAGGTCGTGGGTTCGATTCCCACCCAGGACAAACTTTGTGTGATGAGCATGATTGTTTGTTCTGTGTCTGGGTGTGATTTATCTATAATATGTATGTATTTATAAATTATGTAAGTATGTATATCAGTTGTCTGGTTACCATAACACAAGCTCTGCTTAGCTTGGGATCAGATAGCCGTGTGTGAGTTGTCCCAAGATATCTATTTATTTATTATTTTAATAACTATCAATCTTTTAGTCACATGTCCATACACACAAACAACTCTTTTCTATACAATGTCATAACAACAAAAAAAAAACAATTACCAAAACTTCTGCATTTCCCTACGTTGTACGCTGATCCCCAAAAAGTAATTACGTCAGCAAATTACGCGGGTTCCGTATAATTTCATTTATTTTGTTGGTCCGTCTGCCGGTGCTTATTATGAAATTTTGTTGTGGTTACGTTTCAGGATTACAGCTTGATTTACAATCCCTGTTTTGGATAAGGCAACATGTTTACTGCCGATGTATTCACACTGCAACGTCTATTTTGACGAAGCGGTTGTTGCAGTGGCTTAGCGTTAGACTGCTGCGATACGTGTAGCGGGTTCGATTTCCGCACGGAACAAATATTTGTATGACCTAGAGATAGTTGTTAAGGGTCTGGCTGTTTGTTTATGTGAGTTTAAATGTTTGTAAACGCACCCACATGAATTGTGGGTGCGTTTAAAATATTTCTGGAGAAATTCTTAGTGTGGGTAAACGTTTTTTTTTTTTTCAAAATAAAAATATTTGATTTTGTTTTTCTTTTTATATTGAACTGGCTTTCGCCCGCGGTTTCGCTCGCGTTAAATTCGGAGTAACACAGTTCCCCTTGCGCCTTATCGATTTGTAATAGCAACGCTAAGTTTTCCCTGTTCTTCCCTCTTTCTCCCTCACATCCCACTTTTTTGAAATAAAAAATAGCCTATATCCGTCTCCTGGCTCCCAACTATCTATGTACCAAAATTCATCAAAATCGGTATAGCCATTAAAGCGTGAAGAGGTAACAAACAAACTCACTTTCGCTTTTATAATATTACGAGCTTTTGCCCGCGGCTTCGCTCGCGTTAAATTCGGGGTAACACAGTTCCCCTTGCGCCTTATTGATTTGTAATAGCAACGCTAAGTTTTCCCTTTTCTTCCCTCTTTCTCCCTCACATCCGACTTTTTTCAAAAAAATATTAGCCTATGTCCGTCTCCTGGTTCCCAACTATCTCTGTACCAAAATTCATCGAAATCGGTTTAGCCATTAAAGCGTGAAGAGGTAACAAACAAACAAACAAACTTTTATAATATTAGTAAGGATAAGGATTAGAGGCCGGTACAAACCTCTGGTCGGACCATGTAGGAGGCCTTCAAATACCGCACCCTCCTGCTTTGTGTTAGTCGGTGACGTCGGTGATGGCTTCTGTGTCAGTCAGCGGAGCACTGATGTAGGGTATATGGCTTGCATGTCAGTCAGGTAGCTGCGCGGATCTTCAGCCGCGTAGAAATTCCCAGTACGTGAAGAACACTAGAAAGAAATTAAAAAAAAGTTTATTTGGCACAAGCCATACATGCACACGGCAATAAAACTTAATTCCAAACACGAAGTAATAAAAATAATGTATATATTATTGTGTGTCTCACGGCTGCGCCAAATAGGCCCAGTTCAGCAAACTGCCGAGCAGCTAGTGCCCGACGCTGGTTTTCTACTGGACCTGATATGGTGATGCCAAGTACTTTATCTTAAACTGCGCTTGCAACTACAAGACCAACGATGCAGTAAGCAATCAGATACCATATCCTCTCAGGGACTTAAGGGAAGATGATGAAGTGCCCTATCCAAAAATACAAAAAGCATATTATATTGATAATCTTTAATCCATGTTTTTCTTTCGCTTCATATCACATTGTACGATTGTTTATTGGACTAATTAACAAATGGGTTTCATATTATTACATTTTATACGAACCACTCTGAGTACAAAAAGAGGGAAATGAAAGACATAATATTAAAAAAAATGTTTTAAGTGCAGGATTGGTAGTCTGACCGCTGGCCATCCATCGTTTATTGGCCTTAAATCTTACAACAACACTATCCTTACTATAATATTATTAAAGAGAAAGTGAGTTGGATTGTTACGTCTTCACGCCTAAATGGCTAAACCGATTTTGATGAATTTTGGTACAGAGATAGTTTTTTTTTTAAATTGAGATATGAGTAAGAAAGAGGGAAGAAAAGGGAAAACTTAGCATTTCAATTGCAGTACCTAAATAAGGCGCAAGGGCAAACACTACAGGTAGCAGGTACCCGTAAATCAGGAAAGGGGAACTGTGTTACCCCGAATTTAACGCGAGTGAAGCAGCGGGAAAAAGCTAGTTTCTGTAATAATTGAAGGGTGTCAAGTAAGAAGTAGTCCACTTGTTGGTCTAGTAGTTAGTGGCCCTGACTGCTGAGCCGGAGGTCGTGGGTTCGATTCTCACCCAGGACAAACTTTGTGTGATGAGCATGATTGTTTGTTCTGTGTCTTGTCTATAATTAAAAAAAATGTGTTTTATCTATAATATGTATTTATAAATTATATAAGTATGTATATCAGTTGTCTGGTTACCATAACACAAGCTCTGCTTAGCTTGGGATCAGATAGCCGTGTGTGAGTTGTCCCAAGATGGTTATATTTATTTATTTATTTACTTAAAATAAAGTAATACCGTTAAATGAGATTTTTTCAGACTCGGGGACTGCTGGGGTTGCGGGTTGTTCAAAAGATACGGCTGCCTGAAACACAAAGGGCGAAAGAAGGAACATGGAACATGACGTTGTAGTCAGGTAAAATAAAAAAAGGTTTTTTGCAGAAACTTATACAACTTTTACAGTCATTTTAACATAGGGACCTCTTTTCAAGTAAAATATATACCTGTGCTAGGTTTTCCAATAACAGGTTAAGGTGCACAAAAAAAGGAAAAAATAAGCGAAATAAGACCTAATAACTTAAAAAAGAAAAACCTACCATTTATATCCTAATGGTGCACAAATAAAAAAAAATAAACGTAGACCAAAAATATTAGAAAAGAAAAACCCCATAAATACTTATATTCTAAAATATTGTGTGACTGTAAGGAACAGTCTGACATTCCCTTCGCTCTGCCCAGAACGGGAGAAGTTATTTGATGATTTACCATCTGATAAAAAACAACTGGACTTCTATATGAAGCTTTAAGGCGCTGTACAAAGCAAACACTTCGTAAAACGTCTAGATTATCGTCGCAAAGTTAGCCGTATCTGTTCATGCCACTAGCCAAAAGCTAAAAATACCGTGTATAGTTCAATACATACAGTAAAGACTTACACAAAATAAGTTTACAAAATTGGTCTAGTACTAGAAAAAATAATGTTTAAAAAGTCCACGAAAAATGTTTTTTCCTCTCGAAATTTTTTAATTTTTTCATCATATTTTTTATATCTATAACGAAGGAAATTTTATAGACTAAAGAGATATCTAAAATTTTTCAAACACGGAACTGTATTTTTGTTTATATTAAATTAAAACTGCACAATGACCTACATTTTGGCGGACATGATATTCAAATAAAATCAAACACCGAGATATTTTTGACCTTATTTTTATTCCTTCGATGCAATACTGTCGTGTACTTGTGTCAGACCATGCCCAGTAGGCAGCTAGCCTCACTTCCGCAAATACCTAAAGATTAGTTTGTGACCGCGCCTTAATTTCGGCAGTGACATGGAGAGTAGTTGTGGTCTTAAATTTATCTTTACATTTCTTTTTTTGTTATTTCTAGTATAAGTATTTTTATATCGTAAAAAAATAGTAAAATATTTCTAGTACAAAAAATAAAACCAATCAAACATTTTATTTTCAGTGGTTCCAAATAGGCACCACTTTATATTAGTAGGCAACTAATTGCTACCTAAATTAGCCTTAATAACACCGCCACGGTCTGATTAAAATCAAAGGCGACTGAATGTATAAATAAATATGTACTTTAATAATATAAGAATTAAGATTGACCTTTGACTAAATTGTAAGAGTAGTTTTGAAAAAAAAAACGCAACCACGGTACAGGAGAAATTCCTAGTGTGGGGCACATACTTTTTAAAGAAAAAAATAGAAAAAACCCGCTCAAGAGCGATTCAGATACGCGCACCAAAGAGTTCAGCTACCCTACTATGACGTGTTAAAGCAGAACTTATTCCGCTGAGGGAAAGAGACAGAGCTATACAGGGTGTCTAGCACTATCTCTTTCACTCAGTGGAATAAGTTCTGCTTTAAGATGTCATAGTAGGCCTAAGTACAAACTTGCGACATAAACAGCCTTATTTTTTGACTGCGTAGATTTGAGGGTTGATTTGAGTAAATAGTTTTAATTTCAACTCAATACCACCAAGCGTTCCCGAGATAAAGGGTCAGACAGACAGACTGATGGCTTGGCAACTTTGATTTATAATCATTTGACACCTATTTATAATCCTTACTAATATTATAAAAGCGAAATTGAGTTTGTTTGTTTATTTGTTACCTCTTCACGCTTTAATAGCTAAACCGATTTTGATGAATTTTGGTACAGAGATAGTTGGGAACCAGGAGACGGACATAGTTTAATTTAAAAAAATAAGTGGGACGTGAGGGAGAAAGAGGGAAGAAAAGTTAAAACGTAACGTTGCTATTTTACAAATCAATAAGGCGCAAGGGGCGCGAGCGAAGCCGCGGGCAAAAGCTAGTAATACTATATATATAATATTTTTTTTAAAAAAGTGGGATGTGAGGGAGAAAGAAGGAAGAAAAGGGAAACCTTAGCGTTGCTATTACAAATCAATAAGTCGCAAGGGGAACTGTGTTACCCCGAATTATACAATGCCTATTTACAATCTATTGACATCATATTTATAATATTTTTTAGTGAAATTTTTAATGGTTACTATATATTTATTGTTTTTATAGTTTTATCAATTCATATTTTTTTGTTTTTTTTTAGGTTTTTCAAATTAATTAATAAACACAATGTTTGAATTAGTCCAAATTAATTGCAAATTGTTAGATGAATGAATAAATAAAACCGGTATGTAATTTTTGATGAAAATACCTTTTTTTGGGGTAGGAAATCATCAAATAACTTCCCCCGCTCTGGGCGGAGTGGGGGGACTGTCAGAATTCTACTCACTAAAACCCACCCATGTTCCTTCTATTGCCCTTTATGTTCCAGAGCCGCGGTATCTCTTTCGAACAACCCGCAACCCCGTAATGAAAATACCTTTAATTTAAAGCTAAACAACAATTTATCCTGACGGGCCTGTTGGTCTAGTGGTTAGTGGCCCTGACTGCTGAGCAGGAGGTCGTGGGTTCAATTCCCACCCAGGACAAACTTTGTGTGATGAGCATGATTGTTTGTTCTGTGTCTGGGTGTGATTTATCTATAATATGTATGTATTTATAAATTATATAAGTATGTATATCAGTTGTCTGGTTACCATAACACAAGCTCTGCTTAGCTTGAGATCAGATAGCCGTGTGTGAGTTGTCCCAAGATATTTATTTTTATTTATTTATCCTAAACTAAATAGTGTAGATAATAGAATAATGAATAGATATTATCTATGGTAATCAACCGGTACACGCCACCCCTAGCGAGGTGGTACAGTGACCTGGATTTTGGAATTTCGTATTCTGGCTATGCGGTCAGACTAGTACGAACTATCAATGAAACTTCTATGAGATCGGTTGATACCGGTTTTCGTAATAGGCTGGTTAATATAGAACGTGGACTTCGTACCATTTTACAGTAGTATACAGATGGACTTTTAGTTTGATCGGGCGAAATTGATTGAGATTTTTGGGAATTTATGCGTCAAATTGCAATACGACGAGTTTATAGATAAACTAGCTGTCTTTCACCTGCTCTGATCGATTAATAAAAGCATTTTATGAATTCATTCAGACTATTGTAAGAAAAACTCCCTAAATGATTCAATAAAACACTTTTATTGCAAATTGCATTATATGCTTTCGTAACATTTATACACGTACACACTAGAACTATACACCATAGAACAATATCATATTACCTTAGGTTTTATTGACACACTCCACAACTTATTTTTTTTAAAAGATGTTCACTAGGAGAATCTCCGAACGACTGGCTATCTAGCCGGGCTGTTAAAGTTCGTTATTTCCAATTACCGCCATTTCAATAGTGAAATGAGCGTTCCTGTGATTGGTTGGTTTTGAACCAGTCAGTGGACACTTTTTGAGTGTTGCCAATTAATAAAATAGTGGTATAGTTGCATGTTAATAAACCGAAAACATATCAAATTGATTATAGACGCTACACTATAATCTACGCCAAATTTCATCAAGATCCGTATAGCCGTTTTGACGTGAAAGAGTAATAAACATCCATACATACATCCATCTTCATAAACATTCGCATTTATAATATTAGTAGAATAATAACAGACGCTTGTGGATGGGTGACATATTACATATCTTTCCTCCGTATCTTGGAAAGCATGCTAGGCCGTCGTTGGATAAGACCCCCGGTTGCGTGAGGGAAGCCCAGCTTAGGACGACAATGGTCTCGACTCAGCGCACCTGCAGTTGATGTGTGACCCTTGACCCCCGCTTCCAGAGCTAGCCGGTTACGGTTGGGACTAAATGTCAGCCCGGTTACGTTTGGCGCAGTGGCTGAGCGATCGACTGCTACGCTGCGTGTCGCGGGTTCGATTCCCGCACGGAACAAATTTTTGTATGGCCTACAGATAGTTGTTCCGGATCTGGCTGATTGCGTATGTGAGTTTAAATGTTTGTAAACGCACCCACGATACAGGAGAAATTCCTAATGTGAGGCAAAGTTATTAAAAAAAAAGAAAATATTTCCTTTACTAACCCTTAATTTTTTGTTGTTACAGGTAAATTGGAGATAATTCTGCGACCAACTTCATTTTTGGTAGACAAAACGACCAGAAATCCCGTGTTAAAAAGAGGAACGCATCGCCATCAATCCATCCGATACGTCATCATCTGCCTAGCCTTTTCCCAACTATGTTGGGGTCGCCTTCCAGTCTTACCGGATGCAGCTGAATATCAGTATTTTACATGGAGCGACTGCCTATCTGACCTACACAACCCAGTTAGTACTGGGTAATACTTTACTCCTTGGTAAGACTGGTTGTCAGACTTTAGGGACACTGACTACCGTAAACGACTGTCAAAAATCTACAATTTACAGCCGGGTCCAACGGCTTAACGTGTTTTCCGACGCACGGAGGAAACTCGGTATGTAACGGGTTGACACTCAACCACAGACCAACCTAGGTAAGCGCGGTTTAACCTAAAGATCGGCCCGAGCGGCTGCTATTATTTGGCCACGAGCTTCTCCAATCCGTCCGATACAAAAACCAACAAAATGAGCATCACCCTTTCATACTCCCATTTGCTCGTCCATTACAAAGATATTACACCTCATATTCCTCCGACTCCTCGCCTATCGAATCTCGTTGGAAATTTCCAATTTTCCTCACATTATGTTACGAAACTTAATTTCCTTGCCGCCATCACGAAATGCTTCGATTATTGCAAAATTTTAAATTGAAACTGTCGTACAATAGAAATAGTGTTACCTCTAGTGTTATGGTGGGCCATGAAACCGGCTGGTTTATTAAATTTTATTTAAATACTAGCTGGTACCCGTGGTTTCTCGCCTGCGTGATATTGAAAAAAAGTATGTGGTTTCATACATCCTCACAAACATTCGCATTTATGAAAAAAAAAAACATAACATCGGGTTGTTGTTACTTTATTTTTTTTTTATATATATTCCTAGTTCTAAGACACACATTACTTAAAATTGTAAACGGAGCGAAGGAGCCTCGAACTCACAACACAGGGAATCCTAGTGTGAGTTTCAGGATTCAATGTAAAAACTGTATTTTCTCGGAACAATAAAATTATTCTTTTCCTCTTTATTCATTCATTTTACGTACAAATACATTTTTAAATATTTCTATAAAAAATCTAAAAATAGGTCTCCGCCGGTATCGGGAGCAGGGTCCAAGCTACCGGTGGTTAGGGCTCCAGAGACAGGACCCTCCGCGGGCCGTATCGAGGAGTACTGCCTTCTGAATCAGGCCCTTAATCCAACCGCCTAAGGAGAGCTTCGAGAGATGGTCTTCGATGCTCTTGGCCATCAGGCCATTGGCCGTAACTACTGTCGGCACAATGACAGCCGAGCTCACATTCCACATATCGACAACCTCGTGTGCCAAGTCAAGATATTTGAGTTGTTTCTCTTTCTCAAATTATTCTTATAATATTGGTAGAAAGTAGAATACCTGGCCCCGCGGCTTTGCCCGTGTGGTATCGAAAAAAAAAGTATCCTATGTGTTATTCCAAACTATTATCTACGTGATGAGATCCGTTCAGCCGTTTTGACGTGAAAGAGTAACACACATCCGCATTCGCATTTATAATATAGATAGATAGTTAGATATACGTTACGATATTAGTAATTAGTTACTCTCGGTTTCAAGAAAACCGATCTCTTTTGTCTCAAAAATTGTTATCTCTCATATCTAACTGATTAAAAAAACTGGTCAAGAGCGAGTCAGATTCGCGCACTGAGGGTTCCGTACAAACTTGTGACATAAACAGCCATTTCTTTTGACTGCGTAGACTTTGACAGTTGATTTTACAGCACAAAGGGACCACAGAGTTAAGTATATGGCTTTTATTTCAACTTAATACTTCCACCCGTTCCAAAATAAATAAATAAATATCTTGGGACAACTCACACACGGCTATCTGATCCCAAGCTAAGCAGAGCTTGTGTTATGGTAACCAGATAACTGATATACATACTCATTTAATTTATAAATACATACATATTATAGATAAATCACACCCAGACACAGAACAAACAATCATGCACATCACACAAAGTTTGTCCTGGGTGGGAATCGAACCCACGACCTCCGGTTCAGCAGTTAGGGCCACTAACCACTAGACTAACAGGCCCGTCCAAAGATGGAAGGTCTTGAGAGACAGATGGACAGCAAAGTCATCCAACAAATTAAAATTTTGAGGGAAAAATATAATTCAAGTCGCTTGCTTAGTAACAAAAAAATGTCTGAAAGAACAGCGACAGAACCACTTCAATAAAAGAACAACTCAATAAATTGGCATAAGGAGTTTTATGAAACTAGCTTTCGCCCGCGACTTCGCCCGCGTTGAATTCGAGATAAGACAGTTCCCCTTTCCTGATTTACAGGTATCTGCCACCTGTAGTTTTTGCCCTAGCGCCTTATTTATTGTAATAGCAATGCTAAGTTATACCTTTTTTTCCTCCTTCTCCCTCATTTTTCAGCCTATGTCTGTCTCCAGGGTTGCAACTATCTCTGTACCAAAATTCGTCAAAATCGGTTCAGCCATTTAGGCGTGAAGAGGTTACAAACAAAAGTTATTGAAGTAATGTATTTATCTTATTATTTAGAGTTCCATAACGAGTGTTCAGTGCCGTATTATCCATAAGGCACTTGAGGCCAGTGCCTAGGGGCCCACTATGACCCAATGAAAAAAAGGGGGATTGTGTGGTTATATGAAACCAAGGTAAAAGTGAAACTTTTTTACTTGAAGGAAGGCGTATACCTTTGCAGTGTGATAACTGAAGTCTGTTGGTGATGATGATGGTACATTCATTCTATTTCGTAATAAAAACAGTAAAAATTTCCAAATATAGTACTTGTGGTATTAAAAAGGGGGGGTGGGACGAGCTGTGCCTAGGGGCCCCGAGATGATTAATCCGGCCCTGCGAGTGTTACTTAAAAAGTCAAGGTTTTTCGACTTCAAGAAAAACTTTTAAGAAACAAATTCCAATCTTTTCACACGACATATACTTTTAAACGTTTGTGTCATCTTAAATAGGTTTTGTTCAAAACAAAATCGTCCAAGATAAATAGTATTTACTAAATAAATAAGAAAATAACTGTCTTCCTCAAGCATGTTCCAGTTTATTTGAACATTTTATTTCTGTCAAGAATTTAGATATAAATCATACTTATACTTTTTAAATATTTTAGTAAGGGCAGTGGCATTAAAAAATTGTTTGGGTTATTGCCAAAATATGCTCTCACCGAACACAAAGAATATCATTATGACACGTTATTATTTATATACAGACAAAGATTATTAAACATTGTTTTTTTTATTCTTTACACTGGCAACCCACGCACAACATTTTTCATTACAAAATAAAACAAACTTTAAATGTTAAATATAGTCTCTAAATGTTTTCGGGATAATAAAGAAATTATCAGTTGTTAAAAATTGGTATAACGACTGTTTTTTTTAGTTTCAATAGTTAGGACAGAGTAAATGAAAGATGGCGGTGCCTACGTCATTGCAGATGTTCAAAATATTTTTATAAGTACTCTGGAATTTTAATAAAAATCCATAACGACGTAGACAAATGAATCCTTACTAATTTTATAAAAGTGAAAGTGAGTTTGTTTGTTACCTCTTCACGCTTTACTGGCTAAACCAATTTTGATGAATTTTGGTACAGAGATAGTTGGGAACCAGGAGACGGACATAGGCTAATATTTTTTTATGAAAAAAGTGGGATGTGAGGGAGAAAGAGGGAAGAAAAGGGAAAACTTAGCGATGCTATAACAAATCAATAAGGCGCAAGGGGAACTGTGTTACCCCGAATTTAACGTGAGCGAAGCCGCAGGCAAAAGCTAGTAATCTATAAAGAACGGCAATAGTTATAAAAAAAAAAAACTTTTTTTATGTAAGTATTAGTTGTCATAACCATTAATTTAATAACGAAATAATAATAATAAAGAAACTGAAGGTTTTGTCTGTGCAATTATGGATGAAGTTATGATGACAAATAACTACCGGAGATTTATTGTGAAGGACGGCACGGTTGACATATGTCGGGCATGCCACCGTCCGGGTGAATCAATTCGACACATTATCTCCGGTTGTTCTCGTCTAGCTAACGGAGAGTACTTGCATAGACACAACCTTGTAGCCAGGATTATCCATCAGCAACTTGCTTTAAAATACAATCTTGTGGAATCGGAAGTGCCGTACTACAGGTATGAGCCCGACCCAGTTCTTGAACATGGCAATATCACATTGTACTGGGATCGATCCATCATCACTGACAGGACTATTGTTGCTAACAAGCCTGATATAGTGGTGGTGGATCGATCAGAGCGGCGCGCAATGATTGTTGACATAACAGTCCCGCATGATGAGAACCTCGTGAAAGCCGAGAAAGATAAGCAAATTAAGTAATTATATTGACTTGGCTCACGAAGTTGTCGACATGTGGGATGTGGACTCAGCGATCATTGTGCCGATAGTCGTATCTGCCAATGGCTTACTTGCCAAGAGCCTCGACCAATACCTGAGGAGGCTCTCGTTAGGCAGCTGGATCAAGGGCTTGATACAGAAAGCGGTTCTCCTGGACACGGCTCGTATTGTTAGGAGGTTCCTTTCTCTGGAGCCCTGACCGCCGGTAGCTTGGACCCTGTTCCCGATACCGGTGGGCTACTATTTTTATATTTTGAAATGTTTTTTTTTATGATTTTTAGAAATATTTAAAAATGTAATTATATGTATGTAAAAATAAATAAATGTACGAAAAAATTTAATAAAAAAATTTGTAGTCAATTCTGTTGATCAGTGAAAATGAGATTGTCTTTTAAATAAATAGCATCTCTGTTGCAACACAAACGTTGTATTTCAAGCAACTAAAACCACGTTCCACAAACTTTGAAAACTAAAAACTTTCTTTCTACAAAACCATGATTTAAAAACTCTAAACCTTACCTCCAACAACATACAATATTTCCTACTCGACGCGACATCGTAAAACTTTACAAATAAATCCGCTGCTTTAATGGCCCCACAGCAAGCTGGACGTGCTATTATTATTTGCTATTTTTCAAGCTATTGCGATGATTGGTGTTCGTGAACTGCTTACTGAACAGCATTTGGCCGACTTTGAAGAGAAAATATTGTGTGCTTAGCACATTTCTAGATGTTCTTTTTGCTGATGTATTTGGAATGAATGGAGTGGTTGAGACTGGGTAGAAAAATGTTATAACAACACATTTGCTGTAGCCTACTGTTTATTATTTGTACTATGATAGAAGCAGTGTTGTTGTGTTTCAACATTATGAAAACTTGAGCTAATTGAATTTTAGAGGTCAAATAAATTACCTACTTTTTAACATGGTCGGGAAATTCGGGAAGTCATCCAATGATTTCTCCCGTTCAAAGAAGAATCAGATTTTAACTGACGAAAACCTATCCATGTTTTTTTTTTTGCCCTTTGTGTTTCGGGGCCTCGGTATCTCTTTCGAACAACCCGCAATTACTGTTCGCCTGTTAGTTGAACTAATAAGAAATTCTGTTGTCATTTTTTGTGTTAATTGTTTTTTTGTTTGTTACGTCTTCACGCCTAAATGGCCTAATCGATTTTGATGCATTTTGGTACAAAGATATGTAGTTTGGACCCTTGAGACGGACATAGGTTAAAAATGTGATATAAGAGGGAGAAAGAGGGAAGAAAAGGGGAGCGAAAAATTTTTTTTTCGAACATCACGCGTGATAAAGTTAGCTTTAGCAAAATCAAAATCAAAATCAAAAGTCATTTATTCAAATTAGGCTGATAATCAGCACTTTTTGAACGTCAGATTACAAGAGACAGTCCCACAAAAACGCCCTGCCCTTCGCCACTTCCTAGTGTTTTAGCTGGGAAGAAGAAGTGGCGGAACAAACTCCCCAGCAACACATCTGTCTGTCAGGTTAGAAGAACCAGATTTTATACAATTTATATTATCACAAAAAAAAATATAAAAATATTCATTCATTGTCACTTGTCAGCTAGCAAACACCAATTATATATAAAAAACAAAAAATAATAATAATAATAAAACCCAAGTCTAAATAATAAATTAACCAGTCTAACGGGTGTGCCCGCTTACACGTGCAGTGAAGAAGTCACAGGTGATAAACTAGGACCATAGTGCAAAAGAAATAAGCTAAGCATAAAAAAGATAAATATAAATAATTATATTCAGTCAATGCTCGAGGTCACTAGTTAACCACATGCCAATAACAAAAACACACAAAATGAAACAAGTAAGTATATAAAGAAAAAAGTAAAATATAAAATTACATGACGAAGACATGTAACGTATCAATAATCTAATTTGGCGAAAAAAACATGAAGGAGAAGAAAAAAATAATAATCGTCTTGAGTTCAACACAGTGACCAACTATGCTTGTCATCTAAATAGTCGTTAATAGAATAGTATGCTTTTAAACAAAGGTTAGATTTTACTTTAGCTTTAAATGCATTAAATGGCAAATCTAGAAAAGAAGCAGGTAGCTTGTTATAAAAAGTTATACCAAGCCCTACAAATGAATTATGAACCTTATGAAGCCGGTGGAAGGGAGCACGTAGTTTATGCTTATTTCTAGTGTTAATGTTGTGAATATCACTGTTTTTACTATATAGATGGATATTTTGCCTAACATATAAAATGTTGGCCAAGATGAATTGAGAAGCCACAGTGAGAATACCAATCTCTTTAAAAAAATCCCTCAGAGAAACCCGGGCACCTAGTTGATAAATTGCACGAACCGCTCGCTTCTGCAGAACAAATACATTCTGGATATCAGCGGCTTTGCCCCATAGCAGAATACCATAGGACATGACGCTATGGAAATAACTAAAATAGACCAATCGTGCCGTGTCAACGTCAGTGTATTGTCTAACTTTTCTGACGGCGTATGCGGCCGAACTTAGCCTTCCCGCTAGGCTTGATATGTGTGGACCCCATTGTAATTTTGAATCTACTGTTATACCCAGGAACACTGCCGAGTCTACAGTTTTAAGTTTTTAGCTTTAGCCCAAAGTAACTATGCCATGCGGACGTAGTCGCGGGCGGAAGCTAGTAAATATTGTTATTTACGCGCGTTAATTTCAACCTTTACGCGTTCCTGCGATAACGAGTCTTGACAGACAGACAACAAAGTTATCAAATAAGGGTTCCGTTTTTTTCTTTTAAGGTACGGAATACTAAAAAACAAGAAAAACTACTACCTATTTTTATAGGGAAACAAGCTTATTTCAATCAACCAGTAGCTTATATTCATCCAGAATCAAAAATAAATATTGTAGTGTATTGTTTTTTAATCACAGAAATAGATGTTGAAATAAAAAAAAACGGCCGACGAGCGCCTTAGACTTGCACCGAGGGTTTGACAAACTTGTAGCATAAAGAGCAATAATATCTTTTGACTGCGTAGACTTAGAGGATTGATTTGTTCACGGCACAAAGGAGACTTATTAATGAGTATATATGGTTTCAAGTCGATACATCTACGCTTTTCCTTGATAAAGGGTCTTGACAGACAGACAGGCAAACGGACGGACAACAAAGGGATCCAAAAAGGGCTCCGTACTTTTCTTGTTGAGGTACGGAACCCTAAAAATAGGAGACTACTTGTTTTTTTTTTAGAGAGGAGTTCGTGGCTAAATAATAGCAGCCGCTCGGGTCCATCTTTAGGTTAAACCGCGCTTGCCTAGGTTGGTCTGTGGATGGGTGACCACCCGTTACATACCGAGTTTCCTCCGTGCCTCGGAAAGCACGTTAAGCTGTTGGCCCCAGCTGTCATTTAAAGATCTTTGACAGTTGTTACAGATAGTCAGTGTTCCGAAAGTCTGACAACCAGTATTACCAAGAGGTATCGTATTACCTAGTTCTAACTGGGTTGTGGAGGTCAGATAGGCAGTCACTCCATGTAAAATACTGATATTCAGCTGCATTCGGTTAGACTGGAAGCCGACCCCAACATAGTTGGGAAAAGGCTAGGCAGATGATGACTTGTTATTTTTTAAATGATTAAGCAAAAGAAAATAAATTTGATAACTTACACTCTAGAAGCTTTACAATTTTAACTGATATTAATAAATGGTTCACATCGGTGGCAAATTGTCGAACTTTCCGATTTTACTTAGATAGGTGATTAATGTTTTAGTTTAAGGAAAGTTATGAATATTGATGAGTTGGGATTCTAGATTAAAACTATAACCCATCTTTCACCAGAAAAGTTAATGAAAGGACATTATTTTTAATCAAAAGTGTCATTATGTGTGCTCATAGTATTTTATTTATTTAAACTTCATGTACAATTAGTGGTATAAGTGGACTTAATGCCATAAGGCAGTCTACCAGTCAACTTTTGGGTAAAATACGACAACTTTGTGATAGGGTACAAAAAATAGATAAAATCTAAAATATAAAATTCTCGTGTCACAGTTTTCGTTTCCATACTCCTCCGAAACGGCTGGACCGATTTAAACGAAATTTTGTGTACATACCGGGTAGGTCTGAGAATCGGCCAACATCTATTTTTCATACCCTTAAGTGATCAGCGGGTGAAACCGCTGGGCACAGCTAGTCTAATATATAAAATTCTCGTGTCACAGTTTTCGTTCCCATTTTCCTCCGAAACGGCTAGACCGATTTAAACGAAATTTTGTATACACATCGGGTAGGTCTGAGAATCGGCCAACATCTATTTTTCAGCCACAGTTAGTATAATATAAAACTGTTTACTTACGAAAACGTATATTTTTATACGGATACTTATACACATATACATTTCAAATAAACTAATAAATACAATTAAAAAATAAATAAAAACGAGAAATTTAACAGTAATTACTATGACTTTAGACAGACCTAAATAGTGGTTACGAACTTTTCTTTTAAAAGTACATTTCGACCGTCCCTACGTACATAAAGACATGTCGAAAATGGTATTTTTTTATCGTCTCATTGGCTTTAGATCATCTATGCGCACATCCTGACTTAAGATTTTTATTTTTATTTTATTTATTTACCTTGTTTTAGAAATCGTATAAGAGAACACGTCTTATAAATAAAACGAATAAGATGTCGTAAGAAAATGTGAAAAAATAAAATATTAATGTGTAAACTAGCTGTGCCCAGCGGTTTCACCCGCTGCTCACTTAGGGGTCTGAAAAATAGATGTTGGCCGATTCTCAGACCTACCCGATATGTACACAAAATTTCGTTTAAATCGGTCCAGCCGTTTCGGAGGAGTATGGGAACGATACTGTGACACGAGAATTTTATATATTAGATAAAGCTCTTAAAACTGTTAAAATATTGTAGGAAGAAAATATTTATTATTTCTCACAGAATTATTTCTAAAGCGTGTTACGTAGGAACCGTTGATTTACTTTCAGCTTTTTTAATGCCAAAGGGTTCCAGTAACGTAGTATCAAACTTTATTTTCATCACTTACAGTATATCTTCCAGGCTTTGCCATTATTGTGAACTCCCTATGTTATATATATGTATATACATACTAGCTGTGCCCAGCGGCATCGCCCGCTGCTCACATAAGGGTATGAAAAATAGATGTTGGCCGATTCTCAGACCTACCCGATATGTACACAAAATTTCGTTTAAATCGGTCCAGCTGTTTCGGAGGAGTATGGGAACGAAAACTGTGACACGAGAATTTTTTTATATTAAGATACATATTATATGGTTTTGTACCTCAAAAGGAAAAACCGGATCCCTTATTTATTGGATCACTTTGTTGTCCGTCTGTCTGTTAAGACACTTTATCTCGGGACCACGAAGAGGTATCCAGTTGAAATTAAACCATATACCGAAAGCTGCTCTTTGGGTATATTGTTTTAATTTCAATTCGAGTCTCTTGGAAGTCTCTTGGAGATGTGAAAAATCCTCAAACCTCTATTTTTTTTTTTATGTATGGCATCTCGCAGTTCAACCAAGGAGGTTGTCGTCTGCTTAACCGGGCGAATCCTGTGGGTGCCTTAAAGATTAGGACCTCCAGCCAGGGTAGAAACTTACAAACTAACGACTACACGCCCTGTGGGGTACGAGCCTTGGCTTAGAGCGTCGCTGAGGGACAGCAAGGGACAGGCTGGATCTGAGTGATATTATTTATGGACTATTCAACTTACCGGCTCAGCAGCGCGGGCTGGCTCTTGCAAGGGACGGGTGGGAATCCTCAACCCTCGAAGTCTACGCAGTCAAAAGATATGGCTGTTTATGTCGCTAGTCCGTATGGATCCCTCGGTGAATCAATATTTCCAGCAAGTGTGATAATTTTAAAGGATTGCTTACAACTTCCTTTTTCAAGTACAATCATTTTATTTTCATCTTGTTTTTTTCACATTCATTTTTAAGAGTGATGGATCTGAATGTTGATGGACAGAGAGTGAGAAAAAGGCCAAAGAAAAGATGGATGGATTGTGTAAGGAATGCTATGAAGGAGAAAGGAGTAAATTCCGTGACGTCTGATTGGGGAGAATGGAAGAAGAAAACGCGTTGCGCCGACCCCAAATAAATGGGACAAGGACAGGAAAATGATGATGAAACATTACATTTCAATTTTACTCCACTTGCGGAAACGCGTGTGTGCGTTTAAATGCTAAACGCACACACGCACGAACGATTTTTAACGCGACGTTTTTACCGGACGATTTTTATCCCCTGAATCAGCATTGGGAGTTAAAAGTCCAATTACTGACCCACCAAATAACGTTATTGCGTCAAACCCGTCTGTGTGAATACGGGGTACTGCCTTCGCAATAAACAAAACGTATTTTTCATGCAAATTGCTTGTCCTCGTCGGTGACTAACTAAACTAACCATTCACATAGATAGAGCTGTAAAGTTCTCCGTATTTCAGCATCCCTGTTGGCCATTTGCTGGTACTTTTTGAAACGAGTACGAAACGAGTGCAACATGAGTGCATTTGTTATTTCGTCGTGAAGGAGTGATCTCTTGTGTGCCACAGAGTACCAAGTGTACTTGTAGCGATATTCTGTGAGCTAGAGTCGTGGTCACTAGTAGATTGTATTGTATACTCTGTGGTGCTGATGTTTGCGCACTTAGTATTATTATTAATAAACACTAGCTGGCGCTAGCGGCTTCGCCCGCCTAAAATCGAAATAAAATATATTCTATGTGTTATTCCAGACTATAATCTACCTCAGTGCTAAATGAAAATTGATTCTTAAGGAGTAAACTCCAAAAATCCTGTGTTTGAGCCAAATTTCATCAAGATCCGTTCAGCCGTTTTGACGTGAAAGAGTAACAAACATTCACCAATACAACCATACATCCACAGATCCATATATCCTCACAAGCATCCGCATTTATACTAGGATGGGATTTATTTCAGTCTAGGACCATAAATTATTAGTAATAATACACTTAAAACTGTGTTAGTATGACAATGAAATTAAATGGTTTTTTTTTTAATTTGAAATATTAAAAAAAGCAATGTCATAACAGTTTCTGTATTTACCCTTTAAGTTTCTTCACATATATAGATTTATTTATATTTTAAGGGTTTTGTACGGCACTGTAGGATCTCTTTGTTGTCTGTCTGTCAAGATGCTTTCGATCTTGGAAACGGTGTAGCGGTATCGAGTTGAATTGAAAAACCAATTACTCAAATCTATAGCCTCTTGGAGCCATGAAAAAATTAGATATGGCCGTTTACATCTCAAGTTTTTACAGAACCCTCGGTGCACGGGTACGACTCACAAATGGCCGGAATTTTTCCGTTCTTGCTTCTTAGTAAATGAGTGCAACATGAGTGCATTTGTTGACAAGGAGTGATCTCTTGCGCTCTCGTTACAAATGTGGCGATATTGTGTGAGCTACGGCTGTGGTCACTGTGGACTGTACTGCGTAATAGGTGTGTGGCCTCGAAGTTCGCGGGAATCCTTACTAATATTATTAAAGTGAAAATGGAGTCTGTTTGTTTGTTTGTTACCTCTTCACGCCTAAATGGCCAAACCGAAGGTGATGAATTTTAGTACAGAAATAGTTGGGATCATGGAGAACGGACATGGGCTAAAAAAAGGGATAAGGGGAAAAAGAGGGAAGAAAAGAGGAGAAAAAGTTTTTTTTTTGGATCATCACGCGGTTTCAAGATAGCTTTAGCCCAAAGTAACTACCTATGCCACGCGTATGAAGTCGCAGGTGGAAGCTAGTAGTTAATAAGTATGAAGCGAGTAATGTTGATACTGGTAAAAATGCAATTTTAACGTGCGGAGAGTTAATCTATTTATAATTTAATCCATTTTAATTTAAAAGTAATAATCAAATTTATTATCCTAGTAATTTATTTGTGATGAAATGTTAATTATTTTTTCTGACATTAGCCTCCTGTATTGTGGGTAGGTTTACAAACATTTAAACTCACAAACACAAACAGCCAGACCTGGAACAACTATCTGTAGATCATACAAATAGGTATTTGTTCCGTATAGTTAAAACTTTGACAGATAGTCTACTAAAGTGCAACACATGGTATTTTTATAATTAACAACTCGATAATTAATCCGGCTCTATAGAGCGTCATGTCAAAGTACTTTATATCCAAACATTAGCTAGCGCCCGCGGCTCCGCCCG
The DNA here is from genome assembly GCA_958449745.1 of Ochropleura leucogaster. Taxonomy (NCBI): domain Eukaryota; kingdom Metazoa; phylum Arthropoda; class Insecta; order Lepidoptera; family Noctuidae; genus Ochropleura; species Ochropleura leucogaster. Next base: position 13,166,408 of record OY288221.1, on the reverse strand, counting down.
CGTGATATTGAAAAAACAGTATCCTATGTGTTATTCCAGACCATTATCTACCTCTGTGCCAAATTTCACCAAGATCGGTTTAGCCGTTTTGACGTGAAAGAGTAACAAACATCCATACATCCATCCTCACAAACATTCGCATTTATAACATTAGTAGGATATAGTAGGATAGTATAATTTTTCAAAAATCGCTTCCGCCACCTCACCCGCTGATTTCCGAGCCCCACACAACAGCTGCTAACTATCTAGTTTTATGTTTTGTTTTACTGAAGACACTTGAAGTTTGCCAACTGTTGTTTTTGTTGTACGTACCACTTCTGTGAGAGGAAGATCTTGTCTATGAAACGAGAGCACGTATGTCACTAATTGAGCACATTTAGCATTCGCGAAGTGTGGGGTATTAGTTACCAGGTTATTTTTGTTAAGAAATGGTGTAAGACAAAAAAAAACTTTTAGTAGAGATTGTTCTGGTGGTACCTTAATACAACCAAAGAAAATTACGAACGCCTACACAATACCTATTGATTGAGCCGAGCGATAAAATTAAAGATATTGAGTTGTAACTTATCTTGTATAGGTTGTGTTTGTTGTTTTAGGATACTAGCTATGTAACTAGCTAGCTGTAACAAGCAAAGCCTTAGGGGCTTTGCTTGTTACAGCTAATCATTTATTTATTTACTTTGCAAGACTTACATTCATCCATCCTCACAACAATGAGGAGGGATGAAGGACATGTTACTAAAAGAGTGAGGAATCTGAATGTTGATGGACGGAGAGCGAGAGGAAGGCCAAGGTAAGGAATGATATGGAGGAGAAAGGAGTAAATGATGCCGTGACGTCTGACAGGGGAGAATGGAAGAAGAAAACGTGTTGCGGCGACCCCAAATAGAATGGGACAAGGGCAGAAAAATGATGGTGTTCCGTTGGTGGTGGCTTGCCACATGGGAATTAATCATGACTGGCGAAATATGGGTGTATAGGTACACCTCTGCTTGCATACGCTAGTGTTGTTTGCCTTAAAATAAAGCAAAGGCCTGATAGTACACTCATCGCCGACCCTATTGCCGACAACCGGGCACGAATTCAGTCTCTGGCTCTGAGGTTGCAGGTTGTTCTAAACAGATACCGTGACTTCAAAACTTTTAGGGCAAAAGTAGAAACATGGTAAGATTTTTAACCGACTTTGGAAAAGTAGGAGGTTCTATGTTTGGCCGTTCTATTTATAAGTTACCCAGTTTCGGTAGTAAAGTTATTTTCCACTTTTTAGTTTTTTTTTGTGGAAGTCGGCTTTTTTTTTGAAAAAAAAGTTATTTTAGTAAGTAAAAATCTGACACTCCCTTCCTCACCGCATAGAGCGGTATGCTTGATTGCGTAGTTTGTATTTTGTGTAGTGTTAATATTTACGTGTTTTTTCTTAAATGTTGTTAGTGGCAAATACCAAATGAACTATTTTCTTCTGTTTTTTTTTTCTTTCTTATTGATTATATCCGAAAAAAAAAGATGTGACTGTTTCTGAAAAATTCCTGGAAAAACACAATAACAATTTCCACGTCCCGGGTTATTGAAATCAGTAGGCCTACTATGACATCTTAAAGCAGAACTTATTCCACTGAGTGAAAGAGATGGTGCTAGACACCCTGTATAGCTGTCCCTTTCCTTCAGCGGAATAAGTTCTGCTTTAACACGTCATGGTAGGGTAGCAGGACCTCTCAGTCGCGATAGCAATTATTCATTCCGAGAAGGAAGAAAGACAAACAAAAAGAGATTTTGTTTTAATTTCAACTCGATACCTAAACGCGTTACCGAGTTAAAAAGTATTGACAGACGGACAGATGGATAACAAAGTGATCTTATGACGGGCCTGTTGGTCCAGTGGTTAGTGGCCCTGACTGCTCAGCCGGAGGTCGTGGATTCGATTCCCACCCAGGACAAACTTTGTGTCAAGAGCATGATTGTTTGTTCTGTGTCTGGGTGTGATTTATCTATAATATGTATGTATTTATAAATTATATAAGTATGTATATCAGTTGTCTGGTTACCATAACACAAGCTCTGCTTAGCTTGGGTTCAGATAGCCGTGTGTGAGTTGTCCCAAGATATTTATTTATTTATATTTATTTATGACGGTTCAAGATTTTTCTGTGAGAAACGGAACCCTAAAAAGAACATTCCAAACAATTTCATTCAAAATCATAACAAGATTTTATCTGTTTCTAAAAATAGACGTCAATTCGATCGTTATCAAAATCATAATGCTGCCTAAACCAAAATAACAATGAATAACTTTACCCGTCACTGTATAATCGTTTAAAAAGGGTCTTAGAGGGGAGAGGGGGGTACAGTCGGTTACTACATAGATTGTTTTACATTGTACTTATATTTTAAGTCATTCAAAATCAAAATATTTTTATTTCACATAGGCCTACATGGGCACTTATAAAACGTCGAGAAAAGATGCACGGTTAGGGTTGGTCGTTTTCTATGGAGAAGAACCGGCAAGAAACTCCATAGTTACTCTTTTAAAATCATTTGGTTTTACAATGTTGTTACAGCGCATTTGAGTATGAGAGGACAGCGTAGGCCCGACAATAAGTCATTGCTTACTTTACAAAAAGTAAAATAAAATAATACGTTAACATAAGTTAACAAGCGTCCAAGAATCTACAAGGCCAACCATGTCCACTCATTCACAACGAATTGGTAGAAAAGAAACTATACAAAAGTAAAAAAAAAAAAAAATATGCAAAAACAAAATAATAACTAAGAGACGAGTCACACAGATATCACACAGATTAAGTCTAACTACATGTCCTGCCTGCTTTCTGGTCCATGAATTGTTAGAATGGAGTTAACCATTCTAACAATTGAAGGATAAGGATTAGACCAACTATTCGCTGGGCAGACGACGTCATAAAAATAGCAGGCACCCACTGGATGCAATTAGGAGAAGACAGAAAGCAGCGGCTATCTCTGGAAGAGTACTTTACCTTCCAGAGTTTACGAGAACCACTCCCAGGTTCTCGTAAACTTTAATGTTATTTAACTTGAATTTATTAATTTAAACTAGATATTTTAAAAGATGCCCACAGCGTTACCCGCGTGTAATCGAAAAAAAAAAATCCTATGTGTTATTCCAGACTAGAATCTAACTGTGTGCCAAATTTCATCAAGAATCATTCAGCCGTTTTGACGTGAAAGAGTAACAAACATCCATACATCTTTCCATCCGTCCCCACAAACATTCGCATTTATAATATTAGTAGGAAGTAAGATTTTTTGATTTAAAATTTAATAGCTGGCGCCCGCGGCTTTGCCCGCAAGATGCTCAAAAAATTTTTTTCTCCCCTTTTCTTCCCTGTTCTTCTCCCTTCTCTCATTTTTTTTTAAATAGCGATAGCTCAAAGTAACTATGCCACGCGGACGGAGGCTAATCTAAAATAACTTTTAACGCTATTTATTTTAATATGTCGACTTTTGTTGCTACCAGTACGAGAGACCATTAATTCAGTTTTATCCACAGGAAGTGCGGGCCCAGGTGCGGCCATCTTGGCTGTACAATAAATGACAAACGCATTACGCAGCAGCCGCCTTAGGCTCTAGTTCCATCACCGGTTATTAACGAGAAGCCTAGTATTGTACGGATTAAGTACGGAGTTTTTTAGTATAGTGTTTGGAAAATCATCAAATAACTTCGGCGGGAGGAATAGCTTTAGCTGACTAAAACCCACCCATGTTCCTGCTATTGCCCTTCATGGTCTGGGGACGCGGTATCTCTTTCGAACAACCCACAATCCCCACAGGCAACTTTTCCCACTTCTATACTGAGAGAGGGCCTTTTGGCCTCGTGCAGGAGAAAAATCCTTACTTTAATATTATAAAAGCGAAAGTGAGTTTGTTTGTTACGTCTTCACGCCTAAATGGCCAAACTGATTTTGATGAATTTTGGTGCAGAGATAGTTGGGACCCTGGAGACGGAAATAGGCTAAAAAGTGAGATAAGGGGGAAGAAAAGGGGAGAGAAATTTTTTTTTTTCGATCATCACGCGGGTTAAAGTTAGCGTTAGCCCAAAGTAACCATGCCACGCGGAAGTTAGTATTATATAAATGATTATTTAACAAAGTTTTTGGAAGGTAAGAAAATTTGAATTCTCTAGAATGGTGCTTCTTTATTTTTTAAATCCCATCGGAATCACAACTTCCTTTTCTATAAAATATTATGAAATCTAGTTTAAGAAATATCTCCTTCCGACTTTTAAAAAATATCCTACTATTTTCTTCCCAGCTTCAGGATATAAGAGAAATGACAAAATTAATAGTATCACTACTAGGACAGAATAAAAATACATTTGCCGAGACACCGGTAAGTTATCCGGGGAGAAAGCAGGAAATTATACAGAAAATGAATAATATTTACGTTCAGATGTGAGAAAAAATTACAAAACATTTTACAATGTTCGTTTAAAGGAGGTTGTCTATCTATACAGTTTCCATTTTTCCATATTGGCTTAGCCCATTTTTTTTGTGAATGGGAAATTATCAAATAACTTTCCTGCTCTGGGCGGAGCGGAGGAGAGTGCCACAGTTTTACTGACTAAAATCCACCCATGTTCCTTCTATTGCCCTTTACGTTCCAGGGCCGCGGTATCGCTTTCGGAAACCCGCAACCCTTGGCTTAAGTCCATATGACCGCACCATTGGTCTGGTGTTACCATGCACCTGTGCTATCTATGTAGTTGGCCATTAGGAATAATCTCAGATGCATTCCTAATTTAGTAAATATGGAAATTGGTGGGTGTGTAAAATAAGAATACGTTTGTCTATGCTTGCTTTTAAATTACATCCTAACTAATATTATAAAAGCGAAAGTGACTTTGTTTGTTGGTTTGTTACGTCTTCACGTCTTAATGGCTAAACCGATTTTGAGAAATTTTGGTACACAGATAGTTGAGACCCTGAAGGCGAAAAAAATAAGGCTAAATCGAGAATAAAAGTAAGGATTTTCACCTTTAAACAATACATCCATTGCAATTGTATCTTCCCTTATTTATGAGGACCTAATTTGTACTTGGACGCTCATCCTAATTGTTCTTCCGCTTTTTTCTAAAATATCTTCCTTGACTTTACACAGCCCAAACTTTATGACACCATTTTAAAAACCCACCTGAAACCTCAAAAACTCATAAGCGAAACGTTCTTAAAAGCAATGAATGTAAATAAGAATATTTCAGGCACCTGCACTTCTGCTTACCCTATTCCGATGTCACAGGTGAAGTCTCTCTGTATAAATATTTCCAGGCTACTAAATTATTCATGGTACCTGCAGCGCCATCTCGCGGATGCAAATATCGAGAGTCCAATGGTTGCATCCGTATGCTTGGATGTTGTAGGCCAAGTAATAAGATGTAGCGTTTTCAGACCAGAGTCTAAGGGCCCTGCTAATTGAGAAGCAAGTCATTTGTTCCGAACATAACCGAGGTAGCCCGAACGCTTACGAAGTGAGTTAACTTCAGAAATAGCAAAAGGCAATTTACATTACATTGATGAAGATTTTTTTTGTACTAATATGAATTGGTATTGTTAAAAATGTATACATAGATATTATGTGTGAAATAGATATAGCAATTATGAAAGTTTTTTTCATAGATTGTAATTCGTGTTTCGTGTCTGTGGTGGTTTATTCCAAAGCACGTGTGTGATGGCTTGGAATGATCATTCATACAAACCTTATATTTATTCTTACTACAAAAAAACCGGCCAAGTGCGAGTTGGACTCGTACTCCGAGGGTTCCGTTCAACCTTGCGACATAAACAGTCATAGTTTTTGACTGCGTAGACTTAGAGGGTTGATTTTTCTCAGGTCCAAGAGACCACAAACTTAACATACAAGCGTTCCCGAGATACAGGGTCTTGACAGACAGACAAATGGATAACCAAGTGATACCTACTATAAGGGTTCCGTTTTTTTTTCCTTTTGAGATACGGAACCCTAAAAGCAGCCAAATTAGTCGAGCTTTCAGCCAGACCCGGAACAACTATCTGTAGGCCATACAAATATTTGTTCCGTGCGGGAATTGAACCCGCGATACGCAGCGCAGAAATCGATGACTCAGCCACTGCGCCAACCGTGTCGTACGTATCTTTTTTTAAGTGATGCTCCGGTTTTTATTCCCTTACTTTAACTTTTTTTTAATATTCTCATAATTCTTGTAAAACAAGTTCATTTTAGGGACCACTGTATAATTTAAATCTTATCACCACCGTACCACAAAATCCATATTAAATCAAAGAAAAATCATTTCAATATTTTATATCAGTTTATAATAACTAAATTTTGAGATTTCGTGAGAACTAGCCATTAATATAAATAGATAGATAAATATTGGTCAAAATAATTTATTCTTTTATGACTTGTACCACACTCAACCCGTAAAATAAGTACCGCTTTATTTACACTCGGCTCAAGACGTTCCTGAAATTTATGTTGAGCATTAATCTGAGCATTTAATGTGACGTAGGCTTATCTTAGAAAATTAGTAATGACTGTGCGTACTTTAAGTTGCTGATTTTATTGATAATCATTTCTTGGGGAGCCAGTGGCGAAAAGAAAGTTATTTTTAAAACCTAATTACTTTATTCTACTTTTGGACGCTGTTAATGTGTACGTTTAACTACATCGTTCACACATATTAGTATAATCTCTACATGAATAATGTTATCACGACATTGAAAGAAAGAGAAAAAAGAGAAAGAAAGGAATACTTTTATTTGGGACTCGCACATAACAAGTAAAACAATAACAAAATGAATTAAAATAGTACAGACAGGTTATTGTCTGTGCGAGACAAAAAGGTCCCTGTCTCAGCATAAGCTGCGATATTTTAGGATAAAAATAACACAGCGCTGGTATCCTGACAGGGCCAGTTAGTGGTGTCACGGACACAGAACGGAACACATACTTAAATAAATATTCTAATTACTGATACAAAGAATACAAAATAATAAATAAATACAGATGGACAAAAGTATAATTATGATATTCTTCATGCACATTGTAAAAATATTCTAATTAAAAAGAGTATCCATGAAGTTTCTTGCCCATTCTTTTCCATAGAGATCTTTATTTTGGAATGGGCAACTATGGTACTTTCAAAAATTAATATGCCTTGTGACTGAGACTGTAGCTTCATATTTTTGTGGCTGACATTCAAAGTGCCTGTTACGGTTTAATAGATACAAATACCATAAGTTTGAGTTTGAATGTTTTTTTTATTCAGTTATTTTATACTCCAATGAAAAGCCGGCTGAATCGTAAGACAGAAGATCCCTGGCTGACGGGCGTTAGTCTAGTTAGCTACTGCCTGACAGTTACAGCAAACTTAATCCAGCCATCTATACCAAACTTAAGCAAATTTTCTGTAAAGCACAAACATCAAACTGTAAAAACAAACCTACTAAATATTGACTTGGCTCGCGAGGTTGTCGTGGACTCCGCGATCATTGTGCCGATAGCCATTACAGCCAATGGCTTAATTGCCAAGAGCCTCGAACAACACCTCAGAAGGCTCTCGTTAGGCAGCTGGATCAAGGGCTTGATACAGTGCGCGGTACTCCTGGACACGGCTCGTATTGTTAGGAGGTTCCTTTCTCTGGAGCCCTGACCGCCGGGAGCTGGGATCCTGTTCCCGATACCGGTGGGCTCCTATTTTTATATTTTGAAACGTTTTTTTTGTTATGCTTTATTTATTAAGAAATATTTAAAAATGTAATTATATGTGGAGAAATAAATAAATGTACCAAAAACCTACTAACATTAAGCTGACCTCTACATTTTATACTCCCAGTCATAAATACCCTTCAAAAATAAATAAATTCATCCCTTCCCCACAAACCCTTAACTTTTAACAGTGTAACATAAAAAAGGAATCAGCCTTTTTCAAGTAACATCTTAATTTGTGGCTCAAATTATCTTTTTTTGTCCGTAAACAAACCTTTCTTATGGTGCTTTAAAATTTATGCTCGCAAAACCCTCCTAGAATGTTGTTGGGGGCAAAATATTGAGTTCATTAATATTATGCTTAAGTAAGGAGCTCCTTAGGGTAAGTGGTCGCAGAAATGATGAAGGCACATCCCTAAATACCTGTTCATCTTGAAATAAATGGCAGTGAAGGTATGCACTTAAAATGGAGGTTTGTTATACGGTCATCATCTGCCTAGCCTTTTTAGGGATTAAAGAAAAAAACGGAACCTTTTTTGGATAACTTTCTTGTTCGTCTGCCTGTCTGTTTGTCTGTCAAGACATAAGTCGCATAACTGGTCAATTAATGCCCCGTTCCAATAAACAAAAACGACTCGTTTTGCTTACGGATAGTTGTATTTTGACATAAGTTCTATGAGACTTAGCAATAAGTTCCAATAAGCAAAACGAGTCGTTTTTGTTTATTGGAACGGGGCAATAATGATCTCTTTCAAAATATTGACATCTTTGCGGAACCAATTGAAAGCGTTTTGGATTAGACATAGTGTTGTTTTTATTTTATTCTAATTCATTTTTTCCTGTGTTTCTTTCCTTTTTAACTTGAAAGCCTGTTTAGTTTAAATTAAAACACATAATGTAATTTCATTGTATCTTGTAACTTATTGATTTTATAAAATGTAGAAATGTTGTTGGTTGTATTTGACTCATCTTAAAGCTGTAATTTCGTACAATACTGTAATGTGTAACCGTTTGTTTTCCCAAATAAATAAAAATAAAGACCTTTGATCTTGAGAACGCCTGGAGATATCGATTTGAAATTTAAACTCCACTCAACTCAAGTCTTTAGTCCCTTGGAGTTGTAGAAAAATCATATCTTTAAGTCTAGGCAGTCAAAAGATAAAGCCATTTATGTGGTAAGTTTTACGGAACCTTCAGTGTGCCACTTCGATTCGCACTTGCCCAGTTTTTACTCATTTCGACCAACAATATTTGGTAATTATGAATCTATCAATCGAATCTACGTTGCTCAGTGCTTTTACATGAAATTTTTCAGAAACGAATTAATCTTTTGAAAACCTTTTTATTAAACTTTAACTCGACTTGTTTAGTAGTTAATTTCCACAAAACATGAAATTACTAGATAACTTTTTAAGCTATTGCATAGCTTCTATCGCGGGCCTTGAGCGTGGAGACTAAATCCAGAAATTTCGTAACGAAAACACCTAAAATTACGAATACGGTCAGTTATTTCATTCACAATTCCAATGTTCAATTAGCGTGTTTAGTATAGAATCGGATCGTCAATTAATATTACGCTGGATCAAACTCAAGGTCTAATTTTGCTTTTTGCGACTTCTTTTCATTGAAAGTACTTTTTAATTATTATATTTAGTTTTTTTTTATAAATATTGCATAAGTTGATAAAAAAATGCTATGCATCAGCTTAACCGCGGTAGTCCCCGAGTACCACTCTAATAAAAACCTTTTACGAAAAGTTATATGGAAACCTTATGTACTATATTCTCTTGTCGGAATTAATTAATCGAGCTTAAGTTACAAATCAATCATCATAACACAACACACTAACAGGATATGCATTGCGTAATAATTCAGTTTCGCTAATGCGCCCTACGGTATGTACTTAAGTGTCAATAATCAAACATCATGATTAATGGCATTTCAACCAATATTATCGATAGCTGATTATTAGACGAACGAATAGCTTGTTACAACCCAATCAAATATCAACCTTACAACCAAGTTACAAGCTTCGAAATCACTTGCAGCATCATTTTCCTAGATGAAATACGCGATTGATTAGCTCAATCGATTCTGATCCTTATATGATTGAGATAGAGTTCGATTTTGCCTTTTGGGTAGATACTTATGCAACTGTAATGAGAAGTTTCAATTAGACCGCTCTATTTAGATCGTTAGGGGTTCTATAATTTATGGGCAATTGTAAATTGAGTAGTACGTCATCGGTTTAGTCATGTATGTCATATCTAATATAAAGTATAAAATTCTCGTGTCTCAATTTTCGTTCCTATACTCCTCCGAAACGGCTGGACCGATTTAAACGAAATTTTGTGCACATATCGGGTAGGTCCTCAGAATCGGCCAACATCTATTTTTCATACCCCTAAGTGGGCAGCGGGTGAAACCGCTGGGCACAGCTAGTTGTATAGGAAAATCTAGTTAGCAGAATATACAACATGATAACAAGTTTGCTGTCTTTTAAAGGTAAGGTAGCAATGTACCCCGGGCGTTAAGAGACGCGAGACGATTCCCGGCCATCGTAGATGCGGGCCTGTGGATGGTGAGCAATGCGTAACTGTCCGTCCACTATTTCCTTCTATTTCAAGAACAATCGTAATCCTTACTAATATTATAAAACCACAAGTGAGTTTGTTTGTTACGTCTTCACGCCTAAATAGCTAAACCAATTTTTCAAAGTGAGAAATGAGGGAGGAATAGGGAAAACCTAACTTTGCTATTAAAATCAATAAGACACAAGGGCAAAAACTACAGGTAGCAGGTACCTGCAAATCAGGAAAGGGGAACTATGTTACCCCGAATTTAACGCGAGCGAAGTCGCGCGCAAAAGCTACAGTACGGCCAACGAGAAGCGATACCAAATGTAAACAAAACCCATCTAAAATGGCCGCCCGAATGTTGGCGAACCCGTCTTAACGTTGTCATGTTTTTGCCGGGAGAACGAGACATTACGACAAAGGCACAAGATGGAAAGAGCTAAATATTAGATTGTCAACGCTACAGTTGTTCTTTAGGTTAATGACCTTTCGTATCGCTTCTCGTTGGCCGTACTGGGTAGTGTTAAGTTAATAAACCTGGGTTCGACATTACGATAGGTATACAAATCGCGAAGTTACCGCTGAGTCAACATAACTCACCTCTACTGGGGCCTTTAGTAGGATAATAATATGGATTACTAGCTGTGCCCAGCGGTTTCACCCGCTGCTCAGTTAGGGGTATGAAAAATAGATGTTGGCCGATTCTCAGACCTACCCGATATGTACACATAATTTCGTTTAAATCGATCCAGCCGTTTCGGAGGAGTACGGGAACGAAAACTGTGACACGAGAATTTTATATATTAGAAAATGCAACAGTTCTTAAAATGGTAAATATTATAAATTGTTACATATTATATGCCTATTATGACTCTGCCAAACGTACCAAATTAGAGACCCACTGGTTTTTTTTGCGGATGGAAGTCATCAAATTACTTCCCCCAGTGGCAGACTTGTACTGACTAAAACCCACCCATGTTCCTTCTTTTGCTCTTTATGTTCCGGGGCCGCGGAATCTCTTTCGAACAACCCGCAACCTTGGCAGGCGGTGGCCCTGGCAGGCCCCTCTGCTTTACTGACATTGCTATGAGGCGCGCGAGGAACACCAACGCGCCTTCGACTGGGCTCAACTCGCTGCTTAAATGCTGACAACACACACTTACACTATAGTAAACCTTGTTAATTCTTCTTTTGTTTTTTCTTTTTCTGAAAAAAATAACAACTCAACAAACATTTAAACCAAGAATATACACTGTGAGCACAAAGTAACAATACATATCTCACACATCGTACACATGCTTGCCGAAATGTTTGCGAGTTTATATCTGCTTCCGTCTCACTGACCCGCTAAATAACGGCTTACAGTGTAAGGAATTGTGTGAAGTGGGCCGATGTGACATTCTATTTGATGATATTGTTTGATATCTCAACGAAAATATATTTTTGCAAAAAATGGTAGCCATCTTGATTAATTGTGTCTTTGCTTGTTTCATTGACTGTGTTGTTACTGACTTTCGAAAGTAAACTTGTTTTTTTTGGTTGTCAGTTATTTTTTTTACGTTCTTTACTGTCATGACTAGAGGGGGGATGGATATGGGACAATCGGATGTAAATTTACCTAAATTTTATGTTTGGCTCTTTAAGTATGAAAGCAGCTAGTTAATTGTATAACTAAACAGATGTGCTTATATTGACTTATATTCATTGAGATTTAGTAGGCCCGATTTGACATTTAACAGCCAAGATCTCAAATAGAGATGAATATGCACCCGAATCTAAATTTGTATCAAATTGAGTTTATTGCATTTCACAGAGTATACACGTAAATTGAATTACCCTTGACCGCGAGTTGTTTTCTGCTTTCCATAATAGCAACCATCACACTTTTCGATAAATATGTACATGAGTATCTCATCTCCAATTATGACACACACACACTCACAAATTTTTTGCAACAAATGACGTCACACGTAATTTAAATGGGCTATTATATCTTTGTAATTTTTGGTCTAATCCTTACTAATATTATAAAAGTGAAAGTGAGTTTGTTTGTTAGTTACCTCTTCACGCTTTAATGCCTAACCGATTTTGATGAATTTTGGTACAGAGATAGTTGGGGACCAGGAGACGGACATAGGCAAATTTTTATTTAAAAAATGTGGGATATGAGGGAGAATGAGGGAAGAAAAGGGAAAACTTAGCGTTGCTATTACAAATCCATCAGGAGCAAAAGCAAAAACTGCAGGTCTGCTTGGTGTGTAATACCGAATTTAACGCGAGCGAAGCCGCGGGCGAAAGCTAGTATACAAATAAAAAAATACGTGTCCCTTATTTTTTAACAATCTAAAAGACGGACTAAAATATAATTTCTTTGACTCAGGAAACTACCCTATTGTGTAAATACATATTGTGTAGACATAAGATCCACGCACAGAATCACAGTCAAGATTTCTACAACATAAATAATAATAATAAATATCTTAGGACAACTCACACACGGCTATCTGATCCCAAGCTAAGCAGAGCTTGTGTTATGGTAACCAGACAACTAATATACATACTTATATAATTTATAAATACATACATATTATAGATAAATCACACCCAGACAAAGAACAAACAATCATGTTCATCACACAAAGTTTGTCCTGGGTGGGAATCGAACCCACGACCTCCGGCTCAGCAGTCAGGGCCACTAACTACTAGACAAACAGGCCCGTCCAAATAAATCTGAATCTATTTAAATCAACGACCATACAGGGTTGTATGGTCGTTGATTTAAATTTACAAGGAGAACCGGAACATTTACCCAGATTTTCCACAATTTTAACCGCAGCACTAAACTATAAGTTAGTCGTAAATAACGTTAAACTGCGGTTAGCTAATAAATTGTAACCGTCATGTTTAATGTCCAGCAACCGCTCAGGACTAGGTTCAGATAAATATCTGACATGGTGTAGCTCGGCTATTAATTTTAATGTTAAACTTGTGTTTTCTTACAATCTGTCGTTGTACACGATTCCAGTTTAGTATCTAGTGTCTTTAAACGCTGTTTGATCTTGATCGTGTTTTGAATTGTGCAAATGAGCGATACTGATAGATATAGGTACCTACATAAAATAATCCTTACTAATATTATAAACTAGCTTTCGCCCGCGGCTTCGCCCGCGTTAAATTTGGGGTAACACAGTTTCCCTTGCGCCTTATTGATTTGTAATAGCAACGCTAAGTTTTCCCTTTTCTTCCCTCTTTCTCCCTCACATCCCACTTTTTTTAAAATAAAAGTTAGCCTATGTCCGTCTCCTGGTTCCCAACTATCTATGTACCAAAATTCATCACAATCGGTTTAGCCATTAAAGCGTGAAGAGGTAACAAACAAACAAACTCACTTTCGCTTTTATAATATTAGTAAGGAAGCGAAAGTGAGTTTGTTTGTTGAAAACTTAGCGTTGCTATTACAAATCAATAAGGCGCAAGGGGAACTGTGTTACCCCAAGTCTAACGCCGGTTTAGCCGCGGGCAAAAGCTAGTATACATATAAAAATATTAAATGATGTTCACACAGTTAATGGGTAAGTTTAAATATTTAAATCCATCATCTGCTTAGCCCTTTCCCAACTATATTGGGGTCGGCTTCCAGTCTTACCGGATGCAGCTGAATAACAGTATTTTACATAGAGCGACTGCCTATCTGACCCCCATAACCCAGTTAGTACTCGGTAATACGCTACCTCTTGGTAAGACTGGTTGTCAGACTTTCGGAACACTGACTACCTGTAACGACTGTCAAAGATCTACAAATGACACCCGGGACTAACGGCTTAACGTGCTTTCCGAGGCACGGAGGAAACTCTGTATGTAACGGGTCACCCATCCACAGACCAACCTAGGCAAGAGCGGCTTAACCTAAAGATCGACCCGAGCGGCTGCTATTTATTTAGCCACGAGCTCCTCCACCAATTAAAAATTTTGTGTGATCAAAACATGTCCCACTTTTGACACATTTGAAATGCAATCTGTTAGATTTTAACCTGACGTTGTAATATAAATTGTTCATATTTGTATGCATAGAAAAAATGTATTTTTAACAGCATGCGTCAAATGTTGTACTGCGACAATTTGGGATCATTTTACTGTGATTTTTAAAACTATATTTGCATGGTTGAGCTCGTGATTACTTTGAAAAATCCTTACTTAATATTATAAAAGCGAAAGTAAGTTTATTTTTAACGTCTTCACGCCTAAATGGCTAAACCGATTTTGAAGGAATTTTCGTACCTACAGAGATAGTTGGAGCCGAGACGGACATAGGCACAACAACTTTTTTTTAATTGTGAGAATTGAGGAAGAAAGAGGGAATAAAAGGGAAAACTCAGCTTTGCTATTACAATAAATAAGGTGCATGGCCAAAAACTTCAGGTAGCAGATACCTGCAAATCAGGAAGAGAAAACTGTGTTACCCGAATTTAACGCGAGCGAAGCCGCGGGCAAAAGTTAGTATGCTATGTTGGGTCAGCTTTGGCTCATGAAGGTGAGCAATAGGTACTCGTAGCTCACTATCCGTCCGTCTATTGACGACATCCCGTGTCGACGGCGGATACGTGTTCCACGCGCGCCTGATTGAGATTTGGAGCGAGGGATAGTGTTAGACATTTACTGACTAAAACCCATCTATGTTCCTTCTTTTGCCGTTTGTGTATATGGGATCTATTTTGAACAACCCATACCCTGTTTTTTAGCTTCGTTAAGAGTACTTTTGCACCCTTTGTGAAAGCGCATATAGTTAACTATGAGGGAAACAAATAAACTTTATTCCAATAGTTTCTGTTGAATGTTTTCATTGTTGAAAAATCATTTTTGAATACACATCCACCAGAATAGTTCCCTGTTACGCCCCGCTGTTCTGCTTGCATGAAAAAGTTTTGTTTTCAAGCGAAATAATATTCAAATTATTGAAAAAAATGTAGACGAGCTAAACCAATGTTTCCTTGAGAGGTGTGAAGGGACACCCGGATGGAATGAAGTTATTATTTATTATGTACAAAAAACCTGTATGCACTCAACAAAAATAATCGTCGCGACACCACACTGTTCAATGTAAAATAGAAAGAGGAAACAAAAATAACTAGCTGGATTTCTATGAGAGAGAGAGAGTCTGACAGACAGAGAAACACGCACACGCCGCATGGCTTACAAAGTGTCGTTATAACATTAGGTCTTATTTTTTTTCCGTTAGCCCCCTTTCGCAACGCGCGATAAGGAACTTCATTAACCTCTCGCGCGTTTCTCGTACACACGGGTGTACGAGAGAGTTGAGTGCCCATCGCGCAATTGTACACACGGGTGTACGAGAGTGACTTGCACCGATTAGCTATTTTTTCTGTGACGTATATTTTCAAGTTGCAACCCGTTCTTTATTTGATTGAACAGAATAGTTCATTCGCTTTCTATTAAAATATTTTCCATTGACAATATCGATACATGGAATGAAGAAGATTGAAAAAAAGAAAGTGATCCGTCATTCAGCAATCAGTCACTTTTCGAGCCATTTTTGCGTGTGGTTGCGTGCGGACGAAAATCATGTTTGCAATTAGAAAACGGAGAGTAATCGTATAAGATTTATATAGAATTACTGAGAAATAAGTGTAGATTACGTTGCAAGTGTTTGTTTTTGGAAAAGTAATAAATATGCCAGTGAAAAAGTGACGAAACTTGTGAAGATGCGTATTTTTTTCCGTCATGGCCGTCGTGTTTCGACTTGTTTTAGTGCAAAATTTATCTCGAAATGCTTTGAAATCTACATAAGTTGTTAGTTTATTTACCTATAAACGTAATGAAGTTACTACAAAGTGATATAATTGCATATTGTTATCATAATAATTGTTGAAAGAAAATAAACCGGTAAAAATAGCGCCAAAGTCGTAAACATTGCGTATAGTAGACAGCGGCGAATGCGGCAAGAATGGCCGCTTTTTGTTGAGTTGCGGAAAAAGTGATTGTGTCGTGTAATTATTGTGCTTTGATGTGATATGAGTAATATTGTTTTTGCGCAAATGTATAGACTATCGTATTCAAGTGTTTTTTTCGAGAATATGTGTGTGGTTTTGGTGTAATGTGAGAAAGTTAAAGGATATGTGTAAGAAAATTTGCAAAATGCCAATTTATCTCGTCGCTACGAAGTCAGGTCAGTTTCATTTATTTATAATCTTACACAGTTCGATAGGAAAACTAATGGGCTTTCCGGGAAGGTATAATTTATTGCATATAATTATCAATATAACCACGAAATTGGCGTTTTTCTCAAGGACAAACCAAAAAAAAGAATAACCAAAAAATCCTCGGCGCGTGAGGCATCTTGGGTGAATATTCGCGAACGTTCGAGAGGTTAACAAAAAAACATATTAACATTTAGTACTTTTAACACTAAATTCAATTAAGTTGTTTGTTGATAGCAATTGACTCGCCCTTTGTTACGTGGGATTTAACCCGTTAAATGTCGTCAAGTTCCTACGGGGGTACATAACAACAAAATGCTACAAGTGTCTTAAGTACCCTCGGGTGAACTTTATTCGGTTTAGCGGTAAAATCTTCGTTTTACTAAAGGCCTACCTCTATAGAACGTTACTCATAATGTGTGTACTGGGCCTGTGGATGGTGAGCAATGGGTAGCTCACCGTCCGTCCGTCTTTTAACGACAGGCCGTGTCGACGGCGCGTTAGTGCTCCACGTGCGCCTCAAAGAGATGTCAGCAAAACAGAGAGACCTGCCCGGGCTTCCGCCTGCCGTGGTTGCGGATTGTTCGAAAGAGATACCGCAGCCACGGAACGTAAAAGGCAATAGAAGGAACATGGGTGGGTTTTAGTCAGTACACATCCGACACTTCCCTCTGCTCCGCCCAGGGCGGGGGAAGTTATTTGATGAATTCCCAACCGCAAAAATATGGGTGTGTACTCCTCTACTTAACCCTACAGAAATTATAAGCGTGATATTATGGTGTTATGTTCAAACTGTTCTTTTCAAACATGACAAAGAAATACAAATTGTCTTTCAAAACGACAAACGTCGAGTACAAAGACAGTTATTGTGTTTTGATAATATTTTATTGAAAAAAAAATTGTGATATCTTAAACACGATGAAAAGAGACACATACTTTTACTGTTATTGTTAGTTTTGTAGATTCTTAGGCGCAAATTGTAAAGTATGCAAAGACATATTGGCTGGCCTAAGTTGTAATCTCATACTTAAGTACAGTGGCTGAGAGATCGACTGCTGCACTACATGTCGCGGGTTCGATTCCCGCACGGAACAAATTTATTATGACCTGCAGGTAGTTGTTTCGGGTCTGGCTGTTTGTGTATGTGAGTTTAAATGTTTTTAACACGATACAGGAAAAAATATTAATTACTATGAATGAATGAATGAATAAACTTTATTTCGGGTGGCATAGACCCATAGAAAATTAATATAATATTGTTAGATGGAATGTGGAATGTTTAAAAAAATAAAAGTTATAAAACAAAACTACTAAACACAATTCACATACCGAATCCAGACCAAAACACAGCATAAAATAAAGCAATATATTAAGAAAAACTCAGAAAGGAACCATACCGCCCGCGGCCTGCATCGGAAACTATAAAATTTAATATTGCAAGCATGTTTTGCTTTGTTTTATTTTTGCTTGCTCACTCGTGTGGTTTTCCTACATTTTTAGGGTTCCGTAACAGAGGGAAACCTTCAATCTATTGCGGACCAAGCGTATATGACTAAAAGAGTGATAGATATGAATGTTGATGGACGGAGAGGGAGAGGAAGGTAAAAGAAAAAATGGATGGATTGTAGAAGGAATGATATGAAGGAGAACTGAGTAAATGTTGTCGTGACGTCTGAAGGGGTGAATGGAAGAAGAAAACGTGTTCGGCCAACCCCAAATTGAATCGGACAAAGGCAGGAAAATAATGATGTAATCGACGGAAACCTAGATATAAATAAGTCGTCACATTACTGTCTCTTTAGTAGTTAACTTTAAATAATAATAGTTCAAAATATACACCTTGGCACACAAGGTTTTCAATATGTGGAATGTGAACTTTGTTATCATTGTAACGGCCAATAGATTGATAGCCAAGAGCCTCAACGATTAACTATCCAAGCTCCTCATAGGCGGTTGGATCGAGGACCTGATTCAGAAGGCAGAACTCCTCCTCTAAACGGCACGCATTGTGAAGAAATCTCCGGATAACGGCGACTATTAAAAAAAACTATGTAATTAAATGAAATAGGTATTTAAAAATGTCTATAGAAATAAATAAAGGGGTACAAATTAAACGTTAAAGTTTTGTGTATGTATAAGAATGTTCTTTTTGAAGAGTACCAAACAACAAACAATACAATGACATAATCCTTACTAATATTATAAAAGCGAAAGTGAGTTTCTTTGTTACGTCTTCGCCCCTAAATGGCAAAACCGATTTTTATGAATTTTGGTACAGAGATAGTTGAGATCCAGACTAAATGGGAGCAGTATTTTTTATTTTTAAAAAGTGGGATGTAAGGGAGAAAGAGGGAAGAAAAGGGAAAACTTAGCGTTGCTATTACAAATCAATAAGGCGCAAGTTGAACTGTGTTACCCCAAATTTAACGCGGGCGAAGCCGCGGGCACAAGCTAGTTTTAGTATAAAAAGTTTTGTACCGTGAGAGCTGGTTTCGGAGAACGGAGTTCGTGGAAGGAATTGTAGGAGGCTTTTGCCCAACAGTCCAACAATATAGAATTCGCTCACCGACGGTTCCGTACAAACTTGTGACATAAATAAAATTAAGCTTAAGGTTTAAATTTCACCTCGATACCTTCACGCGTTTCCGAGATATAGGGTCTTGACAGACAGACAGACGGACAACAAAGTGATTTTACAAGGGTTCCGTATTTTTTCTTTTGAAGATTGGGATCTTAAAAATGATCAGTACAGAATAATGCTTTCGGAATCCAAAAGATGTCCTTTTTTTGGTATTGTTCGTCGTGTCATTGACCTCCTTGGGTTATGAGTCGAGCTACACGATAACTGACAATTTTACACTGACTGGACAGGTCCACTCAATCTGTGTGGTGCTTTCTTAAAAACACCATTTCAGACACTAATCTGCATAGTACTCATGTAAGTTGACCAAGAGTTTTGTCTGAGCCTTACAAGAGTAGTCGGGTACGAAACACTGCTCCCATTTAGTCTGGATCTCAACTATCTCTGTACGAAAATTCATAAAAATCGGTTTTGCCATTTAGGCGCGAACACGTAACAAAGAAACTCACTTTCGCTTTAATAATATTAATATAGTAAGGATACCAAGGTCCATGTGGTTTAGTGGGCCCTCATCTAGTTTTAAAAAAAGACGATTAAAAGTGTTTGTGAAACTACTTTCAAAATGAATTGACGGGCCTGTTGGTCCGGTTGGTTAGTGGCCCTGACTGCTGAGCCGGAGGTCGTGGGTTCGATTCCCACCCAGTCTTCTGTTGTTCTGTGTCTGGGTGTGATTTATCTATAATGTATGTATTTATAAATTATATAAGTATGTATATCAGTTGTCTGGTTACCATAACACAAGCTCTGCTTAGCTTGGAATCAGATAGCCGTGTGTGAGTTGTCCCATGATATTAAAAAGGGGGTGTGTGTACTTATGTACACGCGTTAGAAGTTATACTTCTTTGGTGTAAAGAAAAAAAACTAAAAGAGTTGCTTATAACCCATCCATTTCCAAACCTCGGCAAGGGTTGCTTAACCTGGCCCCCTGTGGTAACCCATCCATTTCCAAACCTCGGCAAGGGTTGCTTAACCTGGTCCCCTGTGGTAACCCATCCATTTCCAAACCTTGGCAAGGGTCGCTTAACCTGGCCCCCTGTGGTAACCCATCCATTTCCAAACCTTGGTGAGGGTTGCTTAACCTGGCCCACTGTGGTAACCCATCCATTTCCAATCCTCGGCAAGGGTTGCTTAACCTGGCCCACTGTGGTAACCCATCCATTTCCAAACCTCGGCAAGGGTTGCTTAACCTGTCCCCGTGTGGTAACCCATCCATTTCCAAATCTTGGCAAGGGTTGCTTAACCTGTCCCCGTGTGGTAACCCATCCATTTCCAAACCTTGGCAAAAGTTGCTTAACCTGGCTCCGTGTGGTAACCCATCCATTTCCAAACTTTGGTGAGGGTTGCTAAACCTGGCCCACTGTGGTAACCCATCCATTTCCAAACCTCGGCAAGGGTTGCTTAACCTGGCCCACTGTGGTAACCCATCCATTTCCAAACCTCAGCAAGGGTTGCTTAACCTGTCCCCGTGTGGTAACCCATCCATTTCCAAACCTTGGCAAAGGTTGCTTAACCTGGCTCCGTGTGGTAACCTATCCATTTCCAAACCTCGGCAAGGGTAGCTTGGAATGTGAAATTGATTTAAAAGCTATGCAATAGCTTAATAAAAACACCAAAAGAATATTTATTTATTATGAAACACGTGTTCTAAATATAAAAATACTAGAATATACAACATGAACATAGTTACTAGAACACCTATAACTAACTTCACGTTGTCGCTGTGCGCGCGCAAATCACTCTCATCATTTTTCTCCATCGCGCCAAAAGAAGTATAACTTCAAAAAAAAAAATAATACACATCATTTATCAGTAAAGTTCGACTCACACTTGACTAGTTTTTTGCCAATATTCCATGCACACCTGAGATTGAAGAATAACATCGCTTATATGAGAAATGGAGGCTGCAGGTGTTAAATTCTGATAAGGGTGAATGACGTATGTATCCTTGGATGGAACATTTATTACTCTTTGGAAATCACTTGGCGGTATTTTGTACGAAATTGATCATAAACCTCCAAGAGAGATTCTATTTTTTAAGAAGCAAGGTCGAAATTGCACTGATTAATAATGCAAAGAATTTTAAATTCTATAATATGCGGTAGTAATTTCTGAATGAGAATAAACTTTTTGACAATTTATACTTTTTTATTAAAATATATATTTATTAATTAAACCATTATTTTGCAAAAATACTATAATTTAAAAGAGTATCCATGGAGTTTCTTGTCCGTTCTTAAGGGCAAAAACTACAGGTAACAGGTACCTGTATATCATGAAAGGGGAACTGTTTTACCCCAAATTAAACGCGAGAGAAGAGGCAAAAGCTAGTAAGGAAATAAAATGATTGTGCCAGGACAGTTGAGTAAGACTTCAACATACATTTAAAATCTAAAGAAAACTCAGACATTACACAAACTATCTTCAGACATTATAAAAATCAATTATAAAGAAGTTCTATCTGACAAAATAATCACTTTCACCGCTAATCTACAAAACCCACGCCTCCATCAACATAATATAGTTCAAAGTAATAAATTCAATAAAATTTTCAACAACACTTGAGCTATTACAATCGCTGAATACAAACTCCAAAATAGCCGGGCAATTTGGATAATGTCCAAGTGGGCAAGTGCATATTTGATTTAATGCAACTGTATTCACTGTAAGGAGGATTTAACTTGATTTACGATTCTCAAAGATTATATTGCACTAGTATCCGGGTTGATATGAAGCAAAGAATTTCAGTACATACTAACACAAGACACATTTAAACATTTTTAAACTTTGCCCCTCTATTTCTCCTGTATCGTGGGTGCGTTTACAAACATTTAAACTCACATACACAAACAGCCAGACCCGGAACAATATCTGTAGGTCATTTATATATTTGCTCCCTACATGGATCGAACCCGTGACACGCAGCGCAGTGGATTGCTGTCAATATATATCGTGGACGCTTCTGGCATGAAGCTTCGCGACTCGACGCGCGGCCTCCGTAATTGAGGGTCTGCGGACAGTGACCAACGGGTAGCTCACCGTCAGGAAATGATGCTGTGTCGACGGCGCGTTCGTGTTCCACGCACGCTTGCAGCGAGCACCCTGACAACTCGCAAGTTTCGCCCGCGTGACTTCGAAAAAAAAATCAATAAAAGTGTTAATTTCATCAAGATCCGTTCAGACGTTTTGACGTGAAAGAGTAACAAACATCCATACATCCATCCATCCTCACAAACATTCGCATTTATAATATTTCTAGCTGTACCCCGCGGTTTCACCCACGCTGCTCAGCACCTGTTGGTCGTAGCGTGATGTTATATAGCCTATAGCCTTCCTCAAGAAATGGACTATCCAACACTAAAAGAATTTTCCAATTTCAACCAGTAGTCCCTGAGATTAGCGCGTTCAAACAAACAAACTCTTCAGCTTTATAATATTAGTATAGATAGTAGGATATAATATCTAGTATCATATGTCTGGTGAGATTTATATCCAGACTCTGTCCGCCATTATTTTTATATTGGCCGCAGTTCCATTTGTTGGAATTTTATTTTATTGCCAACATTTTTCCGTTGCTCCGTAGAAATAATTGTGTTTGGAACAAGCGCTGCTATATTTTAAAATTACTCTCTAAATAAATGAATAGGATATTTTTGACGTTTTACGTCTATTTAAGGTACTACAATGACAATGGAATGACGCCATAACTTTGTTTAAACGTCAACAGAAATCATTAAAAAAAACTTTTTCAATACACTACTTTGAAAACTGGCTCTTTTTGCACTACAATTAGGTTCAACGCTGATGAGCACATTGTCCAACCCGGAAATCAAACCCATAACCTAGAGCCCTTTTTACGAATGGCAAATAATCAAATAACTTTCCCCGACACGACGAACAACCCTTTCATATTTTAACACATTTCTTATTAAAATATACATCAATCAAGAACATTTAAAAATTATAAAAGTGTGTTTGTCAGCTCCGACGCACGACTGGAGTTTACTCCTTAAGTACGAGTATCTAACCATACGCAAAAAGAGTTTATTCAACTGAAAAAAAGATTAATATCAAATGAAAGGGTAAATTCACAAATTAATGAAAAAAAATAGCAATATAAATACATCGACACTGATAGAAACAAACAAGCCCAATAACATATAGTATATAGGTATAGTCGCCTATACAGCACACCATATGTACGTCTTAATACACTCACAGCCAAATTAGAAAGGTGCGCACCAAAAACGTGACACATTTTCGTTACTTTAGTAGGTTTTACCCCTCGGAATTTTCTCATACCGGGCGCCTTATATATGAAAATCGATTCTTAAGGAGTAAACAACAAAAAATAGTTGCCCACAGGTACCGGAAACAGGGTCCAAGCTATCAGCAGTCGAGGCTCCAGAGAAAGGAACCTCCTAACAATACGAGCCGTGTCCAAGAGTACCGCTTTCTGTATCAAGCTCTTGATCCAGCTGCCTAACGAGAGCCTTCTCAGGTATTGGTCAAGGCTCTTGACAATTAAGCTATTGACAGATACTCCATTACTCTAGTATTAGTATTTAGCCTAGGTCCGTGCCCAAGATAACAATTATCTCTGTACCAAAATTCATCAAAATTGGTTAGGCCATTTAGGCGTGAAGACGAAACAAACAAACCAACTCACTTCGCTTTTATAATGTAAGGACGACTTCCGGCCACCGTAGATGCGGGCCTGTGGGCGGTGAGCAATGGGTAGTTCACCGTCCGTCCGTCGATTGACGACAGGCCGTGTCGACGGCGCGTTCGTGTTTCACGCGCGCCTCAAAGAGAGTCAGCAAAGCAGAGGGGCTTGCCAGAGCCTCTGCCTGCCGGGGTTGCGGGTTGTTCGAAAGAGATACCGCGGCCTCGGAACGTAAAGGGCAAAAGTAGAAACATGGGTGGGTTTCAGTCAGTACAAGTCTGACATGCCCTCCCGCTCCGCCCAGAGCGGGGGAAGTCATAGGATGATTTCCCACCCAAAAAAAAAAGGACTAGCTGCACTATTCAATTAAGTCGTAACACTAAAATGTTTTGTGACTAAACTTTAGTGCAAGTTGATGCGTGCGCGTGAGAGCCCAAGTGCGAACCTGAGACGCTTAGTATACGAGTTTGTGGTGCAAGTACAAGCGACAGCGGGTGGCAGACTTGTATTTCTGTTCCTTCTCATCATCATCTTCATCAGCCTTTCCTTTTCGTAATAAAAGTGGGGTCGGGTTCCAGTCTAACTAAAACCAGCTTTTAAAGGGATATGAAGCAGGGGGTGTCTATTCATCTCCTATGTAAAGAGTGAAGAAAAGGCAAAACTTAGCGTTGCTATTACAAATCACTAAGGCGCAAGGGCAAAGACTGCAGGTAGCAGGTACCTGCAAATCAGGAAAGGGGAACTGTGTAACCCCGAATTTAACGTAGCGAAGCCGCGGGCAAAATAATAATAATAATATCTTGGGACAACTCACACACGGCTATCTGATCCCAAGCTAAGCAGAGCTTGTGTTATGGTAACCAGACAACTGATATACATACTTATATAATTTATAAATACATACATATTATAGATAAATCACACCCAGACACAGAACAAACAATGATGCTCATCACACAAAGTTTGTCCTGGGTGGGAATCGAACCCACGATCTCCGGCTCAGCAGTCAGGGCCACTAACCACTAGACCAACAGGCCCGTCAAAGCTAGTATACAATATATATTTATAAATTGTACCCTATGTGTTATTCTGATGTATCCTTACTTCCTTACTAATATTATAAAAGCGAAAGTGAGTTTGTTTGTTTATTTGTTTGTTTGTTTGTTACCTCTTCACGCTTTAATGGCTAAACCGATTTTGATGAATTTTGGTACAGAAATAGTTGGGAACCAGGAGACGGACATAGGCTAATATTTTTTTGAAAAAAGTGGGATGTGAGGGAGAAAGAGGGAAGAAAAGGGAAAACTTAGCGTTGCTATTACAAATCAATAAGGCGCAAGGGGAACTGTGTTACCCCAAATTTAACGCGGGCGAAGCCGCGGGCGAAAGCTAGTAAACTATATTGTTGTATAGTTTCATTAAAATCCTTTTAGTAGTTTTTGCGTGAAAGAGTAACAAATGTTTATACAAACTATCGAGTTTAAAGTAAATACTAGGTTTTGCCCGCAGCTTCGCTCGCGTTAAATTCGGGGAAACAGCCAATGCCTATGTCCGTCTTCAGAGTCCCAACTATCTCTTTACCAAAATTCATCAAAATCGGTTTAGCCATTAACGCGTGAAGACATTACAAACAAACTCACTTTCGCTTTTATAATATTAAGTAAGGAGAGTAGGATTTCTTGATCTCTACCTCTACCTCTTTTTGCTTACACCCGTGCCAAACTTTTAGCTGCCACGCTTGGCTGCAACGCTAAGAAGATGTCTTTGAAGTTTTACAATTTATAAGACCATGTCTGTGCAGCCGGCAGCCAGTTGGAATCGCGTATTTTAATTATTCTACGACGACGGGCCTGTTGGTCCCGTGGTTAGTGGCCCTGACTGCTGAGCCGGAGGTCTTGGCTTCGATTCCCACCCAGGACAAACTTTGTGTGATGAGCATGATTTTTGTTCTGTGTCTGGGTGTGATTTATCTATAATACTAGTTTTCGCCCGCGGCTTCGCCCGCGTTAAATTTGGGGTAACACAGTTCCCCTTGCGCCTTATTGATTTGTAATAGCAACGCTAAGTTTTCCCTTTTCTTCCCTCTTTCTCCCTCACATCCCACTTTTTTCAAAAAAATATTAGCCTATGTCCGTCTCCTGGTTCCCAACTATCTCTGTTCCAAAATTCATCAAAATCGCTTTAGCCATTAAAGCGTGAAGAGGTAACAAACAAACAAACAAACAAACTCACTTTCGCTTTTATAATATTATATATATAGTAAGGATGTATGTATTTATAAATTATATAAGTATGTATATCAATTATCTGGTTACCATAACACAAGCTCTGCTTAGCTTGGGATCAGATAGCCGTGTGTGAGTTGTCCCAAGATATTTATTCTAGTCCGATGGGCCATGCTGGACCATTTTGGTCCATTTTTATTTGTTTTTAGGAATGCAATATTCTTCTTTAGTAATTGATGATTTTTCTTCACGTCATGATAGCAGAAGTAGGCCAAACTCAGGATGGACGGATTGTGTAAGGAATTATTGGGGTAAATGATGCCGTGATATCTGACAGGAGAGAATGGGTATAATATGGAGGAGTAAATAAGATAGGATATGATTCTGACTGGGTAAAATTGAAGAAGAAAACGTGTTGTGTCTGCGCCAAATAGAATGGGACAGGAAAATGAATATTGTTTTTCCTCACATGTTAATAAATAAATATTTAGTTCACTGCCTCCTCGAGTGATGCCCACATGAGACAGAGTTTTTCGAGCGTCGTCGTCGTGCCAGCGTCCGCGCAACGTCCACCTGGGGCCTTAGTCTGCTATTACAATAGTGCCAGAATGGTCGACCACTGATCGCATAATGGTTCATTTTGGCAAGTTAGGTAATCTGCTACATACTAAACTTGTCAAAATCAACCATAATGCGATCAGTGATCGACCATTCTGACACTATTGTAATAGCAGACTAAGGCCCCTGGCAGTGTGCACAAACGCCAACACAAACACCACGCTGGCACGACGACAACGCTCGAAAGACGCTAGTGTGGGGGGTCTCTAACTCGTGTGGGCGACGCGCCTAAGACTACTTGGCTGTACCTAAAATTAACACATGAGTACCTACAAATAAATGTTCTTACACATTTCCTCTCACTTTTTCATATTTGAAAAAAACAAATTGTGGTCTGCCGGTATCAGGAGCTACTGGTGGTTAGGGCTCCGGAGACAGGAACCTCTTCACAATGCGGGCCGTTTCGAGGAGTTGGTACTGAGTTCTAAACAGGCCCTTGATCCAACCGCCTAAAGAGAGCTTCTAGAGACGGTCATCAAGGCTCGTGTATTATTATTTTAAAAACAATTGGCAAATTAACAAAAGCTTTTTTCACAAAACGCCATACCATTAGGATGCCAGTCACGCATTTGCTAATGATCACTACCTTTAAAATAAACCTTAACACTAAACTAGGAAAGCTTCAATTCACGCACAAAAAAAATATTTCATTAAAACTTTATCGCTCACTTGAAACAAACTCCGTCACACTCTAAAAAGAATGTACGAATGAACGAACAAGTTGAACGAAAGCGTTTGTCAACAACGCACTGCTCGTTAGTCAAATGAACGAATGCGTCCCCTAGTGAATGAATGAACGCAAATAATTATCAAAGGAGACATTGTTTTCGTACGCTTTTGTAACTAAATGAACGAGAATGGGACACGAGTGAATGTTTTGTGCTAAACTAACGCGATACAAAAGATTGTGTGCACAAAAGAAAGAATGGTGGAATAAGATGAAGTGTGTTCTTGAGAAATAGAATGATCCTTCACAATAATGCGCCTATTAATGCTTTGTTTGTTTGCGTAATAAAAGAGCCTTCTCTGTGACTGTAGTAAGCGTTTGTCTGGCGCATACCGGACAGACAGTCCGCGTCCTAACCTAAGCGATAGAAGTGAAGAGGGCACGCCACAATAGTGGCGGTACGTCCCCTCTTTGAAGAGTGGCTGGAGAGGCGTCATGGCGTCCTCACCTACAGCCTGACGCCTGACCTGACGCCTGAAGTTTCGGGAGGTTCCTGCACATCATCCGAGGAAACGCCCGGGTGTCACCATTGTGACGATCGCTCGGAGGACACGTGGAGTGTCACGTTCGTGTTTCACGCGCGCCTCAAAGAGAGTCAGCAAAGCAGAGGGGCTTGCCAGAGCCTCCGCCTGCCGGGGTTGCGGGTTGTTCGAAAAAGATATCGCGGCCTCGGAGCGTAAAGATTCAATAGAAGGAACAAGGGTGGGTTTTAGTCAGCACAAGTCTGACATGCCCCCCCCGCACCGCCCAGAGCGGGGGAAGTCATTGGGTGATTTCCCACCCGAAAAAAAAAAGGCTTTAGAAGTGCGCTTACGTGCCCACTGGTTTTCTGCTGGTGAACCCGAACGATTGAACATAAGCAGAATAACTCCTTTTATGGGGTGAGAAATCATCAAATGACTTCCCCTGCTCTGGGCGGAGCGGAGGGGAGTGTCAGATTGTACTGACTAAAATCCACCCATGTTTCTTCTATTGCCCATTACGTTCCGGGGCCGCGGTATCTCTTTCGAACAACAAAAGTTTCAGAATTCCTTCCTCATTCGTATTGTTCGTACTAAGCGATGAACACAATCATATTCGCGCTACCTGAAGGGTTACCATGACATCTTTTAGCAGTACTTATTCCTGTGTGAGAAAGAGATCGCGCTAGGCTCTTTCCCTCAGTGGAATAAGTTCTGTTTTAAGACGTCATGGTAGGGTATCTGATCGCTTTATTTAGGACAAGATCCACGATAATAATCATGTTTATGCCACGGCTTGAGCAAATAGGGTCATTACCTTTAACCGTATAGTTCTGTCAACCTATAATGAAAATAATAGTGAAGAAATAGCTTGAAGACACTGTGACCAATCGAGTTATACATAACCAGTTTATGTGGATCCCTCATTGTTCGTTAAGTCTTTAAAAAGCGAGGCCTTGCTCCTCTGGAGATGATTTATGTCGCCATGTGGGCGAGTTATTGTAATAATTTGATGATTTTTTCGGGAATAATAATAATACATAATATTATTAGTTGCTAAAGAGACAAAGTTACAGATTCAGAAATACATAAGTTGTTCTATGTAGGAACAAACGTAGAAATTATTTGAATATGCACTAGTGCCTAAACAAAGCACAAAACGTGTTGATCGATTTGGAGAAACAAAAAAACAAATAAGAAAAAAAAAACAGAAAACCAAACGAAATAATTCGAATAAAAAAAAACACAGGGAATCTTGCGATGGTTACGGAACTAACTTTTATTGACCGGTGCGGTCCGCATCCGATCCCGTTCGTTTACGTCCGATGGCGTCCGGTTTGCACCGACGCTAACTCGATTGAACCAGTTGGAATTAGTTAGGTCCGGAACAAAATGGCCGGCGGAACTTCCATGCCCATTTTATGGTTACAGGTACCACGTGAGGTTGGCATTTGTGTCTGGGGACGTGAGTTTTTCAGTTAAAAGTGATTTTAGGAAACTTTTTAAAAGCTTTTTCGCGTGTAGCTAATTTTCGTGAAACTTTTCTCTACTCCTCGCGTCCATGTTACCATTACTCAGTGTGAATGAGCCCTTAGTCATTTGCACAAATAAAAAAGATGCTTTTTCTCTTTTTTAGGGTTCAGTACCTCAAAAAGTAAATACAGAACCCCTATTGGATCACTTTATTGTCCATCTGGCTGTCCGTCTGTCAAGACCCTATCTTGGGAACGCGTGGACGTATTAAGTTGAAATTAAAACCATACATATACTCAAAATTCTATAGTATCTTTGTGCTGTGACAAAATCAACCCTCTAAGTTTACGCAATCTATACTTCTATACTAATTTTATAAAGCTGAAGAGTTTGTTTGTTTGTTTGTTTGAACGCGCTAATCTCAGGGACTACTGGTTGGAATTGGAAAATTCTTTTACTGTTGGATAGTCCATTTCTTGAGGAAGGCTATAGGCTATATAACATCACGCTACAACCAACAGGTGCTGAGCAGCGTGGGTGAAACCGTGTGGAACAGCTAGTCAAAAGATATGGCTGTTTATGACACAAGTTTTTACAGAACCCTCGGTGCACAAGTCTGACACGCTCTTGCCCATTCATTATAGAGCGGTTGTTCTTAGATGGCACGGTTGGCACAGTGGCTGAGCGATTGACTGCTGTGCTGTGTGTCGCGGGTTTGATTCTCGCACGGAACAAATATTAGAATGGCCTACAAATAGTTGTTCCGGGTCTGGCTTGTGTATGTGAGTTTAAATGTTAGTAAACGCACCCACGATACAGGAGAAATTCCTAGTATGAAACAACGTTTTCTTATAAAAAAAACATGTTCAACTTTCATTAAAAAAATAATTTTTTAAATTTGTGCACATGCAGGTGTTTAAAATAGTTATAAACTGGTAAAGCCTTGCTTTAACACTAAATATAGATTTACGTATCTTACTTAGATAACGAAAAACAAAGTTAATAGCCGGATTTAGCAAATTTATACGTGGTCGTCAGTTTGATCCCCAGCGAAAACTAATGGTTAGCAATCACATTTACATTTCAAATTAGTTTTTAAAAGGGTGAACTGAGAGATGGGTAATAAATTCACTGCACTTGTGTTGGACATCTAGAACAGTTTTAAGTTATTTAAGTTCATCTACGCAAAGTATAATAAAATAACTCATATAGTGGTGGTAGACCGACCA
Organism: Ochropleura leucogaster; assembly: GCA_958449745.1. NCBI lineage: Eukaryota > Metazoa > Arthropoda > Insecta > Lepidoptera > Noctuidae > Ochropleura > Ochropleura leucogaster. Next base: position 13,135,867 of record OY288221.1, on the reverse strand, counting down.
GATCGGCGAGCAATGATTGTTGACATAATGGTTCCACGTGACGAGAACCTCGTGAAAGCCGAAAAATACAAACAAATCAAGTATATTGACTTGGCTCGCGAGGTTGTTGACATGTGGGACGTGGACTCAGCGATCATTGCGCCGATAGTCATTACAGCCAATGGTTTAATTGTCAAGAGTCTCGACCAACACCTGAGGAGGCTCTCGTTAGGCAGCTGGATCAAGGGCTTGATACAGAAAGTGGTACTCCTGGACACGGCTCGTATTGTTAGCAAGTTCCTTTCTCTGGAGCCCTGATCGCCGGTAGCTTGGACGCAGTTCCCGATACCGGTGGGCCTCTACTTTTCGTATTCTAGCTTAATTTCAGTATATTTATAGAAGCGACTACCTATCTGACCTCCACAACCCAGTTAGTACCTACTGGATAATAAGATACCCCTTTGTAAGACTGGTTGTCAGACTTTCAGGACATTGACCAACCTGTAACGGCTGTTAAAGATCTATAAATATTGTCTAGATCTACAGCCGTGACCAACAACAGCGTAACGTGCTTTCCGAGGCACGGAGAAAACTCGGTATGTAACGGGTGGTCACTCATCAACAGACCAATTGAGGTAATCACCAGAGTAAGCAGAATAATTGCTTGCTAGCGTATCCATCAAATTTTCAGTTTCAAGTAAACTGAAGTCACAACTAAGCCAAACATAAACACAATACAGCAACCAAACTACACTTCAAGTTGCAATGTTCCACTAAGCCACAGTGTATTCAAACTAACAATTAAATTGTTGTGACACGCAATTTCAAGACAATGTTCGTGGTAAAACGTTGCGCTTCTGTGGTCTTGTAACAATAGGCAACGGTCCAAGTGGCTTGGAAGACGACCATTGTTATATTTAATGACAGTAAATGGTCGGTTTTAAAGAATGTATTTTTGACCAACATCATCTGCCTAGCCTTTACCCAACTATGTTGGGGTCGGCTTCCAGTCTGAATGGATGCAGCTGAATTTCAGTATTTAACATGGAGCGACTGCCTATCTGACCTCCACAACCCAGTTAGTACTCGGTTATGCGATACCCCTTGGTAAGACTGGTTGTCAGACTTTCGGGACACTGACTACCTGTAACACCTGTCAAAGATCTACAAATGACAGCCGGGACCAACGGCTTAACGTGCTTTCCGAGGCACGGAGGAAACTCGGTGTGTAACGGGTGGTCACCCATCCACAGACCAACCTAGGCAAGCGCGGCTTAACCTAAAGAAGGACCGGAGCGTTTGCTAGCCACAAGCTCCTTTTTGATCAACAAACTTGGATATGTAAACGCGTGCCAGGGCCAACATCTGCCGGGGTTGCAGGTTGTTCGAAAGAGATACCTCTGCCCCGGAACATAAAGGGCAATGGAAGGGACATAGGTGAATTTTAGTCAGTACAAGTCTGACACTCCCGCGCCGCCAAGAGCGGGGGAAGTTATTTGATGATTTCCCCACAAAAAAAGTCCCCAAAAAAAAGAGTAAGTAATAGTTCAAAGTTGCGGGTTGTTCGAAAGAGATACCGCGGCCCCGGAATATAAAAAGCTAAAGAAGGAACATAGATGGGTTTCCGTCAATACAAGTCTGACATTCCTTTCCGCTCCGTTCAGAGCGGGAGACAGACACCCGCACCGAGAGTTCCATACAAACTTGCGAAATAAATGGAAATATCTTTTGACTGGAATTTAAGGGGTTGTTTTTTTCACAGCTCTACAAATTTGAAAATATGTTTTTAATTTCAACTCGATATCTCAACGCGTTCCCAAATTAAAAGGTCTTGTCAGACAGACATACAGACAGACAACTAAATGATCAAATAAGGGCTTCGTTTAGGGCACGCTACAATAGTGGCGGTAAGTCCCCTCTTTGAGGAGTGGCTGGAGAGGCGTCATGGCGTCCTCACCTACCGCCTGACGCAGGTCCTCACCGGACACGGAAGTTTCGGGAGGTTCCTGCACATCATCGGGCGGGAGGAAGCGCCCGGGTGTCACCATTGTGACGATCGCCCGGAGGACACGGTGGAGCACACAGTGGCGATCTGCCCGGCTTGGGCGGAGCACCGCCGTGCCCTCGTAGAGGCGATCGGCGGCGGCGATCTCTCGCGTCCGGCCCTGGTTCAGGCCATGGTCCGGAGCGAGAGGGAATGGGAAGCGGTCACCACCTTCTGCGAAGCAGTAATGCTAGCAAAGGAGGTGGCCGGGCTTCTGAGGGAGAGAACATCTGCCCAACCCAACGCCGCGGGAGACGCCCATGGCGCCGGGCGCCGCGAGACGACTTCCGGCCACCGTAGATGCGGGCCTGTGGGCGGTGAGCAATGGGTAGTTCACCGTCCGTCCGTCGATTGACGACAGGCCGTGTCGACGGCGCGTTCGTGTTTCACGCGCGAGAGAGAAAGAGAGTCAGCAAAGCAGAGGGGCTTGCCAGAGCCTCTGCCTGCCGGGGTTGCGGGTTGTTCGAAAGAGATACCGCGGCCTCGGAACGTAAAGGGCAAAAGAAGAAACATGGGTGGGTTTTAGTCAGTACAAGTCTGACATGCCCTCCCGCTCCGCTCAGAGCGGGGGAAGTCATTGGATGATTTCCCACCCGAAAAAAAAAAAGTAAATAAATAAAAAAAAGGGCTTCGTTTATTCAGTAAACTACAATTACCAACAAATCTTAGTTTGAACCCCAATCACGTATTTTAACAATAATTTTGACTCCAAACTCCTAACACTATCAGATTGCCCATATGTTTCAGTTTCAATAGACTCTGTAAAAGTTTATAGTAAAGTAAAAAGTCAGTATTTAACAGTGCAACAGATAGTGGACCCTCATCCCTGAGATATTATCTTCTGAAACTCTCACGTTGGTAATATAAGTGGATGAATACACAGAGTATAGATAAATGGAGCACTATGCGTCATATTTATTGGAAAAATCTTAGGAGATGAACAATGACCTTATGTTTTAAATTCCGACCACGTCATTGCGCACTATTCAGCTGCAACCAAGAAGCCGAAACTAACATACTTGGGTAGAGGCTAAGCAGTTAATGATTAGTTTTCTCCTCTATTAAAAAAAAGTTGTCCACACTAGGAATTTCTCCTGTATCGTGTCTGCACTGCCTGTCGCGAGTTTGATCCCCGCACGGGACAAATATTTGTATGGTCTACATATTGTTCCGGGTCTTGCTGTTTGTGTATGTGAGTTTAAATGTTTGTAAATGCACCCACAATACAGGAGAAATTTTTATATTTAAAAAAAATCCTCACTTACTAAGCTTAATACGGGGAATAAAAAAAATAAAGTCTAAACATCTACCTTATTACCATTTGACGCTACAAAATGTCGCTCGCATTAGCGCTCCATCCTCTCCATACTCCGTGGCTCATCTAAAACTTCCGGGGCCTCCGTATCAGTTGGCGCTGACCCAAAGCCCGCAGCTGCTCGGAACACCGCTTCCTCTCATTCGACACCATTTCGGACGATCATTCCCACAATTGCAGCTCAGCTTCTATATTTTCGGTTGGTTATCTTAACTGGTTCCTCTGTTCTAACTGGTTTGTTTGGTGGTATTTTTTACAGATTCAACTTAGAATTTAGGTCTTAGTTTACAAAAATAACGCCCCACGCTAGGTTTTTTCCTGTATCATGGGTGCGTTTACAAACATTATAAGTCAACACAAACAGCCAGACCAGGAAAAACAATTTTGAGCCATACAAATATTTGTTCCGTGCGGGGATCAAACCCGCGACACGCAGCACAGCAGGCAATTGCTCAGTCACTGCGTCAGTCGTGCCGTCATCAATGTTGGTATCACAGTCTAGAATTTCGGAGAGTTTTCTATGAATAGTAACTGAAAAGTGATTTCAATTAAAAAAAACTAACTTTGAGTCTCCTTAGGCGCGTCGCCCACACGACCAAGAATCGAGGCGCAGTCGCGGTGCGGGCGCATTAGGCGCGTCGCCCACAAGATCAACAGTCGAGGTGTAGTTGGGGCGCAACTGAGGGTTGAGAAATAATTAATGTTTTATGACTGTACGGGTTTTCCATATTAAATAAACATTTTTGAAACACTTTACTTCTAAAGCTGTCAAAATTGACCACCCCAGGTAAGCAAAAGCAGGAATATTAAAAAAAACACAGGCTTGTTTTATTATATTGAATACGATTTGATAGTTCTTAGTTTCTTTTAAGATACGAGTCTTTTCATCTAACTGCAGCCGTAGCTTTGTTTTTCATTAAGATACCATTGAAACAAATTTAGATTTACAGTTCTGCGAAAACTTTAATGAGCGTTACTATATTGTTATAAAATCGTTTACTACGGAACTCTCAATTCTGTCTCGCACTTGTTTTTCATATAATTCATATTATAAATGCGAAAGTTTGTGAGAATGGATAGATGGATGTATGACTCCTTCACCTCAAAACGGCTGAACGGATCTTGATGAAATTTGGCACAGAGGTAGATTATAGTCTGAAAGTTATTCCAAGTCTGGAAGTTGTTATGTGTTAACATAGGATATTTTTTTTCGATTATCAGGTGAAGCTGCGGGCGCCAGCTAGTAATATCTAAAACTGTAAGGTATGTGTAAAAAATCACCCAACACTAAATAAATTCTTTAAAATTAAAAGACTAAACAATTTTTTTTCAGGCTTTTACTTATATCTACGCTCAACTTAATAATTCACGCTATGTTAAATTTTGAGCGTTTTTTTTTTCATCGTAAAATATTCTATAGCAGTCTTAAGCCCGGCTTCACTTCTCAATATTTAAAATATTCCTCTGCTAACACCTGCCTTTTTTACTTTAATGATAGCCAAGCTCCTCACGCCCAAAGTTACCACATTAATCAAAATAGATTCCTCCACTTTCTAAACCAAAACTAGGACAGTCGAGCGACGAAAATCTCCACTTTCATCGAACTAGTCTTCATTCTCTCGAACCGGATTGAACCGGTTTACGACGGCGCGCACCGGATAAGTCCGTCATCGATGTGACGCTAGGGATTTGTCACGCTTTCTGTTATCGAAACTATTTGGAAATATCGGCGATGAAGTTCAATTTGTTGATATATTCTGTACAGCTTTGATATACAGGGTCATTGAAAAAATACCCGAAACCTCTTAATCCTGCCTTCATATCATGACCCTGAACAACATTTGTTCTACGACTTTTCAAATTTCGAAGATTTTTTTTTCCATACAAAAAAATAAACTTAGTCTAAATTTTGCGTATATCATTTATGCGGTGAGTGCGTTGACCGACGAAAGGGAGCCGCCCGGTCGCGCCGGCGCGGCTAGATCAAACGATGCGCCACGCTCAAGGAAGCGAGCGGGCGCACAGCGCGGGGTTCGGGGTGACAGTCGCATGAGTGCCTTACTCGTAAGAACACGCGTGCGCGTATACCGCTATCGAAATTCGCGCGTATTAGTAAATTAACTACATATTAGCATTATTAGCGGTTTCATATTTTGAATTCAATTTACTTCATCCATCTGTTGATATTGAAGAATGTGTTATGTAGGTACATACTTGTAATGCGATGAAATATTCAGGGGTCAATGTACTACTTGTATGTTGCCTACATTTATTATTTTACTCGATTTTGGTTGCTTGCACTTAATAATCGCCAATAATTGAGCAAATCTTCTGTAGGTACGGTACCTACCTTGTTAAACGCAAGTCGACAAGGTCCAATTTAACATGCGCGCGGTGCGGCTATCAAAGTGGGTACGCGTGTAGTATACGCAAATTTTACAGACGTCAAATAAATGAAAACAAATTGTTTTTGGCTACGTTGTTTAGTTGAGGTCAAAGTCGTAGAACAAATGTTGTTCAGGGTCATGATATGAAGGCAGGATTAAGAGGTTTCGGGTATTTTTTCAATGACCCTGTATAAGCTACTAAACGTAACGTGTACGTATTGGAAAGATCTTCAATATGACATAGATGTACAAATCGATAATTATCGTATTTTCCCATAGCGTCTAAAGGGGAATGCCGAATTTAGGCCCAGCATTGCCCAAAAAAAATAATTTAGTAAAAAAATATATGAAAATTTTACGTTATTAACTCTTCTATTCAGGATGCGATACAAGTAAGTAACACTTTTCAATAAAAAAATAATATTGAAACGATACAACGAAATAAACAGATATTTGCTAGGTTGCCAATTTAATATCCGGGGAAAAATTAAGATTTGTTGCAAAACATTGATTTGACATTTACTCATATTTTACTTTATTTGTTCGACCTTTTGTTTATATAAGTCCCAATGCATTTTATGTTATTACATTTAGATTTGTAATCAACTTAAAAAATATAATATGATGATTTTAAAATGATCTACATATTGCATCGATCGATACTTTGTTTGTGCAACGGCAACACTAAAACTTGTCAGCTGACATTTGACAATATTAGAAATGTCATTTCATTACAAGTTTGTTTACATTTGCATCATTGTGAATAGCTGCGTTTGTTTTTCTATTAAAATCGACGTTTTTGACCATGAATACTGACTCTGGTAATTCTCCTATACCTGACGACCACGGCTTGAATATGGATTCCGCTCTTGCTGATAATGACAACTCCCACGATAACTTGGATTTGTTGTCAGTACCTATCGAAGACCCCGTTTTTCTCTGCGAACTGTTGCAAGTGGATATGTACACTGTGTAAATAAATTGTAATTTCAATATATCAAGATTGTGAAGACACCCTTTGGAAATCGTTGAAGTTCGATCTCTCGTAAAAAGATGGGTTGGACATCAATAGGTAACTATAATAAGTTTTACAACTGTAATAATAATGTGCAAATATGAAACAAAATAAGATAGGTACCTATTCATACATAAATACTCACATAATATTGTTTTTTCTTTTCCAGTCAGTTCAAGACAGTGATAGTTTGGTGTGCCATGCATGTTGGACCAAAGCATGGAATAAAATCAGGCAGCCAATAAGTCAACACTCAACAGACCCTATTGTTGTCCACATTCATATCTCTATTAGCTGTGGCACCTTTCTTTTAAAGACAAAGGTCACATTCGCTGAACATTGATACACCACAACGGTTGACCAAATAAGGAATGTGATTGCATAATTGCGTCACAACAGGTTAAGATAACAAACTACTATTTTTAGAATCCTATTGAATGCAGTAAGATTTCTCTGAAATGTTTAAAAGGCTAATATTATATAATTTTTTTTGCAGCCTGTCTGTGTCATACTAATATTCTTTCTCCTCAATTTTTTGACAATGTTTTATTTTTATGGTGAATTAAATGTTTTATATTAATATATTGTTTTATTTTCAACTATCTGTAATATTTAAATAATATATTTAGCTTTAATATGTTATTTAGGAACAGTTTTCAATACTTGTGTACGGCACATAAAAAAACCTTATAGTTTGAAAACTCCAACATTTTTCAATAATTTTCTTTTATCAATATATTATTTGGGAGGCATACTAATATTAACATTTAATGTTACTTGTGGGCACTGAGGGCCTACCTCACTATGGAGGCTTGGCATCCCCCTTTGCGGATGACTTTAATAGCGCTATTCAGAGTTTTGATGTTAGTTCTTCATTTGTAACATAGATGGCGCTGTTATAAATTACCATATGTAGCTATATGGAGCTTTTTGTTGTGCTTAATTTTAACTGCTACAAAATTGCAATGTGAAACGCTCGCTGAACAAGAAATACGGATGATAAGCTTTTTGGTCTTCTTTATCGTGTGCCCTGATGTCAAAGTCCGTCCGTCTATTGACGACAGGCCGTGTCGACGGCGCGTTTGTGTTTCACGCACGCCTCAAAGAGATGTCGGCAAAGCAGAGGGGCTTGCCACGGCCTCCGCCTGCCGGGGTTGCGGGTTGCTCGAAAGATACTGCGGCCCCGGAACACAAAGTGCAATAGAAGGAACATTGGTAGGTTTTAGTCAGTAAAAATCTAACACTCCCCCGCGCTTCGCCCAGAGCGGGGGAAATTATTTAGTGATTTCCCACCCCAAAAAATGACAATCTTTTTATGCCGCAAATGGGAACCTTTCTCGGCTCGACATGTCGTCGAGAAGTATCTGTTGAGACAACTTTTTTGTAACAATATTTAAAATCTTAATTTATTTAGTTGATTTTAGATCTACACGCTTACATCCATTTCTTTTTTTCAGATGGTAAGTCAACAAATGACTACTTCTACTCGGAAACCTTGTCTGCGAATCCGACTTGTACTTTTTTTTTATATAATTCATCACAAAATTGATGACCATTTAGTAATAGGTGGTGGGTGGATTTTAGTCAGTTCAAAGGTCGGTATCTCTTTCAAAAAATCCGAAACCCTAGCAAGTAGTAGCCCGGGCGGCGTTGCTGAAACCCTGTGATAAAATAAAGCCATGATCAAATTGTTCAATGACAGAATGAAATTCGAAATATGAATATTCCAAAATTTTAAAATCGATATTGATTCCGAACGAAAGAGTTTTAGGTAACAGAAGAGGTGGAATACCCACTCTGTTTTACAATACATGCATAAGATTGACACAAAATTATAGCTGAACTAGCTTTTGCCCCGCGGCTTCGCTCGCGTTAAATTCGGGGTAACACAGTTCCCCTTGCGCCTTATTGATTTCTAATGGCAACGCTAAGTTTTTCTTTTTCTTCCCTCTTTCTCCCTCACATCCCATTAGTTTTTTTTTAAATAGCCTATGTCCGTCTCCAGGGTCCCAACTATCTCTGTACCAAAATTCATCAAATTCGGTTTAGCCATTTAGGCGTGATGACGTAACAAACAAACTCACTTTCGCTTTTATAATATTAGTAATGATTAAACCCTATAGATTTTTAACCACACATTCCTAACGTTAAAAACAAACAACACCAACCAGGACCAAGAACTAGTGTTAGTACACAGTTAGTCTAGGTTAGTAGATTGACCCAATCGCCGGAGTTGTCAAGTCAAACAACCGCGGGGTAATATAGACTAAGGGTTGGTTTGTTTAGTGCAGGCTCTAGTTAGCGCGGTCAGGGGTTGGGTCAGATCTACCCGTGTTTGAGTTGCTAACTGAACATTGAAATTAGATGGTAGTTGGCCAAGACTTAAGCTTGGAAGTGGTCTTGTCTGTCGGTGTGTAGTGTACGATCGTTTCGAAAGACAGAAGGAAATTTGACGGCAAAATTAGTTGATTGGCTATTCAGCTAGGAGTCGTGACAGCTGAGTATATGCTCTTCGTGTTGAGTCCCAGGTCGGGCAGTGTTATTGGGTCTGTCCATCACGGTTTTTAAGTAACAGCCACGGAATCTGGACATGAACCCTTAAAAGACCGCCATTATTTACGTCAACTATCCGTCAAGCACCGCCGGGCGGGCTCTTATCGTTAGGGTAATCTGATTTTTAGACTTATCTTTGCTACAAATACAATAGTTTTAAATCGGTCGGGGTTTGGTGGCACAAATTTGTTCCAGCAAGGCTCAACGTTAATACTTGTTTACTGGCACATGTTTGTGCCGCTGAGGCTGTAGAGGTTAAGACGATTGATTGCAATAGGGTTGCCTCCTATAACATGCTATTGTACATAACGGATGAAATGAAAGTTGCTAAATGATCTATAAAAAATCATCATTCGTACCACTTTCTACAGTTTTTCTTTTCTTTTACTTATATTTAACATTTATTTTGCACTAAAGAGTTTTCATTGTAGTCCTTCGAGCCGGATACTACAAAATTTCGATTCTTTGAATCTGATCTTTAATTCGTTACTGAATTTAAATTATAGATTATATTGGTCTTGTTGACAAATAATTAATGTTTTTTTTTAAGTCTGCTATTTTCTCTACTTCATTCAACTGAATACTTTCACAAACACAACTTCAACAAAATACTCGCGCTGCAACTGACAACCTATCCACATGATCCAGTTTAAAACTTAGAACTAATCTGTCATCCTAAACTAGACTCTATCTTCCAGCAAACACCAGTGGTTTTCTCATAACTATTCGCTTTTGAAGTTTGACAGCCATCGGACGTCGGATTAGGTATGAGGCATAAGGAATTAGAGATTCTAAGCTTTAAGTAATGGTTTGTGAATTGTTCCGTTGTTTTTGAATTTGATTGTATGCTAGCTGATGTTTTAGTTATTTGATTAAGTTGGGCATACTGAATTAAGGAGCTATGCTCCAAAATCAGATCTCAAAGCATTTATTTCAGTGAAAACGTTACAGGCACTTTTAAATATCACAGTCACAATGCATAATAATTTGTGAAAGTACTGTAGTTGCCCATTAGAAAGAGTTGATCTCTATGGAGAAGAATGGGCAAGAAACTCCATGGAGATTCTTTTTAAATTATATATTTTTTTACTAAATCATGGTTACATCCATACGTGTTGTGATTATCCAAATGTGTAAGAACGATGTGATTAAACTTTGACATTAAGAGAGCCCAAAGTAGAAGTAGAAATGAATAATCCTTACTAATGTTATAAAAGCTAAAGTGATTTCGTTTGTTTGTTACGTCTTCACACCTACATGGCCAAACCGATTTTGATGAATTTTGGTACAGAGATAGTTGGGACCCTGGAGACAGACAGGTTAAAAAAATCAGAAACAGGAAAGAAAAGGGGAGAGAAAAGTATTTTTTTGCGATCATCACGCGGGTTAAAGTTAGCGTTAGCCCATAGTAACTATGCCACGCGGACGAAGTCGCGGGCGAAAGCTAATTAAAAAATAAAGCAACGCTGCCGTAGAATTAAAACCAATGTGGATGATAGCGTTCTTCTAAAGATAAACCTTTTTTCAGAGAGTTTATGTTGTGCGTGTTTTTTTTATTGTGCGTACTGCTAAGGAGTGGAATTCCCTGCCGGAGTCTGTATTTCCTGACAGCTATAACCTGGGGGTCTTCAAGTCAAGAGTGAATAGGTTATTTCTAGGTAAGCGTGCTTCATCGTCGACCACATCATCACTTACCATCAGGTGAGATAGTGATCAAACGCGAACTTATCACTAAAAAAAAAAAAACAGTTATCCGTTTGTTTTTTTTTCGTCCCGGAGAATATACCTATCAGCATCTTTAGCGGACAGTCCCATACTGGGACATTAGAGAACGCATACATGTCACAGTAGCGTATACATAATCATTGTTTTGGTAGATGTATGTACTAACAATAGTTTTTTTTTTAAGTTGTGTACTGTTGCGGGTTGTTCGAAAGGGGTAAAGGGCAATAGAAGTTCTAGTATTCAGCTGAATCCGTTTAGACTGGAATTTAACTCCACTTAACACACTCTAGTTGTCGCTGCATACCAGTACTTTTGTGTAGGGTAAAAAATCTTGTTAAAAAATTAGAGGTGTCAAGGGACACCCAGATGCAACGCAGTTCCTTTCCTTCTATAACAGAGAGAGACAGACAGACAGACAGAGAAACATGCGACGCCGCACAGCTTACTATAGCAAAAAGTGTCGTGACAACTTTTCGTAAGAATTTTTTCCGTCAGCCTTTCACAACGCGCGACAAGGAACTTCGTTCAACAATGAATGAGTGCGTAGACGGTAGGGTTGCGGGTTGTTCGAAAGAGATGCCGCGGCCCGCGGCCCTTTGTTCCGCAAAGGGCAATAGAAGGAACATGAGTAGCTTTTAGTCAGTACAAGTCCGACAGCCCCACCCTCCGCTCGAAGTTATTTGATGACTAGCTGTTCCACACGGTTTCACCCGCGCTGCTCAGCACCTGTTGGTCGTAGCGTGATGTTATATAGCCTATAGCCTTCCTCAAGAAATGGACTATCCAACACTAAAAGAATTTTTCAATTCGAACCAGTACTTCCTGAGATTAGCGCGTTCAAACAAACAAACAAACTCTTCAGCTTTATAATATTAGTATAGATTTATTCGCGCGATATGTCTTTTTATATCCACGCAAGCACCACAGCTAGCATAATCTAGAAAAAAGAAACGCCTCCACCACACTCTAAACCCAAAAGACATTAAAAAGCCATTTCGAAATCATCAGCTAACGCCACATTCCTACAAATCCAACCAATCTAATAACGAAAATGCATAATTCAAATTAATTTAAATATACTGTAAGCCGAAATAAGTTTATTCACTACATTTAAAAGTCAATTCTCGACACAGTTCTTTTTAAATTCACTTCCGAGGGTAGCTCTGCATTTGACGCGGAAAATATTTCATCTACCCTCATATTTTAATCTACATTTTGAGTGCTGGCCGCCATGTTGAAGTGGCAATTAGCATGTTAAAAAAAAATTATATGATTGTGTGTGATAAGGATTTTTGGGATCATTGTTTAAGTATGTAAGTGTCCTGATTGTTTTATTTACCTATCATTAAAGCACTCATTGTTTACCCTTACTAATATTATAAAAGCTGAAGTGAGTTTGTTTGTTTGTTACGTCTTCACGCCTAAATGGTTAAACCAAATTTGATGAACTTTGGTACAGAGATAGTAGGAGACGAGTTTTTTTTTAAAGATTGAGATATGAGGGATTTTAGGGAAGAAAGGGGAAAACTTAGCATTGCTATTACAATAAAAAAGGCGAAAGGGCAAAAACTAGTTTATTAAGAAGATTTTGAACCCTTCACTAAAGTACTGGTATTCAGCTTCAAATATGTAGGAGTCGGCTTCCAGTCTAACCGGATTCAGCCGAATACCAGTACTTTAGAATAGAATAGAATAATCTTTATTATGTCATCATCCGCCTAGCCTTTTCCCAACTATGTTGGGGTCGGCTTCCAGTGTAACCGGATGCAGCTGAATAACAGTATTTTATATAGAGCGCCTGCCTATCTGACCTCCATAATCCAGTTAGTACTCGGTAATACGCTACCTCTTGGTAAGACTGGTTGTCAGACTTTCGGCACACTGACTACTTGTAACGACTGTCAAAGATCTACAAATGACAGCCGGGACCAACAGTTAAAGTGCTTTCCGAGGCACGGAGGAAACTCGGTATGTAACGGGTGGGTCACCTATCCACTGACCAACCTAGGCAAGCGCGGCTTAACCTAAAGATCGACCCGAGCGGCTGCTATTATTTAGCCACGAGCTCCTCTAATAATCTTTATTATGTACACCACACAAATAACATAATTACGAAAAACGTTTCAAATAGAAATAGAGTGACACAATGGGCGGTCTTATCATTAAAAGCGATCTTTTCATAACAACCTTTGGATAAATTAAAACAAAACGGAGAGACAGTACTGGCGGTTTTTATTTTAAAAAACGTTACTCTACACTAGAAATTTCTCCTGAATCGCGGATATTGTGTTCACAAACAATTAAACTCACAAACAAAAACAGCTAGATCCGAAACAACTATCTATAAGCCATACAAATCGAATAATTTATTAAACTTTTAATAGTTACTTTGTTTTAAATTTTTATAGTGTAGTTATTTTTTTCCAAAATCTGTATAACTTGTCGTTCTTATCTTTACTAATATTATAACAGCGAAAGTGAGTTTCTTTGTTTGTTTGTTACGTCTTCACGTCTAAATGGCTTAACTGATTTTAATAAATTTTGGTACAGAGATATTTGGGAACCAGGAGCCGGACATAGGCAAATTTTTATTTAAAAAAAGTGGGATATGAGGGAGAACAAGGGAAGAAAAGGGAACACTTAGCGTTGTCAAATCAATAAGGCGCAAGGGCAAAAATTGCAGGTAGCAGGTACTGTGTTATACCAAATTTAACGCGAGCGAGCCGCGGGCAAAAAGCTAGTAAATTATAATGTATAAAATTATATGTAAAATTCCATTAGTGCTTTTCAACACACCGCTTAGTCCGGGCTTTCGGTAGGCTACAAATGTGACGTATTTCTAGAATGACAGGATTGAATTTAGCTCGCTCTCACTTTTAATATCCCCAAATTGCATTAACAATTATTACAAAATCGATCGACATACAATTTGGTGAAAGTAAGGATGTAAAGCTACGAACACAACGGTCATTAGTAGACTATCTGCTTGCATTAGCGCTAAGCGGTTCGTTCATTAGTGGACTCGATATCTTGTGTGCCTGTAGATGCGTTTTTACCTACATTGGAATAATGATCAGTAATGTGAAATGTACTTTAGAGTTGGGATTGGTCCGGGGTTGCGGGTTGCCCGATGTTGAACGTAAAGGGCGATAGAAAGAACATGGGTGAGTTTAGTCAGTGCAGGTACCCTACTATGACCTCTTTAAGAAATTCTTATTCCACTGAGGGAAAGAGACAGAGCTATACAGGGTGTCTAGCACCATCTTTTTCACTCAGTGGAATAAGAATTGCTATAAGATGTCATAGTAGCCCTTCAGGTCTGACTCTCCCCCCCGCTCCGTCCAGGGCGGGGGAAGTTATTTGATGATTTCCCACCCGAAAAAAAAATGTGGGTTTGGTATTTGTAAAAATAATGCTACGTTAGTACCCACGTTCTTATATTGCATGAAATAGCATGATAATATTTCTCTACGATATTTGGACATGTGGAGTTGACGAGACGACTCCCGGCCACCGTAAATGCGGGTCTGAGGACGGTAAGCAATGGGTAGCTCACCGTCCGTCCGTTCAGTGATGACAAGCCATGTCGATGGCGTGTTCGTGATCCACACGCGCCTCAATGAGATGTCAACAACGCAGAGGGGCGAATGCTTGCAAGGGTTGCGGGTTGTTTAAAAAAGATACCGTACTCGGAACACAAAGGGCAATAGAAGAAACATGGATGGGTTTTAGTCAGTACAAGTCTGATACTCCCTTCCAAGAGAAAAATTAAATCCTTATAGGATCACTTTCCGTCTCTCTGTCTGTCCGTCAATACCCTTTATCGGGAACGCGTGGAGGCATCAATTTAAAACCATATACTGAAGTCTGTGGTTCGTTGGAACTTGGAAAGCATTAACCCATAAGTCAAAAAATGACAACCGTACGGCCAACGAGAAGCGATACCAAATGTAAACAAAACCCATGCTAAAACCCCATCTAAAATGGCCGCCCAAATGTTGGCGAACCCGTCTTAACGTTGTCATGTTTTTGCCGGGAGAACGAGACATTACGACAAAGGCACAAGATGGAAAGAGCTAAATATTAGATTGTCAACGCCACAGTTGTTCTTTAGGTTAATGACCTTTCGTATCGCTTCTCGTTGGCCGTACTATACGTCGCAAGTTTATATGGACCCGACGGTGTGCAATGTGTGTGGCCGGTTTATTAAATACTAGAAGCGGGACGATGGCTTCGGAATTTCCTTCAAGATTGTGTTTAAAAGTGCACTAGTCACTCGAAGTAAATAATAATAATAAATAAAATATCTTGGGACAACTCACACACGGCTATCTGATCCCAAGCTAAGCAGAGCTTGTGTTATGGTAACCAGACAACTGATATACATACTTATATAATTTAGAAATACATACATAGATAAATCACAACCAGACACAGAACAAACAATCATGCTCATCACACAAAGTTTGTCCTGGGTGGGAATCGAACCCACGACCTTTACCACGACATTATATTTTATTAACTGCTTGTTAATAAAATATCGTTTTAAACAATATTTTATTAACTGCTTCGAAACTAAGACCTCCATTAGAAAATCAGGTGGACCGGAAATCCTCTTCCATTTTCCCGGAAGCTTAAAGTATTATTGATTCATACGTTGGCAACACTAGTGTCCGGTTTGGAAGGCAGGATAAGTTGCAGCGTTCAAGTCCCTTCGGTACAGAGGATGTATGCTTGGTCTAAGTTCTTGTAGCTTGAAATGTTGCTTACTTCGCCGTCGAAGTTAGAAAGATGTCTTTAGTTGTGCTATTTTTTTCACATCTATACTATAATATTATAAAGCTGAAGAGTTTGTTTGTTTGAACGCGCTAATCTCAGGGACTACTGGTTTGAATTGGAAAATTCTTTTAGTGTTGGATAGTCCATTTTTTGAGGAAGGCTATAGGCTATATAACATCACGCTACGACCAACAGGTGCTGAGCAGCGTGGGTGAAACCGCGTGGAACAGCTAGTTATTAATATAAGCCTCTTTGCTAAAGTGCTTTCTTGAAAGTATATACTGGGCACGTATGTAATTCTTTAAGGTTTCGTACCCAAAAGGTAAAACGGGAGGACCTTATTACTAAGACTCCGCTGTCCGTCCGTCCGTTACCAGGCTGTATCTCATGAACTGTAATAGTTAGACAGTTGAAGTATTGACAGATTATTTATTTCTGTTGCCACGATAAAAAAAAAACAGAAAACGATAAATATTTAAGGGGCTCCCATTCAATAGATATGTTGAATGGGAGCCCCTTAAATATTGATCTCTTTGAGAATAACAGTTAATAACGTGTCTTTTAGTATTTTTAATAAACTAGTAGCTGTGCGCTGTGATTTCACCCGCTGCTCAGGCCCTCATCTCACTAGGATTCATATTTTCAGACCTACCGCATATGCATTTAAATTTTCATACAAATCAGTCCAGCCATTTCAAAGGAGTGCGGTAATAAACACCGTGACACGTATTATATATTAGACTAGTCAGCGCCCGCGGCTTTGCCCGCGTGATGATCGAATAGATAGTACCCTATGTGTTATTCCAGACTGCCCTCTGTGCCAAATTTCATCAAGATCCGTGCAACCGTTTTGACGTGAAAGAGTAACAAACATCCATATATTCATACATCCATCCATTCATCCTCACAAACATAATATTTCAGTAGGATATTTATTTCTCAGCTAATATCCACATTCCCGTTAAATCCCCGTTTCCCCATTTACGTAGGTTATAACAAATCTCTTTTTTTCTCAAGTGATAAACTATGTAAGAAGTTAATTACCTGATCTTTGATAAGGTCACGACCTATCAGCCATCACATCTGACACCGGACTACCCACATGCTTCAGATACCTTCAATTTAGGCAAATGTCAAGGATCGTAAGGGGTCAGCTGAAAGGTCTACAAAGATATACAACCTTCATTACTTATTTATATGTCAAGGATTCTCTATATATAAATTTAATAAAAATATTATTTAATTAAATTAAAATTAAAAATTTCGTTGTTTGATAATGTTGTGTGGTTTTTGATATCTCAATCATTTTTGTTGTCGCTTAGTCCAACTCATAATTTCAATCTTTTCCTATTCCAAGCGGCTCTAAAAATTACTATGTAAAAAAATCTAAAAAATTAAACAATATTAGCGCAATGGTTAACCTCGGAGTAGAAATAATTATTTAAATAAAAACATAACACTAATAAAAACAAAAGAAATAAAAAACTAGACCTTAGCTACGTTTTTGAATTAAATATTATTGTTAATAACACGCAAACACAATCCCAACTTCTCAGAAATATACGTTTATTGCCAACTTTAAACTGTAGTAAAATGTCTAAATAGAAAGAAAGAGCTCTAACTATTTTAATTTATTTCTGCGAGTAACTTCAAGTTGACATTTTTATTAAAAGTCAGGGAACGCTAGCAGTATTTACCATCATGTTGGCTATAAAAAATTGTAAGAAAAAATATTTTTCACCTCAGCAACTAAAACAAGCAGTCCTTACTAATATTTAGTTTTTGATGAATTTTGGTACAGAGATAGTTGGGACCCTGGAGACGGACACAGGTTTTTTTTAAAGTGCCCAATGAGGGATAAAGAGGGAAGAAAACGGAAAACTTAGCTTTGCTATTACAATCAATAATGTGCGAGGACAAATACTACAAAAAAAGGATTACTATCCTGATTTAAAGATCTGTAAATCAGGAAAGGGGAACTGTGTTACCCCGAATTTAACGCGAGCGAAGCCGGCAAAAGCTAGTAATTAATAAAAATAAAAATGTGTGTGGTTTTGCTTCGTAAAAACAGTGAGCAAAATGTGATTTTAACACAGAAGCACCCGCTTTCAAACAAAAAAGACTCTGAAATCACAAGCATAAAAAAAAACTGAACACAACAACAACAATTGGTACAGAGATAGTTGGGAACCAGGAGACGGACATAGGCTAATATTTTTTTGAAAAAAGTGTGATGTGAGAGAGAAAGAGGGATGAAAAGGAAAAACTTAACGTTGCTATTACAAATCAATAAGGCGCAAGGGGAACTTTGTTACCCCCAATTTATCGCGAGCGAAGCCGCGGGCAAAAGCTAGTCGTCTATAAAACATTTTTTTCTATGTCTATATAGATGATCTGCTAATCTTTTAGTAACAATGAAAAATGAATACTTACTCGAATAAAAATTATGTGATATAATCATTATAGTATAGCTAAAAATGCTGAATTAACCCGACTTCCAAATTTATGTTTTTAATTTGACTACTTTACAATTGCAATCCGGAACAGCCACAACCTATGAATAAAACTAACAAAATCCCAAATAATCCAATCCACGTCAAAATAAATTATTTATGTTTTCACAGCCATGCTTCTTGTTTTGACACGGGATTATGTTGCCATGTGAAAAATAAACGGTCAAAGGTCGCATTGGCGGGTAAAATGACAGGTGTCAAATGTGAATTAGATATGGCGGATGTGGGTTTAATATACTGATAGGAGCAGAGAGGAGCATTACTGTTTCTTTTTTTTATATTTCAAATAAAAAAAGAACTGTAGGTATTACAAAAGGAAGTATCTGTTGCTTAAATAATAATGCTTTGAAGAAGTTTGGTGTTAGCAGACAGGAAGATTAAATTTCTTAAAATTTACCCTTATTTTTTAATTAAATAGATATAATTTGGCAGTCACTAAAAATAGATTTAAATTTAGTGACTAACCAAATAAATATTAGTTAAATATATTTAGTCATCCTAGCAGTTCTTTTTTCGGAAAATAAACCAAAGCTATAAAAAAAGAAAATTACAGTTTTATGTCTACGACGACCAATGCCGCCTGTTAGGGTTTTGTGAATTTTAATTTTGTAGATCAATTTACTTAGTCGATTAACTTTTTAATACAGCTTTAATTTTAATATATTACGCTGGTAACTTTAATCTTTTAGTATATTTGTGGTCGTTCTGTGATTGGTTGATGCAAATTGGCGGGAACCAATCAGAGAAAACGCTTCTGCCCGCTTAAAAATGGGGGGGTTAAGATGTGGAACGGAACGTTTGGCCGGTTGCGCAGCTCTCTTGGTTTTTGGGAATCAGCGCGATAGGTCGAAGCCTAGAATTCCATTAGAATATCTTATAAGATCATTACTTCTAAGTGTCGATCATAAATTGTATCGTTATACAACAAGAAAAATATAAGACAGTTTCGTGTAATCCTTGCATCTTATTTAACTACATCCTGTTCCCGTTGGTGTTCGTCACACGCCTAAGATTAACCTATACCTAAATCAACCTAATCGTACAAACTGGGTTGTGGATGTCAGATAGGCAGTTGGGTAGAATTCAGCTGCATCCAGTCAGACTAGAAGCCGACCCCAACATAGCTGGAAAAAATCTAGGTTGTTGATGAATCATTAAATAAAGGAAATCGTCTCCATTACTCAAAACCAACTTTCACCCGCAACTTCGCGTGGCAGTTACTTTGGGCTAACGCTGACTTTAACCCGCGTGATGATAAAAAAAAGTATCTTTCTGTCCCCTTTTCTCCCCCTTTCTTCACTTTTATTAGCCGACCTTCTCCAGGGTCTCAACTATCTCTTTACCAAAATTGATTAAAATCTGTTTAGTCATTTAGGCGTGCAGACGCAACAAAGAAACAAACTCACCTACGCTTTTATAATATTAAAGAGGATTAATTAATAGTACAAGTTAAAAAAGATTAACATCGATTTAGTTTTAATATTTTAGTAAACCATTGTAAACCGATTCGTTTTTAGAAATGACAGTTACATTTCTAAACAAAAGTTTGAACGACAGAATATTTATTGATACGGCAATTTATAGTGTTAGTAAACGTTTGGATTTAGAACGAAATATTCGAAATTCAAAAAATGAACTGTGTGTGTCTGCTATAGCTGTGAATTGTGTGTCTATTGTTGAAATAGGACATATTTGATGGAATATTTGTCTATTGGTGTTTTGCTTTGTTTATTTATTCGATTAATCCAATTAATCTAAAAGTCTATTGGCAGAGTGACTTGTGGAAACTAATATTTATTTAGCCTAGATAAATTTGCTATGTCTGGATAACTGAGCATTAATTGATTTTAATACAGTTAAATATAACATTACGCTAGCATTTCTCTGAGGAGTAGTTAAAACGGTACTATTTTTTTAAAAATTGCCTCACTTTAGCAATTTCTAAAAAAATTGAAACTCACATACCTACACAAACTCGGAAGCCAGACTCGGAACAACTACCTTAATTAACTTAACGAAAGCTGGAAATAATTTCTGTTGTGATTTAATATTTCAACAGTAAATAATATTTAGGAAATCATTTAGAGTGTCGCTTAGTATTATTGAAATAAGGCATAAAGACTTGTCAAATAAATATCTATCTATATCACTAAACTGAACGATTTCACTCGACGATCAAATTGGCGCGCAAAATGACAGCTGTCAAAAACGAATAAAATATGGCGGAACGCTCTGAAAAGACATGGAGGAAACTGTACGCAAAAAGTGGTCACCCATTTACGGACTAGCTCAGGAAATTGGTACTTACGATCGACCGAATGGCGGTTATTATTTAACTACGAGATCTTCTACTATTTTTATTTAAAAGGTCAACACAAACTCATTATTAGCTCTACTTACACAACAAACAAAGTTAAGCTAAGTAGTCAGACTTGCGGTGTGGCCTGCTAGGGCCATTGCCTGCTGAGGATGCGGGTTGTTCGAAAGAGAAACCGAGATAAAAGTCTGACACTCCCCCCAGCTCCGCCCAGAGCGACGTACGGTTTTTGATGAATTCCCATCCGAAAACAACAACAAAAAGTCGTTATTCTTGCAAGCATTAGACTAACAAGCTAAATTAATCTCAACCTTAAAATGAATTAAATACGTTTCACTTTCTCAATATCCCATACCTCTATTTAGGGTTGGCGCAACATGTTTTTTTCACCCATACTTCTGTATTTCTCATCATCAAAATTTATTTATTAACCAAAAGTGTATGCACAAATATAACTGTACAAAAGCGGATTTATACCTCAGTCTTTTTCTACCAGTCTACCTTAGGGTGATCAGTAGGCCTACTGTAGGCCTACTATGACATCTTAAAGCAGAACTTATTCCACTGAGTGAAAGAGATGGTGCTAGACACCCTGTATAGCTCTGTCCCTTTCCCTCAGCGGAATAAGTTCTGCTTTAACACGTCATGGTAGCGTAGCTGAACTGCCGGGGTTGCGGGTTGTTCGAAAGAGATATCGCGGCCCCGGAACGTAAAGGGCAAAAGAAGGAACATGGGAGGGTTTAAGATAGTAAAAGTCTGACACCCCTCCCCGCTTCGCCCAGAGCGGGGGAAGTTATTTGATGATTTCCCACCACAAATAAAAGGTGATCAGAAACAAAATACAATACGTGTAATAGCAGAAAAAAAACTATCAGTCACATTCACACTTTCATTTCATTGTTCACTTCACACAGTCCATTCATTCATCGTTTTTTTAGTTTTCCTCTACTCTCATAGAGGTCATTCATAATTAAAACTTTCTGCACGGCATTTTCCTCATTCCTCCGCATTACATGCCCAATCAACTGATTAACACACATCCTCATAATTCCTCATTTTTACTGAATAATTATTTTCATCCATTAACGACGTTTCAACTTATTGAAATACAAATACTTACTTATTGAAATACAAATACTTACTTATTGAAATACAAATACTTACTTATTGAAATACAAAATTATTACATTTTTTTTTTTACAAAATTATTACATTAAATTATTTATTGAAATACAAAATTGAAATACAAGACTTGTTAAACTATAATTAATTACGCCGGATGAGAAATCATCAAATATCTTGCGTATCAATGTTGACAGACTTTTAGTGACTAAAACCCACCCATGTTCCTTCTTTTGCCTTTTATGTTCCGGGGCCGCGGTATCTCTTTCGAACAACCCGCAACCCCAGATCAACCAATTCCTTTTTTGGGTTGCCAAATAACTTACTCCGCTCTAAGCGGAGCCGGGGGGAGTGTCAGACTGTTACTGACTATGTCTAGGGGCCGCGGTATCTCTTTCGAACAACCCGTAACCCCGGATCAACCATGCCTTGAAAGTAATTAAGTCGCACATTCCAAAAGGGAGACATTAAAATAATTAATCAGCACCGTATTTCATGCATTACATTACAAATTCTCTTTATTTTATTGCAATCAAGCGTTAATGCGGTTTTGGTCTGAGGATAAAATTATTATTAAAATACTTAATGAATTCTCTGATTTAATTGAAGGCATTACTTTACCTCATTTGTGGTTAAAATCTTTGTTTCCTCGAGTATTCGTTTATCAGTATCAATGAAATTTCCTGTATATTTTATGAATACTTAGTTTGTTTTAGAGTTCCGTACATCAAAAGGAAAACACGGAACCCATATGGCATTATTTTTTTTTGGTTGGGAAATCATCAAATAATTTCCCCTGCTCTGAATGTCAGACTTTTACTGACTAAAACCCACCCATGTTCCTTCTATTGCCCTTTACGTTCCGCGCTAACTTTTACTGACTAAAACCCACCCATGTTCCTTCTATTGCCCTTTACGTTCTGCGGTATCTCTTTCGAACAACCCGCAACCCCGGCAGGTTATGGGATCAATTTGTTGACCATCTGTCTGTCTATCAAGCCCCTTTATCTCAGTAACACGTGAAGGTATTGAGTGAAAAATCAAAGCATATACTCGAATTTATGGTACCTTGTAGCTATGAAAAAATCAACCCTCTAATAAATAATAAATAAATATATTGGGACAACTCACACACGGCTATCTGATCCCAAGCTAAGCAGAGCTTGTGTTATGGTAACCTGACAACTGATATACATACTTATATAATTTATAAATACATACATATTATAGATAAATCACACCCAGACACAGAACAAACAATCATGCTCATCACACAAAGTTTGTCCTGGGTGGGAATCGATCCCACGACTCCGGCTCAGCAGTCAGGGCCACTAACCATTAGACGAACAGGCCCGTCTAAGTCTACGCAGTCAAAAGATAATGGCCATTTTATGTCGCAAGCTTGTACAGAATCCTCGGTGCGAGCGTCCAACTCGCTCTTGGCTGTAATTTTTATTCTGTTACGGAATTCATTTACAGATTTCAATGTATACTCTTTTTATTTTATTGATAAGTGGTTTTGGTGTTTGAAGTAAACAGACAGGGAAAATTATTGTAATAAACGTATTATTATGATATACTAGCTGTTCCCCGCGGTTTCACCCACGCTGCTCAGCACCTGTTGGTCGTAGCGTGATGTTATATAGCCTATAGCCTTCCTCAAAAAATGGACTATCCAACACTAAAAGAATTTTCCGATTCAAACCAGTAGTCCCTGAGATTAGCGCGTTCAAACAAACAAACTCTTCAGCTTTATAATATTAGTATTGATTATATTATATATTATATTATTATATATAAATATATAATATAATAGTATTTATAGTTTAGGTTTATTCGTCTAAATATGGAGCCGGACTTGCTCACAGTATATTTATTTATTTATCACAAACATTGCTAACTTCACAGGAAAACTCCTAATACGGGAACGTGTAGGTGGTTTAGAGAAAATGTTGTGTGGACCCAGAGATAGGTGCCGTTGTTTTATGTTATAAATGTTAGAGACTAGCTTCCGCCCGCGACTTCGTCCGCGTGGAATAGTTAATTTAGTTATAAATAATACAAAAAATACACTCTCTTTTGAAGACTTTCGAGCATTACAGAAGGCCAAAAATCGGAAATTGTTACAGTTATCGTAAATACATACCTCATAACACAAATTCCTATACACACAATGTTTTCGGCAAAGTTTTTTTTGTACGTTTACGCGTTGACAGTTATGTTCAAAAGGTATATGTGGGCATATCCTTACTAATCCTTACTACCTTACTATACTATACTATATACTATAATAAACATTGTACTATACTATATACTATCCTTACTAATATTATAAAAGCGAAAGTGAGTTTGTTTGTTTGTTACCTCTTCACGCTTTAAAGGCTAAACTTATTTTAGATGCATTTTTACAGAGATAGTTGGGAACCAGGAAACGGACATAGGCTCGCTTTTTTTTAAGTGGGATATTAGGGAGAAAGAGGGAAAAAAGGGAAAACTTAGCTTTGCTATTACAAATTAATAAGGCGCAAGGATTAAACTGCAGGTCAGGAAAGGGGAACTGTTTTACCCCGAATTTAACACGACCGAAAGCTAGTTTTCTTATAAATTATATTAAGTAGGATCTACCGTGAAATGAAACATTAAAAGTATTAGTAGAATGGAACGTAAGATGAGGGACTGACAGATGACGGGTAAGAGAGAGAGTGAAGGGGAGAATGGCGGACGATAGAAAAGGAAGACGTTGTCATTATGATGAAAGTTATATATTTTTAATATTAGCCAAAACGATCAAATAAGGTGTTTCAACATCACACAACCCTACAAATATGTTACTATCCTTTTTTTGTGTTGGTAAATCATCAAATAACTTCCCCCGGTCTGGGCAGAGCGGGGAGGGGCGCGTCAGACTTTTACTGACCAAAACCCATTCATAATCCTTCTATTGCCTTTTATGTACCGGGGCCGCAGTATTTCTTTCGAACAACCCGCAACCCCGGCAGGCGGAGGCCCTGGCAAGCCCCTCTGCTTTGCTGACATCTCTTTTTTTCATCTCTTTCGGCGCGTGTGAAACTCAATATGGTACTATCCTTACTAAAACGAGATGTATTTCTATGATCCGTTATGCAAAATATCTCGACCTATAAAAGACGAAGGGCTTAACACCCTAGCGCCCTTACAACTAAAACAACACAAGTGACTTTGTTTGTTCTCAAACTAATTTCAAACTACCCGCGTTCAGAGAATAACAAACAAAACATTAAGTATTTTCAGTATTTGTGTTGTATAGTATTCGCAATTTGGAAAGTTTTTAAAGTTAACTTCGACCTTAACACCAGGAGTTTGGTTTGTTTGTTCAATAACACTGAGCGCAGTCACTGAAGCCCTCGGGCCTGTGGAAGGTGAACACGCGCGCTTCCAAGAGATGCCAGCAAATCTGAGAGGCCACTTCCGTAGGGGGTTATTCGAAAGAGATACGACTACCCCGGAACATGGATGGGTTTTAGTCAGTACAAGTCTGACACTCCCTTCCACTGTACTCAGGGATGGAAAATTTATGTAATGACTTCTCGTTTCTGCCTTTGACATTTTACTCTTTATCTTAGCCTAGCTGCACCCAGGATTTCCCAGGACACATGTACTCCTTCTTCTTGTATTATCCTATCTGTTGCTGAAAACTATATTAAAATCCGTTGAGCAGTTTAAGAGATCTGAGCGGACAGAAAGCGCATGCTTCATTTTTAATGTTATCATGCGTGTCCAATACAACGATGCGCACCGAATGCGTGTTTGCTGAAGCGAGAGTTTTATGTTGTTACTTGCTTTTGCCCGCGGCTTCGCTCGCGTTAACTTTGGGGTAACACAATTCCCCTTTACTGATTTGCAGGGACTAGCTACCTGCAGTTTTTGTCCTTGCGCCTTATTGATTTGTAATAGCAAAGCCAAGTTTTTCTCTTTCTTCCTCAAATCCGACTTTTAAAAAATTGCCGATATCCGTCTCCTGGGTCTCAACTATCTCTGTACCAAAATTCATCAAAATCGGTTTAGCCATTAAGACGTGAAGAGGTAATAAACAAACTCACTTTCGCTTCCTTACTTATATAATACTAGCTGTTCCTCGCGGTTTCACCCACGCTGCTCAGCACCTGTTGGTCGTAGCGTGATGTTATATAGCCTATAGCCTTCCTCAAGAAATGGACTATCCAACACTAAAAGAATTTTTCTATTCAAACCAGTACTTCCTGAGATTAGCGCGTTCAAAAATCAAACAAACTCTTCAGCTTTATAATATTAGTATAGATTCGTTCGCGAATAGCTTCGTTCTGCAGCATACTTTGAAAATCGACCAATCACCTGCTGAGAGTCGTGGGTGAGGATTGGAACAGTCCGATTCACATGTATTGGCTCGAAATATTTAGAATGGTGATATTTTAAATGTTTTTTATAATCATATTGATTTGTCTTGGGTTTGAAACGAAATATTTACCATGTTTGTTATTTGTTTCAAACACACATGGTAAATATCCCGTTTCAAGTGTTCATTATACTATTAGTAAAATTGACAGTTTAAAGGCTTAGAATAAATAAATTTAAACTATTTTCATTTTAGAAAACTTTAAAATCTGTGTGGCAGGAATATTTTATTTCACAAATAGGTAACAATAAATCAACACTTTCTGAAAAAAATAAACAGCAAAAATAAAACAAAAATATGAAAAACAATAAAAAACTTTTTCGAAGCCAAAAAAGTACTAGGCTCTCACAACGTTGGTTATTTCGAAATACTTCAGTAAAAAAAGTATTTTTACTGAAGCCAAAAAAGTATTACGCAAAAAAAAATCTAACCATTTTTCCGGCGAGCTTCGCAATTCGCTCGTATAAAAAAAAACCTATTGTAGTTTCATTTGCCATGTTTCACAATAGCTCACGTTTTTGAGAAGCTGTTGAAAGTCAGAAGTGACTTTGCCGTATTTCTTCCTTAACGCAAAACTTGGACCCTTTGTCTCCAAAATATATAAAAGGGTGTTTCATTTGGTTTACTCAGTCCTTAACAAACCTTCGTTAAGATTTATTGTCAACGCTGTACGCGAGGTCCTGGTTGACCTAGAAAAAACAAACAACTAGTCGACTGGTAGCCTAATACAGACTGGATTTTTGAAAATTATCAAGCAATTTGTCAAAAGTGAACCAATATAACCAACGAAATACGTCCAAAATCAATTTCATAATACTTCTTGTTTTTACTCATCTTATTCAAGATTCACAATGAATTTGGGTTTAAATCCTCGTGGTGTCATAACCAACAATTCTCCTCAAAACTATATTATCATCAGTGGAAATGGAATACCCACGAATGAGGTTCAGGTATATCTGCCTGGGACTTCAGTTGAAGCCTGTCTGCCTAGAAGTACGCTTCAGACTGCTTGGCCAAGAAATGCGGTTCAGCCAGTTCAGCCGAGAGGCACACTCTGTCTGCCGCCAAGAAATACGCTTCCGACATATCCTACGAGTACTTCTCAGACATTACCTCAGCCTAATATGATTTTTTGGCAAGGCCAAGATTTCTATTGGTTCAACCTTTCTTGGCTTAACCAAAAGCTAGTCCCGAAAATTCCTCACCAAATGAATTGGCCGCAAAACCAACCGAGGCATGTAACATTGCCAATGAGCATATATCCCAACGAGACTAACTGCCCACTGTGTGAGTATTTAGTGCTAAACCAACAGTTATGATTCCAAAAGTCGTAATTACTGAGTTTGCTGTTGCATTTTCAGCTTTTAGCAATGAGTCGAACGTTCGAAATCCAACAGTGTCCTCGATACTTCTTATGACATTTGGAAGTTTTCGCCAACAATACTATACTAAATGCTATTAAGATCCTAGTATTCAATCTTTCTATCTCTCTTTGTCCTCAGGTGAATGGCGAGGAGAGAGAAGGATGCTGGACATCACTCGAGACAAGCCGGTCAAAGTCTGCGTGCGAGTCGTCGTGCCTGTTCGGGATCATCCAAAAGTAAGTACTTACAAGCTGTATAGTATTCCTAAAGGGTAGTTTTGACTGTCTCGGTTAAGCCGCGCTTGCCTGGTTTAGTCCATGAGTAGGTGACATTAACCACCCATTACATACTAAGTTGCCATTATGCCATGAAAAGCACATGAAGCTGTTGATCCCGTTGTTAATTGTAGATCTTTGACCATCGTATTAATTAATCAATCAAAGGCACCGATAATCGCGCGCGGAACACGAACGCGTCGTCAACAAAAAATTATCAAAAAAAATCCACACAGACCATTCTGTGTGGCATTTTTCCTGTCTGAAAAATTTTTGTTGTATATGGTACTAGCTTTCGCCCGCGGCTTCGCCCGTGTTAAATTTGGGGTAATACAGTTCCCCTTGCGCCTTATTGACTTGTAATAGCAACGCTAAGTTTTCCCTTTTTTTCCCTCTTTCTCCCTCACATCCCACTTTTTTTTAATAAAATTAAAAAAAATTGCCTATGTCCGTCTCCTGGTTCCCAACTATCTATGTACCAAAATTCATCACAATCGGTTAAGCCATTAAAGCGTGAAGAGGTAACAAACAAACAAACAATTGTGTTCCAAATTAATATGTTTTGATGATGAACTACATCAATGTTTGCATGCCGAAATGGTAGAATGTACAAGGATTCTCCGTAGTTATTGTAACCACCTTATTGTAAATACCTATATTTAGAGCAAATAAATGAATATTCTATTCTTTTCTACAGTATCGTTAAAAATTAATTAATAATATATATGGTAAATAAATAAAACATACAAAATTAAAAAAAAAAATATAAATCCCCTCCCCACCACAAATTGTTTGTTCCTGAACATAATAAATAGCGTTATTTTCGCTTACATAAATAAGGGTAGTCTCCCAGTCACGTTTGCCAGACGAATTGAAATCGTTTCGACGTAAAAATATCGTTTTGTCGGAGTAGCACGTGCGTTAATACACGAACACGGAACGCAAAACGTTTAGGGTTCCGTAATTGGCCATTTGGATTAGTGAAATCGGTGGAATGGTGACGTTGCACGGAAATGTTTATGTGTGTGTATGTTGTTAGAAGGAAAATCATTTGGAATATTGAAAGTTTTTTTTTATTATGTGTTTATTTGGTGTTTTATTTTAGGCTTATTATTCACTAGCTTTTGCCCGCGGCTTTGCTCGCGTTTAAGTCGGGGTAACAACAACTTGTAGTGTTTACCCTAGCACCTTATTTATTGTAATAGCAAAGCTAAATTTTCCCTTTTTTCCCTATTTCTCCAAGCACCTAGGTTGCAAGTACCCGCAAATCAGGAAAAGGGACCGTGTTACCCCAAATTCAACGCGAGCGATGCCGCGGGCAAAAGCTAGTTAATTATATGTATTTGACTATCTTGTCAATCTAGTGGTTGTTGTTATAGTACGAGATCCGGCTGCAGAATCAGTGTACCCATCGAGTGTTTGCTGAAAACCAAATTTTTACACATATTCATGATTAGGAGAATTTATATCCACCAGGTTGCCTATCAAAATGTGGCCGCTAGTATTTTTAATTAAATTATTAATAATTCATAATCCGTAAGAAATTTCATTGACTTTTTTTTTCAATGAAATGTCGTCTACTTT
Organism: Ochropleura leucogaster; assembly: GCA_958449745.1. Lineage (NCBI taxonomy): Eukaryota > Metazoa > Arthropoda > Insecta > Lepidoptera > Noctuidae > Ochropleura > Ochropleura leucogaster. The sequence goes on along the minus strand of OY288221.1, from coordinate 13,106,484 downwards.
ACGGCAACATCTATAAAGACTCTGAAAAATTATGGTTGCCGTTGCGCACCTGGCCGCAACTCTTCGCAGCCAGGTATACACAGGTATGAATTTGTTACATTTATACACCCACAACGTACATTTATAATTTATATATCAAATTAAAGCTAATTTTTTTCTGTATATTATTATATACGGTTGCTTAGTTAAATTTGGCCGCCAATAAGGGTTGCTGGCTGATAAATATAGTAAATATTAAAAGTAGAGTGAAAGAGAGCTAGCGCGTAACACCACTAGTCAGACGAGGATAGCGATTGCCAGCTGTCGGACGGTTTAAAGCCATTGCGCATGCGTAAGATGTTAGTGTTCTCAACCTCCGATACAAACAATAGTAGGTACGACTCAAAATAATAAATACTCCAAAAGAAACGTCTTTCTTTTCTAAAATTAAAAATTAAAAAGTCGATGACAAATTTAAAAATTACAAAAAAAATGAATATTGATGATGAATAAAATCAAGGTTACTTATGTAAAAAAATTGTGTTGTACAAGTACTGTATGAAAAAAGATTTAATTTTATTCAAGTATTACATTTATTTTACATATTCATCAATCTTCAGTTTAAGCAAATTATGAATTTTTAATATGTATTTTATACTTCCATGACTCTTTTTTAAAAATCTGAATCATCGGAGCTCTCAGTCACACTATCATCGCAGCTATCACTTTCATCAGAAATATCGGTATCGTCATTATTATCGGAAGGCTTGTTCGTGGAATCACACAGCACATTCTCAACTTGCGCTGGAGTTGAATCTCCCAGGAACCATGTTGGTTTTAAAAAACCATCTAACAGCAGCCAGCCATTATTTTCCGCGCTGAACTTGATGCAATCCCGCTCAGTAGCATTTAACCACATCGAATTAACAAAGATGGTCCGCAATAATTTTTCCTTTAAAGATTTCCAGCATCGTGGAATGTGCGTTGAGTCAAAACCTTTAATTCTTCTCATAAATTTCTCACTACTTCCTTTTGAAGCGTACATTTTGTTGAATAATAAAAATCTTGCGGCATTTACACTTTGGCACTTTGGGAGTCCATACATAAGGCACGTAAAATGTTGAACTGCATCGATTTTGGTTTCGTTAAAAATGTCATTCGGATTCTTCAAAGACGTTGAGAACACTAACATCTGACGCATGCGCAATGGCTTTAAACCGTCCGACAGCTGGCAATCGCTATCCTCGTCTGACTAGTGGTGTTACGCGCTAGCTCTCTTTCACTCTACTTTTAATATTTACTATATTTATTAGCCAGCAACCCTTATTGGCGGCCAAATTTAATTAAGCAACCGTATATAATAATATACAGAAAAAAAATAGCTTTAATTTGATATATAAATTATAAATGTACGTTGTGGGTGTATAAATGTAACAAATTCATACCTGTGTATACCCGGCTGCGAAGAGGTGCGGCCAGGTGCGCAACGGCAACCATAATTTTTCAGAATCTTTATAGATGTTGCCGTAAAGTAGACGACATTTCATTGAAAAAAAAAGTCAATGAAATTTCTTACGGATTATGAATTATTAATAATTTAATTAAAAATACTAGCGGCCACATTTTGATAGGCAACCTGGTGGATATAAATTCTCCTAATCATGAATATGTGTAAAAATTTGGTTTTCAGCAAACACTCGATGGGTACACTGATTCTGCAGCCGGATCTTAGACTATTATAAATTTACTTAAAATACCTCCATCGCTCCTGTACTATTTATATAAATTCATAAACACAATGACTTGTATGCATTCAGTTTTTCTATAAAACGACTTCCGACTTAAGAGAATGTAATTTTCTTTGCAATATTTTTGATATAACACGTCTTAAGCTTTTTGAGACAAGTGCAATATTGCTAATTAACGATTTTTTATGCCATATACAATTACAGTCCAAAACTACATAATGTTTCTAGCAATTTTGGTTATGCCCTATAACATTATTAAACACGAAGATGAAAATGAAACAATGTTTGATTCCTATGTCTCTTTACAGAACAACATTTTCGAAAACAAAAACCAAAACTTACTTTATTAACCAAACAGTAACACATTCTTAACTTTTATCTCCGACAATAACAAAATGTTTGCACTTACCCCATTTTTCGTTTCTCTCTCGCATCTTCTGAAACTCGAATGAAAACATTATGGAGGCCTACAGAACCCGTTCTTGCTTGCTTCAGCGCTCAATTTTACTCGAATGAGCGAGTACCCCCGTCATTCCATAGCTCTGCGTGTGATAAATAAAGCATCACTCTGACTGTTGGATGTAGAATACGTAGGAAATGGAGACAGAACGAGAAAAGGCGTAGATACGCTATATCAACATTTCTGTAAATCTCTTTCTAGCGTTTAGCTCGTAATCATTTATTTCTCACCACAACAAATACTTAGTTACTTTATTACAATAAAGATTTACTGATATTGTGGGAGACTGGTGCCTAAGCTAGACGAAAATGTGTCTTCATTCAACTGATTGACTATTTCTGACATGAAATGGTCCTCAATTTCATGTCAGAAATAGTCAATCATACACATAACATATCATATCATAAACATAACATAAGTCTTACTTCTGTTATGTTTCTAATAAAAATATACCATTTTTCCAAAGAAATACAGAACGAATTGTAAACATTCAAATTTTTTAAGACTGCCACGTTATTTAGACATTAGTCATAGACGGTTACGAATATCTTTAACAGAGGTAGTTTTGTTAATTCCCGTGGAATTTTTGCTTGACCTATAAAGAAAAAAGCTTTTGTGCTCAGTGTATTCTAGGGCCAAAGCTTTAAACAATAAGTTTATGACACAGCAGTTTTTAAACTAATTTTACAAATAGGCACAGTTAAGTAAAAAAAACACAATAACTAGCACAAGTGGCTAGCCGAGATCCAAAAAACGTAATGAGCGAAAAAAATACTTTTAATCATGAATTGACAGAATGAAATTCGAATTATACTATATGAATATTTAAAAATTTAAAAATCAATGTTGATCAAAAAGGAAAGAGGTTGAGGCAACAGAGAGGGTAAAATACCCACTCTGTTACAGCAGTATTGCATAGATACATACACCCTCTTTAATTTTCCACACTAAAATACTTCGTAGAGATTCTTCAAACTTATGCGTATGAACACTCCATGGACTGACTACTCCGTGGCACCAAAAATACCCCACGTACGAACATGGCTATCTAGTATTTCCTCGCTATTACACGTTGAAAAATAACACGAATTTGCTTTGCAGGCTTAGGTCGAGGTTGTATTGGTAATTTTTTACGAATTTATTTCCTGAGAGATTAAAAAAAAATAAAGGCTAGAGACTTGGCCGCCAGTGTTTCGTAGATGTTACCAGTTGACAGAGTTGAGAACAATTTTTGTCGCTATTTATAGTTTACTAGCGGCCCGGTACGTGCTTCGCTACGTATTTACAAAAAAATGTGATGCAGCGCCATCTGCCGGACAAAATTGTGAATCTAAACCATTTCCAGATCCCCTTGAACACACACAAAAAAAAACATCAAAATCGGTCCAGTCGTTTGAGAGAAGTTCAGTGACATACACACACACTCACAGAAGAATTATATATTTAAAGATTTATAAGTTGGTTGCTTTAGGTTAATTGAATTTATTATTAAAAATTATTTTGTTAAGAAATAAAACTGCCCACAATTTTTTTAGACTTTGCCGCAGACTACGAATTACTCCTGTATCGTGGGTGCGTTTACAAACATTTAAACTCATGTACACAAACAGCCAGACCCGAAACAACTATCTAATAGGCCATACAAATATTTGCTCCATGCGGGAATCGAACCCGCGACATGCAGCGTAGCAGTCGATCGCTGAGCCACTCCGCCAACCGCGTTAACAATTAAATTATATGTATTTGACTACCTCACCTTCTTTTTTTTTTTTTTTTTGTGGATGGAAAATTATCAAAGAGTCCAGTGAACGCACGCAGCCCTTACTGCTAAGCTGAAAAAAACAACGCTTTCGAACTCAATAACGTAAAGAAAACCCACTACAAATCGTATCAGTGCAGCAATCAATAAGGATTAAAACCCCATGCCCATAAAAAGTCTACAAAGATTAATCAAATCGTTCCCTTAGGGCGATAAAATCCACAAAAAGTACCATTAGCGATAACACACTGAAATTGATTGAACCATAGGTACTTAGTAGTATGATAAATGTCCATTTGTTAGAGAAGCGTGCAGAGCTCAAACCAACCTCAATTGGGTAGTTGACACCATTAACCAATAATTTAAAAACACAATTTTTCTGAAAGAAGTTCCTTAACGCACGCTGCGAAAAGGCTAGACGGAATTTTTTTTGACCAAAAGTTGTAACGACACTTTTTGCTATACTTGTAAACCGTGTGGCGTACGCGTGTTCTGTCTCTTTCTCTCTCTCTCTCTCATAGAAAGAAAGCCAGTTACTTTCGTTTCGTTTTTCTATTTCGCATTGAACAGTGTGGTGTCGCGACGATTATTTTTGTTGAGTGTATACAGGTTTTTAGTACATAATAAATAATAACTTCATTCCATCCGGGTGTCCCTTGACGCCTCTCAAGTTTTTTTCTAAAAAGTTCATTGACATCATCATCACCTGCTTAGCCTTTTCCCAACTTTGTTGGAGTCGGCTTCCAGTCTAACCGGAAGCAGCTGAATACCAGTATTTTACATGGAACGATTGCCTATCTGACTTCCACAACCCAGCTAGTACTGGTACAATACACCTGGTTTGTCAGATTTTCGGGACACTGACTACCTGTAACGACTGTCAAAGGTCAAAATGACAGCCGGGACCAAAAAAAATCGACTACATAAACTCTCAACAACAAAAAAAGGAAAACTATTTCACACCAATCTTTCAAAGATCAAAAGGGCTTTCCTTGTCAAAGCTTCTCACCTACGACTAACAATCGCGTCACGTGTCGCATTACTATCGAATGTGACGACGCCCTTAAGTTGATCGCCCACTGCTACTAAGGCCTTGCTCTAACCAAAGCGATCATCGTATGAAAACGAAATCTTCGCGTTGATTTGTCACTTAATTTTATTACGTGAACTGGAAAGCGCATTTGTTGCGCCTAGACTTTGGTTGATCCTACTAATATTATAAAATGAATGGATGTTTATAACGCTTTCACATCAAAACGATGAAATTTGGCACAGACGTAGATTATAGTCGTAAGAATAACACATAGGATACTTATTTTTCAATATCACAGGGGCGAAGCTGCGGGCACCAGCTAGTTAAAAATTAAATGACCGTGACGGTCACGTGTTTGCACGACGAAGCTTTGGTTAGGACTTCGCGATTTTTAAGGTGGTAAGGTCTTAGGTTTTCCACGTCAGTGTCAACTGGCAGTTCAGTTGTTTCCTTGTCACCCATACTTCGATAACGTGAATGCGTTATCAAATAAAACCAGCTTATAACTACCCACTGCTGGGCAAATGCCTTTTCTTACACAGAGAAGGCATGAACATTGATCACCACGCTTGCTCAAGGCGGGTTGCGATTTCAGATTCATATTTTTCATTACAAGTCCTGGTTCCCTCATGATGTTTTTCTTCACCAATATCTGTTGTGTCTAAGATAATTATTTAAAACTAGCTTTTGCCCGTGGCTTCGCTGGCGTTAAATTAGGGGTAACACAGTTCACCTTTCCTGTTTTGCAGGTACCTGCTACCTGCAATTGCCCTTGCGTCTTATTGATTTGTAATAGCAAAGCTAAGTTTTTTCGTTTCTTTCCTCTTTCTCCCTCATCTCTCTCATTTTTTTTTAATTAGCCTATGTCCGTCTCCTGGGTCCCAACTATCTATGTATCGAAATTCATCAAAATCGGTTTAGCCATTGAGGTGTGAAGAGGTAACAAACAAACAAACTCACTTTCACTTTTATAGTAATATATATGTATTGTAATCTTAGAAGGTACATATGAATTGAATAAGTGACATTACGTACTTGCCCTAGGTTTCTTTCCGTTTGCAAGTGATTTTACAAACATTAAAACTCACATACGCAAACAGCTAGACCCCGAAAAACTATTTGCTAACCGACTTCTAAAAAAGGAGGAGGTTATCAATTCGACCCATTTCATACCCAACTCTGGTCTGGGTGAACCGATTTTGATAATTCTTTTTTTATTCAAACGCTGGTAGTTGTCGTTTGGTCCCATGACTTTTTTTATCGAGATCCGGTTAGTGGTTTATAGTTATCGTCTATAATACATATTTTTTCTCTAGGTATATCAATGTAGGTATATGGATGATCTGTTAATACTTAGTAACAATGGAAAATGAATACTTAGTTTTTTTTGGAAGTCGGTTAAATTTTTTACAAAAATGTTATTATATAATAAATATATTGGGACAACTCATACACGGCTATCTAATCCTAAGCTAAGCAGAGCTTGTGTTATAGTAACCAGACAACTGATATACATACTTATATAATTTATAAATACATACATATTACATATAAATCACACCCAGACCCAAACAATCATGCTCATCACACAAAGTTTGTCCTGGGTGGGAATCGAACCCACGACCTCCGGCTCAGCAGTCAGGGCCACTAACCACTAGACCAAGAGGCCCGTCATACAAATGTTTCTTGCGGATATCGAACCCGCAACACGTAAAGCAGCAGTCAAACGCTTAGCCACTGTGCGAACCGTTTCATAAAGAAGATTGACGAATGGGGTATCCGATCAAATCCAAACGTTTCAAAATCTAGTTATATGCAAATTATAGGTCCTATGCCCGTAGTTATTTTAAAAGGTATAATGGTTTTTTAGCTGTTGGGAGTAATTAAAAAACGTATGTATTTTGGGGTGCAGTCCCGTTACGGAAACAAATCGCAATAATGCAAAACGAAACGCATAAAATAGACGTATTACGTCAGTGTTGCCATACAATAAACCCTAATCGATTAGGATAATTAACTTATCCTTATCGATTCGGGTTCTTTAGTGATGAGCAAAAAAATCGTTTATTCAATAAAATATGTGCAATACAAAATAAATATATAAACTACTTAAATCAGTTTTGATGTAGTGACTCTTGAATGATAAGTATTTCACGGGTGGTGGCGTGTGTTAAAAATGTAACAGGATGTATGTTGAAAGGTAATCAATAATTAATCACTTAAAAATATGAAAAGGGATATTAAATAGACGGCCTAAACATTTGCACTATTATTAGTAATATTAGTATTAGTTTTTTTTTTCTTGTACATAAATAATATTCAATTAAATAAATAAAACCCACAAGTATTATGTATGTTTTGGAAAGTATCGTTCGTGCAAATATTTTTCATTAAATAAAAAGAATGTAGATCGATTTAATTCGGAAATAGATGCTCATTTCAAACAACATTTATTTTAAGATTAAATAGCATTGCCTTTTCTAAATTATTTTTTGTATCGATTAGATGATTTTAATCGATCCGATTAGTTAATCAATATTTGGCAACACAGCTGTCACTTATGTCAAATACAAAAAAATGTATGAACCGTCATGTTCATGATTATTCTGCGGTCATGATTGTGTTTTATATGTTTGAACCTGCACATAATTCATCGTTTGGGATATTATTTTGTAATCGTGACTGCATCTACAACTGAAGTGTGAACTCATATTTTGTGCATCGCATTACAATTTGCGTTCAGTGTATAATCGCGGCAGGACTGAGAAAGGACTCTTATTATTTTTTTACATTGTTTTGGTGTTCTGTGAATGTTGTTCATGCTATAACAATGTCGGCAGTTGATCTTCGGTGTATAAACTGTGATGTGCGCTTATCACGCCTCAGATATATCATTCCCACGGCTCTCCATAGAAGAATTGGTGTTGTTTGCGTGTGGCACATTTCCGTTTTACGGACTTTACAAACTCGAAATAGGTCGCGACTAGCTGGATTTGACCAGTTTAAGGGGAGAAAATACTTTTTTGTTAAGACCTAAAATAAAGTCCCGTCATGTGGCACGGAACACATATTTTGTTTTCATAGCCGTTGAAAGGGAACAGCAAGGTCGGAGTGCCATCATCGACTACTGTTGTAACTGTATAGTAGGACTCAGAACCGTGGGCTGCTGTTCACATGTAATGAGTGTGGTTTGGTATTTAGCTTACGCTCGACACGAAGGAACAACCCCCCTTGCGGTATTTCTTGACAATGTATTGTTATCATTAGAATAAAAAGTTATTATAAATACTGTGGTTTTGTTTTTTACCTATACTGTTTTTATTACTTAATTAACTTTTATCCTGTTGACGACCACCATATGGATAGATCATGGATCATCTTGGATGCGGATTCGAATCCCGCAAAAGGAACGGAAAGGAGGTTAATTATTATTTTTAGTAACGTCATAGCAGTTGGATGGCCTATAATAATTAATCTAAATCAAATTATTTGTAATAGGCAAGTAATAGGTATTGTTTTCATATCACAACTGAGAACACCCTACTTTAAAATCTTACTAGCACCTATCACACAAATCCTTCTATAGTTAATAAAGTACAATCCATCCACTTTGATTGAAATGTATGATGTAGGCGTCCTATTTAGCTAATCATTGTACGATTGAACGATGCGATTTCGTCGCACGACGAAAAACGCACATTTTTTAGGGTGCGTCCACATCTGGCGAATGTGCCGCAAATGTGCAGCACGCGAGCCGATTGCGAGCTGCCCGCAAGCTGCGCGCGTGCAGTCACTGCAATGGTTTGGTGCGCCTCTTTAGCGCAACTCATACAAAGCTCGTATAGAGCGCGCGAGCGGCTCAGTTCTCGCCCCTATTTCTTTCCACGCATCATTTTTTAGATTTTTTCTATAGTAATCTTCGAAATAATCGATCTTTAGGATCCCATAATACTGGAAATCTTTTATATGTTTCAATGAAGCGTAAACAATTCTCCTCCGTCCACTCCATGACAACACGTACTTAGCCTCCAGTAATCAGAAACGAACTGAGCGAAATAACTAGCGCGCCGCCCGCGCGCAGATCGCGTACGGCGCTTAGGTCGCGCGCGAACTGCGCGGGCGGCGCAGAAGCGGCGCACGAACAAAAATGCACGCGCGCAGCTCGCGGGCAGATCGCAAACGGCTCGCGAGCTGCACATTCGCGGCACATTCGCCAAATGTGGACGCACCCTTAGAGTGTACTAATTAAAGCTTGCAAATCATCGCGCGAGCACAGGGTTTCATCTCGTCGTGCGACATCGCATCGTTCAATCGTACGTTGATTAGCCAAAAAGGACGACGCCTTGAGGGTCTGCCTTGAGTTACATAAGTATGTAGGTAGTAGGTACTGTAAGAGGTTAGGTTACCGTACTCTATTTTTGATAGTCCATTTTGAGGTTATGTAAATAAATCAATTTAATATCCCAAAGTCTAATGTATATCTTACCATTACATATTTTGTTATACTCTATTGTAGCATTCAAATCCATATATTCATTCCATGAAACGGTAGGCCTGTATGTGATACTGAAAATACATGGGTTCTTGCCAATCGCCTTTGAAACCACAACCAAGCGAAACCACGAATACTATCATAACTTCGTAAACTACAGTGTAGCACCAGCCTTACGCCTCTATATTACCCTCCAATCTGCCGTCGCCCTTACGTCTCGTATTACAAACAAACCAGTATATATAGCATACGCTCCGAAGCCAATTTCCCTTTCATTTCTCTGTCATTGTTAACTGAAAAAAAATAGCTCCAATCCTATGCAACATGATGCTGTGAATTCGGGAAATGTTTTTGATAAATTGCGTGTAAAAGGATGGACTACAAAGGTAATTGAGTAGTTTTTGGAGAGCTAAATAATAGCAGCCGCTCGGGTCGATCTTCAGTTTAAGCCGCGCTTGCCTAGTTTGGTCTGTGGATGGGTGACCACCCTTTACGTACTTAGTTTCCTCCGTGCCTCGGAAAGCACGTTAAGCCGTTGGTCCCGGCTGTCATTTGTAGATCTTTGACAGTCGTTACGGGTAGTCAGTGTTCCGAAAGTCTGACAACCAGTCTTACCAAGGGGTATCGTATTACCTAGTATTAACTGGGTTGTGGAGCTCAGATAGGCAGTCGCTCCATGTAAAATATTGATATTCAGCTGCATCCGGGTAGACTGGAAGCTGACCCCAACATAGTTGGGAAAAGGCTAGGCAGATGATGATGAAGTACCTACATACAGTGTACACTTGGGACTTTTTTGACATATTGTAATAGTGTAGTTTCCAGGGTCAAAGTAAATTACATTCTATTTAGTCCGTTTTTTAGATTATTCAAAAAGAAGGGACAAATGGAGAACCAAGTGATCCAATAAGGGTTCCGTTTCCTTACAAACTTGCGACATAACCGGCTGCATCTTTCGACTGCGTATCCTTACTATCTATACTAATCTATACTATATACTATATCTATACTAATATTATAAAGCTGAAGAGTTTGCTTGTTTGTTTGTTTGAACGCGCTAATCTCAGGGACTACTGGCTGGAATTGGAAAATTCTTTTAGTGTTGGATAGTCCATTTCTTCAGGAAGGCTATATAACATCACGCTACGACCAACAGGTGCTGAGCAGCGCGGGTGAAACCGCGGGGAACAGCTAGTATATATATATATGTATTATAGATGTATATATATATTAAATATACTACGCAGGCAAAAGATAAAACAGTTTATGTCCCAAGTTTATACGGAACATTCGGTGCGCTAGCTAGCTTAAGTTTTATTTGTGCTTAAAAACTCAAGTTATAATCAAACCGGCCTGGACATATTGCGGAATGGTCGTGGACTTCGACCTACAACCTTGACAGATACCTCAGTATATTATGTATCAAAATCCGGTGTCTAGAAACCGGTTCGGAGTCCGTTACAATCGATTTGACTAAACCAAAAGTTCGTAGCAGCGTAGCACTTACGTAGTGCTTGCTACGAAAACAACCAAGTTCGTAGCAAGAGCTACGAGAGCTGTAGACCCTTGTAGAAATTATTAAGAAATCCATTGGTCTTAATGAGACAGAACAACAGAGGGGCATGCCAGGGCCACCGCCTGTCAGGGTCACGGGTTGTTCTAAAGAGATACCGCGGCCCCAGAACACAAAGGGCAACACAAGGAACATGGGTGGGATTAAGTCAGTAATAATCTGACAATCCCTTCGGTTCGCTCTGAGCGGGAAAAGTTATTTGATGAATTTCCATGCGAAAAAAAAGAGTTCTCGTTGGAAAATGAATGATGACCTATTACCACGGATCGATCGCGGTAATGGATCCTTAAATTACCTACCCATTTTGTTATTTATAACCTTATTAAGTCTGCCTCAGTCTAGACACACTCCATACAACTTTATGCTGTGATAATCAAGTTTATTATTTTTAGTACATATTTAAATACAAAGTCTTTCTTACCGAGAACGCACCTGTATAATATTCTACGCACATTATCTCGACATCCGTGTCACTAGCAGGATTCAGCAAAATACCAGCGTCAGGTAATCCACCTGGCATTATGCTGAGCTGGACTCCTTTTTGGTGCAATTTTGAGACACACACCGCCCATTAGTGAGCGACCTCAATAAATATATGTGATGTGTCTAAATGCCTATGGGTCGATTTAACTCCGTCTACCTTACTTTTTTTTAACGTGTTCCATTTTTTTTTTGTGTGATGTTTTTTTTTTATTTTAATTCTTGTATTGTGTCTTTTGTTGCATCAAATAAATGATTTATCTATCTATCATGAATAAAGAAAAGAAATCATCTTCCTCTGGACTCTGGACCACACGACTCTTATATACTTATCTCCGTAATCATGCTATTCTTAGTACCAAACTAAGGTACTCTACATCCTAAGTATACAAATATAAAATCTCTATCACGTAGAGTGAGCGGACGATATCCTGGGGCTACAAATAGAGAGCTAATAGGCCACCGTGGAGTCATTACTAGTGTTGTCACGTTCCGGGATTTTAAACAGTGTCTGGGATTTTAGAATGTGATGTTTCGTTATTGAATCCCGGATTTTAGAAACATTACTGTTGTTGTACTATTAAACTTAGGTAAATTTAGTACATTACTGCCGCGGTCTATAATGACTACTTTGCTGGTCGCGCTGATGATGACCGACAGCGCAGCGTAGCGCAGCTCTAGGCCGACACAGCGCGGCCAGCGTGCAGGCTGTTGATGGCCAAGCTGTAAGGCCTAGAGCGTAGCTAGGCTAGCTCGAGGCAATCATAGCGTGACCAGCGAAGCAGTCATTGTGGGCCAAGGTTTGTATAGTGCTTTACTCAAAAATGCAAGTACCTAATTTAAATAAAACCAGCAAGTAATTTAAATAAAAAATATTTTTTTTTGTTTTTACCTTTAGACGTACAAACAGCTGTGTTTTAAATAAAATCTTTTTGGAATTGATTTTTTAAAACGTTGAAACGTCAAAATAACGGTCGCTAAAACATTGCCGACCTGTTAGAGCGGCCAGCATAACTTTGCCGACCGCTCCTTGAAACAGAACGACAAGGTCGACTTTGCTCAAACAAGGTTGTCAAAATAATGACAACATTACATGCATTTTTAAGTAAATGATATTTATTTAGTTCTTTGAAGTAGTAGTCAGTTATAATACATCACAGCATCATTTTCATGAATCTGTTCTCTTTAAAACATTTGCTTTAACAATCTAAGGGCATTTTCTTAGCGTATAGGAAACCATTGAATAACTTTCCCTGCTCTGAGCTTTGGGAAGTATAGGGCTTTTACTGCCTCAAACCCACACAAGTTACTTCTTTTGCTCTTTACGTTCCGGGGCCGCGGTATTCTTTCGAACAACTTGCAACCCCGGCAGGCCCCTCTGCTTTGCTGACATCTCGAAGCGCGCGTGGAATGTTTACTGTATGTCAATTATCATTTACAACCATTTGCCAAATAATTTACAAGAGCTACCACTGAGAATTTAAAAAAAAATGCTTTGCAATATGTTACTAATAAAGAGATATTATACCGTTAAGGACTATTTAGAAGATAAGTCAATACCAGATGTAATTTGCAATATAGACTGATTAAATTGACATACCGACTGTAAATACATACATTTGCACGTTATATTATGGCAGGATATGCTGAAACCAATTTACTGTAACACCTTATGTACCAATACTTTTGATTTGATTTGATTTGAACACGAACTCACCGTCAACACGGCCTGTCGTCACTAAAACGGACAATAAGCTAAATCTGAGAGCATCAAACCAAGGTCTTCTTGCTTCTTACAATTCAATGAAACAACAGATTTAGTACTTATCAGAAAACACACATCATACCAAAATATTTACGGTTACAATCCCGGTTTATTAACCATCTGATCCCGGATTATTGACTGCCCAATCCCGGGCTTGGCCGTCCCTAGTCGTACAGAATACGGGCTCTAACCAATCACATTAGGTACTTTATTGTAACTATAATGGCCTGATATAAGGCCGTAAATGACAATTAGGAGACCACTTTATATCAGCGTAGTTACGATCGGGTATAGTGCAAACATAAGCCGAAAGCGGGATATATATTTATGTTTACTTTTGTTAATCGATACCTTACTAACTAGAAAGAATCATGAAGAATCTAACACTAATTAGATACATAGAATATTCTTTATTATGTACACCATACAAATAACAAGAATAACATTAAACAACTTATAAATAGGGTGACACAATGGGCGGTCTTATCGCTAAAAGCGATCTTTTCAAGACAACCTTTGGAAGGATTTAAAGGAGGAGAGAGAGTACTGTAGGTAGTCTTTTGTGTAACATTTTTCAAAATAATAGCAACAATAAAAAAAACAAATACTTATATACATAAAATATACATTTTAAATAATAATCATCAAGAGCAAAGAAGTATTTAATATTTTGTTTAAGGAGAGAGGTAGTGCTTTTTGATCAGAATTTTAAAAGTGGACAGAGTTTGAGCGCTCTTTACAGACACGGGCAGAGCATTCCATAGCCGTACAGCTTGTACTGTAAAGGATTTATCGTAAAATTAAAAGAATGCAGTTTCCAGTCTCAGGTTTTCCGATCACCTCATATATCTTATAATACTCACTAATTGACTATTTAACCTGCTCAATCATAAATCATATTTATTTCTGTTAATGAACTTATAACTTTTTAACTGATATATGTACAAGTCCCATAAAGGGAACACAAATACAGGGCGTCACAAAATTCACCCACATCGCTGTAAATAGGAAAAATGCCCAGAAGACTGGAAGCATTATCACGTTGGATGGCGATGCTAATTCTTTGGCCAAAAAAAGCCAGCCTTCTGGACACGTGAAGAGCTATTTTAAGCGTGATTTTAAGCTATTGCATATCTTCTATCGCTGGCCTTGAGCGTGGAGACCGAATCCAGAAATTTCGTAACGAGAACACCTAACATTACGAATACGGTCAGTTATTTCAATCGCGATTCCAATGTTCAATTAGCGTGTTTGGTAGAGAATCGGGTCGTCAATCAATATTACGCTGGATCAAACCTAAGGTCTAATATTTCTTTTCATTGGAAGTACTTTTTAAATATTATATTTAGTTTTTTTATATATGTTTTGCATAAGTTTTTTTTTTAAATTATTGCATAAGTTGGTAAAGAATGCTATGCAATAGCTTTACCGCGGCAGTCCCCGAGTGCCAAACGTATTTTTTACTTCCACTTTTCTAAGATAATCTTCATTTAATTATGACCTTGACATCAAACCGCTGGTCTCTCCCAACTTAACCCCTCCACAGGTCACTCGAAGCTATCGGCGGCCATGTTTGTTCTTCTCTCAGCGATCGCACTTGCTATCATGCGGCACTTGTTTATATCGGTGATATAAGTATGCTATCTTCTTATTGTGTATCACTGAGCGTTTTTGCTGACTAGCTTTTGCCCGCCGCTTCACTTGCGTTAAATTCAGGGTAACACAGTTTTCCTTTTCTGATTTACAGGTACATGCTATCTGTAGTTTTTGCCCTTGCACCTTTTTTAGTGTAATAGCAATGCTAAGTTTTCCCTTTCATTCCCTCTTTAAAAAATAGCCTATGTCCGTTTCCAGGGTCCCAACAATCTCTGTACCAAATTGATCAAAATCGGTTAAGCCATTGAGGCATGAAGACGTGACAAACAAAAAAACTCACTTTCGCTTTTATAATATTACTAGCTTTCGCCCGCGGCTTCGCCCGCGTTAAATTTGGGGTAACACAGTTCCCCTTGCGCCTTATTGATTTGTAATAGCAACGCTAAGTTTTCCCTTCTCTTCCCTCTTTCTCCCTCACATCCCACTTTTTTCAAAAAATTATTAGCCTATGTCCGTCTCCTGGTTCCCAACTACCTCTGTACCAAAATTCATCCAAATCGGTTCAGCCATTAAAGCGTGAAGAGGTAACAAACAAACAAACAAACAAACAAACTCACTTTCGCTTTTATAATATTAGTAAGGATTAGTAAGGATTTGGATGGATCCGGAAATCAGCCTCATATATGTATCATCTTTATGATACAATCAGTCTATGGTCATGCGATGTGACAGTTTATTGACAGATCTCATGATTTCAGTAGCCTTTCTCCAACAATAGTGTGGTCTTCTAAAAGTTAGACTATCACAACCCAGCTACAGGATAACATGATACCCCTTTCTAAGATTAATTGTCAGACGTCACGGTGTATAGATGCGGGCCTCTAGCTCACCGTCTGTCCGTCCATTGACGACAGGCCGTATCGACGGCGCGTTAGTGTTCCACGCGCGCCTCAAATAGATGTCAGCATAGCAGAGGTGCCTGCCAGGGCCACCGCCTGCTAGGGGGTTGCGGGTTGCTCGAAAGAGATACCGCGGCCGCGGAACGTAAAGGGCAATAGAAGGAACATGGGTGGATTTTAGTCAGTAAAAGTCTGACACGCTCCCCCCCCCCGCTCCACCCAGAGCGCGGGAAGTTATTTGATGATTAACTACC
Source organism: Ochropleura leucogaster (assembly GCA_958449745.1). Taxonomy (NCBI): domain Eukaryota; kingdom Metazoa; phylum Arthropoda; class Insecta; order Lepidoptera; family Noctuidae; genus Ochropleura; species Ochropleura leucogaster. The sequence continues at coordinate 13,090,446 of OY288221.1, read as the reverse complement.
CCAAAAAACAAAAAAAAATTGGAGTCCACAATTGATGCAGCCCATCGTACACAAGAGGAACCCACGCAATGCTAAAAGTAAATCAGTGCGGTCTTCACAAAACAACCCGATGATAAGGGTTTACAGCCCGCATGTCGATATAGGACCGCGCACACATGACCGGACTCCGTTAACAATGAACCACCCGTTTTAAGCGGGATATACTCATTACGAACGATTGGTTTACAAAAGGCTGCACTCACATTGATTTTAAACTCTAGAGCCCCAGCGGCACAAAAACGTGCCAGTAAAGAAGTTGATAGTTAATACCGTCCACAGACCCGCGTCTCATCGTTCTTCCGTCTAGTAACGACAGGTGTTGACGGTCTCAATAAGTTATATTAAGTAAAATGTAGTATGACACAGGGGGTCCCCTGCCCGCTCCGCCAAGAATGCACACCCGCAAAAAAAATGAATCGTAGCAAGTGGCGTTTTATGTTTTCTACATAAGCCTATGAGCAAAAGCCATAAGTATATAAAACAAAACAAATGCCACGACGTTTTTTAATCGATTATGAACTCCAAACCCACAAGATGTCAGCAAAGCAGAGGGACCTATCAGAGCCACCGCCTGCCGGGGTTGCGGGTTGTTCGAAAGAGATACCGCGGCCATGGTACACAAAAGGCAAAAGAAGGAACATGGGTGGGTTTTAGTCAATAAAAGTCTGACACTCCCCCTCGCTCCGCCCAGACCGGGGAAGTTATTTGATGATTTCCCATCCACAAAAAAGCTCCAAACTCATTTAATTCGAACATCTAGAAAATTTCAAATCATTTATTTCGTTCATTAATTCATTCCCGAGGCAATAATAAAAGAAATCATTGCAGCAGTTAAAAAGAACAATGTTTTAATTTTTACGAGCATCAATTAGTAATGTTGACTTGGTACGAAATCGGATGGTATCGTCCGATTTATCGTCGGGGGACCGTAATTGGAATAACAATTAGGAAGATAACGAACGTTTTAACGTTATATCCGATAATTTTTGGTGGATACTATAAATTTATTACGTTGTTTTTTTGTGTAGAAAATGAGGTTTTATACAAAGTTATAGAGTGCCACCAATTTTTTGTGTGTTTTTAGGGTTGCGTAATTCATAATAAGGAATAGACGGAACCCTTTTTTTGCAGTGGGAAATCATCAAATAACTTCCCCCGCGGCGTGGAGCGGGGGGGGGTGTCAGAATTGTACTGACTAAAAAAGTCGGAACCACTCCACTCCGCGATGGAAGTCAGACTTGTACTGACTAAAAAAAACGGAACTCTTATTGAATCACTTTCTTTTCCGTCTGTCTGTCTGTCAAGACCCTTTATCTTGGAAACGTGTGGAGGTATCGCGTTAAAATTAAAACCAAATGATAAACGATAAATGATGAATGGTGTTTATTTTGCAAGTAGGTTTTCACAAACACTTTTACATGTCATTTTTTTTTAAAACTAGATGAGGCCGGTGTTTCGTACCCGACTACTCTGAGAAGAAACAGCCGAAACAAACTCAGAGGTCATAGTCTCTTTTAAAGTCCAGACAAAATAATCTTGGTCAACTTACATGAGGACCATGCAGATAGTGTCTGAAATGGTCTTTTTTACCACCATATACTTAACTCTATAGTACCTTTGTGCTGTGAAAAAATCCTCAAAGTCTACGCAGTCAAAAGATATGACTTTTTATGTCGAATATGACTCGGTCTTGACTGTTTTTCTGATTTTCGAACATGATAGGAAATTTTGTGTTGTTGATAAAAAACTGAAACTCACATAACCAAACAGCCAGACCCGAAAAGACTATCTGCAGGTCATACAAATATTTGTTCCGTACGGAAGTCGAACCCGCGACACGCAGCGCAGCGACGATTGCTCAGCCACTCCGCAAGCCGTGTCGTCAAAAGAGTATGTAAACAATGCCATGAAAACGAACATAGTTGCTTTAATCCCGAATACAGCGGAGATCCCAAGGGACAAATAAAAACATTTTGTTCACAGCTACGGAACCGTGATCATAAAACAGTTTCTGTATCGTCTGTATATTGTTTTAGATATTTCGAATAGTTTCAAATTATTTCCAGTGGATGAAAGTAGATCTAGGTCACCATTCTGTTAGGAGTTTTTGTTCCATTTGGTCTGAGTTTTCTAATATAGGTACTTATATTATACTTATAGTCCTTCCTCATGATGGACGGAAACCGAAAGGAAATCCAAAGAAAAAATGGATGGATTGTGATATGAAGGAGAAAGGAGTAATTGATGCCGTGACGTCTGATAGGGGAGAATTGAAGAAGAAAACGTGTTGCACCGACCACAAATAGGAAAAAGAAAATGATGATAATGATATACCTTCCTCTTGAATCACTCTATTTATTAAAAAAACCGCATCAAAATCAGTTGCGTGGTTTTAAAGATCTAATCATAAAAAATGGAGTTGATAAACCCTTCACGAAGTGGTCTATATGACTCGTTTATACCTTTTTTTAGGGATGGGAAATAAATCAAACACATTCATGTTCCTACTTTTGTTTTTTATGTTCTGGGACCACGGTATCTCTTTTTCCAACAACCCGCAACCCAGGCAGGCAACGGCCCTGCCCGCCCCTCTGCTTTTCGTTTACACCCAGTACCAATGTTACTTTTTTTTAACGTTGCTCCACACTACGAATTTCTCCTATATCGTGGGTGCGTTTACAAACATGTAAACTCACATACACAAACAGCCAGACCCGAAACAACTATCTGTAGGCCATACAAATATTTGTTCCGTGCGGGACTCGAACTTGCGACAAGACAAGACAAGATCGCTCAGCCGCTGCGTCAATGGCAAAGTCTACTACTTACTTGCTTAAGCCCAAGTTAAATGAACAACTAATTCTGATTTCTACAAAACCAAAACTACCAGGGCAACATAACACAGGACATTCCACGATAAATCTTGTTTATCCATTACAGGGATAAATAGTTTTAGCAGCGCACAACAGATCAGCAGGGATCGCCAATTAAAGGGATTTAAAGCTCTTAATCAACAATCGAGTTCTCACCGGTGATTTATTTTCCGAGCTAATTGCGTCGCTTGGGAATACGTTGTTTTGTAGCGTGTATTAGTGCTTTGTTTAGCATAACATCATGACTGTTGTCTTTGCAGGGGTAGGCAGCACTCACAATATAAACTTTATAAAATCTTTATACATCTATATAGATGTTGTAAATACATAATATCCGGTCAAAAATACAAATGTGAAATGTTAGGCAAGTTCAATATTATGTTATACGATTTGGTTATTGACTTCAACCAAAAAAGAAGTCATAGTAATATTATAAATGCGAATGTTTGTGAGGATGGATGTATGGATGTTTGTTACTCTCTCACTTCAAAGCGGCTGAACGGATTTTGATGAAATTTAGCACAGATCTAGATTATGGTCTAGAATATCATATTGGATACTTTTCGATATCACGCAGGCGAAGCCACGGGTGCCAGCTAGTAAGATCTAAATGGGTGCCAAGTTCAATGCTCAGGTCTGAAATTTATTTTTAACAACATAAAATATAAATTTTTCTTATAACTTAGAATAATGTATTATAGTCTGACTTGGTTAGTTCTTATATAGGTAAAATTGCGTAACAAACATACAAAACCATACAGTCGAACCTCTTCCTTTTTTGGACTCGGGTAAAATTACTAATCTATATAAAAAATAATCCCTATTTCCCATTTCGACATTACGCGTGAACGGCTGGACCAATTTCGCTAATTCGTTTTTGTTGGGTTGGTTATTGTCAGAAGAAAGTTCTTATGATAAAGGTTAGGTAGGGTAGTTAGGTAGGTAAAATAGCGTTGCAACGCATAGGCATAACTAGTCCTTACTAATATTATAAAAGCGAAAGTGAGTTTGTTTGTTTGTTTCGTCTTCACGCCTTAATGGATTAACCGATTTTGATGAATTTTGATGCAAAAATAGTTGGGATTGAGAAATGATGGAGAAAGAGGGAAGAAAAGGGAAAACTTAGCATTGCTATTACAATAAATACGACGGCAAAAACTACAGGTAGCAGGTACCTGTAAATCAGAAAAGGGGATCTGTGTTACCCCGAATTTAATGCTAGCGAAGTCGACGGACGGACGGTAAGCTAATCAGCTCACCGTCCGTCCGTTAGGTGTACCTAATTAGGTATACCTTTGCTTAACCTTTTGGCATTACAAGCGCGGTGTTATGTCAAACAAATAGGTATTCAATTAATTAATTAATAATATCAATTAATTGAATACCATTTTGTTAATTGATCAATCATATTAATTGCCGATCAGACATGCGTCTTCTGCAGTTAAGTAAACGTTAGTGATCAAAGCCTCTTAACCCGCTATCCTTACTAATATTATAAAAGCGAAAGTGAGTTTGTTTGTTTGTTACCTCTTCACGCTTTAATGGCTAAACCGATTTTGATGATTTTTGGTTAGTAGGGAACTAGGAAACGGACATATGCTAATTTAAAAAAAAAAGTGGGATGTGAGAGAGAAAGGGGGAAGAAAAGGGAAAACTTAGCGTTGCTATTACAAATCAATAAGGCGCAAGGGTAACTGTGTTACCCCGAATTTAACGCAAGCGAAGCCGCGGGCAAAAGCTAGTCACTCATAAACTGAGATAAGTTTGATTGTTTGTATTAGAGATAATAACAAAAAATAAAATACACGTATTTCAAGGTTATAATATTTTTTGAAAACAAGACAAAATTACAAAAGTTGGCGAGTTATTTTTTTTTTGTTTATTTAAAGGTTTTGGGGTTCCGTTTCTCATAAGGAAAAAAACGGAACCCTTATTGTATCACTTTGTTGTCCGTCAAGACCATGTATCTCAGGAAAGCGTGGAGGTATCGAGTTAAAATTAAAACCCAGTACTCAACTCTGTGGTCCCTTTGTGCTGTGAAAAAAACAACCGTCTAAGTCTACGCAGTCAAAAGATATGGCTGTTTATGTCACAAGTTTGTACGGAACTCTCAGTGCGCGTGTCTGACTCGCTGTTAGCCAGATTTTTATCGTTTTTGGAATTTATTTGAAATTAAGTTGTGTGCACTTGTATCTTAAACCAAATTAAATAAATAATAAATATCTTGAGACAACTCATACACGGCTATCTGATCTCAAGCTAAGCAGAGCTTGTGTTATGGTAACCAGACTTATATAATTTATAAAAACATACATATCTATACTAATATTATAAAGCTGAAGAGTTTGTTTGTTTGTTTGAACGCGCTAATATCAGGGACTACTGGTTGGAATTGAAAAATTCTTTTAGTGTTGGATAGTCCATTTCTTGAGAAAGGCTATAGGCTATATAACATCACGCTACGACCAACAGGTGCTGAGCAGCGTGGGTGAAACCGCGTGGAACAGCTAGTTATTGATAAATCACACCCAGACACAGAACAAACAATCATGCTCATCACACAAAGTTTGTCCTGGGTGGGAATCGAACCCACGACCTCCGGCTCAGCAGTCAGGGCCACTAACCACTAGACCAACAGGCCCGACATAACACCGCGCTTGTAATGCCAAAACGTTAAACAAAGGTGTACCAACTTAGCTCACCGTCCGTCCGTCTATTAATCGGTTAGCGTTTGGCGCAGTGGATGAACGATCAACTGCTGCGCTGCGTGTCGCGGGTTCGATTGTCGCACGGTACAAATATTTCTATGGCCTACAGATAGTTGTTCCGGGTCTGGCTGTTTGTGTATGTGAGATTGAATGTTTGTAAACGCACCCACGATACAGGAGAAATTCCTAGTGTAGGGCAACGTTTGATTTTTCTTTGCCTACTCCCGTTTTGCTAGTTATTTTTAAGTCCTATTTATTACGGGTTTGTTTTGCTTGTTCGTTTCTTTCAATTAATTTTGTCATTAAATTCGAACGTCAATGTCGGTCAACCAATCAAAAACAAACAGGGTCAGGCTTTCAGAAACCAATTACAGCGTAGAAAACTTGTGAACAAGTAAGTGATCGATCCGCCGACGGTGCAGTGGGGGCGCTGTGGGTACACTGTTGCCGGACCAACAATTAGCGACGACGTTCCCGGCTAGTGCTGGGGGAATAGGGTGGGAGTGGAGCCGATGTTTGTTAATAATATTTTTGAATTTAGGAACGAAGTCCTTATCGAGCGTTGCGAAAGGGGGTGGGACGAAAAAAATTAAGAACCAAAAGTTGTAACGACACTTTTTGCTATAGTTGTAAGCCGTGAGGCGTACGTGTTTCTCTGTCTGTCTCTCTCTGATTGAAAGCAAGCCAGTTACTTTCGTTTCGTCTTTCTATTTCACATTGGACATTGTTCCATCTTAATAATCTTTTAACACTGTCCAGATATTATAATTTACTAGCTTTTGTCCGCGGCTGCGTTCGCTTTAAATTTGGGGTACACAGTTCCCCTTTCCTGATTTACAGGTACCTGCTACCTGTAGTTTTTGCCCTTGCGCCTTATTTATTGTAATACCAATGGTAAGTTTTCCCTTTTCTCTCTCTTTCTCCCTCATTTCTTTTTTTTTGTTAACCTAGTTAGCCTATTCGTCTACAAGGTCCCAATTATATCTGTACCAAAATTCATCAAAATAGGTTTAGCCATTAAGACATGAAGAAGTAAAAAACAAACTCACTTTAGCTTTTATAATGTTACTCATCATAAAAATTAAGTTTTTTAATTAAATTAATCTAAACTAATATTATAAAGCTGAAGAGTTTGTTTGTTTGTTTTAACGCGCTAATCTCAGGGACTACTGGTTGGAATTGGAAAATTCTTTTAGTGTTGGATAGTCCATTTTTTGAGGAAGGCTATAGGCTATATAACATCACGCTACGACCAACAGGTGCTGAGCAGCGCGGGTGAAACCGTGGGGAACAGCTAGTTACTTAATATATACAACCTATAAATATACACAAACTAATAACAAAAATATATACAAGTAAAAGTAGATACTCATCATTAAACATTTCGCATCCATCTTATATTTCATGCCCTACAGTAATTATTCGATGCACCTCGCTCTTCAGTCTTAGCCAGAGAAATACACAATTATTCCGAACGTGAAATAAATGGTCTTCATTTATACCTCTCCTATGGTAAATGAGGTAACAAAATCTGTTTAACATTTTCAGTGAATGTTGCTACAAATAGGTACTGGATTTGTAGAGGAAGCATAAGGCAATGTGGCATATTTGTTGGTAAAGCGGTCGGTAGTAATTCATAAGGTTTTGATGTGAATTCTTGCCATGGGCTAAATGTATTGTTTTTTATTCATCACTAGCTTTTGCCCGCGGCTTTGCTCGCGTTAAATTCGATAGCGCCTTATTGATTTGTAATAGCAACGCTAAGTTTTCCCGTTTCGTCCCTCTTTCTCCCTCATATCGCACTCTTTTAAAAAAAAAATGCCCGTCTCCTGGTTCCAAACTATCTCTGTACCATAATTCATCAAAATCGGTTCAGCCATTAAAGCGTGAAGAGGTAACAAACAAACAAACTCACTTTCGCTTTTATAATATTAGTAAGGATTATCATTTTCCTGCTCTAGTCCCGTTCTATTTAGGGTCGGTACAACACTATACTTGGTGTGCTTCCTCAATAAATCCTTACTAATATTATAAAAGCGAAAGTGAGTTTGTTTGTTTGTTACCTCTTCACGCTTTAATTGCTAAACCGATTGTGATGAATTTTGGTACATAAATAGTTGGGAACTAGGAGACGGATATAGGCTTTTTTTAAAGTGGGAATTTTTATTTAAAAAAAATGGGATGTGAGGGAGAAAGAGGGAAGAAAAGGGAAAACTTAGCGTTGCTATTACAAATCAATAAGGCGCTAGGGGTTTCGCCCGCGTTTGGGGTAACACAGTTTTACCCCAAACGCGGGCGAAGCCACGGGCGAAAGCTAGTGGATTATACAACGATAAAATAACTTTTCAATTTGGACAAGTAGTACTGGAACATTTTTTGACTCAACTTAACATTTTAAATATGTAGATTCATGCCTGCAGAACACAAAAATAAAACACGTAAATAATAGTTTTTATTAAGTTTTTTTTTTAATGTGTATTTGTGTTTTTGTTTCATTGTTGTACTTATGTGTTACATACTAACATAGTTTTTAAGTTTGTACTGATTACTAACAAGCTATGGGCCGTTGACGCCTGAAAATAAACGATTTATTTTTTATTTATTAATACCGAGACTGCGGCAAAGAGGGGGTTTGCGATCACAGTAGACTTGGTTTCCATTATTGAAGAGTTACATTGTATAGTATATCTTCGAAGATAAGCACCAGGAATTCACCAAATTGAAACGGGACACCACCGCGATATTATACTTTACTAAGCGAAAACCATCAAAATGCGTTCACGATTGGCAGAGATATTGCTGAACATACACAAAAAGAAATATTTAGATAATTTGAAAACCTCTTTCTTTTAGAATTAATTAAAAAGTTTTGGTAATAATTTTGACTTTGTGCTCGATGGTCTTAGACAAAAATGTTTAACAATGGATTCGGATACTGGTTATTGGTAAGAAATCCAGATTTGAGTTCTGTTATATTACAAACGTCGTTTTTTCTAAAAGATTTTCTTTTCAGAATATAAAAGATTGTCTATTCAAATTACAGAAGATTGTCTATTCAAAATACAAAAGATCGTCTATTCAAATTACAGAAGATTGTCTATTCAAAATACAAAAGATTGTCTATTCAAAATACAAAAGATTGTCTATTCAAAATATAAAAGATTGTCTATTCAAAATACAAATGATTGTCTATTCAAAATACAAATGATTGTCTATTCAAAATACAAATGATTCTCTCTTCAAAATACAGAAATCCCAAAAACATTCATGAAGTCGTGACCACTCATGTCCCGACTCCTAACAATTCTCGAGAGTGTTTGCAATTCATTGTGCTAACAGTCAAAAACCTCATAGTTATTGGTCACAACGGAGTTTAAGCAAAGAGAAGAAATAACCGGGCATATATTCCCGTGGTGATACGGACAAATATTCGATGTTGAACGTCGAATGTTCTGGAAATTTTCGGGAGAATGCTAGGTTACGAAAGCTACGCTAGAAAATTCGTAATATTATACTATTGACTCTCATTTTCATCCATCTACGGTTGGTAATGATAAATGATGTTTATTTTGCAAGTAGGTTTCCACAAACACTTTTACACATCTGTTTTAAAAACTAGATGAGGCCGGTGTTTCGTACCCGACTACTCTGAGAAGAAACAGCCGAAAAAACTCAGAGGCCCAGACAAAAATCTTGGTCAACTTACATGAGGACTATGCAGATTAGTGTCTGAAATGGTATTTTTAATCAAGTCAGTGCAAGTATTTGTGAATTATCGTGTAGCTCGACTCATAACTCAACGAACTCAACGACATGATTAACAATACCAATAAAAGGATATTTGTGTAGGTCGCATGAAGTACACAAACTGCCAGACAATCGTCAAAAACAAAGAAAGTAAATAAAAGTAATCGCAATGATGATCCATATAGCCTCACATTCACAATAAAAAATATGTATAAGTACGGCCAACGAGAAGCGATACGAAAGGTCATTAACCTAAAGAACAACTGTGGCGTTGACAATCTAATATTTAGCTCTTTCCATCTTGTGCCTTTGTCGTCATGTCTCGTTCTCCCGGCAAAAACATGACAACGTTAAGACGGGTTCGCCAACATTCGGGCGGCCATTTTAGATGGGGTTTTGTTTACATTTGGTATCGCTTCTCGTTGGCCGTACTTGTAGAAGAACATAGTGTTTAGGTTATAACCCGAACATGGAGAATCCTTATTATTATTATGAAAGCGAAAGTGAGTTTGTTTGTTTGTGAGGTTGATGTAACACGTCTTTTGATGAATTTTGGTACAGATATATTTGGGACCCTGGAGACGGACATAGTCTTCTCTTTAAAAATGAGTAACAAAAGAGGGAGTAAGAGGGAAGAAAAGAGGAGAGTTTTTTTTTCGATCATCAAAGTAACTATGTCACGCGGGCGGCAGCTAGTACATTTATAACTAAAAATAAGAATTCCCGATCAGAACTTCACGATATCGTAGCATCAGGATAAATATAAATGTCAGAGCGAAACACAAGTCTTGGAAGTTACAGCTGTTATTTCAAGAAACAATAATACTGAGACGCTTTCCGTGTTCAGTTATTTCTAAGTTTGAGAAAAAAAAATCCTGAGAGAAAAACGAAGTGGAGAGAATTGTTTGAACTTGTAGCAAGACAGAGTAATTTAGAAAGAAGAATATTTTAATACGTGATAAAATCGTTTTTTTATTAGAAAACTAACTGTGGTTAGCGGTTTCACCCACTGCTTCCCCTTCTAAAGAAGACCAGCCTTTTTTTAAGGATATCACGAAATAACTTCCCCCACTCTGGGCTGAGTGGGGGAGATAGTCAGACTTTTTCTGACTAAAACCCACCCATGTTCTTTCTTTTGCCATATATGTTCGCGGGTCGCGGTATCTCTTTCGAACAACTTGCGACTCCAGCAGGCAGTGGCCTTGGCAGGCACCTATCTTTTGTGGCGCGCGTGGAACACGAACGCTCCATTGACATGGCTATACGTTACCATTTGAGTTTATAGTTCATATAAGTCTAAAATCGCTTTCATCCTGAATAAACGTGATGATGCTTCTCTTAATAAGTAGTTCCCACGGAGGGACACTAACAAGCTGGTATTATTATATGCAACTAGCTTTTGCCCGCGGCTTTGCTCGCGTTAAATTCGGGGTAACACAGTTCCCCTTTCCTGATTTTAAGGTACCTGCTACTTGTAGTTTTTGCCCTGGCGCCTATTTATTGTAATAGCTAAGTTTTCCCTTTTCTTCCCTCTTTCTCTCTCATTTTTCACATAAAAAATAGCCTACATAGATAGAGCTCTGGAGACGGACGTCTCCAGGGCTCCAACTATCTCTGTATCAAAATTCATGAAAATCGGTTTAGCTATTTAGGCGGGAAGACGTAACAAACAATCAAACTCACTTTCACTTTTATAATATTACTAAGGATTGTATCGTGATACTCGTATTGCTTGTCGCGGGTTCGATTCCCGCACTGAACAAATATTTGTATGGCCTACAGGTAGTTGTTTCGGGTCTGGCTTTTTGTTTTGTTTTTGTATGTGAGTTTAAAAGTTTGTAAACGCACCCACGATACAAAAAAAAATCCTAGTGTGTGGCAAAGTTTGAAAAAAATGGCAGTTTTATTTAGCCACCAAGCTCCTAATATACTGGATTGCTAGTTTATAAAATATTTTTTTTGCAGTTCAATTTCGTGGGCAAGCTGCTAGGTCCTAAGGGCAACTCGCTGAAGAGGCTACAAGAAGACACCATGTGCAAGATGGCGGTGTTAGGTCGGGGATCTATGAAGGATCGACAGAAGGTATGAATGATTATTTATTTATTTATTACTAAACTTAATGCACATGTAAAAAACACCTTGTTTAAAGGCGGACTTAATGCTTTGGAAATTTTATACCAGTCAACCTTTGGGTGATGCAGAGACAAAAACATAGTAGGTGCAAAACGATATTTTCTTTTTACATTCAACTCATTTATAATGCGTGCAAAATGCTCTTAACGCAGCGAAAAGGAAGTTTTTCTCCTCTTTGTTGCGATATGTTTTTTCATCATTTTGTACAAAAATATTTACCATAGTATAATTATGGTCACTGAGGCTTCGTCCGTGATATTGAAAAAAAGATCCTATGTGTAATTTCGTCAAGATCCGTTCAGCCGTTTTGACGTGAAAGAGTAACAAACATCCATCCGGATGGATGAATGGATGTTTGTTTCTCTTTCACGTTAAACCGGCTCATGAGGATGGATAGATGGATAGATATCCATACATCCATCCCCCAAACATTTGCATTTATAATATTATAGTAGGATCTCTTTGAAATAATCCATAACCCTGGACCAATCTCATGCTAACGTCCTAATTATATTTAAACCAATCACCAACAACGAAGCTAACACAATGTCCTCTCTACCCAGGAGGAAGAACTGCGCGTATCAGGGGACCCAAAGTTCGCGCATCTGTCAGACGAGCTGCACGTCGAGATCAGCGCGTTCGCCACGCCAGCTGAAGCACATGCCAGGATTGCATATGCTCTGGCTGAGCTGAGGAGGTTTTTAGTACCGGTAAGTGAAAAATTTGCTTATTAATTAAAAACTAGCTTTTGCTCGCGTCTTCGCTTGCGTTTAATTCGGGGTCACACAGTTTCCCTTTCCTGATTTACAGGTACCTGCTACCTGTAGGTTCTGCCCTTGTGCCTTATTTACTCAAAAACCATGAATTGTTTAAAAGATTTGTATATATTTATTTATTAAAACTTTATTTACAAGTAAAACTGTACGAAGGTGGATTTAGGCATTTTCTACCCGGTTTTGCGGGTTGTTGGAAAGAGATACCGCGGCCCCGGAATATAAAGGGCAATGGAAGGAACATGGGTGGATTTTAGTCAGTATAAGTCTGACACTCGCCCCGCTCCGCCCAGAGCGTGGGAACTTATTTGGTGATTTCCCACCCCAAAAAAAAAGAAATTTACTACCAGTCTACCTTAGGGTGATGCAGAGACAAAATACAGTAGATGCGATAACAGAAAAAAAAAAGATATTAGAAAATTTATTTATTTACTTTTTACATTTTCCAAAGTATAAATCCGCAGACACACTAAATTGTAAGAAAATACACAGACAGCACCGGCTGTCACGCTAGTATAAAATATACAACACGCACGCACGGTACGCGGCGTATTAAAATTCACGAGTTAATATCTCAAAGGCGTTTGCCTCTCTGTATGTGCCAAAAAAATTGGTGGCGTGATCATTTATGTAGTGCGCGCGTATTGGTGCTCAGAGGTAAAAATATGAATGTCGAAATTGGACTTTTGTAAAGCTTTTTTCTGTTCTTTTGCTACACTTTTTGTTTAATTTACAATATCTGGCGGTGAAATTTTATCTTTACGACCTTAATTTTTTTGAGTTGCTTTTCAACCGTGTTTAAAAAAAAGGAGGTTCTCAATTCGGTAGAATGTTGTCTTTTGTATGTTCGTTACTCGATTTCTCGATTATTCGATTATTCGATTTCTCGATTATTCGATTTCTCGATTATTCGATTTCTTGATTGTTCGATTTCTCGATTATTCGATTTCTTGATTGTTAGATTTCTCGATTATTCGATTTCTCGATTTCTCGATTATTCGATTTCTCGATTATTCGATTTCTCGATTACTCGATTATTCGATTTCTTGATTGTTCGATTTCTCGATTATTCGATTACTCTCATCAATATACATACATACATGTTTTTACATTGTTATTTTTTATATGAAGCTAAGTCTCATCTAACCCCTCTAAGTCTAAGCAGTTTAAAAGATTATGTCGCAAAGTTCGAAACCTTCGGTGCACAAGTCCGACTCGCCCTTGGCCGGGTTTCTTTTAACAAACCGCTATAAGGCTATAGATATTAAGAGGAATGAAGAACAGGGTGTAAAGTTCTCCATCCTCTACGGAAAAGGGAGGATCATCCGACCAGACGGGTGTCGTGTCTGGTGGGCCACTGCCCGACAGTTATTAGTCGGGTGCTCGTTAGTATATGCTAACTTCGCGCACAACTTTGCTTGCGCGATGTAGGATTCTTGCTGTTAATTCTTCAGTGGCTGGATAGATGGCGCTGTAGTACTTTCTGCCACTTGCATCTTTGTGTCGCTACAGATACAACGACTGTGCCGTGAGGGGCATAAACAACCACCTGTGGGAAAGACATAGACACCAAGAATATAGTTTTTTTTACGACTCTTAAGCAAAGCCACTGAAAGGAACTAGCCTGCCTGTATAAAGTTTAAAATCAATTTAACATTAATATCGTTGATGGTGTCATCAAATGTTATGAAAATGTCGTAAAATGCTCCACTGTCAGTTCGTCGTAAAAGCTGGGTATTGCGAAATTACTTTAATATATTCTAATAGATTTTATGTGGATGAAGAATATTAAAACTTTGCGAATAGTTTCCAAGGGGCATTTAGGTTTTGGTTTAAAATATGTTTTACTAGATGTCGCTTGCGACCTCGCCCGCGTGATTTCGAAAAAAAGTATCCTTTGTGTTACTCCAGACTATAATCTAACTCTGTGCAATTTCATGAAGATCAGTTCAACCGTTTTGACGTGAAAGTGTAACAAACATCCATACATCCATCCATCCATCCTCAAACTTAAGGTCTTTTTGCGACTTCTTTTCATTGGAAGTACTTTTTAAATATTAAATTTATATTTTTTTTTATATTGCATAAATTTATTTTTATTTATTGCATACGTTTAAAAAAAAATTCTATGCAATAGCTTTACATCGGCAGTCCCCGAGTGCCACACGAATTTTTTTTAACAGTTTTTTATTCAGGTTTCTAAGTTCTGTTGGTATTTTATTATGAATTCTTACACTCCTTTCTTTATAGAAAAATTTCTTCTAGAATAAACACTAACTTTTATGCTCAGACAAGTACTCATCAACGCTCCCGTTTCAATACAAGTACCCACATGAGACGGGATGCAGAACCCCATCACAAGATAGGAGGGTACAACATAAAACAGAGCATAACGTACAGGGCTATAACATACGGCTTTATGGGTTAGGGCCGGCGCCCACTGCCGGCACGGCAAGGTGTGTCATGGCAAAGGATTTTAATACTACACTAAGGCCAACTAGCAGCGATACGAAAGGTCATTAACCTAAAGAACAACTGTGGCGTTGACAATCTAATATTTAGCTCTTTCCATCTTGTGCCTATGTCGTAATGTCTCGTTCTCCCGGCAAAAATATGACAACGTTAAGACGGGTTCGCCAACATTCGGGCGGCCATTTTAGATGAGGTTTTAGCATGGGTTTTGTTTACATTTGGTAATTAAGTTATTCTGAATCTTATTTCAATGAGTTTAGAATTTATGTTACTTTATTTCGATACCACGATGCCGCGACGTGCCGCAGGATGCTGCGGTATGACGCGACACGCTGCAAAATGCGGTGGCATGACGTGTCTTGCTTTTTCATTTCACGGGATGCCGCGGCGCGCCATTGCATCTCGAGAGACGTATGGGTCACTTTGTCGTCGAGGAATTATGATTGCTAACTCGTTGATATACGGTTGAAACTTGTGCAATCAATCAACCATAACATAAAAAAAAAACAAACTTCCCAGTCAACCTTAACGACACAACAAATGTTCTCTATGCGACACAATCAACTGATAACCAACTTGGAATACGCGCGGAGCAAAACTGATGGACGCCAGAGTGGCTGAGCTTTCAGCAGAATGCCAAGCATGCCGCGGAACGCCGCAGGATGCCACGGCATGCCGCGGAACGCCGCAGGATGCCACGGCATGCCGCGGAACGCCGCAGGATGCCACTGCACAACCTGCCGTGCCATGCCGTCAGTGAGCGCCGGCCCTTAGTCGCCCTACGTCTGAGCAAATCAAAGAACGTTGTTTCGTTGTTTGGGAGTTAATAACTTTGGTTATGGATAAAGGAAGAATGACAATATTAGTGGAAGTTTGAAAGTTGTATTAAAGGAAGTGAGTGGTTGCTGGTGGTGCAAAAAGCTTTTTAGTTAAAAATAAAACCGACTGACCGAAACCGACTTTAAAAAAAACCGTAATTCGGTCACTTTTGTCGGTTTCGTAGATGTTTTTTGTCACCGAATTCCGGAAGTGAAGTTATTTTCCATTTTTTGTTTCTTTTTTTTTTGGAAGTCGGTTTTATTTTTTTAAAAAAGTCTTTAGTTTAGCATTTTTAGTCATGGTATATCACATAATTTTTTTCGATTATTCATTTTCCATTGTTACTAAAAGATTAACAATCCATCCATATAAACGTAGAGGAAGAAATATGTATTATAACTGGTAACGACAACTCATAAACTACCTGAGCAATATAAATAAAATTGAAATGGGACCACATGGGAAATAGGGTTATTGTACATTCGTCACAAAGTAAATTCGTCATATTTTGAAAAATCCATACATTGAAAGTAAATTCGTCACATGTATAAAAAATATGTGTAAACTCGTCACAGGTTCATATTTTTTTCTTTAAGTAGCGATAGCAAGCAAGTTTGTAGCGCATGTAATATTATATTGATTGGTAATTAAATGTTACATGTTTTTAAAATGTTTCAATTTCTTGATATTCTAAAAAAGAAGGCTGAATATATAGATTGGAAATTAAAGAATTTCAAATTTGATATATCCTTAAAGATGAGAACACGTCGATACTTAACATATGATAAAGAATTGAAAACTATTTTGGACAATTACGATAACATGTCTTTGGCTGAAGTTCTTAAAAAAACTATTTGTTTTGCAGCATTTTAAAACATGTAGTTAACATTTAATTGCCAATCAATATGTTACATTAAAATATAGTTTTTTTACATAGTTTCTATACTTATAAGAATTATTATTTTTATATAGTTACTAGCTGTTCTCCGCGGTTTCACCCACGCTGTTCAGCACCTGTTGGTCGTAGCGTGATGTTATATAGCCTATAGCTTTCCTCAAAAAATGGACTATCCAACACTAAAAGAATTTTCCAATTCCAACCAGTAGTCCCTGAGATTAGCGCGTTCAAACAAACAAACAAACAAACTCTTCAGCTTTATAATATTAGTAGGTATAGATAAACAAGTCAGCCACTCAGAATCTGTGATTTTTACTTAGGTTAAGAAAAAAAATGATTATAACTATGTTGTATATTTTTCTTATAATTGTAATGTTGTTCGTTAATCAGCCGCTGTCTGTGTCTGTGATTTTTATGTAGGTTTTAGGTTAATTAAAGACTTTCATCTTTTCTCGACGTTTTACAAGTGCCCATGTAGACCTATGTGAAATAAAAATATTTTGATTTTAACTGTTTTTTTATTATTATTTGTAATGTTACGGGCATACCAGCCATTTGAGAACTATGATTTTTACGTAGATGTTAGGTTATTATATTTATTTAAATTAAAAAAAGATGATTTTTGTTATGATTTAATTTTTTTCTATTGTTTATCTTATAATTGTTAAGTTTTAGGCAAATCGTTCACTCGAGAACTGTGATTGTTGTTAAGTAGATGTGAGGTAATTTATTAAACTTGATGTGATTCTGAAGAATATACAACATTTTATTCTACTTCTTGTTTATTTTTTTTGCTATCGGTGCGAATAAAAGCTATGTGACGAATTTACAATAAACAAAATTAATATATTGAAAATAAATTAGAATTGTGGCAAATTTACACATACTTTTTTTCGTGACGAATTTACTTTGTGACGAATGTACAACAACCCGGGAAATATACCATATCAATGCGAATTTGGCAAATCGGTCCAGAAGGGCACAAACTGTATAGCTCTGTCTCTTTCCTTCAGTGGAATAAGAACTGCTTTAAGACGTCATAGTAGGGTAGCTGGTGTCTTTGGGTAATCAGTGAACATACATAAAAAATACGACAAATTGAGAACCTCCTCCTTTTTTGAAGTCGGTTAAAAAAACAGTAAAGAATCTTCTTCAAAACCATAGTTATGAAGACTCGTAACAATTAATATCCAAATTTTGCCTTAATCCGGAACAAATTGGAACAAATAGATTTTTCATTCATACATCATAACATTCGAATTCAATTTTAAATTGCCTATATTTCTGATAAATAGATACTTATACATTTACATTCAATTATTATTAAATTACTAGCTTTTGCCCGCGGCTTTGCTCGCGTTAAATTCGGGGTAACACAGTTCCCTTTGCGCCTTATTGATTTGTAATAGCAACCCTAAGTTTCCCCTTTTCTTCCCTCTTTCTCCCTCACAACCCACTTTTTTCAAAAAAATATTAGCCTATGTCCGTCTCCTGGTTCCCAACTATCTCAGTACCAAAACTCATCAAAATTGGTTTAGCCATTAAAGCGTGTAGAGGTAACAAACTCACTTTCGCTTTTATAATATTATAATAAATAAATAAATATCTTGGGACAACTCACACACGGCTATCTGATCCCAACCTAAGCAGAGCTTGTGTTATGGTAACCAGACAACTGATACACATACTTATATAATTTATAAATACATCCATATTAAAGATAAATCACACCCAGACACAGAAGAAACAATCATGCTCATCACACAAAGTTTGTCCTGGGTGGGAATCGAACCCACGACCTCCGGCTCAGCAGTCAGGGCCACTAACCACTGGACCAACAGGCCCGTCAGTAATATAATAATATAATATATACTAGCTGTGCCCAGCGGTTTCACCAACTGCTCACATAGGGGTATGAAAAATAGATGTTAGCCGATTCACAGACCTACCCGATATGTACACAAAATTTCGTTTAAATCGGTCCAGCCGTTTCGGAGGAGTATGGGAACGAAAACTGTGACACGAGAATTTTATATATTAGATAATATAATATAATATTAGTAAGGAGTCACACTATATAATAATTCTGATTCATTGGACTTCATGCATAAATTTTACAGGAAATTTTTGTTCCAAGCCGGGAACGAACTCGCCAACTACCAGTGCGCCAACCGACAATTCAATGGCCACGCAAAAACAAACACCTTAGAAGCAAACTAGCCATATTAATATTATTCAGTAGTTTTTTTTGTATTATCCCTGAAGTGAGGGCAATAAATAAATTCAAGTATTCCTTATCTGGTGACGGCAATTTTCTAGAATATTCGCTATGGCCAAAAAGTCTGGACAAGAAGCGATTAAGAGAGAATTTATAACTGTGTTGTCGTGCAAATAGCCGAAAATGAATAGAACTTTGTTTATGAAAGTATATCTTGTGGCCGACCTTTGTTCGGAGGCAATTGTTTTTTTTTATGTAGCTGGTTCATTGTTTCGTAATGTAAAGCTCAATTTATATTATTTGGACCGCACAGAATCGTACTACCATATTTAGGCCTCAAGGCCAATAAGCGGGGTTGGGGTTGTTCGAAAGAGATACAGATACAGAGGTAAAGGGCAATCGAAGGAACATGGGTGGGTTTTAGTCAGTAAAAGTCTGACACGCCCCCTAGAGCGGGGGAAGTTATTTGATGATTTCCCAACCGAAAAAAAAAAATCCTATATTACAAATCTAAAATTAGAAAAAGGAAAAAACTTAACCCTTAATGGATCTCTTTGTTGTCCGCCTGTCTGTCTGTCAAGACCAGGAGGTGATCGCAAGGAGGTATCGAGTTGAAATCCTTACTAATATTACAAAAGCGAAAGTCAGTTTGTTTGTTTGTTACGTCTTCACGCCTAAATGGCTAAACCAATTTTGATAAAATTTTGGTACAGAGATAGTTGGGACCCTGGAGACAGAAATGGGCTTTTTTTAAAGTGAGACAATGGGTAGAAAGAGGAAAGAAAGAGATAAGAAAAGGGAAATCTTAGCTTTGCTATTACAATAAAGTTTCCTCCCGCCCGATTATGTGCAAGAACCTCCCGAAACTTCCGTGTCCGGTGAGGACCTGCGTCAGGCGGTAAGTGAGGACGCCATGACGCCTCTCCAGCCTCTCTTCAAAGAGGAGACTTACCACCACTAATGTGGCGTGCCCTGCACGGGGTTGCGGCAGTCGCTCTCTCCATGCCACCATGAGAAATAACTGTACCTTCATACCTGTCTGGTCTTCAAGGTTCCCACTAACAGTACCTTCATTGGGAACCTTAAAGACCAGACAGATATTTTGCTGCAAGAGGAGTTTGTTGTGCTACTTTTCACCCCAGCTAAAATACTAGGAAAGTGTGAAGAAAAATAATTATTGAGACAGTTCCCCAAAATACTGCCCCCGCTATGAAGGACAGTCTTAAACAATTTTGGCATTCAAAAATGAAGATTGGCGTCCCTACTTGAATAAGATAATGATTTTTAAATTGATACATCCTAACCCTCTTTTCTTTTCAGGATTACAACGACGACATCAGACAGGAACAGATGCTGGAGATGCAGATCCTGTCCTCCCAGACTGACCAGCGTCGTCTCACTCCTCCCGAGTCCTCTCGGAGTGGCAGCGAGGAGGCTCTCCCTCTCAGAGACACTACACACAAACAGAGAGTGAGTATGACACACGGAGCTATAAAATACTTAGATCGCCCCAAACAATGTAATCATTTCAGCGGCAAGACTACACATCTAAGCCCTCCCAAGCTTGGCTGTATACGTGGATGAATTAAGCGCTTGTGACGCTCTGGGCATCTGTTGATGACGAACAATGGGCAGATCAAACCGTCCTGTCGTCTAGTGATGACAAGCCGGATCGACGGCGCGTTCGTGTTCCACGCGCGCTTCATAGAGATGTCAGCAAAGCAGAGCGGCCTACCAGGGCCACTGCCTGTCTGGCTGCCTGTTAGGTTTCAAACTCCACATTAACTCAAAGGGGCGTGCGTGACACTTTTCGGGTCCAGTGAGATGGGAGCGACGGATGTAGTGAACTTAACAGCTGTCCTAAGTGATTAACAATCCTCGTTGATTAATGATACATGGCTGTTTTTGTTAGTCAATATGTTTCCAACAAACCCGTATAATCAAACGCTCAATCTGGAATCCCTGAAAGGGAAATCACAAAAGTAAATTACACAACACCGGGTCCTATTCCAAAACTATTTTATGAAGCGAAACATACTCGTACTCATTGAAACGCCTACACTCCAACAAAATGAAAATTGTAACAGGGCTCCCGGACTACAATAGACCGTAGATTGGACCCTCCGTATTGACGGATAAGGGTGCACTGATCCGTTATTAGGGCATTCAGAACTGCCGGATGAAAAATTATATAGATATGTATGAAGTTATGTCAAAATTGGGTTTGATTTGATTCGTAAATGCCAGAAAGTTTCGTTTCTTTGGTGAATTTTGATGTAGGAGTTTATTTGGTACTTTAAGGTCATGATATTGACTTATGTCATCCATTAATATAAGGTATAAGTGGATAGTTCTGTAGTTAAAGGCCAGTAGACGGTTCTATACAGTACGATTGCTTTAGCCGGCCTTCGACGATAGGTTGTGGGCATGACAGCTGTAAATGCGCATGCAAAACTTAAGTCCACAAGTAAAATAGAAGAAAAGAAAACATTTTTGAAAACACCTGATAAAAGTGCACACAAAAAAGAACTAAAATTTAAAATCTAAAGAATAAAAAAGATCGTTTATCCATAGAGGAGACATTCGTAAACTGCCAGTATTTGCAAGCATGCCATATCAGGGAACACACGACGATTATGATAATTATGTATTTATTAATAAATTTTAGTTTATTTGGTCTATAATTAGTTAAAAAAACAATAGATTAGATTTTTTAAATTAATTTTATTAATCGGTTCATATTATGAATGAAATCAAAATATAAAGGTACAGCGCAGTTGTACAACGCTAGTGTAAAAAAGCGGATAAAATATATAGAAAACAAAGAAAAGTGAAAAAAATAAACATGGAATACACAAAGCAAATACACAAAGTAAATTTATTGCATATTATGAAAAAAAAAGCGGTGACTGCGACAAGTAGCACCACTCAGCATGATTTTATAAATTTCAATATTTTTGAGGTTGCATGTTCAGGATAACTGAACAATAATATTCCCCTACACAAGGTCAAGCATGCCTGCACAGTTTGACCATACAATCAAAACAGCTCACGCATAAACTTCCTCAGGCATTTTTGTATAGGTTTAGGAGTTCATTTCCCCAGCTTTGGGTGCAGCGGGGGGAGTGTGAGACTATTATTAGAACCCACCCATGTTCTTTCTTTTGTCTGTAACGTTCCGGGGCTGTGGTATCTCTTTCGAATAATCCACAACCCTGGCAGGTGGTGGCCCTGGCAGGCCCCTCTGCTTTGGTGACATCTCTTTGAGACGCCGTCGACACAGCATCTTTATCAGGTTTTAGAACCATGTGATAACCCACTCCCCCTTACAAAATTAACCATTGTTTTCAAGCAAACACTGATTATGCTGAGGCACACTGTTTGGTACTTATATGAAAATGTCGCCTTTAAAAAAGTGAACATACTGTATCAACATGCTCCGATCAGTAACCAATCGTTAGTAAACCCAGTTTTTAAGCGTAAATTGAAATTCAGTTTTACCTTGTTTTGCATAAACCGGAATTTAGCATGGCAAGTCTCTTGCAGTTTATGAGAGGTGTGTGTTATCGCGACCGCTTAAAGGCCTATTCAGACCTAAGCGGTATTCGCTGCCGCTGTAGGTAGAAGTACATACCGCGCGGGTTTCGCTCAGGTGTTTAGTATCAAGTACAACGTCTAGAGCGACCTGAGCGATATTCGCTGCCGCTGTGTGTAGAGGTACATACCACGCGGGTTTCGCTTAGGTATTTAGTATCAGGTACCGCGGTTTTCTCTGCCGCAGACGGTAGCGAATACCGCATAGGTCTGAATAGCTACCGCGCGTTATTCTACCCACAAGGATAGCGAAATCCGCTTTGGTGTGAAAAGTAATATTACCGTATACCCACTGGGTTTTCTCTGACGCAGACGGTAGCGAATACCACTTAGGTCTGAATAGGCCTAAAATTGTGTAAAAGGAAAATAATAATGGAAGACTTGGAGCGTCATTTTATATTGACTCATGCTTGACATTAGCACTCTAAGATACATGAATTGTGTTACAAAAAACTTCTTGTTTTAATCGGACTGGCGCACCACGGGGTGAACAAATCCGTTCGCCGAGCGCCACGAGACGACTCCCGGCCACCGTAGATGCGGGCCTGTGGACGGTAAGCAATGGGTAGCTCAGGCCCCTCTACTTTGCTGACATCTCTTTGAGGCGCGCGTAGAACACTAGCGCGCCGTCGACACGGCCTGTCGTCAACAGACGGACAGACGGTGAGCTACCCATTGCTCACCGTCCACATGCCCGGCTACCTAGCCCTTAACGCAATACAGGTGCTGTTATATTTATAGAAAGAAACCGTGACGTCATATAGTAAACCTCTTTTCTCATTCCCCAGCTCTCAGGAGTGCCACCATCACCGGCGCCTGCAGCCTTGCCTGGTGGTATCACCATCAACCACGGCGCCAACGCTCGGGACTTCTCACCGCCGGCGCCCACCCCAGCGCCTGATCATCTGTCTGCTGCTCATCATCAGGTAAGGACACCTTGCTTATACTTTGATGTTTCGGGAATCAAAATTAAGGATGGTGTTTTTAGAATAAAATGTGTTGATCATCATTTAATGTTTAGCCGAAAATCTAAGACACTTTAGCACTTAGTGCGGGAATGAAGGGACTGGGCTCAAATAAATGAGGAAATATTTAGAAGTACCTATTTGTTGCGGTTTGGAAATTATCAAATAACTTCTGGCGAAGCTAGCCACCAGCTAGCTCAATTGCTCTATTGCCCTTTTTAAGGATTATGTATTTGAGAAATATCTCACTGCCAAATATCTCCAAACACCCTAAACTGATATATCTCTAAACAGTGATTGGATGAAGCAGAACTGCAACCAGTCTTTATTCAGCTGCTGACCTCAAAAAGTTTTCATAGTTGTCCATTAATAGCAAAACTCCTTGGTCTAAATCTGGATACGAGCCCCACACACAGCCTTTAATACTCTTTGGTTTATCGTCCAAATTCAGAAATAGTACTTACTCACAAAGTTCGACGATGCTGCCAAATCTCTTGCTAAACTTTGTACCTACTATCTGCCGGACCATCCTACTATAATATTATAAAAACAAAAGTTTGTGAGGATGTATGTACTCGTAAGTATGTTTGTTCCTCTTTTACGCAATAACTACTGAATTAATTTCGATGAAATTTCACAATAATATGGCTTACATATTGAAAAACACACAGGCTACAATTCATAAAGATATATTGTACTAGCTGGCGCCCGCTGCTTTGCCCGCGTGATATAGAAAAAAAAAAATATAGTACTAGCTTTTGCCCGCGGCTTTGCTCGCATTAAATTCGGGGTAACACAGTTCCCCTTGCGCCTTATTGATTGGTAATAGCAACGCTAAGTTTTCCTTTTTATTCCCTCTTTCTCCCTCACATCCCACTTTTTTCCAAATTCATCAAAATCGGTTTATAACAAACAAACAAACTCACTTTTGCTTTTATAATATTAGTAGGGCTGTGTTATTCTAGACTATGCCAAAGGATCATGACCATCAACGGTACTAGTTTTTCTCATGCATCAAGATAAAAATTATATCACAATTATTTTCTTTATTTTTGAAGACATTCTGCAATTAGAATGTCAATTTTGTATAGGGGTTTATTTTGTAAACTTAATAAGTTATGAAATTGTTTTGATAAAATGAATTACCTACTGCCGGCTATTCTGACGTTAAAGTGTTGTCATAATTAAAATAAGTAAATATATTGAGAACTGTAATCGTTTTTTTTTGCATACGATTACAAATTAATATAAATGTAAAGTCATTGGAAAGGTAAATCGCGAGGTTTTTATAAATAATAAAGCGAGATGAGATACTACTGTGGTGTGAAATAATTAGTATTTCACACACACAGTAGTCGTATGAATATTTTGTTTTTGCTTTCAAAACCAATTTCACTTTGTTGGCTAACGATACAAATGAATGATTGCATAGATTTTTTTTTAATTATCCTGCATCGGTTTGATATAAATCGAAACTTTTTAATAAATTAAGATTATAGAACTAAATCAGTCATTTGAAATAATTATGTGTCGAGTGTATTATTTTGAGTAATCGATTTTTATTTAAAATCTAAAGTGGCAACATTAGTGTTGGTGACTCAAATTGAATTTGTCATTGTCAAAAAGTCCAATGACAATTGCGCGTGGTGCATGCTAAGTTTGTTCATTGCGATTTAAATATTACATTTTTTTTTGTTTTGATCGAGGCAAAGTACTGATTTATTTAAGTCTCTATCCCATCAGATATGCTAATTAATCTGCTCTCCAAACTACGACCTATAAACTTACCTACCTCTATACACGACGGATATTTCTATTTTGAGGTTAAGTTACGTTTTCTAAAAAAACTTGGAAATGCGGGTTTTGATTCCAAAAAAGCAATTGTAGATGGTTATTTGGTTAATTTATAAACCATCTAAAACAACTTTGGAATTGATGCAACTCTGAACCGTGGTCCATATTGTTGTGGTCATTCTCCTTTTATTAATATCCGTTCAGCCGTTTTAACGTGAAAGAGTAACAAACATCCATACATACATACATTTATGCATCCATCCTTACAAACATTCGCATTTATAACATTACTACGATTTTTGTTCAACATGCGTGTGAAACCGAGGGCCGCAGCTAGTAGTAAAATAACTTCTTTGTTCTTATGTTACGCGTCCAGCCCTTGGCGAAATACACTCCTATACTCATACTCTCACTCGTCACGGAGGTTTCATGCCGAGGGTCCTATTTAGGGTTCAGTACCTCAAAAAGAAAAAAAACGAAACCCTTATTGGATCACTTTATTATCCGTATCTCTGTCTGTCAAGAATCTTTACCTCGGGAACGCGTGAAGGTATCAGGTTTAAATTAAAACTATATACTCAAATCTGTAGTTCCTTGGTACTCTAAAAAAATCGACGTCGTTTAATTTTTACACATTACTAGCTGTGCCCAACGGTTCCACCCACTGCTCATTTAGGGCTATGAAAAATAGATGTTGGCCGATTCTCATACTTACCCGATATGTACACAAAGTTTCGTTTGAATCGGTCCAGCCGTTTCGGAGGAGTATTGCAACGAAAACTGTGACACGAGAATTTTATATATTAGATTTTTCATATTTGATCGGCAACGATCTGAAAATATTCTAATCTATTACAATAAAAGAATATACAGCTCTTCTCATAGTCACTGCGGCAGGTGCCTCAAGGAGTTGTCATTAAAAGTTAGCTTCATTAAAACTTTACGGTTAAACAATATTGGATGAACTTTTATGACTAAACTTGTTGTGAGCAAGTTACATTAAATACAGTGTGTATCAAAAACGTGTGGTACAGATGCCTGCACATTAAGCTACCACAATCTGTCAGATTTCTTTGATAGATTTTCGACTTTATTTCTAAAGCATTAGGTTCAAGGTAAAAAATTGACAGTTTCAGGTAACTTGACCTGCAGGCGTCTGTACAACCACGCGTTTCTTTAAATTATGATTTTTTTAAAGCTTAGCTCAATAACAGAAGAAGTAGACCCGTTTCTCTACGCACTGTGCTACGGCGTAGCGTATGCTACGCGTGGCGCTACGGCGTAGCACCTCCCGTAGGCTTTAGCTCAGGCAACTCTTTGTTACAAAATTAAGATCGATTTACTTTTAATGATATTGCTTTTTGGACCGTATGCAATCATCCATCATTGCTCTTAATTGGCCCGCTATATTATCATTACGCCTGTTTTCCACTTAAGGGACCTACTGAGTTTACAACCGTAATGTATTTCATAAATAAGAATAATTAAAAGCTTTGACAGAGCATTTTCTTTACTGTGAATGTGATTCATGTTCTCACATATTTATATTATATGCATGCAAACATCAACAATTCACTACAAAAAAGGACCCTTTCTGCCTTTGATCAAAACCTAAAATCGATTAATTACTCTCAGACCGCAAAGTTAAAAGGAAACAAATGAATCGAGCAGGATTTTTGCTTCAATGGCTCAGGTACAGTCAGGCGCATTTTGGAGCTTCTTTTCAGCTAAAACCGATGGCGAAGACCAGATTTTTGTTTTTGTTATTTGACGGGCCTGTTGGTCTAGTGGTTAGTGGCCCTGACTGCTGAGTCGGAGGTCGTGGGTTCGATTCCCACCCAGGACAAAGTTTGTGTGATGAGCATGATTGTTTGTTCTGTGTCTGGGTGTGATTTATCTATAATATGTATGTGTTTATAAATTATATAAGTATGTATATCAGTTGTCTGGTTACCATAACACAAGCTCTACTTAGCTTGGGATCAGATAGCCGTGTGTGAGTTGTCCCAAGATATTTATTTATTATTATTATCTACCAAAACAATGAATATTTAAACGCTACTGTGACATGTACGCTTATCTTATAATGTCCCAGTACGAAAAAAAAACTAAACGTATATATCTCTGAAAAAAGGTTTATCTTTAGAAGAGGCGGTACCATACTAACGCTTTCATCCACATTGGTTTTACTTCTACGGCAGCGCTGCTTTATTTTTGAATTAGCTTTCGCCCGTGACTTCGTCCGATTTGGGGAACTGTCTTCTAAACTAGCTGAGCGTCAGTCTAGTTTAAATAAATGACGTGAATGTTTTATTTTCAGAGCGTAAAAACTTATTTTCTAACTGTCATGGAATCAGAATAAAGAATTAGTGGTGTGATGTAAAACAGACTATATGTAGCCTTCTTCGATAAACGATCTATCCAACACTAAAATAATTTTTTTCTATTCGAACCAGTACTTTTTGAGATTAGGGCTTTCAAACATACATATGATCCTTACTAATATTATAAAAGCGAAAGTAGGTTTGTTTGTTTGTTACCTCTTCACGCCTTTATGGCTAAACCGATTTTGATGAATTTTGGTACAGAGATAGTTGGGAACCAGGAGACGGACATAGGCTAATATTTAAAAAAAAGTGGGATACCAGGGAAGTAAAGGGAAAAGTTAACTTTGCTATTACAAATCAATAAGGCGCAAGGGCAAAAACTGCAGGTAGCAGATACCTGAAAATCAGGAAAAGGGAACTGTGTTACCCCGAATTAAACGCGAGCAAAGCCGCGGGCAAAAGCTAGTATTAGTATAAATTCTACCTACCGAGTCTGCAACGTTGTTCTTTAACTAATATTACAAAAAAAAAAGTGTTAAAATACAACAAAAAGAATTTAACAGATTCACCTTGTCAACTTTGTCTACTCTAGCTGTGAAAAAAGAGGGGGAACTTATTTGTAGATTTCCTTTCCGCTAAAAAAAGGCATACATATGACTGCCCGTGACAGTACTTTCCTTTGCAGAATTTGGGAGTAACAAAAAAAAATACCGGGTATTTTCCCGGTGAATTTTTCGAGAACTGAAAAACTGTCACGTTGCTGAAATACAGCAGAGAGCGTATTTGTTCAGTGTGATGACTGTTGTAGGGTTCAAAGCTATATTGGACTACACTTCCTGTTGAAAGAATCGGATTTTAGGGGAATATAACCTTTTTTCTTTTTACGAGTGTAAAACGAGTTGATAAAAATCGAAAATGTGACAGTATCTTTTTAGGTTTTATTTGATTTCTGTTGTTATTATTTATTTGTTTACCATCGTTTAGTGTTGGATAGTCCATTGCTTGAGGAAGGCTATAGGCTATATAACATCACGCTACGACCAACAGGTGCTGAGCAGCGTGGGTGAAACCGCGTGGAATAGCTAGTTATATTATAAAGAGGAAATATTTGTTTATACTTGTTTTGTGTCGAATTCAAACTACCAGTTTCTATAGTACTTGTTGACCAGTAGTAGCTGATTTCATGATGGTTTTATGGAAAATGGTAGCTTAAATCCGCACAGCGCCTTAATTCGATTCTCGGCAACTCTCATTATGTTGCTACCAGCAACCCTGCGAAGATTGTCGCTTCACAGAGCCGGGAAGCGTCCCACGTTACGCTTTTCGATTGCAGTCACAATTCATGAACATGTCACCCCAATAATCGTCGGTTTTATAGCTAACATCACGGCCCCAGTGTCATTTACCATACCAGGGGGTCTACTCTCTTTCTCCGAAACGTAACTTCGTTAACGAATGAAAGTCAAAAGTAGTTACGTTTGTAACCCTACTCTATATCATTTTGCGTGAATTAGTGTAGGTTTAGAAAATTTTAATGTCAAATAAACTTCGGACGTCCGAAATTTCAAACGGAATGAAATGAAATGAAACCGTGGTAGAAAACGTTCGAAGTTTCGGCCGCAATTTCGTTTTACGTAGAATTAGAGTAGACCCCCTGTGTCGTAATACAAACCACTTTTTGTCAGTTCTATGGCTAACAACACGGCCCCAGTGTAATAACACTGGGGCCGTGATGTTAGATCTAGTGAAAACTGGTATGGTAAATGTACCATACCAGTGTCATAACACAAACCAATTTTCGTGGTTTCTATGACAAACATGACGGCCCCAGTGAGATTTACCATACTAGTGACGTAATAGAAACTACTTTCCATCGGTTCTGTGGCTAACATGACGGCCCCAGTGTCATTTACTATACCAGTTATGTAATACAAAGTACTTTCCGTCTGTTCACAGCTGGCAGCCGGTCATACAGGGCATGGAGTGCTGGTCGGGGGAGGGGTGCTGCAACAGCCCCCTACCCATCACCTGCTTACACAGAACTCTATACTTGGTAAGTCAGTGTATTGGTAAACTTTGGTGAAACTCCTAATGGTGAATGTGACAAATCAAGCCCTTATTTTGTCAAATACCATAATAAAAAAATGGTTGTTGATTTATACTACGTTTAAAAGTTTAACCTTTTTAAAAGTCTTCTTAAATATAGTAACCTTATTAGTAATTATATTTTCAAGCCGTTTGGGGTTTAAACTCTGGGATTTTCGTCCGTGTGCTCACAGTCTTTTTAAGGAAATTTAAAAACGTTTGTTTGTCAATTCCCGTGACCCAAGGGCTGACTTTTACCTTGGCCAGAGGCTTAGTGTTGCCATACAACGTGGTAACGTGTCTAGTTTAAAACATCCAAACAAAGTTCCTCCACCAACTTCAAAACTAAATAACCCCCGTGTGAATTTTCACAGCACCCACCATTTACCAATAACCAACAGTTTGTACGTAAAGCAAAGTGTAAACTACCCCCTTTCTCCGCAGTCTAAAGAACTAAGCTAGGATTACCGTTTCGAAATTTTTAAAAGCTGGACATTTTCAGAAGAGTCCTAAAATTTATTTTAATTCTGGTTTTTCGAAAGTTACTAGGTTTTTATTTATCCAAAACAAACCTTAAAAGTAGCAAGTTCCGGATAAAAAAATCACGAACATGTCTTGAATAATCCGGATAAATGGTAACCCTAAACTTAGCAGTATTCTTAGAAAACAACGGACCATTAACTTTAAAACAATCCCGAACAAACTTTCAACTGCTGCTGATCATTAACTGCAACGATACTTTCCCAAACTTAAGCACAGTTTAAAAAACTAAGCACAAAGCAAAGTTCCAGAACTAAGCTTGGAAAATATATAGTGTGTATTTGTACACAGTAAAGTTTACTTAAGAGGTTTCTTATGTTCTGAAACTTTTACGCAAAACATAAATGTCTTGTTGGCACTCAGCTAGAGATTTTTTTTTGTTTCTGAAAAGTTATATTATAGATTAGATTAAAATTAGGACTATACAATTTTTTTTGTTAATTACAACAATAACGAGAAATTAATAGTTTTGACTAATTTCTTCTAATCAATTGACTCTCAAACTTGGCTAAAGTAAGTTCTGTGAAGCCTATGTAATTTGCGGCAATACTTAAACCCAAGATTTTTTTCACGTATGTTTGGTCATTATCAAATTAGTAACTCCTACAAACTAACTTACGTCATTTAACCAAAACTAAGCTCTTTAAATAATGTTAACTAACCAGGCGGAGTCCAATTTTGTCAGAAGTCTGGTGATGGGCAATGTAAAACCAATACCATGCCTTGAGACTCGTGAAGCCAGCTTCATTCTGCTGTCCATTTTTTCTAAAATAAAACTGACATCACAAACATCAACAAAACAGGTGATACTAACACCCTGCACACCCGTTTACTAACTACCCATGGCGCTAAAAATCGTTATAACAAAACTAAGCTCATTAACTAACTAACCAGGTGGCGGCGACATTCTGGGGCTCAGCAGCCCTGTGTTGGGCGGCGTGCTGCATGCCCACCCTGCGCTGCGAGGCGTAAAGCCGGCCGCGGTCCACGCGCTCGCGACGCAAGGTCGGTACGTCGCACTTTATTTAGCTCCCAGACTAAGCACAAAAAGTTTTAAATGAATAGGGCCTATGGTTCGAGTAGCTAAGCACTGAAAAATAAGCCTAATAATACATCGTGTACACAAACACTACACAAAGCCGTCAATGATGCGTTATGTCCATTAAACTAACGTTAGTCACTCTACGCAAATATTATTGCCAGAAATGGACAATCTTTTTTTGGGGTGAAAATTTACGTTTTAATGTAGAACTCAATGATACGCAATTAAAACATTGTGCTAATAAATGCATTGAATAAATAGTACGGGGGTCGATTAGATATTTAAAGTTAATTTAGAACATAAAATACTTACACCAGGTCCTAAATAACGACATCATACTAGCCTGTCCCTTTGCTGTTCTCCTCAGCGACGCCCTAAGCCGAAGTCGTACCTTACAGGGGCTGTCCATACCGTGTAGTCGAATTGTTTAAAAAAATATCCTTGGCTGGATGCCATAATTTCAAAACACTATTGATCGCTTAAGAAGACGATTACCTTAACAACAACTAATAAAGAAAAATACAAACTTGGATTATGTAAAAGTTGGAACTGTGATCCCCAATATTTTCATAATTAGAACGTACCCAGGTATGGGCTATAACAAAAAAAACGCCTTTCGGCTTTGTTAAGGGTACTTTTGTACTCTATGTTAAAAAAAATAATCTAAAATGCCATTTTGAATAGAAGTATCCACAAATATTTATTTACCAACACTTTGAAATTGATTCTTACCAATAAAATACCGTTAAAAATTATGATAACTAATTTATGAAGGCAGAGTTGAAACAAAGTAACATGTTGTGGCAACAAAATTTATAAGCCGATTAGCTTATTAATTTCAAATAATGGAAGAAGTCCTTTGAAACTGAATTATAATTAAGTAGGAGTTTCAATTTACGATTGAAAACAGATGCTTGTATGCGAACTAAAACGGAATCGGAACTGTTAATCTTATAACAAACAGTAAGCCTATTTGTAGTAAGTTTTGATTAAAAGCAAAACTAATGTTTGACGTATTTTCACGGTCTTAAGTACTGTTTGAAATACTTTGAAAGGATTTGCATAATTCTTCGTCTAGAAAGCTCAGTAACAATTGCTTAATCTGAAATATTATTCGAAAATTTCCATTGCAAAAGGGAAATTTAAGACCTAAGTCAAATACTATTTAAACAGCTTTTCCTTCGAAACTCAGTCGGCTGTGTTACTAATGGCATTAATGAAATAACAATAGTAACTATAAGTTTCAAATACGAACTCGTTATATTTTGATTGTTATTTAGAAAAGTCGGAGTATTGAAATACTCAGACTTTTCAAAGAAAGAGGCAGTATATTTTGAGTAATTGCTTTGCGATTTCTTATTCAATTTATTTTGAAATGATTTATGAAATTGAAATCAGTTATTTTAAAATATCACCAGCAAAAAAATATTAAGCACATAAACAAATTAAATTGAAAGAAATGTTTTTAATTATGTATTCACTCATCTTTATGTCCAATTTTCAGTTATTCGGATTTTGTAAAGTCCAAATAAATCTGTCGAAACAGTCCCGAGTGTTTTAACGCTTCTCACTAAACAGAGTATTAACGATTTAAGTATAAATTAGAAAGGGTGTACAAAAAAACAACATAATATCTACCCCAAATAGTAATCCCGAAAAAATCCTTTCAGAACTGTCTCTGTATTTTTTACCAACACGCTCCAGACTCGTCGGGAATGAGTTCCTTTGCCACCAACCTTGTTCAAAAGAACCACAGAACCAAAACTAAGCTCAAAATCATTCCGGAAAACCAATTAAGCTTACTTCAAAAACAACAAAGATAGCCACAACAGAGCTTGGTTTTGTATTTGTTTTAATCTAAAAACTAAGCTAATTGTTTCAGCCTATTCGGAACAAAGACAAGGTTTTAATTGAAACGTCTGGGACCACGGACCCTTAATTGGAAACCATTCCAAAGTATTCCGTTGAATATTGTAATTAAAACGACATTTGAAGAGTTGACGTGTGGTACAAGTTAAAAGAGTTTGGTTATATTTTTGACACTGTAGAAAATTGTTTTCGAGAGTATTTGTGAACAATATTTAATTTAAAAAATGTAAATCTATTTCATTCGAAAATTACTTTTCTTTTGGTTTCAACCAGCTGGGACAATTTTATAATACTTTGTTTTATTCGCTGCAAAATATGAATCCAATAATTAGAACTATATCTTTGTACAACTATGCAGTGATGGATTTAATGCGCTGCTCCAAAATTAGTTAGCAGTTTATGTCTAAGCTGTGTGTGCTTAGCTTTGCTTTACACAAGATGCGAGTGTGTGGGCGGTGAGCAATGGGTAGGTCACTGTCCGCCCGTCCAGTTACGACAGGCCGTGTCGAAGACACTGCTGGGGTGATTGTGTAGAATGCAAATGTGTCCCCGCACCCCAGCCAGAAGTGACGAGAAGGAACACCGTGTGGTTTTAGTCAGTAGGAGTCTGACAGACCCCTCCGCAAAGGCGGAGGACATCCATTGAGGATTTACACACGAAAAAAAAAAAAAAAAAAAAAGGCCGTGTCGAAGACGTTTTAGTTTTCCACGCGCGTCTCAAAGAGATTTTAGCAAATCAGTGGGGCCTGTAATTCTAGACATTTATGGATCTTAATCAGTACAACCCTGTCTCTTACCCCTGCGATTAATGATTGCCCATTCTAAAGTGTAAAAATGTGCACATTACGTGCCGCCGTCAAAGTATTTCGATTTGTAATAATTTGAAGCCGCCAATTAAACACCCATCACCATAGTCATTGACACGTGTACGGTGACGTTATTGAGTGAAGTTTTGTGGCAAACTTTTCCTTGACTTAAACGAATAATAAGCCCTAAATCGTGTCGACAGCGCGTTTGTGTTTCACACGCGCCTCAAAGATATGTCAGCAGAGCAGAGGCGCTCCGCCTGCCGGGGTTGCGGGTTGTTCGAAAGAGATACTGCGGCCCCGGAACGTAAAGGGCAATAGAAAGAACGTGGGTTTTAGTCAGTAAAAGTCTGACACGCCCCTCCGCTCCGCCCAGAGCGGAGGAAGTTATTTGATAATTTCCCACCCAAAAAAAAGCCCTAAATTATAAAAACAAGAATTCTCTCATCACAAACGCTCAACTTTCCTAACTTGAGCCACACAAAGACCCCGCGCAAAACTGGGCAAAGTTGAGCGATTCGTCTAGACGTCATTAAGTCGTGTCTTAAGATAATGCTCAGTTGCATTTTATTAGTTCAGTTGACTTGTTTGTTGTGACGTCAAATGCTACTGAAGTCTGGAAATGATTGGGAGCTTAAGTTAAATTAAAACTTTGCGCCTATTTGTATTTTTTTACTAGCTATTTTGTACTTTTTGTTGAAATATCGTCAGCTATTGATTAGTTTAATATAAGGAAGCCAAGTGGCCTCAATTATGACTACTAACCATGAGGTCCAGGGCTCAATTCCTGGATAGGGCAAATTGTTGCGGTTACAAACATTTAAACTCACATACACAAACAGCCAGGCCCAAAACAACTACCTGTAGGTCATACAAATATTTTATCCGTGCGGGGAACGAAACCGCGACACACAGCGCAGCAGTCGATCGCTCAGCCACTGCGCCAACCGTGTCGTGTTTTTCCTTCAGGCATTTTCGAGGAGCAGCCACGAATACCAAATTTGTGTAGATGGCAATAAGCTCGCCTTCATTTTTGGGCTTATACATAACTGACGAAATGTGGCAGTACCTACTATAAACTACACCTCTGCCGTACTCTTCAGATATTATAGTCGTGATGTTTCTTTAAATCCTTACTTATAATATTATCTTACAACCTTTGGGTGAAAATTGATGACCTCCGCACGGACAAAACCGCAGGAAAAGCTAGCTGTGTTCGACGTCTTAACATTATTGACCAATCACATCAACTCTCTGTGTAGTTCTCCTTACATCAATTCAATTGCTTGTGTTAACCAGCCTGCGTCTAATTCAATACGTTCTAGTTGATTGGTTAGTGGTGTGGTCGGCGCCATTTGTAATTAGTTGGCCATGTTTGTTTACTTAAATCTATACTAATCTATACTAATATTATAAAGCTGAAGAGTTTGTTTGTTTGTTTGAACGCGCTAATCTCAGGGACTACTGGTTGGAGTTGGAAAATTCTTTTAGTGTTGGATAGTACATTTCTTGAGGAAGGTTATAGGCTATATAACATCATTCTACGACCAACAGGTGCTGAGCAGCGTGGGTGAAACCGCGGGGAACAGCTAGTCTATAATATACATTTTGATTTTATTGAAAAATTAGCTTTTGCCCGCGGCTTCGCTCGCGTTAAATTCGGGGTAATACAGTTCGCCTTTTCTGATTTGCAGATACCTGCTACCTTTAGTTTTTGCCCTTGCACCTTATTGATTGTAATAGCAAACCTATGTTTTCCCTTTTCTTCCCTAATTCTCCCTCATTTCCTTCTTTAAAAAATTAGCCTATGTCCGTTTTCAGGGTCCCAACTATCTCTTTACCAAAATTCATTAAAATCGGTTTAGCCATTAAAGCGTGAAGAGTTAACAAACAAACAAACTCACTTTCGCTTTTATAATATTAAGTAAGGATTACAATTTATGTGAGTTCAAATCTCAAGTACTAATGATACTTTTCAAATGATATGTAAGTACTTCTTGACACATAAGTTGTACACAGACGTCGATGAGGAAAGCATAGTGAGGAACCCTGGACTTTATGTAAAATAAGAGACCCCCCACACTAGCGTCTTTCGAGCGTCGTCGTCGTGCCAGCGTGGTGTTTGTGTTTGTGTTGGCGTTTGTGCACACTGCCAGGTGGACGTTGCGCGGACGCTGGCACGACGACGACGCTCGAAAGACGCTAGTGTGGGGGGTCTCTAAGTCTGAAATTTGCGAACCCGTCTTGAACAAGCGTGGTTATTAATGCTCGTGCCTTCTCAGAAGAGGCCGTTGCCCAGCAGTGGGACAGTTATAGACATATAACATTTATTTATTTACTAGCTGTTCCATGCGGTTTCACCCACGCTGCTCAGCACCTGTTGGTCGTAGCGTGATGTTATATAGCCTATAGCCTTCCTCAAGAAATGGACTATCCAACACTAAAAGAATTTTCCAATTTCAACCAGTAGTCCCTGAGATTAGCGCGTTCAAACAAACAAACAAACAAACTCTTCAGCTTTATAATATTAAATAATAAATAATATAAGTATTTATTTATAATATGCTTCCAGCCCCCAAAGACAAGGTCACTTTTTACAATCACAAACCCAAAATTTCCCTCAGTAAACGTATTGTGGAAGTTTTGAAACTAATAGTTCAATAAAATTTAATTTTTGTATGTAGTGACCTCGTCTAGGCCCCAAATTAACCAACGTTGTTGACAACCAACCGTTAAGTAAAACGCATGTGCAGTCCTTTCATAATTATTTTAGCTCTGGCAGTTAATTCATAATATGTTATATGTTATACACATATGTTACGTTCATAAAGATCTCAAGAAATGTAGACTGCCCAAAAAAAAACGATTTTTTTTTTCACCGTTTTTCCAACAACAATCTTATTTTAAAGTGATTAAAGATTATTGGAATGTGGGCAAACGTTTCAGTGGCTGCTACCGAACTTATAGCAGCGGAAAATAAAGTACAATGTGATTTTGCCAAACTTTTCAATGGGTTCAAACTAACAAACATCTTTATTTCTAGGTCTAAAAACACTGTGATTTTGAAAGACCTTTTAATAGTAGCAATTGAACTGCAACCTTATACCAATTAAAACAAAGACCAATATGCAAAACCAGAGCTAAAATACAAGTGAAAGGACTGTAGACGTTGTATGTGTCAGGTGCGGCTGGGTCGGGGGCTGCGAGCACAGCCCGCAAGCGCCCGCTGCTGGGCGGAGCGCGGGCCGCCATGTCTCCAACTAAGCGCGCCGTGATGACCCTGCTCGCGCGCGCTAGGGCTGCGACACACAAACATGCGCCCGCGTGGCCTGCCCCCCATGAGTGAGTATTATCTACAACCAGAGGTATTTTAGGGTAGATGCTAAAACTCGCGCGGGTCCTTGCTGTATTTGAAGCATATGACGGATTTTCAAAGGATATCAGTAGGCCTACCGTGACGTCTTAAAGCAGAACTTATTCCACTGAGGGAAAGAAATGGTGCTAGACACCCTGTATAGCTCTGTCTCTTTCCCTCAGTCGAATAAGTTCTGAGACGTCATGCAGGACGACCTTGATGGACACTCGAGCGAGTTTTAGCTTACCTCTTAAAGCTTGAGCGGACCAAAGGCATGCAAAGGGTGTGAGCATGACTCGTTAGCGCACATACTTTTATCAAACTGTATGAAGAAGAAGTATCAGAGCTTTCGCCACGCGCAAACCACGTTTAGTCACGAGCAATAAAATGTATTCACTTAGCAAAAATCAAAAGTGATTTTCTTATAAAATAACGGTCGAGGGATATGAAGAGTTGCGGGTTGTTCGAAAGAGATACCGCCCCGGAATATAAAGGACTGTAGAATGAACATGGGTGGGATTTAGTCGGTACAAGTCTGACACTCCCTCCCGCTCCGCCCAGAGCGGGGGAAGTTATTTGATGATTTCCCATCACCAAAACAAAAAACAAAGGGATATGAAGTACCCCTGTACGTAAAGCTTAACTTGCTTGCACGATGCAGGAATTGTAAGTTAGTTCTTCATTTGTTCCATAGATGGCGCTGTAGTACTTTATGCCGTCGTACGAATTTTCTAGAGTCGCTACAACAGTTTCTGCTTTGAAATCAAACCCATTTCGTAAAAGTGTCCCTTCAAAAATACTATGGAAATGTAAAATCTAATTAGTAAAGTATTAGAAAATCACTTTTGAATTGTTTTAAGTTAATATTGGCATTGCTCGTGATATCAGTGGCGATAGGTAATAATCTGTAGGCCTACTATGACATCTTAAAGCAGAACTTATTCCACTGAGTGAAAGAGATGGTGCTAGACACCCTGTATAGCTCTGTCCCTTTCCCTCAGCGGAATAAGTTCTGCTTTAACATGTCATGGTAGGGTAGCTGCTCAGGCTTTAAGATACTAGGTACCTGCCCTACCGCCTGCGATTAGGGAGAAACGAGTACAGCTAAAAACTAAACTTGTTAATTCGACAAAATTCTTGCAAGCGTTGAGAGTCAGCAAAAAAACATTAGGGCTGAAACTGCGTTAAACGGGCACCCGCGACAGACACCTGCAGCGTGTCTGCAAGCGTGGGCTCTGTAGGTATGTGAAGGACCCTGTCACAGGTACCTAAAGAGTTCATTCGCTTGGTCTCAATGACAGAGCACTGAAGTTTCACAATCACTTTTTCTCTGTAGTAAGACATTTTCACGTGCTTTTCATCAAGCGGTATTGACTGAACAAACCCGCGCGTGTTGACGGGACCCGCGCGTGTCCCCGCGTCGGTTCACGATTGTATAAAACCGCGCGGGTGTCCTTTTAACCCAGTTTCAGCCCTAATACAAAGCATCTGTTTGACTGACACGAGACACAGAGCTAGAAAACAGTTACTTCCTTGTCGGCGGTGGCGGAACAGATGCATACTCTTATAAGCCGGAAATTAAAAAAAAAATGATAGGTACCTTGTGTCTAAATGACGTAATCGCTGAGTGGGACACGTTAAACATGTACCAACATCACGCAAGCTTTTAAAACTAGCAAACTATTGTCCGCGTTGTCCTGTATATCGTAAGTATATCGCCATGAGGTAGGGCTGCTACCGTTTTGAGTGTGGCTTTTATCAGGCATGGTTTTTGAGAAATTAACAGTTTTTAAACCTTTCTATGTAGACCGCAGCTGACATACTACTCTGCCTATCCCAGTCCTCTGCTGGACATGAGCCTCTTCCAAAAAGGGATGTAGATTATGTGAGTATTATATAGTTAACTTTTATGACGTAAGCGACAACTTGTAGCCACTTCGTTCTTAAAAAAATGTGTGGTGACCCTACAGAACACTTAATGTTCACAGTCGCTTAATCCAGGCTTATTTTTGGGGTGGTGAGGACATTGTAGGCTGTTTAATGTGTCCAAATTTTGTATCCTTGCATCTTTTAAGAAAAAAAAT
This sequence comes from Ochropleura leucogaster, assembly GCA_958449745.1. Lineage (NCBI taxonomy): Eukaryota > Metazoa > Arthropoda > Insecta > Lepidoptera > Noctuidae > Ochropleura > Ochropleura leucogaster. The sequence continues at coordinate 13,051,305 of OY288221.1, read as the reverse complement.
AGTCTGTTATTTAGCTATTGCATAGCTTCTATCGCGGGCTTTGAGCGTGGAGACCGAATCCAGAAATTTCGTAACGAGAACACCTAACATTACGAATACGGTCAGTTATTTCAATCGCGATTCCAATGTTCTATTAGCGTGTTTGGTAGAGAATCGAGTCGTCAATCAATATTACGCAGGGTCAAACCCAAGGTCAAATTTTTCTTTTTGCGACTTTTCATTGGAAGTACTTTTTAAATATAATATTTAGTTTTTTTTATATAAATATCGCATTAGTTTTTTTTTATTTATTGCATAAGTTGATAAAAAATGCTATGCAATAGCTTTACCGCGGCAGTCCCCGAGTGTCACACGTATTTTTTTTAAAACGTTGCCGCACTCTTGCAATTTCTCCTGCATCATGGGTGCGTATAAAAATATTTAAACTCACATACACTAACAGTCAAACCCATGCAACTACCTAACAACTACCTGTAGGTCATACAAATATTTGTTCCGTGCGGGGATCGAATCCGAGAAAAGCAGCGCAGCAGTCATTGCTCAGCCACTGCGCCAACCGTGCCGTCATGGTAATTTGAATACGCATTCAGCTAGTCGTTGATTACCATATAATATTTTTTGTATTGTTAACTGTAAGTCATCCAAATACATTAAAATAAATCGTTTTTAGATATTAAAGAATGAACAGGTTCGTTAAGGCCCGGCGCCCATTATCGGCATCGGCAAGGAACAGGATTCTTCAGCATCTTACATGCAAGCGCACACTGTCGGAAACTATGCTTTGGCATGCTGCAACGTTCTTTGGAATGACGAGGCGTCCTTAAGCAAGCCATCCCCGAGTGTTTCCTCGGCGCCGGCGGCGTACCGAAGGATGCCGAAGCATCCCGAAGCATTCTCAAGGCTGCCGATACAGCAGCCTCAAGCATACCGAAGCGGTATTTTTGTTATTAAGACCATTTATAATGGAAATTTCCACTTTATTGCCATTATGTTAATGTATAGGTATTGCTATTTGCCACCTAAAATCCTCAGTCGTGCCGATGCCGATAATGGGCGCCGGGTCTAATTGTGATAGTTACCATAAATGGCTCTAAATGAACAGCTTCGGTGAAGTTGAGGTTCAAATCTTTATTATTCACAACTAGCTTTCGCCCGCGGCTTCGCTCGCGTTAAATTCGGTATAACATACCAAGCAGACCTGTAGTTTTTGCTCTTGCGCCTGATGGATTTGTAATAGCAACGCTAAGTTTTCCCTTTTCTTCCCTCGTTCTCCCTCATATCCCACTTTTTTTTAATAAAAATTAGCCTATGTCCGTCTCCTGGTTCCCAACTATCTCTGTACCAAAATTCATCAAAATCGGGTTAGCCATTAAAGCGTGAAGAGGTAGCAAACAAACAAACTCACTTTCGCTTTTATAATATTAGTAAGGATAGACTGGTGTCTTTCTTGAATAACAAGGATTTGAACCTCTACTACTCCACTTTATATTTAAATGGCTATAGTGGACTATAGCCGTCTAAATATGACAGACATCGATCCACAATAGGCGAAGTTAATGACTAAACATATAAAAAAATAAAAATACGATCGAACATAAAACCTCCTCATTATAGGAAGTCGGTTAAAAAGTCAATCAATACTATTTTATACTACACAAAATGTGTTACAGTGTATGTTATCTTCCGGAGTTGCGGGTTGTTTGAAAGAGATGCCGCGGCCCCGGAACATAAAGGGCAATAGAAGGAACATGGGTGGGTTTTAGTCAGTACAAGTCGGACACTTCCCCCTACTCCGCCCAGAGCGGAGATAGTTATAACATCCGCAAAAAAGGTGTATGTTAACTTACAGTCAATCTTGAGTTGACTTTCCAAGTTTTAAGTTTCAGTTTCCCGTGAACCAATTTATACGTTTCAAATTATTATAAATAAAATACATCCTTACTAATATTATAAAAGCAAAAGTGAGTTTGTTTATTTGTTACGTCTTCTTCAAGCCTAGATGGCCAAACCAATTTTGGTACAGAGATAGTTTGGAGCCTGTAGACGGACGCAGGCTAATTTTAAAAAAGAAGGGAAGAAAAGAGGCGGAGAAAGATATATTTTTTTTCGATCATCACATAAGTTAAAGTTAGCGTTAGCCCAAAGTAACTATGCCACGCAGACGAAGTCGCGGGCGGAAGCCAGTTATCTAATAAAAAATTTAACACTTGGAATAAAATAAATAACAGCTCGAAAACATCTATTATAATATTTTATATCTATCAAAAAATCGTCCGTATTAGAAGTCTATGTACCAGTAATTTTGAGTCTCAAACCCAGCTGCTGGGATAACGAACTCCCCAAATAGCGTAACCAAAATTACCAAGTAAAATTGGCAGTTGATACTGATACCAATTGGTACACTTGTTTCGTTATCCACTGTATGCATTAGCTAGCTAGGGCTGTCACGAACGGATTGGATACCCATCATTTGCACTTTATTATTATATTTGATTTTCTATGTGCCAATTACGTGTACTCAAGGTTGTATCAAACTTGTATTTTTTGCTATAATCTATCATTACTATTAAATGTATTTTATTTTCAAACGTTTACGTTTTTAGCAGTCGAGACGAAAAGAACAAAATACTGTAATAAGAAAACTCACACAACCTAAAAATTGCTTTTAAAATGACTTCCAAAGCAATAAAAACCGGCCAAGTGCGAGCTGGACTCGCGCACCGAGGGTTTCGTACAAATTTACAACATAAACAGCCATTTCTTTTGACTGCGCGACTTAGAGAATTGATTTTTTACAACTACAAGAAATTACATACTTAATTTCAATCTCGATACCTCCCACGTTCCTGAGATAAAGGGTCTTGACAGACAGACAAGAACGCCTTGAAGGGTTCCGTTTTTCTTTTAAAAAACCCTAAAAACAACAAACATCAACTTTCAAACTGTCATTATTTAGCCAGTTAAAAATCTCACGTCACCTTTAATAAAGTCACATCACAACACGCGTGCCAACCCTACGTGATCGCAGGGTTGTCGACAAACACGCATACGTGCTTCAACATGCGTCTGTCGGCTCAACCAGTATCATCGACAAGCTAGAGGCTGGCGGAACGTGACATCCTTACTGTTCGCTGTTTGAGTCCTAGCCTATTCAAATTTGGAACAATGTTTTAATATTATAATTTATAAAAATATATTAGAAAAATGGAATGAATAAAGTAAGGAATGAGTATATTAGAAAGTAGTTTCAAAGTTGCGACTTTTATAAAAAAATGAAAGGGAGTCGTTTTTCTTGGTATGGACATGTGTGACATCAGGAGGGATGAAGCGCATCTGACTAAAAGAGTAATAGATATGAATGTTGAGGGATGGAGAGGGAAAGAAAGCTTAAAGAGAAAAGGAGAAACGAGTAAAAAATACATGGGGACTGCACTGCTAGAACACCCACACCTTAATATTAAACAATATAAATTAACAAAACCATGAATGCCAGTTGGCAAAACAAGTTATATACCATGACGCTGAATTTCAGCTGTATCCCACGAGTGACATACGCTCGAGAACATAAAAAAACACAAATAAAAGTAAATAAAATTGTAAAAATAATATTAAAATAAAAAATTTAATATATAAATTAAATAATATTGTTTCAAACAAAATATTTTATAGACCATTTTTAGTTGGTTGTTATTTTTGTATTATTTGTTTTTACGAAAAATAAAAAAACAAATAATTTAAGAAAACAACCAACTAAAACTCGTCTGTTTTATAAACTCATGCAATGTCGTAGGCAAAAATATAAACCTGATGTCGAATACTGTCCGACTACACTGAAACAACAATATCAACGCCGGCACGCCTCTATCCACACAGAAATTCGTTGCTTTCTCTAATAACTCTGTTTGACCGATGGACCGGAGTCGGATTTGTCAGCCAATTGAACAATTTGGCTGTGTTTGACCAGTACGAACTGTATGTGTGACAGGCAAATCCTTGCTAGTCGACTGATTTGGAGTTTTGGAACGAAGTTCCTTATCGTGCGTTGGGAAAGGGAAAGACCAAAAGTTGTAACGACACTTTTTGCTATATTTGTAAGCCGTGCGGCGTGCGCGTGTTTCTCTATCTGTCTCTCTCTCTCATAGAAAGCAAGCCAGTTATTTTCGTTTCGTCTTTCTATTTCGCATTGAACAGTGTGGTGTCGCGACGATTATTTTTGTTGAGTGTATACAGGTTTTTTGTACATCCTTACTTAATATTATAAAAGCGAAATGGAGTTTGTTTGTTTGTTACCTCTTTACGCCTACATGGCTAAACCGATTTTGATGAATTTTGGTACAGAGATATTTGGGACCATGGAGACGGACATAGGCTATTTTTCGGTAACAACGTGTGCCCTGGACGCAAACGACACAAATATGTGACAAAAATTTAGATGAAATGATGTTTGGCGTGTAGGGCACGCCCAGTATAATTTTATCTCAACGGTCTGTTGTTCCAATAACTAAAATACTCGTATCACATAATTATTTAATATTCATAAGTCCAAAAATTAATTCATTGATGATACGGATCTTGTTTTTTAAATTATAAATGATGTGTATTTTGCAAGAAGGTTTTTATAAACACTGTTGCAAACAATTGAACTAAAATCCAATAAAATATTCACACCACACGCTAGAGGCTTAGATGAAGTGGCAACTAAACTCAGTACAGATGTTACACGTGCCAACCCAACATGTTTAACTGCGGAGAAGTCTACGTAGGCGGTAGGTAGGGATGGTAGTCTATCTGTGCGTAGGTTGGTTAGTGCATATTCTGTTTAATTAGATCTGTTATTTATTTATTTAACTCTTCAAGCACAAAGTTCAGAGGCGGACTCAATGTCATCATTATATAGTCTTTATAGATCATTCACTGCCTGAGTCCTGCGGCTTCACCCTCCCCCCTTCGCTTCTAATGGCCGTAGCGTGCTGTTGCCTGTCGCCTCTCTCCTTTAATTGACTAATCAGAGTTACCCCTTACCCCCGACCTGCCGCTTAAGTGCATAAAATACAAGAGGCTAATACTCGTATGTGCATGCGAGAAACCAGACCCACAATTACAGACTAAACCTTTAGCCGATGACAGATATAGTCCTACTAACACAATTACAGACTAAACCTTTAGCCGATGACATATATAATCCTACTAACACAATAACAGACTAAACCTTTAGCCGATGACAGATATAATCCTACTAACACAATTATAAACTAAATCTTTAGCCGATGAAAGATATAATCCTACTAACACAATTCAAACTAAACCTTTAGTCGATGACAGATATAATCCTACTAACACAATTATAAACTAAATCTTTAGCCGATGACAGATATAATCCTACTAACACAATTACAGACTAAACCTTTAGCCGATGACAGATATAATCCTACTAACGCAATTACAGACTAAACCTTTAGCCGATGACATATATAATCCTACTAACACAATTACAGACTAAACCTTTAGCCGATGACAGATATAATCCTACTAACACAATTACAGACTAAACCTTTAGCCGATGACAGATATAATCCTACTAACACAATTACAGACTAAACCTTTAGCCGATGACAGATATAATCCTACTAACACAATTACAGACTAAACCTTTAGCCGATGACAGATAATATCATCCTACTAACACAATTACAGACTAAACCTTTAGCCGATGACAGATATAATCCTACTAACACAATAACAGACTAAACCTTTAGCCGATGACAGATATAATCCTACTAACACAATTACAGACTAAACCTTTAGCCGATGACAGATAATATCATCCTACTAACACAATTACAGACTAAACCTTTAGCCGATGACAGATATAATCCTACTAACACAATTACAGACTAAACCTTTAGCCGATAACAGAAAAATCCCACTAATATTATCTATAAAACGCGAATGTTTGTGAGGATGGATGGATGTATGTTACTTTTTCACGTCAAAAGTTAGATTATAGTCTGGAATAACACTAAGGATACTTCTTTTTCGATCATCACGCGGGCGCTAGCTAGTTATAAATATTTTACCTGAAAAATCATGGTTCTTTTTTTTACACTTCAAAGGAATTAAAGTAGTCTTTATCTTAGCAGTAATAAAATCTAAAAAAAGTAGCGTTGCCTTATTTAATACTGCCAATTCGTTTTAAAACCTTTGGAACAAGATGATCATGAAAGATACAGCATGTTTTTTTTTATCCATGTCTTGGTCTATTAAAATACTGTTGCTAATCTTATACACAGGATGTCCTAATTTTTGTACTTATTCTAAATTTTAGGAACTATCAAGACCACACCATATTTTTTTAGTGTTTTGTCAATTTTTTTTTAAATGATTGTTTTCTTGTTACAGGCACACAACCCTTCTACCACTTATAAGAGACGACTTCGTGGCTGGCATGGGTGTCAATATCAACCTAGCATAATTTATAAATATCTAGTCAAACGTTATCCTAGTCTGTATCTAGTCGAATCAATAAATCGAATTAATTTTAGTATTATTTAAGGTAAATGGTAATTCGTACCTGCTTTATGACAAATATGTATTTATCTATGAATACAGTTTAAAAGGAATACCGACGCGAAAACGATTACCATGTAAATCATTCTGAATCTTTGGTTATTAAAAAAAAAGTTTTTGGTCGGAAATTAAACACAAAAACAGCTGTTCTGAACAATTTGATTTTTTGCTTTGTTTTTTTAATAACGGAGAGAATGTATCTATGTGGTAGGTTTCAGAATGATGTATTAAAAACGTGGTAATATTTCGCCTCGGTACCCCTTACCTATGTAATAAAATGTGGTTTGAAGTTTGTTCGTTCAGATGACAAATACGATGGTTTTCTGTGAAGTATGCTGTACTGAATCAAGGTTCAAATATTTTGAAAAATAATCATTCAAATAAAAAATAGTTACCCCAAATCTTGATGCTATTGAAACATTCCTATCTGCCTGTTTTACGATCTTTTACATTGCCAATTCAAGGTTACAGAAAATTGTATCTGTGTGTATGAATAATTTCACTAGTTATTAGACCGGGACGTAACACACCGGATCCACCCAAGTTGAATGAAATGGCGACAGGTCACTGGAATAACTTGTGACCCACGGATACCCCTCAAGTTAAAGGTGAAAATAAACAAGTCCGTGATTATAGCTGTTGTACTGTATGTGTCAGAATACTGGGCTGTAAAAAAGGTGAATGACAAATAATTGCATGTGGCGGAGATGAGAATATTGAGAGGGATGTGTAGAGTGACAGGAATGGATAAAGTAAGGAATGAGTGTGTTAGAGGAAGTTTGAAAGTAGCGTCGGTTACAGAAAAAAATAAAGGGAGTCGTTTGTTTTGGTACGGACTTGTAATGGGAAGGAACGTAGCATATGCGACTAAAAGAATGATAGATCTGAATGTTGATGGATAGCGCAGGAGAGGAAGCCCAAAGAAAAGATGGATCAATTGTGTAAGAATGATACGAAGGAGAAAGGAGTAAATGATGCCGTGACGTCTGACAGGGGAAAATGGAAGAAGAAAACGTATTGCGCCAACCCCAAATAGAATTAGACAAGGGGCAGGAAAACTATGATTGTCTAATAAATCACTTTATGTCGATATGAACTTAAATGTGACTTCTGTCTTTATCGTGTTGTACCTGACCTAGTGTCAGAGTTTTTATGGCGCTCGTGGTTCACGTCCTGGCTTTTTTTGGGGTAAAAAATCATCAAATAACTTCCCCCGCTCTAGGCGGAGTGTCAGACTTTTACTGACTAAAACCCACCCATGTTCCTTCTATTGCCCTTTGCGTGCACTATGTACTCCACCGTGTCCTCCGATCGTCACAGTCCATCGGACGTTTCCTCCCGCCTGATTAAGTGCAGGAACCTCCCGAAACTTCCGTGTCCGGTGAGTTCCTGCGTCAGGCGGTAGGTGAGAACGCCATGACGCCTCTCCAGCCACTCCTCAAAGAGGGGACTTAACGCCACAATCGTGTCGTGCCCTCTCAGGTCTTGGCTTATCATGCTGGTGAGAAATATCTTCCACGCATGTTGGTTTTCTCAAGATGTTTTTGTTTACCAAAACAAGTGATATACAATACGTACATGAATCTGAAAAGCAAGAGATGTGTTATATTGGACTGACTAAAGCATGTTGAAAAGCATAACTCAATAGCTTTCTCAAAATACTTTGAACCTTGATTATGTATCAGATCTCTGCTCACTATGCAAGGAGATAAGGGTGTGATTATTTTTATTCTTACGCTATGTATTTTAATTTTAAGCGAAATTTAGAAAAATAAAATATGTCGACACCAGAACAAAATGTGCTATTTAGTAAATAATCGTGCTGTACCTAGAACAATATTTGTGGTGTTATTGGACTGAATGACGAGAAAAAAAGATTATTTAAAAAATAGAACAGCATTTCTGGGTTCTGTCAAATCATGTTTAGTGTCACCACAGAACAAGGAAACACTGAAGGAGGCTGCTGATAGATGCGGCATTTTCAACACTTTCTATGCAAACCAGCATAAAATTCACATGCGCTTTGTCATGTGACATGTTTCTACATGTCAAACTGCAAGTATTTTTTTCAAAACTTTGAATGCGAAAGACTCAAAATTGTTAATTGCTCTACATACTTTAGATGTCATAATTTTATTCGTGCTGCCACCTCTAGATTGTGCGATTCCGTACTCTGTGGGTGTTTTGCTTAAAAGCCGTGTATTATTTTGTTTTTCGTATATCTATGTAATTAAAATATAGGAATAAATATTATTTTAGGACAATATGTGTTCTACGGAAGGAAGGAATATGAAAATCATTAGGAAAATAAATGGATTGAATTTTTCAATGGGGTTAAGCAGATTAATCAGCTAGGCTGAGAAAAGACCAGTTCATTTAAAAATAAATAAAAATAATGCACTTTTGCACGATCTGGATATCCAACCTTTTGAGACATAATTTAAATAAAATATTCTTCAAAATCACAAAAATAGCAAAAATAAATACCCTGCGATGTTTTTTTATTCTCTTCTATTTTGATATTCTAAGCCTATTTACACTGATCAAAGAAGGACTTCTTAACATCATAGTTAAATGAATTGCAAAGATTTATATTCCAAAGGGCGTATTTTCTTGAATAATACAAATGATTGAACAGCTTTTGGTCAGTGTATGAAATTTTTGAAAAACCCCTTAAAAGTAGGGCTTTTAGATAATAATTAACGGACCACTGTGTATTTATTATCCTATGCCTTTTAGGGGATTATTGTATATAGAGAATAAATCATTATATATAGCGGTAAGCCAAATTATAGCAGACGACGATATAATATTAATCTATATTTCAGAATATAAAATGTTTTTAAAACTTTTAATATCGGTTTTATTTCAAATTATGATTGCTGTCAAAATTTTATGTACAAATAATTATAAACACACAAACATAAAGACCACACAAACTCACACATATTTTTCCATAAATTATCATGCCTGTCACTGCATTTGAGCTTCGTGCTTAAGTATCTGAAAGTGTCAAATAAATTATTTGAATGCCGTAAAATGTCCCAATAAATCAAACGAGTGGAGATTACAAAAACACGGAAAAATGTAATTGAAAAATGACCCGTCATTTTGATTTAATCTACTGTTACTTAATTTTTTTACAAAACGCTGTTAGCGGCACAATTTTGTAGACAAAATCTTTTATGCAATTAAAAACAAAATAACAACATGCTGTATTTTTTTAATATGTAATAACTTTTTCAATAATGTTTGCTATGATGACAGAATATAATTTGAAAAACAACCGACTAATAATCAAAGTAATATTTATATTTTAATAATAATTAATATCACCGTATCGAATAATAGAAAATAAAAACTGATTCAAAGCACAATGCACTGGTTTGAAAATTCTTTTATCGGATTACAGAATTAAAATAAAATAAAAAAATATGTCTGGCACACAATAAAATCGTTTAAAGCACGTTTTACCAATAGCAAATTCGAAATATTTAAAATAAGTAGGTACCTATAAAAAGTTAAAGTAATGTAATTATAAAATAAAAAGTTCCATATTTTTGCTTTGTAGTAACTGACAAAAAAAAACTGTCAATGAAACTTTTTTGTCATGTAGTGGAACTTAAAAACTAAATGTTAAATGGTAGAAAATAATTCTTATATTAAATTAGCGATTAATGATAGTAAATTTAAATAACGAACGATAAAGGCGACGTCCACGTGCAGTTCAAATTGTAATGAATAAAATAAGTTGCGAAACGAAATATTTGAAAATGGCGGACGAACAACGAAACGAAATTTTAAGCCACAATAATATGAATTTCCCCCAAAAAGAATTAACCCTGAAATATATTTTATACTTTATTATAGTTGTAAATTATTATTTATGTATTATTTTCTGCTTGGGGGCAGTTTGTATATCATATCTGCCTTTTAAAATTTTGGTGGGAAACTTAAAATATTAAAATGGCGGAAATGTCATTTTCAAATATTTGAAAATAATTATGTGTAAAATTAAAATTTTAAATGAGTGTCAAATAATTATTAAATTAAGTTTCAACTTAATTTATCTAAGTTTAAATTTTAAGTGAATACCTAATAAAAATAACAATGAAGTATTATAACAAAATTAATGTAAATAATTATAATGTTTAATCGCTTAAAAATCTCGTCTGTGTTTTGTGATATATTAGGTAGTTAGAGAAATTCACATGTTTGAGAGTGGATTGAAAGTTATTTATTTCATGACTAAATTATGGATTCTGGTTGTACAGTCAGCAAAAGAAATAAGTAACCAAGCTCTTCAGATACAAATGTTATTATTTTTTTCGAACAAAGTTAAATTTATTTGATGGACAACAAAAATTTTATTGAATAAATTCAATTTTATTTGAAAACGTCCATCGGTATCTTGAATAAAAATACTTATATCTTTGGCTTTTATTTATAGTCATATATAAATGTTTGTCGCATTCATCACAATAAGATTACAAAATAATCCAATCAGTTCTTTTATTATAATAAGTCACAATTTTCTTTAAATAATATTTAATCAGTTTTAATGTATTTTTTTATTTGTGGTACTTAATCGTAATTTTGTCATGAAATAAGTATAAAAATGCTGAATGACATTTTAATATTATATTCGCTGATTTGATTTAACACGATCATTTTGAAAAATATAATTATGTTCATGTTTGATTGTTTTGTATTATATAAGATAATTTAATCCTCATTATCATATTATTACAATGCAAGGTGTAAAAAGAACAATATATTTAGTAAAAAAACTTAAAAGGTAGTATTTTTGCAGGTCTTAGACCTGCAAAAATACTACCTTTTAAGTTTTTGAACGCCATTGTCACATAAATGTAACAATAAAGCGCGTACCAAATATGTGACAAAATTGAGGTAAAATGAGATGCTTGGCGTAAAGGGCACGTGCGTGGATTTATGCTCTGGCGTTCAAAAGGTAAACAATACTGTACACACGACGGCACATCAACCTACACCAAACCATTTTAACCTGATCTCTCTAATACGGTGTGCGATCCGTAGTAGACAGATCAGGTTATAATAAATTAGAATAGGTTGACCTGCCGTCGTGTGTACATGAATCTAAACAAAAAAACTGGTAATGAAAAGATGAACACCTCAAAACATCTTTGGGACTGGTCTAACGTTCGCTAGTGTAGACTACCGAGAATGAGGACCTGGGTTCGATTTCCAGGTGGGCCTAATTGTTATTGGGTTTTCCATCAGAAATTGCTCTGTGACAGCTACGGAGTCGATTGATAGCAATAAGGTCGCAATCCCCTTATACATTGGACTTTAACATAACTGGCGGAATAAGGGATGTACTTATTACACATCTGGTACACCTACCCAACAATTAAAACATTTTGCTATATGTACCTAATATTTTTTACACCTTGTATGTTTTAATAGTAATTCTAAAACGTTAATTGAAAGTATTAATTAAGTCTTCCATGACATGCAATTTGATATTTGTTTTAAACGATGAAAATATTATAATATTGTAGTTGTTTAATTTTATGTACATTAGTGACTGAAATGGTGGATTTATGATAGAATTGCTTTGTTTAATTATTTGTTCATGCAAATTTGTGATGTATTTAAGTTATTAGAAAAATAATAGGGACCGATAATTCAAAAGAATGAAGATTTAATTTAAGATTTGTGTAAAGACACATTAGGTAGCAGAATAGAATATTATACTTTATTGCACACCAAAATTGAACCAAATCTGTTTTATAGAAATTGCTAATTCTGTGCTTACAATCTGGCGGTCCGATCGCTGATAGCGATGTCTTTAAAACAACCTCAAATGAAAACGAAAGAAGAAATAACGAAAACGTTCGAAATATAACGAAAGAAGAAATTTGTATAGAGTTTTCGATACCTTATGTCAATCCAATTTGTGAGTTTCTTATCATCGTTGTATTTGATACGTGCATAGATATAGGTACCTTACTTTCTCACGAAAGCGCGGTTAGGTAAATCATTTTTTTTTAAATCGAAAATACAAATTACTCTATAGTATTTATTTAAGGTGGAAGTATCAAGACAGCCATGTTTTTTTTACAATTTAAAGTCCAGTGCTATGTTGCATGTAGGTTAAAATATTCATTGTGACCGTTACAAATATGGATTTTAGGTTATAACAATTAAAATCATCAATACAACCCTGTACAATCATTTCACCCCAATTAATGACCATTTTACGAAAAACTTACTTAATGGGATCTTGCAAATGGAACTTAGAGGGCTGCATTGAGGAGTTAAATGATTTTAATTCAGTAAAACCATATTAAAAACGGTTGCAGTTCATATATTAATCAGCTATTTGTCCCAGACAATTACTGTCGTGGCAGGAAACATCGTTTGGTGGTTGTTCCAACCTGCCGTACTGTTGCGCACTCCAAGTTGCCTATACCTAGGACACTGGGGGCTTTCCTGAACTCCAACACAGGTTTTGATATGTTAGAATGTTTGAATTTCTGTGAGAAGAACGAATGACTAAATTTAATAAATTATATGTGTTTAAATAGTGTAATTGAATTGAATTATGAATAAATAAATCATACCATTCAACATTGCAGCGCAAAATGCAAAAAGCGTAATAAAGAAACAAGGCCTAAACGGGTGCTTTCACCTTAATTTCTTTGTAACAAACGCAATCAGTATCACTTTATAAATAACCACCACACGGTCATGCTAGGGCCTCTGGGCTATTAATTGTATCTTTTATTTCGTTCCATCGTGAACGCACCGTTTCAGTCACTATAATTATTATAATTAATGATTGTTTGTTTACAAGTGTGCACTGAAAATGAGTAGTAATAAATATGAGCATAGAAGAGATTGTGTTTTATTTCTATCTTGTATTGGGACCCGCATTCTTGAACTGTAGGCGTACCATGACACGTTAAAGCAGAACTTATTCCACTGAGGGAAAGAGATGGTGCTAGACACCCTGTATAGCTTTGTCTCTTTCCCTCAGTGGATAAGTTCTGCTTTATGACGTCATAGTAGGGTAGCTGTACTGCAATACCTGTATCCACAAATAAACATTGATTGATTCATTGAACTACCAATTAAACAAACAGACTACGTTGAAAGACACCTATAGAGTGAATAGTTAATAAAAACTCAAAAAATAAATGCATTTCATTTTTATTTTTAAACGTTGCCCCACACTAGGAAATGCTCCTGTATCGTGGGTGCGTTTACAGACATTCAAATTCACATACACAAACAGCCAGACCCGAAAAATTACTTGTAGGTCATACAAATATTTGTTCCGTGAGGGGATCGAACCCGCGACAGCAGTTGTATTGACGAGAAACTAATTAATTGAACGTTAATATCCATCCGTTTTTACACCAACTGGGTCTACTCAAGAAGTGTAAAGACTTGATAAAAATCAAAATATTTCATTTCACATAAACCTACATGGGCACTTATAAAATAACGTGGAAAAAAGGCGTTCACTTCAGTTATAGGCCTACCATGACGTCCTAAAGCAAAACTTATTCCACTGAGGGAAAGAGATGGTGCTAGACACCCTGTATAGCTCTGTCTCTTTCCCTCAGCGGAATAAGTTCTGCTTTAAGACGTCATAGTAGGGTAGCAGTTAGCAAGTTTGAACGGACTCGTTTTTTTTTTATATTCCATTTTTATTTACAAATGTTTATGATTCTTTGTATGTTCCCCGGTTATTTTTATGTTATTTCGTTTGCTCGTAATTGCGCGTAATAAATATTTTTTCTTTCTTCTCTTTCCGATCATAATAAAAGTTTACTATCAATAGGAAAAAGTTTTTGTCGTAATATTCCATTGTTGATGGTCCCTTATTATTGTAGTTCGAGTGTTGTTATTAGGGTAGTCTCTGACGAGCGATATTAAGCCGTATCGATAGTTCTATCTGATATCGATGTCCTATCTGATATCGATATTGATAGTCCTAGTCATAATTATTTAAGATCTGATTGTTTAATCATTCAGTGCATAGTATTTGCAACCGTAGTGTGTGTACAATCTCGGAGGAGCTCGTGGCTAATAAATAAATAGTAGCCACTCGGGTCGATCTTTAGGTTAAGCCGCGCTTGGCTAGGTTGGTCTGTGGATGGGTGACCACCCGTTACATACCGAGTTTCCTCCATGCCTCGGAAAGCACGTTAAGCTGTTGGACCCGGCTGTCGTCACAGGTAGTCAGTGTTCTGAAAGTCTGACAACCAGTCTTACTCCACTCCACAACCCAGTATTAACTGGGTTGTGGAGGTCAGATAGGCAGTCGCTCCATGTAAAATGCTGATATTCAGCTGCATCCGGCTAGACTGCAAGCCGACCCCAACATAGTTGGGAAATGGCCAGGCAGATGATGAGCGTGTGTACAACCAGGTGTAATCTATACTAATATTATAAAGCTGAAGAGTTTGTTTGTTTGTTTGTTTGATCGCGTTAATCTCAGGGACTACTGGTTGGAATTGGAAAATTCTTTTAGTGTTGGATAGTCCATTTTTTGAGGAAGGCTATAGGCTATATAACATCACGCTACGACCAACAGGTGCTGAGCAGCGTGGGTGAAACCGCGGGGAACAGCTAGTTTATTAATATGGACATAACAAAATGAGTTTTCATGTGGCGCTGGCGTAGGGAAATCTCACGAGTAATAGACACAAGTACTAAGAGGAACCAATTTCTTCTGAAGACACAGGCCATATGCCTAGGCTCGAAGCCAACGTTTTTCCTTAAATTGACTCTGTTCTACAACTTAATCATTTTTTTCTACTTGAAAATTGTTTAAAGCAACGTCTAAACGCCCGTTTCAATAAACAAAAAAATACATATGTATGTACATACGTGATGGCCTAACTTTTAAGTATTTATAAATAAATAGTCACTCGAATCGAAAAGTGATTAAAAAACTATGATATGATTCTTTTTTTATCCGAAAGCTGGTGGTTGTCGTTTGGTCCCATAAAAAAAATATCAAGATCCGACAAGTAGTTTTTAAAGTTAACTTTAATAATACATATTAGATTGACTTCGTGTACGTTGATGATATACTCATTCGTCGATTATATTTTAGAATTTGTCGAAGACAAATGATCAAAAAATGGTATGTAGGTACTACTATGGTTTGGAAGGTCATCGCAGTAATTTGGTGATAGATCTTCAGTGATATACAACGGCACTCTTTAATAAATGACAGCAAATCTGCCGTGATTGCTGCAATCACATGTATAAGTATGGGTTTTGCCAGGAAAGGCAGGCTAGTGGGAGCAGGGTGACCGTATCCCCTCCCCACCCCTCACCTAGTCATTAAGAAACATAAACATCAGATCAAGTATCAGCTGTATCCCCTAGGGAATGATGCATATGATTTCTGAATTGGTTTAATACTAAAGCATAATATAGATACTTAGTATTTAATCTATAGCTTGATGTGGAACTAAAAATTGTATCTAAGACGGGACTAAAGCTAAAAAGAAAAACTTTTTAACCGTGTTTGCGTATTATATCATAATACTATAACTAAAAATGTTGAAATAAAAACTTTTTAGTAAAAAAATAAAACCGACTTCTAAAAAAACTAAAAACTGGAAAATAACTTTATTTCCGGAAGTCGGTGGCCAATAAAGTCAACGAAACCAACAAAAGCCACCGACTTCCGGAAATAAAGTCTTCTAAAAAAACTAAAAACTGGAAAATAATTTCCAGTTTTTAGTTTTTTTAGAAGTCGGTTTTATTTTTTTACTAAAAAGTTTTGTTTTATTTATTAATTTCATGTCTTTAGTGACACTCGCAGGACTAAAGGTCGCTGCACACAGCGGGCGCAGCGCGGCGGGACGGGACGGCGACGCGACACTGAGCAGTTGTAATGTACTAGATATTACGGACGACGCCACACAGAGCCGTCCCGCTCGACGCGACGGTGACCGTCGCGCCACGCCGCCGCCGTGCCGAGCGGGAATACAAGTCAGAAGCGGCGGGGACGGGCGCGGGCGGGACGCGAGCGGCATAGGCAGTATAAAAACAGTATACGTTCGGCGTGAATGGGCGCGACGGGACGGGACGTTATCACGCCCGCAGTGTGACCGATAAGCCGCGCCAGCGCCGCGTCGCCGCCCCGCCACGCCGCGCTCCGTCACGCCACGCCGGCTGTGTGCAGAGACCTTAAGATTAATCGATTGACGTGTGAATCATAAAAATCGGCCCAGCCGTTTAGTCAGTATAGTGCTTCAAAGGAACAAACATACATACATAGATGAATACATTACCCTCTTTTGCGGTGCGCAGTCGGGTAACCCTCCTTTGCGGTGCGCAGTCGGATAAAAACGACTCGTTTTGCTTACGGATGGTAGTATTTTGACATAAGTTCTATGAGACGTATGTCAAAATCCTACTATCCGTAAGTAAAATGACTCGTTTTTGTTTATTGGAACCCGGGCGGTAGTATCGGGCATACGCTTTACTACCATAGTTAAGTATTAACACTTGTAGCTTATTGAAACTGTTAAACCATTTAATTAAATTATCTTTAGACTTCTTGGTGTAAAAACAAACGGCAATTAACGTTTATTTAATTAGATAAATATATATATATTTAAGTATGTATATCAGTTGTCTGGTTACCATAACACAAGCTCTGCTTAGCTTGGGATCAGATAGCCGTGTGTGAGCTGTCCCAAGATTTTTATTTTATTTATTTATTTAGTTTTCTATCAATACAATGACAAAATTGTGGACCAAGACCAAGGGTATTATACTATTATACGATAATATATGGTAACTAGCAGGCGCCTGCAGCTTCGCCAAAAGGATATGTTTATCCAGACTATAATCTACCTCTGTACCAAATATCATCAAGATCCGTTCAGCTGTTTTGACGTGAAAGAGTAACAAACATCCATTCATCTATTCGTTCAACTATCCTTTTTTTTGGGTGGGAAATCATCGAATGACTTCAGAGGGCATGTCAGACTTGTACTGAGTAAAACCCACCCATGTTCCTTCTATTGCCCTTTACGTTCCGGGGCCGCGGTATCTTTTTCGAACAACCCGCAACCCCGGCAGGCATCCATCTATCCTTACAAACATTTGCATCCTACTAATATTAAACTGTAAAAGCGAAAGTGAGTTTGTTTGTTTGTTACCTCTTCACGCTTTAATGGCTGAACCGATTTTGATGAATTTTGGTACAGAGATAGTTGAGAACCAGGAGATGGACATAGGATCTTTTTTTTAAATAGGATGTGAGGGAAGGCCACCAAATTTAAAGCTGTGGGTACGGCTGCGGCCACGATTATAGCGGCAGTAGAGGCCAGCTTCGCGCCCCCTCCTGCGTCGGGTGAGATGGCCGAATTGCGAGCGGAGGTGGCCCGCCTGACTGCCGCCACGGAGCTCCTCCTAGAGGAGAACCGAAAGCTGCAGGCAGAGTTGGCCAGCTTGCGTGGGGCCGGTTCCCCGGGAGCACCTCAAAGGGAGCCGCAGCAGCAGCGGACTAACCATGCCGTTCCGGTTGAGAACGAAATCCTCAACCTGGTTCGGCAAGAGTTGGCCGCCTTCCAGGCGCGGTTTTCTGTCCTGGAAGGCATAGTCTTGCGTCCGCCATTAGCGGCAAACAAAGGCCCGGGGAATACCAGCAAGGGCCCGGGGAATACCAGCAAGGGCCCGGGGACTGCTGTCAACAAGGGCCCGGGCAACGCCAGCAAGGGCCCGGGAACGGCGGCTAGCAAAGCCCCAGGGACGGCCAGTAAAGGTCTCAGAGAGGCTTCTTACTCAGCCGTCGCCTCTAGCCCGGTGCCGCTAAACCGGTCCCCTGGAGCTCTTGCACCATCGAACCCCGCGTCGGTCCCTGCAAGACCGCCCCCGGCAAAACTGGCGACGGTTCCGTCAAAACCGGCGCCGGCCTTGGCGAGTCCGGTTCCGGCACAACAGGCGCCGCCGCCGGCTAAGAAAGCGGGACGGAGAGGCAGAGCGGCAAAGGCACCAGCGCCTGCCACCATCGCCCCCCCACCTGAACCCCAGGCGGCCGAAGCCGGATGGGAGGTGGTCGGGCAGAAGAAGAGGAGGCAAAAGGCGGCCAGGGCTGCCCACAAGAAGGCGCAGAAACAGCGGCGAAACGTCGCGGCCAGACTTCGCGCCCCAAAGACCGCGGCTGTAGTGCTCACACTACAGCCAGAAGCGGAACAAAAGGGCGTGACGTACCGCGACGTTCTCGCCAAGGCAAAGGCGGCGGTGAATTTGGAGGAGTTAGGGATCACCGGGGGGCTCCGGCTACGTGTCACCGCGACGGGGGCCCGAATGTTGGAGATCCCCGGTGCCACCAGTGGCCCGTCCGCAGACGCTCTGGCCGAAAAGCTCAGGGCGTCCCTTGATGCGGACGAGGCCCGAGTGTCCAGACCCGTCAAGTGCGCAAGCCTGCGCATTTCGGGTCTGGACGATTCCGTCGTGGAGGAGGAGGTGGTGGCTGCCGTCGTCAGGACTGGTGGGTGCCCTACTGACCAGGTGAAGGCAGTGGGCACCGTACGTCCTGACTACGAGGGCATGCGAACCGTGACGGTTAGCTGCCCCGTGACGGCGGCCAAAAAGATTGTGGAGGGCCGAAGGCTCCTGGTGGGCTGGGTCTCCGCGCAGGTCAAACTGCTGGAGCCCAGACCTCTGAGGTGCTTCCGCTGTCACGTGGGTCACCACGTGGCAGTCAAGTGCTCGGAGGTGGACCGCAGCCGCCTGTGCTTCCGCTGCGGTCAGCCCGGTCACAAGGCCGTGACCTGCGACGCCGCGCCGCACTGCGACGCATGTGCGACGGCGGCCAGGTCGGCCGATCACCGGGCGGGAGGCAAGGCCTGCGCACCACCGGCCAAAACCAGGGGCAGGGGAAGGTCCTCCGCGACCACCGCCACCAACGCCGCCGCCGCAGCTGTCGCCGCTGCTGCCACCGCTATCACTGCCGCCGCTGACGCCAGAGCGGCGGCAGCCGGGCCAACAGAGGGAGCCCAGGAGGGGGCTGTAATGGAGTGCCAATAACGGCCCCATTGCGCCTCCTCCAGGCGAATATCAACCACTGCGCCTGCGCTCAGGATCTCCTGCTCCAGAGCATGGCGCAGTGGTCGATTCATATCGCCGTGGTCGCTGAGCCGTACTTTGTCCTCCCCAGGGACGACTGGGTTGAGGACCTGAGCGGCTCAGTGACCATCATCTCGTCGGCCGCCGCCGGTACCCCGTCCTTCGAGGGTGTCAGGAAGGGTCAGGGGTGCGTCGCGGCACGGTTCGGGGATATAGTCGTAGCGGGTGTCTACTTCTCCCCGAGCCGAACTCTCGCCGAGTTCCACAACTCCCTGAGGGAGTTGACCGTCGTCGTCGGTAACCCCTCCCTCCCCGTGCTAGTGCTCGGGGACTTAACGCCAAGAACTTGGCTTGGGGTTCTCGCTGCACGGATGTGCGGGGAAGGATGGTGGAGGACTGGACACTGGAGACAGGCCTGGTCGTCCTAAATCGGAGTTCTGTCCCCACGTGTGTGCGGATGCGGGGCGAGTCTGTGGTGGACATTTCGTTCGCGAGCCCCGCTCTATCGCCGCGTGTCGTCGACTGGCGCGTCATGGAGGAGGTGGAGACCTACTCCGATCACCGGTATATCCGGCTCGACGTCTCCACCCAGACCTCCAGCGCGCCGGTCCTACAGGCCCCGAGTGGTCCGCGTTGGGCGCTGAAACAGCTGGACCGGGAGCTCCTCCTGGAAGCCTCGATCGTGCAGGCCTGGGTGTCATCACCGGACAGGCCTGCCGACACCAACCACGAGGCGGACTGGTTCCAGGACGCCATGTCTGAGATCTGTGACGTGGCAATGCCCCGAGTCCGGCCTGGAAGCGCCCGGCGTCAGGTGTACTGGTGGTCGCGCGAGCTGACGGCACTGCGAGAGGCATGCGTCGCTTCGCGACACCGGTACGCCAGGCACCGCAGGCTCCGCATCAGAGCACCGGATGCGGCAGCCATTGAGGCGGAGCTATATGAGGGGTACAGAGCGGCGAAGACCGCCCTCCTAGAAGGTGTCTTGCGGGCCAAGGATCTGGCCCGCGAGGAGATGCTGGAGTCTCTGGACGGAGATCCGTGGGGGCGCCCATACAAGATGGTGCGGGATAAACTCCGCACCAGGGCCCCCCCGCTGACGCAGAGTCTCCGGCCCCAACTAGTCGAGGATGTGGTGAGCGCTCTGTTCCCTTCGCGAGGGGAGCATGCTCCTCCGCCCATGGCTCCGCCGCTTGCGGTGCCACAAGCGGACCACGAGGACAACGACGACGACGACGTTCCGGAGGTGACTGGGGTGGATCTGAGAGCGGCGGTGGGCAGGCTGAAAGCCAAAAACACCGCCCCGGGACCCGATGACTTGCATGGCAAAGCCTGGGTCCTGGCCCTGGAGGCTCTCGGGCCCCGACTACTAGGGCTCCTAAGCGCATGCTTGGAGAGAGGCCAGTTCCCACTTCGTTGGAAGACGGGGAAGCTGGTCCTCATTCAGAAGCCGGGGCGCCCTGCGGACTCTCCGTCCGCATTCCGGCCCATTGTGCTGCTCGACGAGGTGGGCAAGCTCTTTGAAAGAGGAATTGCAAACCGCCTCGTCGGGCACCTTGTGGGGACGGGGCCGGATCTTGCGGATCACCAGTATGGTTTCCGCAAGGGGCGCTCGACGGTGGACGCCATCATGCGTGTGAGAGCCCTTACGACGGGGGCTGCAGTGTCCAGGGGTGGGGTTGTCGTGGCGGTGTCTCTCGACATCACTAACGCGTTTAACACCATGCCCTGGGGCTGCATCAGGGAGGCACTCCAATACCACCGGATGCCGACCTATCTTCGTCGTGTGGTCGGGGCATATCTGACGGACAGGGCCGTCATATACCCCGGTCGCTCTGGAGAGTGGAACCGGCGAGAGATGTCGTGCGGTGTCCCACAGGGATCGGTCTTGGGGCCGCTCCTGTGGGACATCGGTTACGACTGGGTGCTGCGCGCCGACCTCCCCAGCGGCGTCAGTGTAGTTTGTTACGCTGACGACACGCTCGTCCTGGCTCAGGGGGGGTCGCACCAGGCGGCGGCCGACAATGTGACACGCGGGGTTGCGATAGTCGCGGAGAGGATCCGGCTACTGGGTCTCGAGGTGGCCTTGCACAAATCCGAGGCCATGGTTTTTCATGGCCGCGGAAACACGCCACCGTCGGGATCCCAGTTGACGGTAGGAGGGGTTCGCATCGGCGTCGGGTCGACGATGAAGTACCTGGGAATCGTCCTCGACAGCCGGTGGAACTTCGTCGAACACTTCCGACGTTTGGCTCCCAAGCTCGAGCGGACGGGGGCTGCTTTCAAGCGGCTCCTGCCCAACCTCAAGGGGCCAAACGCCTCCTGCCGTAGGCTCTATGCCGGAGTCGTGCGGTCCATGGCCCTTTACGGGGCCCCAGTATGGGCGCGTTCTTTAGGGCGGCGCGCCGCCCACTATTTGAACGCGCCCCAAAGGGTGGTGGCCATACGGCTTGTCCGGGGCTACCGCACGATCTTCGGCGAGGCAGCAAGCCTCCTTGCCGGCCTGCCACCGTGGGATCTGGAGGCGATAGTCCTCGCGCGCCTGTTTGAGTGGCGCGCAGAGGCACTACACCGAGGGGAAAACCCACTGCCGCGGCAAGTTGCCGCTCGGCGGGCAGACCTCCGGTGCGATCTCATGGTGGCATGGAGAGAGCGACTGTCGCAACCCCGTGCAGGGCACGCTACAATAGTGGCGGTAAGTCCCCTCTTTGAGGAGTGGCTGGAGAGGCGTCATGGCGTCCTCACCTACCGCCTGACGCAGGTCCTCACCGGACACGGAAGTTTCGGGAGGTTCCTGCACATCATCGGGCGGGAGGAAGCGCCCGGGTGTCACCATTGTGAGGATCGCCCGGAGGACACGGTGGAGCACACAGTGGCGATCTGCCCGGCTTGGGCGGAGCACCGCCGTGCCCTCGTAGAGGCGATCGGCGGAGGCGATCTCTCGCGTCCGGCCCTGGTTCAGGCCATGGTCCGGAGCGAGAGGGAATGGGAAGCGGTCACCACCTTCTGCGAAGCAGTAATGCTAGCGAAGGAGGTGGCCGGGCGTTTGAGGGAGAGAACATCTGCCCAACCCAGCCGCCGCGGGAGACGCCCATGGCGCCGGGCGCCGCGAGACGACTTCCGGCCTCCGTAGATGCGGGCCTGTGGGCGGTGAGCAATGGGTAGTTCACCGTCCGTCCGTCGATTGACGACAGGCCGTGTCGACGGCGCGTTCGTGTTTCACGCGCGCCTCAAAGAGAGTCAGCAAAGCAGATTGGCTTGCCAGAGCCTCTGCCTGCCGGGGTTGCGGGTTGTTCGAAAGAGATACCGCGGCCTCGGAACGTAAAGGGCAAAAGAAGAAACATGGGTGGGTTTTAGTCAGTACAAGTCTGACATGCCCTCCCGCTCCGCCCAGAGCGGGAGACGTCATTGGATGATTTCCCACCCGAAAAAAAAAAAAAAAAAAAAGGGGAACAATGTTACCCCGAATTTAACGCCGCGGGCAAAAGCTAGTTTACGATATTAGTAGGATTATAATCGATTCTTTTGGTATTACAGATCCTCTTTAATCCCTCTGTCAAAGCCATCAATCCAAAAATACAATCCTTCACAAACAGGCCAAGAACATACTCTCTCACAAAACTCCAGTACCAGCCCATTCTATCCCGACATATCGTCCAGATTGTGTGTAGCCTTCCTGTCGAAGGATTGCAGATAGCAGTTTTACGAGGACCTTCATTCATACCCGGGGTTTATAGTAGCAGAGCCGTGACTTATAACCTCGGAGCTTTGTCGTGTATATGTTGCAGTGTCGCTTATCTTTATTTCGGTTGGTAATGATGTTTTGTTGGCCCTAAAGCATCTGCTTCCCGTAGGTATGCATCTGCATACGGGAGTGAATTGAGGTCAATAAAGTGGGCTAAAATTAGGAGATGACTTCAGAAAAATAACCGCCTCCTTTTTGGGAAGTCGGTTAATGAGTTATGACGCTATGAAAAATTTGCTTGTATCAATGTTTATGTATTTAAACATAACATTACGCCTGTACTTCCCTTCTTTCTTCTTCTGTTCTGTTTTTAGACTATTTTTGTTACGCTAGCTAACTTATGGTTATCCAGAAATAGAATCGAAAAGGGAAAACTTAGCTTTGCTATTACAATCAATAAGGCGCAAGGGCAAAAACTACAGTGTACAAATGATCTAAAACGTTAATGTAAGCAAGTACCTACTGAGCTATAGTTTATAATATAATATTACAGTCCACAAATTTGAAGTAGTGTCAATATACGGAGCGTAAGAGCATCACGTTGTTTCTGTTAAACACCAACCCCTCAAACGATAAGCAACCTTAATTGCTTAAACATATGGTCCAATCGAGTCGGATTGTGTCACCTACGAGCGAGTTTTGTCGAGTGCCGCGAGAACAAAAGAACGCATTCCTTAGATAAGGATTCGAATGGTGATCGACAACACACACATTATGAGACGTTTTATAATGAGTTATAAATAATTACGGTGACCGATTCAGTGAAGTGAGAACTATTTAGTTATTAACAAGTGAGTTTAAGACTAGAACAATCAGTAAAAAATAACTATAATAGTGAGAGTGTTGGGATAATAACAGTGACGCGTCTAAAAATACAATTAAAATGGAGAAGTTAGTTACTTTGCAAGAACAGTTGATGAACAATTTGAAAGCAGCCGAAAGAAATTATAAGAAAACGCCGAAAGAAAGGATTAAACGACCTTATTTAGAAACTCGAATGCAGGTACTTGAGCAACAATATTCAGAATTCAAAGAGGGACATAAACTTATAATTTCTACAGCTTCGAAAGAGAAAAAAGAAGCATATTTCACCGAGGGCTATTACGAACAGTTTGAGGAACTTTATGTTCAATATAAAACTAGTTTACTAGAAGCGTTGGAGCCATTTTTGATACCGTCATTTTCTCAATCGCCAATCGCTTCAGCAGGTAGTAATATTGAGAACAACTACAGTGATGTTAAGCTACCACGTATCACCCTACCTACGTTTGGAGGCAAATACGACGAATGGCAAACGTTTTATGATATGTTTTCTTCACTTATCCACAATAATAAAACCATCTCGTCAGTTCAAAAACTACATTATTTAAAAAGTAATTTGTCGGGTGAAGCGATGAACCTTTTACGAAACTTTGCAACTACTGAAGCAAATTATGACGAGGCGTGGAAACAACTAGTAAAGAGGTATAATAACAAGCGTTACAACTGCAATGCTATTATGAATAACCTGATTGGGCTTAAGAAACTACAAACTGAGTCATCGAATTCCATAAGACATTTACTAGACACCACATCAACGTGTTTGAAGTCATTGCAGAGTATAGGCATCAAAACAGATAACTGGGATGAAATGATTGTTTATCTAACCGTCGCAAAGTTGGACGCGGAATCAATAAAACAGTGGGAACAATATCTTAATACTTTGTCTACTGATGGATTACCCACTTGGTCGCAGTTGAAAGACTATTTAGAGTACAGATTTAGAGCCTTGGAGATGATTGATTCCACAACTCAACGTTCAACACAGACATTGAAGCATGCACAGAAACCTAAAACATTCCACACGTCCGTTGAAAACAAACCGAAGTCTGAGTGTGCAGTGTGTCACGAGAACCATTATATTTACCAGTGCACACGTTTCGGGCTCATGGCACCGAAGGCAAGACAAGAGTTCGTGCAAAATACGGGATTGTGTTTTAACTGTCTGTCACCTACACATTCAGTCATCAAGTGTCGTCAATCGATGAGTTGCAAGAAATGCGGTAGAAGACACCACACCTTACTACACTTCGAGAGAGAGAAAATCGAGAGCACCAAACAAGCAAGTGAGGTAACAACATCACCGAGTGAACATCACGAGAGAGCGACTACATCACGAGGAGATACCTACATTACTACTACATTTACGAGGGAGGAGCTGCAGCCTGCCAGGGTACTTCTGGCCACGGCGCGAGTTAAGGTATTTAATGCACAAGGTTGTAAACAATATATTCGAGCTTTATTAGATCAAGGGTCTCAAGCGTCATTAATTACCGAGGCTACGGTTCAGTTACTTGGACTAAAACGTATACCAGTAAATGGTTTTGTGTCGGGGTTGGGAGATGGTCATTCGAGAATAAAACACAGAGTCTCACTTCAAGTGAAATCACGCCATAATCCAGCAAATTCGATCCAAGTTAACGCCTATGTAATGCATTCTTTGACGTCTATGCTTCCCACAGCCAATCTAAAAAGTCATGAGTGGGTCGAAATTAATAGTCTACCTTTAGCAGACCCTACCTATGCAACACCGGGTAAAATTGACATACTGTTAGGTGCGGAGGTGTATGGAAATATATTACTTGATGGTATTGTTAGGCAATCTGAGGGTAGTCTTATTGCACAAAACACACTTTTAGGGTGGATTATTTCAGGGAAAGTACCACGAGAAACCCATTCGCCGCTAGGGAGTCAGCTGACTAGCATGCATGTACATATAGAAGAAACTGATTTACTGAAGCAATTCTGGGAAATGGAGAATGAACCTAACACAATACAAAAGGAAATGACTGGAAACGAGAAGGTATGTGAAGAATTATTTGAATTGTCCACAGTGAGAGATGATAGTGGAAGATTTATAGTGAGGTTACCTTTTGCGACTGATGATCCTAAGTGTCAGTACGGCCAGTCAAAACAGAGAGCTATCAAAATGTTAGAAAGTTTAGAGAGAAGATTATCACGCGATCCTCAATTGAGTATAGAGTATCATAAAGTATTTGAGGAATATTTGAGTTTAAGCCACATGACGGAAGTTAATGAGCAAGAGATAGAAAATCCACGAGCAGTCTATCTTCCTCATCATGCAGTGGTGAGAGAAGATAAAGATACTACAAAGGTGAGAGTGGTTTTCAACGCGTCGAGCAAAGGAACCAATAACGTATCGTTAAATGATGATCTTCTAGTAGGGCCTAAATTACAACAAGATCTTAGGCATATCTTAATGAGGTGGAGAACTCACAAAATAGGACTAGTAGCGGATATAACTAAATTCTATAGAATGGTCCGAGTAGCTGATGACGATACTGATTTTCAGAGAGTCGTATGGAGATTTCATCCAAACGAAGATATAAGACATTATAAGCTTGTAAGGCTAACGTTTGGCACGGCATGCGCCCCATACTTAGCGGTTAAGGTTTTGCAAAGACTAGCAGAGTTAGAGAAACATAAATACCCGTTAGCAGCGCAAATAACTAAACAAGATTATTATATGGATGATTTGATGTCAGGTGCTGAAACAATAACGGAAGCATTACAAATACACTATGAGATGAACGAGCTGATGAAATCTGGTGGATTTGAACTCCAAAAGTGGAACAGTAACAGTGAAAACTTTTTAAATCACATAGGCAGGAGTGGAGAACAATATAGAGACCAGCATACACCAATTAAAGTAAATAATTCAATTAAAGTACTAGGAGTAAATTGGTGTCGAAAATCTGACCATTTTAAATATGTACTCAGCTTACCTGACGACAAAGAGGAGCTGGTTACAAAACGACGAGTACTGTCTCTTATAGCACGATTATATGATCCATTAGGCTGGATAGCGCCCGTAGTTGTTGTTGCTAAAATATTTATACAGAGACTTTGGAAATCAGGTCTTGCGTGGGATGATGGCTTAACGGAAGATCTACTAAGGCAGTGGATAACATACAAAGATAATTTAATTGATTTAAGGGAGCTTACAATACCAAGATGGTTAAACGTAACTCGAGCCTCTAAAACGGAGTTACATGTGTTTTCAGATGCATCACAAGCGGCCTACGCAGCTGCAGTTTACATACGAGTCACTGATGAATCAAATAATATACATGTACATTTAATCACTGCAAAAACCAAAGTTGCGCCTATTGAGAAAGAAGTTTCGATTCCACGACTAGAGTTGTGTGGATCAACATTAGCTGCTAAATTGATCTTTGAAGTATCACAGGTGATGGACATACCCAAGAAGGATTTATACGGATGGACAGACTCCACAGTTGTCCTAGCTTGGCTTAAAGGTGGTTCAAGCCGATGGGCGACATTTGTAAGTAATAGGGTGTCCACGATTTTAAATATTTTAGATTACGAGCAGTGGGGACATGTTTCCACTGATGCGAACCCCGCCGATTGCGCGTCACGAGGCTTACAACCACGAGAATTGAAAAACCATCCACTGTGGTGGAAAGGACCTCAATGGCTGGCAGAGAAAAACATACAAAAGGTCAACACAGAGGCCATAGATACACATGAAGAAGAGAAAATCAAGTCATTAATTGTTTCATCTAATATTCATGAGTTATGTGTCTGGTTACGATTTTCTTCATTATCGAGATTATTAAAAGTTGTGTCATACTGTAGGAGAATATTGACTTTAAAGTTACCTAAAAATGAACGACCGATTTTACCTAAATTTATTACCGCAAACGAATTAAATGAAACTTTAATGGCATTGATTAAACTTATTCAAGATCGCGCGTTTTTTGATGAAATCAAACAGTTGAAGACTCGAGGATGTGTATCTAAAAATAGCTCTTTACGAACTCTTTGTCCGTTTTTAGATCCAAAAGGGATTATAAGAGTCAGCGGCCGCATATCACATTCAGATGCCTGCTATGATACGAGACATCCAATAATTATGCCTGCTAAACATCATATTACCATGCTCATAATTATCGATGCTCATTTCAAGACATTACACGGAGGTCCACAGGTTATGTTGAATCTCTTGAGAACCAAATATTGGATATTACGAGCAAAAGAACGTGTCAAGAAGTGTTTTAGAGAATGTGTCGTTTGTTTAAGGTACTCCACGAAGAAGTCAGTACCATTAATGGGATCACTTCCAGAGGCAAGAGTCAAACCCAGTAAACCATTTAAATCTACTGGTGTAGATTATTGTGGTCCGGTGAACATACGATTTTCACCAGGTAGAGGCTCTAAGTCATATAAGGGCTACATATGCCTTTTTGTTTGCATGGTAACACGAGCGATACATTTAGAGGCTGTTACTGACTTGACTGCTAAAGGCTTTATAGCAGCGTTCAAGCGTTTTACTGCGAGAAGAGGCCACTGTCAAGACTTGTATAGCGATAACGGCACTAATTTCGTTGGCGCTGACAAACAAATGAGAGAAATGTTCAACAGTGCCAAGTCGGCCCTTCCTAAGGAAATAGCAGAGTTACTTACGTTAGAGCGAACAACGTGGCACTTTATACCACCACATGCCCCAAATTTTGGTGGGTTGTGGGAAGCAGGCGTTCGTAGTACCAAGACACATCTACGTAAGGTAGTCGGTACTGCTACACTTACCTATGAGGAAATGGCGACAGTTCTAGCACAAGTAGAAGCGTGCTTGAATTCACGACCTATAAGTTTACTTAGTGACAATCTCAATGACCCACTACCCTTGACGCCCGGCCATTTTTTGGTAGGCGAGCCGTTAATTAATATAGTTGATGAGGATTATTCTAACTCCAATGTGGTAGGTTTGGACAGGTGGAGACTTACTCAAAAGATTGTAAACGACTTTTGGAGTAGATGGTCAAAAGAATATTTAGTATGTCTAAGTCAACGCTATAAGTGGAATTCAAAAGGTACTGAACCAGAAGTTGGTGATATTGTCATCTTAAAAGAGGATAACATTCCCGCGGCTAAGTGGATTCTTGGTAAAATTATACAAAAACATACGGGTCATGACAATATAACCCGTGTCGTAACAGTTAAATGTAAAACAGGAGAATACAAGCGTCCACTTAGCAAGATTTGCGTTATAACTAAATAAAATATTTCCTTGTATTACTTTTAAGTAATTTTACTTTTGTTTATAACTTACACTTTAATCATTTTACTTTTTTTTACACTTAGAGTTAAGGTGTTACTATAAACTACTATAAAACTGTGTCATAAACAAGATGTGAAGTATGTCTTTTCTGTTTTTGTTTAATTTTGAGAAATCTTGTAACCCAAACAAACGTGGGCGGGTCAAACTAATTAAGTGTGCTATTGATTTTGAATGTCGAAAGGTACTTCTTTTGTGTTAGTTTTGTAAGTATTCAAATTTAATGATTACCTGTTTTTTCTTGCTATTTTGTTTTACTTATTATAATGTGTTACTTTACTTTTGAATCCCAAGCTGGTGCACTTACAAAGTTTGAGTCAGGTAATTGCACCAACTATTATGTGGTTAAATTTTAGTTTGATTGGTTGAACTTACCATTTCGATGTTTTTTTTGTATTGTTTATGGATAAGGGACCTCTAAGGTCGTGTTTTGTACTAACTTAGTTTATAAAAATATACTAGTGACTAAAGAACGATGTTCTTTGGTGGGCGGAATGTACAAATGATCTAAAACGTTAATGTAAGCAAGTACCTACTGAGCTATAGTTTATAATATAATATTACAGTCCACAAATTTGAAGTAGTGTCAATATACGGAGCGTAAGAGCATCACGTTGTTTCTGTTAAACACCAACCCCTCAAACGATAAGCAACCTTAATTGCTTAAACATACAGGTACATGCAAATCAGGAAAGGAGAACTGTGTTACCCCGAATTTAACGCGAGCGAAGCCGCGGGCAATAGCTAGTAATAAATAATCCATGTCGGACTTGAACACCTTCCCAATAATTTACAGTATTATAACTCACAGACCACAATTCTACACATTTGTATGATAAGCAGTTAATTTCGTCCTATCATTGGAGACAATGCCTCGATTTATAGGTTTCGGTCATCCGGGCTGCTAATATATCATATGTGACGACATTTGCGATAGGTTTATATTAATGTTTGTTTGTTTATTTAGGCTATATTTGTTACAAATAGGCGTCCATTTTATACTTATACTTACTTAAATTTCATTTGATTTAATAGGGTAGTTGACACCATTAACCAATAATTTAAAAACACAATTTTTCTGAAAGAACACCTTATTCTAGAAATAAGAACTCCATTCATTTCAAAATAACTTTAAAATTAGATTTTTAGTTGCTTTTAAATCAATAAATAGTTGCATCATTGACTTGACAACTTAGTGACGTCATCGGTTGCGAGTCTCATACAAAATCTATGGGGGAAGCGCGTTTTGACAGCTCATAAAAAGTATATCAATTGATTGGTGGTGTCAACTACCCTATTGTGATTTGATCTAACTGTGTTTTTTTTATTTAGATTTCATTTCGATTAAATTTTAATTAGGTTTCATTTTTGAATTGAGTTTTGTTTATTTTTGATATAATGGGACTGTGTTGGTGTAATACAAAATTGGGTTGAATAAGATATGAATTTTAGCTTTTGAAATATGGCGTCTTTTCATGTAGCTGCAGCAGTATTTTCATATATAAGGCGCCCGGTATGGGAAAAATCCGAGGGGTTAAACCTACTAAAGTAACGAAAATGTGTCACGTTTTAGGTTCGCACCTTTAGTGCGCAACTTTCTAATTTGGCTGTGGGTGTATTAAGACGTACATATGTTATGCTGTATAGGCGACTATACCTATATACTATATGTTATTGGGCTTGTTTGTTTCTATCAGTGTCGATGTATTTATATTGCTATTTTTTTCATTAATTTGTGAATTTACCCTTTCATATGATATTAATCTTTTTTCAGTTGAATAAACTCTTTTTGCGTATGGTTAGATACTGTCGGAGCTGACTGACACACACACTTTTTTTTGTTTTTCATTAACATACTATGAAAAATCAATTATTTGTTTGAGTAAAGTTGAGTATTAAATTGACATATGAATGAGCGTCAAAAATATTGCATTATATTGTGCGCGAGATTAACACATTGTAGTTGTTTTTTTTTTAATTTGTTGCTGAAAATTCTTTTTCTCATTATTAAAGTTCAGAATCAATTATTTATTGCAATAATTGAATTTGAATCGGCATTTTACATTACATTAAGAAATAAGGTAGTATCTTGACTACCTGTACCTCTTAACACATTAAATAACCTATTTAAATACTAGCTTTTACCTTTTGTTTTCTTAAATTATCGCATAATTTAAGAAACAATAATTTCGGGGTAACATATTTCCCCTTTCCTGATTTACAGGTTTCCCTTTCCTGATTAACAGGTACCTGCTACCTGTTATTTTTTGCCCTTGTGCCTTATTGATTGTAATAGCAAAGCTAAATTTTCCATTTCCTTCCCTCTTCCTCCCTAATTTCACGCTTTGAAATGTTAAAAGCCCATGTCCGTATCCAGGGTCCCAACTATATCTGTACCAAAATTCATTAAAATCGGTTTAGCCATTAAGGCGTGAAGACGTAACAAACAAACTTACTTTCGCTTTTATAATATTAGTAAGGATCACACACACACCCAGGGATATCTTCTTGCCCTTTTCTCGACTAATATCTGTTTGAATCGGCTTTTAGTATAAACGGATTCAGCATAAGTTTCCCTTGAAAAAAATCACAAAGGAGAACGCCCAATTAGCTTCACAAGTACTACAGCAAAAATCCCGCAATAACCTAACCACTTAAACACCAAAGACAGTTCTCAACAATTCGACCGCAGCACGTTTCGGCGACGAATTTCACATCACTATTTCCGTAAATGTTTGACGTTCGTTCAGGCGTGTTCAAATGGCCACAAAGAGTAAATTGTGTTGTGGTCGTTTTGACATTAAAGTGAACGCGCTTCAGTAACTTAATATGTTCGTACAGAATAGAATATTCTTTATTATCTGTATACGCCATACAAATAACATAATTACAGAGAAGATTACTTCTAAACCTACTTTTGATTACGTCATCTGCTTCTATATTTTATAGAAAGCAATTTGAGTTACTAAGTAACTAAACTTCAATATATTTTCAAACTAGCCGGCACCCGTGGCTTACCCCGCTTGATATCGAAAAAACAAGAGTTCTATGTGTAATTCCAGATTATTATCTACCTCTGTGCCAAATTACATCAAAATTCATTCAACCGTTTTGACGTGGAAAAGTAACAAATTTCCAAACATCGATCCATCCTCACAAACATTCGCATTTATAATATTACTAGCTGTTCCCCACGGTTTCACCCGCGCCTATCAGCACCTGTTGGTCGTAGCGTGATGTTATATAGCCTATAGCCTTCCTCAAGAAATGGACTATCCAACACTAAAAGAATTTTCCAGTTCCAACCAGTAGTCCCTGAGATTAGCGCGTTCAAACAAACAAACTCTTCAACTTTATAATATTAGTATAGATAGAAAGCAATTTGAGTTACTAAGTAACTAAACTTCAATATATTTTCAAACTAGCCGGCACCCGCGGCTTACCCCGCTTGATATCGAAAAAACAAGAGTTCTATGTGTAATTCCAGATTATTATCTACCTCTGTGCCAAATTACATCAAGATCCAATTAGCGATTATGACGTGAAAGAGTAACAAACATCCATACATCCATCCATCCTCACAAACATTCGCATTTATAATATTACTAGCTTTTGCCCGCGGCTTCGCTCGCGTTAAATTTGGGGTAACACAGTTCTCCTTGCGACTTATAGATTTGTAATAGCAACGCTAAGTTTTCCCTTTCCTTCCCTCTTTCTCCCTCACATCCCACTTTTTCCAAAAAAATATTAGCCTATGTCCGTCTCCTGGTTTCCAACTATCTCTGTACCAAAATTCATCAAAATTGGTTTAGCCATTGAAGCGTGAAGAGGTAACAAACAAACAAACAAACAAACTCACCTTCGCTTTTATAATATTAGTAAGGAAGTAAGGATATAGTAGGGTAAACAATATATTTCAGTTACAAAGAATTGTTTAAAATGCAGCTGCATTGTCAGAGCTAGGTCAGTTGAAACTGAATGTTTGATGGGCCCCGCAAGCCTGGTTACCGTTCCATCTACCTACATCGTTGGGAACATGCATCTAATAAATTTGACATCAGTCTGACCTATATTGCTGACCGAGTTGTTCCTATAGAAAATAGAAGAATATAATAAACAAGCTTTTGTCCGCGGCTTTACTTGCGTTAAATTCGAGGTAACACAGTTCCCCTTTCCTGATTTGCAGGTATCTGCTACCGTAGTTTTTGCTCTTGCGCCTTCTTGATTGTAATCAAAGCTATTTTTTCCCTTTTCTTCTCTCTTTCTCCCTCATTTCTCACTTAAAAAATAGCCTATGTACGTCTCTAGGGTCTCAACTATATCTGTACCAAAATTCATCAAAATCGGTTTGGGTATTTAGGCGTGAAGACGTGATAAACAAACAAACTCACTTTCGCTTTTATAATATTGTTAAGGATTTATGTTTATTTGCAACATTCTGTTGACAAAAACATGTTTTTTTTTTTTAATTTAAAATGAAGACCCCAAAAAAATTGCCTCATTGCTTAAAAAAGAAACCGCTTAATAAAACGTGGAAAAAGAAAAAAAAATTAAAACCCTCGTTACGATAAATGAAAAAAAGCAAGCACGTAAAATACATTGCATATTGCACCTAATCGTAGTGCAATAAAAGCAGTATGCAGTTTTCGAAGAAGTGATTGAAAACAATTTATAAAAAAAACATACAGTCGAATTGAGAACCTCCTCCTTTTTTTGAAGTCAGTTAAAAAGGAAACAATGCGTTGTCTTATTTGCAAATACAACTTTTTAATAAAAAATAATAAGTTTTAAAGAAGGAACAAAGATACTAATTAAATGTAAACGTCATTCATTACGCATTTATAACAAGCTAAGTCTTAATCCGTGTAATCTAATTGGCAGAGTAAATGGATTACACGTTAATGCAATCCTATCCTTACATTAAAAGAATTATTAATGACTAGCGGCCCGGTATGTGCTTCGCTACGTATTTACAAAAAAATGTGATGCAGCGCCATCTGCCGGACAAAATTGTGAATCTAAACCATTCCCAGATCCCCTTGAGCACACACAATAAAATTCATCAAAATCGGTCCAGTCGTTTGAGAGAAGTTCAGTGACATACACACTCACAAAAGAATTATATATATAAAGATATGTCCATTTTCCTCTGCATTGACAGGTTTATAGTAAATTGGAGTGCAAGGCCAAACAATTTTGTACTGTGAGAATAAAACTTTTTTTATTAATATTATAAATGCGAATGTTTGTGATGATAAATGTATGGATACTTGTTACTCTTTCACGTCAAAACGGCTTAACAGATCTTGATAAAATTTGGCACAAAGTTAGATTATAGTCTGGAATAACACTTAGGATACTTTTTCTCGATCATCACGCGCCAGCTCGGACATTATATTCCTTAGAATGAGGAGATCGCTATGGTTAAACCGCGCTTGCCTAGGTTGGTCTCGGCCTTACAATATGTATACTATGTAATTAATAGGCGTCGGTCTCATGGACCGACAGCAAATATAGAAGAAACACACGAAACATCACTGGAGAGCTTTTTCCGCAACTTCTTCCCAGCTTAAATAAATACTAGAAAATTGCGCATTTAACATTTAAATTTAAAAGGGCGCTAAATGAAATTTTAATTGTGAAATCCTATTACTCGATGACTTATTAACTGATTGATAATATTATTTTGACTGACATAAAAATTGTAATCCTGGCTGACTTTCTTTAATTTATTGTTCTATATTACTGTAAACACTCTGATATTTTGATTTTTAATTTTTTACTTTTTGTATTCCAGTAATCTGCCAGATATTTTAATTTGAAAATTGTAAAACCTTTGCATGCCCGTGTGACGGTAAAATATGGAGACCTCTGCTACAAAAAACACCTATACACTATACTTACCCATGTTTGCAAAGAAATAAATGATTTGATTTGATTTGAAGGTGACCGTCTCTTGTAAACTTTGAAAAGGTCTTTCAAAAATTGCTGATTACAATATTAACCTTATTTGAATAAATTACTGTTGGTTTTGATATTTCCATACGTGTTCTAAACTTGACGAGCTCAATTGAAACCGGATACCCATCCGGGGGCCAAGAATGATGATGAATCTTAGTAAAATCGTAGAAATAGGCTTATTACGTACTAGCTTTTGCATGCGGCTTCGCTTGCGTTAAATTCGGGATAACACAGTTCCCCTTTCCTGATTTGCAGGTACCTGTATCTGCTATCTGTAGTTTTGCTCATTATATTAACGATATTGTATTAGCAAAGCTAAGTTTTCCCTTTTCTTCCGTCTTTCTCCCTCATTTCTCACT
This sequence comes from Ochropleura leucogaster, assembly GCA_958449745.1. Taxonomy (NCBI): domain Eukaryota; kingdom Metazoa; phylum Arthropoda; class Insecta; order Lepidoptera; family Noctuidae; genus Ochropleura; species Ochropleura leucogaster. Next base: position 13,015,439 of record OY288221.1, on the reverse strand, counting down.
TTTATTTAAAAAAATAGCCTATATCCGTCTCCAGTGTTCCAACTATCTCTGTGTCAAAATTCATCAAAATCGGTTTAGCCATTTAGGCATGAAGACGTAACAAACAAACAAACTCACTTTCGCTTTTATAATATTAGTAAGGATTCAAAGAATTTGGTATTGGAGTCAGGGGCAAGTGACCATATATTCTAACAAATATTGGATTGGATTGATGGTATTTAATTCTAAACATCAAAGTGGACTCACTCAAACTAGTCTTATGAATAACCTCTTTACCACTTTCAGCCATCCTAACTCTAGTATTTCACCCCTAATTTTCTTAACTTAAGTACACTCGAATCGTAAATCCATACGAAAGCTGTAAAAAATATAGTCAAAATTTTGCAATATTGAAGCTATTTGTATATTCGTATAGGTTTGATTAAAACCTGATGCTGTGTTTGCCTCAAACTATAAGATGAAGCGGGTAATGACATTTTTGTATAATAAAGTCGCCTTTAAATGTAGCAACGTGGTTATCACTCAGATTCAGCCTCTCCTTTTGCTGTCCTCCCCCAGTGCCGCCGTGACGCGTGTACAGTACGGCCGCCCGAATGTTGGCGAACCCGTCTTAACGTTGTCATGTTTTTGCCGGGAGAACGAGACATTACGACAAAGGCACAAGATGGAAAGAGCTAAATATTAGATTGTTAACGCCACAGTTATTCTTTAGGTTAATGACCTTTCGTATCGCTTCTCGTTGGCCGTACTGTAGTCGCTTAGTTTGTCAGTTTTGTGCCTTTTTTTGGGGTGGGAAATCATCAAATAACTGCCCCCGGTCTGGGCGGAGCGGGGGGGAGTGTCAGACTTGTACTGGCTAAAACCCACCCATGTTCCTTCTATTGCCCTTTGCGTTCCTAGGCCGCGGTATCTCTTTCGAGCAACCCCCGGCAGCAGTTTTTGCCTTGGCCTTATTTTCAAGGCATCTATAGAAATTGGCCGGTTAAGCAGATGACCTTTTAGGTTGGACTGCGAGATGCCATTCATAAAAAAGAAAAAAAAGGCAATGCCGTCAGTCTTTTGGGTACATTACCAGCTGACAGCGTTGAGGACGAGATTTTGTGCCCTTTTATAGTCTGTTATTTTTAGTTTTATTATTTAAGTTTATTTAATTGTATTTATGTATACAGTTAGTCCTTACTAATATTATAAAAGCGAAAGTGAGTTTGTTTGTTTATTACGTATTCAAGCCTAAATGGCTAAACCTATTTTGATTAATTTTGGTACAGACATAGTTGGGACCGTGGAGACGGACATTAATTTTTTTTTAAAAAAAGATTGAGATAAGAGAGATAAAGAGGAAAAAAAGGGAAAACTTATCAATGCTATTACAATAAATAAGGCGCAAGGGCAAAAACTACAGGTAGCAGGTACCTGTTAATCAGGAAAGGGGAACTGTGTTACCCCGAATTTAAAGCGAGTGAAGCCGCGTGCAAAAGCTAGTTTAATATAAAGTGAATAGTATCTCTGTGTGTAAATTAGTCTGTGTTTTTAATCGATAGGTATTCATGTTTATTTATTTTATAAAACTTTATACACATGTATAAAAATACTGTACAAAGGTGGACTTAATGCATTGGGCATTTAAAAATAATTAAACATGCTAAGCATCACAAACATTTATTTGTAAATAATATGGAACAAAATAAAAAAATAGCTTGCACGTCGTGACTGCGACACGTTGGTCACCACCCAAATTAAAAAAAAAATATAGCTTGCACGTCGTGACTGCGACACGTTGGTTACCACCCAAATTAAAAAAAAAATAGCTTGCACGTCGTGACTGCGACACGTTGGTCACCACCCAAATTTAAAAAATATATCTTGCACGTCGTGACTGCGACACGTTGGTCACCACCCAAATTAAAAAAAAATAATATAGCTTGCACGTCGTGACTGCGACAAGTACCACTAGCATGATGCCGTGATATCGATCCAGAACTTATTCCAAAATCTTATAACTTAGACCACCCAAAAACACCCGAACCAAAATTAATTTGCTTTTAGGTAGTAACATCAATAATTGTAACACTTGTATTAATACAGAGAGTGTTTTGTATTTGCAATGCTTAAACTTTGCGCGAATTAAACGCACGCTCATTTATTGAAACTGGATTAAACCAAGTTTTATGTACAGCGGTTTTAAGGGTTCTGAACAAAACTGGGGTAAATAGAGTACCTACTGCTGCCCTAACAAGACGTCTTAATACAGAACTTATTCCACTGAGGGAAAGAGACAGAGCTATACAGGGTGTCTGACCATCTCTTTCTCACACAGGAATAAGAATTGCTATAAGATGTCATCGTCACTCTTCTGGACTTTTTTTTAAAAACTGGGTTGGCCTATCGGTATGACCGTCGAACTGGCAAGTAATAGACCTCGAGTTTAAAACAAAGACTTCTGATTTTTCGGATTCATTTGCGAATTGTATTCGTTTTTTTTACATTTTTTTTTATATTTTTACATATTTCTTATTCAAAAATAAATATTAAAAAAACATTTAAAAATGTAAAGCCGACCGGTATCGAGAACAGGGTCCAAGCTACCGACTGTCAGGGCTCCATAGAAAGGAACCTCTTAACAATACGACCCGTGTCTAAGATTACCGCTTTCTGTATCAAACCCTTGATCTAGCTGCCTAACGAGAGCCTCCTCAGATGTTGGTCGAGGCTCTTGGAAAATAAGTCATTGGCTGTAACAACTATTGGCACAATGATCGCTAACTCCACATACCACATGTCCACAACCTCGCGAGCTAAATCAATGTACTTGATTGGTTTCGAATTATATTATTATTACTTGCTTTGGTGTCTGCAAAATATTTCCCGACGGTATGTAAAGCCAAGTTAGAGAGAAGGACGAATTCAAGTAGAGGCGCATGAGACCCCCCGCCACGGGAGACGCTTCGGGCGTCGGGAGCCACCAGTTGAGTCCCGGCCACCGTAGATGCAGGTCTTTGGATGGTAAGCAATGGTGTCATATTTTTACCGATTAAAGCCCACAGCTGTTCTATAATTTCCCTTCATGTTCCGGGGCCGCCGTATATCTTCGAACAACCCGCAACCCAGGCATGCGGTGGCCTTAGCAGGCCCCTCTGCTTTATCTACATACTAGCTTTTGCCCGCGGCTTCGCTTGCGTTAAATTTGGGTAACACAGTTTCCCTTTCCTGATTTGCAGGCACCTGCTACCTGTAGTTTTTGCTCTTGCGCCTTATTGATTGTAATAGCAAAGCTAAGTATTTTTTCCTCTTTCTCCCTCATATCCCTCTTTTTTTATATCAACCATCTCCAAGGTCGCAACTATCTCTGGACCAAAATTCATCAAATCGGTTTAGCCATTCAGGAGTGGAGACGTGACAAACAAACTCACTTTTATAAATTACTAGCTTTCACTTTTTACTAAATTTGGGGTAACACAGTTCCCCTTGCGCCTTATTGATTTGTAATAGCAACGCTAAGTTTTCCCTTTTCTTTCCTCTTTCTCCCTCACATCCCACTTTTTTCAAAAAAATATTAGCCTATGTCCGTCTCCTGGTTCCAAACTATGTCTGTACCAAAATTCATCAAAATCGGTTTAGCCATTAAAGCGTGAAGAGGTAACAAACAAACAAACAAACAAACTCACTTTCGCTTTTATAATATTAGTAAGGATAGTAAGGATTCCTTGAAAACCTATAATAGCTAACTCGCAGTCAGTAAAGTTATAATATCCTGTAAATCAGAACAAATAGCTCATTACAAGCTCTATATTGCCTGAGATACCTTTTATTAGAACCTCACGAATGCTCTAATGAGAGCACGTCTATCTTTCCGTATTATGACTGTGTCACATTTTATTAGAAGATGGTAGGTCATTATCTGCCTAGCGTTTTCCCAACTATGTTGGGGTCGGCTTCCACTCTAACCGGATGCAGCTGAATATGAGTATTTTACATGGACCGACTGCCTATCTGACGTCCACAACCCAGTTACTACTGGGTAATACGATACCAATTGGTAAGACTGGTTGTCAGGCTTTCGGAACACTGACTACCTGTAATGACTGCCAAAGATCTACAAATGACAGCCGGGACCAACAGCTTAACGTGCTTTCCGAGGCACGGAGAAAACTCGGTATGTAACGGGTGGTCACCCATGCACAGACCAACCTAGGCAAGCGCGGCTTAACCTAAAGATCGACCCGAGCGGCTGCTATTATTTAGCCACGAGCTCCTCTATTACAAGATGGAAGGTATTAATGGAAATTCCATTACATTATAATAATATCTTCACAAGTATATTGAAAAACATCGTTTTATTTACAGGGGCATTTGTCACTGCAGAACTCAGCTCCATAATACCCTCGCCTGCGACACAGTTTACTCACTTAAATCAAAATGTACTTTTTAATATTTTTGGAACAAAATTCCTTATCGCGCGTTGCGAAAGGGGGCTAGACGGAAAAAATTAAGACCAAAAGTTGTAACAACACTTTTTGCGATCCGTGTGATAGTTGTGATCCGTGCGGCGTGCGCGTGTTGCTCTGTCCGTCTCTCTCTCTCTCTCATAGAAAGCAAGCCAGTTATCTTCGTTTCGTCTTTCTATTTGGCATTGAACAGTGTGGTGTCGCGACGATTATTTTTGTTGAGCGTATACAGGTTTTTTGTATCCGGGTGTCCTTTGACATCTCTCAAGTTTTTCATATCAAAATACGTTACACCAAATCTTGAACTAGCACTCCACATCATCTTTGTGGGGCCTCTCCCTCACCTTAATATTGCAAACACAACAGTTCCATTACGACGCTCATTACGGAACCATTAGTTCCGTTCATTTCACGCACTAATCAAATTAACTTAATATAATTAGTTACACTCGCTTTATTTTCAAACGTCAAGCGCTTTGATTGATTTAGAAAACGACACGGATATGTTTTCTGTAGGAGGGAGAAAACAAACTTTGTCAGTTGTGTTGTAGCGGCACTACAAAATTTTTTTTTTCTCGTTAAATTTTCAAAGAATATTTCGACCCGTTAGCAAATAGTTCCATTCTTCCAAATGAGCCCTCCTCCATATTGTATTACGATATCAAGAGTTTTGAAACCACATCGGGAGTTATTTTTAGTTCGGGCACCTAAGTTATGTTATAACTAGCTTTTGCCCGCGGCTTCGCGCGCGTTAAATTTAGGGTAACACAGTTCCCCTTGCGCCTTATAGATTTGTAATAGCAACGCTAAGTTTTCCCTTTTCTTCCCTCTTTCTCCCTCACATCCCACTTTTTTAAAATAAAAAATAATAAAATTAGCCTATGGCCGTCTCCTGGTTCTCAACTATCTATGTACCAAAATTCATCACAATCGGTTTAGCCATTAAAGCGTGAAGAGGTAACAAATAACAAACAAACTCACTTTCGTTTATATAATATTAGTAAGGATATGTTCATTAGTGGTACGAATAAGGAAACGGCAGTAATTTCTTACGAAAATACTGATTTTGTACGAAGAGAGTAGACCACTTGCAACATAGTACAAAAAGTACTACATCCAACGCCATCTATGCCAAAAGTGATGAACTAACACCAAAAATTTTAATCGCACTATCAAAATTACCCGCAACTCAAGCATGTGTAACCGTAACCCGATCACAAGTATCGAGCATTGTGACTGATGTTTGGTGGACTTGATCAGGCCGGTGAGGACGCGTCCATCTGGTCAGAGGACCCTCCCTTCTCTACGGAGTGTGAAGAACTTTATTTTACTTCGTTTTTTCATTTTTATACATATTTCTTAAACCTAATTAATAGATCGGGTGCTGGGTGGAGTTTTTCATAATGATATCATTACATATCCTCGTATTAATACTATCATGGTATTTGGTATCAAATATATCTATACTAATAATTATAAAGCTGAAGAGTTTGTTTGTTTGTTTGTTTGAACGCGCTAATCTCAGGGACTACTGGTTGGAATTGGATAATTCTTTTAGTGTTGGATAGTCCATTTCTTGAGGAAGGCTATAGGCTATATAACATCACGCTACGACCAACAGGTGCTGAGCAGCGTGGGTGAAACCGCGGAAAACAGCTAGTATATGTATAATAAAGCATGTGTTCAGATTTTTTTGTAAAAAATAAAACCGACTTTCAAAAAAAACTTAGAAGTGTAAAATAACTTTATTTCCGGAAATCGGTGTCAAAAAAGTCGAAACGAAACCAACAAAAGTCATCCCAACTTCTGGAAATAAAGTTATTTTCCAGTTCTTAGTTTTTTTTTTAAAGTTGGGTTTATCTTTAAAAAAAAAATCTAAGTGTAAATAAAATTTTAGTATGTTTTAGTCCCCATCGTGGCTAATATGAAAAGTTAAAAGGCAACCTTCGTTCACTTCTCAATAGGCACTCCTACAAACATCACAAATTGTATGACAACAATACTCAATCAGGGCCCAGTATCAAAATAACCTATATTTTTCTACGGATACCAACAAAACTATAATATTTCATTATTCTGCTAGCGTAGCACCTCATATCTATCCTAACTAGACCTGCCACCCCGCTCTCTTATACAAGAAAGCAAAAGGATAAAAGGGGGTTTGCAAGGAATGTCAGGTTTCAAGTAAAATTGGTTTATTTGGCAACTGAGCTTGGAGTAAATCATTTTGATTCTTATGGAAGAGTATTTAGTGTTGCAAGGCCTTGTTAATGTGAAGTTATTTCTGTGTTGCAAACGTGATATAACTTGTTATAGCCTGTTATTAGAAAAAATATTAATAGCCTAACGGTGTGAGTGTGAGTATTGGGCCTGCCAAGCAGGTTTGCCAACCGTAAAAGGAAATCCCTCGTCAATTTGCTACTAAAAATCTCGTATTTTGACTTTCAAACCTGGCACATTTACATTCACCTTATAGAACTGCACACGGTGTGCAATTTTAATTTGAAATCGGTTAAGTAGTTTAGGAGTCCATCGCGGACAAACAACGTGACACTTGATTTTTCATATATTAAGAAAATCTTTTTAGACTGTGATATTTGAGTAACATCTGACATATTACGCTACTACTACAACGTGAAAATATTTCATATTTTAAAATTTGAATACATTTTGGAAGTCATTAATCTTATTTTTTTAAATACTGTCAGGATGTAGGTTTTCTTTTTTTATTTATGGCTATTCGCTCGCATTAAATTCGGGGTAACACAGCTGTTCCCGTTCCCCTTGTGCCTTATTGCTTTGTAATAGCAACGCTAAGTTTTCCCTTTTCTTCCCTCTTTTTCCCTGACATCCCACTTTGAAAGTTAGCCCATGTCCGTCTTCTGGTTCCTAACTATCTCTGAACCAAAATTCATCAAAATCGGTTTAGCCATTAAAGCGTTAAGAGGTAACAAACAAACGAACTCACTTTCGCTTTTAGAATAGTAGTAAGGATTTGACAGACAAACAGATACACATATGGACTACAAAGTGATCCTATAAGGTAAGGCTCTGGCTTTTCTTTTTGATTTACGGAATCTATCTAAAACTACCTAGTTTTTTTTTCAATCTTACTAATATTATAAATGCGAAAGTTTGTGGCGGTGGCGGCTCATACATAGATCCGGCGATCAGACATGCTAACGCCGAAGAAGATGATGTACCGTTTAAATAAAATATTTGTTTTAGGAAAATAGTAGTAATTTAGGACGAAAATCATACATTTTTGGTTTTACAATATTATTTTATGGTTACAAAATCAATGCAAATGATAATAACTTTTATTAATAAAACAATTCACAATCTTCATCTAATAAGCTTACTCTCTAGTCTGCTCAAAAACTGTTTAATCATCTCCAATTCTACTGATACCTGATCTATCTTAACATTCAACGTTTCCATAGCACACTTCGACTCTTCGACATATTCTTGATTCTGAGTTTTCATTTCAATAACAGCATCATCTAACTCATGTAACGTTGTTGTTACATCATCTAAATTCTGATTCTTCTTAGGTTTGGGCAATTCAATAGGAGTTATTTTTGGACATTCTGGTGCCTTTTGCTCTATTTCTTTCTTTTTATTAATACTCATTATCGCGTCATGCATTTCATTCAATTTTGTTTTAAAGGCTTGAAGACCCATTTCATCTTCAATTTGTTTCTTTTGTGTCTGTGCTTTCGTAAAAATAGCGTCTTTTATCCTGGATGGTAAAGATCTTGAATGCTTCGATCGAGGTTTCCCCGGTCTTAGCGTCATCACACAAAGAACATTTCTTTTATTTTTCAAGCTAGTGTTCACTCTCTTTGGTAATATGGCGTTGAATATTCTGTTATAAACTAATGTGTCTAAGGTTCCCAGAAATTCTACTTGTTTGACTAATCTTCTAATGTTACCAAGAACTTCTAAGTCATTGATGTCATTGACCGCAACACCGACTAGTAAGTTCATAAGAACTATAGCTGCTAGGATAAGGAAGACGAGGAAGATTATCCTGACGATGATGAGGGAGGTAGCAAGTTCCTTTGAATGTTCTTCATCGAATAGGGCGACGTAATCGAACTCTGACGTCATCATGACTATGGTCTTGACGAGCGCAGCCCAGGGACCGTCGAAGGGGATTTGAGAGCGGAACTGTATCATGAAGCTGAGAGAGAAACCGATAACCAGGAACATAAAAGTCAGGAGGATCTGGAAAAAATAAAACAATTTATTTATGAGATATTTTCCTTGGTATGAAACCTTATTTTAAATATATAAATACGGAACGAACAAGATTATAGAATAAATTAGTAACATTTATAGATTCTTCTGCAAATAGTTTTAAAACTGTAAAGGGGCTAACAAATACTACTTATTACTCTGAGTTGTTATAGAAACTAGAAAAGTGACATAAAAAAAACAAAAACAAATAATGATGACTTTTAAACTCTTGACCTACCTTCACAACATTAGACGCGACCTTCCCGAACATCAGCACATAGTATCCCCAGTTCGGAAACCGGGACAGCAGAAACATCATCTCCAGCCAGGACAGTAGCAACGCGACGGTAGCTACGTGACGAGGCCATTCATCATCATTCAAGTTCACCACAACCACGGTATATGGTAGGATGACTGCGAAGCCAAGGGATCCAAACTTCACCCAAGTCTCGAGTTGTAAGAAGTATCTACTGCTTTTGACGTTCATGTAGAGGAGTTCCTGTAATTTCAAGAATCGAGGTAACTAAAGTGGAGAAGCCTATACATCCAGCAGTAGATTGTCGTAATGACCTTCACAAGTCAATAAGACAAATTTATTTGACAATAATACTAAAATCTTAGATATGAATGTTGATGGATGGAGAGGGAAATGAAGGTCAATGAAAAGATAGATGGACTGTGTAAGGCTCCTACACACAGTGCCGGTGGCACGGCCGCCGGCCAGGCCGCGGCGCACCCGGCGGCGTTCAAAGCCGGGCTTTGCTACACAATTGAGCTGGCATGGCCACCGGGGTGTGCCGGCGGGTAACTCGGCTTGTTCCTGGCATTCGAGCGGTAGTGGTGTGCGGTTTGTAGCTAGCATTTTATGTGATTGTCACAACCGGAATTATGCTTCGCGGCTTGCATTGCCGGCGGCATACCCGCTCGGCATAAAGACGGCGGCATTGCCGCCGGCACAGTGTGTAGGATCCTTAACGAATGATTTGAAAGAGAAAGGAGTAAATGATGCCGTGACGTCTGACAGGGGAGAATGGAAGAAGAAAACGGAAGCAGGAAAATTATGAATGATGACTACTGTTTTAGTAAAATTTGTGATTAATTTTTTATGTTTTCGAAGCTTCTTTGGATTTGAACGTACTAAGGATACCAGCAGTACATTTCGCAAGAACAATATTAATAACTGTAGTGCTTGTGCATGAAATAACATATTTTTTATGTAAAGTTACTGACCTGCAAAAGTATTAATGCTATTGTAGAATAGACTACATAACTCCAAATCTCAGGATTTAACCACTCTGGCGTCGTTTCTTTCGTATCCCTAAAGAAGAATACTGACACAATGAATATCGTCAAAGAAAACAAGAAAACCGCGTACAAGCCAATGATGGTGTAGAAAAATGGTAACAGCGCCTTCCATTTTAAGAACAGAAAACTCTCTACTAGCGGATGCACGAGTAGTTTTCTCTGCCCATATCTGTTCCCAGTCTTTAGAAGAGCTTCAATGACTTTCATTTGCTCCATCTCACAGACTGTTGGCATCAAAATTCCATAATCTACAGTCACTTCACAGTTATGGTCCTGTAAATCTTGGCCATTACTTGATATGTATGAATCGAAGACATCTTCCATAAACTCAGTAGGTTTTGACAGATTGTTGATAATCATATCTATTGCAGTTCTTCTGAATTTCTTAGGCCCATCTGTATATCCTGATAAATCTGCTCCTTCGCGTAGTAATAGAGTGATGACGTCTCTACTTCCATGCTGACTCGCCGCATGTAATGGGAACCATCCCATACTGTTAACTTCATGTACTGTCGTTTTGTCGAATTTAAGGATAATTTTCGCTATATCAACAGTATTTTTAACGGCAGCCAAATGCAAGGGAGTTGAAGATTTATGTGGACTGCAAGTTGTCCGGAGCCTTATATCAGCTCTTTTTGATAGAAGTAGTTCTACGCATTCTGGGTGGTTATTGAATACTGCGAAATGGATTGGACCAAACCCTCTTCTATCTGCCGCTGTCAATGTGTTGATGAAAGCTTCAGTTACTGCGTCATTAAATTCTAGAAGCACTCTTAGAACTTCTAGATGTCCATAATCGGCTGCGACGTGGAATATATTGACTTCTCCTGGTAAAGTTATTTTTAAATTAGCTCCTTCATTGAGGATTTGTTGTACACATTTGACATGACCGTGTATGATAGCTTTGAATAATGCTGTTTCTCCTTCTTCGTTTTGATAGTCTAGGGCGTCTCTCTGTTTGGCAATGCTGAGAATTTCGTTTAAGACGTCCAAGTTTCCTAATGCAGCTGCCGAATGAATAGGAGTTTCTCCATCATTAGCCTGTATAGAAAAAAATGGTTTATCAGAAAATTACGAAACTGATTGAACTTCAGTTAAAGATGCTAAGTGAAAAACTGACAGTTTTTCTTCAATTGCTTTCATAATATTTATGTTGTATATTATTGGAAAATTTACCTTAGAAGTAACATCAGCACCAGCTTCTAAAGCGATGCAGACGCCTGGAACCCAAGCAGCTTCGACAGCAGCCTGCAGAACTGAGTGGCCTTCCTTGTCTTTTACATCTACAATGGCTAGCAGTGGGTTCGCGTTCATATAGTCGTAGTTGGCTAATAACTGCAAGAAAATGAATAGCTTAGTAATAAACAGAACTTTCATGTATTCATGTTTTATTATTGTATTTGTCGAGAACTGTGTTTCTGTAATTAAATATACTCCTAGTTTGATCCATGTTTTTAATCGCTTTATTATTGAATTTTTCGGGAACTGTATGTCTGTTTTTATTTAATTCTACTTTGATCCTAAGGTTGGGTACGCGTGCAAAAAGAAAGTAGAAAACAAAGAGTTTTTTAAATTGTTTTTACTTTCATCATTAATACAAGAAGTTATCAAACTATCTTATAACCTCTTAAGTTGAGCTGATGATCCTATGAAATACTTATTACTTATATATACCTGTTTTCTTTCTTTCCGGATCTCACCTGCAAATGTTCCTCAAGATTCTTCTTCACGCACACATGCAACGGGGTCAGCCCCGCCCTGTTCAGGCAGGTCACTGCAGCACCTGCATCCAACAGCTCCTGTATCGACTCTAAACTTGCGATCTCAACAGCTGTGTGGAGAGGAGTGTCCATGTTGTTCAGATTATTGGTTTTCATCGTGTTGTAGTTACCGCCAGCTTTGAGGAGCATCTTTATCACTTCTACTAGACTGTAAAAGAGATAACCTGTATTGGTATCTGAAAAACCCGGTCTAGTGCAAGGCAGACTCGCGCACCGAGGGTTCCGTAAAAGCTATTTTTTTTAAACGTTGCCCCACACTAGAAATTCCTCCTGTATCGTGGTTGCGTTTACAAACATTTAAACTCACAAACGGCCATACCTGAAACAATTACCTGCAGGTCATACAAATATTTGTTACGTGCGGGAATCGAACCCGCGACACGTAGCGTAGCAGTCGACCGCTCAGCTACTGCGCCAACCGTGCCGTCAAACCAACTGTACTTGTTACATAAACGGCCATAATTATCTTTTGACTGCGTAGACTTAGAGGATTGATTTTACCACAGCTTCAAGGGATCACTTATTTCAACCCCATACCTCAACGTATTCCCGCGATAAAGGGTCTTGACAGACAAACGGACAACAAAATGTAGCTATGAGGGTTCTGTTTTTTTCCTTTTGAGTTCCAGAACCCAAAAAAAATTTTAAGTCCTCGGGTAGTATAAGGCGTTATGTTAGCTAATTCTTTTTTTTTAAGTTGCTCCACGCTAGGAATTTCTGCAGTATCGCGGGTGCGTTTACAAACATATACCCCCGAATACTGAAACGTCACTCAAAATTTAAGTACCACTTAAATTTAACAGATACTCAGAAGTGACGTTTGACAATACAAAATCTAAAGTTTAGGAGCTGCTCAAATGTTAAGCAGCCCTCAAATTTTAAGTAACGTTTTAGTATTCGGGGGTTAAAATCACATACACAGACAGCCAGAACCAGGCCCGAAACAACTACCTGTAGGTAATACGAATATTTGTTCCGTACGGGGATCGAACCCGCGACACAAAAAAAATACCGCTAGTAAAATATATGTGCTGAATACGTGGTCACCGTTTGTACGACGATGTATCAATTCCACCCTGTATGTTTCGCTTCATCATCATCATCAGGCTATATTAGTCCACTGCTGGACATAGCCCTCCCCTAATGAGCGCCATAGCGCCCTGTCTTCAGCTTGCCGCATCCAGCATCTGCCTGCAGTCTTTCTTAGATCGTCATCCCACCTGGTCGGACGGCGTCCTCATCATCATCATCATCATCAGGCTATATTAGTCCACTGCTGGACATAGCTCTCCCCTAATGAGCGCCATAGCGCCCTGTCTTCAGCTTGCCGCATCCAGCATCTGCCTGCAGTCTTTCTTAGATCGTCATCCCACCTGGTCGGACGGCGTCCTCATCATCATCATCATCATCAGGCTATATTAGTCCACTGCTGGACATAGCTCTCCCCTAATGAGCGCCATAGCGCCCTGTCTTCAGCTTGCCGCATCCAGCATCTGCCTGCAGTCTTTCTTAGATCGTCATCCCACCTGGTCGGACGGCGTCCTCATCATCATCATCATCATCAGGCTATATTAGTCCACTGCTGGACATAGCTCTCCCCTAATGAGCGCCATAGCGCCCTGTCTTCAGCTTGCCGCATCCAGCATCTGCCTGCAGTCTTTCTTAGATCGTCATCCCACCTGGACGGAAGGCGTCCTACACTACGCTTACCGAGGCGCTTATAATATAGTAATTACCTAATAACAATTTCAGTATACAAATTATTCTAACATTTTCCTATGCCTATAATCGATTATCGTTTTGGGAACACATACTGTACTTTACTCCTACCAAACAGGTGACATGTCCTATTTTTAGGATTCCTCATAAGGAAAACCGGAACCCTTGTTTTAGCGGATGAGAAATCTTTAAATAACTTCCCGCCCTCTGGGCGGAGCGCGGGGGAGTCAGATTTGTACTGACTAAAACCCACCCATGTTCCTTCTATTGCCCTTTTTGTTCCGGGGCCGCGGTATCTCTTACGAACAATCCGCAACCCCGGCAGGTTAACCAGAACCCTTATATATACTTTATTGTCTGTATGTCTGTCAAGACCCTTTATCTCGAGAACGTGTTGAAATTAAATCCATTTATTCAAACTAGCTAGCGCCCGCGGCTTCACCCGCATGATATTTAAAAAAAAAGTGCCCTATCCTATTCCTGACCATAATCTACTTCTGTGTCAAATTTGAAAGAGTAACAAACATCCATGCATCCTCACAAACATTCACATCCTTACTAATATTATAAAAGCGAAAGTGAATTTGTTTGTTTGTAACCTCTTCACGCTTTAACGGCTAAACCGATTTTGATGAGTTTTGGTACAGAGATAGTTGGGAACCGGGAAATGGACATAGGCTAATTTTTATTTAAAAAAAGTGGGATGTGAGCGAGAAAGAGGGAAGAAAAGGGAAAACTTAGCGTTGCTATTACAAATCAAAAAGGCGCAAGGGAAATTGTGTTACCCCAAATTTAACGGGAGCGAAGCCGCAGGCAAAAGCTAGTTTATAATATTAGTAGGATCTTGGAACTGCGAAAAAATCAACCTTATATATCAACGCAGTTTTTGTTGCAAGTTTCTACGGAACCGTCACTTGATCGTTTTTTATACTAACTTTATTCTTAATCTAAAGCCCGAATTACAATAAAACGTGTACGATGTAATAACCAGGATTTCCCTAGAGCAATATACATCTTTTCTTAAAAAATCATCCTTGTACACACGACGGCACATCAACTTATACCAAACTATTTTAACCTGATCTCTCTACTGCGGTGTGCAATCCTTAATGGAGAGATCAGGTTATAATAGTTTAGAATAGGTTGACCTGCCGTCGTGTGTACACTTAAATACTTTTTTTTGGCAGATAGGAAATCATTTAATAACCTCCCCTAATTTGACGAAGCGGAGGGAATGTCAGACTTTCACTGACTAAAATCCATCCATGTTCCTTTTTAGGGTTCCGTAGTCAACTAGGAACCCTTAGGCCGTGCGCTGCGTTAGGCGGGCGCGCGGCGCGGGCGCCCGCGTGGCGTGCTGTTTCATGTAATCTCATAGATCAGCGCTGCGTGCAACGGGTCGCCCGCCGCAGCGCTCGGCCAATGGCCGTGAGCTGCGTTAAGAAACAGCACGCCAAGCGGGCGCCCGCGCCGTGCGCCCGCTTAACGCAGCGCACGGCCTTATAGTTTCGCCATGTCTGTCTGTCCGTCCGTCCGTCCGTCCGTCCTCGCTTAATCTCTGTGACCGTTAGCACTAGAAAGCTGAAATTTGGTACCAATATGTATATCAATCACGCCGACAAAGTGGTAAAATAAAAATAAAAAAAAAATGTTCTATTAGGGTAGCCACCCTATATGTAAAGTGGGAAGTGATTTTTTTTTTTAATTTCGACCCTAACGTGTGATATATTGTTGGAAAGGTATTTAAAAATGAATAGGGGTTTACTAAGATAATTTTTTGATAATGTCAATAATTTCGGAAATAATCGCTCCAAAAGTAAAAAACAATGTGTCCCCCCCCCTCTAACTTTTGAACCATAAGTTTAGAAAATATGAAAAAAATCTGAAAAGTAGAACTTTATAAGGACTTTCTATGAAAATTATTTTGAACTTGATTGACACAACAGTTTTTGTACAAAGAAGACAAAAAGTTTTACAAAATAATTTCTGGACTAAGTTTGTAGTATAATCGTATATGCAAGCATTTTTTGTAACTTTGTTTACATATTTTATTATCCTGAACGTATCTTTTTTCAAACAAAAAAAGAATTATTGAAATCGGTTCTCGCAATCCAAAATTACCACCGAAATTGCACGTCTTTGTATTAATTAGTAACCCAATTCCCCGAGAGATGGCGCTGTAGGTACTTATTACATTGGATCGGGTATTACCGAATTGTTCGGTTGGCCTCATAACTGGGAACACTTATTGTGACGGACGGGAAACTACGGAACCCTACACTGAGCGTGGCCCGACACGCTCTTGGCCGGTTTTTTAGGGTTCCGTAGTCAACTAGGAACCCTTATAGTTTCGCCATGTCTGTCTGTCCGTCCGTCCGTCCGTCCGTCCGTCCTCGCTTAATCTCTGTGACCGTTAGCACTAGAAAGCTGAAATTTGGTACCAATATGTATATCAATTACGCCGACAAAGTGGTAAAATAAAAATTGGAAAAAAATGTTTTATTAGGGTAGCCACCCTATATGTAAAGTGGGAAGTGATTTTTTTTTTAATTTCAACCCTAACGTGTGATATATTGTTGGAAAGGTATTTAAAAATGAATAGGGGTTTACTAAGATAATTTTTTGATAATGTCAATAAATTCGGAAATATTTGCTCCAAAAGTAAAAAACAATGTGTCCCCCCCCCTCTAACTTTTGAACCATAAGTTTAGAAAATATGAAAAAAATCTGAAAAGTAGAACTTTATAAGGACTTTCTATGAAAATTATTTTGAAATTGATTGACACAACAGTTTTTGTACAAAAAAGACAAAAAGTTGTACAAAATAATTTCTGGACTAAGTTTGTAGTATAATCGTATATGCAAGCATTTTTTGTAACTTTGTTTACATATTTTATTATTCTGAACGTATCTTTTTTCAAACAAAAAAAGAATTATTGAAATCGGTTCTCGCAATCCAAAATTATCACCGAAATTGTACGTCTTTGTAACCCAATTCCCCGAGAGACGGCGCTGTAGGTACTTATTACATTGGATCGGGTATTACCGAATTGTTCGGTTGGCCTCATAACTGGGAACACTTATTGTGACGGACGGGAAACTACGGAACCCTACACTGAGCGTGGCCCGACACGCTCTTGGCCGGTTTTTTCTTACATAATAAGGACCGCGGTATCTCTTTCGAACAACCCGCAAGGCAGGACACTTTGATACTTTGCTGTGATGTTCATAGGAGATTTTACGCTAATTCGACACAACTGAATTTTCTAATGGTGGGGCTACATCTGCGTCTATCGTCACCAATAAATGTATAGCAAAGAAGTAGTACTTACTGCCGCTGTACAAATGGTGTTACTGGCCGAAAAGTTATCGGCTTCTCATTAAGCAAGCAAAACATTTTTAAATATATTGAATACTAGCTTCCGCCCGCGATTTCGTCCGCGTGGCATAGTTATTTTGAGCTAACGCTACCTTAAGACTCAATAATCACGCGGGTTAAAGGTAGGTAACCTTTAACCAGCGTGATGATCAAACAAAAATAGCTTTCTCTTCCCTTTTCTTCTCTTTTTCTTCCCCTTTTCTAGTAAATAAATAAATCGCGCCTTAGAAATTCCACTAAAGCTGGAATAATGTTACAATTACAAAGCGAATGTCTGATTAGGATTTAATTTAAGATAGAGTGGCTCGTTGCTACGAATTTGGATAGCTGTTGTAATAGAGGTAACGCGGTTTCCTGAGAAGATTCAGTCTATAATGGACCTTTTGGAATGTAGGCTACCGTACATAGTTCCTTCAAATACTGTTATGGTTGCAATTTATATTTTGGATCAGTGAGATCATACGAGTAGAATAATAATTGTTTTCTCTACGAAATAATAGCAATTTATTTAAATGGCTTTTAATTATTTGGCTTGCCTTACTTCAGCTCGTCCTGATGGCCCAGAGTTTAAGTGCCTCGACTCTCATGCATAAGGTTGTTGATTAAAATCCGGGCAAGTACCAATGAGACTTTTTCAATTTAAATGTACTTTCTAAAGCGTTTATCTCAGGACCATCAGTGACTAGGGTTGCGGGTTGTTCCGGGGTTGTGTTGTTTCGGGGTTGCGGGTTGCTCGAATGAGATACCACGGCCATGGAACGTAAAGGACAATAGAAGGAACATGGGTGGGCTTTAAGGATACAGAGAGATGCAGGCAAGGGTGGCTTAACCAAAAGATAGACCCGAGAAGCTGCTTTTATTTAACCACGAGCTTGTCCCATTTTATTTGTGTATTTCCCACGTTTTGTTCTTCTATTCTCCCCTGTCAGACGTCACGGCATCATTTACTCCTTTCTCCTTCATACTATTCGACTACTAGACGAACCGCATGTGACCATGCGGTTCGTCTCTCCTTACTTAATCCATTCTTATCACACACCCATCTCCAACAAACTCATCTCTGCTACATGCTGTTACATCTTTTTACAGCCCAGCATTCTGACCCATACAGTAACTGTACCACGAGGTACTTAACAAAGAACTAAAATACTCACTGTTTTTCATTCACATCCTGTTCATAGTAGTACGCGTAGCCGGCCACATCCAGCGGAGTCCGTCCTTCCACGTCCGTGATGTTGGGGTCTGCTCCAGCTGCCAAGAGAAGCCGGGTGCAGTGCTTCCGAGCGCACGAGCTGGCAACGTGGAGAGGGGTCCACCCGGGTTGGAAGAGCGGCATCTGTGTGGCGTGCGAAAGAAGGTTAGAGAGGTAATGTAAATGACCGGCTATAGATGAGTCCAGTGCTCCCAATTGCACGAGCTGGCAACGTGGAGGATAGACCAGCTGGGGTGGAAGAGCGGCATCTATGTGGTTTGGGATAGAAGATTATAGAAACAACGCCAATTGCTACTTGTTAAAAAAAACTCAATTTTATCAAGAAATGTGATGTGTTTTTTTTCTGCTTCGGCAATAACATTCTGAAGGTTATTCGTGAAAAGCCGTTCTGCACCATTATGGCGCATTGGGTACCTGTATATACTTACATGTGCATAATTATAATATCTGGTGTATTAAATTAAAATCTTTTATTTCGTTTGTTACTATTAAGTTGTGTGTTTACTAATATTAAATGGACCAAGGTCTTAAATAAAACATTTATCAATTATTTTTTGGGGGTTCTCTTACAAGAAGACATCTTTGTCCCACAGATTGAAAAACAGGTGTGGCAGGGTGAAATGATCCTTAATACTTATTAGAAATTAAGTTGAATTTAGAACAACCAGTCAGCTATACAAACTGAAAGCCACACAGAAATACGTGCCCCACTTAACCATTTTATTCATTACACAAATCAACGCAAAACTAACTCAATCTTCATGTGAAGGTCCGGGTATTCCGTAATATCCGTGGTTTCATTAGCCGGAGCTCGTACCCGGGACATTGAGGCACGTTCCCGGGCCATTCATCAAACAACTCGTAACTAGCCGGTGGCCGCGTCCTGGCTTAATAAGAAATTATTTTACTATGAGAAGTATAAGAGGGTAGCGAGAAGAAACTACAAGATCATATGTTCCTTTTATTTTGCCTAAAACTTGAGTCGAAGGAAGAACTGATGAAATATCTACAGTGAAAATGGAAGTCAAAATGTGAGGTTAACAGGTAAACCTCACTTTTTGACTTCCATTTTCACTATAGATAAAATTTTAAAATTACTGCATGTCAAAGTCAAAAATTGAGGTTTACCTGTAAACCCTTTACAGGTAAACCTCAATTTTTGACTTTGACATACAGTAATTTTAAAATTTTCTTAAGCAATTTGTAGTACCAAATTATATCCTACTAATATGTATTATAAATGCGAATTTTGGTGAGGTTGGAATTTCGCACAGAGGTAGATTAGTCTTTTTTTTTCGAAAATCAAATTTTATTATAAGTGTTGATAGAACAACAATTTTTCATGTCTTCTCAAACAAAATAAAAAGCTTTATAGGAAGACCAGCATAGAGTTTGCTACTGCTGAGCTGATCAAATATTTGAATGACCTACAAATAGTTATTTCGGGTGTGGCTGTTTGTGTATGTGAGTTTAAATGTTTGTAAACGCACCTACTATACAGGAGAAATTCCTAGAGGGGGGAAAGTTTAAAAAAATAGCATTTAAGCCAACAACTAAAAATTTGATGAATTAAGCCTACGGCAAATTGTGCTATGATACATACTTTGGTAGCGAAGCACAGTTCGCTAAAGGCTTTTGTGCAGCGTGCGTCGAAATTATTCGCCTGTAATTAACGCGATCGATGCATAGTTTATCGACGGAACGTGTTTCACTAAACCTCAGTGAGCCTGAAAATACCTATGCAGATTTTGATGAGATTGCCAATGGATTTACGTCGTTTGAAAGTTGAAGACAAAGCAAAGAGGAGCTAAGTTAATTAACAATAGCCGCTCTTGTCGAATTTTAGGTTAAACTACGGTTACAGATATTTATTTTCCCAAAAGAAGTACAAATTCACTTACAGAGAAAAGCTTAATTAAAGGTTGCAAATCTATATATATAAAATAAAGTCGTGTTAGTTACTCCACTTATAACTCAAGAACGGCTGAACCGATTTAGCTGAAAATTGGTGAGGAGGTAGCTTAGAACCAGGAGACGGACATAGGATACTTTTCATCCCGGTAAGAGAAGTAGGGTAGGTAGGGTAGGTAGGGGTAGGTAGGGGTAGGTAGGGGTAGGTAGGGGTAGGTAGGGGTAGGTAGGGGTAGGTAGGGGTAGGTAGGGGTAGGTAGGGGTAGGTAGGGGTAGGTAGGGGTAGGTAGGGGTAGGTAGGGGTAGGTAGGGGTAGGTAGGGGTAGGTAGGGGTAGGTAGGGGTAGGTAGGGGTAGGTAGGGGTAGGTAGGGGTAGGTAGGGGTAGGTAGGGGTAGGTAGGGGTAGGTAGGGGTAGGTAAGGGTAGGTAGGGGTAGGTAGGGGTAGGTAGGGGTAGGTAGGGGTAGGTAGGGGTAGGTAGGGGTAGGTAGGGGTAGGTAGGGGTAGGTAGGGGTAGGTATGGGTAGGTAGGGGTAGGTAGGGGTAGGTAGGGGTAGTTAGGGGTAGGTAGGGGTAGGTAGGGGTAGGTAGGGGTAGGTAGGGGTAGGTAGGGGTAGGTAGGGGTAGGTAGGGGTAGGTAGGGTAGGTAGGGTAGGTAGGGTAGGTAGGGTAGGTAGGGTAGGTAGGGTAGGTAGGGTAGGTAGGGTAGGTAGGGTAGGTAGGGTAGGTAGGGTAGGTAGGGTAGGTAGGGTAGGTAGGGTAGGTAGGGTAGGTAGGGTAGGTAGGGTAGGTAGGGTAGGTAGGGTAGGTAGGGTAGGTAGGGTAGGTAGGGTAGGTAGGGTAGGTAGGGTAGGTAGGGTAGGTAGGGTAGGTAGGGTAGGTAGGGTAGGTAGGGTAGGTAGGGTAGGTAGGGTAGGTAGGGTAGGTAGGGTAGGTAGGGTAGGTAGGGTAGTTAGGGTAGGTAGGGTAGGTAGGGTAGGTAGGGTAGGTAGGGTAGGTAGGGTAGGTAGGGTAGGTAGGGTAGGTAGGGTAGGTAGGGTAGGTAGGGTAGGTAGGGTAGGTCGCCATACAAATATTTGTTCCGTTAATAGGATAGATATTCTTGTTAGGCATGTTTTAGAACTTATATACAAAGATGCGGGTGGTCTGTACAATTTTTATAGCTTATTACTAATTGTTCCCAAGCCGATAATCATACTACAATCCTTACTTAATATTATAAAAGCGAAAGTGAGTTTGTTTGTTTGTTTGTTACCTCTTCACGCTTTAATGGTTAAACCGATTTTGATGAATTTTGGTACAGAGATAGTTGGGAACCAGGAGACGGACATAGACTTATTTTTTTTTTAAAAGAGTGGGTTATGAGGGAGAAAGAGGGAGGAAACGGGAAATCTTAGAATTGCTATTACAAATCAATAAGGCGCTACCAAATTTAACGCGAGCGAAGCCGCAGCAAAAAGCTACTGTTTAACTAAAACTTAAAATGATGTTAATGTTTTGGCATAACAAACAAAACATATGAGATGGTAGTTCTTAAAAAAATGCCAGTGGAGTTTTGAGCGACACAGGGGGCTTAGACAAAGTAACAATTTAAAACGATAACGAAGTTAGAAAAGACTAAAATGTATGGGATTGACATAAGCCGCGCTAAGTCGGTAGGTAAGGTAGGACTCATTACACCGCAGTGGTAGCGTGTTTACTAAGGCCTAAACTACGCCTGTGCACCTTTTCTTGACGTTTTTCTTCAAGTTGGTCTGTGGATGGGCGACCACCCATTACATACCGAGTTTGAGATAATAATGATGATGACGAAAATCCTACTGTATGTTGTATTTAAAACATTTATGTTTGCTGTTTTGAATTCCGTACGTTTTACTCACAGGTTGACCACTGAAAACCAGCGCTGTGCTGTGGGCTCCCATGGCACAGCATCATGCTGGGCGGTGACCGATCTGTCGCAGTCACGACGTGCAAGCTATTTTTATTTTGTCCCATACCTATATGTATTTGTAAATGTTTGTGATACTTTGCATGGTGAATGTTTATTTTATTTTTCTTTGTTATTTTGTTGCTCGTCGTAATTTGCGACTAATAAATGTTTTTTCTTTCTTTCTTTCTTGTATGTTTGTGATTTAAATATAATAAATATAATATCTTGGGACAACTCACACACGGCTATCTGATCCCAAGCTAAGCAGAGCTTGTGTTATGGTAACCAGACAACTGATATACATATTTATATAATTTATAAATACATACATATTATTATAGATAAATCACACCCAGACACAGAACAAACAATCATGCTCATCACACAAAGTTTGTCCTGGGTGGGAATCGAACCCACGACCTCCGGCTCAGCAGTCAGGGCCACTAACCACTAGACCAACAGGCCCGTTAAACCAAAGAAGAACCATTTCAAGCATCGATTACTCTAAGAATAGTTCCAAGAAATCCTACTAATATTATAAACGCGAATGTTTGAGAGGATGGATGGATATATGGATGTTTGTTACTCTTTCACGTCAAAACGGCTGAACAGATCTTGATGAAATTTGCCAAATTGTGGATTATAATAATCTGTAGATTATAGTCTGGAATAATACATAGAATACTTTTTTTTCGATATAACGCGGGTGAAGCCTCGGGCGCCAGCTAGTGTCATTCTTATTATAGTTCAAAAACAACGATTTCTTATATTTTTCTCTGCCAACCATTTTATTTAATACCTCTACATAAGATAGCATAAAAAAATAACTAGCCCGCCATATTGTATTTAGAATGAAGTCACTAAACTAAACAAGCATGTTCATCTAAACTAAACATGTTTGCAAAATTACAGATCAATAATAAATCGGGAAGTAAGTGAAATTTAACTCCCCTTTAACAGGTCGATGGCGGGTTGTTCGGAAGAGATATCGCGACCCCGGCACCAAATGAGCAAAATAAAGAATATAGGTGGGTTTTAGGCAGTAATAATCTGACACTCCCCTCCGCTCCGCTCAAAGCGCGGGAAGTTACTTAGATGATTTCGCATCTGAAAGAAAAAAGCGGTTATCCCGAGCTATTCAGACTTATTTTTTTTTTTATTTAGTTTGATTCAACCTACTTTATAACTTTTTATTGGCTTACATAAGAGAGAAAAAGTCGGATACTCGCCCCGCTCAAAAAAAAGCCGGGAAATTAGAGGTGTCAAGGGACACCCGGATGGAACGAAGTTCCTTTCCTTCTATAAAAGAGAGAGAGAGTCAGACAAACAGACAGAGAAACATGCGACGCCGCACAGCTTACAATAGCTTACTATAGCAAAAAGTGTCGTGACAACTTTTCGTAAGAGATTTTTCCGTCTAGCCCCCTTTCCAACGCGCGATAAGGAACTTCGTTGCAAAAAAATTACAAGTGAAACCAATGAAAGCGTGATAAAAATCACATGTCTCGAAACGAAACGTGATTAAAACTTAGACATCACAATCTAATAGAATTGGCAATCTTGTGAGTGTTTGTAACTACTCTCGAAATTACGTGTTCTATATACACTCAAGTTAATTTAGTTAGTGTTAGTTTAGCTGCACGTTAGATACAGGATCCGTTGTTATTTCCGAGACGAGAGCAAGTTACTAAAGTTTAACCCGTTGTTTTCTTATAAGGAGGTAATTCGTCAACACGCTAAGATGTAGTCAAGTTAAATACAAGTTTTGAAGCATTTGAACTCGACCTAAACATACAATCATAATATTTTTAGAGTTCCCTATCACAATACAAAAAAACGGAACCCTTATTGGATCAAGATCTCTTTGTTATCCGTCCGTCTGTCTGTTTGTCTGTCAA
The DNA here is from genome assembly GCA_958449745.1 of Ochropleura leucogaster. Classification (NCBI taxonomy): domain Eukaryota; kingdom Metazoa; phylum Arthropoda; class Insecta; order Lepidoptera; family Noctuidae; genus Ochropleura; species Ochropleura leucogaster. Next base: position 12,991,617 of record OY288221.1, on the reverse strand, counting down.
GCCCCGACACCCACACTATTCGATACATTCATTAGCACAATGCTTTTTATTGTGGATGGGAAATCGTCAAATAACTTCCCCCGCTCTAGGTAGAGTGGGAGGGAGTGTCAGGCAAAATCCCACCCATGTTCCTTCTTTTTCCTTAATTATCCGGGCCCGCGGTATCTCTTTCGAACAACCCGCAACCCCGGCAGGCGTAGCCCTCTGCTTCGATGAAATCTCTTGGAGGCGCGCGTGGAACACTAACGCGCCGTCGAAACGGCCTGTCGTCAATAGACGGACGGACGGTGACCTACCCATTGCTCATCGTCCACAGGCCCGTATCTACGGTGGCCATCCTGCGGTGGCTGAATGATTGACGGATTCATGTAGGGATGGTGAACATACCGTAAAGCACAGACTGCAGCTAAAAAGCTGGGCATACTAAATAAGGTGAGGCGATACTTCACACCTGGACAGCTTTGTAACTTGTATAAAGCACAAGTCCGTTCCTGTATGGAGTATTGCAGCTACCTATGGGATGACTCGGCAAAATACCAGCTCGCTGCACTCGACTCGGTGGAACGCAGAGCCAAAAGGCTCATAGGCGATGAGATGCTTGTGTCCAAGTTTCATAGCCTGGCGCACAGGCGTAACGTTGCCAGCTTGTCGGTTTTCTACAGATTGTACTTCGGAGAGTGTGCGCTGGAGCTCCATGACCTGACCCCACCATCTCCGTTTTACTACCGGGCTACCAGACGCACGGCAGGGTACCACCCGCACTTGGTCGATATACCGTCTTGTCGTACTAAGCGCTTTTCCTCAACATTTATTGTGCGCACGGCCAAGGTGTGGAACTCTCTACCGGCTTCTGTGTTCCCTACCACATACCATACATATCTTCTGGGCTCGCTCGCTCCATCGTAGACGTCATCTGTCGCTTACCATCAGGCGAGATCGAGGTCAAGAGTGAGTTCATTCTCAATAAAAAAAAACCGTATTATCGTGACAAAAAACAAATGAAAGCTCTAAAATAAAATCAAACTCACACTCCCTTTAATATCCCGACAGTTGTGGTCAATGTTGTCCTTCCAGGGCTTCGGCAGCGTCATGTCGACCTCCCCCATGTCACAGCGGACGTTCGTCATCTCCTTGATAAGAGGGCACAGCTTCCTCACGTCTTCCTCCGTCTCTGACGACATGCTCTCTGTGCCCACCCTCTCTTGGATGTCTAGAAAGTAAAGAAATGTTTTTTTTTTTAAGTAAAGTTACTTTTTAATTGGAAAGCACACAAAGCCGTTGGTGCCGGTTCTCGGCCGTCTTTGACAGTCGTTACAAGTTGTCAGTATTAGATTTTCAGGTCAGGTCAGAACAAATGGACCAGAATGCTGATGTAACGATTGGGACTCGTTCCTGACATTGATTCTATTCGATTAATCAAAGAAGAAATGCCGTAAGAGAGTTGGAATTAATAGAGAAGGCTTTTGCTTAGAAATGGTACGAAATAGGCATTAAAAAAAACGATTGAAGTTATTATTAAAATAAAAATAGTCAGAACCAAAGACATTCTAATCTAATCTATAAAATTCTGAGTGTTTGTTACCATACTCATCCGAAACAGTTGGACCAATTTCAACGAAATTTTGTGTGCATATCGGGTAGGTCTGAGAATCGGCTAACATCTATATTTCATACTCCTCTCCAAAAAGGAGCTGAGCTGCGGTGATAACGCTGGGCACAGCTAGTCTACTATATAAAAATAAGTCGGGTTTTCCTTCCTGACGCTATAACTCCAGAACGCATGAACCGATTTCCACGGTTTTGCATTCGTTGGAAAGGTCTCGGGCTCCGTGAGATTTATAGCAAAGAAAAGGTAGGGTAGGTAGGGTAGGTAGAAAGGTAGAAAATTGCATAGCAACCCATGCCGGGGCACAGCTTGTTCAAATATAAATCTCTTTGTCAGAATTCATATTTTAAATTAAAAAATAATACTGGCCACTAAACAAAAACTTGCTTCATTTTACTCTAGAAAATAAATACTTTTCTGCCAAACGTCATTGTTGACTTGTCGACGAAGTTTTAGAAATAATTTTATAGCGTTCTTTCAAGAGATCTTGCGGCAGCCATGGAGATAGCTAGCAAATTTATGGTGTGTATAATTACTTAAACGAATCTGAAGATTCTAAAAGAGAATCTAAGCGGTCATTACGCCCGCCGCCAGACGACTCCCGGCTACCGTGGATGCGGGCCTGTGGACGGTTAGCAATGGGTAGCTCACCGTCCGTCCGTTGACGACAGGCCGTGTCGATGTCGTGTTAGTTTCACGCGCGCCTCAAAAATATGTCAGCAAAGCAAAGGGGCCTGCCAGGGTCACCGCCTGCCGGGATTTCGGGTTGTTCGAAAGAAATACCGCGGCCCCGAAACATTAAGGGCAGTAAAAGGAACATGGGTGGGTTTTAGTCAGTACAAGTCTGACACTCCGACGTCCTGACGTCCCGAATAGAATGGGACAAGGGCATTTGTATATGACACCTGAAACCAACTTTTTAACGGGTTTTCGGAAACTGTACATTATCAACATCGTTTTAATCGTCTAGAAATAATATCGGCTAGTGTCATGGTTTATGGAAAACTTAAATTTACTTTTTTAAATTACAGACGAAACCTTTTTTTCTTTATCTTCGTCCGCAAACTTAAATTTACTTTTTGACTTACAGACGAAAACCTCTTTTCTTTTCAGGGCCCTGGTGCCACGAACACGATGGTACGCATCAATGAAAATGGAATGGTAGTTGGGACTATCATTGTAAACTGTGAAGGTATGAGATAGCGTTACTACTTTATTAAACTAGCTGGGCCCTGCGGTGTTACCCGCGGTAGTACCAACGAGGCTGTCATAAAGACGGGTGGTTTTCCATCACTTCACTCAAAAAAACATTAAAATAAGCTAGTATTTTAATGTTTTCCGCCCGTGATTTCGACCGCGTGGCATAGTTACTTTGGCCTCACGCTAGCTTTAACCTGTGTGATAATCGAAAAAATAATATCTTTCTCTCCCCTTTTTCTCACTTTTTTTCACCTATGTCCGTCTCCAGAGTCCCAACTATCTCTGTGCGAAAATTCATCAAAACCGGTTTTGCCATTTAGGCGTAAAGACGTAACAAACAAGCAAACTCACTTTCGCTTGTATAAAATTAAGTAAGGATTGTCAACAGGTTTCCCTGAGACCACAACTCTTGACAGCTTGACGGCTGCCACCTACTCCAACCACATGAGGAACCTGTCAGCCAGTGCATCCAATGCACTCAAGGAAATCGTAAGTTTCTCCCATAAATAATAAATAAATAAATATCTTGGGACAACTCACACACGGCTATCTGATCCCAAGCTAAGCAGAGCTTGTGTTATGGTAACCAGGCAACTGATATACATACTTATATAATTTATAAATACATACATATTATAGATAAATCACACCCAGACACAGAACAAACAATCATGCTCATCACACAAAGTTTGTCCTGGGTGGGAATCGAACCCACGACCCCCGGCTCAGCAGTCGGGGCCTAACCTAACCACTAGACCAACAAGCCTTGCGCGTGACTTGCGCGTCAATGAAGCACATTATCCTAGGTGTTAAACTAACTGACCATTTACCAAGACCACACTGTACTCCAAAACACGAACGTATCATCATTTTCCTGCCTTTGTCCCATCCTATTTGGGGTCGGCGCAACACGTTTTCTTCTTCCATTCTCCCCTATCAGACGTCACGGCATCATTTATTCTTTTCTCCTTCATCATCATTCCTTACACAATCCATCCATCTTTTCTTTGGCCTTCCTCTCGCTCTGCGTCCATCAACATTCAGATCCATCACTCTTTTAGTCACATGTGCTTCATCCCTCATCATTACATGTCCATACCAAGACAAACGACTCCCGTTATTTTTTTCAGTTACAGATGCAACTTTTAAACTTCCTCTAATATACTCATTCCTTATTTTGTCCATTCTTGTCACTCCACACATCCATCACAATATTTTCATCTCGAACGAATGATGTTGCTCAAAAAGCTGTTAACCTGAAATAGGACTGGGCTGGCCATTTTGGGTCGTAGGACCGACTAGCGGTGAACCAAAACAAACTTTTTTTACAGATAGAAAATCATCAAATGACTTCCCCCGCTCGGGACAGAGCGGAGTTGAAGGTGAAATTTTTGAATTACTGACTAAAACCTATCTATGTTCCTTCTCTTGGCCTTTATATTCCGGGGTCACGGTATCTCTTTCAAATAACCCGAAATCTCTGCAGATAGTGGCCCTGGCAGACCCCTGTTTGATTAATTGTAATAACAAAGCTAAGTTATCCCTTTTCTTTTCTCTTTCTCCCTCATTTCTCAAATACATATGAGCCTATGTCCGTCTCCAGGGTCTCAACTATCTCTGTACCAAAATCCATCAAAATAAATCGGTTTAGCTATGTAGGCGTGAAGACGTAACAAACAAAAAAACTCACTTTCGCTTTTATAATATTAGTAAGTTGTGTGTACACGTTTTCTCAAATGTTATCACGGAAAAATTAAACCCTTCTTCAGCTCTGAACCTTAAGATTTAGTAAAATAACAGCCTCATACACCACTATTTGATTGTTTCAGGATGTGACTGACGAGCTCAGGGTCCTGCGGCTGGTCTCCAGAAAAACTGAAGCGGTAGTGGCGCCTGATGAAGAGTTTCACCTTGTCGTAGTCATGAGGAGACAGAAGAAGACATAGTTGAACAAGATGTATCGAAAAGTTATCGTCAAAGTATTTGCAAATTAGTTGGTCGAAATTAATTGCTTATTTAGTTTCTATCTACAATATGTATGACAAATACTTCCGTAATAAATAATGATTATAAATAAACCAATTTTATTTCAGACCATGTGTGCATAATTATTATTAAAAAAAAGTTATATTACTCTGTAGATATTACAACGATTTGGCAAAACAATTCAGCTTGGACATAATCCTGCCCATTACATACTAAATACAACAAGAATTTGACCACTACAACAAATTGTACAACAAACATTATGATTATAATTTTTATGTGAATCAATTTTAATTCTATTGTTATATTCATTTAATTTCTTTATGATGTAATTGACATTGTTTTCTTTTCCCGATTTGTTTGTTGTAACTCACATACACAAACAGCCAGACCCGAAACAACTACCGGTCATACAAATATTTTTTTCCGTGCGGGCATCGAACCCGCGACACGCAGCGCAGCAGTCGATCGCTCAACCACTGCGCCAACAGTGTCGTCGTTTTCTTCTTCCATTCTCATTTATTCCATTCTGTTAGACGTCACGGCATCAACATTTAAATCTATCACGCTTTCACTCATCTGTTTTTGAACTTTGTTTGGTGTTTGTGTATGTGAGTTTGAATGTTTGTAAACGCACCCACGATACAGGAGAAATTCCTAGATTGAGGCAATGTTTTGTAAAAAAAAATAGTGTAGCGCCGACAAATGATAATGGTTCAGTACCTTCAGGAAAGTCCAACAGCACAGCAACCTGCCTCGCATTTCCAGCCCAAGCAGCCAAGTGCAGCGGTGTTCTGCCAAGTTTGTCGATCCTGAGCTTCTCGGCTCCAAACTTGATCAGCAAGCTGAGGGCGTCTCCTCCGATGAGTGCAGCGTTGTGGCAAGCGGAGACCAGGCCCAGACGGCATGTCGCGTTGGGACTGGCGCCGGCGTTTAATAACCTGGGTTAAACAGGGATTTGTTAAAATATTTTAATCTAATATATAAACCTATCTTTTGTCCGCGACTTCGCTCGCGTGAAATTCCCCTTTCCTGATTTGCAGGTATTTTTTGTTGGACTTGTAAATTACGGTATGCTCCATACAATTTTCTATCCCATGTTTTAAGGAAGTGGGGTTAGAAAGAGACAAAAAGTAGCCATGTTCGTCTCCAGGGTCCCAACTATCTCTGTACCAAAATTCACCAAAATCGGTTTTGCCATTTAGGTGTGAAGACGTAACAACCAAACAAACTCACTTTCACTTTTTTATTATTAGTAAGGATGTTCGTTAACATTCTCCTCCGAAACGGCTTGACTGATTCTTATGATTTTTTATGCATATTCAGTAAGTCTGAAAATCGGCTACTATATATTTATCATACCCCTAAGTGATAAGGGGAACCTGAGCAGCGGGTGAAACCGCTGGGCACAGCTAGTTACTTGATATTATAATAATAAACCAGCTACCCTACCATGACGTGTTTAAGCAGAACTTATTCCGCTGAGGGAAAGGGACAGAGCTATACAGGGTGTCTAGCACCATCTCTTTCACTCAGTGGAATAAGTTCTGCTTTAAGATGTCATAGTAGGCCTACAGCTTTGTTTATATATTTGTTAATACTGATAACTAATTTACTACTATTACGGATACTATAATAACTAAATTAACAAGAAAATATAGAAAGGCATCAAAAAACTCCTCAACGCAATAAATGACGGCACGGTTGGCGCAGTAGCTAAAAGATTGAGTGCTACGCTGCAAATAAAATCAATCATTTATTTCCATTAGACCATTACAGGCACTTTTGAATGTCAAGAAACAAAATGAATCTACAGTCCCGGTCACAAGGCATAATAACTTGTGAAAGTACTGTAGTCACCAATTCCAAAGCGTTGATCTCTATGGAGAAGAATGGGCAAGAAACTCCGTGGACACTCTTTTAAACTACAATATTTTTTAAAAATCGTATTTACATCATTTATGTTGAGATTATACAAATGAAAGCACGTTATGCCGTTGGTCCCGGCTGTCATTTGTAGATCTTTAACAGTCGTTACAGGTATTCAGTGTTCCGAAAGTCTGACAACCAGTCTTACCAAGGGGTATCGTATTACCCAGTATTAACTGTGTTGTGGAGGTCAGATAGGTAGTCGCTCCATGTAAAATACTGATATTCAGCTGCATCCGGTTAGACTGGAAGCCAACCCCAACATAGTTGGGAAAAGGCTAGCATGATGATGTTGAGATTATACAAATATGTGAGAAGGATGTAGAAACATGTGCACAGTAAGAGCGTCCAGAGCTAAAAAAAGGAAAATTCAATTAAAAATCTAAATAGATTAAAAAATTACCGTGGTAGCTAAAATATGACCAGTCCCAACTGACAACGACCGTTCACGAACATGACGTATGGATCAGCCGCATTTAGCTCGACTATTTTGAAGGGAGCTAAATGACCCGACACACCCGCCACCATCAGCAAAACTTTTAAGTGAGCATGACACTATCAACCACCAGGGCTTCGTCAAGTCAATGATAATACATAGCACTCACATATGGGCTTAATAATTATACAATACTAGAGAATTGATTTCAAACATTACAAAGATAGTCTTACAATCTTCTGCAGCTTCCACTATAACTTCGGATAATAATCAAGTTTACCCCTGCGTGTCGCTGAAGGGCTACCATGACATCTTATAGCAGTTCTTATTCCACTGAGGGAAAGAGATGGTGCTAGACACCCTGTATAGCTCTATCTCTTTCCCTCGATGGAATAAGAACTGCTTTAAGACGTCATAGTAGGGTAGCTGAATCCATCCCCGCACAAAACAAAGATTCTAGCCTAAAAATATTTGTTTCAAAACAAACAAAGGTCTCCGACAAATGGGAAATTGATAATTCCCATTGTAAAAAACTGACGAATGGGGTAGTAACAATGGCAATGTAGTTGCCCGTATTATTTTTTAATATACATAAGTAGTAATTCGGGCAAAGCATTTAAGATACATCTACTATACCACGCCATGAGAAACCATGAATCATTCACTAACATAACAAAATAATTGGTGTTATTATATGTTCGACAATTACAGTCATCGTCATTTTTTAGCGCAATTATGTGCCTAGAGTTATGTGTGCCATCATTATCATAGCAGAAGGGGGAGGGGGCAGGGGCCTACCAGGGACACTGCCTGCCGGGGTTGCGGACTTTTCGAAATAGAAACCGCGGCCCCGGAATATAAAGGGCTAAAGAAGGAACATGGTTTTGCTCAGCGAAAGTCTAACACGTCCCGCTCCGCCCAGAGCGGGGGAAGTTATTTGATCATTTTCTATCCGTAAAAATACTACATTATTATAAAAAGTAGTACTTTGTAGGATGTGAGATTATTTTAGAGTTAGTTCTCCAAATCCGAGTTGGATTAGTATTTAGAATATAGAAATGATTCACCTATATTTGTAGCTGTTTATAGTTATAAATAAATATGTAATTCGTCCATCTCTACTTTATAGTACTACTAGCTTTTGCCCGCGGCTTCGCTCGCGTTAAATTCGGGGTAACACAGTTCCCCTTGCGCCTTATTGATTTGTAATAGCAACGCTAAATTTTCCCTTTTTTCCTTCTTTCTCCCTCACATCCCACTTTTTTTAAAAAAAAAGTTAGCCTATGTCCGTCTCCTGGTTCCCAACAATCTCTGTACCAAAATTCATCAAAAATGGTACAAACAAACAAACTCACTTTCGCTTTTATAATATTAGTAAGGATACTGATTGGCTGAAAAAGAAAACACACTCACCTTTCGACCTCCTCAAGATCATGAGCCTCTATAGCCTCCAGCAGCTCTGTATTCAGCCTCTGCAACCGCCTATCTCCTCGTCTCCAGGGCTTGGACATCATGGCTCCTGACTCCAGGACAGGGGTACTGTTGACTGTTGACCCTACTGATGATGGAGTCATATCTGGCATCATCAACTTGGGTAGCGGTGGACGTTCTCCAGTACTGTGAAAAAATAGAGAATGATTGGTTTTCAGAGCATTGTAGGTAAGAAAAGTTTGAATGAACTTGTACGAAGAACTCGCTCTTGGAAACGATAGCTATCGCTACACGTACCATTTGTCACGTAATATCATATCGCAATCGTATCATAATACACAGATCAAGTATGTACGGCCAACGAGAAGCGATACCAAATGTAAACAACACCCATGCTAAAACCCCATCTAAAATGGCCGCCCGAATGTTGGCGAACCCGTCTTGAGGTTGTCATGTTTTTGCCGGGAGAACGAGAAATTACGACACAGGCACAAGATGGAAAGAGCTAAATATTAGATTGTCAACGCCACAGCTGTTCTTTAGGTTAATGACCTTTCGTATCGCTGCTCGTTGGCCGTACTATACGCTAATATTATGAAGAGGAAACATTTGTTTTTTTGTTTGTTATGGATAAACTCCAAAACTACTGGACTGATTTTAATCATTCTTTCACCGATCTAAAGCTACATTATTTGCAAGTAACATAGGCTATATAAAATTACGCTACAATAAATAGGCCTGGAGCATTTATAAAAAATGTTGGAAAAACGGGGAAGATTGGTTATTTTGTAAGCTTACATTGCGTGCGCTGTGTAAACAGTAATAGTTACACAAAAATATGTACTACGAAATGATTGCTTTTAAAAAGTTCTAAAAAATGTCTGCGATAGTACATATCTATCTTTTAAGGTTGACTCACTATAAGTAACCTTTTTTATGGAAATCTAAACTAATATCATAGAGAGGTAGCGAGTTCTCTTACTCACCTGTACATAATTATAATCAAAGTCGCGGGTTAAAGTTAGCGTTAGCCCAAAGTAACTATTCTACGCGGACGAAGTCGCGGGCGGAAGCTAGTGTGATATAATAATAATCTCTACACGTGTTGACTTGTAATTCTGGCTTTCTGTTTCTATGATTTCTTTTTTTTATGTTATCTATACTAATATTATAAAGCTGAAGAGTTTGTTTGTTTGTTTGAACGCGCTAATCTCAGGGACTACTGGTTGGAATTGGAAAATTCTTTTAGTGTTGGATAGTCCATTTCTTGAGGAAGGCTATAGGCTATATAACATCACGCTACGACTAACAGGTGCTGAGCAGCGTGGGTGAAACCGCGTGGAACAGCTAGTGTTTTTATATAGCTGTAAGTCTTCCATAGTATATTAAATAAATAAATTAAATAAAGCGACAGTTAGTACGGCTAGCGATAAATATCGTTTACAATTGCGACTTTTTGGTACAAGTTCACACTCATTTGTTTTGCCTGGTTTTGGTATGTCTTATTAGTGTAACAAACTGCGAACTACAATAATAGGGTCGTAAATCATAATAATATATTATACTGTTATCTTTAATCTTTATTTGCCTTATCAAATTATATACCGAAATCTAAACGGTGACAACTCAAAAATCGTGATTTTTTTTTAGTTTTTTCGAATATTCAGTGATTAACACAATTTCCATACAGTGACATTTTACAACCTTTTTAGGATCCAAAATAAATATAATGTTCACACCTTCCCATTTAAACCGAAATTTCGTCTACTGAAAAATTACCTTTTTTGACTTGCCTCATTTTAGTGTTCAAAATGGTCTAAAAGCTTTTTACTGTTCATTAATGGCATCATTTGGATAAATATTTAAATTCTAACACAGTTTGTTCCTTTAAATGAGATCTAATTCGTTTTTTTTTTAGCAGCAGCGTGGTCTGGATTTTAGCTCAGTTAGTGGCAATAAGATCACCCCCTATCACATTACTAGACTAAACATAACTGGCGATGGGTTAGGGTGTTACCACACCAATCGATCGATCGTCGATCGATAGTTTCTACCACACCAATCGATCGATAGCCGATAGATGCCATCGGTCGATGATAGAATGGATTGGTCGACGTCGATCGATAGTTTCTACTAGACCACACCAATCGATCAACGCCGATCGATGCCATCGACCGGCAATCGATCGATTGGTTAGCCGACCGGTATCCGTCGCTCAATTAAAGCTACTACACCAATCGATCAACGTCGACCGATGTCGATCGATGGCATCGATCGACTATCGATCGATTGGTGTGGTAACACCTTTAGGCAGATGACGACACGGTTGACGCAGTGGCACAGCGATCGTCTGCTGCGCTGTGTGTCCCGGGTTCGATCCCCGCACGGAACAACTATTTGTATGACTTACAGATAGTTGTTTCGGGTCTGGGTATTTGTGTATAAATGCTTGTAAACGCACCCACGATACAGGAGAAATTTCTAATGCGGAGCAACGTTTTTTTAAAATGAAATGATGGGTGTATTTTTAGGTACACCTCTGCATACCTTAACACATAAATACACAGATACACGATGACAAATAGTAAACACATATGTATAAAACGTATAGAATGGTTATCCTGTCAGGTTAACCATAAAAAACATAAGCAATATGTTACGTACTGGTTGCCGGATAGTCCCAGATGCCTCGGCCTGGACATCCTGATTCGGAAGTCGCCCGACTCATTTGCGTTGAGGAGAGGATGGGTGGCCTCATCCTCGTGCCCCCGCTCTATATCTGTAAAGAAAAGCTCATCTTATTAATAAAGGTATAATCAGTTAGTTTTTATTTAGCCTGTTAAGTGAAAGCAACAGGGTAGCTAGGTAGGTCCGACCAGTGACGACAGGCCGTGTCGACGGCGCGTTAGGCCCGGCGCCTATTATCGGCATCGGCAAGGAAAAGGATCCTTCGGCATCCTACATGCAAGCGCACACCGTCGGAAATTATGCTTTGGCATGCTGCAACGTTCTTAGGAATGACGAGGCGTCCTTAAGCATGCCGCACCGTCCTGTAGCTTGCCGAAGCGTCTCATATCGTATCCTTAAGCAAGCTATCCCCGAGCGTTGGCACCGGCGGCGTACCGAAGGATGCCGAAGCATCCCGAAGCATTCTCAAAGCTGCCGATACAGCAGCCTCAAGCATACCGAAGCGGCATTTTTGTTATTACGACCATATATAATGGATATTTCTACTTTATTGCCATTATGTTAATGTATATTGCTATTTGCCACCTAAAATCCTCAGTCGTGCCGATGCTGATGATGGGCGCCGGGCCTTAATGTTCCACGCGCGGCTAAAAGAGCCTGCCAGGGCCACTGCCTGTGGATTGCGGGTTGTTCAAAATAGATACCGCGGCCCCGGAACACAAAGGGTAAAAGAAAGAAGGTGAGTGGGTTATAGTCAGTAAAAGTTTGACACTTCCCCGCTCCACCCAGAAAGGGGGGCTTCTTTCGACCAATCCGCAACCCAGGGCGATTAAATTATTTTTCTATAAAAATATCGACAATTTATCATAGTAATTATAAGCTTATGGGGCAGAGAGGTTGTTCTGATGCGCCTGAAGGTAAATTTAGAGCGGCTGATATAAAAATTCCGCTGTTTATATCCAATGTTAGTAAAGATACATGTGAAATTGACATTATTAACTATATAAAGGACAGAACTAATGATATTGTTACTGTAAAAAAGTTAAACATGAATCAGGTTTAGAATTATAACGCTTTTGAAGTGTATGTCTCCAAATGTAATTTAGAGTTATTCTTAGATGATAATTTTTGGCCTAACGGAATAACGTTCAGGCGTTTCGTGCAGTTTATGTACAAAACAAAACCGGTTGAAAGTTGATTATTTTACAATTATGAATTTAAATCGCAAACAGTATTTTAATTTAATTAGCTTTAATTGTAAATCGGTCAAGAGGTCTATTGACGATATACGTGACATTTGTGAAATGGCTGATGTAGTAGCACTCCAGGAGACATGGTTGCTTCCCCATGACATACCATTGTTGGGAACTATTTCTAATAACTTTGAATACACAGGTAAGTCTGCTGTAGATACTTCTGTTGGCTTGTTGAAGGGAAGACCTCATGGGGGAGTTGCCATACTGTGGAGAAAGGGTATGTTTGATAGTGTTACTGTGGTGCCGTGTGCCAGCACTCGACTGACAGCTATGCGAGCTGATATTGACGGCCGCTCCATTATTGTTTTTTCGGTTTATATGCCAACTGACTCACCGGATAACCTACCAATTATGACGGAGGTTCTGGGTGAAATAAGTGCAATTGTAGCAAGTGAGAATATAGAAACCTTGTTTATTTTAGGTGATTTTAATGCTCACCCACGTGAAGTATTTTGTAATGAAATGTTAAATTTTTGTTCCGATCAGTCGTGGATCTGTGTCGATTTGGAAAGGTTAGGCACGCAGACGTACGAATACTTATACGTTTGTTAGTGAGGCTCATGGATGCAGGCGATGGCTGGACCACTGCGTCGTGTCATTATCGGCTTGGCAAACTGTAGTCGAAGTTTGTGTTATAGAAGATGTTTACGTATCGGATCATTTACCTTTACTTGTTAGTTGTGACATAACTGTGGTTAGGCCTAGGTTGGTGACGTGCGAGGTGCGGCGTGACTCGGTTGTATGGGGTCGGAGAGATAAAGCTCAGATAAAAACTTACCATGACCAATGTAACAAAGCTTTAAGAGCCATTGATTTTCCGACCGAGTTCACGGAATGCAGTCGTGGGTCATGCAGCTTGGATGACCACAAAATTATATTGGATAAGTTGTATACTGACATTGTTGAAACTCTGAGTGGCGCCGCTGTTGGGTCTAGTGCGAAGCGTGACACTAAAGTTAACAAAAGTAGGCACTTATGTGGGTGGAATAAACATGTCCGTGAAGCTCATAGAGTGGCCAGGCTTAGGTTCGAAACGTGGATGGCTTGCAACCGGCCTACTTCAGGCATTATTTATGACGAAATGCTCGAGTCTCGTAAAATATTTAAGAGCCGCTTGAAATGGTGCCAGAATAATCAGGAGCAGCTAAAAATGGACATTCTGGCTAAACATAGATCGTCAAAGGACTTTTCTAACTTCTGGAAAGCTACCGGAAAGCATGAAGTTAAGCCTGGCCTCCCGGTGAGTGTGAATGGAAAAAGCGACCCTGTACATATTGCGGATACTTTCAAAGAATATTTTAAGGTGCATTCCCCGCTGGGCCCTTCAGCGACGTTTGCCAGGACTGAGCCCAGATGTGAGGAGGGAGGGTCGCCTGTTCATTTTACAGCTAGTCAATTAAGACGTGTTTTAAAGAAAATGACTGGCGGTAAGTCCCCCGGTCACGATGGGCTTAGTGTGGAGCATCTATGGCATGCGGGGGTTCACCTACCGAGGGTCCTGGTCATGTTTTTCACGATGTGCATGAGTCATTCTTACCTACCACATGATTTAATGAAAACCATCGTAGTGCCTATTGTGAAGAACAGGACTGGAGACATTTCGGACAGGGGGAATTACCGCCCCATATCACTAGCTACGATAATTGCTAAGGTACTGGACGGTATGCTTGACTCCTGCCTTGATAATTATGTTAAACTACATGATGCACAGTTTGGGTTTAGACCTGGGCTATCCACAGAAGCTGCTATCGTTGGTCTCAAGCATACTGTCCAATACTATATGGACCGCAAGACGCCGGTATATGCATGTTTCCTTGACCTCTCAAAAGCTTTTGATCTCGTTTCATACGATGTGCTCTGGAGAAAGTTGAGGAGCACGGGTGTACCGGTGTCGCTGCTTAATATGTTCAAGTATTGGTATTCTCACCAAACAAATTTTGTGAGGTGGAATAATACACTCTCTGAGGCATATACGTTGGAAAGCGGGGTGAGACAGGGAGGTTTGACGTCACCTAAGCTTTTTAACCTATACATAAATGACCTTATAGTTGAGCTCAGTAGTAAGCGTGTCGGTTGCTCGATAGATGGCGTCTGCGTCAACAACATCAGCTACGCGGACGACATGGTGCTGCTGAGCCCGACGGTGAGAGGTCTCGGAGAGCTGTTAAAAGTGTGTGAGGTCTATGCTAGTGCACATGGGCTTATATATAATATCCAAAAAACCGAATATATGGTCTTTAGGGCCGTCGGTGGATGCCCCGAGTATTCACATCATATTATTACCCTAAATGGCTTGTGCATAAATCGTGTAACAAAGTTTAAATACCTGGGGCATTTAATTACCGAGGGTCTTGAAGATGATATGGATATTGAGACGGAGCGCAGGGCCTTGGCGGTGAGAGGTAACATGCTGGCCCGCAGATTTGCCCGCTGCTCTGAACAAGTTAAAATAACATTATTTCAAGCTTATTGTCAAAGCTTTTATACGGGAAATCTGTGGGTCAGTCACACCAAAAGATCGCTGGAGGTCCTGCGTGTCCAATACAACAACATCTTCAGAATGTTGTTGGGGTTGCCTCGCTTCTGTAGTGCATCGGGGATGTTTGCGCTGTACCGCACTGATGGTTTTCATGCAGTTATCCGCAAGAAAACTGTATCCCTGATCTGCAGAATGAGTGGCAGCTGCAATGGAATTCTGAGGACTGTTGCAGATAGGATGTCTTCTCCACTATGGAGATGTCTTATCGAACGTGTAATTTAATGTTTTTGAATGTAACCTTAATTATTGTAGTTTGATTATTATTGGAGATATTTAATTTGATTCAAGATAATTTAATTTCATCTAATTTATATTGATCAAATTTAATTTAATTCAATTTATTTATTTTAAACTAATCTAATTTATTTTGTCTAATCTAATGTGTCTTTAATATGGATCGAGTTATCCGAAATAAATGAATTTTATTTTATTTTATTTATTTATTTTATAGCAATACGACCCATCACTAAACATTTTATGCCGCCAAGTTATACGTATTTGCTTAATTTTCCATTTAATTTTATTTACTAGGTACAGCTATTACTGATTCCATATTTAACGAGTACGGTACTCAGTGAGCTTAAATATTCAGTCATGATTGTAAATCGTGATCATCAACGGTTTATCTAGTCTTTGACAACACGGTTGGCGCAGTGGCAGAGCGATCGACTGCTGCGCTGCGTGTCGCGGGTTCGATCACCGCACGGAACAAATATTTGTATGGCCTACAGATAGCTGCTCCGGGTCTGGTTGTTTGTGTATCTGAGTTTAAATGTTTGTAAACGCACCCATGATACAGGAGAAATTCTAAGTGTGAGGCAACGTTTTACAAAACGACTATAATTTCGGCCTTGGGCATTTTTTAGCATCAAATGTTGATTGGCAGAATAATGTAGAATATTAATTCACGAACAATAGAGCTGGAACATCAAAGTGAATCAATAACAACGATTGATGAGCTTTGACTGATGGTTTTAATTTTTTTTTTACTGACAAAAACTTCTAGAGCTTGTAGCGTCATAGCCGGAACTTCCATCGTTTTTTTTTATTGCCATAGTCAGTTAAACAAAATGTTAATGGATATTTAAAAATGTTTAGTTGGCATTTCCCGTGGCCCAAGGGCTGGCTTTTACTTTAGCCAGGGGCTTAGCGTTGCCATACAACGCGTGCAACGTGGCAACGCAGCCAGTCTCTTGGGGACATTACCAGTTGACTGACAGCGTTCAGGACGAATTTTTAACCGACTTCAAAAAAAGGAGGAGGTTCTCAATTCGTCTGTATTTTTTTTTTTTTTTTTTTTTGTGTTTGTTACCTCATAACTCAGGTCTGAGTGAACCGATTTTGATGATTCTTTTTTTATACGAAAGCTGGTGGTTGTCGTTTGGTCCCATAAAAAAAATATCAAGATCCGACAAGTAGTTTTTGAGTTATCTTTAATAATACGTATTAGATTGACTTCGTGTACGTTGATGATATACTCATTCGTCGATTATATTTTAGAAGTTGTCGAAGACAAATGATCAAAAAATGGTATGTAGGTACTACTATGGTTTGGAAGTTCATCGCAGTAATTTGGTGATAGATCTTCAGTGATATACAACGGCACTCTTTAATAAATGACAGCAAATCTGCCGTGATTGCTGCAATCACATGTATAAGTATGGGTTTCGCCAGGGTAGGCAGGCGAGTGGGAGCAGGGTGACCGTATCCCCTCCCCACCCCTCACCTAGTCATTAAGAAACATAAACATCAGATCAAGTATCAGCTGTATCCCCTAGAGGATGATGCATATGATTTCTGAATTGGTTTAATACTAAAGCATAATATAGATACTTAGTATTTAATCTATAGCTTGATGTGGAACTAAAAATTGTTTCTAAGACGGGACTAAAGCTAAAAAGAAAAACTTTTTAACCGTGTTTGCGTATTATATCATAATACTATAACTAAAAATGTTGAAATAAAAACTTTTTAGTAAAAAAATAAAACCGACTTCTAAAAAAACTAAAAACTGGAAAATAACTTTATTTCCGGAAGTCGGTGGCCAATAAAGTCAACGAAACCAACAAAAGCCACCGACTTCCGGAAATAAAGTTATTTTCCAGTTTTTAGTTTTTTTAGAAGTCGGTTTTATTTTTTTACTAAAAAGTTTTTATTTGACGTTATTTTTTAGTTTATTTTTAAGATGATTTCGCTGTTGGGGCTTCCACCTTACTGTAGTGCGTCAGGGATGTTCGCGGATGCGCACACTAACGATTATTTCGCGATCATGCGCAAAAATGTGGCATCAGTGATACGCAGATTGAGGGGAAGCAGCAATAGCATTCTGAAGGTGTTTGCAGAAAGGATAGTAGGGCCTACAATGGATAGATTTGTCAAGCAGCATGTCAGACTTGGGACTTGATAAATCTTCCTCTAAACTTGGCAATTTTTTTTTTATTGTTTATTTGTTTCATTGTTGTACTTATGTGTTACATACTTACTAAAATAGTTTTTAAGTTTGTACTGTTTACTAACAAGCTATGGGCCGTTGACGCCTGAAAATAAACGATTTTTTTTTCTTTAATTTTTTTTTGTTACTATTATCGAATAAATATACGTACGGCAACGACATATGAGAGTAATGAAATTTGTGCTATTACACATAACACTACACTTTACACAAAAAGTTTTCTGTGTATGACACCCAGAATATACAACAAAATACCTAAGCCTTTATGAGAGAAAAAAGAGTTCAATGAGTATAAAAAGTCCTTATTCAAATATTTAACTGAAAAGGCATACTACAGTATTAAAGAGTATCTGGATGACGATACAAGCTCATGGCCACATTGGCCACATTGATCCGATGCCGATCGTCGTACATGGTCACCTTCTCGAAATCGTTTCTGAGTACACTTACCTCGGGCAGATTCTGCAGTTAGTAAAAAACAGTTTCGAGAGGGAATCCAAGAGGAGGATCCAGCTGGGCTGGGCAGCGTTTGGGAAACTACGCCGAGTCTTCTCGTCATCCGTGTCGCAAGGCTTGAAAACGAAAGTCTTCAATCAGTGCGTCCTACCCGTCATGACCTACGGAGCCGATACATGGACAGTCACGGCAGTGTTAGTCCATTTCAGTCCAAAGTCGCTCAGCGAGCTATGGAGAGAACTATGCTCGAAGTTTCTCTGAAGGATAGAATCCGCAACGATACATCCAACAGAGAACCAAAGTTATCGACATAGCTCAAAGAATCAGCAAGCTGAAGTGGCAGTGGGCTGGCCATATCTCACGAAGAACCGACAACCGTTGGGGTAAACGTGTTCTTGAGTGGAGACTAGTGTAGGACGCCCTCCGACCAGGTGAGATGACGATCTAAGAAAGACTGCAGGCAGATGCTGGATGCGGCAAGCTGAAGACAGGGCGCTATGGCGCTCATTAGGGGAGGGCTATGTCCGGCAGTGGACTAATATAGCCTGATGATGATACAAGCTCAGTGGATTAGACAGGTAAAAAATATGTGCATTATCAAGTAGTTCTGTACTAATTAATGGTGATTTTCCTATTTAACTATTAAATAAGCTATTATTTTTAGAAAAAAATGTAACTTTTTTAACAAAAAATGTTAAATTTAATTTGCATTTTATTTTTAAGGTAGATTGCTGCTAACGCCTTTGTAATTCAATTTTAATTTTGTCAAATATTTGTACGCCACTTACAGCAAAACATGGAGATACCTATTTTACATTTACGCCTGTTACACCTATGTTTATCAAATACTAGCTGTTCCCCACGGTTTCACCCGTGCTGCTCAGCACCTGTTGGTCGTAGCGTAATGTTATATAGCCTATGTTACTCGGGGATAATGTAGCTTTCCAAAGGTGAAAGAATTTTTGAAATCGGTCCAGTAGTTTCGGAGCCTATTCATTACAAACAAACAAACAAACAAACAAATCTTTCCTCTTTATAATATTAGTATAGAAAACCTTTGACTTTGCAATGTGCACTTGAAAAGTACCAAAAGTATTGAGTATTGTCTATGAATAATAATTTTTATCAGGCGCCACTCGAATCTGAAAATCAGGTATAAAATTATAAAAAAAAAAAAAATTAATACTTCTACCTAACTTTTAATGAGTTAAAAATAATATACTTGCCTTCCGAGAACAACGAAGCAATTCTTTTACAACTTTTAGAATCCACTTTCCAGTCCAATACGTCGGGCATTTTGAGTTTTGTTGAGTGTACAAATTAAGCGGGCAGCATACGAGTATTAGCTGGGTAGAATTCGTTTAAAAACCGGGTAGTGTCCGGATTTTACCGGATAATTATCGAGTAAAACCGGGTAGTTTCCATGTTTAACCAAATAGTTTGAGTAAAACCGGGTAGTGTCCGTGTATTAACAGATAGTTTTCGAGTAAAACTGGGTAGTGTTCGGGTATTACCAGATAGTATTCGAGTAAAACCTGGTAGTGTCGGCGTATTACTGGATAGTTTTCGAATAAAACCGGCTAGTATACGGGTATAACCCGGGTACAATACGTATAAAAAAGGTAGTGTGCGTTTAAAAACCGGGTAGTATCCTTGTTAAAACCGGGTAGTGTGTATGTTTTACCTAATAGTTTTGAGTAAAACCGGGTAGTGTCCATGTTTTTCCAGATATTTTTGTGTAAAACCGGGTAGTGCACGCGTATTACTGGATAGTTTTTGAATAAAACCGGGTAGAATACGGGTATAACCCGGGTAGAATACGTATAAATAAGAGTAGGGTGCGTTTAAAAACCGGGTAGTATACTTGTTAAAACCGGATAGTGTCCGGGTATTAACCTGGTAGACAACATTGATAGGATTGTTCTTCAAAGTTGAGATACTTCAATTTCTATTGAAACTGGATGTAAGTAGTCTTTTAAGCAATGATAATGTCCAACAGTTTCTCATGAATTTGTGTACAGTAAACAGATGGAAAAAACACTGTGATTTAGTTGTTGTATGTGAGCTTTAGCGAGGCTTTCTTTTATTTATTTATTAAAACTTCATGCTCAAATAAAAAATCATTGTACAAAGGCAGACTTGATGCCTTGGGCATTTTTTACCAGTCAACCTTAGGGTGATGCAGAATCAGCAAAGCAGAGGGGCCTGCCGGGATTGCGGGTTGTTCCAAAGAGATACCGCGGCCCCGGAACGTAAAGGGCAATAGAAGGAACATGGATGGGTTTTAGTCAGTACAAATCTGACACTCCCCTGCTCCGCCCAGAGCGGGGGAAGCTATTTGATGATTTCCTACCCCAAAAAAAAGGGTGATGCAGAGACAAAAACATAGTAGGTGCTAATTGACAGAAATTTTAGAAGTAAGCACCGCCTCACCTGGACATTGATGTTTGTAAATTAATTAATTTCAATACTTAATCTAATATATAAAATTCTCGTGTCACTGTTTTCGTTCCCATACTCCTCCGAAACGGCTGGACCAATTTAAACGAAATTTTGTGTACATATCGGGTAGGTCTGAGAATCGGCCAACATCTATTTTTCATACCCCTAAGTGAGCAGCGGGTGAAACCGCTGGACACAGCTAGTGGCATATAAAGCAAACAGACACCTAAATAGTTTCGAATGTGTTAATGACAAGAATGCCACTTACCCCATATTTGAATATCTTAATGACAAAACATGAGTCAATACGTATTTATCTAAGATTCTCATGTAAATACACCTACTTTTGCTTAAGCAAATAAGACTAATTCATGATATAGCTATTTGAGCTAATTATCACAGTTTTGATCTATCATTTTGAGTTAATTCGGGACTCTAGTGGAAGGTTAGAAAAAATCTGAAGGTAGCACCAATCCGTGGGAGATGCCCCGGGCGCTGGCCGCGAAACGACTCCCGGCCACCGTAGATGCGGGCTTGTGGACGGTGAGCAATGGGTAGCTCACTGTTCGGCCGTCTATTGATGACAGGCCGTGTCGACGGCGCGTAAGTGTTTTACGCGCGCCTCAAAGAGATGTCAGCAAAGCAGAGGGGCTTGCCAGAGCCTCCGCCTGCCGGGGCTGCGGGTTGTTCGAAAGAGATACCGCGGCCCCGGAACGCAAAGGGCAATAGAAGAAACATGGGTGGGTGTCAGTCAGTAAAAGTCTGACACTCCTCCAGCTCCGCCCAGAGCGGGGGAAGTTAATCCATGATTTTCCAGCCTAAAAAAACAATTGGCACCAATGATTGCAAATGGTAATCGACCGATGATTGTCGATATATGGGCAACAGTTTGCCAACAGCAAAGTTAAGTGTGTCTTTCAATACAGTTCATCTTTTCATTAGAACAATGTTCGGTACTTACATTATTTAACAACAAGTTTTTACGGAACCCTCGGTGCGCTGTTTTTTAATTAATACTAGCTTTTGCCCGCGGCTTCGCCCGCGTTATATTTGGGGTAACACAGTTCTTCTTGCGCCTTATTGATTTTTAATAGCAACGCTAAGTTTTCCCTTTTCTTCCCTCTTTCTCCCTCACATCCCACTTTTTTTAAATAAAAATTAGCCTATGTCCGTCTCCTGGTTCCCAACTATCTATGTACCAAAATTCATCACAATGGGTTTAGCCATTATAGCGTGAAAAGGTAACAAACAAACTCACTTTCGCTTTTATAATATTAGTAAGGATTAGCCGAATAACATTTTAATTCTTTGAAACTATTTCTCAATTAGTTTTAAAGTTATTTGCATGCAAATTTCGATACGGGGAACCAACAAAAACGCTACATAACTCATTTTGTCAGGAAATTCCCACCTATGGCATATTTGAATAACATTACCGAATAAATATGACTATCAGTAACATTAATATAAATATAATACACAAGGATATTTGAATGAACTAGGTCGCTGTACTTGCGAATGAATCATGACACTTGGTTTAATATTCGTTGATAAGATACGGCAATCCATTGCTAAGTACACTCACAGATAAATCCAAATAATATTAACAAATCGCGCAATTATAACATAGTATAAATGTGAAGGGCAAATGATATAGAGGAAGACTGTCCACTAGAAGGGACGAGGATATTTAAAAAAAAACGCTGGTTCAAAATGGCAACAAAAACCCCAAGAACGAGTGAGATGGAAAGCTTTGAAGAAGGCCTTACCTGAGGGGTCCAGTACAGTGAAATGCATCTGCCTACCTACCAAAAATATGATTTTTTGTATTAGTAAATCTATACTAATATTATAAAGCTGAAGAGTTTGTTTGTTTGAACGCGCTATTCTCAGGGACTACTGGTTGGAATTGGAAAATTCTTTTAGTGTTGGATAGTCCATTTCTTGAGGAAGGCTATAGGCTATATAACATCACGCTACGACCAACAGGTGCTGAGCAGCGCGGGTGAAACCGTGGGAAACAGCTAGTATTAGATATAACTAGCTGTGCCCAGCGGTTTCACCCGCTGCTCAGTTCCTTTTTAAGAGAAAGGTATGAAAAATAGATGTTGGCCGATTCTCAGACCTACTGAATATGCAAATAAAATTTCATAAGAATTGGTCGAACCGTTTCGGAGGAGTACGGTAACTAACACTGTGACAGGAGAATTTTATACAGGGTGGCCAATTGATAGGCGTCCAAAGAAAAAAATTAGATGCCTTATGCTAAGGGGTACCTGAATTACCCCCATGTATGTTCCGCGATTTTTTGTAGTTTAGGAGCTAGATTTTTTTAGGTACTATTTTCAAAATTTTCACCTAACATTGGTTTTTATTTTTTATCTCTTTATTCCGATCAGACAGAAATGCACCCAAAGGAGTCTGCCCACTTCACCGTATTATCTATACCAGAGATGGCGAACCAATGGCACGCGTGCCAAATACGGCACGCGACAAAACGAATTGGGCACGCAAACAATTTTAATCATATTTTTATCTTACTATCATTTTATAACTCACCGGAGCGATTCATTATTTTCAGAGATGAATAAAATTAATTCGCTTAGAAACCGTTTGGCGATGACTCTACTAGTCAGTAAAAAAAGTTTCGAATTGATAGTAATTATTTTCCTAATACAATCACTTAGTCAAAATTATTTGATGGCACGTCTGTGGCGTCATTCAACATTTATTTAGGAAAAATGGCACGTTGGTTCATCAAGGTTCGCCACCCCTGATCTATACTAATATTATAAAGCTGAAGAGTTTGTTTGTTTGTTTGAACGCGCTAATCTCAGGGACTACTGGTTGGAATTGGAAAATTCTTTTAGTGTTGGATAGTCCATTTCTTGAGGAAGGCTATAGGCTATATAACATCACGCTACGACTAACAGGTGCTGAGCAGCGTGGTTGAAACCGCGGAGAACAGCTAGTATCATATAATCCGTGCTGCAACGTCTCAGCCTTAGAAAACCAGCGAAAGTGAGATCGAGCTACAAATGAATCAGGAGGGCTACTATGACATCTTATAACAATTCTTATTCCACTGAGTGAAAGAGATGGTGCTAGACACCCTGTATAGCTATGTCTCTTTCCCTCAGCGGAATAAGAATTGCTTTAAGAGGTCATAGTAGGGTAGTAGGTATTCAGTACGCACCACCCCACAACGAAATCCCTCATCGATCTTTTTTTCTAATCAGCTGTTCCGTACTAAAGTTCAATACGTACACGGCCAAAATATCTGGAACGGCTGTATTTTTTTTTATTATCTATGTTCTTTTTTTTTTGTTCCCGGTGTTGGTTTAATGTATTAAACACATGGTAATGAGAATGAAATTAAGTGCATAGATAGAACAAAAATAGTTAGTCGTATATTAATAAAACGAAACACTAATAATCCGGAATTGTTTCTGAGATAAGTAATCTGGTTCGCGATAAGAACGATGAGATTGTCGTCATTTCTCTGAATGTTGATATATTATCGTCTCGAGACGCCTTCTAGACCGTTCACAAATCAACAATATTCCAAATGTGAGGACATAAATTATAATTCAGTGATTATTCATCTTCAACACAAATGCACACAATTTTCACTATACCAAAATAACCTATCGACGTTGACACTACCCGGTTAAGTCACGAGAACAACACACACTTATTTTGTTTTTTTTTTATAATTAAATTTTAGAAGACACTAGCTGCTCATCCAGAACTCACTGTTTTTTTTTGTTATTAAATACAATTGACGCGTTCACGTTACATTTTTCTTAAAAAAGACTTTTAAAATTAAATTCTAGAACACATTTAAATACAGTGTTGTATTCCAACCAATTGCACGACTTTTTATCACATTTTTTTTTTTCTTAAAAAACTCTATTTCTTTTTTAAATTTCGATTTAAGCCAATTCACATTGCCGAATATCGCGTGACCGTACGAAACTGGTAATATAAACTAAACAGATTCCGTTTGTGCTAAGAGTGTCGGCAAACTATGCGAAGGTCAAAGAATGACGAACTACGATGACACAAGAATATTGTTTTAAAAATCTCGGTGTGAAAAGATAATGGAATCTTCCCCGGACATTAATTAATGGGAAGATTGTTTTACGTTTGATGAGATCGGAACAGTCCCAGTGATGTACAGTTTAATGGATTTTTTGAAGCAGGCATTATTTTGTGCTATTTTCAATATATTCAAGGCAGAGACAAGAAATGCTGGTGAGACGATTTAGACTCGTTCGTAAGTTATTGGCCAGAGAAGGTAAACATTTGGAGAATTGGCAAGAAATGTGGGAGGCGCCTAAGTGATTGGCCAGAGAAGGTAAATATTTCGAGAGTTGGCAAGCAATGTGGGAGGCATTTGCCCAGCAGTGGGACAGAAAAGGCTAAATGAATAAAAAAAAAATATATAGTCTGCGATTGCCTTGACAATTTGTTAGTAGGCACTAACTAAAAACTTTTCAAGGCAATTGCAATTATTTTTTAAGAATAACCAATTAGTGAACTTATTTTTTTCCCAGTACAAAAACATTCTCAAACATGAATGATGTCAGTGAGTTCCGTACCTCAAAAGGAAAACAGGGAACTTATAGGTTCAGTTTGTTGTTCGTCTGCCCGTCTTTCAAGACCTTGGGTGGTAACAAGTTGAAACTGAAACCATAATATGGTATTATACTCAAGTCTATAGGAGTCTATAGGGATACTCTAGTCTCTAGGAGCAGTGAAAAAATGATACCCAGTAAGTCTACGTAGTCAAAATATATGGCCGTTTATGTCGAAAGTTTGTACGGAACCCTCCGTACTCGTTTTCGACTCGCAATTGGCCGGTTTTTTTTGTGTATGGCATTTTGCAGGTCAACCTATGAGGTGGGCGTCTGGTTAGCCGGACAATCTTATGGATCCTTTAAGTGTAAGGCCTCCAACCAAGGCAAAAACAAAGCGACCACACCCTTTTTTTTTGGGTGTTAAATCATCAAATGACTTCCCCTGCTCTGGGCGAAGCGGGTCAGACTTTTACTGACTAAAACCCACCCATGTTCCTTCTATTGCCCTTTACGTTCCGGGGCCGCGGTATCTTTTTCGAACAACCCGCAACCCCGGCAGGCGGAGGCTCTGGCAAGCCCCTCTACTTTGCTGACATCTGTTTGGGGCGCGCGTGAA
Source organism: Ochropleura leucogaster (assembly GCA_958449745.1). NCBI lineage: Eukaryota > Metazoa > Arthropoda > Insecta > Lepidoptera > Noctuidae > Ochropleura > Ochropleura leucogaster. The sequence continues at coordinate 12,965,997 of OY288221.1, read as the reverse complement.
ACACGAACGCGACTACACCCTCAGGGCAACCTTGGATCAGGACGTCTCCGACGAGGGACAGCAAAAGCAAAGGGACCGGCTGGATTAAAACTATAATGTGTCCTAAAGGACCACTACCTCACACAGGAAATACCTGTTTCTGAAGTAGAATGTTAGCGAGAAGACTTATGATTCTTAAGACGAGAAAAGAGAAAAAACAATTTCCCCCGAAATGCGTTCTATTAGCTGTTCCCAGGAAGTGTACAGGGTTAAAGGAAGATCGACTAACAAACACAAATCCTGCTAATATTGTAAATGCGAATGTTTGTTACTCTTTCACGTCAAAATGGCTGAACGGATCTTGATGAAATTTGGCACAGAGTTAGATTATAATTTGGAATAACACTTAGGAAACTTTTTCGCGATCATCATAGCTAAGAAGCGGGCGCTAGCTGGTAAAAAATAAAAACAACAAGATGTGATAATGGGTCCCAACTGATAAACACTAAAACGAACCCTGTATAGAGATTTTAACTACTAACTCCAACCGATTGATGGCGATCTTCCTCTACAGCATAGGACTTGAACATAACTTTAGAAAAGTAGGAGTACCATCGAGGAAATTGCAGATCAGAAGGGCTACTATGACATCTTATAGCAATTCTTATTCCACTGAGTGAAAGAGATGGTGCTAGACACCCTGTATAGCTCTGTCTCTTTCCCTCAGCTGAATAAGAATTGTTTTAAGAGTTTATAGTAGGGCTACAGGAGCTAAGTTCGTTTAGCTTAGCTCTTAGCTTATCTATTGTAATATCAATGCTAAGTTGTCCCTTTTCTTCCCTCTTTCTCCCTCATATCTCACTTTTTTTTAAATAATCCCAACTATCTCTGTACCAAAATACATCAAAATCGGTTAAACCATTAAGGCGTGAAGAGGTAATAAACAAACTCACTTTCGCTTTTATAATATTAGTAAGGATTATATGATTTGTTATGTACTTGATCTAAACGGGGCGAATCCACCTTAGTAACTGCGTCAGTGCGGTACATTACCTAAGACTGGGTAATCTTGGCTCACAATAGAATTACATAGTAGTACTACTTGATAATCAGTCGGCATTGTCTTGAAAATTACCGTAGAGAACGATATGGTGACTTATTTTCTAAGAATTACAGCAGTATTTGATGGACTTATTCATTTTTCTTTATTGTGTGTTTGGTGCAATTGCAAACAGACCTGCCTTTGGGAAAATTTATAGGTAATCAAAAATTCTATCAACAACGGTAGCCGCCATTATAGAAACCTATTAAAAAGAAAAAGTAAGCTGGCAAAGTAACGTAACGATTAACAGACTAAAACAACAGTTGCACAAAACATATATTTGTTTATACCGATACGGTTTGTAACTAGGGTTTTAAAAAAAGTTTTTAATCGCAAGACGTCATGTATTGTGACATGGTAGGCATACTCGTGTAAATGGCCAACAAAAAAAAAAGAAATTGTTCTATTTTTGAAAAACACAGATCTTACCAGAGGAGCAACAGAAATAGCTTCTTGATTAAAAATTTAGCAAATCAGTCTATTTTAAAATTAAAAATACACGCTTACATGTAATATTTATATAATTTTAAGAATTAATTAATAATTCTATGGATGATACTGATTGGGCTTGTTGCAAATAATTTAACTAAAATGCTACAGGATAAAAAATCGACATACGTCTTTGGGCTTAATAAACAAGTGACAATCGATGTCAAAGTATTTCGTTATTCTAGATCAACCTTCTACACGATTGAAATTCCAAATTTAAGCCTTTCGGTTACATATCAGTTATGTATGTACACAGTTTGTTCTTTTCCACTATTATTATCGCTAGCACATATCACTTTGTCTATGCCCTCTAATTCTCATAAGCAGATGATGGACTATTTCTACGTAGGGCAGAAAATACCGCTGAAATGAATCCTGGAAATTGCTTACCACTTTTTTTGTTATTTTTTTTTGTCTCTGAATTTTATTGATTTTGCTAGTAATTGGGAATAAGCTGCATTAATAGGTATTTTATTCGTTGCCTATGTAATAACTTCTAGCTGCTATGTCAACATTTATGAATAAAAAGATTTTGTGTGGAATGCAACACTGAATGTGAATACAACAAATAAAATGGTTAATATTAAAAAAAAACCAAAACAAAACAAAACCTAGAAAATGACTTTACCTTCGGGAGTTTGGAGCAAACAGTTACCACATATTTTCCATAATTTTTTGGTGTTTTTACCATTGATTGTTTAAAATTTCTTCTATATATATATTTGTATATAAATAAACCATCGCCTGCTCAATACAGATGATGGATAATTACACCTGGCTTTAAAAATAATCAAAAATAATGTTCCTACCTTTTATGATAGGCATGGTTACTCATCCAAAAACATTTTAGGGCACAGCACAGTCACATAACTCTACACTTGGTCACTGCACAACGTCTACAGTCCATGATTGTACCTTATCATTATCAATTTCCTTTCCAAATATCGGCTGACAGACTTAGAAACATCATAGAGGTGGCGTTCTAACGTTATTAAGTCACTGTTGAAGATCAAATCACCAAAAACAATGCGTTTTATTTAAGAATCAAAAACATTATTTTAATTGTTCTACTTAGTTATCGTGACTTGGCCTGTTTTTGACTGATGTCAAAGAGTTTTTTTTTTAAATACCTTCACACGACTTCAGTGAGTCGTATCAGAGTAGGAGAATTACGAATGAATCGGAATTTCGCATCGATTATTGAAATGAAGAACCACTATTTCTTTTCAGTACTTAATACACGACATTCGTTCACAATATTACTTAAAATACTAGTACAATATTACAAATAAAACGACTATCAACGGACTTTGGCGTAACAATATCGTAAAAACAAGAAGGAAAGAGTAAATACCGTTACTTAGGACGTCATATTAACTCGTCAATATGTGGGGAAGTCCCCACAACGTCACTGCTTAAGAAGAGACTTCCCCCGTTCTGACTAAAACCTACCCATGTTCCTTGTTTTGCCCTTTATGTCCCGGGGCCGCGGTATCTCTTTCGAACAACCCACAACCTTGGATAATCCTACTCTTAATTGTTGATAGCACTATAAAATCAGGTTTCACACCTCTGATATATGTATGGCATTCTGTCGCTCTACCATCCTCTCATTTACGCGCGTGACGTAATTAATGCTGCTATCTCTTTCTCATAATCACCTTAAATTACCTGCAGTCAGTCAGCGCACTAATTGACGACAATTAGGTAGAAGCAATCAGTACACAACCGTTGGGGTAAACGTGTTCTTGAGTGGAGACCGCGACTCGGCAAGCGTAGTGTAGGACGCCCTCCGACCAGGTGGGATGACGATCTAAGAAAGACTGCAGGCAGATGCTGGATGCGGCAAGCTGAAGACAGGGCGCTATGGCGCTCATTAGGGGAGGGCTATATCCGGCAGTGGACTAATATAGCCTGATGATGATGATGATGAATCAGTACACATTAATAGAATGTTTATAAATAACCAGCGTTTGCCCGCGGCTTCACTTGCGTTAAATTCGGGGTAACACGGTTCCCCTTTCCTAATTTGCAGGTACCTGCTACCTGTAGTATTTGCCCTTTCACCTAATTGATTGAAATAGCTAAGTTTTCCCACTTTCTCCCTCATTTCTATTTTTTATTTTAAAAAATTGCCTATGTCCGTCTCAAGGGTTCCAACTTTCTCTGTACCAAAATTCATCAAAATCGGTTTAGCCATTTAGGCTTGAAGAGGTAACAAACTCACTTTTATAATATTAGTAAGGATATCTACACTTATGTCAAAGCTTTGGTAAGGTTCTTTAGAAAAGTACTCGGAACTGTAGGTACAACATATATGTATGACCAGCATAGCTATTCGCAAATCGTAATACAACCGTATTCGGCAATCGACACTAGTCTATGCTCTCGTAATCCAATCGTCAAACCGGCAAAACACTATTCACAGATTCGGAAGAGATTCTTTTTTTTAAAACATTGCAAGGTATGTCTGTATGTAACAAAGGTACGTTACGTTACAAATTGGTTGGAAATAGAAATTTGTGGCAGAAAAATTAAGGTAAGAAATATTTTTAACCTTGTTTTTTTTGTCGATTGGCCGATAACGGATCTGTGACAAATGTTTGGAGCTCTTTTTCGATAATACTTACGACACGATTGAAATCGAGTGGTTGTGAATAGGTATGCATGCTGATAGATAAACGTTTAAAAGGATCGTAATAGATAGTGTTCTAGGGTATCTGCCTACCCCTGTCAGAAACTATAGCACGGCCAATGAGAAGCGATACCAAATGTAAACAAAACCCATGCTAAAACCCCATCTAAAATGGCCGCCCGAATGTTGGCGAACCCGTCTTAACGTTGTCATGTTTTTGCCGGGAGAACGAGACATTACGACAAAGGCACAAGATGGAAAGAGCTAAATATTAGATTGTTAACGCCACAGTTGTTCTTTAGGTTAATGACCTTTCGTATCGCTTCTCGTTGGCCGTACTATAGTGTGAATTTATGTATGCGGTTGCAAAAGAAATCTAAAGCATTAAAAACGCGAAATGAAATAAAGAAATAATATTGTTTATTAGGCACTTGCCACAAGTACACACAGCATTAAAATTAACTTAAATCTTAAAAACTACAAAAACAAAAACTGAAAACAACACTACAAAAAAAACATATATTGCAAAGAAAAAAAAAACAGTCATTCTGGCAACATTTTTACGTTAGATGCCTGTTGTGATCCCCTGGAAAAAAAAGAACCAGCCGTTTTAATAACACTACATCATCATTTTCCTGCCCTTGTCCCAAATCTACCCACCCACAATCCATCTATCTTTTCTTTGGCCTTCCTCTCGCTCTCCGTCCATCAACATTCAGATCATCACTATTTTAGTCATATGTGCTTCATCCCTAAGACCAAGACTTTATCCATTCTTGTCACTCCACACATCCATCTCAACAATCTCATCTCCGCTACATGCAATCGTTTTTCATCCACCTTTTTAACGGCCCAGCATTCTGATCCATACAGTACAACAGGTCTAATCAAGGACTTGTATATTTTCCCCTTTAACTTGAGGGGCATCCGTGGGTCACAAGATGTTCCAGTGAACTGTCGCCATTTCATCCACCCTGCGTTGATCCGGTGCGTTACGTCCCGGTCTACTTCGCCATCCCCTTGGACAAACGACCCGAGGTACCGGAAGATGGAACAGATTGGTATAGGCGTTCCAGCAAGAGTTATGGGCACAGGACTGGAGAGACCGCTTAATAACACCGTTTTAAGTCCGACTACCCGTTTTAATAACACTACATTATTAGATAATTGTCTTGTCTAAACCACTACTAACTCTACTTGCGGTAAGTCTTATCAACTGATAAGGGTCACCAGATAATATTAAAGGAATTTTAACGTTGCTGTAACGAAAATATAATCATTTGATATCTTTGCAATGTTTTTAATCTATGTGGTTTATTTAAGTAAATTAAAAAAAATACTTCCTATCCACATCCGGCACTGGATTTTTTTTATTATAAAAATGTTCATAGAATGAAAGAAAGAAAGAAGAGTTTATTTGTCAGAATATTGTACTTCCAAAAGATGTTGAAGATCATTACTTACTAGCTGTTCCTCGCGGTTTCACCCACGCTGCTCAGCACCTGTTGGTCGTAGCGTGATGTTATATAGCCTATAGCCTTCCTCAAGAAATGGACTATCCAACACTAAAATAATTTTTCAATTCGAACCAGTACTTCCTGAGATTAGCGCGTTCAAACAAACAAACAAACAAACTCTTCAGCTTTATAATATTAGTATAGATTATTACAAAGCCTAACATTTCTGATGTACAAATATTTGCATATATCTAAATTCAATTATAATTATAACAGCAAATAGAACTAGAAAAAAATCCTTACTAATAATATAATAAAAGCGAAAGTGAGTTTGTTTTTTTGTTACCTCTTCACGCTTTAATGGCTAAACCGGTTTTGATGAATTTTGGTACAGAGATAGTTGGGAACCAGGAGACGGACATAGGCATAACATTTTTTTTTTAATAAAAGTGGGATGTGAGTCAGAAAGAGTGAAGAAAAGGGAAAACTTAACGTTGCTCTTACAAATCAATAAGGCGCAAGGGGAACTGTGTTACCCCGAATTTAACAGGGGCGAAGCCACGGGCAAAAGCTAGTACAATATAAAATAATAAATACCTATATAGTAATAGTAGATAAATAAATAAATAAATATCTTGGGACAATTGACACACCGCTATCTGATCCCAAGCTAAGCAGAGCTTGTGTTATGGTAACCAGACAACTGATATACATACTTATGATATACATACGTATAATTTATAAATACATACATATTATAGATAAATCACACCCAGACACAGAACAAACAATCATGCTCATCACACAAAGTTTGTGGGTGGGAAACGAACCCACGACCTCCGGCTCAGCAGTCAGGGCCACTAACCACTAGACCAACAGGCCCGTCAAAATAAAAATAGAAATAAAAATAGTCCATTATCTACATCCATTGACCTATTCGCTCTCGGTAGAGTAACGTACTTCAACTTGTAGTGGTAAATTTTATAGCTAACTATAAGAGCATGAGAGATCTTTGGAAAACTTAGTCCGTTTTATTTGTTGTTAAGATAAACATCGGCCTCTCCGCGTAAAGTTTGTACTACAAACTGAACCGTACTAAGAAAACTCGAAACGTGATAATTCAATGACAGTTTTTTTTTCTTTTTGATGTCGATTAAACAAGTCCCTTCTGCTAGGGACCACAAACTAAAGTATATGGTGACGGTTTAAATTATTAGTGTATCAAAAGACACACAAACAGACGGAAAATAGATGTGATGAAACAAAATACGGAATCCTTGTTTGTTATTTCTTTTTTCCTTTTGAGGTACGGAACCCTAATAACTAATAATGAGATACCCGTTTTTTTTTTAAATTGTTAAAAATATTTTTTTTTTGTGTCGTGGGTGCGTTTACAAACATTTAAACTCGAATACACAAACAGCCAGACCCAAAACAACTTAGGCCATTCAAATATTTGTTCCGTGCCGGGATTGAACCCGCGAGACGCAGCGTAGCAGTCGATCGCTCAGCCACTGCGCCAACCGTGTCGTCATGGCCAATTATGTATTTTTGCAACTTGTTAGGGCTCGTAGGTTTTTTTGGAATCTGATATGAAACCGCCAAAAAGACAAAATCTATGGTTATAAAAAAAAAAAACAATTTCACGAAATTATCCTTACCAATATTATAAAAAGAAAGTGAGTTGGTTTGCAACGTCTTCACGCCTAAATGGTTAAACCGATTTTGATGAATTTTGGTGCAGGGATAGTTGGGACCCTGGAGACGGATAAAGGCTAAAAAAAGTGGGATAAAGAGGAGAAAGAGGGAAGAAGGCTTTTTTTTAAAGATTAAGATATGTGGGAGTAAGAGGGAAGAAAAGGGAAAACTTAGCGTTGTTATTACAATTAATAAGGCGCAAGGTCAAAAACTCCAGGTAGCAGGTACGTGCAAACCAGTAAAGAGGAACTATGTTACCCCGAATTTAACGCGAGCGAAGCCGCGGGCAAAAGCTAGTTAGACTATAAAACATCACACTAAGATGCTGAGCAGCGGGTAAAACCGCAGGGCACAACTAGCACAAGCGACTTACAAGCCGAGTTGTGCCCATAGTACCAAACCGCAATGATGCGGGCAGAGGCTGAAGTTAAATCCACTGGAGATTTAAGCCTCCTTTAATCTAAGTTCCCAAAAGATCTTGTACTAACCACACTGTATATATTTACAACGTTCACTTTGTTCTATTCGAGAAAAACTTTTCAAGTGGCTTCAGACTCTGTTGTGGCTATTAATTTTAAGTATATATAGTACTAGCTGTTCTCCGTGTCTCACGCTGCTCAGCATCTGTTGGTCGTAGCGTGATGTTATATAGCCTATAGCCTTCCTCAAAAAATGTACTATCCAACACTAAAAGAATTTTCCAATTCCAACCAGTAGTCCCTGAGATAAGCGCGTTCAAACAAACAAACAAACAAACTCTTCAGCTTTATAATATTAGTATGGATTATAATTTGACATCACGGTTGGTGCAGAGGCTGGGTGTGGCGCACGTTCGATTCCCGCACGAAACAAATATTTGTATGACCTGCAGATAGTTGTTTCGGGTCTGGCTGTTTGTGTATGTGAGTACACGATACAGGAGAAATTCCTAGAGTGGGGCAAACTTTAAAAAAAACGGAAGGGGCCTTTTTTACAGAAGGGAAATCATGAAATAACTTCCCCCTCTCTGGGCGGAGCGGGGGGGAGTGTCAGACTTGTACTGACTAAAACCCACCCATGTTCCTTCTATTGCCCTTTTTATGAAGGGGCCTTATTCACTCTTTTTTAACCGATTTCTAGAAAAAGAACGAGTTTATCTAATTCATTTTGTATCTTTGTAACGCGATTTCTCCGTTTTGGGTCAGTTTTGTAAGCTTTTGTTGTAATCAAAATGGTAGCCCTAGTCGGTCCCACATCTTTTTATCGTCATAAACTACGCAAGCAGTTTTATTAATATTACTTGGTTAGTTTATGATTCATGGTTTATGTTTACTCTAATATTATAAAAGCGGAAGTGAGTTTCACTTCACGCCTATATGGCCAAACCGATTTTGCCCGTTTTAGTTTTGAAAGTCGCTTATTTTATTGTGTGCTTAATTATGTGTGTGTTGTTTTCAATGTTAAACAAGAAAAAATACTAACTTACTTCCTACCTATGGATTTAAAAAAAACAACAAAAATCAACTCCAGTAGGTAATACCTAAAACATCCTCTAAAATTTCCATAGAAGCGATACTAAACAGACTTTCTGATCAAATAGTGTCGGACACTTTAAAATATGTACTGTTTTACAAGCATGCGACCTCTCACAGCTCTCACACAGCTGTACACCAATGAAACATGTATACAGCCACCCGGTGTCACTTCACGGAATTTTGATCCGAATTTATGTACAAACACGGGCAGGAATCCCTTGAATATTTGATAGGAGCGACCCCAACCTTTGTCTTGGTACATTTTAAAACAAACAACCTATTTTTGGTGTCGAAATTTGTTTAGAATTTGGTACAGTTTTTTAAAAGTAGAACGGTAGGCTTAAATTCGATTTCTCTGGTACCTTTCCATAATAATAACCAAATAACTTCCCCCGCTCTGGGCAGAGTGGGGGCGAGTGTCAGACTTGTACTGACTGAAACCCACCCATGTTCCTATTACTGCTCTTTAAGTTCCGGGGCCGCGGTACCTCTTTCGAACAACCCGCAACCCCGGCAAGCGGTGGCCCTGGTAGGTCCCTCTGTTTTGCTGACATCTCTTTGAGGCGCGCGTGAACACTAACGCGCCGTCGACACGGCCTGTCGTCAAAGGACGGACGGACAGTGAGCTACCCATTGCTCACCGTCCACAGGCCCGCATCTACGGTAGCCGGGAGGCATCTCGCGGCGGTTGGTTTGAGGTTCTCCCCCTCAAACGCTTGGCCACCTCCTTCGCTAGCATGACTGCTTTGCAGAAGGAGGTGACTGCTTCCCTTTCCTTCTCGCTCCGGACCATGAACTGAATGAACCAGGGCTGGGCGCGAGAGATCGCCGCCGGCGATCGCCACCACGAGGGCACGGCGGTGCACCGCCCAAGCTGGGCAAACCGTCGCGTCACTCTGTGCTCCATGAGAACTATAGGCTTAAATGCCAGTTTTATGGTCTTTTTTGCGGGTGGATAATCAATTTCATGATTTCCCATCCAACTTTGCACGTATTTCTTCTACACCTCACTCGGTTAGTATACAGTGTAACGTTTATTATTTATAACACCTGTATAACATGTATTATGCAAATAAATGACTTGAAGCTGAACTTGAATCAAGGCTGACTTACGTCAAAGTTTTGCACGTCAAAGTCCTAACATAGAACAGCCCTGCCAGGGTTACGGGTTGGTTCGAAAGAGATAACGCGGCCCCTTTTTTTTTTGTTCGTTTTGCCTGTTTGTGTTCCGGATCACAAACAGGCAAAAGAAGGAACATAGATGTATTTTACTCAGGACAAGTCTAACACCAGCTTCGCCCAGAGCGGGAGGAAATATTTGATGATTACCAATCCAAAAAAAAATGCCATTCGAGAGACAAAAAGACTTTTACTGCAATGCCAAAACATGTCAACCAATGAAACCAACAAAACCTTAATAATCAGCTATGATAAATATTGAGCATATTACTTCAAGTTTTAATTAAGTAGGCAGGAGTTGTATAAAACAATCGAAGTTTTGAAGAAAATAAGTTGAAAACACAGGTATTCCATCAACGCTCCTGTTAATCCGAGGTGGATGATATAAGGGATTTACTGACCGATATTGTGTGCGTGTACGATAATTACTAGATACAAAATAGACTCTTACATGTAACATACATAATTTATGGTTATATCGATTATTAATTTAAACACAAATTTTATTTATATTTTCATTTTTTTCTTCTAAAAAACATTTTCAAAATGTAATAAAGAAAAATGTAATCAACAAGCATCGGGAACAGGGTTCCAGCTACGGCGGTCATTTCCCTTAAGAGAGAAACCTCCTAACAGTACGCGCTGAGTCCAGAAGTACCGCTTTCTGAATCAAGCTCTTGATCCAGGTGCCAAGCGAGAGCGTCAAAGCTATTAAGCCATTGGCCGATACGACTATCGACACAGTGACTGCTAAATTCATTTGCCACACACATCGACCATGTCGCGAACCAGATCTAGATACTTACTTATATTTTTTAGTATTTTTACGTAATCCTTATTAGAATATACATAAAACAAAAAAGCATTCAAAAATACAAAAAATTGTATCCCAACGGTATCAAGAACAACGTCACAGAGAAAGGAACCTCTAACAATACAAGCCGTGTCCAAGAGTACCGCTTTCTGTACCTGGCCCTTAATCCAGCTGCCTAACGAGAGCCTCCTCAGGTATTGGTCGAGGCTCTTAGCAATTAAGCCATTGGCAGATATGACTATCGGCACAATTATCGCATACTCCACATCACACTTGTCGACAACCTCGCGAGCTTGATTTGCTTATCTTTCTCGGCTTTCACGAGGTTCTTGAATTTTTGGCGGTTATTATTATTGTATCCAAATTACCGTAGATCTTGGAAATGATAATTGACGCCTTTGTAAGACTCCTTGTCAGACTTCGGGTCTCTGCCCATCTGTAACGATCATCAAAGATCTACAAACACCCGGGATGAAAAGTTTAACATGAATTTTGAGACACAAAGGAACCTCAGTATGTAATGGGTGATCACTCATCCATGGATCCATCTATACCAAAACCGCTTATCCTAAAAGGTCGACCCGAGCAGCTGCGAGCTCGCCCATGAGAAGCTGTGGGTTGTACACACGACGGCAGGTCAACCTATACTAAATTATTTGGTGTAGGTTGATGTGCCGTGGTTTGTACCTTCACGAAACCAGTACGAGGAATATCAACCCAGCGATTCTGCTCACTGTTCTTAGCCCTATGTTTACAATTTGTTACATGAAACTTGGTCGGTTCAGTCCAAAGTTGTGCATTAGCACCGTTTATCGACATTTTCATAACTGAAGACAGTGTAGTACTGGCTTCCATTGTGGCCTGTTTAGGTACAATAGTACCCGCATCCCGGCTATCGGCTGGTCTTTGAAGACGTCTGTCATAGGACTTCTAATCTAGATTTTGAATAGAAAGTTTTTAACTGACTTTTAATTAGATTGTTACCCGGAAAATTGGTTGGGACAGCACGAATGGCGCAGCGGCTGAGTGATTGACTTCTGCGCTGTGTGTCGCGCGTTCTTTCTTTTCTTTTAGAAAAATAAACATTGCCCCACACTAGGAATTTTCGTTCATTCCCATTACTTCGATTCATTAGTTCGATCGTGGAACTAGTGAGATTTTTTTTTCTCAGTTGTTCGACAGTCGAACAGGTGAAAATTTTTTTTCTCATATGTTTGACCGTCGAATTAATTAGATTTAAAAACAGTTCTACTACCACTCCCATGACAAGGTAACTCACCGTTTCCGAGACAAACGATCTTTTGTTAACTAACTTCAAAACACTCAAATATTGCTTAAAAGGCCTCTACTTCAGGGTAGTTTAAAAAAAATCAACTACGAAGGAGGTGGCGGGGTCTGTTCGCTCGCTTCGCGCGCTCACTATGACATGTAAATAAAGAATATAAGTTCCACGATCGAACTAATGAATCGCAGTAATGGGAATAAACTGGAATTTTTCCTGTATCGTGGGTTCGTTTACAAACATACCCAAAACAACTACCTGTTTTTCATACAAATATTTGTTCCGTGCGGGGATCGAAGCCGCGACACGCAGTCGATCACTCAGTCACTGCGGCAACCATGTCGTCGTATCGTTCGTATCTTTATCGTAGTTCTAGCGTTGTTCTTTCCGGACGAAACAAATATTTGTCTGACTGACAAGTAATTGTTCCGGTTCTGGCTTGTGCATGTGAGTTTAAATGTTTGTAAACGAACACAGGACAAATTTCTATGTAGCCTGTTTTTACAAACATACTCCACTCCACTCACATCACGTAAACAATTTACAAAATGGAACGGTTTACTTTTAATTTACTTGGGCAGTGAAGTTTACAAGCTCGGCTAATAATTTCTCGCCGTCTTAAATAATCGATCACTCGACTCGAGCGTTAGTTCTCGACGTATGTGCTTCGGAGGCAAGTGGGATAAATAGGGTTCCGTAGGGTTTTAAAGTTTTGTTAAACGTGGTGATATTTTTGTGGCTTATCCCGTTAGTTTTTTGGTCGTAAGGTTATGTTGAATTGATAGGATACGTAAGGAATTGCGCATGAGAAGTCTTCAAATAACTTCCCCCGCCACGGTTGTAGCGGGAGGGAGTATCATTGTTTTCCTACTAATATCCTACTTCCTACTAATATTATAAATGCGAATGTTTGTGCATATGGATGTATGGATGTTTGTTACTCTTTCACGTCAAAACGGCCGAACGGATCTTGATAAAATTTGGCACAGAAGTAGATTATAGTCTGGAATAACACATAAGATACTGTTTTATTTATCGATATAACGCGGGCGTAGCCACGGGCGTACCCATGTTCCTTCTTTTTCCCTTTATGTTCCATGGCAGCGGTATCTCTTTCGAACAACCCGCAACCGCGGCAGGTGGCCCTGGCAGGCCTCTCAAGCAGTGCCACCTTGGACTTCACATTTAAGTGGTTATACTGTACAGACAGCGCTCTCAATACAACACCAACGAACGACGCAAAGAGCTACATTACGGAACCTTGGAAATAAAACCGTCTTCAAGCCTTAAAGTTTATTGTTTTTAAAATTCATAGCACGCTGTGGATGGGGCACGCCTGCGGATGGATGGATGGACTACACACACCGGCTGGAGTTATACGTCCACACAGATAATATGTTACAGGAAATGTTACGATATATATTGTGGATACAGTTTTTTGACTCTGACTTATGAGGTTAGCTTTGAGGAGGCATTAGTGGTGGATTTTGAGGGAGGGGTAGTGTATCATTACTAATATTATAAAAGCGAAAGTGAGTTTGTTTGTTTGTTACGTCTTCACACTTACATGGCTAAACCGATTTTGATGAATTTTGGTATTGAGATACTTGAGAACCAGGAGACGGACATAGGCTATTTTTTGTTTAAAAAAGTGAGAAATGAGGGAGTAAGAGAGAATAAAAGGGAAACCTTACAATGCTATTCCAACAAATAAAGCGCTAGGGTAAAAACTACTAGTAGCAGGTACCTGAAAATCAGGAAAGGGGAACTGTGTTACCCCGAATTAAACTCGAGCGAAGCCGCGGGCAAAAGCTAGTATCTAATATATAAAAACGGTGTATCAAAGTGCTCGGGGCGTTTAGCACGTTATGTTTATACCTTTGCTAGCTAACGCTCGTGACTTCGTCCGCTTGGCATAGTTACTTTGGGCTAACGTTACTTAAACCCGCGTGATGATCGAATAAAAAAACATTTCTCTGCCCTTTTCTTCCCTCTCTCTCGCCCTTTTCCCACTTTTTTTTAGCATATGTCTGTCTTCAGGGACCCAACTATCTCTGTACCAAAAGTCATCTAAATCGGTTGGGCCGTTTAGGCGTGAAGACATAACTAACAAACAAACTCACTTTCGATTTGTTTTATTAAGTAAGTATACATTAACATCTGGACCGATTTGTATGAATTTTAGTGCATATCAGGTAGGTCTGAGAATCAGCCAACATCTATTTTTCATATCTCTTAGTGTAAAGGAGACCTAAGCAGCAGCTGAAACCACTGGGCATAGCTAGTTAATGTATCTTTACTTACTAATATCATAAAAGTGAATGTGAGTTTGTTTGTTTGTTACGTCTTCACGCCTAAATGGCCAAACCAATATTGATAAATTTTGGTACAGACATAGGCTATTTTTTTAAATTGAGATAAAGTGGAGAAGGAGGGAAGAAACTCTTTTAAAAAATATCTTCCTCTCCCCTGAGAGAAATTTTAATCATCACGCGGGTTAAAGTTAGCGTTAGCCCAAAGTAACTATGCCATGCGGACGAAATCGCGGGCGGAAGCTAGTACAGTTATAATAAAAAACAGTCCAAAAAATCAAAAATAACCAATAAATGAACAAAATACACGACGTAAAGTAAAACTTCTCTCCCGTTTTTCAATTTTCACACAATGCACCCTGCAGCACATTTAGCTCTATAGTGGCGGTACCTGAGACTTTTCCAAGATTGCATGGCTTTTGGATTTCAGAGGAATTCCTGTATTGATGGAATATTAAGATGCCTCAGTGTCCGAGTCACCCGTGACGGTACATTTCATAAAACACTAAGACATTCGAGCAGAAGTTCCATCTTACCTTAAAAATATTGAGAGTGAGGAATTGGGGGTTATCATTTTTGATTGGACTTATTTTTAAAGTTCCGTACCTCAAAGGAAAATACGGAACCCCTATTGGATCACTTCGTCGTTCGTCTGTCTCTCTAACTGTTTGTCTGTCAAGACCCTTTATCTCAAGAACGTGGGGAGGTATCGAGTTGAAATTAAAACCATATACTTACCCTGTAGTCCTTTTGTGCTGTGAATAAAACAACTCTCTAAGTTTACGCAGTCAAAAGATATGGCTGTTTATGTCGCAAGTTTGTACGGAACTCTTGGTGCACGAGTCTAACACGCTCTTGGCCGGTTTATAATGTAACTAGCTTTTGCCCGCGGCTTCGCGTTAAATTCGGTAGCGCCTTATTGATTTGTAATAGCAACGCTAAGTTTTCCCGTTTCTTCCCTCTTTCTCCCTCATACCCCACTCTTTTTGGAAAAAAAATAGCCTATGTCCGTCTCCTGGTTCCCAACTATCTCTGTACCAAAATTCATCAAAATCGGTTTAGCCATTAAAGCGTGAAGAGGTAACAAACAAACAAACTCACTTTCGCTTTTATAATATTAGTAAGAAAAGCGGTTTCTTCCAGACAACCTTTGCATGGATTGTACGAATATAAAAATACAACGGGGGGTAGTCAATGGTGTACCTACTGCTATAAATCACAAAATGACTTTCCCCGCTCTGGGCGGAGCGGGGGTGAGTGTCAAACTTTTTCTGAAAACCCCACCCATTATCCTTCTATTGCTCTTTACGTTCCGGGGCCACGGTATCTCTTTCGAACAACCCGCAAGCCCGCAGGGCATGGATATGTCTGACAAACAGTTCTTCTAAGAACTATCGAAGTTCCTCCTACTAACTGGGTTGTGGATGTTGGTGAGGCAGTCGCTTCATGTAAAATTCTGGTATTCAGTTGAAACCGGTTAGACTAGAAGCTGCCCTCAACATAGTCGGGAAAAGACTATCAAATCAAATCAAATCAAATCAAAATCAAATCAAATCATTTATTTTTGCTGAATACACTGTTACAATGGTGTTATAAGAATTATATGTATCAAGTGATTCTACCGTAAGGCATGCAAAATTTATACAGTCATAGTTATTAATAAATTAATCGAGAATAATTGGAATAAATAAAATTGAATTAAATTAGATAAAATTAAATAAGCACGATACAATTATAATAAGTTCAAGTCATAGTGGAGAATTAATTATTTTATAAATAATAAAAATATTTAGATTATTTCAATGTCATTTCTAGAATTATTAAAGTACATTAACGAATTAGTTATTAAAAGATAGGTACATGCATAATTCATATAATTGATTGTAATTCATATAATTGATGTCACTGTGAGGTCTTTAGTTTGTCAAAATTATCATTGAGGAAGTCATTCAAGTTATAGTAGCATTTGTTAACCAGAATTTTTTTCAGATTTTTCTTAAATAGGGCCGTATTCATTGCCCTTATACTATGATGATTCTAATTCGACCTTAGCCAAAAACAGCAACCACTGAGTTTTCTTTGTTTTGTTTTTGGAACGAAGTGCCTTAAAACGCTTTGCGAAAGACAGTTTTGCAATATTTGTAAGCCATGCGGCATGCGCGTGTTTCCCTCTCTCTCTCTCTCTTAGGAAGCAAGCCAGTTAATTTCTTTTCAACTTTCTATTTCTCATCGAACAGTGTGGTGTCGCGACGATTATTTTTGTTGCGTGTATACAGGTTTTTGTACATAATAATTAATAACTTCGTTCCATCAGGATGTCTAGACACCTTTCCAGTTTTTAATACTTTGCCCACACTAGGAATTACTCCTGTATCGTAGGGCGCGTTAACAAACATATAAACTGACTTACACAAACAGTCAGACCTTTACATCTACCTGTATGCCATATGAATACGTTTTTTGTGCGGCGATTGAACCCGCGACACGTAGCGCAAAGGTCCAACACTTAATCACTGCGCCAACCGTGTGGTAAATCAAGTGAACCGTGTTATTTTATCCTTTCAATTCTAGAGTTCACTTACTGAAAGTTCCTGCATCGTGCACATATTAACAAATTCCTACCTGTGGAACGGTCCATTCTGAGTAGCATTAAGCCTTTGATAGGCCATCGGACGAGCTTTACATTGTTTTATAGCATATATATATATATATTATATATTATATATTATATATCCTTACTTCCTTACTAATATTATAAAAGCGAAAGTGAGTTTGTTTGTTTGTTTGTTTGTTTGTTTGTTACCTCTTCACGCTTTAACGACTAAACCGATTTTGATGAATTTTGGTACAGAGATAGTTGGGAACCAGGAGACGGACATAGGCTAATATTTATTTTAAAAAAGTGGGATGTGAGGGAGAAAGAGGGAAGAAAAGGGAAAACTTAGCGTTGCTATTACAAATCAATAAGGCGCAAGAAGAACTGTGTTACCCCAAATTTAACGCTGGCAAAGCCGCGGGCGAAAGCTAGTAGCATATAAAATAGTCTGATGACGTATTTAAACTGTCGTTACGTTTATAGGTCCAAGGTACAAGGTGGAAGGTAAAACTGTGACCACGTATTTAGGAGGTACATCATTCTAACACACCCCATCACCGAAGGGCCTACATTAGTGACTATAATTAACGTGTAGTCCGTAATTAGACCAGTTGTACTGTATGGGACAGAATGCTGGGCTGTAAAAAAGGTGGATGGAAACCGATCGCATGTAGCGGAGTTGATAATGTTGAGATGGATGTGTGGAGTTACAAAAATGGATAAAGTAAGGAAGTTTGAAAGTTGCGCCTGTTACAGAAAAATTGAAAGGCAGTCGTTTGTCTTTTTATGGATATATAATGAAGAAGGATCAAGCACATGTGACATGGATTGTGTGAGGAATGATATGAAGGAAAAAGGAGTAAATGATGCCGTGACGTCTGATAGGGGAGAATGGAAGAGGAAAACGTGTTGCGCCGACACCAAATAGGATGGGACAAGGGCACGAAAATGATGATAAATTAACTTAAAAAATACGGACTAAGTGTCGCACAGACAAAAAAAAAAACAACTTCAAAAATTGCCGGAAAAAAGTTTGCTACCAGATGTTTGTGGTCGGTGTTGGTTATTGGTTGGTTGTTTGTTTGTAACATTGATTTTTATGCCATCGACTTCCAGAAGAAGAAAAAAATCGTTTCTTTTTGTGGTCTTAAGCAAAAAAAGCTGCGTTATGATAATATTGTATACAAATTCTTACCGAGTAATAAATAAATATTAATTATTTTCATATTATTTAGCTTTTTTGCCCTTTATGTTCCAGGGCCGCGGTATCTCTTTCGGACAACCCGCAACACCGGATCTGACGAGGCCGGTTACTTCTCTGCTTTGCTGACTGTACATAGGTATTGATTTTATGGTATTGTAAACATTTAAATGTATCTTAATTAAACAAACAAATAAGAGGAAAACCTACCCATAAATATTTGTTTGGGATCTACGCTAAATATCTAGCTTTTGCCCGCGGCTTCGCTCGCGTTAAATTCGAGGAAACACAGTTCCCCCTTTCCTTATTTACAGGTACCTGCTACCTTTAGTTTTTGCCCTTGCGCCTTATTTATTGTAATAGCAAATCTAAGTTTTCCCTTTTCTGCCCTCTTTCTCCCTCATATCTCAATCTTTTATTAAAAAAATAGCCTAAATTACGGACATAGGCCATTTTTTTATGACGGAGACGTATGACGTCTCAAGGGTCCTAACTACCTCTGTACCAAAATTCATCAAAATCGGTTTAGACATTTGGGCGGAAGACGTAACAAACAAACATATTCACTTTCGCTTTTATAATATTAGTAAGGATAATATTTCAATAATTCTTATTAACAATTGAGAGGAGCTTGTGGCTAAATAATTAGAGCTGCTCGATCGATTATTCGTTAGTTTCAGTTGTCCCTTGCAGATCTAATCGGCAGTCGTAACAAGAAGTCGGTCTCCGAAAGTCCGACAACCAGTCTTACTAAGGGGTATCATATTACCCAGTACTAACTGCATGTCAGGTAGGTAGTCGATTCATATAAAATACTGCGTTTGGACCAAAGGATATATTCAAACTAATGATAAACTTAGTTTAACTAAAGAAATCTAAACCTGAAACCAAGCCATTCGCCGCGTCAGGCGCCGCGAGACGACTCCCGGCCACCGTAGATGCGAGCCTGTGAACGATGAGCAATGACTCACCGTCCGTCCGTCCAGTGTTGACAGCCTGTGACGATGGTGCGTTCGTGTTTCAGGCACGCCTCAAAGAAATTTCTGGAAACCAGAGGAGCTTGCCAGCCGGTGTTGAATAAGAAAAAATATTGCAAAAAATAGCTATATGAGACAAGTCACACAGTTGTAGGTATATTATTTACATTAAGGTTATTACCCTGACTAAAAACATACATGGTAAAACCGAAATACGTACAGTCATCGCCAACTTACAGTAGGAATCTCTTTATTTTTAACAATTATTTTCTCTATGTCGATCCACATTAACCACAATTAAAATTACTTGTATTAATTAATTTAACTGTGAATAACGTGTCTTAGGCATGACTAATTATTGAAAACTAGCTTTCGCCCGCGGTTTCGCCCGCGTTATATTTGGGGTAAGATAGTTCCCCTTGCGCCTTATTGATTTGTAATAGCAACGCTAAGTATTCCCTTTTCTTCCCTCTTTCTCCCTCACATCCCACTTTTTTCAAATAAAATTAGCCTATGTCCGTCTCCTGGTTCCCAACTATATATGTACCAAAATTCATCGCAATCGGTTTAGCCATTAAAGCGTGAAGAGGTAACAAACAAATTCACTTTCGCTTTTATAATATTAGTAAGGATAAACATCATCTGCCTGGCAACCAGTCTAACCAGATGCAACTGAATACTAGTATTTTACATGGAGCGACTGCCTATCTGACCTCCACAACCCAGTTAATAACTGGATAATACGATACTCCTTGGTAAGACTGTTTGACAGACTTTTGAGTCATATTAAAATTCTGGGATAAACATGTTCTTGATTCGTTTATTAATTTACTAGCCTTTGCCCGCGGCTTCGCTCGCGTTAAATTCGGTAGCGCCTTATTGATTTGTAATAGCAACGCTAAGTTTTGCCGTTTCTTCCCTCTACCTCCCTCATATCCCAGTCTTTTTTTTAAAAAAGCCATGGAGCGACTGCCTATCTGACATTCACAACCCAGTTAGTACTAAATAATACGATACCTCTTGGTAAGACTGGTTGTCAGACTTTCGGAACACTGACTAGCTTTAACGACTGTCAAAGACCAACAGCTTAACGTGGTTTCTGAGGCACGGAGGAAACTCGGTATGTAACGGGTCACCCATCCACAGGCCAACCTAGGCAAGCGCGGCTTAACCTAAAGATCGACCTGAGCGGCTGCTTAGCCACGAGCTTCTCCATTACCCAGTACATAACAGGAAAATAAATACCTGAGAATTAATAAATATAAATAAATAACTATGAATGAATCAGCATAAATAATATTACTTCATGACCGGTTAGACAGACGCAATACAAGGAAAATAAACAAGTTCTGTGTGTCATTAAGTGTAGTCAGTTCACCGAGACCGCCAGTATCTATGTTGTTGATTTAATTGAGCGAGAAACATGCAAAATATAAACAGTTCTGTGCTCAATTCAAAAAGTACGAGGTTTTCTGGTAAGTTTAAGACAATTGGGTAGTTGACACCATTAACCAATAAATAAAAAAAACAACTTTTCTGAAAGAACACCTTATTCTACACCTGAGAACTCCATTCATTTCAAAATAACTTTAAAATTCGATTTTTAGTTGCTTTTAAATCAATAAATAGTTGCATCATTGACTTGACAACTTAGTGACGTCATCGGTTGCGAGTCTCATACAAAATCTATGGGCGAAGCGCGCTTTGACAGCTCATAAAAAGTATATCAATTGATTGGTGGTGTCATCTACCCTATTTTGTTGATTAAACTGACAAATGTCATATGAACTGGCGATAGTTCATAAAAATGTACAGACACCTGCACATCAAGCTACTACAATCTGTCAGATTTCTTTGATAGATTTTCGACTTTATTTCTAAAGTTTAAGGTTGAAGGTTCATCGGGAAAAATTGACAGTTTCGGGTAGCTTGACCTGCAGGCGTCTGTTCTTGAAATAACTGTTAATATAATCGTTATAAACATGAGCCTTATGAGATGTCGGCGTTTTGTAGGCAATCGCATTGTTTTCAATGTTAAAATCAGTGTTTTGTGGTTAATTTAGTTGGTAAGTGCGATTAGAGTTAGTATCAAGATCTATTATGACACTAGAACTCTAGTATCTATGTAATGTGACGTTAAACGTTATCATACTAATCATTGCAATTATTGACAATTTATTTGATTTGTTTTTATTCGCTATTTGTGGTAATAGAAATTTTATTCGACCCTTAAACTTACATAATGTAATACTAGTTTCCGTCCGCGACTTCATCCGCCTGGCATAGTTACTTTGGTCTAACCCGCGTGATGATTGAAAGAAAATTATCTTTCTCTCCCTTTTTCTTCCCTCTTTCTATCCCTTATCCCACTTAAAAAAAAATAGCATATGTCTGACTCCAGGGTCCCAACTAGCTCTCTACCAAAATTCATCAAAATCGTTTTGACCATATCAGCCTGAAAACGTTACAAACAAACTCACTTTCGCTTTTATAATATTAGTAAGGATAGTAAAGATTATATTATCTGTGGTGTGGTATACTTAACAGTACACTTACATTTCGCCCGTCAAGTTTAAATCCTTTTAGATTTATGTTCATTTATTTTAAATCGCTAAAAAATGCAGGAAGTTCTCAAGGCGACCCGTATATGTTTAATGGATTTTTTGATGACACGCGATAGTAAGCCTTATTTATTTACATTTTGAACAACGTAACAAGAGTCATTTTTTCCAAGATTTGGTTCAGAAACTTCACAGTGACATCGTTTTGAGAGCAAAGTTGATGAAATAAATTATTATACAGAGACACAAACCTGTCTGGGGTCAAACTGAAGCCGATAACCTACAACTACTGCTCTTTACAATATTATGACAACATGAATCAAACTCAAAGCATAATTATGTTTAAATAAGACCGTTACCGCCACTTTTGTATAACAACAGTAATATAATAAAGCTACAGTACAAGGCATAATAACTTGTCAAAGTACTGTAGTACCCCATTACAAAGCGTAGATCTCTATGGAGAAGAATGGGAAATAAACTCTATGTACACTCTTTTAAATCATAATATTGGTTAACGCTCGGTTCCAATAAACTTAAAACGACTCGTTTAGCTTTCCATGCATGTTGAAATAGTCTTTTTTTAAGAACAATGTAGAAGAGCGTCTAGAGCTAAATTAAATCAAACAAATTGAAAAATAAAATAATTGAATTCAGCCCACTACTCAGTCCAAGATGAGGAGTGCAGTATGCAGCCACTCTTGCAGCCAGCAGTCAGCGGTAATGACATGCAACGTGCAGCATTACACCGACCCAGGAGTATCAGCCTCTTCGATACGATGGAGTAAGTACTCTATGGAGGATTAATGACAAGTGTCACTGTCAGTATGACAGCTGAGCTCACATAATGAAAAGTAATGGCAACACTAGAAATCTTCCCTCATTTTCACTTTTTTTTAAATTAGCATACAGATATTTGAGAGATACTTGGCCTATGTCCGTCTCCTGGAGACGGACATAGACCAAGTATCTCTCAAATATCTCTGTACCAAAATTAATCAAAATCGGATCAGCCAATAGGCGTGAAGACATAACAAAACTCACTTTCGCTTTTATAATATTAGTAAGGATTGTAGGTATGTATACAATCTTTTTAATACGTAATTGTAATTTCAGAGATCGCCAACCCATTTTAAAAGTATCGACATCTGGGTCTGGCCTGGAGGAAGATGAATCGCTAGAAGTCCCCTACACTGACTGCAAGCTGCTGAAGTCTCCTGCATCCACCCTCACTCTCCCCAAGCTTGGCTCCAACAGCCGACGGTTTACAAGATTAAACACATTGTTACTAGAAGCAGTCAAGCATCGGGATGTTCATGAAATTGAGAGGTAAAGAACTAGTTAAATATGTCTAGAAAATACAATGCGTATAGAGATCCTTCAGGAGACAGTCAACCCAGTATTCATCATCTGCCTAGCATTTTCCCAACTATGTTGGGGTCGGCTTCCAGTCTAACCAGATGCAGCTGAATATCAGTATTTTACATGGAGCGACTGCCTATCTGACCTCCAAAACCCAGTTAGTACTGGGTAATACGATACCTCTTGGTAAGACTGGTTGTCAGACTTTCGGAACACTGACTTTCTGTAACGACTGTCAAAGATTTTCAAATGACAGCCGGGACCAACGGCTTAACGTGCTTTCCGAGGCACGGAGGAAACTCGGCATGAAAACATTCCTTTATTTTTGAAAAGAAAGAAAACGACATACAAAGATTTTTTAAATTCGCTTGCCGCACACGGTTATCGAACCGACTAAAATCTGTAAAAGTTGCAACCTTTACTTTTATTGCATCGATCGTTAGGGTCAATAAGGATGAAATGTCTTTAACAAACTTCTTCAAACTTTTGCCACGTTTTTGCCATGTCTCTTCAGGAATTCTGAAGATGATATCAAAAATCCGCAATCTGCATTGTTGGGGAGGCATTTTCCTTGGATTTTAAAATATGTTAGGAACATCATTTTTAAATACCTTCGTTTTTACCGTTATGCTTACGTCAAAAAATAATAAAATTATTTTTTATTTTAGATGTTATACTGACAAAATATAATTGATTTTCCAGGCTGATCAAGTCTGGGGCAAACCCCAACGCGACTTGCGGCATAGACTGCGTGTCAGTGTGCCACCTAGCTGCCATGAGGTCTGATGATGCCCTCACCATACTCCTCAATGCTGGAGCTGAAAGGCAGAGGCTGGACAGACTTGGCCGTACTCCACTACACTTAGCCGCTTGGGCAGGACATGTGAGACAGATTGCTGTTTTACTTGGATTTCCTAAAGGTTCCTATGCATCACAATCGTTAAGCAAAGTTGTACCTAATAGTACTCCTACATTTTGCCAGGTTATGTTTTTAACTAGCTTTTGCCCGCGGCTTCGCTCACGGGTAACACAGTTCCCCTTTCCTGATTTTCAGGTACTTGTAGTTTTTGCCCTTGCGCCTTATTTATTGTAATAGCAATGCTAAGTTTTCCCTTTTCTCCCTCACTTCTCACTTTAAAAAAGTTAGCCTATGACCGTCCCAACTATCACTGTAACAAAATTCATCAAAATCGGTTTAGCCATTAAGGCGTGAAGACGTAACAAACAAACAAACTCACTTTCGCTTTTATAATATTAGTAAGGATTCCAACATAAAAGGGGGCTGACCCTATTGCTACGCGAGACGACTCCCGGCCAACGTAGATGCGGGCCTGTGGACGGTGACCAATGACCAATGGTGGCTCACTGTCCATCCGTCTATTGACGACAGGCCGTGTCAACGGCGCGATAGTGTTCCACGCACGCCTCAAAGAGAGGTCAGCAAAGCAGAGGGGCCTGCCGGGACCACCGCCTTGTTTGAAAGAGATACCGCGGCAAGGGGTAATAGAAGGAACATGGGTGGGTTTTAGTCAGTACAAGTTTGACACTCGCCCCCGCTTCTCACTCACTCAGAGCGGGGGAAGCTATTTGATAAAATAAGGAACTCACCAGTTCTCGACGCAGTATCGGCTTAGAAAAAGATTCCAAAGATAGGTTATTCACCTCGTGTCAGTACAAATGATGGGACTAAACAGCTGATTCCACGTCACCAAGTCTAATCGGACGGGCCTGTTGGTCTAGTGGTTAGTGGCCCTGACTGCTGAGCCGGAGGTCGTGGGTTCGATTCCCACCCAGGACAAACTTTGTTTGTTCTGTCTGGGTGTGATTTATCTATAATATGTAAGAATGTATTTATAAATTATATAAGTATGTATATCAGTTGTCTGGTTACCATAACACAAGCTCTGCTTAGCTTGGGATCAGATAGCCGTGTGTGAGTTGTCCCGAGATTAAAAAAAAAAAAAACTCCCAAACAAGACAGGCAACATACCAATAACCTAGAAAGTAGAATATTTATTTGTCGCACACAAAATAACAAAAAAAAAAAATAAACATGCATGCAACATATAAAAATCATCACAAACATTTATAATTACATAATTATGGAAAAAAATTGTTTGCAATCGTAAATGTTACAAGTAGGTCACGACTCAGCATGCTGGTTTTCTACCCGTGAATGAAAAACAAGAAGTCAAAACAGCATACATAAATATTTTAAATACTAAGGCGCGTACGCAACATGATTAACAGTCGAGGTGCAGTTGAGGCGCGGGCGCATTAGAGGCACGCCGCAACAAGATTTTCTTTAGAAATGAATGAGCGCACCTAGCTCATATACAAGAGTTACGGCGCGGGCGAGGGGAAGGTACATTAAATGAAAAAAAAAATTTAACAATATTAAGATTGCAAGAACTATAATAAAACAACCCAATGATCAATATGACGTGACACTAAAGAAAAAGAATAAAATATAAATTAACATAATGATAAGCGTTGGCGACCTCTTCCATAAAGAAAAAGTTATCAAGGTATCAAAACCATTTTTACAGATATGCAGTGCAGATTGGATACAGAAGACATGACAGTAAGCACCGAGGAGGAAGTCAAAAGGCTGAGCCAAGATGTCAAGGAATTGGTCAACATGAAATGTGACTTCGGGACAAGCAAGGCGAAACTTCCGACCTACTGGAAAGATAACGCAGTTGACCATAACTGCAAAGAGTTCGAAAGAAGCGTACGTTTTTTTTTTTTCAACCGAAAAGGTGGAGGTTGTATGTTCGACTGTATTTTTTTTACCATTAACTCCGCCAACTATGGACCTAGCCCGACCAATATACATTAAAAAAAATAAAAAAAAAATTGTATTCGAAAAGAATGGGGCAGGATCATCGTTATTGGTTGAAAATTTGTTAATGCCAATTTGTATTTGAAAATAGCGTAACCTCATTTGTCAGATTAGGGAATAGCTATAAACAAGCCAACTACAGTGTGCTTTTTTTTTTTTTTTTTTCGGGTTGGAAATCATCCAATGACTTCTCCCGCACTGGGCGGAGCGGGAGGGCATGTCAGACTTGTACTGACTAAAACCCACCCATGTTTCTTCTTTTGCCCTTTACGTTCCGAGGCCGCGGTATCTCTTTCGAACAACCCGCAACCCCGGCAGGCAGAGGCTCTGGCAAGCCCCTCTGCTTTGCTGACTCTCTTTGAGGCGCGCGTGAAACACGAACGCGCCGTCAACACAGCCTGTCGTCAATCGACGGACGGACGGTGAAGTACCCATTGCTCACCGCCCACAGGCCCGCATCTACGGTGGCCGGAAGTCGTCTCGCGGCGCCCGGCGCCATGGGCGTCTCCCGCGGCGGCTGGGTTGGGCAGATGTTCTCTCCAACTACAGTGTGCTTAGACCACCTTTCTGTATTGGCAACAGTTGAACGGAAGGAAATAATGAGATTTAATATACGGACGAAATGTCGTAGAAAAAATGTTACCTCATGTGTGGGTTAGGCAATCTAGCTAAATTCTAAGTTAGATGATGACGTTAGTTCCAACCGCAAAGTGGACCGGACAAGACAAAGAAAAATGTAACTTATTGCTACTTTGTAACAACATAAGTCTGTCTGTCTTGTGTCATGCGCCCGCTTATCAGGTGGCATTCAAAATTGAATGTATGTTAACTTCTTATCTTATTTTACGTTTTGTAAAGTAAGCAATGACTTATTGTCGGGCCTACACTGTTCTCTCAAACTTAAGTAATAACGCTGTAACAACAACATTTTAAAACCAAAAGATTTTAAAAGAGTAACCACATGGAGTTTCTTGCCAGTTCTTCTTCATAGGAAACGACCAACTCGAACCGTGCACCTTTTCTATTTTAAAACCAAATGATTATAGGGTAACCATGGAGTTTCTTGCCGGTTATTCTCCATAGGAAACGACCAACTCAAACCGTGCACCTTTTCTTGACGTTTCATAAGTGCCCATGTAGGCCTTTGTGAAATAAAAATATTTTGATTTTGATCAAGTTAAATATATTTGTATAACAGTATTCCCCGCTCTATAACTATTTTATTGAATGGTAAAAAAATTGTTATAGAGCATTACTTATGTAAATCTCTTTGGTTTTCACTATGGCCGCGCGTCATCGCAAAATGCCGTAACAAAACGAACTTTCCTCTCTGTTCCATCAGCTGCCGATATTCCAATTGGGTTGGTCACCCCTGCATGCGGCGAGTGCGCGAGGTCACTACCGCTGCGCGCGTCTCCTGATCGCAGCCGGCGCACAGCCCTGTGCACCAGACCTGGTCGGCAGGACACCTCTTGATATCGCTGGATCAGCGTACTATGCAGAGCAGAATATAGACCCACAAAAGTATGTAATAATCCTAATATTCTAATTTAATATTATAAATGCGAATGTTTGTGAAGATGGATGAATGGATATTTGTTACTCTTTTACGTCAAAATGGCTGAATGGATCTTGATGAAATTTGACACAGAGTTACATTATAGTCTGAAATAACACATTCGATTTTTTTATCATAATGTGGGCGGAGCCGCGGACTTCAGCTATTGTAGTATAATGTAGTGTGATTGAGGAAAAATCATATCTGATCTTCAAAACTCATAAGCTTTAGAAGCATTCAGAACGAAAGAGACCTTTAACATTCTCTCATTCATTAAACTGACTCTTTTTTTGCGGATGGGAAATCATTAAATAACTTTCCCCGCTCTGGGGGAAGCAGGGTCGGACTTTTACTATCTAAAACTCACCCACGTTCCTTGTTTTGCCCTTATATGCCGGGGCCGTAGTATCTCTTTCGATCAACCCGCAACCTCGGCTAGTAGTGGCCCCTGTGCAGGCCCCTCAGCTTTGCTGACACTACTTTGAAGCACACGTGGAAAACCAACGCGTCATCGACACGGGCTGACGTCACTAAACGGATGGACAGTGAACAACCCATTGCTCACAGTCCCTTATACAGTAGATACTGCGCCCGACACCCGGAGCGCTTGAGGATCAAAGTCACTTTTGAGTGTGCATGCCTATTGTGTCCTCAAGTGCCATAGCTATAGCTGTGACTGAAAAACCGGTTAGATGGCACCATCATGTACCTAATTTTTTTTCCTTTTAACTTGTTTGACAGTTATCAATAAATAAAATAAAAAAGCCGTGTATTTCTAGTAAAAAAATTTCAAAATAACTTATCTTAATATCTATGTATGTGTTAATTTAATTTACAAGAACCCCTCCGCGGGTAAAGGCCTCCTCAAAAGAAGCCCAATTATCTCTATCATGAGCTAAATTCATCCAGTCTAAGCCAGCCGTTTTTATGATGTCGTCTGTCCATTTCGTCAGTGGTCTTCCTCTACAGCGCTTTCTTTTTGGACCTTCCCATGATATCATTTTTTTAGTCCAACGCGATTAAAGGACGACCTTTAATCTCACGACATGTCCTGCCCACTTCCATTTCAGTCTTGAGCGTTTATTAGAGCGTCTTTTTCTTTTGTTGTGTTCCTTATTTTTACGTGTCTTATTTCTTAAAAAAAAGCAGTTATCAATAAACCATATTAATAATATCATGAAAATATGACCGGATGATAGTTTTGCAGATCTAGTCGCAATGCTCATCAGTGCTGACTGCAAGAACTTCAGAATCAAGAACAGGAAGATAGTTGATACACCGCTTCATACTGCTGTGGAACTGGGCAGTTTGGAGGCTGTGTCAGTGCTGGTTGCAGCCAACGTGCCTGTCAACTGGCTGAACCGAGCAGGCCAGACCGCACTGCACATTTGCGTTAAAAAGAAACTTAAGGAGCATTTGCAGGTATGGGAAATTATTCAATTTTGCTGACGGCTTTAAACATTTCTTTATGATGTGTGTTCATCAGCGGATCCAAGGGATATCAGCTCACAGGTGCCAAGCTGATTTTAATGTCTATTAAACTAATTAATCCAATAAAAACAAGCCAGAGGGTTCCGTACAAACTTGCGACATAAACGTCCATTTGTTTTAACTGCGGATATATTAGAGGGTTGATTTTAAGGGATCACAGACATATGGTTGAGTATATGGTTGTTTTTTCATATCAACTCAATTATCCACGTGTACCCCAGATATAGGGTCTTGAAAAACATACGTTTAGATCTTATAAGGGTACCATTATTTTCCTTTTAAAGTACGGGACCCTAAAAATCATGGCATTAAACGAGAAAACTTAATTATACAACATTTATTCAAATCTTACCTTTTCATAAAATTTCTAAAGAGATAGATTTTACAAGTTCTGTTTATTCCGGTTCTGTTTATTCTGTCTTAATAATACACCATTTGAAAAACATCGTTTTAATAATCAATTGTAACTTTTCCAGATACTAGCAACCCATGGAGTCAGTGATGTAGAAATCCCAGTCATTGTTGATGTTAAAGACAAGGATGGCCATACCGTGTTACATAAAGCCATTCTGGAGGAATGGGGACCTGGAGTCAGCGCCGCCATAGAAGCAGGAGCCAGCATCACAGCAAGAGTTCGTAACTAACTAAACCAAACTAAAATTTAATTTGAGTCATCAAGTTTCAACACTGTCAGTGTCGGAACTTCCATTGGTGACTGTGGTGACTGTGTCAGTTGTCCCATTATGGCTTTGCTCGCGTTAAATTTGGGGTAACGTTCCCCTTTTCTGGTTTGCAGGTACCTGCCACCTGTATTTTTTTTTGCGCCTTATTTATTGTAATAGCAAAGCTAAATAGTAAAAGAGGGGAACGTCTTTTCCCTCAATTCTCACTTTAAAAAAAATGGCTTAATTCTGTCTCCAGGGTCTCAACAGTCTCTGTACCAAAAGTCATCAAAATCGATTAAGCCATTTAGGCGTGAAGACAACAAAACCACTTTCGCCTTTATAATATTAATAAGGATGGGACAAATAATAAATATCATCGCTATTTTGAATTAGTTTATCATCTATACAATTATGTCACATCATGTTTCAGGATAACAAACACGAGACACCAATTCATCTTGCAGCAATGAAAGGCAACGTGGATATACTAAATGATATACTGAGTGTAGCCAAACAAAAAGATGCCATCGACACAACAAACAATGAAAGACAAACAGCTCTATTTAAAGCAGTTATCAATGGACACCTAGAGTGCGTTAAAAGGCTACTCGAAGAAGGAGCTTCAATAACAAAAACAATGTCGAGACAGGTCAACCTCCTCCACATAGCTGCCCAAAAAGGAAACGTGGAAGTACTAAAAGTATTACTAGATCATGATTATATAATAACAAGGAGAATTATTAACTACCTAACAGCTGATGACAAAAAAGGCTACGGTCCTATACATTTCGCTGTAGAAAACAATCATCCTAATTGTGTCAAGATACTTTTAGCCAGAAACACTTATAGAAGCCTTAGAACTTCGTACGGTACACAGAAAGGTTCAACACCTTTGCATATAGCCGCAGTTCACAATAATGCAGAAATTGCAAAAATTATCATGTTTAATAATGAGGATACTGTACATATTATTAATGATATGGGCTGGACTCCACTCCATACAGCCAGCCACTATGGAAGCAGAGATATGATCACACTGCTTCTTAAAGAAGGTGCAGATTTATCTCGCTGCACAAACGGTCCTAATAAATGTAAGAACACTGCAGTTGACATGATAATGAACAATATGTCAAAGCCTACAGAATTCATGGAGGATATATTTGATACATGCATTTCTACCAACGACTCTAACCTTCACGATCCTAATTGTGAAGTCACAGTCAACTATAAAATTTTAGTACCACAAGCTGAAGAGAAAGTACAAATGAAGGTTATAGATGCCCTTCTGAAGACAGGAGATAGGTACGGCCAGAGACGCCTCTTGGTTCACCCTTTACTTGAAAGTTTTCTGTACTTAAAATGGAAAGCTTTATTACCTTTCTTCTACACGATGTTAGCTTTTCATGCTTTCTTCGTACTGTCCTTGACAACGTTTATAATATCAGTATTTTTTTATAAAGATACAAAACATCCTCCACCAGTGATTCTTAATTCTACTGGGTGGGCAGTAGTCTTGTATATTACTATTATCTTGATAATTTCACAGGTTAGTACTATTGAATTTGATGAACAATAATGTCTCTCTATTGCCGTTCTCTTGTTGTAGGCATATATGACTCAAACGCATATTACTTACATTATTTCTGCAAGAAAACTGTCCAGTCTGATATCCCCATTTTATTTATAACCGACTTCAAAAACAGGAGGAGGAATTCTCAATTCGGAATCTTTATTTTTTATATTCACCGATTACTCAAATACGCCTAGAACGATTTTCATAATTCTTTATATAATAGCAAATAAGATATACCATAACTAAAAAGTCTGATATAAAAAACTTTTTAATGACAAATCACATATTTTTAATAGTCCTATTCATTTTTCCATTGTTACTAAAAGATTAGCAGATCATTCATCATGTAAACATAGAGAAAAAACTAATAAACTACACAAGCAATATAAATAAAATTGATTTGGAACCACCTGGGAAGTGTCGAACAAAAAAAGCATTTTGTAAATCGGTCCAAGCGATCAAACATAAAAAAAAAACATTCTGAGGATTCTCCTCCTTTTTTTGCAAGCATTGCGCTAAAGATTCTTCATTTTTAACCTTTTGAGCGCCGTTGTCACATATATATGACAAGGAAAGGCGTGCCATGGACGCCAATGACACAAAAATGTACGTAAAATTAGTTTCTCGGCGTGGAGGGCACGCGCGTATGGTTATGCTCTGGCGTTCAAAGGGTTAAACTTTATTTCTCTTTACCGAATTGTTTTCTTCTAGGAAGTCCTGTATATGAACGTCAGCAACGGTTACTTTGTCCAATTAGAAACATGGGTTAAGTTTAGTTCCGTAAGCCTAGCTGTAATCCTGCCTTACTCCACGGACACGATTCCAACTGAAGTGGACTGGCCCAGACATGTGGCTACGGGGGCTCTGCTACTGTCCTGGCTGGAGATGATGTTCCTGCTGTCTAGGTTCCCCAACTGGGGATACTATGTGCTGATGTTTGGGAAGGTTTCCTCAAATGTTATCAAGGTGATGATTTTTTTTAATGTTATTTATTTATATATAGGTCGCAGTTAGTTTACTAACTGCAATTAAGTTTATAATCACGTTTTTTTTTGTGCTGTCTCTATAGTGTTCTATGATATTTTTTTTTATAAAAATCATTGCCCCTTACTAGCAATTTCTCCTGTATCATGGGTGCGTTTACAAACATTTAAACGCACATACACAAACAGCCAAACCTGGAACAATTTCTGTAGACCTAACAAATAATTGTTCCGTGCGGCGATCGAACCCGCGACACGCAGCGTGGCAGTCGATCGGTCAGCCACTGCGCCAACCGTGTCACTTTCAACGTTTAACTCTTTTTATGGTTGTGTACCTCAAAAGGATTTTTTTTTAAAATAGATCTCTTTTATAAAAATGTAATGATCAAATTGAAAACCTGAAATGAGGTTATTTATTATCAAGAGTTCGTTACATAATAATAGCGAAAACAGACAAAAACTAACTGTTCCCTAAAATTTACGATGAAGATTGAGAGTCTATTGCAGATATTCAGCTATATCACTATTATATTAAAGTACACACGACGGCAATTCAACCTACACCTAACCATTTTAACCTGATCAGGTTAGGATCAGAAACTACCCGAAACTGTCAATTTTTCCCAATGAACCTTGAACCTAATACTTTAGAAATAAAGTCGAAAATCGATCAAAGAAATCTGACAGATTGTAGTAGCTTGATGTGCAGGCGTCTGTACATAAACCTATTTTTCTTTTCAGATTCTGTTGACATTTGCTTTCCTGGTCATAGGATTTGCTCTGAGCTTCATGATACAGTTCCATTCACAAATCCCTTTCGAGTCTCCGTGGGCAGCCCTCATCAAAACCATAGTAATGATGACTTCGGAGTTCGACTACGAAGATCTAGTCAAACAAGACGACACCAAAGAATTCGTAACTTCCTTGCTCGTTATCCGCGTCATATTTCTAATATTCGTAATACTTGCCGCCATAGTTCTCATGAACCTTATGGTCGGTGTCGCTGTCAACGATCTACATAATCTACAAGTATTAGGAAATGTCAGAAGACTTGGTAAACAAGTCGAGTTTTTAGGATCTCTAGAACATCTTGTCTATAACAGGCTCTTTAAGAAAATTTTACCGAATTGGCTAGAAGAAATGTTAACAAATAACAAGAAAATTTTAAACGTCTTCGTTCTCAATCCGAGTGTTCCTAAATCGAAATGCTACAGATCTTTACCATCCCATATAAGGGAGGCCATTTTTGAAAAGGCTCAATCTCGCAAAAAACAAATGGATGATGAATTGGGTTCACAAAATTATAAAAAAAAATTGGACGCAATATATAAAGCAACAGTTAAGATTAAGAAAGAAAACTTAGCTGTAAAGAATTTTAAAGCTTTACAAAATACTACAAACAATTATAAGGATGTTTCTAAGCATCTCATGGATTTAGATGCTGCCGTTTTTGATATTAAAAATCAAACTAAAGCGTCTATAAATCAAATCCAATCATCTGTAGATGAGCTAAGTTTTAAAATAGACTTGATTCTGAGTAAATTAGATACTAAAAGTAAAAAATAATAATCGTAGGGTTGATTGAAAGAAAGGTGATTCCAGAGTCACTTGTCCACTGTGGCGTGGACGATTTTGATATCGCCACGGAGTTGGCGATACATAATGTAATGAAGGATGAAGGCGCTTCACCATCAATGTGCCATTGTAATTCAAGGCGTAGCAATTCCACATGAGCTAAAGATAATTACAACAATTTACAGCGTTTTTGTTCAAGATAAGAAAACCATCTGTGATTAGATTTAAGTTTAATGAGATTCTGAAGTGAGAAATAGAAAAGGACATCAAGAATTTTTGTTTTTTTTTTAATCAATGAATTACCTTGATAGTTTTACAATTCGCAAAGTTCGCGCTGTTTTATTAGTACTTCATTAATATATTTTATCCTTTTTCCTCGAATCCCTAAAAAGGATAACGCCCATCTATAGATCGGTGGGCCCACAATTTGATGAACTGTTGCAAGTTCCGAGTAAATTTTTAGATCAAAAATTCAGCTTAAAGCTGTTTTAGGTTTAGCTTGATAGATAACTGCATAATCAAGATGACTGAGCTTCTATCCATGGTTAGATCCAATGTTTGCTACTCAATCTGTAGGAGCCCATACTTGTTCTCCTCATCACTGTCACTTTGGTAAAGTTGACAGCTTCGGTCACCACGGTCTGTCATGCAGCCGAAAAGCACGCCATCTTGCGTGGCACGCGAATATTAATGACGTCATCATACGTGGAGCTCTTGTCACCGTCGGCGTTTGTCATCGTAGCTGTTTAACTAAACCTTACACACACAAGTATCCTTCAACATCAAAATACAGCCAAATAAACCCCAACCAAATACAGACACACCCCCCAAGGACGCAATATGGCAGGCAAAATATAAAATACGAAGCATTCAACTATTCTACAAACTACCGGCAGATATCAGGAACACATCTTCTTTTAACATATTCAAAGGAAAACTCAAACAACACGTCATTAAACCAACAATTTAAGTTAACGACACAAGCTTGTCATATTACAATATTCACAAAAAAAATGTTCTAACTACTGGACCACATTATAACAAACTAATTATGTATTTATTCAATAAGTGAACAATGTATGTTCTTCTAGAATAAATTTTCAATTACATTGTGTTGTCAATTTATTTAAAACTATTTTAAAAATATATTCAATGAACAAAAAATTACTAAATTAAACTAAAATTATTTAACTAAACTAAACTTATAAATAAATTAAAAAATAGCGTAAAAAAATTCGTCCTCAACGCTGTCAGTTGGCAATGTCCCTAAGAGACTGGCCGCGTTGCCACATTGTATGGCAACGCTAAGCCTCTGGCCAAAGTAAAAGCCAGCCCTTGGGTCACGGGAAGTGTCAACCAAACTATTAGTGTCTAGAATAAATAAATAATCTTTAAAACCAACAGCTTCGGACCCCACGGTCCGTCATACAGCCGAAGTGCACGCCGTTTTGCGTGGCACGCGAATATTAATGACGTCATCATCACCGTCGGCGTTCCAGCTGCTTTAGAACCCAATGGCTTGGCACGCGATGATGGCTAAAGACCAGACAGCATGTCTCTATTTCCGTAGAAGGTGGGTAGAACCGTGTTGTAGGACACAACATGCCACGATACTGAAGCGCCATTTCATCATCCTAACTCTTCGAGCTGCGGCGACGCTGCCGCTGTCACTGCAGAGAGTTTAGACGGCGTAAATATAACCTTAACCTTATTTGGTAACTATATTTTCGAGCTGTTTGGGGTTGAATGACGACACGGTTGGCGCAGGTTCGATTTGTATCGTGCAGGAGCACAAATATTTGTATGGCCTCCAGATAGTTGTTCCGGGTCTGGTTGTTTGTGTATGTGAGTTTAAATGTTTGTGAACGCACCCACGCTACACGAGAAATTCCTAGAGAGGGGCAAACATTTAAAAAAAAATGTATTCCTTAGTCTTCACAGACATCGGTAAAGGAAAACATCGTGAGAAAACCTGGACTTATAATTAAGTCTCGTCAACGCGTCTTGATCAAGCGTGGTGATCAATGCTCTTGCCTTCTCTGTATGACAAGATCCCATTGCCCAGCTGTAGGACAGTTATAGGTTGGTATTAAGTGGGGTTGAAACTTGTTTGTTAATGACATTTTCAAAAGCTTAGTAGACACTTCCTGTGACCCAAGCGCTTGCCTTCATCTCGGCCAGAGGCTATGCATTGCCATACAACGTGGCAACGCGGCCATTCTCTTGGGGGTGTTGACGACGGATTTTCAGACGCTGTTTTTTAAGTTGACGTTTTTATGAGTTTATTCGTAAATTAGTTTTTTTAGGTTATTTCAATTTATTAATATACTAGCTGCACCCCGCGGTTTCACAAGATTATACAATATACTAGCTGTGCCCAGCGGTTTCACCCGCTGCTCATTTAGGGGTATGAAAAATAGATGTTGGCCGATTCTCAGACCTACCCGATATGTACACGAAATTTCGTTTAAATCGGTCCAGCCGTTTCAGAGGAGTATGGGAACGAAAACTGTGACACGAGAATTTTATATATTAGATGTCTTTATGAATTGTAGCCTATGTGTTGTTCTAATGTTTAAGCTAATATTGTAAAGTTTCATTAAAATCCATTCAGCAGTTTTTGCGTGCAAGAGTAACAAATATCCATCCATCCATCCTCACAAACATAATATTAAATATAGTTGGATTATAATATTAGTAGGATAGGAAAGGATTTTGTTCATAATAAAGTGTTTTATTGCTAGGAATGTATTTTGTATTTATTGATTTAATAATATTCAGATAACTATTATTAGAACGTTTAATTAAATAGCTTTCCATTATATAAAATAAACCAACTTATCAACAGTGCATACTACACTTGTGGTTAATATACCATTCATAAGTATGCCTTATTAGGAATACATAGAATTCTGATTTAAGTGAGGAAAGTCCGTCATTCCGGCCGAGGTGGATTAAACGACCGAGCCACTAGGCGAGGGTGTTATAAACCTAAGAACGTAGTGACAAATTCTCAAAATCAAACGACGTTTTTCAGTACACTTATGGAGAAATTAAATCTATACTTATATACTTATCTATACTAATATTATAAAGCTGAAGAGTTTGTTTGTTTGAACGCGCTAATCTCAGGGACTACTGGTTGGAATTGGAAAATTCTTTTAGTGTTGGATAGTCCATTTCTTGAGGAAGGCTATAGGCTATATAACATCACGCTACGACCAACAGGTGCTGAGCAGCGTGGATGAAACCGTGGGGAACTGCTAGTAATATTATAAAGCTGAAGAGTTTGTTTGTTTGTTTGAACGCGCTAATCTCAGGGACTACTGGTTGGAATTGGAAAATTCTTTTAGTGTTGGATAGTCCATTTCTTGAGAAAGGCTATAGGCTATATAACATCACGCTACGACCAACAGGTACTGAGCAGCGTGGGTGAGACCGTGGGGAACAGCTAGTAACAGAATAAACTGCTTGTCATCAAGTCATAAATCAATGAAACTATGTTTTTTTTAAACGTTACCCCACACTATGCATTTCTCCTGTATTGTAGGTGCGTTTACAAACATTCAATCTCACATACACAAACAGGCATACCCAAAAGCAGCGCAGCAGTCGAACGCTCGGCCACTGCGCCAACCATGTCGTCTATTCCGATACAATTTAATCTTTATTGTACCTACCTACAGGGCCATTTTGAACAATGTCCTTTGGCAAAAAGCCAAATGATTTTTGTTAAAGACATTTTAGAGGTATGAAGAACAGGGTATAAAGTTCTTCATCCTCTATGGAAAAGGGAGGATCCTCCGACCAGACGGGTGTCGTGTCTGGCGGGCCACTGCCCGTAAGTTGTTTGTCGGGTGCTCGTATAACTTCGCGTACAACTTTGCTTGCGCGATGTTGGAATCTTGCCGTTAGTTCTTCAGTGGCTGGATAGTTGGCGCTGTAGTACTGTTTGCCACTTGCATCTTTGTATCGCTACAACATGTTGACACCCATCCGTGCAAAGAGTATCTTAATATCTACACCTGGAACACTCAGCGCAACCAATTCATATGTTACATTAGCGGCTTTTGAGCAGCAATACATGAGCATCGGCTCCCAGTGAGCGTCATCCTCAGCAGTACTATAGAACTAGTGAATGTAGATTACCATGTTAATCACTAGTCACGGAACTTAACAGTCGTTAGACTAAATATACGACAGGTGTGGTATTTATCCACCCCTTTTCTTCAACTAGCAAAACGAAATAAACATTTAAAATGGTATCTTAAAAATCTATACTAATATTATAAAGCTGAAGAATTGAGGTTTCCGGCGACTGGGACCGCAATTAACTAGGACCGCGGTCCCAATCACCGGATCTGTATAAAATAAATAATTTTCTTCCGGTGACTGGGACCACTTATATGATAACTGAAATAAAAAAAAAATGTACAGTCAAACAAAAAAATTTTAGATGTAACAATCGAAGAAAAATCCTTTTTGATTTAAAAACATCATTTATTGATAAAATAAAAACAACCACTGACTACAGTTCTGTTATTTAAAACTTTCGTTATTAAAACATAGTGCATGTTTTAGATCGTGTTAACAACAATCAACAAAAAATTAGTCTTTAACTGGTACCGTAAATATAATAAAAAAAAAACACAATAAAAATAATAAACGTGGTACTATCTATGTCAATCAAAATTAGTTTAAAATGGCTGTTATGGCTTCACACAAAATCAGTCAAGTAAGTAATTATCACAAAATCAGCTTTTTTTTTCCGGATGGGAAATCATCCAATGACTTCCCCCGCTCTGGGCGGAGCAGGGGGGCATGTCAGACTTGTACTGACTAAAACCCACCCATGTTCCTTCTATTGCCCTTTACGTTCCGGGGCCGCGGTATCTCTTTCGAACAACCCCGGCAGGCGGAGGCTCTGGCAAGCCCCTCTGCTTTGCTGACATCTCTTTGAGGCGCGCGTGAAACACGAACGCGCCGTCGACACGGCCTGTCGTCAATAGACGAGCGGACGGTGAGCTACCCATTGCACCCACAGGCCCGCATCTACGGTGGCCGGGAGTCGTCTCGCCGGCGCCCGGGGCGTCTCCCACGGCGGCTGGGTTGGCTTGATGTTCTCTCCCTCAAACGCCCGGCCACCTCCTTTGCTAGCATGACTGCTTCGCAGAAGGAGGTGGCCGCTTCCCATTCCCTGTCGCTCCGGACCATGGCCTGAACCAGGGCCGGACGCGAGAGACGCCGCCACCGATGGCCTCTACAAGGGGACCGCGGTGCTCCGCCCAAGCTGGGCAGATCGCCACTGTGTGCTCCACCGTGTCCTCCGGGCGATCGTCACAATACAAAATCAGCCTTAACTGTGTTAAAATATAAAGTTAGAGAGGGATAGTACTATAATACAATGCTATTCCCTTTGTGTGTATGCTGTTACACCTGCATGTGTAAATTATGTCAAAATGGGCTAGCTTAATCTATTACTAAGCGCATAAGATAAAATCATGTCTAGAACGAGTCAATGATATTTATATAAATAATTCATAAATTTTTTCGTTTGACTGTACTAATTTTGGCTTGAATAATAGATGTTTTTAAGTTATCTATGAGTGGTCCCAGTCGCTGGAAGAAAAATATTTATTTTTTACGAATCCGGCGACTGGGACCGCGGTCCTAGTTAATTGCGGTCCCAGTCGCCGGAAACCTCAAGAATTTGTTTATTTGTTTGTTTGTTTGAACGCGCTAATCTCATTAACTACTGGTTGGAATTGGAAAATTCTTTTAGTGTTGGATAGTCCATTTCTTGAGGAAGGCTATATAACATCACGCTACGACCAACAGGTGCTGAGCAGCGCGGGTGAAACCGTGGGGAACAGCTAGTATTAAATAAACTAAAATAAAGTTGGTACGGTTGGCGCTGTGACTTATCGAATGTTGCGCTGAGTGTCGCGGGTTCGATCCCCACACGGAACAAATATTTGCATAACCTACAGGTAGTTGTACCGGGTCTAGCTTTTGTATACGTGAGTTTAAATGTTTGTAAACGCATCCGCGATACAGGAGAAATACCTAGTGTAGGGCAACGTTTTTTTTTTTTAAATAAAGCTGTAATTCGCTTTCGAAAGTCGGTAGCAATAAAACCTCTTCGCTTCGTCCAGAGACTAAGCCTAAAAAAGAAGTGTACCGATATCGCGCGACGATTTTAAAATAAGAATCTTGACTTAAATAATCTCTTTAAGGATGATTTTTTCAAACGGGACTTTCTTTTTGAATAGCGAAAAGTGCTCAAAGTAATCTCGAACTCGAGTTACTTAGATAAAAACTAAAACTGCATCATTAGATTTGTGAAAAACATTCAATAATAATAAAAAAAAAACAATTCATTCAATATTCCCAGCCAAGATTCCAACAATAATCAAATCTTACTAATATTATAAATACGAATGTTTGTGAGGATGAATGTATACGGATGTTTGTTACTCTTTCACGCCAAAGCTGCTGTACTGATCTTTATAAAATTTGTAACAGAGGTAGATTATAGTCTGGATTAACACATGATACTATTTTTTTCGATATCACGCGGGTGAAGCCGCGGGCGCCAGCTATCTTACCTTCTAATATTATGTTACTCTTTCACTTCAAAACGGCTGAACGGATATTGATGACAATTGGCACAGAGGTAGGATACGGTCTGAAATAACACATAGGACACTTTTTTATTTTGATATCACGCGGGCGAAGCCGTGCGGCCAGCTAATATAAATAAAAAATTTGATGTCTGCCAAGACCTTATTTCTGTTTGTTGGTACTCTATAGGCTCCTAAACTACTAAACCGACTTTGATGAAATGTTGCAGATTTGTTCTATATGTGTACGCTGGGTTTCTACTTATTACCCAGAGTACAGATATAGAACAAATCTGCTAGGAGTACGTGACCAACAATCAACATCTAGGTACCTAATATTTGCAAGTTTAGAAACAATGTCATCACTATATACCATTTTATAATAAGAAAATAATGTACAAGTATTGCTATATTTGGTTTGTTTGTTACAAGATAAATTACTATTTTTAAACTTACATGATTCACAATTATTTAATATCACTTATTTTCTTCTACGAGAGGAAAATTATGTAGTATATAAAACAATAAATAATTAATAGGGAAGAGTAAATTCGTACTAATAACGTGTTTGTAGACCAGATTGAACGTCTAGCGACAATGATTACGGTAAAAGCAAGCGACAGTAGTGTAACATATCGCAATCCGCGTGATTCAGGTAAATGCACATATTATTTTTTGACATTACTGAAGATCCCGCGCTACACGAGCGCCTCTAGCGGCGAATCCATGCGCGGTAGCTCCCACTTTTTGTTAAAAGCACAATCTTTATCAATCAAAGGATCTTTCTAATATATTAAATTCTCGTGTCACAGTTTTCGTTCCCATACTCCTCTGAAACGGTTGGACCGATTCGATCGGGTAGGTCTGAGAATCGGCCAACATCTATTTTTCATACCCCTAAGTGAGCAGCGGGTGAAACCGCTGGGCACCGGTAGTTAGCTATAGATATGAATATATTTTTTAAATTATATTAATACTAGTTTCCGCCCGCGACTTAGCAATCAAAAACAAATACTCGATAAAACATTGTGTTAGTTTCTATCATATCTCAATATAAATTTCAGTAAGTATTTATATATATTTTTTAAACGTTTTTCCAAAAATTAATTTACTAATGTGGCAAAACAGTCAATGAATCAAAGAAAACTCTCCGACTTCTGGAATTAATTTTATTTTCCGTTTTTTAGTGTTTTTTTTTTGGAAGTCGGTTATTATATTAGCTGAAAAGTTTTTTTTTCTAAGTTTTTTATTGTTTTATTGCTAAACCACATGCAGTCTACGTGATTTTACATTTGTTGATAACACTAAACGTTGCGCTAGCACACAAATTAAATGCAAACGTTAATTCGATCATTTTATTCACTAAATCGCGGCGCCCGCGCCCGCGCACCTTCTAACGCCCTCTGTCAATTTAAACCACAAAAAAAGCAACGTACATAATAATTAACGAGTGTTTCTTTTTTATAAAACGGCGCCCCACCTTAGGAATTTCTCCTGTATCGTAGGTACGCTTGCAAAAATGTAAACACACACACACACACACTCACA
Organism: Ochropleura leucogaster; assembly: GCA_958449745.1. NCBI lineage: Eukaryota > Metazoa > Arthropoda > Insecta > Lepidoptera > Noctuidae > Ochropleura > Ochropleura leucogaster. The sequence continues at coordinate 12,923,978 of OY288221.1, read as the reverse complement.
GCAAGACCCGAAACCATGTTACATCGAAACATTGTAGGCCATACAAATGTTTGTTCCGTACGGGGATCGTATCCGCGACACGTAGCGCTACAGACAAACGTTTAGCCACTTTTTTTTCGTGTGGAAATCCTCAATGGATGTCCTCCGCCTTTGCGGAGGGGTCTGTCAGACTCCTACTGACTAAAACCACACGGTATTCCTTCTCGTCACTTCTGGCTGGGGTGCGGGGACACATTTGCATTCTACACAATCACCCCAAAACGTTTAGCCACTGCGCCAACCCTATCGTTAAAAAACCACCATTTGAATTTTGCACAAATGCACCTTGTGTAATTAAAACGAGTAGTTTAGGTTTTAATATCGTTCGTTCCACCCTGTGGTTGTACTTGGGGTGATAGTGTAGAATGCGATTGTCTCCCCGCACCCCAGCCAGAAGTGACGAGAAGGAACGCCGTGTGGTTTTAGTCAGTAGGAGTCTGTCAGACCTCTCCGCACACGCAAAAAAAAGGTCTCCAGCTTCACTGACCGTAAGGCCGTGCGCTGCGTTAGGCGGACGCACGGCGCGGGCGCCCGCGTGGCGTGCTGTTTCATGTAATCTCATAGATCAGCGCTGCGTGCAACGGGTCGCCCGCCGCAGCGCTCGGCCAATGGCCGTGCGCTGCGTTAAGAAACAGCACGCCAAGCGGGCGCCCGCGCCGTGCGCCCGCCTAAGCTAAGCAGCGCACGGCCTTACTATTTTTTTTTTATAAACGTTGCCCCACACTAAGAATTTCTCCTGTATCGTGGGTGCGTTCACAAACATTTAAACTCACAAACAGCCAATTCAATTCAATTCTTCAAAATCAAAGCATTTATTTCAATTAGACCATTAACGGCAGTTTTGAATGGCAAGAAACAAAATAATGAAGCTACAGTCCCAGTCATACGACATAATAACTTGTGAAAATATTGTAGTTGCCCATTCCAAAGCGTTGATCTCTGTGGAGAAGAATGGGGAAGAAACTCAATGGATACTCTTTGATAGTATTTGAGGGAGAGTACCTCAAACCAACACAGCCGCCGCGGGAGATGCCCCGGGCGTCGGGCGCCGCGAGACGACTCCTGGCCACCGTAGATGCAGGCCTGGGTAGCTCACCGTCCGTCCGTCTTTTGAAAACAGGCCGTGTCGACGGCGCGTTTGTGTTTAACGCGCGTCTCAAAGAGATGTCAGCAAAGCAGAGAGGCTTGCCAGGGCCTCCGCCTGCCGGGGTTGCGGGTTGTTCGAAAGACATACCGCGGCCCGGAACATAAAGGGCATTAGAAGGAACTTGGGTGGGCTTAGTCAGGAAAAGTCTGACACTCCCCCCGGGTTATTTGATGATTTCCCACCCACAAAAAAGTAATAGTCTTTGATATCATAATAATTTTACAAGATCCAATCCTGTAAAGAGGAAAAATACAAACGTTATCGTTAACGTAGCTTAATTAGTTTACTATTGTAAAGACTATATAATCCGCAAATATTATTAAAAGCTTGCGGTTTCAATTTTTCCAACGCGTCATTCAGAGGAAAATAACAAACAATTGACGACACGGTTGGCGCTGTGGCTAAGCGTTTGACTGCTGCGCTACGTGTCGCGGGTTCGATCCCCGCACGGAACAAATATTTGTATTGCAGAGGTATGAGGAACAGGGTGTAAAATTCTCCGTCCCCTATGGAAAAGGGAGGATCCTCCGACCAGACGGGTGTCGTGTCTGGTGGGCCACTGCCCGACAGGTTGCTTGTCGGGTGTTCGTATATATTCTAACTTCGCGTACAACTCTGCTTGCGCGATGTAGGAATGTTGCTGTTAGTTCTTCAGTAGTTGGATAGATGGCGCTGTAGTACTTTTTTGCCATTAGCATTTTTGTGTCGCTAAAGTATAATCTACAGATAGCTGTTCCGGGTCTGGCTGTTCATGTATGTGAGTTTATATGTTTGTAAATGCGCCCACGATACAGTAGAAATTCCTAGTGTGGGACGTTTTTTAAAAAAAAATTGTCTTCAAGTAGATAGTAAAGTAAGTACCTACTAAAGTAACTACCTACTACCAGGGTCAATTATTACATAATATTTAGTCCGTCTTATAGATTATTCAGTTACGTGAAACGTCACGCGTTGCTTAATTTTTTCCCAACGCGTGACGTCACACGTAACTTTAATGGGCTTTATCTTTGTCATTTTTGGTCTAATTTACAAATAAAAAATACGTGTCCCTTATTTTTGAATAATCTAAAAGCAGGACTAATAAAGAAAAATAGGAAACTGGCCTATTCATCGACAATTTTTTTTAACTGGACTTACAAAAAAAGGTGGAGTTTCTCATTACGACTGTTTTTTTTTTGTACGTTTGTTACGCGATTTGTCAATAGATTGAGGCAGATTTTTTTAAATTCTTTTTTAGCGGAAGGGTTATACTCCAGAAAGAGGCCTAGTGTTACTAATATTATAAAAGCGAAAGTGAGTTAGTTTGTTTGTTACCTCTTCACGCTTTAATGGCTAAACCGATTTTGATGAATTTTGGTACAGAGATAGTTGGGAACCAGGAGACGGACATGGGCGATTTTTTTCTGAAAAGAGTGGGATATAAGGGAGAAACGGGAAAACTTAGCGTTGCTATTACAAATCAATAAGGCGCTACCGAATTTAACGCGAGCGAAGCCGTGGGCAAATGCATCATATCATCGATAATACATATTTTTTCTTCTCATGTATTAGGACGATTTCCTAATTTCTTTTCAAAATTACTCGTTTTCAAATTGTGTGACTATCATACAACAACTAAAATAAACTGAAATAAACTTTCTTTCACAATGCGATGTGCGAACTTTTACTGAGTAAAAACCCACCCATGGTCCTTCTTTTGATTTTTATGTTCCACGGCCAGCTCTCCACGGGCCCTTCTCGCCCAGAGCGGGGGAAATTATAAGAGGATTTTTTTTATCCTAAACCGTGATTATTACGTTACTTAATATGATGTACAAAGTGCATGGTTGACTACGTAAGGCTTCGTAAGAGGTTGGTGTCCTGCCGGGCTTGTGGGTTGTTCAAAAGAGATACCGCGGCCCCGGAACATAAAGGGCAACAGAAGGAACATGGGTGGGTTTTAGTCAGTAAAAGTCTGACACCCCCCCCCCCCGGCTCCGCCCAGAGCGGGGTTATTTGATGATTTCCCACCCCAAAAAAGAAAGGGGTTGGTTTTCTTTACACCCGATACTTATATCTACTTTTATTATTTTAGGTCAACCACCACTAAAGGATGAAAATAAAAAGAAAATTGAACAAGTATCCAAGCAAGAACAAGGAGGGCATGTGCCTGGGTATATAACTTCTATATGGTTTATACAAATATATTGATTACTAGCAGTACCCGACATGCTTTGCAATGCTATTTATCTACCTACATCATCGTACAAACGGTGACCACGTATTCAGCACATATATTTTACTACAGTACGGCCAACGAGAAGCGATACCAAATGTAAACAAAACCCATGCTAAAACCCCATCTAAAATGGCCGCCCGAATGTTGGCGAACCCGTCTTAACGTTGTCATGTTTTTGCCGGGAGAACGAGACATTACGACAAAAGCACAAAATGGAAAGAGCTAAATATTAGATTGTCAACGCCACAGTTGTTCTTTAGGTTAATGACCTTTCGTATCGCTTTTCGTTGGCCGTACTGTATCTACTTTTTTTTTCATAAGAACCCTCTTCTATCCACTTCCCTCTTCTACAAACTCAACAAAAAAGAATTAGCGAAATCGGTTCCAACACACACTTGGCCGGTTTTAGGGGAACAAAACACAATACTTCAGTGAACTGCGCCCTTACCATGACGTCTTAAAGCAGAACTTATTCCACTGAGGGAAAGAGGGTACAGGGTGTCTAGCACCATCTCTTTCCCTCAGTGGAATAAGTTCTGCTTTAAGACGTCATGGTAGGCCTACAGTTTTCTACTTCAAAAAACTGTCACAATTTTGAAATCTGCTCAAGCTTTTTTAATTTTAGGTTGAAGGTTCCAACAACCAGCAACAATGGTGCGGCAGTTAAGCCGTTCTGCAAGGCGGTCTTTGCAAGGAATCTATTTAGGATTACGCAAGGGCCGCTTACAATACAGACACGCGTCAACATACTGAACTCTCAACTTATAGCATCGATTCCGGGCGGTGATACGGCATTAATGAGCAGGTGAGATATAATGAGCAGGTGAGATATAATAAGCAGGTAAGATATAATAAGCAGGTAAGATATAATGAGCAGGTGAAATATATTGAGCAAGTGAGATATAATGAGCAGGTGAGATATAATGAGCAGGTAAGATATAATGAGCAGGTGAGATATTTAACCAGTTTACAACGTCCTCACGCGTATAATTTCTACGCACAAATGAAACGCGTTGGGCAGGGAAATCAAATGAAAAAAAGTCAGGCAATAATTCATCTTTTTGTCTCCGTCTTCCGGAAAGGACATTCCAATTTTTTGTAATTTTTTTTTTTGGAATTCGGTTTTGTTTTGACAACTTTTTTTTTATAATTCAGCCGTATTAGTTATGGTATGGCAGCTCACATTCTAGAGTAGGGCTTCGATTAAAAAAAATAAAAGGAAACAGCCCAATGCAAGCACACAGGCTTATCACAGTCTACCTAGCTTCAGACAACTGTGAACATTACCCACCAGATATCGTAAACAGAGAATGTTTGTTCTAGAATAATAGCAGAGGGTGCAAATCCCAACGCGACATGCCGTCTGGACCACGTGTCAGCGTGCCACATCGCCGCCATGCACGATAACGACGCCCTTAATCTGCTGCTCAGCTTAAAAGCTGTTAGTTCCAGGAGAGATAAGCACGGCAGAACACCTCTCCACTTAGCTTCTTGGGCAGGGAACGCGAAGCAGATTGCTTTACTTCTAAACATTCCGGAAGGTACACGACATTCCCAAGAAAAAATAACTTTGTCCTCTTATTGTACAAATGGTATCTCTTTCGAACAACTCGCAACCCCAACAGGGGGTGGCCCCGGCTGGCCCTTCTGCTAATAAAGCCGCTGCAGTAATAATTTCAACTCATTAAAAATCCCAAAGAACGTGTTTTTTTTTATTATTTTTTTAGTCGATATCTAAGATGTCTTGTTTTATTTTCAGCGCTGATGAATACGGTCTCATCTCATGCCGTCTTGCTACCTAAAACTGTTCAAGAAGTGACAAAGCATACTGTACCGGTGAATATGTTAACAAACGTACCATGTCGCCGTAACGACGGGTCTACTTTGCCGGAAGAATGGAGCAACCTCATGGACCCCAACTGCAGGAATATGATAGAAACTGTGGGTAGTTTATGATTTAACTTCTACAATACATACCCCCGAATACTGAAACGTCACTCAAAACTTAAGTACCACTTAAATTTAACAGAAACTCAGAAGTGACGTTTGACAATACAAAATCTAAAGTTTAAGAGCTGCTCAAATGTTAAGCAGCCCTCAAATTTTAAGTGACGTTTCAGTATTCGGGGGATAGTTTTTTGTCGATATGGCTGATACGCTATTTTTTTTTTCGGGTGGGAAATCATCCAATGACTTCCCCCGCTCTGGGCGGAGCGGGGGGGCATGTCAGACTTGTACTGACTAAAACCCACCCATGTTCCTTCTGTTGCCCTTTACGTTCCGAGGCCGCGGTATCTCTTTCGAACAACCCGCAACCCCGGCAGGCAGAGGCTCTGGCAAGCCCCTCTGCTTTGCTGACTCTCTTTGAGGCGCGCGTGAAACACGAACGCGCCGTCGACACGGCCTGTCGTCAATCGACGGACGGACGGTGAACTACCCATTGCTCACCGCCCACAGGCCCGCATCTACGGTGGCCGGAAGTCGTCTCGCGGCGCCCGGCGCCATGGGCGTCTCCCGCGGCGGCTGGGTTGGGCAGATGTTCTCTCCCTCAGACGCCCGGCCACCTCCTTTGCTAGCATTACTGCTTCGCAGAAGGTGGTGACCGCTTCCCATTCCCTCTCGCTCCGGACCATGGCCTGAACCAGGGCCGGACGCGAGAGATCGCCGCCACCGATCGCCTCTATGAGGGCACGGCGGTGCTCCGCCCACGCTGGCTGATACGCTTAACTTTTAGTAATAAAGAGCAACTTAAGGCGCGGGCCCACCGCGGTGCACAGAGGATACGCACGCGTATTAAGCTTCGCTTTGTAAGAAAATGTATGTGGTTGTGTCCACTGCAACCCACGGAGAGGCTACGTTTGAATTGACGTCATTAAAACATGCGTGGCTTGCTCGAATAGGCGGTTACGTAGCTCAACGCTGTCAACGTGGGTCTACGTTTCAACTGGAGTCCACGAATATGACCCATGACTATGTACAGCTCGCTTATCGCAGAGCAGTTTTCCTCCGTGGATTGTAGTGGCACGTGTGTAGCTTCTCCGTGCGCCGTGCCACGCTATACATTGTCGTGGGTTTTCGTGTAAGTACTCCAGTGGAAACGTAGACCCACGTTGTTAAACAAATTAATCCACGCAGCTAAAATGCGCCGCGTGCCCGGGCTCAGCATGCGCTGCGGTAAGCCCGCGCCTTAATACTTAACTTTGTGTGAGATAGATACCATTATAGCCACAATTTGACAGCATCATCATTTTCCTGCCCTCGTTGCATTCTATTTGGGGCCGGCGCAGCACGTTTTTTTCTTCCATTCTCCCTGATATCACGGCATCATTTAGTCCTTTCTCTTTCATATCATTCCTTACACATACCATCCATCTTTTCTTTGGCCTTCCTTCCACTGCATCCTTCAACATTCAGATCCATCACTCTTTTAGTCACATGTGCTACGTCCCTCCTTATTACATGCCACAATTTTACAGCCTAAAATAAAAAAAAGTTTGCAAAGAAACCGACTTTAGCATTTTTTCTGTTTTTTTAGTTACCGGTGATCCAGGAAGGATGGACAGCGCTACACGCAGCCAGTGCCCACGCACAATATCATTGCGTTCAGTTACTGCTCGCCGCCGGCGCCAACTAAGTGAGTCGATTGACTAAAAAGGCATGTGTTTTAAACTGGAGTAAGGGGAAAAGTAACGATTGTATTTTTTTTTCAGTTTTATGAAAACTGTAGACTTACTACTGAAAGCTGGAGGCAAGTTCCTCAAGGACGTTGACCAACGTAACCCAGTAGACACACCGCTACACACTGCAGTGGAGCTCGGGAGCAAGGCGGCCGTAGAACTGATGATGCAGGGTGGTGCGTCTGCCGCCGTATGGAACAGCCGTGGTCTTACTGCTATGCATGTGTGTGTAGAGAAACGGAATCAAGACCTGTTGCAGGTAAGTTTGTAGAAATCAAACCAAATCATGTATCTAAGTCTGGTACGGGTCCACCCTTTATAGCAGAACTTTTTATGTCATATTTTTATTTTGCATAACAACGAATGGCATAAACTTCACTTCGCAGAAAATTGTTTAGAAGACACTCATTTATCATACAGTCTAAACTCATAATTTTGTAAGTCAGAATCATCTCTAGGCATAAACTTCATATGCATAATATTTAAAAAGTAGAAACATCATATCGCAGAAAGTTCACAGTCAGAATCGTCTTTTGGCATAATATATTTTATATCGATGATCATTAAACGGCAGAATTGTCATATCGTAGAAAGTTTATAGTTAGGGTCATCTTAGTCATTATAAGTTTTCATTTATTTTGATTAATTATTGCTTTAAAATAATGTCATTTATTTTAGTTATTGTTTAATTGAATTTGAGATAATGACATTGAATTCAATAAGTAATTAGGTATCCTAATCTAAATGGTTCAGTTCCGGGTAACCTACTTAAAACAATCTCTTTTTTTTTTATTAACGCAACTCGTAGGAGGTCACAGTTTTAACCTAACCTAACCTAGCTATTAGTGCCGTCTGCATAGTATGCCAAGTGACATTATACCAGATAATATATTATGCGAAATTTGAACTCTGCGAATCGTAATTATACTAAATGTAATTCTGGCATCTTAAAAGTATGCCATTGTTAATTCGAAGTTTTAAATATTATGCCAAATGATAATTATACCAAATAATTTTTATGCCTTTAAAATGTTCGTTTAAAGAAAATTATGCTAAGTGTGTTATGCCAAATAAATTTCGGAGCATCAAGATTCTGCCAGATAGAGGGAACCCATTTTATAACGGTAATTAATAATTAATCATTAATCGGCAGAATTGTCATATCGCAGAAAGTTTATAGTTAGGATCATCTTTGTCATTATAAGTTGTCATATATTTTAATTAATTATTTCTTTAAAATAATGTCATTTATTTAAGTTAGGTATTGTCTAATTGAAATTGAAATAATGTCATGAAATTCACTATGTAATTATCCTAATCTAAATAGTTCAGTTCCGGGTAACCTACTTAAAACAATCTCTCTTTTCTATTAATGCTAGTCGTTTCTGGCACTCGCCGGCCGCTGCCGCGGCACCGCTCGCTACTGTCGCTGGGCTCGTGCGTAAGAGGCCACAGTTTTAACCTAACTTAACCTAGCCATTACTGCCGTCTGCATAGTATGCCAGGTGAAATTTTACCAAATAATATATTATGAGAAATTTGGACTCTGCCAATCGTAATTATACTAAATGTAATTCTGCCATCTTAAAAGTATGTCATTGTTAATTCGAAATTTTAATCATAATGCCAAACGATAAGAAGGATAGAAAAATTATACTCCTTTTGGAAACTGCAGCAGGAAGAGTAGAAGGTATTAAAAATAATGGAGCTTAAAAATACCTTGAACTAGACAAGGATCGAACATTTTAAGACTTGAGTTTTGCCCACGACGACGTTTTTAACCTTCATAAATTGAATGTGGCTCCTCAACCGATCCGTCTTAGCACTGTCTGACCCACTTATTATTCACAGCAAGTCTTCAACCACTGCCAAGTAATAAACACAGGCCCCTTTCCACGTTCCAGTGCTAACCTCATCCGAGATTTCCAAATTACAACAACCATTGGCCAATCTCCAGGTTCTATGGACACAATCGATATTATAGTTGACATTTCTGCAACGTTTTTGCCCTGTCTGATTAGCATTGAATTAAACATACGACCGGCCAGTCCGGCCACATCACCTCACAAAGAAGCACAATGTGCTTCGTACTTGTGACTGTTCCCCGTCATGCTATGTTGTGGCCCGCAAATATTTTACTGCCCTTTTTGTTATAGTTTTTAGCAAAGCACAACTCTAGCAATGAAGATACTGTCTTAGTGCCTGTGGATGTGACAGACCGGACAGGCTCCAATGTGCTCTGTGCGGTAGTAAAAGCAAATTGGATACAAGGAGTCTGTATAGCTCTCGATGCAGGAGCTAGTATCACCATGAAGGTAGTTGTGACGCTTCATTCTTATGGTATTGAAACAAACCGTCAAAACATTGTATATAAAATTTACTATATATCTTTTACGTTTCAGGCAAACGGAGAATTACCCATACATATTGCAGCACAATTGGGTAACATAGATATAGTTCAACATATATTAAATGTTGCGCAACCCAGCAACATCAATAATTATAGCAATGAAGAAAAAGCGACCGCACTTTTTAACGCAATTATTAACAACCACCAAGATGTCCTTGAATTGTTGCTCAAAAATGATTTCAGCATAGAAGCAGTGAACGCAGATAAAACTAATGTATTCCACATCGCTACAAAATATGGCAGAAAAGAAATTCTAAAGTATTTACTTGGATATGATAACGACGTTACAAAAAAACTAATAAATTTGCCTGACTGCGTTGCTCGATCACCATTATATTACGCTGTAGAAAATAACTATCTTGATTGTGCAGAATTACTATTATCCAAAGGAGCTCAAACTCTCAATAGCAACCAACATTACGAGAAAGCGACACTTTTACATATAGCTGCAAGAAAAAATCATTGTGAAATAGCAGATATGATTATAAAACATGACAGTAGTACTGTTCATGTTACTGCTTATAAATTAAAATGGACCCCTTTGCACGAAGCTTGCTTCTACGGAAACAGAGAAATGATTGTATTACTCCTCAAAAACGGAGCTGACCTCTCTGAAAACAGCAATATAGCTGTGCAGTGCCCCATTATGCTGTTGATGAAATACGTATCAAACCCAACTGATTTCCTAAGAGAAATTTTTGACTCGTATATTAGTCAAGATGCGAGTGACCAAAATTGTTCGATTACTGATCGTACGATTAATGTAGATTATACAGTTTTAGATCCTCCTCCGCCTTTGTGTACTAAGAAAGTTGGTACTACACAAATGAGGACGCTACCTTGTACTACTGGCCAAGATACGAGTGACCAAAGATGTTCGATTACTGATCGTACGATCAACGTAGACCATACGGTTTCAGTTACTCCGTGTCCATCTTTGTGTACTGAGAATATTGTCATGACAGAAATGAGGACGCGACCACGTTCTACTAGCCAAGATGCGAGCGACCAAAGTTTTTTGATTACTGATCGTACGATCGACGTAGAAAATACGGTTTCAGATACTCCGTGTCCACCTTTGAGTACTGAGAACGCTGGCAGGACACAAATGAGGAAGCGACCACGGACACGAGTGATCCAGGCATTGCTTGATACCGGAAATATATACGACCAGCAGAGGCTACTTCTTCATCCTTTGGTGGAAAGCTTTTTGTATCTACAGTGGAGATCACTATTGTCATTTTTCTACATTTTATGGATATTACACGGGTGCTTTTTGTTGTCTCTCAACATGTTTGCCATGTCTTTGTTCGGATATCAAGACAGTAAAAACGAACCTCTACCATATAAATCACCTAGTAGTGTTTGGATTTATATCATTTATTTTACGGCCTTACTCATTATTATGCAGGTAATCAAAACTCATCTTCAATTCTAAATTTAAACATTTTGACGAGTTAGAATTTAACATTATTCTTTTTTTTTTTGCTCTAGGATATCTTCATCATTAAAAAGAATGGCATAAGGAACCTTAAGTATTTGGAAACTTGGATAAGATTAGTATCCACATCGCTGGCAATGGTTTTGCCTGTAATAGTTTTATGCTATTCAAAGCCACATGCGGAGTGGGTGCGACTCTTCACTTCAGTCACATTACTCTTCTCCTGGGTTAAAGTAATGTACCTATTCTCCAGATTGCCGGAATTGGGATATTATGTTCTGATGTATGAAAAAGTCGCAAAAAGAGTAATGAAGGTGAGTTGTCCTTGTTTTTATACAATATAATTCGGTGATGAAAAACTTTTTTCAGACTTAATTGCTCTTTCATAATAGTCTTCTTCTCCATAAGTTTTGTGATACATAATACAATGAAATATATATTAAAAAAAAAATAGTTAACAATTCAAACCATTAAAAAGATTATTTCTTTTAATTATTTATTTTTTTACCTTACAGGTACTTGTATCACTTGGTTTTCTCATAGTTGGCTTCGCCACGACCTTCATGATACAGTTCCATGCTCAAAGACCATTTGAAGGATTTTGGTCTTCTCTCCTGATGACGATGGTTATGATGTCATCAGAACCTGGGTATAAAGATAATTTCGATAAAGACCACAAATTAGCATCTCTAACCATGTTACGTATAATATTTGCGGCATTTCTTTTCCTCCTTTTAATAGTTCTTATGAATATGTTAGTGGGTGTTGCCGTTAACGACGTCAATGATTTAGAAGCTTTAGGAAATATGAAGAGATTGGAAAAACAGCTAGAATTTATAACAGCATTTGAAGGCAACACTTGTCGCAATTTCGTTAAAAAAATACTCCCATCGAGTCTATATAGACGATGGTTTAAGGAAATTACATGGGAGACCGTTATCAAGATGCGATCAGGATCCTTCGATAAATCCATATGCAGTAACTGGTATCATTTGCCAGCTCCCTTAAGAGAAACAATTTTTGAAAAGGCACAGTTGCAAAAAAAGCAATCGGATGAAAAGAAAGACACGAAGCTGTATAATATGAAATTGGATGAAATGCATAAGGTAATTGTCAAAAATGACAACGGTGAGCCAACAACGACTCTGAGACTAGCCTCTTTAGAAAAAGCGATTAACAAAATATTTGAAGAAATGTATAAACTACGTACAGAAAATGCAGAAACGTGTTGCACCGACCCTAAATCAAATGAGACAAATGTAGGAAAATGATAATGATAACGTACAGAAAACACAGACAAAGCTCCTCTAAAAAAAAACAGTAACTTCGTTTATGGTGGTGTAAATATCTGGTGCTATTTAGTTTATTTTTGTATTCAGAGTGAAAACACTCACACATTTAACACGTGGACTCCCCGACACATAAAAGGTACTGGAGAATCTTTCTTAGGAAAGATTATTTCTAAAATTACTAGCTTCGCACGCGTTAAATTCGCGGTAACACAGTTCCTGATTTGCAGGTACCTGCCTGTAGTCTTTCCCCTTGCGCTTTATTTATTGTAATAGCAAAGCTGAGTTTACCCTTTTCTTCCTTCTTTCTCCCTCATTTCTCATTGTTTTTTTTTAATTAGCCTATGTCCGTATTCAGGGTCCCAACTATCTCTGTACCAATATTCACCAAAATCGATCGTTTTGCCATTTGGGTGTGAAGACGTAACAAACAAACAAACAATCTCACTTTTGCTTTTATAAAATTAGTAAGGATTTTTGGCATATTACGTTACGGGAGACCTCTAACCGTAACCGCGACTTTGAAAGTCATTCGCATTTGTATGTATTTACTGATTTTCAGTTACAACACGTTATCTAATTATGTGTTTAAAAATTAAGGGCCATAGTTTTATTAATTCACGCATTGTGATGCAAAAGATAAATACACCAAATAAATTAACGCTTTTATCTGAGTATACAGCTAGTGTTAGTGAAAACGGGCAAGAAACTCCAGTAGGGTTACCATGACATCTTATAGCAGTACTTATTCCTGTGTGAGAAGGAAATGGTGCTAGGCACCCTGTATAGCTCTGTCTCTTTCTCTCACTGGAATAAGTTCTGTTTTAAGACGTCATTGTAGGGTAGCAGTTATGGGAATTAAACCGTTATGAGTAATTAATATTTATCCACTACTTACATTAATTTTAGTTTCATTTTATGTAAATACTAACACTAAAATGATAAATAAATCTGAAAAAATGAATGCATTGTTTTTGTTATGGCATTAACGACAGCTTGCACTGGGTAAACATTGTAAACAAATAGGTACCTCCTAACCTACATACAGTTTACAGATATAACAATGTGCATAACTTCATTATCTTGGATTGCGGTCATCGGGTAGTAGATTTCGTCTACCAGAAGGCATTTGAAATAGTTAACAATGTGGGCAGTAACGCTGCTGGTGAAACTCTGCAAATCAGATTCCTTACAGTTTCTTCACAGATTACATACGCAAATGTCAGCAGTTTGTTAGGTTATTTAACTATGAACGATTGCGGCAACTATCACATGCGTTTCGGAGTTAGTCAGGGTTCAATTTTGAGACCTTTATTGTTGTTAATCATGATAAATTCTCTTGTTCAAGTTTACGTTATTAGAATGGCTAATATATGCTATTAAACTGAGATTATACCTCGAAATACACTCTACTTAAAACTACAGCAAGATCTATACGTAATGTAATTGTTAACCTTACTTTTATTTCATAATTCTTACTAGAATGCATTTTTTTTTGCGGATGGGAAATTATGAAATACATAGTAGTGGCCGGAAGTCGTCTATCGGTGCCCGAAGCCCAGAGCGTCTCCCGCGGCGGCTGGGTTGGTTTGAGGTTCTACGACAGGCCACTTCCTTTGTTAGCATTACTACATCGCAGAAGGAAGTGACCGCTTCCCATTCCCTCTCGCTGAACAGGACAACTAGAATGCCTTGGATAATAACTTAGCAGAGGTAAGGTGAGCACGAGATAACTCACCATAACTCATACACCATCTGCGGTTACCAACCCTTCACGAAGATGTCAACCATATATTCTGTCTGTACATCAAGCTAAGTAGCTCTACGCAGAAAAGATTTATAGGGAAACGATTATTTTTTTTGGCACGAAGTTCATTATCGCTCTTTGCGAAACCCCTTTAGCCCCCGCTAGACGGCAAAATTAAGACCAAAAGTTGTAACGACACTTTTTGCTATAGTTGTAAGCCAGTTATTTTCGTTTCGTTTTTCTATTTCGCATTGAACTGTGAGGTGTTGCGACGATCATTTTTGTTGAGTGTCTACAGGTTTTTTGTACATATTAAATAATAACTTCGTCCCATCCGCGTGTCCGTGTCCCTTGACACCTCTCAAGTTTTTGGGTATATACCCTCGAGTATACCGACATTATTAATGTCAGTATACTCGAGGACCGCAGGGCATAAATCTCCACACTACAGAATACGAGCAGAGCCCCTGAGGCCGGTCATCAAAAAAGTGGCGAGACGACCTGATGTCGTACTGAGAGGGTTGATTCGAGGAAGAAAGTCATAGAATGAATTGCGGGATGCTTTTGCCCAGAAGTGGGATAATATGTAGCATTTATTTATTTTTTCAGGCCAAAAAAACATCCCCCGCTCTGGACGGAGCGGAGGGAGCGACAGACTTTTACGAAAAGCCATCCATGCTCCTTCTTTAGCCCTTTGTGTTCCGGGGCCGCGGTATCTCTTTCGAACAATTCTTGCTTCAGATACACTAACCCCCGAATACTGAAACGTCACTCAAAATGTGAGGGCTGCTTAACATTTGAGCAGCTCTTAAACTTTAGATTTTATGGTCAAACGTCACTTCTGAGTCTCTGTTAAACTTAAGTGGGACTTAAATTTTGAGTGACGTTTCAGTATTCGGGGGTTAGGGTCTTTTCTCACCCAATAACAAAACATAAAAACTTTTTACGTTCGAAATTTAAAAGCATAACCAACAAGATTTAGCCGACGAGCAGTCGCTTTTCGAACGGTCAGTAATATGAACTCTTGATGGTCGCGGCGCGTACGGTATGCGTGTGTCATGAATAACATTGAGAGAACGAACAAAATACACTACCATTTCCTAATAATACTCTTTATTTAATAAGGTAGGTTTTTATATGAACCTGATTCCAAGGGACGTACCCTAAATTTCGCGCGAGTGCACATAGCAGATGAACGCTGTCAAAATTTCCTTAGAAAAGCCGTCACACGCGGTCGTACCTGCACTTGTTGGCACCGTCCATATTTTTTTTTTTTGAAAAATTATAGAAACGCGAGCGTGCACGCTTGTTTTGGTGGACCGGACGCACCAACGCTACTTCAGGGCACAGCGGGGTACAGCGTGTACCAGAAAGATGTGGTCAAATTTCAGGATGTGTTTAAAACCATCAAACTATAAATCTTTCTCCATGTGACTACCATCGATATCGCAAAAAAAAAATATGAAGCTCACGGCGACAATCAACCTATACTTTTCCAGTATAACGTGATGTCACTTTCTATAGATTTCCTGTACAATGAGAGATCCGCATAACTTTTGTCGCCGTACGTACAACCTGTATGGTGGCCTTATTAAGCATTTATACTGTTGAGAATGGGCCTGTCTTCCAGCATTGAGAATAAGAACTTTATAGCCTTTTGTGTAATTGTAATTGTTACAGAAATTTCGGTCGTTTTAATGAAGATTATTACTAACTTATTGAAAGATGCGAGAGATGAATGGCTGGTCAGAACAGTAAGTAGCAGAGAAAATTAAAAATCAATCATAAGGCCCGGCGCCCATTATCAAGCATACCGATGCGGTATTTTTGTTATTACGACCATATATAATGGAAATTTCTACTTTATTGTCGTTATGTTAATGTATATTGCTATTTGCCACCTAAAATCCTCAGTCGTGCCGACGCCGATAATGGGCGCCGGGCCTAAGGTGGCATCTCAGGCCTGGCGCTAGCGTGATAGCAGGATCCTTTTGCATCCATACATCTACAGAACACTGCCGAAACATCCCGAGTGACGCTGAAGCATTCTGAGGAAGCCGACACGGTATACCTACTTAAGAAGACCGTGGCAATTTCTTTTGAATCTTCGGCAGTATCATTAAAAATTCAACTTTATTAGCATACTGTAAAATTTAAACTACGTACTACCACAGATTTCAGACTAACTCAAGGTCATCTCACCATTGACGTTTGGCAGACTAGATTATTTCTGACTGATTCGTTTGTTTTTTTTTTAAATAAAAGGTCCGTTTTAAATCAAAGTGCAGACGAGTTTAGCAGAGCGAAGAGTAGAACAATCACATTTATTGAAATCCTCATTGCGTCTCTTTTCTGATTGGTCTAATCGAGCAAGACTCATTTTCCTTCCACTAATGTCCGCGTTAGTGGAAACTGAATCTAAATCTCTAGATACGTATTAGGCTTTTTTGCGGATGGGAAATCATCAAATAACTTACCCCGCTCTGGACGGAGTGGGGGCGAGTGTCAGACTTGGCCTGACTAAATCCCACCCATGTTCCTTCTATTGCCCTTTGTTGGTGAAACTCAGATGGTAGAAATAAAATAGCGGACTGTAAATATAGTAAGGTTCTTGTATTTGATTATATAAACGCGCGTATGGTCCGTGTCGTTTGAGTAAATGGCAGAGCGTGTTAGCAGCGGTGGTGGCGGCTCTCAGCACCTCGTCCCACGCTCCCCGCAAGCTTCTGTCGCCCTCCGGTCGTCGTGGTGCCATGTTTTGTCTCCAACACCCTTTATGTTTCAGGGCCGCGGTATCTCTTTCGAACAATCCGCAACCCCGAATTTCCTAGGCTTTAGACAGTATCCGCACCAATCAGACGGGACCCACACTGATTCTTATTATTACTTTAAGCCTACTTGGGCCCACTCTAGGGCAAAGGTCTCCGTTTCTGTTTTAACGTTGAACACTATTGCTGGCCATCTTCATCATCATTTGCCACGGGGTGTTCAGAATGACGTACTGCTTCTGGGCTTGTCAATGGCAATCTAAATAATGATGTACTGAAACCGTGGAAATTGTTTGTGCGTCGGTGTCCTCTCCACCCTGTATAGTTAAAGTATAAGTAATATTTCTTGCTTATTGTGTATACTAAGGCTAGGTTCACATTAAGTCGGACCGACAGTTTTGCCGTTAGCCGACCACCGGATCTTACTGTTCACACAAGAAGCTATAGCCCCCTATACAAAGCAGTATATCTATATTCTCCACCATTGTCTCGTCAGAAATCGTGGCCGGGTCCTCGCCGACAGTTTTATCGGGTTGCCATATATGCCAGTACGCATCCAACACCGGTTCCGGTAAAACTGCCGGTTACGACGTAATGTGAACTCGGTCCTAGTGGTTGTTGACGACGCGATGTTGAACGATAAATTCGAAATTACAGACAGCGACAATGAACACATCAAATGCAATTGTGGACAGAATAATGGATGATGATTCTGTTGAAGGAGTCATAATGACTAACAAAGAAGGTACTTGGATTTAGTATTTATTTTTTAAACTTTGCATGGCACTAGTAATTTCTCCTCTATCGTGGGTGCGTTTATTAACATTTAAACTCACATACACAAACAGGAACCGGAACAACTATGTGTAGGCCATAAAAATATTTGTTCCGTGCGGGTATCGTACCCGCGAGACGTAGCGCAGCAGCCAAACGCTTAACCACTGCGCCAACCGAGTCGTCGAATTCGATAGCATAGGGACACTGCGACGGCTCATTAAGGGCCGGCGCCCATTATCGGCATCGGCAAGGAAAAGGATTTTTCGGCATCCTACATGCAAGCGCACACTGTCGGAAATTATGCTTTGGCATGCTGCAACGTTCTTAGGAATGACGAGGCGTCCTTATGCATGCCGCACCGTCCTGTAGCTTGCCGAAGCGTCTCATATCGTATTACATCGATTGTGTTGTGTAGGAGTCAAATGATGCCGGCGGCGTACCGAAGGATGCCGAAGTATCCCGAAGCATTCTCAAGGCTGCCGATACAGCAGCCTCAAGCATATCGAAGCGGTATTTTTGTTATTATGACCATATATAATAGAAATTTCTACTTTATTGCCATTATGTTAATGTACTATGTATGCTATTTGCCACCTAAAATCCTCAGTCGTGCCGATGCCGATGGGCGCCGGGCCTAAACTTATATTGTCAATATTTCCCAATATTATCACCATTGACACATTTCTTTTACAAAATTTCAAAATTGCTATGTAAAAAAGCAATCTATATTTTATTATTCTCCGATAGACAAAAGCATTCGTCGTGATTCGTCCTTGAGTAACATTTCGTCTTCGAGAACCACAGAGCCCAGAGACGGCAAAGATGAGCATGGAGTATTTTCTTTTGTTTTCAGTAACTTTAACCTAAAATGTGTTTTTTCATTCAAAAGCAAATAAACTTTTTAATCATTATTATTTGAATTAAATGTATTGGTCTACATGGTAAAAACAACATTAGTTTTTGTTATGGAGACAAAAAATATAATATATTGGTTTTATTATTGTCATGGTACAGACAAAATACCTCGTGGCCCTTATTTTGTTTTGATTAGTACCTATATATGTAAGTTAACTGCGTCTG
Organism: Ochropleura leucogaster; assembly: GCA_958449745.1. Taxonomy (NCBI): domain Eukaryota; kingdom Metazoa; phylum Arthropoda; class Insecta; order Lepidoptera; family Noctuidae; genus Ochropleura; species Ochropleura leucogaster. Next base: position 12,905,385 of record OY288221.1, on the reverse strand, counting down.
TGACCAGTACAGTACAATAGTAGTATAAATCGACTAAGTCTGGCATTTCGGTGCATTTTCTTGACAAGCAGCGCCATCTTTGCTAACTTAAAGTGGTTAGATGATACTTTCTTGATGGTTGTTGACAATGCCGCCTCTGCTGCGGCTGGTATCTTCGTACTCTTTGTCGAGAACGATATCACGCCAATATCAGACAGAATAAACATTTCGCGAGTATTAATATTAATACCAAGTTCTTGCCACCAGGGGCCCCGATATTGACAAATGTTAGCGTCACGGGTGCCACGAATTATGGAAGAGCTCTTCATAAGTTTGGTGAGCTGTCGCAAATGTATGTCAAGGAACTGGTATGATTTTGTGAATATTAAGTACGTATAATTAAAATACGTTGTACACAGGTAACTAGGTAAATAGCCCACTCCCACTCATTAAGATGACAACATTTTTCGCTGATTAGATAAGAAATAGCTTGCTCAAGAGCGTTTGACAATTTCCGAATTGTATACGTGCAGAATATTTCCTAAGTTTTTGCTTCGCCAACTTCAGTGTCTTCAGTAATGTCTAATGAAGCTTAGAAAAAACATAAATAATAATTGAACTAGTTACAATAGTGCTTGCCCGAATTGGAACCCACAACCTCATGCAGGAGACGCGAAGCCTTAACCACCGGATTGTCTGCAACCTAGGTGGACGTTCTTTCGAGATTTGTCTTCCGAACCAAAACGCATTTTGCTTTTAGGTATTGCATGAATTTGTAACATGGAGCTTATGTTAAGTCCACGTCGTTAAAAGTTACTAGTTAATTATGGTTCCCTTTAATGCGCTCATGCCACAATCAGTGTAGTCACCCACTAGGTTCAAACTATACAGCGTCATCAGATCAAGGTACATACCATACCGTCGATATGAAAAGAAGAAGTGATTGTCTCTTTACTCGTTACCTATAGGCTATACCTACCTGCAAGCCAGCAAGCTACTAGGGCAAGCCGGTAACGATGCCCAGCAGCTTAAAATAGCGTTTTGTAAACGGTTTCAGAAAAATAAGTAGGTACATAAACAATTATTTCTGTCAACTCATTTCCAGAATCCATTGGAAGAAATAATGATAATACGAATCCATACAAAAAAGAACGAGATTATGATGGCGCCAGACAACGACTTCAACATCGTGGTGATACAGCACGCGCGGGCACGCCACAAATTGAAGGATATGAAAGGAAAAGAAAAATGATGACCAATGCAATCAAAATCAAAGGGGCAGTGAGGGGATACCTACAATTTACAAACCTACTCTATGGTTTTTATAAGTGCAGTAGAGTCCTTTCGCAGTTTATTTACCGCTTGCCGCTTGAAAAATAAACTATGAAAGAACACTACACATAATTCTGGCCTGTCAAATTCAAATCAGTGTTTTTGGATCAGCAAAACAGACCCGAAGCAATACTACAAAGATTTATTTATTTAATAAATTTTGAGGCTTTTTCCTAACCTATGCGACATAAGATTTTATCACCTGGTGCAGCCGAATGAAGTAGACCTATTTGTAGATAGTATTCAACTAAAAGCCTTCCGTTAGGTATTTGGGCTGTCTCTTTTTTAAATATACCATCATTCCTATAAATCACGTTGTTTTAATTCTCAAGTCCCTGACATCATTCAAAGTCAGTCTTACCAAGGGGTTTCGTGATACGCATTATAACTGGGTTGTGGTAGACAGAAAGGCAATAGCTTTATGTGAACTGAAACTGGATAGAATAGACTGGAAAACTGAAAAGCAATTCCCAATATAGGCATACGGCGTAAAACACCGCTGCTATATACAAATTAATTGTTTAATTCCGCCTCAATCACACGATTGTCGCAATAATTTTATTTGGTCACAGTTAGTCTACGCCATTCCCCGGTATTCGACAGTTATAGTTTTTGTTACTTTGTTAGGTCTATTATACCGTTCGTTCTTGATTAAATAGCTCCCCTCAGAGTAAAAAGTCTATAAAGACGGCTTACATCTGCAAACCCATTTGCTAAAATACATTGGGCTTATGTCCATAGACGTTATTTAAAACTAGTTCATTCGCCTACAGACGTGTTTTGTTGTTAGAGAAAGAAATTTTACTATGTAATAATTGTCTTTGGTAAAAAAGACAGGTGGGCCACTGCCCGACAGATGCTTGTCGGGTGCTCGTATATATGCTAACTTCGCGTACAACTTTGCTTGCGCGATGTAGGAATCTTGCCGTTAGTTCTTCAGTGGCTGGATAGATGGCGCTGTAGTACTTTTGTACACTTGCATCTTTGTGTCGCTACAACGGAATGTTTTAATTGACAAGATTTTTTTTGTCTTAAGAAAATTTGTTCAGTTGATATAAGAGAATTGTTCGTAGAGTTTTACAAGAAAAGAACCGGTTTAAAGATGTATATTTTATTTTGATATCCTTGTTTTGCTATTGCCTTTAAAATTAAATATGAAGTGAATGTGAATCAGTGTTTTTCCTTGATGAGGCTTCAACATCCTGTATGAAAAATGAGAAGATTTTAACAATCGTCACCTATCGTAGATTATGTATTGTTTTCGGTTTCAAACAGTAGTGGTCTCTAAAAACGGTTTATTGTGCTACTAACGATCTGCCACAATAATTTGCAAAACCATGATGTTTCATATCACATACAAGTAGCAAGTAAATATGCATTAAAATGAATAATTTGAGTACGACGTCAAATACATAATACGCTGTTACGATGACAATATGTAGAGGATATTATGGGGCCAAAATGTGGGTAGGTAATTTATTATTTCATGTATGTAATTATCAAAATAATAATAATCACGCCTTCTACCGAAGTAATTGGCAAGAGTATTCCTAACAACTGCACCTATGTTTCATTAATTATGTTTAAGTCCCATGTAGGTGAAGTACTTCGGCAGGGAGTCGGGTGAGTCAGTCAGTGAGGTCATTTGTTAATAAAATTTTAAAACGGCCTCTGTCGGCAACAACAAGAAACAAAGCAAATGCGCCTTTTTCTGGAAGCATTTTGTGAAACTCTCTAATTTTACAAATAAATCTCTTTATTAGAATACAAAATGTGCAAAATGTTCAATCAAAGTACATTTAAACAACTTGTGATCCTGCTTAACTCAACTAATGCCAAATTGATCGTCTAAGGTCTTCCTTAAAATAACAGAAAATTAAAAACACGCAAAATACTTCATCAGCCAATCGAAATGCCGTATTTTACCGGATGCCACTGAAACCATAAACACTAACACATTGTTTATTCCATCTCCCGGTTTGCCGGTCTCCGCGTCCGCGTCAATCTATCAATTGATTTCTGTTTCATGGCGGAAGCTGGGTCTATGTGATTGTGAAATAAAACTAATTTCTGTAGAAATAGGTGATAGACTTTGTAGCAGTAAAGCTGTTTAAATATGGCTGATAAATACGATAGTAAAAACGGATACAACAGTAGTGACTTCAAGCGTAATGCGCCGCAAGACGCAAGTATGGACAACGAACAAGAACAAGATGGCGAAGATAATCCTAAAATAAATGAAAAAGCCGGTGAATACATGAGGGAGTTATTGAGCGAGAAGATAAAACTTAATAATGCTAAGTTTCCCATAATAATAAAACTTATTGACCAAGGTAAATACTGAAGGATATTTTACATAAATATCGATGTAAATCAATGGCATTTACTAAAAGTAATATTCTACTGAAAGATCTGTTAAATTATTATTCGTAGCTAATGTAACTATGTTGTTTTTTTTGCTAAATTAGAGTTATGTTAGTAAATAACTAAAAGTACACAAGTCACTATCATTATTGGATCCATTGATCTGATCGGGTTTTAAGAAAATCATTATACTTCATTAAAACAACACGAGTTTGCTATGCAGTTGTTACTAATTATGACCAAATTAACGCTCAATCACAAGAGTAATTTACCATCATTATAATGCCAAAGCGTCAGCAAAAATCCTGCAAAATGATTAATCGTGGTCATTGAACCCATTCGAATGGTATGTTGCCAGAATATGTGGCAATATGTGCCAAGCGACATTTTTGTACAATATAGTTATTCTAGATGGCATCTTTAATGAAAAGGTAGTAAATTACCTTAAATTTTTTTATTTACTCGAATTCCATATTGAGCCACTTCTCTCAAAACCTGTTCTGGTCATTGACACAGGTCATGTTAATTGCAAAGTTGACTTTAGTCGGGTCTAACCAACTCAGTATTCATGATAGACAACTGTATAGATGCAGAAAAGCCTAGATATTAATATAGCTAGCTTAATTGGACCCATTTTTGCAAACAAGAACCAACCCACAGCAGATTTGCTATGGGTTGGTTCTTGTTTGCAAAAATAGGTCCAATTTATCCCACTGCTGGGCAAAGGCTAATTTTTTTTTTTTAATAATGACATGACTATGCACACTGCAACAGACTAGTATGCTAAAACATGGCTTAAGCTTAATTGTGCCTCCTGTATAATATTGACATTTTGAGTTAAAAGGTCTTGATTGTTAATCCGTTGCATGATTGTTTACAAAAATGTAGGGTAACAATGTATGAAACTTTGCACCCGTCTGCACACTTTGTAGCGCAAAGGTTTAACTGTTGACATAATTATGATCAGTACATAGATCAAAATAAACTTAATTAAGTATAGAAAGTTACTTAGTTGTTATGAAACTGTTGCTCAAAGAGTTAAATTATTTATTTCCGATTTTAATTGTTTTTTGGGTGTTCTTAATTTGAATTTTATCTTCTTCCACAGAGGTCACAAAGGTCCAAGCATCTGGTAGAATACCAGGCAAGGACTCTAAATATCTAGATGTTTTCCGTGACAAGCCTACCAAGGTCACCGTCAAGGTCTTGGTACCTGTTAAGGAGCATCCTAAGGTCAGAACTATCTCTTTGTTATCAATTAACTGGCCCCTCTAGATAACCGCCGCCCCGGAGCGAGGGATGTGTCACAACATTTACTGACAAAAAACCCATGTTCCTTCTTTTGCCCTTTATGTTGTGGGGCCCCCATGTCTCTTTTGAACAATACCCAACCCTAGCCGGCTTAAGTTGTGCTGAGTTATAGGTATGTTAGTGAAAAGAGAATAATATGCTGCGCCAACTTCAAATAAATTGGCATAAGGACAGGAGAATAATGATTTTGATGAGTTATAGGGTGTTTAGATCTTATAAGACATCTACAATTGACTTATTGACTGTATTGTATCACATCTTAAATAAAACTGCTTGTAGCATGTTGAAATTGCCATTAAAAGTTTAGTCATGCAGTGTAAGCAAGTTTTGAATACTAATTTAATTGCAATAATCACAAATCAGTTTTTTAGATGTAGGTATGTATGTAGGTACATTTTTTATCTTAATATTATAAATCACGTGCCACGTTGTTTGTCCGCGATGGACTCTTTGCACACTGTGAGCAGTTTGATCCAACTTAAAAGATAGGGTAGGTAGGTAGGTAGAAAATTGCATTGCAACGCATGCCGGGGCACAGCTAGTTGTCTTATATTTGTAAGTTATAGAATCAGGTGATATGTGTGTATGTTGTTGTTCAAGCTGATGTTATAACGAGTAACTTTGGCTACTTCTAAGTAATAAAATGATTAGGCTACCATACAAACTGAACGAAAACCCATGAAATTTATAACAAAACCCGATTCAATATTATTTTAATAATGATAAATTGCTATTAAAACATAGACACAGACTTGCTTGCCATTACATGTTGACTAAAATACATTTTTTTCACACAGTTCAATTTCGTCGGCAAGCTACTAGGCCCTAAGGGTAACACAATGAAGCACCTGCAAGAAGAGACCATGTGCAAAATGGCGGTTCTAGGACGGGGATCTATGAGGGACAGGTAATCCTCAACACTCATTTTACCTTTTTCAGCACCACTAACTTCAATATTTATTGTTTGTTAAAAGACAAAAAGCTACCTTGCACTAGGAATTTCTCCTGTGTGGTAGGTGCATTCACAAATATTTAAACTTACATACACAAACAGCCAGATCCGAAACAACTACCTGTAGGTCATACAAATATTTGTTTCTTGTGGGGATCGAATCCCCGACATGCTGTGCAGCAGTCGATCGCTCAGTCACTATGCCAACTGTACTGTCTATTGTTATAAGATATTTAATAAACGGCCAATAAAGTGTGGGTATCGGTTGGTCTCTATGGAACGAAAAGAATATTGATAGAAGAATAAATCATTTGGTTTTACAATCTTGATTTTTTGGAAGTTGCTTCTAATTTTGAAAAGCCGACGATTTGTGCGGACATATAACATACATTTTCTAAGATATAAAGTAATAAACTGACTTTTAACAAAATACTACAATGTAAAAAATAAGTTGCTTCCGGAGAATTCACAAAACTCTGAACTTATTTTCAGTCTATTAAGTGTTTTTTTGTAGTCTTTTTTTCAATTATGTAATCATAAATTTAATTATATCTTGTGAGTTAGGAAGTAGGCAGTAATTTAAAAGGGGATTTTTCATAAACACATGTTAAACTTATTTCTTCTCCATAGACAAAAAGAGGAAGAGCTTCGCAACTCCTTGGATCCGAAATACGCACATTTAACGGATGAGCTTCACGTGGAGATCAGTGCGCTGGCGCCGCCGGCCGAGGCGCACGCTCGCATTGCCTACGCTCTTGCAGAGGTCAAGAAGTACCTCCTGCCTGACACTAATGATATGATATGGCAGACGCAGATGAGGGATATTGAAAGAGGTGGTGAGTGTAAAAAAACCGCTTTCAAAACCTCATTTCCGCAAGAGCAATTTTTTTTGCCACAATTTAATTGCTACCAGAGTGTTCTGTTGATTTTTCAACTTTTTATGTTAACAAACTGTGCATTAACAAAATTAGAGTTGTCGACAGTTTCTTTAAGAAGTGTACCTCTTGGAGAAATTGTCATGTTAAATAAATTAAAGATTTCAGTTTCTCTTAGTTCTCTTTGAAAATATAAAAAAAAAAACTGACCAGTTACTAAAACGGAGAAGTCTTGAGCAGCACCATTGCAGAAAACATTCGAATTGTTTCCTTAGGATAAATTCCCATTCTCCAGATAGATTACTTATAATATGTAGTTTATTTTAACAAGTGTACCAATAAGTTGAGCATGCAAATAACGTCGAATTTTGGCAGGCTTTCCTAACGGCCCGCGTGGCCCCGGCGGCTTCAACCGCTCGGCGACCCCGCGCTCGTTCTCGTTCGAGCCTCCATCTAGTGCTGCTCCCTCAGGAGCCCCGCGCGGTGCTCGGCCCCCGCCCCGCATGCCGGCGCCGCCCATGCAGCGGTCCATGCCGCCCAAGAACAAGGTCATCAGCATCCTAGACCGCGCGCGGTCGGCTATGGAGACGTACCCCTACGATGATGGGTATGCGCAGCCACCAGAGCCACCGGTACGTAGAGTTTGTTACACATTATCCATTCAACCAAATTGCATTCAGTTTTTCAATTAATCAGTTGCGTAACAAGACCATTTCAGACACTAATCTGCATAGTCCTCATGTAAATTGACCAAGATTTTTTGTCTGGACCTTAAAAGAGACTATGACCTCTAAGTTTGTTTCGGCTGTTTCTTTTCAGAGCAGTGGGACGTTTTAGACGTGTAAAAGTGTTTGTGAAAACCTACTTGCAAAATAAACATAATTTCATTTATCATTAGTTGGTGAAACAAGCCATATCTGAACAGAGTTCTAAGTGACCGAAGTTTGATGGATCCTTAGTGATATCCAATATGTATTGCCAAAACTTTACGGTTATTTTTCAATCAAAGCTCAACGGTCACCTATAAAAACCCTTCCAATCCACAGATCCGCGGCCCTGTCCGAGGCGCAGCGCCCGAACCGGACTTCTACTACGAACGTAGCCACGACCGCTACGGCTACGAAGACGACGGCGGCTACGCTTACAAGGACGACAACCGCGAGTACAAGACGGCCCGCGCGGTGGGCACGCGCCGGCAGAACCCGATGCACGCGCAGCAACATCACGCGCCGAGGCACTACGCGCGCCCCGAGCCCTACGCGCGCCCGCCCAAGTAGACCAACTTGCCGTTCGTACTTGTTTTAGTGCACGACGGCGCGATCCAATTCCTTCGGTGTCCTTTATCTTATACTATTAGGTGACAATTTTCTCACACGACCAATAACAGTTGTTGGTCTCCATATTACTTGATTTTAGGTTATTTATAACCAAATTATTTTTAATAAACTTTCTACAATAGACAAGAATGTCTATACGGCACGATTTTTTTTTAAAGTTGTAGCGTTTTTGTCACCTTTTAGTTGAAATTCATTCATCATTATGACTTATCACTAATTATGTTGACATCCACTTATTCTTAGTCCCTCATAAATTTAATGTATCACCACAAAATTAACTTAATTGGAAAAGCGCCCGTGCACACCTTTTTAGTTTCGCTTTTATTAACAATTATTTGGGATACATCATTATTATTTTGTTGCATGTAACTTTTATTTTTATTCTAACTTCACTTGTAGACGTAAATAATAATATTCTATGTTTCAACTTTCAGAGCAGCAAGAAAGCGCTCCCATTAAACCGGTGAGTAATAAAGTTGTATTGGATCTAAAACCACAAGATAAATTAAAAAATACGGGACAAAATGAAGAATAAAACGCTAAATTCTGCAGAAGAAAAACAATACAACTTCCACAACAAAATGTTTCCCAGTTTACTAAAAACCAATTATTTCATGGACCAAATATAACAACACTACTTGTGTAATTTCCATTTGAAAAAGAAAATAGATACTGACATGGTTTAAATCATTTTAAAATTTATGTTCGTTCATAAATGAATACCTTTTTTTGTTTTGTAATACAATCAGCATTTAAGCATGAAAGTGCTGCCAACTTAAAAAATGTAAAATGCTTCCACGCATTCGACCAGGTGAATAGCAATAAAAAGTATTTATATGTAAAATTCCAAAAAAAAAATACTAAAAAAATATCTTTGTTAGTAAGTAATTTTTAATAATATTAGTACTTTAAAACGACTTCAACATGTTTTGACTTAGTAAACGTTAATGCACATAGACTTTAGACGAGAGAAAGTTGCCAGCCATAAAAGTTACAAAAGTATCCAAAAAGGTTTTGCACTTTCTTAAATAAATAAGATATTTCATTGAAACATGTTGAAACAGCTGAAAATATAAATGCAATGTATTCAATTTTTGTGTGAAATAAAGAAATAAAATAACAAAAACATAAATCTTTAATTTGTATAATATGTAGTATACAATTGGTATGACAACCCAAAAAAATGCAAAATGGCAGGTATAAAAGTAAAATGAAGTTTTAGAAAACGTAAACAAGTTGTAAATTAACAGGATTTACTAAGTTCTAGCTGTGTTTTTGATTATTTATTGAGGCATTTATGTCTGATAAAGCTAAAATTAATTTAAAATACAAGTGGGAAATACAAAAATACTCCTTGTGAAAGTGCGCAATTTCACTAATATCTTTGCATAATCAACTTACATTGTTCACTGCTGGCACTCAGGCCTGCTCTCCGTGAGGAGTGGCTCTTAATACCCATGCGAGCCCAGTGTGGGGTTCCTTGAACATGAGAAAAATCGACTCGTAACGAAAATAAATATAATTACTAAAATCGTAGATGTCTTTGGCGGATTGTAGGGTTTAAACAGCACTTTTCAAGTGACGTTCTGGATGGCCAAATCCGAAAAAAACACGAAAAATACTTAAATGTATCTTGCCAATGCAGCAGTTTATTTATTATCAATATCGGATCAACTCTTGAGTAAGATTTATTATTTCTCATAGTTTTGTATTTGGCTAATCACGCCCACTTGAAAAGTTCAACCTGTATATTACGTATTTTATGCACAAATGACAAGATAAAGAAATAAGATAATATAAATGAGATCAAGATAAACACAGTGGATATTACCATTGATCGTAAAGCCAATACAATTAACACTTCGTTAATAAAACAGCTAATGAAAGACACTGGATTCATTAAATCAAGACTGGCAACACTGAATTCAATTCATTTCTAAAATGTATAAAACATTATATTATTTATTCACTATGGCAATACAAAACTTGAAGGAACTGGCTGAGAAGACTGAGACTGGACCGATAAAATACTAAGTATTAATTTAAATAAAAATATTTTAACTAAAGTAGCGTAGGAACTTAGTTCCGAAATGATAAAACAAAATTAAACGGATCTTAGAGTATGAAGCTGATAAAATCGAATTAAATGGAAGAAATCTACAGAGCGGTCATTGAGTAAGTACTTTACTCTAAACCTTGTTTTCGTTTCCATAACCTTCTGGAAGGTTTTTAAGAAAACGCTAGGTATCGACTTATGCACTACAGCAAAAGGAGCAAATGAGGACTACTCTGATCAAGAAAGCAATACCTTCACTATTTTAAGGTCACAATGCTGGGACAACTGCTTCTTGTGTACCCTATTACCAAAAACTGGCTTAGGAAGGTGAGATAGGCAATTGCTCCATGTAAAATACTGGTATTCAGCTAAATCCATTTGAGAATGGAAAACGACCCAAACATAGTTGGGAAAACTAGGCTGGGACAAAATATACTTCCTCTGGGGGAGGGGGACTGTGCTAAAATCCACCAAGCAGACCTGAAGCGCTACTATGACATCTTATAGCAATTCTTATTCCACTGAGTGAAAGAGATGGTGCTAGACACCCTGTATAGCTCTGTCTCTTTCCCTCAGCGGAATAAGAATTGCTTTAAGAGGTCATAGTAGGGCTACAGCTACCCTATTATGACGTCTTAAAGCAGAACTTATTCCACTGAGGGAAAGAGACAGAGCTATACAGGGTGTCTAGCACCATCTCTTTCCCTCAGTGGAATAAGTTCTGCTTTAAGACGTCATGGTAGGCCTACTGGTTGGTGAGTTGGGATTGTAAATAGGAAAGGTTTAAAATGCATAGTGTGACAAGAATACGAGTTTTATCGTACTTGTACCCTCATTTCGCACAATTTTAGATACTGCTTTCTTGATTTAAAAAATATCCTGGCTATACCATAAACTAAATGTTTAGGCATACATTTAGTTTATGGTATAGCCAGGATATTTTTGATTGATCTTTTAGAAAATTTTCTCTTGGTGCTGGCTAACTGCGCTTTTATTTAAGCATTCATTTGATGTCTTTTGTGTTTGGGAACAAGCATTAGATGTGTGAAAGAATTATGGGTATATGTGTATAGCTTCGGTGCACAGGGCTATCAAATCCATAGGCCCTGTGCGCAGGCGCATGGCAGTTGAATTAATTACATCGAGACATTACAGGTGTAATGTATTTTATACGTTATTTGGGAAGTTCTGTTCTTGAATGAAATGTAGCTATATTTCCAGGATACCTAATAAAAGTTTTTTTTACAGTCAATATCATGGTTTTATTTTACACTTTACTACATACTTAAAACATAATCTGCGTAAATAAACTCACGCCTTTTCCCCATGTGGTCGGCAGAAATCACAGAATGCTACCTGCTGCCATCCTTGCAACACTCCTTTTGCCTCGTCCCCTTTCATAAATAACATTCTATAAACCTACCCGTGTATACGCGACAGTTTAGGTGTTACAACTCTGCGCCTACAGACTCCGGTATTTATATAACATTCAAAGTTCTGTTCGAAATTGGAGCAAGCGACATATGGTAAAATGTATGACCAATAATTAGTGTATTCATTCAACTATTCACATGCAAAAATTTCATGTCATTAAATTCAGTAATTAAAGAAAAACAAGTAACAACAACAATACTGACGAAGCATCGAAAAACTACATAACCCGACCAAGTTCGGATGGCTACAAAAAAGCGGCCGTGCCATATATCTAACAAACGTTCTTAACCTTCCAATATAGTATTTATTAATTTGGTACAGTTGCGTACATACATATAGGAAAAAATAAAACAATTGCATTTCTTGAATGAAAAATATTTTTAAATAACAACATTCCGCTGCGCGAACGCACACGGAATTACATGGTAAAATAATATATCTATCTGATCCCAAGCTAAGCAGAGCTTGTGTTATGGTAACCAGACAACTGATATACATACTTATATAATTTATAAATACATACATATTATAGATAATATCACCCAGACACAGAACAAACAATCATGCTCATCACACAAAGTTTGTCCTGGGTGGGAATCGAACCCACGAACTCCGGCTCAGCAGTCAGGGCCACTAACCACTAGACCAACAGGCCCGTCAATGTATAGGTACCAATAATTAGTGTATTCATTCAACTAGTCACATGCAAAATTTCATGTCATTAAATTCAGTAATTAACCCTCTGCAGCTGAGGTGCCATTTTTATTACTATTATGTTGAGGAGTGGTCTGACAGACGTGTAGAGTATTATTTATGTATTAAATATTTTGTCATGAAACTTGACTTAGGTACTATAACTGTTGACATATTTTTAAATGGGAATTACAATGACAGTTGCAATAAAACTCAGATTTAAGAATTTATGATTATATTTGTATCACTTACGAGATCAAGAAAACAGAAATCCTTAAAGTACGTACTTACTTTTGTTACAATACTGTTTCAAAGTTCAGTCTTACAATACTGTTTCAAAGTTCAGTCTTACAATACTGTTTCAAAGTTCAGTCTTACAATACTGTTTCAAAGTTCAGTCTTACAATCCTTGGACAAAATATGACACAACTTTCTCGATGATGCGCCAGTGTCGCTTTGTGGCTGAGGTGGACCGCTTTTTTGTAGCCATCCGAACTTGGTCGGGTTATGTAGGTTTTCGATGCTTCGTCAGTATTATAATTGTTTTTCTTTAATTACTGAATTTAATGACATGAAATTTTGCATGTGAATGGTTGAATGAATACACTAATTATTGGTATACAGTTTACCATGTAATTCCTTTAGAAAGTCGTGATATTTGACTGCTTTGTAAAAAAAAATCTAATATATATATACCTATATTTTTTTTAATTTAATCTGCAGTCAGATTGGTTGTATAATAATCTCTCTTATCGATTTGCACATCCAGTGATGTGCCATCTCCCATTTTTTTAGTCAATCATCAGATTGAGGCTAGTCTAGTTCTTTTCAAACGGAACATGCAGTTGTTGGTGTTCAACAGTGTTGTGGCCAGATGATTTCTGTGTTGTCTGAGTCTTTGTTTGTATGTCCCACAGGACTTTTCTATTTCTTCTTTGACTGTCGGAGTTTCCAAGTACTCATGTATTTCTGTGTTCTAATCTAATATATAAAATTTTAAAAGTCTTCTTTAGAATTCTTAAAGTCTGCACTTTAGGGTCTAGATTTTCACGTTTATACAAACCTTGTAAGTGTCGGCAACATGTTGCCAAGTATCAATGATGTTCCGTTAGTAATTAAAGAGTTATAGGACAATTATTATTTACCATGAATATGGTAAATTGGGCCTCGTAAATTGTTCGAATCCTAGCTCGACGACGTGATATCACACTTGTATAATAATATGTTATGTTATACAATCCCTTGAGAGACCACTGCAGAGTTAATGATTTACTAAAAATAAATAGGTATTGGGAATTAGAAAAAGAAAATTCATCATATTGGTGTATAAATATTTATTAGTGTTCTTACATACATAAATTAAAACTTAGGATTAAGATTTTTGACTCAAAAATATATTGTGTGAGCGAAGAACAGATATAAACATAATACGAGATAATTAAGCAATTTTATTAAATAAAATACATACGTTATCCCTACTAACTAATACAAATTGCAACTTACTTCAATTTTCTGTTAAGTATTTTAATTCTTTAAGCTTCTTCTGCACTCTGCAATGAGCTTCTGTTTATCAACAAACTTGGCTTCTGCAGTCGTTCGTTGTTTTACCCAACAATAGCATCTTTGTCTAAATAAGGTACACTTTCATTTTGACGGCAATGCTAGTTTATTCTAGAGGTAATTTATTAGTGCAAAAGAGCAGTAGTAGTAGATATTAGTTTATACAGTTGCGTATCCCCATTTTTAACCTTTTGTACGTCAGCGCCTTTTTACGTTACTTAATCTCCGACGCCACGCCCAGTCATAAATAATTTATGTGTTAGCCAATTTCGCATTTTCACTAGTGATGGGACATTCTCGATTATAATTTAGACAACTTTTTTTGCTGGTGGTGTCTCAGCTACTCAACCATTTTGAGACTTAAGTGGTCAATGGCATTCAAAAAGTTAACAACTTTGACTCAAAAATTGTAACTGCCAACAACACTTTGCAAATTGTGTTGTTGGCAGTTGTGAAGTTTTGCATAAAGTTATCCTTACATTACATTTCATAACTTAAAACTATATGTCTTCAATCTACTAATGCTCAGTGAAGTCTACTGGTGCCATGTGTCATTTTAGGGGCCACCACAATATTGTGCTAACATTACCAAATTACTTTTGCAGCATAATTTTCATTTGAAATCATAGTCAAATAAATAATGTAGGGCCAAAATTAGCATGTTTGGATGATTTAAATTTGATACCTTATAGACTTGTGGTTAAAAGGCCCCCTTTTCCAAATCGTAATTCTGTGTGTGCACTGTGAAGCTAGTCTGAAGTGTTCTGTATGACAATAAGTATGAATTCACGATCTGGTGCAATCAGGATCTCATGCCTCCTACTCCTTACACGCAGGAATGTCAGCTCATTTGTGGTGTCCTGTAAAGCCACAAAAGAAAGAACTCAAACGTTCAACGTACAATCGGACTTAGTAGGTACAGAGTTATTTTATTAGTGCATCGAGTTTTGATTAATTCTAGAATTTTTTTGGCTAAAAGCTGACTAATAGACTAGGCCAGTAACAGGAATGTAATAATACTTTAAAAGCAGATACAATAATGGAAGGCACAGATATTTACCATTTCTCGTACAACATTTTTGGCTTTTTCAGTGAGCTGACCGATCAGACCAGAGTACAGCACAGATGTAGCATTGTCCAGTGAACTTTTAATGGGTATGCCTGAAATTAGAAAGTAAAAACAATCATGAGTATTAGATAGCCTCTGATTATATCAAGTATTGATCGAGGTGCGTTTAGGGGCGGAACGTTCGTGTCTTGTGTAATAAACCATTGTAACCATAGAAATACGATAAAATCGACCAAACCTTCGTGGTTCACAATGATGACTCCCATTACACCCTTATGGGCTTGAATCCTTTTGATTGTGTCCTCAACTTCCGTCGCCTGCAATACACAATAATCAGTAAAACAATTGTTGCAGTAGTAAACCCTAATAACAAGCTAAAACTAAATAAATACCATTTTGTTAAAAAGTCCCTGTGATCAAATTGATGACAAACCCTGCGATATATGAATGAGAAATTGCGAATGAGTGAATGACAGAAGACAGCTGTCAAATAAAACAGATAATAACAGTAGCCACACGGACAGTTACCTTGAGAAGCTAACAAAAAGAATGATAAAGCGAACAAGCATAAAGCCAGTTCTACACAAAAAAATGAGAACCTTAAATCGACTAAACAAAACAAACTAATCAATGACATTTAATTTTTTAATCTGTGTTCTGGCAGCGGGCGGTATTGAATCAAAGAACCGAAGTTATTTGAGATTTCTTTTCTTTTTTGTTTTCAGCGATGATAATGTTTATTTTACAAAAGAACAAAAGTAATAACAAGACGAAAGGTTCTGTTGACTTCAGCTTTTGTTAAAATGCCTTCAATCTGAGGAAAAAATGAACGATAGCGCCGCTGAATGCTCTGAAGCATTGGATCCTCGCGTTCAGGTAAGGGTAATCGATATTTTCAAAGGTAATTTACAAAGAAGATGACTTTCTTTTCCATTAATGCGTTCTGGTTTTATCTGTCATGAATATCTAAGGACTATAAGCGACAACTCTGTATATTTTCTATGGAAAAAGGATGAAAATCCCTACAAAAAATAGAATTCAAATTAAATCTGCGATTCGATCATATGTTTTTGTTATGCAACTCAATTGTAAGCAATCAAACAATGAATGAGTTGAGTAGAAGTTGTCCTTGATAGGTATAATGATATAAAACCTTCAGCTTTGAGTAATTATTGATAAAATGTTGAAGAATCAAACAAACTTCCAACTTTTCATATGGTTGCATTTCTTTAATATTTATGTTTTTTTTTTAAATCACTCTTTGGATCTTTTATTTTAAGTCCTAAATTACCATCTTTGTCTCTTAGAAATAGACTGAAATTCACAAGGCCTCTAGTTGTCTGTTCTTGCATATACTGTAAATAACATTTGTATAATATTTACCAGCTTGGGAGCTTTATAAAATCACTGTAGTAGGTTCATAATAAGAATTGTTACAATCCATGATGCTTGCACAGTTGCAGAGTTACTATTATGAAATGTTACCGTGACCATTTTGATTGATTGATATTATTCTATAAGGATTCTGATATATATATATATATATATATATATATATATATATATATATCATGGTCATTTATGTATTAGATATTAGGATAATAGATGTTATGTCTATCATGATCATTTTCCTGCCCTTGTCCTATTTTATTTGGGGTTGGCGCTACATGTTTTCTTCTTCCATTCTCCCCTATCAGACGTCACAGCTCTCTCTCTCCTTTCTCCTTTATGAGAAGGAGAAAAGATGGATAGATTGTCTAAAGAATTATTTCTTTAGACAATCCATCCATCTTTTCTCCACCTTTCTCAACATATATATATGTAATATATTAGCTATTTATTTATCCTTAAATAATATTTTTTATGTTACAACATTCAATTAATTAATTCCAGTAAATTGTTCAATTCAATTTTATATTATGTCAGGTTTCATGGCATCATTTACTCCTTTTAATCAAATTGTTATACATATTGTATTGTATAACTACACATTTAAGGCACGTATTTTGAGTACATCTGTATAATCAAGTTATAGTAAATAAAGTGTTGGGGCCTGATTTAATGTGTGCTTGGGATGCAAGATGGGAAATGAGATTCCAGAGACTGTATATAAAGCCTATTTAACAATTACAAGGTAGGGTATATAACTTTCTTACACTAGACACGAGATAGATAGATAGATAGAATATTCTTTATTATATACACCAGGCTTCGGTCTTCTCGTTCAGTTCTCAAAGTGGGGTACGCGAACCACTAGGGGATTCGACGGCAGGGGGTTCGCGACAAGATTTACGTAATGGTGGCTTAATAACTAGCAGGCGCGATGATGTCACGACAAACTCCTTATCCGTGGATACCGAAATAAGGGCTGAAATTATTCTGCATCTTTCTCAACTCACTGACGAACTGAGAAGTACAAGACTAATGACAAAATGTATATTATATGTATATTATATATAATGGAGTCATTATTAGAGATGTCTAGATTAAACTCTTCAAGCTGATTTAAAAAGGATGTCTTTGGTAGATTTTTGGGCAGCTAGACAGACAGAGTATTCCAAACTCTCACTCAAAGCAGTGAATTGCCTTTTACCTTTTGTTACAATATACTTAAATGTGAGAGTGGATTTTCACACCTAGCCATGATAAAAACTATACAGATATCGACTTGATACCGAGTCAGAATTAAGGTTAAAATTGTCCAAAATGACAAGAATAACAGTATACAACTTATAAATAGGGTGACACAATGGGCGGTCTTAAAGCTAAAAGCGATCTTTTCAAGACAACCTTAGGACCGCGGCCCCGGAACGTAAAGGGCAATAGAAGGAACATGGGTGGGTTTTAGTCAGTACAAGTCTGACATGCCCCCCCGCTCCGCCCAGAGCGGGGGAAGTCATTGGATGATATCCCACCCGAAAAAAAAAAAAAATAAATAAATAAATATCTTGGGACAACTCACACACGGCTATCTGATCCCAAGCTAAGCAGAGCTTGTGTTATGGTAACCAGACAACTGATATACATACTTATATAATATAGAAATACATACATATTATAGATAAATCACACCCAGACACAGAACAAACAATCATGCTCATCACACAAAGTTTGTCCTGGGTGGGAATCGAACCCACGACCTCCGGCTCAGCAGTCAGGGCCACTAACCACTCGACCAACAGGCCCGTCCAGGATGGATTTAAAAGAGGAAAAACTACTGTAGGTAGTCTGTGGTGTTTCATTTTACGAACGAAACTGCATTTACGAGAACGTATTCTAACCGCGGTGGCAGGTAAACGAGTGGCCGCTGAACCAACTGCGTGGGGCACATTACCTTTTGCATCCTCGGCAGTTTTGTTACCATATAAAGCGTCCTATTTATACTCCCAGCCTGTCATAACATTTAAAAATAAAAATTCATTTTCCAGATTGAGCTAGAGCGTCTAAACACCTCAACAGATGAAATCAACCGCCTTGAGGTTGAGTTGGATGAGGCTCGGCTGGCATTCCGCCGCCTGCTCGCAGAAGGACACTTGCGGATACAGCAGCTTACAAAAAAGTTGGGCACCAGTGTTCATAAAGCAAGGCCGTACTATGAAGCCAGATTTCGGGCTAATATTGTAAGTAAAAAACTGACCAATACCAGCTCAAGTTATTTTCTACAAGCCCGCGCGTGACTTCGTCCGCGTGGTATAGTTACTTTGGGCTAACGCTAAATGATCGAAACAAAAATATCTTTCTCTCCCCTTTTCTTCTGTCTCCCACTCACTTTAAAACAAAAACCTCTGTCTGTCTCCAGGGTCCCAACTAACTCTGTACCAAAATTCATCAAATCGGTTAAGCCATTTAGGCGTGAAGACAAGACAAAGAAGGCGTAAAAAGTGTGATAACGGGGAGAAAGAGTGCAGAAAAGGGGAGAGAACGATATTTTTTTCCGACCATCACGCAGCTTAATGTTAGCAAAAAATGATTCTGCCGAATTGAGAACCTCCTCTTTTTTTTAAGTCGGTTATCTCTATAACATACAGATAGATGGCACTCGTAGTAAGTAAAATACATTCACAATTAAACATTGCATCGGACCACGAATGACGATGCAATCGCAAAATCTGTGCCGCCGACACTCGATCCACTTAATTTTACGCGACTGACGCATAACGAACCGTGATGCGATGTCGAGTCGTGTGTTTGTGTTTTGACCTTTAAGGTAAAAACCTACGTCCAATGATCCATAGTCACTTGATCAAAACTCATGTTATTAAACCCAACTATCTATATCAGGGGTGACCAAACTAGATGGGACCCAGGGCCAATAAAAATGACTAAATACATTGGTGGGCCATAAAATATTTATAAAAATAAAATACTGGTATTAATAATGTCGTAATTTTATTATCTACTTTTTCATTAATTTGTCTTTTACAATTCTGTCAACATCAACCTCAATATTAGTGGTAGCTAGGCGCAGTGCGTGTTTTAGTTAAAGTTAAGAAAACTAAGTTAATGCTATTATTAATTAAAATAAATTATTATTATATTATATGCAGTGCAATGCAAAATATTTCACTTCCAATATCTTAAATCTGGCATTCTTACCGACACAAAAACAAACCTGCCTCAATGACTAAACAAGTATTTTGTTACAGACATCCCAGGATCTCCAAACAGCGACGATCGCATACGACAAAGCCAACAGCGCGCATGCAGCCGCTCGTGAGATGGTGTATCTCGCAGAACAAGGACTGGCCCGGTTGGCTGAGGGCAACGCGGGGCTCACCCTTGACCCCGCCTGGCAGGAGATGCTCAACCATGCCACGCACAGAGTCAACCAGGTCAGTCTTGAGACCGACAGATAGTTCATTTTTTTTTTTGTTAAAAAACGTTGCCCCACACCAGGAATTTCTCCTGTATCGTGGGTGCGTTTACAAAAATTCAGTCTCACATACACAAACAGCCTGACCCGGAACAACCATCTGTAGGCCATACAAATATTTGTTCCGTGCGGGGAGCGAACCTATGACACGAAGCGCAGCAGTCGATCGCTCAGCCACTGCGCCGACCATTTCGGCAAAGTTCATAGACTATTTAACAAACCATGCATTTAGTTTATGTTATTCATGCTTAGGATGGATGAAATGGCGACAGGTCACTGGAACAACTTGTGACCCACAGATGCCCCTCACGTTAAAGGGGGAAATATACAAGTCCGTGATGAGACCTGTCGTACTGTATGGGTCAGAATGCTGGGCTGTAGAAAAGGTGGATGAAAAACGATTGCATGAGAATGTTGAGATGGATGTGTGGAGTGAAGAGAAAGTAAGGAATGAGATTAGAGGAAGTTTTAAAGTAGGGCTTGTTACAGAAAAAAAATAAAGATAGTCGTTTGTCTTAGTATAGATAAGTAATGAGGAGGGATGAAACACGTGTGTCTAAAAGAGTGATGGATCTGACTGTTGATGGATGGAGAGGGAGAGGCCAAAGAAAAGATGGATGGATTGTGTAAGGACTGATATGAAGGACAAAGGAGTAAATGATGCCGTAACGTCTGACAAGGAAGAATGGAGAGAAGAAAACGTGATGCGATCACAAATAGAATGGGACAAGGGCAGGAAAATGATGATGCGCGTGATTTAAATCATAAATTCGATATATCGCGCCAAACAGATATTCATGTCTCGTATTTCGTTGACAATGAGATATCCTGTTGCATATCGTAACAAACACCCGAAGACTCGAGGGGCGCGAGGCGGGCCTTCAGAAAAACGAAGATTTTACCGCTAAACCGTATCAAGTTCCCCCGTGGGTACTTAACCTCTCAAGGACCGCCATTATTTACGTCAACTATCTGTCAAGCACCGCCGGGCGGGCTCTTATCGTAAGCGTAATCTGATTTTAAGACTTATCTTTACCACAAATACAGTTTTAAATCGGTCGGGATTTGGTGGCACAATTTTGTGACAGCAGGGCTCAACTTGTTTACTGGCACGTTTTTGTGCCGCCGGGGCTCTAGAGGTTAAGACACTTGTGGCATTTGGTCTTATGTTTACCATAGGAACTTAACGACATTCAACGGGTTATTTACTCATACACCACTTCGGTTGTATCGTTTCATGCTTGATGTTCTATTTCGGACATTCCATCCATCGTTTCTTTAGGCGCGTCGCCTATACGACCAACAGTCGAACCGCGGGCGCATTAGGCGCGTCGCCCACAAGATCAACAATCGAGTTGCAGTTGAGGCGCAGGCTCATAAGAAGCACGCCGCAACGAGATTTTCTTTACAAATGTCGTGTGGGCGACGCGACTAACGCGCCTTCACCCCGACTGCGCCTCGACTGTTGGTCATGTCGGCGATGCGCCTTAGTCTCCTCCTATTCTAATTGATCCTCAAAGATTTCCTTACATCATTTGCGTATGTAACGTCAGGCGGAATGCGACCGCGCCAGCGCTACGGTGACGCAGCGCACGAAGGCGGCCGCACACCGCGCCGCGACCGCGCTGGTGCAGCAGCTGCAGAACGGGCTCAAGAGGCATATCGCTAAGTCCAGGTTAGTCCACTTTTCAGGCACTTTTTTATAGGGCCTCTCGCAATAACTCTACTCTCTTGAGTTGTTTGAATGCCCAACCGGACTATCCTTTTTTTTTTTCTTTTTTTACGGTGTGGAAATGCGCACGCATGTCCTCCGCCCTGGGTTCGGCGTAGGGGTCTGTCAGACTCCAACTGACTAAAACCACACCGGTGTTCCCTCGCACACTTACGTCGGGGGGCAGCAGGGACGAATGTGACTTCTGCCGCCCCGGACTAGTGCCGGCCCGCTTGACCTTGCGGGCCTCGTCCCAGAGGGGAGTGAGGTGTGGACTCCCCCGGATACGTCTCTGTGAGAGGCGCACGTTAAACACTACGCGCCACCGTTTTGGGAACCGGACTATCCTGTGGTGACCTTAATGAGTTTAAGGCCACCCCGGCCAGGGTTAAAGGCATAGTACGGAACTAGAACCGTACTAGTTCCGTGCGGGAATCAAACCCGCGAAGCGTAGCGCAACAGTCCATCGCTCAGCCACTGCGCCAACCGTGCCGTCAATGTTTATCTCAGGCTTGAGCTGGCCGTACCCCAAAATCCTCTTACTACACTTTTTGTTTTGAAATGCAATTAACTAACATAACTTATAGCCTGCTTATACGTGAACCAGAAAAAGTTCCTTCCACACATAAGCTTATGATAATATGAAAACAAAATACAATCTTTTTTATTTTTGCTTTATTGGGACATTTAACAGTTACACATTACAATAAAGTATGACAATTTAAATTATTAAAACTAAGTTGTCATACTTTATTGTAATGCGTAACTATTAAATGTCCACATTTTAGGGTTCCGTACGTCAATAAGAAAATACGGAACCCTTATAGGATCACATTGTTATCCGTATGTCTGGCAAAACCCTTTATCTCGGGAATGCATGGAAGTATCGAATTGAAATTAAAAATCAAGTCTGTGGTCCCTTGCAGCTGTTAAGCCCTCTTAAAGTCTTAAAGATATGGCCGTAAAATAATGTAGCAAGTTTGTACGGAATCCTCGGTGCATGAGCCCGACTCGCACTTGGCTAGTTTTCTTTATTTTGGGGTTAGGGGTTTGCTAACATCTGGAAACTGATTAGAGTATGTGAAGGCATAAGTTTGAGAAACCCTGGTACAGGCTTAAGCACTGCCGGGGTTGCGGGTTGTGTGAAAGAGATACCGCGGCCCCGGAACATAAAGGGTAATGGAAGGAACATGGGTGTGTTTTAGTCAGTACAAGTCAGACACTCCCCCCCCCGCTCCGCCCAGAGCGGGGTAAGTTATTTGATGATTTCCTACCTCAAAAAAAGACTGATTAAGCAAAAAGGTTGTTTGTTTAACTGTAAATAACGTCAAACAATTATTAGACTACACTTTAAACGAATCTTATGATTGTTTGTTTTCATTGTGCTTACCGTTTTCACTAATAGTAGGCGACACCTAAATAATAGTTAGAATGTAGTCGCTATTTTAAGCACGCTTTTAGTTAAGCATTATTTTAAGTGTGGCCTAGTGTGAGTGAAAACAAGCGTTAGTAATTACTTATTTAGATTTTTCTTTCAATATTATAATCCCTTAATACTTCACAATTTAAAAAAAAAACCTAATTTATTTAGTATTTGCTACACTTAATGCTTGCATTGCAAATATATTGATTTTCCTCTAATTGCAAGTATTTCTTCTATATCCATACTTTGTAGTTGAAAAGTTTGCTTAGACGTAATATTCTTAACACTAACATAAGTAGTTTGTATAAATAGTAACCAGACAAATGCTAAAACTTAAATATAACAATTAATGTTAAAATTATAGTGATTAAGGTACTGGGGGCCTAAAATAGCCACGTTAGCATCATCATAACTAAATAATATGTAATATAACACATATAGTGTATATATATATATATATTTACTAATCACATTGCAATTCGTAAAATGGTCATAATTCATGATATTCAGTCTTCTCATCTACATCCTTACTAATATTATAAAAGCGAAAGTTAGTTTGTTTGTATGTTTGTTTGTTAAGTCTTCACGCCCAAATGCTAAACACTTTTACAAGTAGCTTTTGCTCGCGGCTTCGTTCGCGCTAAATTCGGGGTAATACAGTTTCCCTTTAGTTCTACCTGTAGTTTTTGCACTTGCGCCTTATTTATTGTAATAGCAAAGCTAAGTTTTCCCTTTTCTTCCCTCTGTCTCCCTCATTTCTCATATTTAAAGAAAAACCGTCTCCAGGGTCCCAACTATCTCTGTACCAATATTCATCAAAATCGGTTCAGCCATGTAGGCGTGAAGACGTAACAAACAAACTCACTTTCGCTTTTATAATATTAGTAAAGTTTTTTTTGCTACTAGTAGTAGGTAGTTAGTAAGTTGTTAATACTGTTTAAAAAAATTACTTACACGTTCCTTATTAAAAAAGATATATAAGTAGGTAAGCTAACTAGCTTAATATCTTAAAAATTGAGCTAAAATGCTAAAACCGTATCTATACATATAAGTCTTAGCAATTGTCTGACCTATTGTCCACTAACACCGCACTTAATCTGCTTGACTAGTCGCACAGTGCTCTCTCTTTCAGACACGCGCCGGCGCAGCAAGCACTCGTATTGGTACTGCATTTTATTATTATTATTACGCATGATTTTAGTTCAACAAATTAGCTAGCGAAACTCTGTTTTAGAGGATTTTTAACTATAGCAGGTTAAAATAATTAGCTACCTGCTACAGTATCTTTTTGTGTTATTGATGATTATTGATATCAGAAACCAATGACAATCTTAAAGGTTGACAGGTAGAGAATACCTCATAGCGTAACCTATGTACAGACGCCAGCACATCAAGCTACTACAATCTGTCAGATTTCTTTGATAGATTTTCGACTTTATTTCTAGATTATTAGGTTCAAGGTTCATTGAGAAAAATTGACAGTTTCGGGTAGGTTGACCTGCTTGGCGTCTGTACCACTATTGTTTCCATAAAGTTTAAATAAAGAGAATGAAATGATGTCTGCAGAGTTTTGCTAGCTAATTTAATTTCACCTTTTTATTTTAGCATAATGGTCCTACCATCATATCAATGTTTACTGGCAAAAAGAACATGATTAAATAACCTCTTTTTGGACACATTTGTGAAAAGCCTTATTATGCTCAAATGTACCTCTTTCCCAGTAAACGTTTCATAGAAAAAAGTATTTGCATGTTATTAAAGTATAGTACGGCCAACGAGAAGCGATAAGAAAGGTCATTAACCTAAAGAACAACTGTGGCGTTGACAATCTAATATTTAGCTCTTTCCATCTTGTGCCTTTGTCGTAATGTCTCGTTCTCCCGGCAAAAACATGACAACGTTAAGACGGGTTCGCCAACATTCGGGCGGCCATTTTAGATGGGGTTTTAGCATGGGTTTTGTTTACATTTGGTATCGCTTCTCGTTGGCCGTGCTATAGAATAGTTACTTCAAAATCTCTAAAACCACAATGAAACAGTAGAAAATAACTTCAGTTTTCTTTATGGATGCTATCATGCTTTTTATTAAGAACTAGCTACTCTTAAGACCCCACCATAGTCAGGTTATATCAACTTTGCAAATGAAAATCTGTCAATCGTCAAAGCTTGATCGAAATAAAAAAAAAAAAATAACGGATGACAGTAGTGTTCCAAATTTGAAATACATGTGGTTTATTCACCTACAAATAGTTCATTTATCCTCTTGAAATCAAATCAGATTTTTAAAAGTAAAAAATAAATACATTTTATATCACTATACATAATAATGTATGTATTCACTATGTTATTATATTCACTATACGGGTATGTATGAAAAACTACTTTTATTTCATGAAACGTAGTTTTTTTATAAAAACAGTAGGCCTACCATGATGTCTTAAAGCAGAACTTATTCCACTGAGGGAAAGAGATGATGCTAGACACCCTGTATAGCTCTGTCTCTTTCCCTCAGCGGAATAAGTTCTGCTTTAAGACGTCACGGTAGTTTAGCAGTGCATCAGACCGCCTCGTGGCGGTTGCGACCACTATGCTCCACTGCAGAAAATTTGTTCCTGGGATCGATTCCCAGGTCCGGGAAAGTGTTATTGGATTTTTCCACCAGGCAGTGGTGGATTTACAAATTTGCCGCCAGTAGGCTATTCAAGTTTTGCTGCCTCTAAACTTTTATTTCTATAGGTACGCTAGTTTAGTTCTCAATCATTAATTCTGAAATTGTAACTGACGGCACGGTTGGCGCAGTGGCTGAGCGATCGACTGCTGCGCTGCGTATTGGCTTTTGCACTTGCAACTTTGGCGCTCGTTTATTTTTGTAAGAAAAAAAATTGGCCTAATTTGCCGCCACTTGAATCTGCCGCCCTAGGCTCCAGCCTACTGGTAAATCCCCCACTGCCATTAGGAATTTCCCAATAGCAGCCATGGAGTCTAGATCCAAGCCCTGTTGATGGTAATAGGCTCACCCCCTATTACATGGCATTAATCGATTATATTAATCGATTCCATCGATTGAAGGGTAGCCTTCAGAGATTACAAGTCACCATATTGCCATCGATTTACTCGGAAACTGGAGTATAATAACTTATTCTCTAGGGAAAGAAATATATGATGCTTATTTTATCTAATTATACCTAAGATATGCCACGATCTTAGTCTCACCAACCCATCAAATTTCAGACCTTACTTTGAAGAGAAAGCTCGAATCAACACGGCTTTAGAAGCTCAAAAGGCGAGGATCCAAACCTTGGAGGAGCAAGTGGCTGATGCGAAACAGCAGTACTCCTCAGCCCTCAGGAATTTGGAAAGGATCTCAGATGAAATACATAAGCATCGGTCGAGAAGACAATCGGCCAGAAATGGTGAGTTAAATGCCCTTAAGAATGTCTGTTTAGACTATGTGAAATTGCCCAAAATAAAATCGCCAGGGTAGCTCGCCTATTCCAGGGTTGCGGATAATTCGAAAGAGATACCGCGGCCCCGGAACATAAAAAGCAATAGTTTAATTGCCTGTAATGATCTAATTGAAATAAATACTTTTTTTTTTCGGGTGGGAAATCATCCAATGACTTCCCCCGCTCTGGGTGGAGCGGGGGGCATGTCAGACTTATACTGACTAAAACCAACCCAAGTTCCTTCTATTGCCCTTTACGTTCCGGGGCCGCGGTATCTCTTTCGAACAACCCGCAACCCCGGCAGGCGGACTTGCTCTGGCAAGTCCCTCTGCTTTGCTGACTCTCTTTGAGGCGCGCGTGAAACACGAACGCGCCGTCGACACGGCCTGTCGTCAATTGACGGACGGACGGTGAGCTACCCATTGCTCACCGTCCACAGGCCCACATCTACGGTGGCCGGGAGTCGTCTCGCGGCGGCTGGGTTGGGCAGGAAATAAATGCTTTGAGTTTTGATTCCAAAATATTTTTTCTCCAGACATCGACCGGTCAACGATCACAGATACGGCCAGTGACACCAACACGACATCTAGTGATAAGCTGGAGGAACTGTGCGAGACCAGCACGGACGCGAGCGTCAGGGAGTGGCTGCGACGGGCGGCCGACGCTCAGCGGCCCAGGTGTCTGCCGGACAACGACACTTGGACGGAAATCGACCTGGATTACTCCAGTCCTGAGGAGGTAGGCTTGCTCAGCTCATAGGCTTCTTTATGGCAAGTTTGGATGTAGGTAGTAATCTTAAGGCTTGTGTACGCTGGACGAGCCGAACCGTCGTCCTTAACCCAAATGTGGACCCATCTTTAGGAACAGCTTATCAGATGCTGAAAACGCTTTTGCTTCTAGGAATTTTTTAAATGCCCAAATGTGACTGTTATTGAAACGTTTTCAATTAAAACGTTCTCACTTCGTAGGTAAGCTTCGAAAAATGCTCGCTCCGTGCCCGGTCTACCCCCGAAAAGTGGTCCCCGCCTAGTCCGGTGGAGTCCCGGGCTTCGGCTGCGGAGCCGCGACGTATTATCAGGACTGCGCCCCGTACGCACGTGTTAAGGGAAGACTTCGACCGGCCCCGGAGACAGAGCCTGGACGCTCTGCTACATGACACCGGGGAGAAGGTCAAGGAGATGTTCCAAGGTTAGTTTGGTATGATACAGAATAGAAAGCTGTTGTAATGGTGTAGAAAATTTTCATTTTTCTTCTTTATCTTCTCAATATCTGTGTTTGCTAAGATCATTCCAGTCATCTAAATTCGACTTAATATTTTTTTAATTATTCAGAAAACAAATTTTACCGATGGTGTAATATCTGCCTATCTCACTGTCTTGTTTGTCCAGTGGTCGCAAGGAAGACTGCTGACCATGAGAGTTTGATTCCCAGGTCGGGAAAAGTTTTATTGGGTTTTTACATCAGGAATTTCACAGTTGTAGCCACGGAGTCTAGATTTGTGGGTGCTTGATGGCAATAAGCGAGTTTATAACTGAACAAGGTGTTCTACAAGTTCTCATAATTCACACTAGCTGTTCCCCGCGGTTTCACCCACGCTGCTCAGCACCTGTTTGTCGTAGCGTGATGTTATATAGCCTATAGCCTTCCTCAAGAAATGGACTATCTAACACTAAAAATTTTCCAATTCCAACCAGTAGTCCCTGAGATTAGCGCGTTCAAACAAACAAACAAACTCTTCAGCTTTATAATATTATTATAGATAAAGAAAGAACGTTGTATAGGAACTGACCCGATCTAAGACACCATACAAGAGGTGTCGTTTGTTACACCCTGTATAATAGAACAGCTCCGTTAGTCTCAAGGTCGCAAGCGGGACTGCTAAGACTGCTAAGCATGGAGTTCCCAGGTCAGGGAAGAAGTGTTATTGGGTTTTTTTCATTAGGAATTTCACAGTACCAGCCCGGAGTTTAGATGTTGGCGGTTCGATACGTCGTTGAATGTATCGAACCGCCAACATCTAAACTACTTATCATCATCCCAATAACACTACCAAACCTTGGTAAGTCGTTCCTGCGCCTGATCTCTCTCTGCTCGTGTAGGATTGCCGTTCCTGAGGACTACGAGAGTGACAGAAAGTGCACCTGCGCCTGCGCACACACGCCGCTACTATAATATCTCGCACGTAAATGGTGAATCTCCGCTGAGATTGGGTTGATTGTGTGTTGTAAGGTCTGTCCCTGTTCGGTGAGCGTCGCGGCTCGTCGTCGGCCCCGCGCACCCCGCGCCGCGCCGCGTCCCCCCGCGCGGCCTCGTCCGCCAGCGACGAGCGGTACTCCGATACTGACAGTCTAGCTAGGTAAGTCAACTACAAAATATCAACTACTACCTAGCTCCCGCGGTTTCGCCCGAGAGATCATCGAAAAAAAGTATTCAATGTGTTATTCCAGACTACAATCTACCTCTGTGCCAAATTTCATCAAGATTCGTTCAGCCGTTTTGACGTGAAAGAGTAACAAACATCCATACATCCATCCTCACAAACATTCGCATCTATAATATTAGTAGGATATCTGACGAGCCTAGCTTCTCTCTCTCTCTTATCATCTCTATAATAAATACATATATACATTTCTTTTTCAGCGTGGAAATGCTAACAGACGATCAGATAGCGTCGCTGATGTTAGACGCGCAGCTGGAGGCTGTGTGCGAGCGCCTCGCGGGCGTGGTCGTGCGACCGCGGGACGCGCACGACGCAGACGCGAGGTACTGACGAGGTAACAATCATATACATGGTTATATAACGATAAACTAGGTAGGTAACGATTAATAATTTCGCTGTCCAGTCCAAATATTTTGGACTCATACATTGAGTTCCGGGCAGCAAAAAGGTTAATACGGTTAAACCCACAGATATAGATAGACATAGATAACGCAAGAGCAACTACTTCTCGTGAGCAGCTGAGAAATAAAAATCATAAGCTGCCACTTTCGCGCTCAGGCTGTGTGCCGGGCGTCAGTTATTAAATTTTTAGTGGTTGCGTTGCGTGTAATAAATAAATTGATCTGAGGTTAAACCCATATGTTTCATTACCAATTAGGGTTAATTATTTAAATTAAATTGCTATTACCTATGATTGCCAGAGATACAAAGAAAGCACTGTGGACAGGTTTTCCGTCACTTTCTCTCAAATCTTTGTGCGTAAAACGGGTTAACCTTTAGGGTTTTAGACCTATCCTTAAAAAATAACCCGATAAAAACCCTAAAGGGACCAAATCTAAAATAAAAGTTAAAATAAAAGTTTTTCTTTCTTTCTTTTCTTTCAAATGATTATATAGTTTTAATTTTAACTCGATACCTTCACGCGTTCCTGATATAAATGGCCTTAGCAGACAGACGGCAACAACGTGATAAAATTAGTGTTCCGTTATTTCTTTTTGAGGAATTCAGAAATACGTGTATTTTACTTTCATTCTTATCACCTCAAATTGAAAAAAATCCCAGTTAATGAGTGATAGTAGGTTAATTAATATTATTAAAGAATTGTTATGTTGCGTTATAAATATATAAATTATTTTCAGGTATATGCAGTGAGAACAACAATAGTTAGTATTAAAGAAAAGAAGCACAGTTGAAAATTTACGCTTAATAACCGTTTAGTACATCGACTAATGCATTCCATTTAGTGACAGCGTATTATTTGATCTCTCTCCGGTCGTGTCGAATTGCCGTCCCATCAGTCTATGAGTGTGAGGGAAAAGAGAGCGCACCTGCGCCTGCGCACACACTCCCGCGCAGTTGGCTTACCTCAGATGGTTGGCCGTCGTGGCTGAAGACGGTCAGGAGGACTATATATTATTTGGCACTAACACTTTGGTACCAAACTAACTTTATAGCAATTATAAAAGCTTATTTATTTGTAATTTGGGGGGGAAATAATAGATTTGTCTAGAAAAATTACTATTTTTGTGTTTAAAATATAATTATTAAGCAAATTGACTACCAACCTAAAAATAACTTAATAGGCATACAATTGTTATTATTTGATAGTTGTATGAAATGTCATTTTGACATATGGTGTCAATTTGTTCAACAATGAATTTACTTAAAGGGGCGTAACACATCCTCCACTAATCATCTATATTAATACCAGCTAGATATGGCAGATATTATGTTATAAACTCCACTTAAAAATTAAATAAAATAATTAATTCAGTGTTAAAAGTGTTAGTGCCGTACGTACTATATATAAAAGTTAATAACAAATTATTTAAAAGTAAGTTTTAAGTGATGATGTTTTTTTCATGGAATCTCTGACGCACTAATGGAGATTCTATTTTATTTTTTCTTTGTGAAAGAAAAAGATAATTCTCTCACTCCCTTTTTGTTCTTTCGTTTGCTAGACAAATAACGCCCTCTAGCGGCAAGTAACGTAATAACACCAACACAAATTGAACTAGTCTGTAACTATCGCCTAATACTCTGCGTTTGAGTATACTTCTTATGTATTGTCGAATTTCTGTGGCGAAATTACATTATGTAAACGTTATATTTACATTCTCATAACGTTATATTACGATCTCACATTTACAAGAAAAAAAAACTCAGCTCTCTTTTATAAAATTTTTATGTTATCATTTAAAATTAAGAAAAAATATAAATAGTTAGAAGCAGACATACGGCAATACGTAAAAAAAATCTCGTTTAATTCTAAGGTCGTTTAAACGTAAATTAAAAATAAAAGCTACTCAAATGAACGCTTAATCGTCGATTAGTACACATATCAGCGTCGAGCTGTAATCACTGGGTGACGGGTGGTTGGCTATATTGCCCAGCGATTAGCTATTTGCCTTTACAACATTTTTAATCTGTATCATGAGCAAATAATCTAATACCAAGGCTTTTTATCCAATTTTTTTTTCCGAAATATTTAGTTTGTTGCCCAAAATTTTGGCTCACATAACTGTATAGATATGTTTAAGCGATCGAATGACGTTAACAGAAAGGTTTTCTATAGTCATAAATAATTAACTAAATTATTGAAAAAAATAAACTCTTCGGCGTTGGTTGTGATTTTAATCACGCACCAATAGATCCCTGTACTTTCATCTTTTCATTATGTAATAGATTTCTGAGAGCAATTAAACTGTAGGGTTATAAATTATCATCCTCGCCTAGTTCTTGTTTTGTTGGTCTGCTTCCAGTCTTACCGGATGCAGGTAAGATTGGAGCTCTGACCTCCACAACCCAGTTAGTACTTATGTATTGTACTGTCTGAATAATTCGGTTTCTTACTTGTGTGATGCGATTTAATTTCAAGTCTCCGCCTATTGAGGCCCGCTTACACCTAAAAACACTAACTGCTTTTGATGCTCAGCAGAAAAAAACCTAATTCTGTCTCAATCATCATCTGTTTAGCCTTTTGCAGCTGAATACCAATATGTGGATCGACTGCCTATCTGACCTCCACAACCCAGTTACTACTGGGTAATACGATACCTATTGGTAAGACTGGTTGTCAAACTTTCAGGCCAATCTGTAACGACTGTCAAAGATCAAAAAATGACAGCCGGACCAACGGCTTAACGTAGGAAATTCTAAACTATTGTTAGAATTAATATAAAAATCTAGGTGTACCTGGTTACGTTGCAATGCACCATTTACTTCTCTACCCTACTTACCGGAGTAAGAAGTATCCAATATCCGTCTCCTGGTTTTAAGCTACCTCCCCACCAATTTTCAGCCAAATCGGTTCAGCCGTTCTTGAGTTATAAATAGTGTTACTAACACGACTTTCTTTTCTATATATTAAATTTCGCCAAGTTGCACGTTTTCCACGGCTTATTCGCCCACATGTCGCCCAGTGAATACACCTTAGTATTCTCCTAATTTCGTACAAAAAGTACATTTAATTTAGATCAAGTTAAACGATTATTGTTTATATTTGTGTCGAGTTATTGGTGAAATGCGTAGTGTTAAGATTTACAGTGATGTTTTAAATTAATAAGGGGAGGAGATATTTAACTTGTGATAACTTTAAAATAACTGGTTATTCTTGCCTTTACTACTTATTTATATAAAAAAGTGATCATGACTTGGTGATATAAAGAATTTATAATCGCAATGTAACAATATTAAATTCTGTAAAAGAAATAGAGTTAATCTTAAATTGTAAAAAAAGAAACATTTCGTTCTATTGCTTTTACTACTGCGCACTTTGGTCTTAACGGTGTAGAAGATATTAATTAAACAATATCTTAGTCATATAAACAATTAAAAAAATATATAATGCTATACTAAGGGTTGTGAATCTTGCCCTATAATTATTTATTGCCGTAGAACACCAAAAAATTTCATTTTAAAAGCAAATACGTACAAGACGTCAAATGAAGACCGGCTTAGAAAAAAATGAAAATACAAATTTTGTTTTTCAATATTGCCTAATTATTTTTACCAATATTAAAACGCTGAGGATTTATTTTGGTTTTGAACGCGCTAATGTTCTAATTATCATTAAAAAATAGGTGCGGCACTCGGAAACTGACGCGGTACAGCTATTGCATAGCATTTTCTATCAACTTATGCAATAAATAAATAAAAAACTAAATATAATATTTAAAAAGTACTTCCAATGAAAAGAAGTCGCATAAAGAAAAACATGACCTTGTGTTAGATCTAGCGTAATGTCGATTGACTATCCGATTCTCTACCAACGGCAATAGAACATTGGAATCGTGATTGAAATAACTGGCCGTATTCGTAATGAAAGTGTTAGGTGTTTTCGTTACGAAATTGTTGGATTCGATCTCCACGCTCAAGGCCTGCGATAGAAGCTATGCAATAGCTTAAAAATGTTTATGTTATATAGACCATTTCTCGAGAGGCCTTAGGGAATATCACGCTATTACACTTAGGAGCTAAACAGCAAGGGAATCTTTATAATTACATCGTATCTCCTCCCCAATCTGTAGGTTAATAGTGAAATGTTGATCGTTCGCAATAAGTGCAGATAATAACGTATTCCTAGCGTTAAGCGTCGCCTAACACAATGCCTATAAACTTGGTGTTCTAGAAATGTTAGTTGTGATGTCATAAACTTGTAGTATGTTTGTGAAATGACTGAAAGTTTAGAGGGACTCCTACTTGTGAAGATAAAATTAAAAAATAAATGTTTTTAATTTATGTTATTTTCATTAAATTTAATGTCAACCTTAAAGAGGTGAGAATAAAGTTGGATTCAGAATATTGAAATAGTAATGATAAGAGATGGGATAATCTTATGCATATTAAAGCTAAAGTTAAAATTTGGCTAACAAAGTATGGAAGCGGCTTGTTAGGATATTTTAATAAAAAAAATCCCTACATTTCGGGGTTACATTACTAAATTGGATGTGTGTATATTTACTTAACTTCCTTTTGTACTGAAAATTTTTCTTTTTGTTTATTCACTGAGATTAAATAGCCCCGATTTGACATTTGTTACAAATCTCGTTAAAAATCACTGACAATAAAATTATACCAAAGAAATATTACGTTGTAACAGGGCAACAGTCATTTGTAACAAAATTTGTAAAATCCTTTGGTTTATTTCTCAGGAAGTACACACTTAATATGAATTTCACGGGTTCGCGAGATTTTTTGATAAAATAGTGCTTTCCACAACAGCCAACTTCGCTTTAGGTAAAAAAACATCCGAATATCCCATCTCTTTTAACGATAATATTTAAAATTACTCCAACTTTAAACATTATCGTCATTATCTGAATATTCTATCTGTTTGGTAACAAAATAAAATAAATAAATAGTAAATTTACCTAAGAATAAATACAATTTGTGGATTAAAATCATACTTTGAATTCAAATTTAGTTTGTTAAGTTGCGTCAAATAAAAACAGGCTGTTGTGTTTATTTGACGCAAGTACTTATTAAGAAATATATGTATAATCACATAATTGTCTCAACCATGTACGCACAGTAGCGCCCTCTATGTTACTATAATCATCAAAATGTCTCAATTTGTATTATTAAATAGATGTTATTAAATAATAACATCATATTTTAACATAATTATTTGTAGTATTATCGGCTGTGCAATTTTTGCTAGTGTCGTTAATGGCTGAAGAGGTCACAAGACACATTGTGATGAATCGCTGGCAGGCTGCTAAATTCCCTCGTGGGGCTACGGGTTGTTCGAAAAAGATACCACGGCCCCGGAACATAAAAGGCAATAGAAGGAAAATGGGTGATACGCCCACCTCCCCCCCCCCGCTCCGCCCAGAGTGGGGGAAGTTATTTGATGATTTCTCCTCCTCAAAAAAAGAGTCTGCTAAATTAAAGCAACTTTGAGCCAATATACAGGCTAAACTGTACATTGACGCGCTAAAAAATTTTCATAGATAATTTTAACACGGTTTTAATGTATGGAACAGGTGATTAAATAAAAATTACTGATGAAAAATTTATATTTTGAGGGTCATGTCCTTTCAATTTTAATCTAGTACTTTTGAATCTGGACCTACTGTGTGTTTATACTGCATCAAGCATTTAATCTCCCATTGGTAAGCAGGGGAGGGAGAGTATACCTAATAGTACACCCACATATTGCCAGTTATATTACAGTCCCATGTAATTGGGAGCGACGAGCCCATTGCCATCAACCGCGCAAAAAACAGAAACACATTTACATAAAAAAACATGTTGACTAATAGACATTGGAGTCAAAAATCAAAAGAGAGAGGGTATACTCAACTTTTTTGATAATTATAAAATGTGTCTTGATCTTAAGTTACTCTTGCCACAGATTGATTTATTTAAAATTTAAGTTTTTAATTCATGGCTCCACGCCATTTTTGGCGATGTATGTCTTAAAATAATAAATGAATTTGCATAATTTATAATTTTATCCTAATATTAACAGTATTATATTTATTTTATAATTGATTTTATTTCTCATTTATTTTGTAATCTCAACAATATCTTAAAAAGCCATATTGTAAGAAGTACAATGTCCCGCCAATTTTTATTTATAAGCAGATTTAAGTAAAAATAAAGTTATATTATTATCAATATTATGATGTAAAACTCTAAAATCATGACAAAAATTTTATATCCATATTTTTTTTTTTATTTAAAAGTTTTTTTATTATTTTATTTTTACAAAACAATAAGTTTTCAATTGTGTACCATTTTTTTTGTACCAAGTTGTAAAAAATACTAATGTATCATAAATTTTGTGTTCAAATTGTATACTCTCTTTGCTTTATTTACGCGAAGTCTAATTACTGATGCTTGTAATATACATGTACAAAATCCTAGTGAGTTAATTATAATTGATACTAAATAATAGATACATACAAGAGAATCTGAGTTAACTGAATAAGGGATTCCAAAGAGCTTCGTTTTTAAATAAGACGAAGTTTTTCTTGATAAAGCACTGTGAGAGAGTTACCTGCGTTTGCGCACATATTTTGTACCTTAATCAGCTGTCTACTCTATTCTTTACCATGTTGACTTCAGCTTCCAGTCTAACCGGATGCAGCTGAATATCAGTATTTAACATGAAGCGACTGCTTATCTTACCACCACAACCTATTTAGTGGGCAAAACGATGCCCCTTGGTAAGACTCGTTGTAAACTAAATTTCGTATGTATGTATAATTGTATCGATAATATAAGATAACTAGCTGTGCCTAACGGTTTCACCCGCTGCTCACTTCACTGAGGGGTTTAAAAGATAGATAGTAGCCGATTCTCAGATTTACTGAATATGTATAAAAAATTTCATAAGTATCGGTCGAGCTATTTCGGAGTATGGGAACGAACATTTTAAATATTAGATTTTGCTTCGCGTAAATAAAGTACCCGTCTTCCATACTTATTTAATATGTTATATACAAAATATATTGTTAAATGATTTCCATTACGTTTAAACACATTTATATATAGTAATGGTTGAGATTGTGTAAATGAAATTGTTATATAATGTAAGTTGTGTTTCGGCAAGTAGATGTAGTTTGCGACTCTAGTTGGTACATTGTTAATTATAACGTTTAGCAATGCATAATTCAAAATGGTATTTAGATGCGTATTTTAAAGTAAAAAAGTACATTAAATATGTTGTTTTATAAATACATAAGATATACAATCTTAGTGTTGTGGCCGACTACTATAATATTTTTAACGAGATTAAATATGGCTTCATGCATATTAAATGAGATTTAAGTATTATTTTAAAGAGGTCATTGAAAACGCAGATGTGTTTTATTTTATTTTCTTCAGCTATGTCATTTGATTTACGCATTGCTAAAACGAAACTTAAAATTATATATCGCAATAATATGTTAAGCTATACCTAGAGTCGTCATTTTAGACGCTTGTAGGTGAAGAGACGCATAATGTTATAGCACAAATACATAGCAATACGGTCGCTTATTGTAGTTAAATAAAAAAATAATTCAATGTACAGTCACTATATTTTATAAGAAATATCAAATTTGGCAAGTCGGTGACGAATTAAAGTATATGCTACATGAAATGGCCCTATTTTTATGAAATACTCAGAATTGCAGCTATTTTTAAAAATAAATAATCTTTGTATCTATATGAAGAATAAATGAATAAATAAATCAGATTTTCTATTTGCAGCTAAAAATAATTAATTTCTCACATTTATTTAGATGTTGCATTCTGATAGTAATCTACATCGCCAATAGCTGTGAACCTTGTTTTTTTTTAAGTATTTCTAACTAGCTTTTGCCCGCGGCTTCGCTCGCGTTAAATTCGGGGTAACATACCACGTATTTAACGCGAGCACATGCACTACCTTAATCAAAAAAAAACTGTAATTATTTAATAAATTTAATTAATCATCAATAAGTTTTAGCAGGTCCTTTTTCACATATTATGCCAAAAAAAAAAATTCAACGATTTAACTTTGCTCATGCTTTCTAAGCTTTATACAAAACTTGCATTCCTTCTTAAGCATCTGAGAAATAACTATCAAATAATAATATTTTTCAAACATATTATGTATCTAATAATAAAAAAAAAAAACGCGTGCAAGTGATACTGTATAATTATGTTTCCTAAGAGTATGTTAATGTTCACGGATCGACGGTAGATAGATATAATTCAATTAAGTAATAATAAAACATTTAAAAATAATTATAATTTTTATTTTTTTTATTTTTTGTGTCTAAGAAATATTTAAAAATATAATTTTATGTAAAGATAAGATTTCTGTTATGTTGTCTCTTGAAAATACTGATTGATCACTTGAGCCTAATAATACCATTAATCAAATGGTTCTCTATTATTATAAGCAATGGCAAATAGATACAGTACGGCCAACGAGAAGCGATACCAAATGTAAACAAAACCCATGCTAAAACCCCATCTAAAATGGCCGCCCGAATGTTGGCGAACCCGTCTTAACGTTGTCATGTTTTTGCCGGGAGAACGAGACATTACGACAAAGGCACAAGATGGAAAGAGCTAAATATTAGATTGTCAACGCCACAGTTGTTCTTTGGGTTAATGACCTTTCGTATCGCTTCTCGTTGGCCGTACTTGTAGATCGGTATATCTGCAATTCATATAAATTAATTCCTTTCTTAAGTAATATGATCGTTAAATATAAAAATATATATTATCGTTATTGTATTGCTAAATATTTCATAAGATATATATATATTAAAATATATATTATGAAATATTATGGAAGAAGAAAACGTGTTGCGCCGACCCCAAATAGAATGGGACAAGGGCAGGAAAATGATGATGATAATAATGAAATATTTAGCAATACTATAACGATTTCTGTCTACCGTTCGACCTGTAGTTCAGCTTTAGTGATTATGTTGTCAGTTGTGATAAAATGTACAAAAGTTAGCGGTAACGTGTACGATGTACATATGAGGTGTCGCCTTCACATTATTATAATAAATTGATATTAATAAGTCTCTTGTGGTTTTATTTTATTTGTCAATCTACTCGGCCTGTCGCAGTACTCCGCTGAACTTAGACTGCACAACACCTGGGGCTTAAGTCTGCTATTACAATAGTGTCAGAATGGTCGATCACTGATCGCATAATGGTTGATTTTCACAACTTTGGTAATCTGCTACATACTAAATTTGTCAAAATCAACCATAATGCGATCAGTGATCGACCATTCTGACACTATTGTAATAGCAGACTAAGGCCCCTGGAGTCTGTCAACACCTGCCCCAGCTAACTTTTAACGGTCATGGTGACGAGGTTTCTGGAGGTCTTCTTTGAGTTTTATGCAAATATCTCGATAGGTAGACGTCAGGGCCAGGTTAAGCAACCCTCACCAAGGTTTGGAAATGGATGGGTTACCACAGAGGGCCAGGTTAAGCAACCCTTGCCAAGGTTTGGAAATGGATGGGTTACCACAGGGAGCCAGGTAAAGCAACTGTAACCAAGGTTTGGAAATGGATGGGTTACCACACGGGCCAGGTTAAGCAACCCTCACCAAGGTTTGGAAATGGATGGGTTACCACACGGGCCAGGTTAAGCAACCCTCACCAAGGTTTGGAAATGGATGGGTTACCACACGGAGCTAGGTTAAGCAACCCTCACCAAGGTTTGGAAAAGGATAGGTTACCACAGAGGGCCAGGTTAAGCAACCCTCACCAAGGTTTGGAAATGGATGGGTTACTACAGGGGGCTAAGTGAAGCAACCCGTGCCAAGGTTTGGAAATGGATGGGTTATCACACGGGCTAGGTTAAGCAACCTTTGCCAAGGTTTGAGAATGGATGGCTTACCACAGGGGGCCAGGTTAAGCAACCTTTGCCAAGGTTTGGGAAAGGATGGGTTACCACACGGGGCCAGGTTAAGCAACCTTTCCAAAGTGTGTAAATGGATGGGTTACCACAGGGAGCAAGGCTAAGCAACCTTTGCCAAGGTTTGGAAATGGATGGGTTACCACACGGGGCCAGTAATAGTTTTATTCAAAGTGCTCGATCCTCGAATTTATAAACGATGATGAACACGAAAACGATGTCCTTTTGGTATGTCCACAATGAAACAGAATAATGATGTTTTCAATGACATATTTAGTTCCTATCACAATTTGTTCTTTTCTGCATATTACTTTTACAAAATAATGTCGATGTTTCACATCTGCCAGGCGTCCCGTGACGGCTCACATGTTTTTTTTTTAAATTAAATGTCTTAAAGGACTTTGATTAAAGTCCGAGGATGTGACCTTCATATATCTACTGCTGCAACATACCTATAAACTTTTTTAATTGACCTTTTAAAAGACCCAACAGCAACCTTATTGCAACAAACAAAGAGGTTAAATAACTGTCACAGGACTGTATACTATAACAGCGTGCTGAAAACTCAAAGCATTTATTTCAATTAGACCATTACAGGCACTTTTGAATGTCAAGAAACAAGTCCCGGTCACAAGGCATAATAACTTGTGAAAGTACTGTAGTTGCCCATTCCAAGGCGTTGATCTAAGAAGAAAAAATAAGAACACAAATTATTTTCAATAATGACTTTATTCATTACAAGTACAACAGAACAAAACTCACAGGACGGAAACAACACTGAACGCTAACCAAACAGCCATAAAGAAACATCCAATACTTAAGAATAATATCAGAGATCGCAAAAGTTAGAGTATACATTTGTATAAACCTTTAATAATTATCCTTCTCTCTACCGGTGTTGCGGGTTGTTCGAAAGAGATACCGCGGTTCCCAAACATAAAGGGCTATAGAAGGAACATGGGTGGGTTTTAGTCAGAACAAATCTGACACTCCACCCAGAACGGTGAAGTTATTTGATGTTTACCCATCCGCAAAAAAAACCCTCTCTCTAAAATACCGGTTAAAATCTTTTAAATATATTCTACCGATTCCGATATCTGATAATAATAAAAATACACGAATCAGTTACAAAAATATGTCTTTTTTGGTTACATTTTGGCTTCAAGAATTATTGGTCTATTTCTGTTAAAAATATGTGTTATTTTATTGTGGTTAAGAGTCAGTTTAGTTCTTTAAGGGCTGTTTTTTTTAATAGTGAGATAACTTTTAGCTGAGGAATAAAAATGCTGGTTTGACATATTTTTTATAGATGATCTGTCAAACCGCCATTTTTATTCCTCAGATAAAAGTTATCAGACCATTGAAAAAAACAGCCCTTAGTCTATTAAGTTTAATTCAACAATTTGTATGATTTTTTTAGCTACATGAGTTAAAGTGAACTTTTCCAAAAGTGCTAATAAAAGGAAAATACACAAACTTGAGCTTAGCAACTTCAAGGATGTAGTCTCATTTCTAATAATTTAAAGACAAGGTATATATTATTGCTCCTTGTGGCATTAAACATCACTTGGTAATTTTGTCACCATGCTATAAAAATTCAACTAAGTACAGAAACAACTTATTATAAAATAATGAAAGCAAGAATAATTGCGGCTGCAGTCGTTAATGATATTTTTAATCGATTAGTCTGGATGTATTTTTGTCCGACTGCCAAAAAGAGGGTTATGTTTTTCGAGCGTATGTGTGTATGTGTAATTCTTTGGCACGCTCTACTGCCGTTTAACGAAATTCAACTTATGTGGTGTCTTAGAATTCGCCTGAGCGACAAAGCAAAAGAAATACATAACCTGGCTGTCCAAGTACTAACGTTGTAACGACAACATTGTAAAACTCAAATGATTTTAATAGAGTAACCATGGAGTTTCTTGCCGGTTCTTCTCCATAGGAAACGACCAACTCGAACCGTTCATCTTTTCTCGACATAACCCTATGTTTTTCGAGCGTATGTGTGTATGTGTAATTCTTTGGCACGCTCTACTGCCGTTTAACGAAATTCAACTTATGTGGTGTCTTAGAATTCGCCTGAGCGACAAAGCAAAAGAAATACATAACCTGGCTGTCCAAGTACTAACGTTGTAACGACAACATTGTAAAACTCAAATGATTTTAATAGAGTAACCATGGAGTTTCTTGCCGGTTCTTCTCCATAGGAAACGACCAACTCGAACCGTTCATCTTTTCTCGACGTTTAAAAAACAGGTCTTGGTTTTAACAGTCTGGATCCATTATTGGGAAGATTTGGACCAGTCTAGATTTTAAATGAGTCCACACTGTTGTATTTGTTTTGTCTTTTAAGTTTTTTAGGCAGTCAGGTTTTTTAAATTAACGCTATTCCACATTTTCAACAGAAATAGACCCAAAATCAATTACTTTACTAATAATAAATCGCGATACAATATAATAATAGATTAAAATTGAGCGAATAAATAAAAAAGATAATAATTACAACAGCTACATATATCGATACATTTTGGTTAACATATTAAAACTTACTAATCGACTAATCGCTTATTACTAATTCGCTTCTCATACAGCTAAATACTTTTCTTAGGCGCGTTGGGGGTAACAAACTTGATTCTTAGAAAGGTAACAGAGGACTAGGATAAGGCATTAAAAATAATTTAATTTATAATGATTATCAAAAACTTCTCCATCATATTTGATTTTGTGGAACGCTATATTTGAATAATTTAAAATGCGCAGTACTGGTCTAGGAACATATGCAAATATACAATTTATTAAAAAAACACGTCCGATCCAAAATGGGCATAAAGATATCCCAATCAATTATATTACCAAATTGAATAAGAAGCAGTTTTCATAAACAAAAACAAAAAGTGTATTTTTGTTTCCAAATTACCAAACCATTTCTTTTAAATCTAGCAAGTTTTTATAATATGACAACACCATCATCGGCATTAGTATGCGTTCGATTAATGAGAATTCTTTGTGTATGACGTCACTACCCGGGAAACGACTGGAGTGTCGCTGCCCGCATCCTTGTGTTGCCATAAATGTTCCCTTTTTTTTGTCTATCGGGGTACCCTTTTCAACTCATTTTAAAAAATAAATTATATATCATTATAATCTTCTTCTTTTCATCTTTTTAGTACCTTCGTGGATCGGAGAGAATTTTTTTCAACATAACTTCATATTTTGCCATTTTTAGCCCTTAAAAATAAAAAAACGATTTAAAAAAAAAACTTGAAAGAATCCAGTTTATAACCCATCCGCGTACCCTGTCCATCTATACAATATAACGCTACGCTACAACAAGGGAATGCAATGAACAACGTGTACCCTATCACAATTATTTACTATTTGAGCACAAAACATTGACCATAAGCTACATACGTTGTAAATGTTTAAGTACTAGATTGTTGCTGA
The DNA here is from genome assembly GCA_958449745.1 of Ochropleura leucogaster. Classification (NCBI taxonomy): domain Eukaryota; kingdom Metazoa; phylum Arthropoda; class Insecta; order Lepidoptera; family Noctuidae; genus Ochropleura; species Ochropleura leucogaster. Next base: position 12,862,719 of record OY288221.1, on the reverse strand, counting down.
AGCGTGTTTAGAAAGTAGCCTCTAAAATCTCAGCATGTTTTTGCGAAATCTTAACAACAAAAAAACTATATCGAAAAAAATAATCGGTCATGTACGAGTCGGGCTGACATAACCGGCTATTATTTGACTGAGAGAGTTGATTTTCACAGCTCCAAAGGACCACAGATGTAAGTATGTGGTTTTAATTTCAATTCGATACTTGTGTACCACGTGCTCCCGACATAAAGGGACAAACAGACGGATAACCGTCCGATCTTTTGCTTGAGGTTCAGAACCCTTAAATGGATATTTGTAAGAGCCAAAAGAAATCTAGTGCGAAAAAGTCTCTACTTTATGAGAAACTAGAATGTTCTTTTTGTCCTAAAAAGATTTTTTTGAAAAAAAAAAACATTTCCTAAAGATGTCAAGCGGGGGTTGTCATTCTATGGATCTCGAGCTGTCCTAGGTTGTCTGTCTGACTAGTTTAAGCATCTGATAGGTCAGATGCTTAAACTAGTCAGCTTCTAAAGATCTGATTGTTATTTAGTGATCGAATATGTGGTATAATCAGGACCGATGTCACCTTATTTTTTTTTAAGATTTTGATTGTTATCTCATGAAAAAGTTGTACTGTTTAATGGATAACTATCAAATTAAACAACATATTTTGTTTTAATATATAAAATAATAAAATTATTTACAATAAACTGCCTACATTTTAATATGGCCACACCTAAAATGTGCCGCTTAACACACAAAAGTTTAATTTAAACCCACGCTTCAGCAAACTCAATATTCAGTCACTAAAAACATTGAAATAAATAAATTAACTAAAATAACAATCATCAGCTTCACTTTGTCTAAAAATTTACGGAAATCGAAGGTTACTCGTTTTTGCTAGTATATTATATATTGGGTGAATTTAATCCTTACTTCCTTACTAATATTATAAAAGCGAAAGTGAGTTTCTTTGTTTGTTACCTCTTCACACTTTAATAGCTGAACCGATTTTGATGAATTTTGGTACAGAGATATTTTTTTTTGTATTTTTTTTTTTTGAAAAAAGTGGGATGTGAGGGAGAAAGAGGGAAGAAAAGGGAAAACTTAGCGTTGCTATTACAAATCAATAAGGCGCAAGGGGAACTGTGTTACCCCGAATTTAACGCGAGCGAAGCCGCGGGCAAAAGCTAGTAGCTGTATAATTTTAACACAGTTTAGAAGCCTATATATCCGCATTGATTATATGTTGAGATATGACGCCACGGTTGGCGCAGTAGCTGAGCGACCTGCAGATAGTTTTTTCGGGTCTGGCTGTTTGTGTGAGTTTAAATGTTTGTTAACGCACCCACGATACAGGAGAAATCCCTAGTGTGGGGGAAACGTATTTTTTTAATAAACAATAAAAAAATATTGAATAGAAAACACCCCTGTGAACCCCCCCGGAACTGTGTTACCCCGAATTAAACACGAGCGAAGCCGCCGGCAAAAGGTAGTAAATTATAATTAAGAAATCACAAAAAAGAAATCACGGGCCTGTTGGTCTAGCTAGTGGTTAGTGGCCCTGACTGCTGAGCCGGAGGTCGTGGGTTCGATTCCCACCCAGGACAAACTTTGTGTGATGAGCATGATTGTTTGTTCTTTGTCTGGGTGTGATTTATCTATAATATGTATGTATTTATAAATTATATAAGTATGTATATCAGTTGTCTGGTTACCATAACACAAGCTCTGCTTAGCTTGGGATCAGATAGCCGTGTGTGAGTTGTCCCAAGATATTTATTTATTTATTTAAATTGAATATAAAATACACTAACATCAACGAGTCTCATAAAACAGAAGTTGGATTAAACGATCGTTTTTAAAAGGTGTCCCATTAACAGAGAACGCTCCCAGTCAATATTTTTACAACGTACATTTAACCTCTAGAGCCCCGCTGGCACAAATTTGTGCCACCAAACCCCGACCGATTTAAAACTGTATTTGTAGTAAAGATAAGTCTTAAAATCAGATCACGCTTACGATGAGAGCCCGCCCGGCGGTGCTTGACGGATAGTTGACATAAATAATGGCGGTCCCTGAGAGGTTAAAACGACGGTTTTGTATGACCAATGTCAGTAATATTTCCCATACAGAAGGACCAGCTAAGTTATCCCGTCGTTTTCGCCTGTAGTGTTTTTTTAAAACCTTATAAGAGCTACAAGAATGACAATATTTTTTATTCGCTGTTTGTATAGACTCTGCGATGATGTAGCTTCCTATAAGCAAAAAAAAAATTGAAACCGGATCAATAGTTCTGAAGATTACCCCCAACATACAAACTCACGAATACCAATAAAGTTTATTTAATCCCATTAATTGGACTTGATCATGAAAAAAAACATTCAATTGGATTAAATTAATTTAGAGAGTTGTATTAATGTTTTTTTTTTATAATTTTACTCTGTAAAACCATATTTATTATTGAATTTTATCGAAAAAAGCGAAGAAAATTTAATTTAATTTCGCGGGATATCTGAGCACGTCCTTCTTAACATTTAAAGACATAGTGCCTTTTTCTTTAAAACATAGGAATAGGGCAGTTTCCTTGCTAACAAATTCAACCTCTATAAATTTACTGAACACTTATTACTGGACAAATCGATCGCAAGCCACTCGCACGAATTAATAGCATCATTTGTTTAAATAAATAACTTAAATCTAAGATTACAGTATTTGGAATTCATTGTACATTCGGGAATTCATTGCATTTGAGAATCACACACGAGTTACGTAATCTATGCACTAATATAATAAAGCAGAAAGTTCGTTTAGTTGAATCAAAAGTATTTTAGTGTTGGCAGCCCATTTATTGAGGAAGACTATTACCATGTCTATAATTAATTTTGCGTTTTCGATATATCGGCGTAGTTACAGACGCATTGATGACGGATAAGTCTGTAAGTGGTAATGTACAAGTATTTTATTTATTTATTTATGCACACACAAAATACATGACAGGACATTACATTAAGACAGAAGAGCACAAAGGTACAGCTTATTTCATAAGAAATTTCTTCCAGCAGACCTGCGATTTATTTTGTTTTCTTTTTTATTTATTTTTTATAACTATATCCATGGTAAATTTACCGCTTCAAATGTTATAAACAAGTTGAATATGCAAATTACGAATATGAAAATTAGGTTCATGGTCTAATATGACGACAAAAAAAATGAAATTATGATTTCTGTAGAAATTACAATTTATATTCAAATTATTAGTTTTATAATAATGTCTGTCAGATTGAAAAGTACAAAGGAATAAGATGACTTTCATAATATTATTTAAATAGCCTCTTTATAAATTACATAGATAGAACCTCCTGACAGACGAACAAACATATTTTTTTTCCGACAGCATCTTTTTAGTACGGAACCCTGAAAGGCCATCTAAAAGAATTACGTAACTCATGAGTGATCCTTAATAACTTTGAAAAAGGTTTTTTTTAACATTGAACAGTTGAAAAGTTACAAAAACTGCATTTTATTATCAATTTATACACATTATATATTAATTCATAGGTACTAAATAATAATTGATTTTTAATAATTCGCTTACGACCTAAAACATACATTTTTTAATAATAAATTAGCTAAATATAATATCTTTTTTTAATATAATACATTGGGTCAACAATATGGAATGCAATTTTAATTTCTTTCTTTCTTTTTTTTCTTCAAAAATTGGCACGAATCATAATACTTTTCTTTTACGTCAACATTTTCGTGTTTATTTTTCTACAATTTTATTAAAAAATAACATTAATATTATGCGTTAGTTTCTTATTACATTTTATGTTTCAGAAAATTGTTTGTATATATTTTTTATTTTAATTTATTTTTTATGGTACAAACACATTTAGCAGGACACCATATCCGGTATATACTGAAATAGGTTATCTGTATAGTGTGCAAGGTACCTTAAAATTTGTTTACAAGAGTGGATGGTAAAAACTCTAAAAAAAATCTTTAAATTGAAAGTTTCTTAATCTGAGATCAGTAACGCATTTTATATTACAATATTTCCATTTCAAATGTTCTTTCCATATTAAATACACTAAATCAACAATTAAGTCTATCAATCAATCAATATTTCAATCAAATTGATGATTGATGCCACTTAGCACTTGGTCCTAAATATTCAACCGTTTCAAAAAATACAAAACTCCGACTTTATCAATCATTCAATCACTTTTCTAACAATCTATTTGACGATTGATAAAACAACACTAATTTGTCCTTGTTTCAATCAGTTACTTAGTTTACAATATCAACACTGTTCTTCAATCAATTTATCTTTCATGTGGTTGATTGATAGATGGCCCCTTTAAATGCATCGTGTACAAATTATGTCAATCGAATCAATTGTCTGAGGCATCATTTATTGTTTTCGCTTCCTGAAAATATAAACAAATAATAATGAATATTTTTGACTACTTTAAAAATAAACTGTTTTTTTTTATAAATAAATATAAATATTGTGTGTCATGGCGTGTGCGCGGGCTGCAGGCCGCACGTGTGGCACGTCAGCATGCGCGCACTGTAGATACACAAACCTACCTAGGCGAGCGTGGTGAGGTGTCAGGGCGTGTGCGCGGGCTGCAGGCCGCACGTGTGGCACGTCAGCATGCGCGCACTGTAGATACACAAACCTACCTAGGCGAGCGTGGTGAGGTGTCAGGGCGTGTGCGCGGGCTGCAGGCCGCACGTGTGGCACGTCAGCATGCGCGCACTGTAGATACACAAACCTACCTAGGCGAGCGTGGTGAGGTGTCAGGGCGTGTGCGCGGGCTGCAGGCCGCACGTGTGGCACGTCAGCATGCGCGCACTGTAGATACACAAACCTACCTAGGCGAGCGTGGTGAGGTGTCAGGGCGTGTGCGCGGGCTGCAGGCCGCACGTGTGGCACGTCAGCATGCGCGCACTGTAGATACACAAACCTACCTAGGCGAGCGTGGTGAGGTGTCAGGGCGTGTGCGCGGGCTGCAGGCCGCACGTGTGGCACGTCAGCATGCGCGCACTGTAGATACACAAACCTACCTAGGCGAGCGTGGTGAGGTGTCAGGGCGTGTGCGCGGGCTGCAGGCCGCACGTGTGGCACGTCAGCATGCGCGCACTGTAGATACACAAACCTACCTAGGCGAGCGTGGTGAGGTGTCAGGGCGTGTGCGCGGGCTGCAGGCCGCACGTGTGGCACGTCAGCATGCGCGCACTGTAGATACACAAACCTACCTAGGCGAGCGTGGTGAGGTGTCAGGGCGTGTGCGCGGGCTGCAGGCCGCACGTGTGGCACGTCAGCATGCGCGCACTGTAGATACACAAACCTACCTAGGCGAGCGTGGTGAGGTGTCAGGGCGTGTGCGCGGGCTGCAGGCCGCACGTGTGGCACGTCTGCATGCGCGCAGTGTATCGCTCCACCTGGAACGTGGCCGCCGCCACGCCCCACTGCGTGCGCGCAAGCTGCTGGCACGACTGCAGCACTACCTCGGGGTCCGTCAGCTCGTCTGAAGCAAGAGGTAAATTTATTTCATTTCAACACGGTTACAGGCATAATGAAGCTACAATCCGAGTCACAAAACATTATAACTTGTAAAACTACTGTAGTTGCCCATTCAAAGGCGTAGATCTCTATTTAGAAGAATGGGCAAGAAACTACATGGATACTCGTTTTTCTTCCAGCAGACGTGCGAGAGGAAAGTTGGATGAGATATGTAGAAAGTGTGTGAAAAAGACAAATTAGGAAGAGAACAGTGGCAGCCATATACATTAATTTAGCTGAGATTAAATGGTTGCATCTTTAAATGAAAGATTTCGTGTTAAATTCGGCGTCAACTTGTGAATTAGTTGGTGCAAGAGTTTTGTTCGAGAAGGCCGGAATTAATAGTATTCTGGGATTTTATAAATACTTGCTAACTTTCAGATAAGTTTTTTTTTTTAATTTGGGATAATAGTCTTTTAGCCCATTATTAATTGAAAGTGATTCAATTATTTTGCACTGTTTGTTGTATTGTTAATTCATTTACTGGATTTAATCATTATAACAAACAATTTTTTTTAATACAACAATTCTGTATTTGCTGTCACTTGGCAGAATAAATATAAATAAATCTTAAATATCTTTTTTATCCGGCCTTAACTTATACTTAAAAATAATAGAACTGGCTTCGTATATAAGTCACTTTTAGACGCTCCAATAAACAGCTATGATCTCGCCATTGTTCTTTAAAATTATCAATCATATAATAAAATGCATACAATATATAATTATTCAAAATATAACAGTAAAGAGGAGAGGTAATGCTCTTTGACTTGTATTTTGTGTGTTGATAAACAAACATTACACACTAGTGCATTATAGGTTTAAAGACATTTATTTCTAAAAAAAAGACACAAAGTCACTCACTTGAGAAACAATATTTACCTTATACTAATAACCTTAAGATTAAGTTCGTTACTTCGTGATGTTCACCATTTAGTTTTTATTAGGTAATAACTTACCTATACTCATTTATTATAAATTGGGCTAATTGATTCTTGAATGCATTGAATGAAAGTACATTCTTTATATGTGAGGGTATTTTGTTATACAACTGTGCTCCTTCAAATGTTAACATTTTTCTGCCGAACTTAGTTCTCATCTTCGGCAAGACTAGAAAACTAGCTCGACGAGTGCTACGTTGTGTAATTTGCCTTATTTTGGTAAAGTCAAGTTAGTCTGTATTTTATTGTTATTATACTCGTATTCTAGTCAGAAATACTTACCGATAGCCACATGTGCTGTGAGGATGACGTAGTGCGTGGACAGCGCCCACACGTGCAGCGAGTGCACGTGCCGCACGCCGCTCACTGACGACAACATGGACACGCACTCGCGATACCTGCCCAACAATAATACAAGTAAATAAACTAAGAAATAGTACAACTTTATAGGTTCGATCCGCGCAGTGAACAAATAAATAAATAATAAATAAATATCTTGGGACAACTCACACGCTTGTGTTATGGTAACCAGACAACTGATATACATACTTATATAATTTATAAATACATACATATTATAGATAAATTACATCCAGACACAGAACAAACAATCATGCTCATCACCAAAGTTTGTCCTGGGTGGGCATCGAACCCACGACCTCCGACTCAGCAGTCAGGGCCACTAACCACTAGACCAACAGGCCCGTCAAACATAGACGTATGACCTACAGATAGTTGTTTTTTAAACTAAGAAATTGTACAACATTATATGATGCCTGCTACGGGTTCGATCCCCGCACTGAACAAATATTTTGTATGACCTAGATAGTTGTTTTTGATACTGTTTGTGTATGTAAGTTTAATTGTTTGTAAAAGCACCCACGATACAGGAGAAATTTTAAGTGTTGAGCAACGTTTTGTAAAAAAAGAAAGTATAGAAAGAGAAGAATTTTATAAGTCAAAAAAGCCGCTAAAGATCTACAAAATGCCAAAAACATGTTTATTTTATGGGAGCCCTTTAAGATGTTTTTAGTATTTTTTGTTATAGCGGCAACAGAAATGCATAATCTGTCAAGATTTCAATTGTCTAATTATCACCGTTCATGATATACAGCCTGGTGACAGACGGACGGACAGCGGAGTCTTAGTAATAGGGTCCCGTTTTACCCTTTAAATAGAGAATGGAACTCAACGTATTTATTTCAATAAGACCATTAAAAGTACTTTAAATGTCAAAAAAACAAAAGTCCCAGTCACAAGGCATAATAACTTGAGAAAGAACTGTAGTAGTCCATTTGACGGGCCTGTTGGTCCAGTGGTTAGTGGCCCTGACTGCTGAGCCGGAGGTCGTGGGTTCGATTCCCACCCAGGACAAACTTTGTGTGATAAGCATGATTGTTTGGTCTGTGTCTGGGTGTGATTTATCTATAATATATATGTATTTATAAATTATTTAAGTATGTATATCAGTTGTCTGGTTACCATAACACAAGCTCTACTTAGCTTGGGACCAGATAGCCGTGTGTGAGTTGTCCCAAGATATTTATTTATTTGAATGTCAAAAAAAAACAAAAGTCTCAGTCACAAGGCATTATAACTTGAGAAAGAACTGTAGTAGCCCATTTCAAAGCGTAGATCTTAATAGAGAAGAATGGCCAAAAACTCACAAAATCATGGTTACATCTCTTGAGGAGCTCGTGGCTAAATAATAGCAGCTGCTTGGGTCGATCTTTATGTTAAGCCGCGCTTGCCTAGGTTGGTCTGTGGATGGGTGACCACCCGTTACATACCGAGTTTCCTCCGTGCGTCAGAAAGCACGTTAAGCTATTGCCCCGACTATAAATTGTAGATCTTTGACAGTCGTTACAGGTAGTCAGTGTCTCTAAAGTCTGATAACCAGTCTTACCCAAAGGGTATCGTGTTACCCATTACTAACTGGGTTGTGGAGGTCAGATAGGCTGTCGCTCCATGTAAAATACTGATATCGAGCTGCATCCGGTAAGACTGGAAGCCGACCCCAACATAGTTGGGAAAAAGGCTAGGCAGATGATGGTGGTTACATCTCTTAAGTTAAGATTTACAGGAACATTTGTAGTGAAGGTCTATTTCACCTAGTATTTTCGTGAGCTTTCACAAAACGTGCACAAACCTGAAATTCTTGGGCACAGCCTGCATGAGCATAGCGAGAGCGTCCCGGACGACCTGCGCCGACGTGAGTAGCACCAGAAAGCTGAACACGAACGTGCAGATGGGATCCACCACCTTCGCTTCGGGCTGAAGACATAAAATAATTACATTAGTTTCTTGTACAGACGCCAGCAGGTCCAGCTACCCGAAACTGTAAATTTTTCCCAATGAACTTTGAACCTAATACTTACTTTAGAAATAAAGTCGAAAATCTATCAAAGAAATCTGACAGATTGTAGTAGCTCGATGTGCAGGCGTCTGTACATCAGAATGGCGGGTGTACTATCCAGATTTGCCTAAATTTATTGCAGTTATTTGGTACCTTGTGTGTAAGTTCCCGTATATTTACAAAATTAGGTACACCCGCCATCCTGATGTCACTCATGGGTATTATTCAAAATCAAAATATTTTTATTTCACATGGGCACTTATAAAACGTCGAGAAAGGTGCACTGTTCGGGTTGCTACTATGAAGAAATTGGGCCTATAAAGAAAAACTGGCAAGTAACTCCATGGTTACTCTTTTAAAATCATTTGGTTTTAGAATGTTGTTGTTACAGTGTTATTACTTAAGTATTTTTTATGCTTAGCTTATTTCTTTTGCACTATGGTCCTAGTTTATCACCTGTGACTTCTTCAAAAAGTGCTGATTATCAGCCTAATTTGAATAAATGACTTCTGATTTGATTTGTATGAGAGATCAGAGTAGGTCCGACAATAAGTCATTTACAAAACGTAAAATAGGATAATAAGTTAACTAAAGTTACCCAGCATCTACGAATCTGCAAGGCTAAGAATATCCACACATTCACAAAGAATTGGTAAAAAGAATTTATTCAAGAAATAGGAAAATATTGCTAATAAAAAATAACTATAAGATACAAGTGACATCTTATCAAGATCCGTTCAACCGTTTTGACGCGAAAGAGTAACAAACATATATTATGTACACTTCCATCCTCACAAACATTCGCATTTATAATATTAGTAGGATAGGATTAGGAATGAATGAATAAACTTTATTTCGGGTGGCATAGACCCATAGAAAACAGATTCCATATCATTAAGAAACAGATTTATCATAAAAACAGATGCAATATCATTAAAATAGATTCAATATCATTAAAAAAACAAATTTAAAATCATTAAAACAGATTCACTAGCACTAAAATGGATTCAATATACCTAATTAAAAAATTAAATTAAATTTCTTTTAAAAAAAAATATATTTTGAAGCATTTATTATTAGTAGTTTATTATTAGTAGAATTTATTATGAGTAGGATTCCGTGACTTACTGATAATTCATACGCCATTGAAACCATCAAACTAAAGTACTTTTGATCCAATAAGAAATTAAGCAACATCAGAATTTCCGCGGGTGAACCCCGGAATTTTTGCTTCTAATAAACCTTTTTTTTTCATTTTATAAAACAAGATTACATAAGCTATCGTTTTAAGAAGTTTTCCACCAAAATATACACAAAAATTACCACAAGTCAAAATGATATTAGAATTGCGCATCCCTGGTGGGGATCGAACCCACGACCTTTGGATTAGAAGTCCAACGCGCTATCCACTGCGCCACAGGGACGGTTGAAACAGTGGCATTAATATCGATCCTCAAGAGGTGCAATTAATTTTAACAAACGAGAACTAATTGGTGAACAATCGCAACTGATTATTAGATTTAAGAAACATATGGTACAAGTATAATAGTACTTGTTGATTAAAGTGACGGAACTAAATTGCGGTCGAGGCCGGATTTAACGCCCAAGCCGCTAGGCGAGGGTGTTATGTCGAGAACAGTTTTGACAAATTCTCACGGAAATCAAACGAAGTTTTTCTATACACTTACGGGGAAATTAAATAATAGAACATCTAAATATTTTTGTCATAATCAATACGCAACTGTAATTAAAGGTAAATTGCTAAACAACCAAAAATAAAAAAAAATTGGAAGTGTATTATAAATATAGTAATTAAGGTGGGTCATAGTAATTAGGCTGGTCAAAGCTGATTGGTACTTCCATAGCTTAACTTGAACTTTATTAAACAACTTTGCCAGTTACTCCGCTGCATGAGATTTAAATGTGCAGCTCAACCTTCTTTCAATAACAAGGCGTAAAGTTTAGTTACTTAAAATATTTTATCTTCATACATATTTAAAAACTAGCTCTTCGTTTGCCGCCTTCACCCGTGTGGACTTCGTATGTCAACAGTAGCGCCACCTGGCGGGTGTAGTTGGACCGGGTAGGTGGCGCTGTTGTCGACATGAAACTGGGGTCCACCCTTTATAGCAGTACTTTTTATGTCATAATTTTATTTTGCATAACAACGGATGGCATAAACTTCACTTCGCAGAAAGTTGTTTAGCAGACACTCATTTATCATACATTCTAAACTCATAATTTTGTGAGTCAGAATCATCTCTAGGAATAAAATAATAATATAAATATTTAAAAAGTAGGAACATCATATCGCAAGAAAGTTCACAGTCAGAATCGTCTTTTGGCATATCTATACTAATATTATAAAGCTGAAGTTTGTTTGTTTGTTTGAACGCGCTAATCTCAGGGACTACTGGTTGGAATTGGAAAATTATTTTAGTGTTGGATAGTCCATTTCTTGAGAAAGGTTATAGGCTATAAAACATCACGCTAGGGCATAACAGGTGCTGAGCAGGGCGGGTGAAACCGTGGGGAACAGCTAGTATTTTATATCGATAATCATTAAACGGCAGAATTGTTATATCGCAAAAAGTTTATAGTTAGGATCATCTTTGTCAGATGGGCTTGCCAGGGCCTCCGCCTACCGGGGTTGCGGGTTGTTCGTAAGAGATACCGCGGCCCCGGAACGTAAAGGGCAATAGAAGGCACATGGGTGGGTTTTAGTCAGTAAAAGACACTGCCTGGGAGCCATTACTGCCATCTGTATAGTTTGCCAAGTGAAATTATACCAAATAATCCTCGCTCTAAATTATATTATGCGAAATTTGAACTCTGCCAATCGTAATTATACTAAATGTAGTTCTGCCATCTTAAAAGTGCCATTGTTAATTCGAAGTTTTAAACATTATGCCAAACGATAATTTCAAATAATATTAATGCCTTTAAAATGTTCGTTTAATGAAAATTATGCTAAGTGTGTTATGCCAAATAAATTTCGGAGCATCAAGATTCTGTCAGATAGAGGGAACCCATGAAACTGTATCAGCTGATACTTACATAAAACTTAATAAGTATAGAGGCGAGCAGTACTCCACAGCTTTGTATGAGATCACCAATGACGTGGATCAACGCTGCTCGTAAGTTGATGTTCCTGCAACAAAGAGAAGGGGTAACATATGAGAAAAAACACCTTATTAGATCCCTTTCTCGACCGTATGTCTGTCAAGGCCCTTTATCTCGGGAACGCGTGTAGGTATCGAAATGAAATTAAAACCATATACTCAACTATGTGGTGTCTTTGTGCTGTGAAAACAATAGATATCCTAGTGTGGGGCAACGTTTAAAAATAAAACAAATAAATAAATACGACTTTACGTTTGCCTATTCACGGTCTACACCCAAGAACTATTGTTTTTTATTCGTTTTTATACTTCACTAGCTTTCGCCCGCGGCTTCGCTCGCGTTAAATTCGGTATAACACACCAAGCAGACCTGCAGTTTTTGCTTTTGCGCCTGATTGATTTGTAATAGCAACGCTAAGTTTTCCCTTTTCTTCCCTCGTTCTCCCTCATATCCCACTTTTTTTATATAAAAAATAGCCTATGTCCTGGTTCCCAACTATCTCTGTACCAAAATTCATCAAAATCGGTTAAGCCATTAAAGCGTAAAGAGGTAACAAACAAACAAACTCACTTTCGCTTTTATAATATTAGTAAGGAACTAGGAAGTAAGGATTTGCCTTTTTTTTTATTGGTTGACATTGATTATAATTATACTTTTCGCCATTTCAAAAATTTCTGATGTAATGCAATTTGTGTTTAATCTTAATATGCTTTTAAACATAATACAGCGCACTAATATAATTATTTTAACACCTATTGTGAATTATATACCTGCATTGTAACAAATAAAATAATTTTATATCTAATATTACTACATTAACAATCATTTTTCTTTGTACTTACCTCGGCTGGGACTCCACGACGTTGGTCTCGACGGTGGCCAAGTCCTTCATGGTGTAGTCCCCGTTGACGAGGGACCCGTTAGTCTGTTTGTGTTCCCTTGATCTCCGGAACAGTCGCCAGCCGCGGGAGGCGCCGCCATTTGAGCCGTGCGAGTGTGCGTGCGAGCAGGCCGCGCCACCGTGTGTGTGGTGGTGGGCTGGACGGAAATAAATTTAGGAGTTAATTGTTGGGGTCGGCTCCCAGTCTAACCGGACGCAGCTGAATATTAGTTTTTACATGGAGCAACTGCTTATCTGACCTCCACAATCCACTATACCACAATTAATAGAGTAGTTTCCTAAAAATATAATATATAATAATTACGTAGGTACGTTACGTGTAATGTCACGCATTCCTGCATTTTGTCGCAACGAATTTACACGTAATTTTAATGTACTTTTAGCAACGAGTGACGTCACACGTAACTTTAATAGGCTATATCTTTGTCAGTTTTGGTCTCATTAACAAATAAAAAAATACGTGTCCCTTATTTTTGAATGATCTAAAAGACGGACTAATAAAATAGAATGTAATTACTTTGAACCTGGAAACTACCTTATAGTATTAGGTACTCTGATACCTTTTTTTACGTTTTTTAAGGCACGGGGGAAGTTCGGCATGTCATGGGTCACCTTTACACATACCAACCTAGTTCTGCATTTATTATATTCTGCTAACTGCTGTAACAGAGTGGGTATTTCACCCTATTTTTGCCTCAACTTCTTTCCTTTTGGATCACAGTTGATTTTTAAATATTCATATTTCGAATTTCATTCTGTCATGTCATCTTCAACAATCATTTTTCTCATTACATTTTGACCACGGCTAGCAGCCACAAGTGCTGAATTATTGTTTTAAAAGCTCTTTGAAATCCATAAAATGTATGTCTTAAAAACAGTTTGTGCTTCAAAAAATACTACTAAAGTTTACAGTGTTATTTTATTGTGATATTTATCCCTGTTATAAGGTTCCACCCTTGGGGTTATTAAAGAAATCAAAACTTGTACTGGGTATTCTTTTTTTCCACCTTTTTTTACGTGTGGATATCCTCGATGGATGTCCTCCGCCATAGCGGAGGGGTCTGGCAGACTCCTACTAACTAAAACCACACGGCGTTCCTTCTCGTCACTTCTGGCTGGGGTGCGGGGTCACAATCGTATTCTACACAATCACCCCAGCAGAATTTCTTTATTCACCTGTCCCAACTTCCATCTTTAACTGCGGCCTCGGTAGCGAGTGTCACACTGTTCCATTGGTCTTACGGTCGCAAGCGCGACTTCTGAGCATTGAGTCCTGGGTTTTGAATTTTACAGCATCAGTCCAAAGGTTGAAAGTTGGCGGTAAGATACCCCCGTGCCTCGAAAAGCATGTTAAGCCGTTGGTCCTGCGCCTGATCTCTCTCCGGTCGTGTCGATTGCCGTCCCTGAGGACTATGAGAGGGAACAGAGAGTTCACCTGCGCCTGCGCACACACTTCAGCACTATAATATCTCCCATTCCGATGGTAAAATCTCCGCTGAGATTAGCCGCTGTGGCCGAAGCACGGTCGGGGGGACAATATATCTTACTAGCTGGCACCCGCGGCATGACCCGCATGATTTCAACCAAAAAATTATCTTATGTATTTTTCCAGATATATATCTACTTCAGTGCCAAATTTCATCAAGATCCATTCAGGCGGTTTGACGTGAAAGAGTAACAAACAAACTAACTACCAACCACCAACTCTGATGATGGTTGGATCCCCAATCCTCACAAATATTCCACAGATATTCCACAATGGAAACTTGACTCACTCGAGCATTCAAGAAGAACATGCTACTATAATAGCACAAATATAGGTTACCATCATTTGCTTAACGAGGTCAATTGCAAAAGGACATTTGCAATGAAATTTCTCATCGTAATATTATTTATATGCACAGTTGGTAGATGTAATGCGTACAACTACTTCATTAAAAATATATATAATTCTCCACAAGTAAAGCACGAGGAAAATGGTGACAAGTGGGCAACATGATGTTGTGACCACTCCGCAATCCGTTAAGATCATCATCATATCGGATTGCTATGCAAACGGATCACAGCCTAGTACAGACTAGTATAATATTAACCAGTATCAGACGCGCAACCATGCTTAACGCAACGCGCAACGACACCAGACGCGTAGCCATGAAGGACGAAAGCATGACGTTGAATCCCACAATACGACACGATCATCATTATATCGGGTCAGTGTGAAACGGATCACAACCTAGTACAGACTAGTACTCAACGACACAAGACGCGTAGCCATGAAAGACGACCGCCAGGATGACGTTGAAGCCAACTCCGCAATACGACACGATCATCATCATATCGGGTCTGTGTGTAAACGGATCACAGCCTAGTACAAACTATTACTCACCGACATCAGAAGCGCAGCCATGCAGCACGAGCGCCAGGATGACGTTGAACCCAACCCCGCAGTCCAACACGATCATCATCATATCGGGTCCGTGCATAAACGGACCACGGTCTATTAGACTAGTACTCACCGATATCAGACGCGCAGCCATGCAGCACGAGCGCCAGGATGACGTTGAACCCGACTCCGCAGCCCGACACAATCATCATCATATCGGGTCCGTGCATAAACGGACCACGGTCTAATAGACTAGTACTCACCGATATCAGACGCGCAGCCATGCAGCACGAGCGCCAGGATGACGTTGAACCCGACTCCGCAGCCCGACACAATCATCATCATATCGGGCTCAATGTTATACTCGCCCGTGTGTAGTCGGACTATGGCGACGTATACGAAGATGCCTGTCAGGATCCAGATTAACAGGACTGATAACATGGCCCCCAAGACCTCTGAAACAAAGAGTTTTAGTGTTAATTAAATTTGGCTGGAGAATTTGTACCGCCACTTCTTCTTTACAGCTAAAACACTAGGAAGTGGCGAAGGGCGGGCGGTTTGGGGAACTGTCTCTTGTAATTTTGCTGATTATCAGCCTAATTTGAATAAATGATTTTTGACTTAATAAAAAATAATAAGAATGAAAAGATAAATTTCACCGTCCGAAATTGGAGGTAAACAACTACTTTTAGGTCAAAGGACTTAAATCACACGTAAGTAAAACTTGTGGCATCAAAAACTAGAGGAAGCCATATTTGCAGTTAGAAAATAAATATTCAGAGAACAGGTGAAGAGCCTCCTTATCTCCAGTCTACAGCTGCAGCATCATAACTTACCAGCACGCTTGTACCCATAAGACATGGCGACGTCCGGGCGCCGCTTGGCGCAGTGAAAGGCGAGCAGGGCCAGCGCAAACCCGCCGCAGTCGCTCAGCATATGCGCCGCGTCGCTCATCACTGATAGACTGCCGGCGAGGTAGCCGCCTATCAGCTCGCATACCTGGACAAGGAAGTAATATTTATTTTCTCAAACATGCTTGGAAATTTGGATATTATTTTGGCATAGCACGGCCTTCTTCGAGATAAATCGAAAATGCTGTTCTAGACATAGTGGCGAGTAGCGGCCGGCAAAATTTGTAGGGAAATCTATATCTGTCTTGTTTTAGCGGTCCAATTAATTACTATGTAAGTTTATTAGGTACCAGTTTACGCGTGATTTTGGCAAAAAATGTGGTATCTCTTGTTCACAAAAGCCATTAATGAAGAGTTGAAGTTGAACTTCTATATGTAGTGTAATTTAAAAATGGAACGATCTTCTACTTCGATTCATGGCAACCAAGGAGGTAACATATCAAAGATCTTATTATAATTTCGAACTGGCTAGCAAATAGAACTCTTTATTAAAAAAAAAAACAAATGAACACTTTGGCGCGAGAAAAATTATTGTTGTTCGTTGATAGTACATCCTTACTAATATAAAAGCGAAAGTGGGTTTGTTTGTTTGTTACCTCTTCACGCCTAAATGGCTAAACAGTTTTAGATGAATTTTGGTACAGAGATAGTTGGGACCCTGGAGACGGAAATAAGCTATATTTTAAAAAAGATTGAGATATGAGAGAGAAAGTGGAAAGAAAAGGGAAAACTTAGCATTGCTATAACAATAAATAAAGCGCAAGGACAAAAACTACAGGTAGCAGTTACCTTCAAATCACGAAAGGGAAACTGTGTTATGCCGAATTTAACGCGAGCGTAGCCGCGGGCAAAAGCTAGTTTCAAATAAAAAGTTTTGCCTAGGTATTATTTAGATTTAATTGCGCTCATTCTTTGAGAAAAGTACCATACAAGTACTTCAGTGTTCTTTGTCAAATCAATGTATCCATCAGCACGATTTTTTGAGTGTGTGTTTTTTCAGACGGAAGGCGTTTCCCGGTTTATTGCATAGTCACTTAGTTCGATAAATTGATATTAGTATTTATGCTTGGCTGTCGGTTTCGCATATTAATATTTTAATTTACATGTCACACTAATTCTTATATCAAAAACCTACCATTCTCCTATTCTTATTCTCTATTTAAAACGACCTGAGTATTTGAACGTTATATACCAGCCAGCATTGGTTAAGTTATAAAACCTCTTCCAGTGCCATATCTAGAAAACGGCAAAAAAAAATGTTTATGAAAGTCTCCCTAAATATTAATTTTATTGTTTTATTTGTTGTTATAGCGGTAACAGTTATACTATAACTAGCTGTTCCCCGCGGTTTCACCCACGCTGCTCAGCACCTGTTGGTCGTAGCGTGATGTTATTTAGCCTATAGCCTTCCTCAAGAAATGGACTATCCAACACTAAAAGAATTTTCCAATTCCAACCAGTAGTCCCTCAGATTAGCGCGTTCAAACAAACAAACTCTTCAGCTTTATAATATTACTAGCTGTTCCCCGCGGTTTCACCCACGCTGCTCAGCACCTGTTGGTCGTAGCGTGATGTTATTTAGCCTATAGCCTTCCTCAAGAAATGGACTATCCAACACTAAAAGAATTTTCTAATTCCAACCAGTAGTCCCTGAGATTAGCGCGTTCAAACAAACAAACTCTTCAGCTTTATAATATTAGTATAGATAGTATATAGTATATACATATAGTATAGATAATCATCTGTGAAAATTTCAGCTGTTCATGAGATACAGCACTTCCAAAAGTGTGGAATGAACTTAATGTCCATAGATTAAAAATAAAGCTAAAACGACACTTACAAGGGAAAGCATACATACGCGACTTCCTAAATGATAAAATTATTGATATCAAATGAACTGTAAAATGTATGTTGTAAGTGAATTTAATTATGCTATACTAGCTTTTGCCCGCGACTACTTCGTACGCGTGGATTAATAGTTCCCGTTCCCGGGGGATTTCCGGGATGAAAACTGTCCTATGTCCTTTCTCGGGTCCCAGAATATATCTGTACCAAATTTCATTAAAATCGGTTCAGTGGTTTAGGCGTGAAGAAGAGACAGACGGACAGACAGACAGGCAGACAGACAGAGTTACTTTCGCATTTATAATATTAGTTAAGATTTAGATTGACTTGAATCGGATTATACTATAAAGCGCCATTTACATGATGCAAGTTTGTTGCCTGTTGCATACAATAAAATTGAAGCAATAAATTACTTGCATTGTCTAAACAGAACGTACGATTTTGATCTATTGCGCAAGTTTTGCTTGACAAAACTTTCTTAGTGTAAACAGCACATACAATAATTTCTTAGGCGATTCTTGCATTCAATTGGTTTTCACTTCATTTGCCAACATGAGTGCAGTAAGTGAAGGTATGTTAATCGTCGCTGCTCTTCTGAGACAAGAAATATTAAGAATCGTCGTAAAAAGAGGTGTTGGATCAGAAAATCGATAGCAAGAAGAGAAGTTCTCGGAGCGTCTAACAACCTTTGTGTAGAATTACAAATAGAAAAGGTAGTAGGGGAGACCTTTTGCGTAGCAGTAAGCTGTCTGCCTATTAAAAAAAGAGCGGTCAAATGCGAGTCGGACTCACGCACAAACTGACGTCATAAACGGTCATATCTTTTCTCTACGTAGACTTAGAGGGTTGATTAAATATTTGGGTTGTTATTTATTATGAGGTACGGAACCCTAAAAAGTATTTTTAAGTAGTGTATCTCTCTTTTCCTCAACAGATTTAGTGTAGGCCTCCTTTAAATTCCGCCATTTATATCGGTCTTGCACCACTTGGATGGGAAATCATCAAATATTCGCTCCGGTCTGGGCGGAGCGGGTGTGTCAATCTTTTAAGAAAAACCTTTTTGCTTTGCTGACATCTCCTTGAGACGCGCGTGGAATACGAACGTGCCATCGCATCGGCATGTCGTCACCAGACGGATGGACGGTGAGCTACCCATTGCTCACCGACCCTCTTGCCCTCTACGGTGGCCAGGTGCGCGAAACTTCGATTTTATATTTCAAAATGTATCATTTCCACTGCTAATTTAAGTTCAATTTCGAATGATTTCTTCACGTAATAAAAAGACCCGTTAATCATGCCCAATAATGTGCAGTTTATAATATGTCCGAAAACCACTTTGTTTCTGATTTTTAGCGTCGACCTACCCTGCCATCAAAATGGCGATGATCGTAATTTACGCATTTGGATTTTATAAGAATTAATTAAGAAACTTGCTCAATAATTGAAGAACTTCTAATGACGTTTACATATGAGATTTTTTATTCTACTATCTTAATGACTGCACACCCATATTATTTTTTAACCAGAAAATAAAATATTTATAAAAGGTCATTACCTTCCAACACTTGAATGAAAAATTTGACATCGCAAATACGTGCAATACTTGAAGCAACCCGCCAATGAATTGTACAAGCACATACAACTCTCTGTTTAGACAAGTCAAAACTTGAAAGCAATAATCGCCATAACATAATTGTATTGGTCTAAACAAAAGACATTTGCAACTATTTCTTGTCAAGACTTGCATTCAATAATTGCGTTCAATTTTTTTACTTGTATCTTCGTGTAAACAGTTGCGTACAATTCTTGTAGGGCAATTATTGCACTTCATTTATTGCATTCAATAATGGCACTTGAATGTTCAAGAAAATTGCATCGTCTAAATGAGGCTTTATTTTGGAATTGAATTTGTATTTTATCATTGAATTCTACTATAATAAACTGCTTTGTAAGTTTTGACAACATTATATATTTGTACGCCTGTAGGCCTACTATGACATCTTAAAACAGAACTTATTCCACTGAGTGAAAGAGATTGTGCTAGACACCCTGTATAGCTCTGTCCCTTTCCCTCAGCGGAATAAGTTCTGCTTTAACACGTCATGGTAGGGTAGCTGATAGGCCAAACATGACGGCTCATTAATAAATTGTCATCTTGCATGCTAAACTGTATGTACACTCATGTTTGCACAAATAAAAATTATCTTATCTTAGCACAGCGGAGTCTTAAGCAATAGGGTCCCATTTTACCCAAAACACAATAAGCTAAAAATGAGATGTCTACAACAAAAGTATTCGTCTCTTTTGTCATTCGTCCTTTTTATAAATATACTCCAATAATGCGTATGACTATACCAGGGTAGGTAGTACATGATCACCTAACATTTTCTTTTGTGAGAAGGCCTTTCATCGTCATTTACGGCGGCGGCCCCATATATCCGGACATTACCCATTGTCTGATACGATATTGGGTCGTGTCTATGGTACGCTCGTTTAATTCTATAGACCTTTGGGTTTTTGGCTCATGCAGTCGGTCGAACAAATCGGTAATTTTAGGAGTAACGAGCCGTTTTCTTACTTATCTGGCTTTTCTTGTTTTGATTGATACTTTTGTGGTTTCAGGTAAAATGATTTTTGTTAGAAATACTAATCTAATATATAAAATTCTCGTCTTACAGTTTTCGTTGCCATACTCCTCCGAAACTGCTGGACCGATTTGAACGAAATTTTGTGTGCATATCGGGTAGGTCTGAAAATCGGCTAACATCTATCTATTTTTTATACCCCTAAGTGAGCAGCGGGTGAAACCGCTGGGCACAGCTAGTATTATATAGTGACTTTTCCCCGTGTTTCTTAATCACATACCCAACTGCTCAGCCCCGTAGCTCGCAGCGTGATAGTCGACGATACTCATAAATAACGTGGCTTTTAATTGTTTTTTTTTAATCGGTTCAGTAGAACCAGAAATTGCCTCTCACAGCCTCACAACTTCACAAACATTACCTCTGTATAATCCTTACTAATATTATAAAAGCAAAAGTGAGTTTGTTTGTTAGGTACGTCTTCACGCCTAAATGACTAAACCGATTTTAATGATTATTGGTACAGAGATAGTTGGGACCCTGGAGGCGGACATAGACTAAAACAAGTGAGAAAAAGGGAGAAAAAGTTTTTTTTTCGATCATCACGCGGGTTTAAGTTAGGGTTAGCCCAAAATAACTATGCCACGCGAGCGCAGCCACGGGCAAAAACTTTACTATAAGTATTTACATCACTTATGTATACAGTCAAAATGTAACTAAGCCAAGGATATGGCTGACTAGATGGTGCATAGTTTACTTACCATAAAAATGCCACATAGTACGAGCGCGGTCAACAGTTGTGGAATAGCACTGGGGGGCTCCGCTTGCGGCTTCCAGTGGCAGTGCTCCACGTCTGAGGAAGGCGCCACCGGTACATCTGTGTAGGTCTCCTGAAAAAAATACTTGAGGTTTTATAAGGAGTTCCGGTGAGATCTAAAGAGGGAATTTCTTTGTCAGTTCATCTAAAAGTGCTGATAGACTTGTACTGAGCATTCTTGCGAATGTCACATCACAGAAAAATAAAGGAGAGCGTTTTAGCGAGCATTTTAGCGAAAGGACAGTAATTTTGTTTCTAGCTTTTTGACCGCGACCATCAAGTCTGACATTTTTGTGAAAAATATTTTTCCCTTCTTTTAGAAAATCAGCGTCGGGCACCAGTACACAATTATTGTTTAGATTTTAAATTATTATTTTGTTTTTTTTGTTGTGGCAAGTGACAAATAATCATATTTTATTTATTTCTTTCAATACAACCCTGTACTTTCATTTCACCCAAATAAATGTCCATTTTATGAAGAAAAACTCACTAAATGGGATTAAATGAACTTAGTGTTGTATTGATGATTTAAATGACTCGAATTCAGTAAACCCAGACTTTAAACGGTCGAACCAATCATATCCAATTCATATTTTAATCAACATACGTCATCATCTGCCTATGCTTTTCCCAACTATGTTGGGGTCAGTCTTACCGGATGCAGCTGAATACCAGTATTTTACATGGAGCGACTGCCTATCTGACCTTTTCAACCCAGTACTGGGTAATACGATAACCTCTTAGTTTGACTGGTTGTAAGACTTTCGGGACACTGACTACCTGTAACAACTGTCAAAGATCTACAAATGACAGCCGAGAGCAACAGCTGAACGTGCTTTCCGAGGCACGGTGGAAACTCGGTATGTAACGGGTGGTCACCCATCCACAGACTAGCCTAGGCAAGCACGACTTAACCTAAAGATCGACCTGAGTGGCTGCTATTATTTAGCCACGAGCTTCTCAATCAACATATATAAGAACAACCCGGTAAACGAACTGTCAAAAATATATATATTTTACACACCTTAACGTTCTCACATAATAGGCTACAAATATAAAAAAAATATCCCGTAAACAGCAACACGTATAAAGCGCTTTTTATTATACAACAATACCGTTAGCGTTGCAGCGTATAAAAGCTGAACAAATAATCGTACACGCATGGCATTTCATAGACGTATCACACGATTAGATGCCTTAAGTTGCGGTGTACAGAGTAACAAATTCAATGGGATTAAGATGGATTCTAAAAACGAGATGGGATGAAGACAATCTTGTGTTTTATTAAACCTCGGACCTCTCACTCTCTCTCAATTTATTATAAGATAGCTGTTCGATGCAAAGCCAAAGTAACACAAATACATTTAAACATTTACCAACGACAGACGGGATAAGACGAAGAAATCGTAATCCAATACTTGTTACTACTTGGTAATAAATCGGTCTGTCTAGTGTCATTCGCTGGTTAAATCACGCGGGTTAAAGTTAGTGTTAGCCCAAAGTAACTATGCCACGCGGACAAAGTCGTGGGCGGAAACTAGTAATCATTTTATTAAATATCTTTGAAGTACTTAATAGCAAAAATGAAAATACATGAGCCATGAAAACATAACATTTGTATTTAAGTTAGACATTGCTTCTAGAGTGCACTTCGATCCTAAAACCAACCCAGCCGCCTCGGAAGACGCCCAGGGCGTCGAGCACCACGAGACGATTCCCAGCCACCGTAATACGGGTCTGTGGACGGTGAGCAATGGGTAGCTCACCGTCTGTCCGTCTAGAGACGACAGGCCGTGCGACGGCGCGTTCATGTTCCACGCGCGCCTCAAAGAGATGTCAGCAAAGCAAGGGGGTCTGCTAGGGCCATCACCAGCCGGGATTACGGATTGTTCGAGAGACCACGGCTCCGGAACATAAAGGGCAAAAGAAGGAACATGGGTAGGTTCAGTCCGTGAAAGTCTGACAGTTCCTCCCGCTCCTTCCAGAGTGGGAGAAGTTATATGATAATTTCCCATCAACAAAAAAAAGAGCACGAGGAAGAGATGATGATTAATGATAACAGATTAATAAATAACCTAATCAGAACAAGAAAAGTCCATAAAACACCGCAAAATGGCTTCTTTAAAAACGCGTGCAAGACAAAGCCACGTACAAAATTAGATCGTAATACAAAAGAAGTTGGCAAAGAAAACTAACTTACATCTAATTTCCCCATCTTGGCACAAAAAGCCGTTTCTTTTACTTTAAAATCACAAGAGCTCATAGCTACTAAAACAATTTTCGAAGACTAACATTGACTTTGTAAGTAGGATTCCAACGTCTTTCACAATGTGGGTAGGAAAAGAAAATAAGGCGGCCTATAAACGGTGCGTTCTTTGAATGGAATAGAATGATATTTATTTGTGTAAAAATATGGTACTGTATATGCAATAAAAGCACATATAATACTTTAAGATTATATTTTTATATTATACTAGCTTTTGCCCGCGGCTTCGCTCGCGTTTAATTTGGGACAACACAGTTTCACTTTCCCTGATTTGCAGGTACCTGCTACCTATAGTTTTGCCCTTGCGCCTTATTTGTTGTAATAGCAATGCTAGGTTTTCGCTTTTCTTCCCTCTTTCTCCCTCATTTCTAACTTTTATTTTAAAAAAATAGCCTCTGTCTGAGTCCCAACTACCTCTGTTACTAAAATTCGTCAAAATCGGTTTATGCCCCGTTCTAATAAACAAAAACGAGTCGTTTTGCTTACGTATAGTTGTATTTTGACATAAGTTCTATGAGACTTAAATGTCAAAACATAACTATCCGTAAGCAAAACGAGTCGTTTTTGTTTATTGGAACGGGACATTAGCTATTTAGGCGTGAAGACGCAACAAAGAAATAAACTCACTTTCGCCTTTATAATATTAGTAAGGATAAGGATTTTAAAGATACATCTCACACTTCCTATTCCATTTCTAGTCTCTGTTTCTCAGTCTTTTTTTGAACAACTTGAGTTTTGTAACGTCATGGCAAACCAGCCAGAATTCAGCTTTGGTTAAGGTATAAAACCTCTTACAGTACTATGACGGTTTGTTTGTGTTTCAATGAAAAGCGCATAATAATACTTTTAGATTATAATTTAAATCATATTTTAATTTACATGTCACACTTTTATCTCCAAACGTCTTCTGTTTTCTTTTTAATTCTAACTTTAAAACGAGCCGAGTATTTGAACATTAAGGTAAACCAGCCAGCATTGGTTAGGTTATAAAACCTCTGACAGTACATAAGGCCTTATAATTAGAGTTGTAAACTTACATATTCTACCATATAATAGCATACAAATATTAGAATATCTTATTATAATAGAATCGTTGTATGCCAGACATCTTTAGGGGTTCATCCCGGGGCTAGCTATAAAATTTTATAAAAAAAGCCGGGCAGTCAGATTCGATTCGATACAAACTTGCGTCCAAAAATGGCCATATGTTTTGCCTGCATAGACTTAGAGGGTTGATTTTTTACAGCTCCACCACATAGTTTGGGGTATATGGTTTTAATATCAGCTTGATACCTATAAGCGTTCCCGAGATAAAGGGTTTTGACAGACAGACGGACAACAAAGTGATCCTGACAACGGTTCCATTTTACATTTTTTGACATTATAACAATTGTGTCCGCGTCGTCCCGTCTGTAGTAAGTACACACGACGGCAGGTCAACCTATACTAAACTATTATAACCTGATCTCTGTACTACGGATAGCACACCGTAGTAGATAGATCAGGTTAAAATGGTTTGGTATAGGTTGATGTGCCGTCGTGTGTACATTTATAAGTAAAGTAAGTATTGAATGCCTTTGGTGCATATACTTGATACAATGTCAAGGTCGTTTCATTGTGTTTGACCAAACAATGGGAGTTTTTATTTTATTGTAAACCAATGGTGAATGAATGACAAAAGAGTTACTGCAATATCAACAATTACAAGTGAATTAAAGTGAAGCGATTTTCAGATGTTATAAGATTTTGGTACTTATTTAGGTCATACCAGGGAGCTTTAGCGGAATCATAATAGGATAATATGTAATATCTATGAACTAGCTTTTGCCCGCGGCTTCGCTCGCGTTAAATTCGGTAGCGCCTTATTGATTTATAATAGCAACGCTAAGTTTTCCCTTTTCTTCCCTCTTTCTCCCCTCACATCACACTTTTTTTTTTAAATTAGCCTAAGTATGTCTGTCTCCTGGTTCCCAACTATCTCTGTACCAAAATTCATCAAAATCGGTTTAGCCATTACAGCCGTGAAGAGGTTTATTGTTGAAACAACGTATAAATTGGACAATAATTGTTATCATTCTGTTTAAGCGACTTTTTAGACCCCCAGATCATATCTACCAATCCTTACTAATATTATAAAAGCGAAAGTGAGTTTGTTTGTTTGTTTCTTTGTTTGTTACCTCTTCACGCTTTAATGGCTAAACCGATTTTGATGAATTTTGGTACAGAGATAGTTGGGAACCAGGAGACGGACATAGGCCAATTTTTATTTTAAAAAAGTGGGATGTGCGGGGGAAAGAGGGAAGAAAAGGGAAAACTAAGCGTTGCTATTACAAATCAATAAGGCGCAAGGGGAACTGTATTACCCCAAATTTAACGCGGGCGAAGCCGCGGGCGAAAGCTAGTAATACATAAAGCCCACATTTTATTACAATGTTACATCAACTAATCAAGTCACACACATAAAACCGTTTTCACACGTAAACAAAAGGCATTAAATTTTCATTGACAAACCTAGATTGTGTCGCACCGCGAATGCCAAGCTTTATATCCCTATTATTAAAGAAAAAAAAAGTATAAAGTGGGTAGGTTTCACTTCCCACTTACTGAGGGTAGTCTGTATGTTTCTGTAAATGGTTGTAAGAAAATGTCGGTACAATCAACGGTTCCTCGAAATATCTTGTTGTAATTTTGTTTTACTTACTTATAGGGAAAGTTTTACAAAGGGAGAGAAGTTAGGAACTTGGGAATTTGAAGAATTTTCTTCATTTAAGAGTTGGTGAGGGTCAATGCTGAATTAATTTGCTTACGTTCTTAAAATCCGTACTTATATTATAAAAGCAAAAGTGTTTGTTACGTCTTCACGTCTAACCCCCGAATACTGAAACGCCACTCAAAATTTAAGTCCCACTTAAGTTTAACAGAGACTCAGAAGTGACGTTTGACCATACAAAATCTAAAGTTTAAGAGCTGCTCAAATGTTAAGCAGCCTTTACATTTTGAGTGACGTTTCAGTATTCGGGGGTAAATAGCTAAAACGATTTTGATGAATTTTGGTACAGACTACAGAGGTAGTTGGGTTGGGACCCTGGAGACTGACATTTCTTTTTTTAAAGTAGGAAATGATGGAGACAGAGGAAAGAAAAGGGAAAACTTTGCTTTGCTAATACAATAAATAAGTCGCAAGGGCAAAAACTACAGGTTGCAGGTACCTGCAAATCAGGAAAGGGGAACTGTGTTACCCCGAATTTAACGGGAGCGAAGCCGAGGCCAAAAGCTAGTTTCTTATAAACCCCGATGGTCTGCAAACTGCGAGCATTTTCAAACAAGACATGTTATCCGTTGGCGTCACACTTTATGTTAGACCACGCCTCTCCAAATCAAATCAAATCAGATTCATTTATTTGCATATTATAACCTACCGAGGTGTGAAAATATAATATTGTCTATTCGTATTAGATATTTTCATAATAATCACATTTATATATTGTCATTGAAAATAACATACAATTGTAATTTACATTACAGATTTATAAAATTTGAATTAATAAGTTAAAATAATAATGGCATGCCAATTAATTATTATACCCTCCCGCAAAGAATCACGCTAGCTTACTGCTACCCTACCATGATGTTTTAAAGCAGAACTTATTCCACTGAGGGAAAGAGACGCAGCTATACAGGGTGTCTAGCACCATCTATTTCTGACACAGGAATAAGAACTGCTATAAGATGTCATGGTAACCCTACATGTCTACGAATTAAATCGAAAAAAAATATTGAATCACACAACATCAAACAATTTTACAATAGAAATGATGAAACCTATTCCAATTTCAAAAGTACACAATATGGCTGGCTGCACATATTTATCAAAGCTGGCTCACAAAATAAATCCATTCTAAAAAAAGACGTTAACAAAATTAGCCAGACTAAACCCACCCATTTTTTTTTTGCTCTTTAAACGATTCTCGAGGTAATGGATTAGACCAATACAAGCTCACCCAGCCGATATCATCAACGTTTGAACCCACCATTGAGATATTCTAAGCTAGCACTTTGCAGATTAGACCGGCCAGTGCCAATAAAGATAGGATCACGTTTAAAAATGGAACGTCTAATACCGCAGTCTGTCTGTCATGGGTCCAAATTGGCGGGATTCCGCGAAAGTTTTCAAATATGGAAATGATTCGCAGAATACCGCCAATGTTGCCCTGACATTATAGTTACTTTGTTAGATAGACAAAAGTATTCATGGATATTGATTAACTGCAGTACAATAGACCGTGTTTTTTTTGAGACTTTAACTTTCTGATGCACTTTATGTTCAGGGGCCGTGGTATGTTTTTCGAACAACCCGCAACCCTGGCAGGAGCAAGTTTTTAAAACAGAAAATAGTATGTTGCTTAAATTAACTAAAAGTCAAAAGAATATTACTGAAAATCTATGCTAATATTACATATAGGGGAAACACTAATCAAGAAATATTCTCATCTGAAATTGTAATCATGTACGAGCTATTTAATCATTTAGATAGTTTTATTTTAAAAAATCAGAGTGATATTGAAAGAATTAGTGGTCGTATAATATATACAGAATATATTAAATTGTTTTATTTGAGTTACTGGCATGGTGTCCCATAACAAAAATGATGACAAAAAAAGTGTAAAACAAAGAGTTATTATTGTTTTTTTTTTAATATTTTTATTCAGAAATAATAGGTTGTTTTCTTCCTCAAAGAATAATCGCCATGATTATTCACTAAACAAAAATATTATGCTTTCAACTCGAATAAATACAGTACCCTTGAATTGTCAATGTTTTCAAATCAAATCAGTTATTTCAATTAGACCATTACAGGCATTTTTAAATTATAAAAAAAAAAACAAAACGTTAAAGCTACAGTCCCGGTCACAAGACATAATAACTTGTGAAAGTACTGTAGTTGCCCATTCCAAAGCGTTGATCTCTATGGAGAAGAATGGTCAAGAAACTCCTTAGACACTCTTTTAAATTAGAATATATTATTATTTTGTTGTTCTTTAATTTCCTTCTCTTACGAGTAAGAGACTACAAATAGGTACCCTACCCACGGGCCGGAGCCAAGTTTGTAGGGGGGAGTTTAAATGGAGAATGTGGATGAAATTGTAGAAGACGTAAGGAATTTCCGGGTGATGTGACAGGTGTTAAGAATGGTGGCTTTTTGGAGTAGATGGAGTGTGTGGGATGGCATGAGTAAAGTATTAAGACTTTGCATAAGGGATTTTGGAACAATACCAGTGGAAGAAAGTACTATAGGGACGATGTGGACAGTTTGTGCTGAGTGTTTATTTCAATGGCAAGGTCTTTTTTTTATTTTTTTTTTCGGGTGGGAAATCATCCAATGACTTCCCCCGCTCTGGGCGGAGCGGGAGGGCATGTCAGACTTGTACTGACTAAAACCTACCCATGTTTCTTCTTTTGCCCTTTACGTTCCGAGGCCGCGGTATCTCTTTCGAACAACCCGCAACCCCGGCAGGCAGAGGCTCTGCCAAGCCCCTCTGCTTTGCTGACTCTCTTTGAGGCGCGCGTGAAACACGAACGCGCCGTCGACACGGCCTGTCGTCAATCGACGGACGGACGGTGAACTACCCATTGCTCACCGCCCACAGGCCCGCATCTACGGTGGCCGGAAGTCGTCTCGCGGCGCCCGGCGCCATGGGCGTCTCCCGCGGCGGCTGGGTTGGGCAGATGTTCTCTCCCTCAAACGCCCGGCCACAGCAAGGTCAAGGCAAGGTCTTGAATATTATTATTACAAAATTATATGATGAAATGATTTCTTGACTTCCATACAAACCGCACTCGTTCAGGAACAAAGCGGGACCCTATTGTTGCACAAATAGGTCAGGTTTGATTGCTGTTGTGCTAGCTATGAATAATGTACAGAACAGATGGGGAAGACGGGCCGGTATTATTCTTGGATCACTCTGCGGAATTGGTTATCGAGTCCTGTCAATCAAAGAGGTTTTGGAACATGCTATTTGTGGTATTGAAGCCGAGTGAAGATGTTTTGTTGTGTAAAATGTTTGTATTACAAGTCTTTTAGAATTGGGTCTTCAAGATTTCCTTAAAAACGTCGACATCGTTTGGCGTTTTTTTGGGTTTTCGAAATGTCTTCCTTAATGGTCATTGTTTATTTTCGACATCACAGACATCGGTATAAGAAAACATTTTGAAGAAACATGAACTTTTAATAAATTTAAAGAGTTTTTTTCGCGGATCGTAGTTTATCAAATAACTTCTCCCGGAGCAGAAGGGCTGACAGATTTGTACTGACTAAAACCCACCCATGTTCCTTCTATTGCCCTTTACGTTTCGGGGCTGCGGTATCTCATAAGAAAACTGAGCAAGCATGGTAATCAGTTCTCGTGGCTTCTCTGTTAAAAAGAAGTCTTTGCTCAACAGTGGGGCAATTACATATAGGCTTAGTATATTATAGTGCTCATTTCGTTATTTAAGCCAAGTTGGAAAAAAACTCACGCTCTTAACAAAAATGAGATATGAGGGAGAAAGAGGGAAGAAAAGGGAAAACTTAGCATTGCTATTACAATAAATAAGGCGCAAGGGTAAAAACCACAGATAGCAGTACCTGCAAATCGGGAAAGGGGAACTGTGTTACCCCGAATTTAACGCGAGCGAAGCCGGGCAAAAGCTAAAATATAATCTTTAAAAGGACATATGCGCATTTTATTAAAATAATATACACAATCCCTACAGTATCCAGGGCTGAGAATAAACGACCTTCTCTTCACCTGTTGGTGTAGTGAACAGCCAAAAGCAATATCGTATCTGAAGATAGGCAATGTAATAACATACTGCAATCACTAATTTGTTTGCTAAAAGCGGTGATTATATATCTTAATTATTTTGCAGTTATTCACCTTGATTATTTTGCAGTTATTTTTATATGATGACCTTACTATACCACAACTTGTATCTCATCATCTGCCTAGCCTTTTCCCAACTATGTTGGGGTCGGCATCCAGTCAAACCGTATGCAGCTGAATATCAGTATTTTACATGGAGCGACTGTCTATCTGACTTCAACAACCCAGTTAGTACTGGGTAATACGATACCCCTTGGTAAGACTGGTTGTCAGACTTTCGGAACACTGACCAGCTGTAACGACTGTCAAAGATCTACAAATGACAGCCGGGACCAACGGCTTAACGTGCTTTCCGAGGCACGGGGGAAACTCGGTATGTATATACGGGTGGTCACCCATCCACAGACCAACCTAGGCAAGCGCGGCTTAACCTAAAGATCGACCCGAGCGGCTGCTATTATTTAGCCACGAGCTCCACCACAACTTGTATCTACTGTGTAGTTATGTGAGTTTTCAATTTTCGTTACAAAATTAATCCTGATTAAAACCATTAATAGAAAGTATGGCTAGGCAGAGAAATAAGACGAGGTTTCACCAAAAAAAACTTAGAAACTTTTTTTTAAATGACTGGAATTCCACAAATATAAGAACAAACAGCATGACTAAATATTTTATTAGAGTTGATCATATTTGACCTGAGGCTGTGCGAAAATCACAACAGATATTATGCCTCGATAAAAATACACAAATATGACACTACTTATCTTACGATTCCAAACGTGTATTTCTATGAAATTATGTATCGGGAAAATATAGATTTATACCTGGTTGATGGAATAAAGCTTGCTCCCTATTAAATGGCACTTAACCACACACAGCCGAATTATGGGTGTACCTACTCGATTCACATCTACTTAGCTCTTCCAGAATTACAGGTGTGTTGTTACATAGTACTAGCTTCCGCCCGCGACTTCGTTCGCGTGGCATAGTTACTTTGGGCTAACGCTAACTTTAACCCGCGTGATCGAAAAAATAAAAATATCTTACTCTCCTCTTTCCTCCCCTTTCTCCCCTTTTCTCATTTTTTTAGCCTATGTCCGGCTCCAGGATCCCAACTATCTCTGGAAAAAAATTCATTAAAATCAGTTTAGCCATTTAGGCGTGAAGACGTAACAAACAACACACTCAATTTAGCTTTTATAATAATTAGTAATGATGAGAACCTCGTGAAAGCCGAGAAAGATAAGCAAATCAAGTATATTGACTTGGCTCGCGAGGTTGACGACATATGGGATGTGGACTCAGCAATCATTGTGCCGATAGTCGTATCTGCCAATGGCTTAATTGCCAAGAGCCTCGACCAACACCTGAGAAGGCTCTCGGTGGGCAGCTGGATCAAGGACTTGATACAGAAAGCGGTACTCCTGGACACGGCTCGTATAGTTAGAAGGTTCCTTTCTCTGGAGCCCTGACCGCCGGTAGCTTGGATCCTGTTCCCGATACCGGTGGGCTACTATTTTTATATTTTTAAATGTTTTTTTTTATGTTTTTTTTATTAAGAAATATTTAAAAATGTAATGATATGTTAGAAAAACAAATAAATGAACGAAAGTAAGGATAAAAATAACAGCCGATTCAGCTTTTATTGTAAAAGCATACAGAAATAACGGTGAATGAAATGCCAGGGTGACTAGCTACACTGCTTACCACGTCGAGGCAATGAAGCGTGATACCAGTTAATCATATTTAACAAGCTAATAGTTAACTGGTCTTACTGCTCACCCAAGTAACACAGATGTACTGAATAATGATTGAGTAGAGCAATCATCAAGAGCATTAAGCTGAATACTAAGCTGAATAACGTCTGAGTACCGTCTATTCAGCTGTTATTCAAGCAAAAAGGGCCCCAATTTTGAATGCTTAACGCTGAATAAAATCTGAGCAACAGCTAAATAACATCTGAGCATCATCTGAGTAGGAGCTTAATAACTTTTGAATAACAGCTCACATTGTTTTTATTAAGCTCTTACAACTGAGTTATTCAGTTTAGTCGAATTGGTCATTGTATTCCGAATTTATTAAGATTGTTCACATTTTTGCAAACTTTATTCATACAAATTGTGAAAATAATTCAATATTGGATTTTAATGTCGATATGTTGAATTTAATGTTGATTTGACATCCGCCGGCGAACTTATAAAATCGAAAACTTAATATAAATTTACTAAGTTAGAGGTCTGCTATTATGTTAATTCTTAGTGCGCAAGTAATTTTGTCGTGAATATAATGTTTTTATTTTTCATTACACGACGCGCCGCGTGAATAATCAAGATAACAGATAGTAAATGGTATTTTCATACAAACATACTAGGTCTGACAAAAGTACTTGTGACGAAATAGCTAATACTAGCAATTTTAACCCATAAAATAAGCCATAAATGACTTGAAAATGTTGTAGTTGTGAGATTAACCGTTTTGGTGATCCATAAATTCCTTTTAAGTATAAGTTACAAAGATTTTTAATGGCGATCGATAGTTTTTGCTTTAATGCTGAATAAAAGTGCACACATGTCTTGTTACTAAGCTACAACTTTAAAAAGAGGTAGTCTCGTTACACTAACTTCTGAATAACAATTATACAGGGTGGCCAGTTGATAGACGTCCAAAGAAAAAAATTAGATGCCTTATGCTAAGGGGTACCCGAATTACCCCCATGTATGTTCCGCGATTATTTGTAGTTTAGGAGCTAGAATTTTTTTAAGTAATATTTTCAAAATTTTCACCTAACATTGGTTTTAATTTTTTATGTCTTTATTCCTATCATTTTTAGATATTCTTTTTTGTGGAATCTATTAGCGATAACAATAGCTACCATGCAAAAAAAATCCGTTTGCCTAGGCATTGTAAAACTTACCACAAAATTAGTCCAAAGTTCAAAATTACCATTAGAGTTCGATAATCAAAAATGTTCAGAGCTTAAAAAAAAATAAGTTAGGGGTGCTAGAGGTTTCTAAATGATCTTAAAAACTTCTATGGACCTTCAACAGATAAAATCGGTAAAAAAATATAGAGCTTGATCGGGGATTATTTCCTGTAATTAGCGTTGATAGCAAAAAAGGTATTTTTACAGTTATTGTTATAATTTGGGATTTCTTTATTTTTGCCACTTTTATGATAAAAAAATACGGTAGATAGTTTACAAATTTTATTAAAACACGTTACAAAAGGTTTTCAGAATGCCGCCTTACCACAGAAATGCATAATCTACATCTACGGAGGAACTTGCCTTTTAGTTGTAAACCGAGTCTCGTCTCAGTGTTAAGTTAACGTCTGACAGCAAAATTGGTAATTCTTCAAGAACTCTTTGTAGGTGGCTCCATCGAGCTTGGACAGCGGTCTGGCTATGAATTCTCCATAGTCCGTTATCGAGAATCCTCATTCCGTCTTCATCATCTGCTTAGCCTTTTCCCAATTATGTTGGTGTTGGCTTCCAGTCTAACCGAATGCAGCTGAATATCAGTATTTTACATGGAGCGACTGCCGATCTGACCTCCACAACCCAGTTAGTACTGGGTAATACGATACCCCTTGGTAAGACTGGTTGTCAGACTTTCGGGACACTGACTACCTGTAACGACTGTCAAAGATCTACGAATGACAGCCGGGACTAACGGCTTAACGTGCTTCCTCATTCCGTAAGACCATCAAATTTTCAACACCGCTTCAGTGTGAACATGTGGTCCTGCGTTCTCAACGGTGAACTACCAATTAGTTTACCACCACCATTCGAGCTGCCGTCCAGGCTCGTGATGGTACGCATGGGACACTAACAATGAGGAAGAGCTAAAACGGAAAATTGAAGAAGCGGGAAATGTTGTAAGAAGTAACAGAGAAGCCTTTAGAACGTCCTTTAGACAACAAAAAGTCAATTTCCTCCGTAGATGTAGATTGTGCATTTCTGTGGTAAGGCGGCACTCTGAAAACCTTTTGTAACGTGTTTTAATAAAATTTTTAAAATATCTACCGTATTTTTTTATCATAAAAGTGGCAAAAATAAAGAAATCCCAAATTATAACAATAACTGTAAAAATACCTTTTTTGCTATCAACGCTAATTACAGGAAATAATCCCCGATCAAGCTCTATATTTTTTTACCGATTTTATCTGTTGAAGGTCCATAGAAGTTTTTAAAATCATTTAGAAACCTCTAGCACCCCTAACTTATTTTTTTTTTAAGCTCTGAACATTTTTGATTATCGAACTCTAATGGTAATTTTGAACTTTGGACTAATTTTGTGGTAAGTTTTACAATGCCTAGGCAAACGGATTTTTTTTGCATGGTAGCTATTGTTATCGCTAATAGATTCCACAAAAAAGAATATCTAAAAATGATAGGAATAAAGACATAAAAAATAAAAACCAATGTTAGGTGAAAATTTTGAAAATATTACTTAAAAAAATTCTAGCTCCTAAACTACAAATAATCGCGGAACATACATGGGGGTAATTCGTGTACCCCTTAGCATAAGGCATCTAATTTTTTTCTTTGGACGCCTATCAACTGGCCACCCTGTATAGGTAGTTTGATCACATTTCTACATTCAGATTTTTAGGGTTCTCTTATCGAACGAACAAAAACCTTTTATAATGTGGAATTTTCCCGCCCGGCTTTCATTAAATTGAACAATTAAAATTGGAAGACCATCCATGTTTATATTCAGTGATATCTTTTCTGGCACAACGTTTGTGTTAATCAATATGTTTTTAAGTATCTCAATGACGCCATTGTGCCAGTATTCACCTTGCTCAATAGACTTTATGTGGACTTGTCTCGGTGTATTTAAAATTGTCCTTGGATCATTAGGTACAATGTCTGGGAATTTTTGATTTAATATTTTTGCCAAATCCTGTAATGTTTTTTTCGACAGTCCATTTTCTGATTTTTTCTCGAAATATCAAATTTTTCATGTGTTCGGTACATTGTTCTTCTTCGATATCTGTAGGCAGCTACCATCAGATGCCCTCTCTTCTTGCATAAATCGCAATACTGTTTGACTTATTTGGGGGACGGAACCCTCATCATTGCACGGCAAACACGCATGATGGCTGGGACCGGGTTCAGTTTTGTTCAAACTATTTTCACAAATCCTTTGATGACCAGAAACACTTTGACAATTACTACTTCTGATATTAAATATTCTTTTAACAATTTTCTTTTGATATTACCGGTTCTCTTACGTTTTTTCCACGACTTTCGATCCATAACGCAAAAAATAAATACGTACAATAATACTTTAATTAAGCTGGTATTAAGCTATGGACGCTATAACAATACAAATATGGTATATAATTTGAATAAATAGTTCGAAACTCTCTATTATAATGAAAAAAGCTTAATAAAAACATAAATAATATTGTTTATTCAGCAGCTGAATAATTAGTAAAACATAGAATCTTATCCAATTTAAAGATAAAATAAAGACAATTATTCAGTATCAAGCTGTATAATAGAATTATGTAACAATATTATTCAGAAGGTGATACTTTATTCAGCAAATAGCTATTTCAAACGCTACTAGCTTAGTACTGCTTTAATAATAGCAGTACAGATTATGGTTATTCAGATAAATGCTGCCGACGGGGTTGTTTTTAGCTTTAAGCCACCTGGAATGCGTAATGCTAAATAACGTCTGTATAATAATTTTACGATGATTGGTTATTAAGCCTAAAGAAGGGAAGGGCAGAAATACAGAATTTATTAAGCGTTAAGAATTTTAAGGCTCCGAACTCAACCTAATTCAGCATTTGGCTATTCCCAAAGCTCTTATACAAACTATATTCATCTTTGAACTGTAAAATGTTCTCAATGCGTACTGTTATCTTGCTTATGTGTTACTTGGGCATGGTTCATTGATTAGATAACACTTTTCCTGTTGTAAATTAACCATTTTTCCTTAATGATATTATAGCCATTGTTTGATAGGAAATCATCAAATAACTTCCCCCGCTCTGGGCGGAGCGAGGGGGAGTCCAAATCAACGTATTTTTATTTCACATAGGCCTACATGGGCACTTATAAAACGTCGAGAGAAGGTGCACGGTTCGAGTAGGTCGTTTCCTATGGAGAAGGACCGGCAAGAAACTCCATGGTTACTCTTTTTTTTAAAACGTTGCACTGCACACTAGGAATTACTTCTGTATCGTGGGTGCGTTTACAAATATCTAAACTCACATACACAAACAGCCAGACCCGAAACAACTATCTATAAGTCATACAAATATTTGTTCCGTGCGGGGATCGAACCAGCGACACGTTGCGTAGCAATCAAACGCTTAGCCATTGCGCCAACCGTGTCATCATAGATTAGTAGCAAAGAAGAAGTTTCTCGAAAAGTACTATAACGAATCGTCCTAGCTGGTAAGGATCATACGATGACACGCAGCGATTTCGTCGTGTAATGAAAATGCTCAATAAAACATTACCTGTGCTCGCGCGACGGCTTGCGAGCTTCATCTATAGTACGGCCAACGAGAAGCGATACGAAAGGTCATTAACCTAAAGAACAACCACAAACTGTGGCGTTGACAATCTAATATTTAGCTCTTTCCATCTTGTGCCTTTGTCGTAATGTCTCGTTCTCCCGGCAAAAACATGACAACGTTAAGACGGGTTCGCCAACATTCGGGCGGCCATTTTAGATGGGGTTTTATAGCATGGGTTTTGTTTACATTTGGTATCGCTTCTCGTTGGCCGTGCTATAGTAGCAGTAACAGTCTAAAGAAATATAAATATTAACCCTTTGAACGCCAGAGCATTAACATAAACACGCGCGTACCTTCTACAACGAGAAACTCATTTTTCCTAAATTTTTTTCACATATTTGTCGTTGACGTCCAGGGCACGCGCTTGCTTGTCACAAATATGTGACAATGGCGTTCAAAAGGTTAAACATCGTATTGTATTGTATTGTATAACGGGCTGATGTCCGCAACTCCACATCTGAGGCGCGTATTTTGCGTATGGAAGGTTAAACATACGTATTTCTTTACTCATCGTGCGACAAGAACACATCGAGTCATCGCAAGATCCTTGCTCGAACGACGCCTCACAGTACTTTTCCAGAAACTTCTTCTTTCAGCATCTCTTCTGCGTGAATTTTAACCTTAGCTGCAATTACAAAATCGATATACGATAGATTCTCATAGACCTTCAAACTGTTCGTGTCAACGGACGCTTGACATCGCGACCTTTCATAAAGAAAGCCGACGCGACGGAGTCAATGAAGCTGAAAGTGATGGCATGAAAACAACCTCAGAGGACATTCATGACACATAGGTCAATTGAAGCGGCTCACTGATTTCAGTTATCTAAGTCAACCTTTACAGAAATTTAAACAAGGTGTAAATGGACCCTTTACGAATTTGTCAACTAGCTGTACCTACATCAATCCTTATTAATATTATAAAAGCAAAAGTGAGTTTGTTCACTTCACGCCTAAATGGCTGAACCGATTTTGATGAAATTGGTACATACAGTTGAGATTCTGGAGACGGATATAGGCTTTTTTTAAAGTGAGAAATGAGGGAGAAATAGGGAAGAAAACGAAAAACTTAGCTTTGCTTTTATAATAAATAAGGCGCCCCCTAATACCCCGAATTTAACGCGAGCGAAGCCGCGGGCAAAAGCTAGTAATTTATAAAATCTGCCCACAACTGACGGAGATATCGTGTAACAAACATAAAAAAAATACAGTCGAATTGAGTACCTCCTCCTTTTTTGAGTCGGTTAATAAGTTGACGCGAGGCGAAGCAACGGTGTCAATGGAGCAGAAAGTGATGAAATGTAAACAATTTTAGAGGACGTACATGACAAAGTAGATGACGCATTATACCACTTGAGCTAGTTCATTTACCTATTCCGTAAGATTGTATAACTCGACCTTTACGTAATGCCAATAAACTGAATGGCGTAATTTTGACTGTATTTAAGTTAGGAGACGGTATAATTTGGCATAACGGTATTATGAGATTGTCACTTTTGTTTTACCAAGAGGAGCTCTTGGCTAAATGAACTGCTACTAGAGGTCAATATAAAGGTTAAGCTACTGTTGCCTAGGTTGATCCGTGGATGGGTGACCACAACAACCATACCGATTTTTTTAGTGTCTCGTAGAGCATATTAAGCCAATAGCTGGCGCCCGGGGCTTCAAGCGGATGATATCGAAAAAAATGGTCCAAGGTGTTATTCCAGACTATAATCTACCTCTGTGCCAAATTTTATCAAGATCCGTTCAGCCGTTTTGACGTGAAAGAGGAACATACATATGTATCCTCACAAACATTCGCATTTATAATATTAGTTTTGAGTAGGCAGCAATGATTTCTACCTTATTTTTTTCCGGATGGAAAATAATCAAATAATTTCAACAATGCTAGACATAAATATAGGTAGTATAGAAAGATTTTCATACATAATATCATAAAATGACACTCGCTCTGGACTGAGCGAAAGGGAATGTCAGACTTGTACTGACTAAAACCCACCCATGTTCCATCTATTGATCTTTATGTTCCGGGGCCGTGATATCTCCTTCGAACAACCCGCAACGCAGGTTGAGTTTTACCTTAAAACGCGACTTTTCACCATATTAAAAAATATCCTTTCCCTACGATAGGATTGTTGTCGGCTATCATTTTGTAGATCTTTCACAGTCGCTAGAGGTAGTCAGTGGCTCCGAAGTTTGACAACCATTCTTATCAAGGAGCATCGTATTACCCAGTAGTTAAATGCGTTGTGGAGGTAAGATAGGTAGTCGCTCCATGTAAAATACTGGTAGTCAGTTGAATCCAGTAAGACTGGAAGCCGATGATAATGCCACTGAAAATGAATGAATGATTTATTTGACGACACGGTCAACGCACTGGCTGAACGATCGACTGCTGCGCTGCGTGTCGCGGGTTTGATCCCCACACGGAACAAATATTTGTATGACCTACAGATAGTTCGGGTCTGACTGTTTCTGTAGTAAGTTTAAATGTTTGTAAATGCATCCACGATACAGGAGAAATTCCTAGTGTGGGTCAACGTTATAAAAAAATGACTATCGTTTTAGCAAGTAATAATGGATATTAGCATAATCTTCTTAAAGTTATTGCGATATTTAAGAATATTACGTGTAAAGCTGTTTACAGTCTACTCTACAATATTTACGGCACCCATTCGTGGGTCGTAGCATATTATTAGACGGGGACGAGTGTTTTAATAATTTAAACGACTATTTGCCTAAATGACCTATCTTACTAAATGACCTAATTTTTTTTTTACTTTGCCCCACTCTAGGTATTTTTCCTGTATCGTGGGTGCGTTTACAAAACAACAAAACAATTCTTTAGCTACCACATTTAATTACAGCAAAAAAACCCTGAAAAGACGGAATGTAAATTTATTTCCTGAAGTCGATACCTTCTGTTGATTTTTATGCCACCGAATTCCAGAATTAACATTATTTTTCGTCTTTTTAATATTTTTTGGAAGTCGGTTTTGTTTTCACACAAATTTTATTGAGTATTTATTTTCCAATGCACTAAAAGATAAAAGCATGTCATCCAAATACATTAGAAGAAAAAAATATATGTATTATAGAAGATAAGTCATAAATTCCTCAAGCAATATAGATAAAATTGAAATCTCTTCGGCAGTATAGACTTCAAATTAAAAAAAATTGAAATCCTGCCCATAATTGACGGAGATACCGCATAACAAACACACAAAAAAAATAGTCGAATTGCAAACCACCTTCATTTTTTGAAGTCGGTTAAAAATATACAAACAGCAGTATTATAAGAACGAAAGGGAAGGGTCCTGCCAATCTCAGCCTCTTGAAAAAAACATTTTGTCTCTCAAATTGCCAACTGTATTCCAATAAGCCGTCGCATAAATTCAAATTGAGCCGTATTCAAATACAAAACAGACTTCGAATAAGCCAAGGAATATTCTATAGCTCTTAAGGAGATTACAAAGATATAATATGGCTAAATTATAGACGGGCTTAACATCTTTGCGAAAAGAAAATTACAGAAGATTAAATTGATGAAAATGTAGCCTTGATGGAAAGATATTTATAAAAATAAGATGGGTATTCTTTAGTTTGAAATGTGATGTCATGTAAAAAGGAGTTTGTTTTTTTATAGTGGTTATGTCAGAAAGATTATATTTACAGTAATTATGCAATTGTGAACAAAATTCTATATTGGCATGGTTGTTTTCAATTACTTTGCTACGATTAACGATAATGTTTTTACGAATAGCTTCATTTTATAAATGTTTATTTACTTTATTTAAGTTTTTAATAAAACTAACATCTACGCAACGGATGTAAAAATCCTGCCGCTAAAACATTTATATATATAGTCCACTCTTATCAGGCACGTATATTCGACAAAAACCTTTGATAACGGATGACGACAAAAATGTATTTCAACAGTTTGCTCTGCGGGTATTTGCATGGTTAGATAACTTCACAATTTTACATTGTTTGCTACTAGTTTTTTTTTTTAAACTAGGTCATGGTGTAGTACAGTTATTGTGCCAGGGATTCTGTGAACCATCGATTAAAAATAACGATGTATTCTTTAGAACTGCAATGAGCAGTGAAATAAAATAACGTTGCCAAGTGCAATAATGGCGTAGGTCGTTCAGGATGCACTCGCCATGTTCATGCAGACCGTGCCCAAGAATTTCAGGTTTGTGCACATTTTGTGAAGGCTGACGAAAATCCTGGGGGAAATAGACCTTCAGTACAAAAGTTCCTGTAAACTGACGACACAGGTGGCGCAGTGGCACGCAGGGAACAATTTTTATTTTGTGTGGCCTACAGATAGTTGATCCGGGTCTGGCTGTCTGTGTATGTAAGTTTAATGTTTGTAAACGCACCCACGATACAGGAGAAATCCTAGTGTGGGAAAAAATTGGCAGTTTTTATAATAAAAAAAAACAATAGCGGGCCGCGAGACAGACACTACCGAGGCCGGCCCAAAAACTGAGAGACGACCTGCAGGTATACCGCAGGGTCTTTCAGATGAGGGAGGAAGAGAGGGTATGGAAGAAAGTGGGAGAGGCCTTCACCCAGTAGTGTGACAAATAAAGCTGAACAAAGTTAAAACAGGTTTTCCAAATGATTTTGATGACATCCCAAATATAGTTCATAAAATGATGGCTGAGGATGAAGAAGCTACATTTCAATCAATTTACAGAATACATACATTCTTCTAAGTATGTCTTTAGGATTGTCGCTTTTGGAGCAAACCATGGCTGAGAATGAACAAACTTCATTTCGATCAATTTAAAGAATACATACATTCTACTGGATGCGGCAAGCTGAAGACAGGGCGCTATGGCGCTCATTAGGGGAGGGCTATGTCCAGCAGTGGACTAATATAGCCTGATGATGATAAATTCTTCTATGTCTTTATAGACTTGTCGGTCTTAAGCAAAAAAACATGTTCCATGTTCGATAGCATCATCATCCTACTTTTGTCCTATCTCCATATTATTTGGGATCTTCACACAACGCTTTTTTCTTCAATTTTCCTCTATTAATCGTCACGATATTATTTAATGTTTAATGTAATTTAATGTTTTTGAATGTAACCTTAATTATTGTAGTTTGATTATTATTGGAGATATTTAATTTGATTCAAGATAATTTAATTTCATCTAATTTATATTGATCAAAAATTTAATTCAATTTATTTATTTTAAACTAATCTAATTTATTTTGTCTAATCTAATGTGTCTTTAATATGGATCGAGTTATCCGAAATAAATGAATTTTATTTATTTATTTACTCCTTTTTAGGGTTCCATAACTGTCCGGAAAAAACGGCACCCATATGGATCACTTTGTTGTCCGTCTGTCTGTCTGTCAAGGCCCTTTATTTCGGGAGAGGGTGGAGGTATCGTGTTGCAATTAAAACCATATACTCAACACTGTGTTCCCTTTGTGCTGTGTGAAAAAACAAACCTCTAGGTTTACGCAGTCAAAAGATATGGCCGTTTATGTCGCAAGTTTGTACGGAAACCTTGGTGCGCGAGTTTGACTCGCTCTTGGCCGGTATATTCCTCTATCTTTTCTTTGGTCTTCCTCTCCCTCTATCCATAAATATTTATATTCATTAGTCTTTTAGTCTCATGTGCTGGAAACCTCCTCGTCATTCAAAGTCAGACGGGTAACGTATGCGTCCTCCATAGAACTTGGTTTTGCATGCACATCTAAAACTGTCATGCATAGTGTGTTTATCTGGTCGGATCAATTCGGTCTCGACCAGATTTTAAGACTTTAGTCCGCCCAAATTTGATTTAAGATCGGATATTTGTCTTACAATAAAATCATAGTCGGTATAACCACCCGCGCAAACAAAGGAATCACCTTTGACGAGCGTGGTAAACTATTTGAAGAAATTTGTGTAATGAAAAAAAAAATCACAAGTTATTATGTATTGTGACCGGGACTGTAGCTTTAACATTATGTTTTTTTGACATGCAAAAGTGCCTGTAATGGTCTAATTGAAATAAATGATTTTCACTTTGTTTTTGTTAAGCACATTGTCCAGTCGCTAACACACTCCTACGCACTCATGCTCCATACCCATTCCCCATGAGACGAAAATTGTTATGTCCAAAACAATTTCCCCAACTTGGACTGCGGCCAAACAGGTCATGTTCAAGTATTTTCATTTAATAAATAACTCCGCCATGCCTACACAAGTACACACGCAGTTTTAATTAAAATCACTTGATGCTAAAGTAAACAATGATTTACATTCTACTGACGTTGGTTTTAATTTACGTTACGCGATATAAGATATTAAGTTAAAGTTTGTTTTTCTTTTTAATAAACAAGTACATACTTACTTACTTATTTTTTAATTAAAAATATTCGTTGGGAGAAAAATTTGCTATTAAGCGCTTAACTGGGTTTGTAAGATGTTGGTGAAAAGCAGCCCAACATATTTCCTATACAAACATTTTATGTAGGTACCTTATGGTGATTGGAGATGCTGCTACTGCAGCAAAAGGACTAAATAACAACAATCACTCGGGTCGTTGTTAGGTTATGCCGCGATTGCTTATGTTGGTCCGTGAATGGGC
This sequence comes from Ochropleura leucogaster, assembly GCA_958449745.1. NCBI lineage: Eukaryota > Metazoa > Arthropoda > Insecta > Lepidoptera > Noctuidae > Ochropleura > Ochropleura leucogaster. Next base: position 12,819,027 of record OY288221.1, on the reverse strand, counting down.
GACCCTTCGCATACCGAGTTTCCGCCTCGGAAAACATGTTAGTTTGTTGGGTCTGGCTGACAGTTGTTACAGGCAGTGACCCGAAAGTCTGACAACCAGTCTTACCAAAGGATATCGTCTTAACTGGGTTGTGGATTCAAACGCAGTCACTCCATTGAAAATTACTGGTTTTTAGCTGCATCTGGCCAATTTTGTTCTGACCCAATTGGCCCAATTTTGTTGCAACATGCGGCAGATGTGGCCAGCCCAGTTCCACTTTAATTTTGCAGCCGTGTGAGCAGGGAGCTATTTAAAAAATCGAATTCGCAAAAAAAAAATGCTGTTTATGGTTTTTCTCATGTGCCAGGCCTGTCCAAATAGTTTCTAACTCGAACGGAACCTCATCTTGTAGCATTCTAGTCGAAGACTAACTTTACCCGTATTCTAGGCTGACTTAAATTAGATTGCACAAATCTAAGCACTCTTATAGTAAAAGTATACGTATGAGCGGGGTAACTGCTGTTACTAGATAAATCTCGAGGCGAACCGATGCCGTTTCGAAGCTTTTACATAAATGTCTGTGTGTGTGTGTGTTGCAGTTTCATAAAACAATGAAGGATTATACTTGAGGAGATTTGATAAAAAATGAATTTGATGTGATGACGAGTACTTACAAGTAATTGTCTATTATTGTTTTTAAATTAAGTTTTATAATTATTAGGATTCGATTTTACAAAGAGAGAGGAGCTCGTGGCTAAATAATAGCAGCCGCTCGGGTCGATCTTAAGGTTAAGCTGCGCTTGCCTAGGTTGGTCTGTGGATGGGTGACCACCCGTTACATACCGAGTTTCCTCCGTGCCTCGGAAAGCACGTTAAGCCGTTGGTCCCGGCTGTCATTTGTAGATCTTTGACAGTCGTTACAGGTAGTCAGTGTTCCGAAAGTCTGACAACCAATCTTACCAAGGGGTATCGTATTACCCAGTATTAACTGGGTTGTGGAGGTCTGATAGGCAGTCGCTCCATGTAAAATACTGATATTCAGCTGCATCCGGTTAGACTGGAAGCCGACCCCAACATAGTTGGGAAAAGGCTAGGCAGATGATGAGGATTCGATTTTACAAAGTCGCTAGCTGTGCCCAGCGGGCATGAAAAATAGATGTTAGCCGATTCTCAGACCTACCCGATATGTACACAAAATTTCGTTTAAATCGGTCCAGCCGTTTTGAAGGAGTATGGGAACGAAAATTGTGACACGAGAATTTTATGTATTAGATTTAATTCATAGGTAAGTAATGTAAGAATATTTAAATTTATAAAGTATGATTCGCAGCTTGTAGTAGCAGTGCTACCGGGATTAAAAGTATCCGAATTAATAATCCAGGTTATAAACTATCTGTGTGCCAATTTCATTCAACCCCGTTCAGTAGTTTGGATGAAAGCCTAACATTGCCACAAAATTTCGCATTTATAAAAATATTTTGATTTAATTTGCTTCGGACACGATTGAGTAAGAGCCAAACAGGTAATTAAATATTCTAGCGATACGCTTGCGAGTAAGAGCCAGTCCACACGGCGCGTTGCGTCGTCGCAACGCAAATATTTTGACGCATAGCCGGCCACACGGGCGCTGCGCCATCGCAGCGTTACTATGACGCAGTCTTAACGTTCCGTCGGCGCAGCGGCGACGCACAGTTGCGGCAAGCATTTTGAAAAAATTTCGCAGTCAGTCCATAGCAAATCATGGATCGGAAAAGACGTCTAGCATTGCTCCTATTACTACGTCACCGCCGAAATCGACGCAAGATCACAAGACGGTACTGGATCAGTCCTTTCATTTCATTAAGAAATCGTGATGGACAGTTTTTTTTTTAGAATATCGGGAGTTGCTATTAGACGAAAAGAAGTTTTATAATTTTTTTAGAATGAGTGTATCCAGCTTCGAATGTTTATTGAAGTCCTTAGAACCACATATACGAAAAAACTATACTAATATGAGGAATCCAGTGGAACCAGTAGAAATGCTGGGAATTACTTTAAGGTAACTATATAAATATATTTAAGTAATAAAAATATAACAGTTTTTTTGGTTTGTTTAATTAGTAATCAACTCACAAATAATCAGCAATTGTCATAATTTTAAGTTTAGACATTAATAAGAGAGATATCATCCAGTAATTACAAATTAGAAAAATCGTATTCAGTTTCTTCACTTGCTTGAGATGTTTCTGGAGATGTAATTGAATTATTATAATCAGAAATGTATGTACTTTGAAAATTTGCTGTTTGATACCCATATGATGGTTGGTGAGACGTTGATGGGCCACTCACATATGATGATGTTTGTCCATACCGCATTTCATCTATAATTTGTATAACTTTACTTTGGAAACGGAGAGTTTCTCGGTCGGAAAATTCTTCAATAGATGGCAATATACCTCTGAAAAAGGACATATGGCGATTTTCCGGCTCCTTGAGAAGTTTTAGTCCTTCTCTTTCAAACTCATCCATTTGCATTGCCCTTTTGCGCGCGACTGGAACATAGCGCGGAGTGTTGTCTGTGGTAATGTCATCATTTGTAGACGTAGATTCATTGTTGATTTCTCTAGGCGAGTCTAAGCTAGATTCGGTGGCATTTTGTTCCACTTTTCTCAAAAAAAGAAGTTGATTATATAAATGATACTTCTTCAGTTTCGTAGCGCCCGAGCCCGATTTTGATGCTTCTTTTAATTTTTTTGAATATCTGAAGTAATTATCTTTTACACTTCTCCATTTCTTTATTAAATCATTACCTGCAAAACCAATAGTAAACATGATTTAATAATTTATACATAGTGAATTACTCGATAAAATTTAATGATATATTCAGATATCGTTAACAAACACTATGTGACCAACTCTGGAATCATGAAAATATAACAGCTGTTACATACAAAAAGCAATACCTACTGAATCAAAATGTATGCAACAGCTGTTATTTTTTTCGCGATTCCAGAATTAATTGGTTACATAGAGAAAGTTATTTGCTATCGATGTCTGAATATGTCAGTATTTTTTTTCGGGTATCTATCTATCTCATAAATGCATATTATAATAATTATTTTCGTTTCAGATACCTAGGAAGTGGAAATTCAATAACTGATTTACATTTCAAATTCAAACGGGGAAAATCTACTATTGCATATATGATACAAAGAGTTTGTCGTGCTATATGGACCAATCTTCTTCGAGACAACATCCCTGAACTGACAACTGAAAGTTTCCAAACAATAGCGAGGGGTTTTGATGTAAAGGCAAATTTTCCTCACTGTGTAAACACATCCGCGTGTGTAATCCTGCAAATAGTGGCTCACTTTTTTTTAATTATAAAGCCTTTTTTTCGATTGTGTTGCTAGCTATTGTGGATTCAAATTACAAATTCGTATTTGTCGACATCGGTGCATACGGAAAAGAATGCGATTCAACCATATTACAAAATTCTAAACTGTACGAGCTAATGATTAACAACAACTTACCATTACCTCAACCCCAGCCACTCTCTGGTAGCAATATACCAACCCCGTATGTATTTGTGGGTGACGAAGCTTTTGGACTGAGCAAACATATTATGCGTCCATATGGCGGTCAAAATCTCGACTTACAACAAAAGGTTTTCAATTACCGTCTAAGCAGAGCCAGAAGATATGTCGAATGCGCTTTTGGGATTATGGCTAACAAATGGCGCATTTTTCACAGACCGATAGACGTGTCCTATGACTGCGCTACTGACATTATAAAAGCATGTTGTGTATTACACAATTTTGTCGCTGATCGAGATGGTTTTAGACAAAGAGATAAATTTGCTATAAGTGTTGATGAATTTCTCCCAATACAACCCGCACATGAAGAACAGACAGCACCGAATGTCATAAGACAGCAATATGCGACCTATTTTATGACTAGAGGAACTCTGCCTTGGCAGCTAAATAAGGTATAATTGTATTATGAGGGTTTTCAAGATTTTCTTGCACCGCCAATTCCGCGATCAGTAAAAAATTAATATTTTATACCTACTCAGCGTAGTCTAGGTTAGTTTTGAGCTAAGTAATAAAATAGTACTCACGCTAATCTAGATTCCCTTAGTTTTAAAATTTTAGAGTGTCAAGATATTAATTTTGTACTGATCGCGGAATTGGCGGTGCAAGAAAATCTTGAAAGCCTTCTTAAATAAAAAAAAAAAACATAAATATCTGTACTGTGAACTCACCAACTTTGTTTTTTCGTTCAGCTGTAAAATTCTCGAAATCAGGAAATAAAACTTTTGATATGTCTTCCCAGGCTTTTGTTTTTAAATTTTTATTTTTAAAATCTACGTTTGACTTGTCCCATATAATTTCCCTTTCCTGTATCAATGTAATCAAGTAATCTATGTCAAGTTCTTCAATGGTATTCATTTTACCCTGCACATAAAACTAAATACAAAAACGTAAACGTAAAACGAAATGAGCTTCCGTGTATCCTCTCTGTCAACGCACAAGCAACTGAGCGCTGCCGCTCCGACGTCGCACGAGTACACCCCCTCTCGCTTCGTCTCGGGGGCTGCTGTCCGTCATGTGTGCGTTGCGACGACGCAACGCGCCGTGTGAACACCTTGGTTATTTGTATGTAAAACAACGCAAGGACAGCGCTGCGACGACGCAACGCAGACGTAACGCGCCGTGTGGACCGGCTCTTATTGAGCTCAATTCACTCGAAGATTGTATAATATCAGCCAGCTAGATTAAAACGTGGGAATCGATTTATCGATCTAAATGACCACGCGGATCCACGTGATTACAAATTGACGTCAAAATATGAATTCGCTCGTCAGGGGCAAGATCGTCACCTCCTTCTGCGAAGCAGTCATGCTAGCGAAGGAGGTGGCCGGGCGTTTGAGGGAGAGAACATCTAGCCAACCCAGCCGCTGCGGGAGACGCCCCGGGAACCGAGCGCCGCGAGACTACTCCCGGCCACCGTAGATGCGGGCCTGTGGACGGTGAGCAATGGGTAGCTCACCGTCCGTCCGTCTATTGACGACAGGCCGTGTCGACGGCGGCGCGTTCATGTTCCACGGGCGCCTCAAAGAGATGTCAGCAAAGCAGGGCCAGGGTCATCGCCTGCCGGAATTGCAGGTTGTTCGAAAGAGATACCGCGGCCCAAGAACGTAAAGGGCAAAAGAAGGAACATGGGTGGGTTTAAGTCAGTAAAAATCTGACACTCCTCGCTCCAAAGTTAAGTTATTTGATGATAAACTATACGCAAAAAAGCGGCAAGATTTGAAGGACAAGTGCATAATATACAATCGCGACAAAATATCGGCAGAATCATCTCACTGGGTTATTGAAAATGATCGGTTTTTATTTCAGTGTTTTTCTAAGCTTTTATTTAGTGAGTAGGTATGTATGTGTCCAATCTTGCATCTGAATTTTAATCCTGTTCCTTTCCTTCAACCGATCTTGCTGCCAGGAGCCCCCCCCTCATGAAAAACTTTAACGATGTGGCGTCTGGTTATCGTCATATTGAATTTTGATTGCTATACTATTCAGTGGCACTTGCAAGATTAAAACAAATCGATTGACGTAAGAATCATTTCGTCTCTAGAGCGCAACAGAAATACTAACATAATATAGGCTGATAAACACAATACCCTTCCTTGCGTCAAACTCGCGAAGTCGGGCGAAAACCGCTTTATTTAATCTAGCTCAGTACACCCTTTCTCAACCCTGATTGAAAAACAATCGAAGTTAAAAGGCGCATTCTGCGCACACAATATATCGCTCAACGCAAACAAGATGGAAAACCCGAGTTTCGACTAGTGATGTACGATCCGAATCGATACTGAGCAGTGTCGATATAACATGATGCGACGTTACTTCGATATTTTAGGACGATATAAATGAATACGATGTAAAAGTAACGGAATCGAAATAAATGTACCACATTGTATTAAACTGCATGATCATTCAATTACTTTTTCTTCTCTAATCGTCAAATAACCTGCTCTGAGCGGAGCCGTAGTGAGTTTCAGACTTGTACTGACTAAAACCCAGCCATTTTCCTGCTTTTGCCCTTTGTATTTCGGGGCCACGTTGTCTCTTGAACAACTCGCAACCCCGATGTGATTATTGTCAGACTTTCGTCCATGTGCTTCTGAAAATCTAAAGTCATGCAATTTAAAAGAATAAATAAGGAGGACGCTAGCGGATTACAAAAAAAAACCTGTCAGTTTTGCGTAAACTTAAATATTTACTTATCCATTGAAAGTCATAATCATTTTCCTGCCAACATCCCAATTTATTTAGGGTAGTCGCAGCATGTCTTCTTTTTCCATACTTCTCTATTACCTACTCATTATCACAGCACTAACCAACCACGTCTTTATAATTGAAATTATCGATACAGAAGTATCGCGCATCCCTATCACCGAGCATCTTATGAATCCATAAATAAATAAAAATCTATGTTCGTGTGTTGACTCGTTTCAAGTTGTTTACCCACTTCGCAAGTTCGAAACATGTTAGAACTTATTTTGTATTATACAGTCAACAAAATGGATTATTACAATAAGGGTAGTGCCCTCGGGCATTTGATAAAAGGATAGTGGAATATTTGGATTTTCAAAGGTTAGAGATATTTTTGTCATGTCTCAGGAAAAAGAAATGTTCAAGTCCATTCAGAAAACTGTTTCAAATTGTTGTGTAAACGTGAAATTGTACTGTAGATGTGTGTTTTTAAAGTTGATTTTCCTAAGACTGTAATGTGGAACTAAATCGCGAACGCAGTATAATTTAGTCGATGCTTGAGCAACATACATGAAAGTTTCGTGACCTCTTTTCTTTACGATACATCTCCAAGAGTTATGGAGTCTCCTAAGAGCGTTTTATTTTTATTGTATCTTCGACGATGTATGTATGTATGAAGTTGTTCTGTTCGAGTTGATTTTTAGGGTTACGTACCTCAAAAGAAAAATACGGAACCCTTATAGGATCAATTTGTTATCCGTCTGTCTATCAAAACCTTTTATCCCGGGAACGCGTAGAGGTATCGAGTTCAAATTAAAACTTTATACTCAAGTTTGCTGCCCCTTGGAGCTGTCAAAAAATCAACCCTCTAACTCTTTGCAGTCAAAGGCGCGTCCCCCACAAGATCAACAGTCGAGGTGCAGTTGAGCTTTGAGGTGCAGGCACATAAGAACTTAAGAAGCACGCCGCAACGACAAACACAAATGTCGTGTGGTCGACGCGCCTAAAGAAATGGCCGCTTGCGCGCAAATTTGTACGGAATCCTCGGAGCTCAGGTCCGACTGGCATTTGTTTTTTGCGATGCCTGGCTGGATAGAATTCGTCGAATCTTTCAAGCCTACAACAACAGACTGATATCAGTAGCCATACTATGACCTCTTAAAGCAATTCTTATTCCGCTGAGGGAAAGAGACAGAGCTATACAGAGTGTCTAGCACCATCTCTTTCACTCAGTGGAATAAGAATTGCTATAAGATGTCATAGTAGCCCTTCAGGAATGACAAGCCTGTCCGCGAGTTTAGCAGTAGGTCTCACTGCACGGGATTTTTATCGCCCGGCGTTGCGCCATGATCATCTACGTACCCTTTTTCGAACCATGTTGGGGTCGGCTTCCAGTCTAACCGGATGCCACTGAATACCAATACTACATTTTATTTTCGGTGTGGCGCCAAAACGAATTAATTTAAATATGTGTAGTTTCTTTTTTTACACAAATTCCAAATTTAGCAACAAAACTTCCTCATTGATGAGTTAAGTAGGTAAATATGTTAATGATGAATAATCTTAGCTATATTTAAGCTAGTTTAAAATGGCGAGTGACTCATTAACATTTTTATTTATAACTACGTCTCCTGTTTATGTCTTTATTTGTAAACATTTCATTCAGTAATTATTCGCGCTTATGCCGTTACTTATTCATTTATTAATGAAATCCACGTGTGTCATATTAAAATGATTGTTATTGAACTACTTTTAAGTGTTAATATTGCATGTTACTTGTCTGTGACCACTTACAATACACTAAGGCCAACTAGCAGCGATACGAAAGGTCATTAACCTAAAGAACAACTGTGGCGTTGACAATCTAATATTTAGCTCTTTCCATCTTGTGCCTTTGTCGTAATGTCTCGTTCTCCCGGCAAAAACATGACAACGTTAAGACGGGTTCGCCAACATTCGGGCGGCCATTTTAGATCGGGTTTTAGCATGGGTTTGTTTACATTTGGTATCGCTTCTCGTTGGCCGTACTTTACGCGTTACTTAAATGAATGCTTAAATTTATTGCGCTGTAGGAGTTTTAATTTTAAGTTTAAATTACTGTGAGTAAAACGGGAATACATATTTCAGTGATACAAAGATATATTCACTAAGTAGAGCGAACAGAGAAGTAAGAGTTGCGAGGTAGTTTGCCGGTCCTATTTTATGTTAGATATCTGGACAACTTAAAAGAAGTTTGCTAATAGATCTTTCGAGCTACTTTTTTGGGTTCCGTACGGAAAAGGAAAAAACTGAACCCTTATTGAATCACTTTGTTGTCAATCTGTCTGCCAAGACCTTAAACGACTTAACGAAAGATGGATGGCTTGTGTAAGGAATGATATGAAGGAGAAAGGAGTAAATCATGCCGTGACGTCTGATAGGGGGGAAGTAAACGTGTTGCGCCGACCCCAAATAGAATGGGACAAGGGCAGGAAAATGATGATACTCAATTCTGTGGTCCCTGTGCTGTCAACTCTCTAAGTCTACGCAGTCAAAAGAATTGGCTACTTATGTCGCAAGTTTGTGCGGAGCCCTCAGTACGTGAGTCTGACTCGGTCTTTTCCCTTAGATGATACCAGGATCCCTAAAAATATCGGACGAGTCTTTGGTCAAGTCTGTGGTCTCTTGACGCTGGGGAATGCTTCGACGCGGGCTCTAAAACATTTAAATTGTTTCTCGGGGACGTCACGTCGACGCTACGTCCTTCTTGATGGTAGCCACTGTTAATTATGGCTTTCAGGAGTTACAGTGGGTTGGGGATCTTGTGGAGGGCTTGTTCCCTCGCTACCATACTCTCAGGTGCAGGACCAATGGCGTGGTGGGAAGTCATCAAATAACTTCAAACACTCTGGGTGGAGCGAGGGAGAGTCGTACTTTTACTGACTAAAAACCACCCATTTTTCTTTTTTGCCCTTTGTGTTCCGGAGCCAACCCTGGCAAACAGTGGCCCTGGCAGTCCCCTCTGGATGACATCTCTTTGATGCGCGCGTGGAACACGAACGCGCCTCGAACTAGGTACTTACACAGTATTGCAAAATTTGCAAGTCTAATCTACAAGATTTCATTGAATTGTGCTTCAGAATCATGGGAATTATAACAATATTGTATGAATAAGTTTCATTGTTTTGTCTTTAACAGTATTTTAACAATCTGGGTAAAAACGACTTACCCCCGAATAGTGAAACGTCACTCAAAATGTGAGGGCTGCTTAACATTTGAGCAGCTCTTAAACTTTAGATTTTGTATGGTCAAACGTGACTTCTGAGTCTCTGTTAAACTTAAGTAGGACTTAAATATTGAGTGACGTTTCAGTATTCGGTGGTTAAAGTATCATAAATACTGCCAGTCGGTTCCAGTGGAGGCGCCAGACCTAAATTTGATGTGCCCTCTAATGACGCATGAAGACAAATTAAAAAATGGATTTTGGAATAGGAGGTCTTTTTGGTTCGGAATTTAAATTTTTGTTACCTGTCAACTCACTTATCACTTATGAGTGGGCATCATTCAAAGTCTTTTAAAGCTACATCCGGTGTCCCGCAAGGTTCACACTTGGGCCCAATTCTCTTCAACATTTTCATTAACGACATCACGCAATGCTTTAGGCACTCAAAATGCTATCTCTTTGCTGATGACATGAAAATAATGAAGCCAATGGTAACTGAATCTGACTCCGGTTTAATGCAAGAAGATCTGAATAGACTAACGAACTGGTGCGAAACGAACAAAATGCTTCTTAACGTCTCAAAGTGCTACTACATGCAATTCAGTCGTAATAAAATAATCAAACCTCACATTTACACTATAGGCCAACAACAATTAAAACAAGTAGAGGAAATACGTGACCTAGGAGTCACATTAGACAAACAGCTCAAATTTGACAAACACATCAGGAACACGTCGTCGAAGGGGTTTCAAATTCTTGGATTTATCTTACGCAACAGTAAAGACTTTAAAAACTCATCTACCAGAATAAAACTATTTAACACACTGGTTCGCCCAACACTTGAATATGGCAGCCCGGTTTGGAACCCTCACTACGACATATACATTAAACACCTGGAAAGTGTCCAAAGGCGCTTCATGTATCACTTATGTTACAAAGACCGATTGGCTAAAAAAGTAAGCAGTTATAAGGACAGACTGGGTCACTACAAAATGGTTTCACTCGCTGACAGACGAAAAACGGCAGACTTGATACTTCTGCACAAAATATTTAATGGTATCATAGACTCTAGCGAATTACTAGGCAAACTAAACATTAACGCGCCATCTCGCTTGCCGCGAAAAAGCAGCTATAACCTATTTTATGTGTCAGGTTCCAAAACTAATCTGGGACATTTCGCCGCTCTCCCAAGACTCTGTAGGCATTACAACGATTTAGCAAAACAATTCAGCTTGGACATTACCCTCCCCATTACTAAATACAAAAAGAATTTGACCACTACAACAATTGTGCAACAACCATTATAATTATTATTTTTATGTGAATCAATTTTAATTCTATTGTTATATTCATTTAATTTCTTTATCTCTTTTTAATTGACATTATGTTTCCTTTTCCTGATTTGTTATCATTTCAAAATAGTTTTAAATTTTCACCTCTATAAATATTTTTGTGTTAACACCTAGTTATATGTGCATGCTGTGGTCTCCTATAATTGAAGGAACACAGTTAAATTAACCCATAGTATTGTGTTTTATAATGTATCTGTGTATCCTTTGTTGGAGATCCAAATAAATAAATAAATAAATAAATAAATAAACTCCGTGACTATAGTCCGTTACGTGTTTTTTTTTTAATAATAATGGCAGACGAAGCTCGCGGAAGGGAAAACATTGTACACGTTTTATTTTTATCTCATACTAGCTGTGCCCAGCGGTTTCACCCGCTGCTCACTTAGGGTTATGAAAAATAGATGTTAGTCGATTCTCAGACCTACCCGATATGCAAACAAAATTTCGTTCACATCGGTCCAGCCGTTTTGGAGGAGTATGGCAACGAAAACTGTGGCACGAGAATTTTATGTATTAGATAATATATTTTTTTATGTCCCTGTGGATGAGCTGCTTAGTAATGCAAATGAATATTCGACGAACAAGCAACAACTTCTCCTCGGGCTTACCCTGCTCGTACTATCGTTCGTAACTTATTTACTTTTTAAAATCAAATAATTGTAAAGCGTCAATAACCAGGTCATAGTCAAACTATAAAATCAACATGATCTAGATTAGATTTAGCCACTATAACATTTTATTAACTGATAAGATGTCTGTATTTTATCAGTTGTATTGTATCTAAAATATTGATGATAACATATATATCTTGTACCAGTACCATAAACTAATTTAATTGTGTAAAACAAATTATTTAAGCTTCTGGTTGTGCCCTTGTGAATGCATAGGTACAATTTGAATTCTTATCTACTAATATTATAAAAGCGAAAATAAGTTTGTTAGTTTGTAACGTCTTCACGCCTAAATGGCACAACCGATTTTGATGAATTTTGGTACAGAGATAGTTTGGACCCTGGAGACGGACACAGGTTAATTTATTTTTGAAAGTGTGTAATTAGGGAAAAGGGAAAACTTTGCTTTTCTATTACAATCAATAAGGCGGCAGGTATCTGCAAATCAGGATAAATCGCGAGCGAAGCCGCGAGCAAAGCTAGTTTTACATAAAATCTGAGATAATGCCATTACCTCTCAGGATTTTTTTTATTACATACTAATTTGGGCTCTAACCACTTTGGTCTTTGCCAAGCATAGTGGTTAATAATTTTGTTATAAGAAGTTTGAATCATAATATTGCAAAGTTAAATCTAAACTTAATAAAAGATAATTTTACAGGAGAAAAAAATCTTTTTGTATGGGAAGTTGTAAACATTAAATGTGTCACTGTACGTAAATTATGTTATGATAGATACATAGAGTTGCGTATGATCACTGAGCATTTGTATACAGGGATAACTAAAAATCCACCATTTTTGAGTTGTCTCCATTTAGACGTAGATGTGTGATATACTGAGATGCAGAAGATAGAGAAGATACAGGGACAATATCATGGCTGTTGACCTTCCTACCGGGGTTGTGGGTTGCTCGAAAGAGGAACATAAAGGGCAATAGAAGGAACATGGGTGGGTTTTAGTCAGTACAAGTCTAACACTACCCCCCACTCCGCTCAGGGCTGGGGAAGTTATTTGTAGATTTCCCATCAACAAAAAAAAGGCTGTTGACCTTCACTAGATTTGTGGGAGACCAATAGGAGAAGGTGGAGAAGATCTGAAACTTGCACAGGAAATCCTTACTAATATTATAAAAGCGAAAGTGAGTTTGTTTGTTTGTTTGTTACCTCTTCACGCTTTAATGGCTAAACCGATTGTGATGAATTTTGGTACATAGATAGTTGGGAACCAGGAGACAGACATATGCTAATTTTTATTTTAAAAAAGTGGGATGTGAGGGAGAAAGAGGGAACAAAAGGGAAAACTTAGCGTTGCTATTACAAATCAATAAGGCGCAAGGGGAACTGTGTTACCCCAAGTTTAACGCGGGCGAAGCCGCGGGCGCATGTATGTGTATGGAATAAAAGAGAATAGGCCTTTGAATGTTTGAGTTTCTGTAAGAGAGTATGGGCGAAAGAGTTTATATGTTTTCTTTTTAAGTTTTAATTAATACTTCTTATAATTCCTTGTTGCACATCTTGGATTTGTAGTCTACACAGGATTGGGAAAAGAATCAGGCTACTGAAGTTTTGAAGATATATCTCATATTGTTATTCTATTGTTTCTTGTAACTGATACCAAATTTGTCATAACAGCAAAAAGTCTATATCACATTATCAACTCTTTGCTTGTTTTGCATAGTAAGTTTATGTTTTTGGGATAACAGTCACAGATAATAATATATTATTAACATGGAGAGCAAATAAAGCATAGTCCACAGATAATTAATGTAATGAGACTATGATAACAATTTAAAAAGAAAATTACTATAACATGATAAGTGGTACATTTGTTGTAGGTATCTTATCATTATCAAATATTTGTTTAAGTAATATGCAAGTAGAGCGACCGGCATCTTGAAAAAGCTGCCATTAAAATTAAATTATGATAAAAAAATTATTTCACGGAATACCATTACTTGTGTGGATTGCTAGGAAAAGATCTTCCCTTAATTCGTTATCTGTGTGTGTGCCTGGTCAGTGCTCATGCACTTGAGTAACAAAACTTTTCTTATCTACCTCCACCTATTCTATTGAATTGAATAATATTTAAGAGATACAACTAGAATATTAAGTTTTAACTTAAAGATTTAGGGGGGCAATTGCTCCCCCCCCCCATGTATCCCGGTCACATGTATGCACTGCATAATCTGAATAGTAAACATTTTAAATTTTTAATTTATCAAAACTTATCTTCAGAATTTATACCAAATTAGATTATATTCTTAGCTTATTGTAAACTACACCAAGTTTTTAATTTTTAAAACCACAACTAACATTTTGTAGAAAGCACTGAATTTAAATACAAGATAATCGAATTATTAAATAATTAAGAACTTTATGAATCTTGCAATATTATATTTTTTTAACTCCTTAATAGAGTATTTTTGTTTGAAAATGGAAATTGAAAGTTATTGTAAACACGTAGCAATATTAAAAGATGAATTAAAAAAATACAAGCGCAATAAACGTTAGTTTTATAACGGAAAAGCGATGAAAAACATATAAAAATCTTTTACCTCAGACAACAAAGGGGCTCTGTCTAAATGTTCTGACGAGGCGAAGGCAGACTCGAAGTACGGCCCGCGGCTCCTGGACTCGTATCGGGAGCCCCCATCGTCCCACATTCGAGCTTCAAGCTCATCAGACATTCTGGCGCCGACTATCGCAAAAAAATAACAAGCAAAATCCTTCACTTGGTTTAACACATTTTTTTTCCAGAATTACACACAAAACTCGCGCCCGTGTCACAGAATATCGTAGGCTATATAAATTTTAAAATATATTATCGCAAAATTATTGTATTTTACTAGCGTACGAGATAATACGGCGATAAATATCGGTGAACTCTGTTCGCGTATTCATCTGGCGACGGAACTTGCGTTCTGAAACTAGACTTAGCGAGATAATTTATCGGTGACGTTTCTTGACATCTTTGTTTGTTTCTCCGATTCTTTTGATTGGAAAACTTTAAAATTGAATTGGATTCACTAAATTAGCCGCAAAATTCTAATTTTTTGTGTTTTTTTCTTTTAGGATTTTATCGAACTGGATTATTTTGCAAAACCTTACAAAGTAATTCAGTTATGGTTTCAGAACAGTCGTAGACAGAGCGGTGACAGCTTGACTGACAGCAATCGATATGAATGCGTTCACGTAATGACGCATTCAAAACGAATACATTTGAATAAAAAATCTTACATTTACATATTTCTTGCGAACGATTTTTTAACGACTTGCAAGTTTATTGACATGTTTTTTGTAAGTTAGCTTATTGTTTCGTAAAAAAATAAATTTATAGAGTTCTGCTTTGTTTATTTTTGCGTAACTTTTACTGTACCTATATTATTATTTCGTCTGAAGGATTTTGTTTATATGGTCATGAAAAAAACTTAAAAAAATGCCTATTCAGATTTTTTAAGCACTTTCACAACCATTTTGTTACCACTTCATTGTTACAATATCATGGTCATTTAACTGGTACCGTACTGATCCGACTCTATTATTTCTTTATGAATGGCATCTCACAGTTCAACCCTGCATAACTGGACAACTCTATTAATAATCAGAGTAATTTTAACCCAGTCGCTAGTAGTACAAATAAAGCAAAAAAACAATTCATTAATTACAGTATCATAGTCAATGGTCTTCTTTAAGCTCTGCACAACTCTATGAAAATGGATGGGAAAAGACGGGAGCTTATGAAGTTTCTACGTGCCGTCTTTGACAATTAATTAATTTTTTCCTTCTCCTTTGTTAAACTAAGGTATAAATATAAAACAAACCAAAATTTGATTCATTGTTTATTGAAATATCTTCTCCATAAAAATTACAAGATTAATTAAATTACACAAGATGACAAAATATAACAATATTATTATAACAACATGCCATTTGAAATAACACTGCGGAAATAAAAAAATATAAATTCACGTATCGCCGCTTATTTTAAGAAGCAGTTGACGCCAAAGAGGTAGATAGAAAAGCAATTATAGAAGTCTATAGTTCTTTCAGCGCCAGCGAACTTGGCTTATTTGCACAAACATTTTCGATATTCCCGTCACGACAAAATTGACTTCATAAATAAAGTATACTTGTCGCATAGACAATAGGACAGAAGTATGCCAATGTCATTAAAACGCCAAAAGATCCATGTACATAAAGTGCACAAGTTACATAGTTAAATCACGGTAGTCAAAATAGCTTCTGTCTACAAACCACAAGTATCATTTTCAACCGCATTACAAAACTAAGTAATCGAACCTTCCTCTAAAAAAAAAATAAACACAAAATTATCAAATCATATACATTTCTAGTCAAAAGATTTACAGAGTAAAAGAGGCAAGGCATTTAAATGCTATAACAATTTATTTTCGCAATGTTATTCCTATGGATATGGAGCATCCGGCCGTCTCGAGTCGTCGTTTAGAATCTGTACTGGAAACGGAACTATACATTAGCGTTTGGGTTTTTAAGAATATTACAGAAATGTTTAAATTTCCATTGTGATTTAAAATCGGTCCTATAGTTTTTGAGAAAATGGCGGGCACACATACATACAGTTCAAATACGGAACCTGCTTTTTTGAAGTCAGTTAAAAATATACACAAGTTGAGTCTTAGGGTGAGAATTAAAAACAAATCCTTTTGTATATTGGTTGCCAACATTAGACAGTGAGTTTTTTTCCTAATAAAGCAGACCAAACGCTTTGTTTAAAAAAAAAACAAAGTGTTGTTTGATGTGACAACGGCATTGGCCGGCCTTGTGTGTGTGAGTGATAGAAAATAGGGTGAATGTTACAACTAAATCAGTTGTATTGTGAAATGTTGATAGAATAAAATGCATATTATCACAGGAAAACTGATTTTTCAACGGTATTTTTCTAAAGCTATCAGCTTTTTACCCGACTGATCCAGTGACGTGCGTTTTATTTCTTCTCTATGGCAAATGAGGGACTTTTCAGCTAGGGGTAGGTCATAAATAATATAAGATTGCAAACGATGTACCAGTTATTTGCACGTTTTCCACTGTTATATAAGCTTATATTGGAACGGCTGAAATAGTAGCAGGGCCGTATGATTCTATGAGTAGAACTCTTTTTCAAAATCGGGAATAACTCTAAAACCCAAACACCAATGCAATCACACATTAAAACTTGTCAATTCCTTGACCAGGAACATGGCATAGGATCACAGACACAAACCACCATCTTTAAAACTATAGAAGCTAACTGCGCGTCTCGCGACTTTCTCACCAATACGTTTTGTTCAGTCGCGAGTGCAAGTCGCTGCGATTTGTCAGACCTTGTACAAGTAACTTGGGCAAAGAAAAAGTTTTTTTTTTTTTTGTGAGTATGCTGGTATGAGAGTATAATTATGTAATTTCAATAACTGGTGGTTTACCTTCGTGGTAAAGCCTGGGACGGTCTTTAACCATTTGAAAATCATTGTTACGTATATATGATTTTTTTTGTCACCTATATGTGACAATATTTTGGTCACGTATATGTGACAAGATATTTTTCACGCATACGTGACAATATATGTTGGTCACGTATCTGTGACAATATTTTTGTCACATATTTGTGTCCTTGGAATTCAGGGCACGCGTTTGAATGACACGTACATTATGTAACAATGACGTTCAAAAGGTTAAGAGTCTTGAAAGGTTTCTTCCGCATCCGCTTAATCGAAGGACAAAAGCCATATGAAGACTCACAATTTGTTCGTTGCAGAATTGAGTATTAGAGATAACAAAAAAAAACATTAGGGAAGGTCAGACAAATCACATGCGTTAGTCATCAATGGAATGCTAATATATACTTTATATTCGTCAAATATACAGGCGTATACTTAAAACTAAAGCTAGCCTTGACAATCTTGCGTGCCTTGAATAAAGATCGTCATCTTTTCCAAGATTATAAAGCATGATTCAGAAAAATGTGGTGACATAAGGGCTATTCTCTAATAAAAACAGCGTCGAGCGCACTATGAAACTTGACGCAGTGGCTGCGCAAAATTTTAGAGAGTAGCCCTGCTGTAGGTGTTGAAATACTATATGGTGTTGATAATTTACAAACTTTTATTAAACTTTTTCTCTTACTATTGATTTTTATAACAGGTTAGAATTCAGCTGCATTAAAAAAAAATGCCACAAAAAGCTGGTTCTAATCAATGTTATTTTTTAAACATTTACTTGCTTTTAAGATGGTGGTCCCATACAGGAAGCTGTTTGACAGTTCCATACCTCTATACAGGATGTAGCAAAAGACCTTTTGTGTCTCAGATAATGAAACAACTTTAGTTGTGACGTTTTCAGTTTTACCATAGATAGAGCCGATCGTGTCAGTTACTATACAAAGTTCAATAGAGTAGTCTCCAAAAAGTTATGTGTAACGTCACGCGTTGCTGCATTTTTACGCAACTAGTGACGTCACACGTAACTTTAATGGGCTATCCCATTAAAGTTACATGTAACGTGATCTTTGTAATTTTTGGTCTAATTTACAAATAGAATAATACGTGTCCCTTATTTTTGAATAATCTAAAAGACGGACTAAATAGAATAATTACTTTGACTCTGGTAACTACCCTATACTCGTAGACCTAAAGTTGTTTTATAGTTGCATTTATTACACCTTGTATATTACCACATTTTTTTTATAAACACGCTGTATTAACCTTAGTAAGACGTGATGCATTGACGCGACGATCTATCAAGTACATTTCCAATATAACATGGCCTTTCTTTGTACAGTTTTTTCGTATAATAAGAGATCAGCTTATATTGGGTTTCATAGCTTGACACAGAATATTGTTTTTTTTTTCCGGCTTAGCAATAAACGTAGTTTTTTGGTATAAGCAGGCGTCAATGAGAAACTGAATTATACCGACAATACAATATTCAAGCTAGCTCTGTTTCAAATATTCGCCCATTAAATATACTTTATACACACGACAGCATATCAAGGTATACATTTCCAGTGTAACGTGGTCTCGGTTTGTATATATTTCTAATACAATGAAAGATCCGCATAAACTGGTTTTGTATAACTTGATTAGTGGCCATGTATATTTTGGTGGACACACTAAGCGAAAATAGCAACAAGTTTGGTCTAACGAATTCTTTTATGTAATTACTTATGTAGTCTGGTAAATAAAGAAATACCACGCATTCAGCGAACGTCGACTTCACTCAACCGTTTCAAGCAAAAATAAATCTTAATAGTTTAAAATTAATGTTCGTATTCGTGTGACACGTTTGATCACAGTAGCTTAAATGAATTTGCATGTTAACGACATGGATTCCAAAATGAACCTTATGTCTTTAGCTTGAGTAGTCTTTTTAGCAAACTACATAAATAACATCCACAAGACTTTAAATATGTTTCATTATTTGTACAATTCGACATTTGATATCTTTGTTCAAAGATTCAAAATGAACTCTATGTTAAAGGAATAAAGTAAGATTTTAAACTGTGGTAGACTTGGATTGATGTGTCCTAATAGAAGAAAAATATCGTATGTGAGATGTTCAAGGGAGGCGTTTTTATACTAGTGTTGTCTTTAAACTTACTTTTTTTAACCTCTCAAGGACCGCCATTATTTACTTCAACTATCTGTCAAGCACCGCCGGGCGGGCTCTTAACATTCGTTGAGAAACGATTTTAAGACTTATCTTTCTACAAATAGTTTTAAATCGGTCGGGGTATGGTGGCACAAATTTGTGCCAGCGGGCCTCAACGGTAATACTTGTTTACTGGCACGTTTTTGTGCCGCTGGGGCTGTAGAGGTTAAACTTACTTTTATTAAATAGTATTGCTACTAGAGTTTCTAGGTTTTGTACTATACCGAAAAACGTCACACAAATCCTTTTGGCCATTACTAAAATATCGTTCTTTCACTCAGTTTTTCAGAAATAGCTAAATAAGAGAACTGAACTCCTTAGAAAATATTATTAACTAGCTGTGCCCCACGGTGTTACCCGCGGTGAAAAATCATATTTGTTATTTTGTTTGAAGTTATTCGATTATCTCAAGGGAAGACCGCATTATTCCGGGATCAAAAGTAGCCTATGTGTTAATGGATAATATAAGTAAGCTATATTAATACCACTTTTCATCAAAATCAAATTAAGTGTTAAAGAGTTACAAACATACACACGCGCATACAAACTATCGGTTTTTTTTAAGTTGACCCAAACTATTAGCGCGCTGTATTGGCGTTTACAAACACTTAAACTCACACACACACAAACAGCCAGACCCGGAACAACTATCTGTAGGTCATACAAATATTTGTTCCGTGCGACATCGAACCCGCGACACACCGCGCAGCAGTCAATTGCTCAGCCACTGCGCCAACCGTGCCGTCAACAACAAAGTTCAATATGTGTGATTTAAATATAGGACAGTAGGTTGAGACAACTGATAGATGACTGTGTATCCTATTGTTTTCACTAGATTTTGTTCTTGCAGTATGATATATTGTTACTCAAGTCGATTTATTAGTTGGTTTATTTTTGGGTTGAGAATATATCCTATGGAAGCTTACTCCATATATAAATTATAACTCCATATGCAATATATAAGTTCTAAGTTCATATACAATAAAAAAATTATAACTCAATATTAAACATATAAATTATAACTCCATATGCAATATATAAATTAAATCTCCATATGCAATGTTTCAATTATCAGTTCATATACAATATATAAATTATAACTCAATATGCAACATATACATTATAAGTCTATATACAATATATAAATTATAATCCCACATACAATGTTGCTTTTATACTTTGAAGTCATCCAAATTGATGTGTCCCAAACTGGTTCAATTAGAAAGACTTTAATACGAAAATGGTTTTAGATCATTAACACACGAAGAAGTTGAATAACGGGTGAAACCGCTGGGCACAGCTAGTTAACGATATTAAAACAGTATCAGAATAGACATTCCTTATCCCGGTAGCTACCTTTACCATAAATATATTTATAATAAATATAATTTGACTACATCTTTCACAAAATATCTGTAAGTACATACAATATTAGACCCCATACAACTTACGAATAAGGATGCTTCTGATTCAATATTTAATTTAAGTAACCTTTAAAAACTCAGGAAGGCATCTGATTGGTTGACCAAAATAGCAACAACCAATAGTCGTCCTCAATATTATCTTCGTAAATATAGGCTGACCGCTTCACTTAGACGGTATGGATCGTCAGCACAAGCATCACGTCAGCACACCTCACACCGCGCAGCTACCTCAAGTACGGTCTCAGTTAAGCGGTCAGCCTATAACTATCTCTTCAAATAAACCCTTGATAGGAAAATAATCTTTCTACAATATTTTTGACTAGCCAACCGTAGATCAACCAAAACAATCATTCTTTACATTTGACAGCAATCCATACCAATCCTAAAATAACAACACCAGTATAAGAACGCACCACCTACTCTACCCATCTCAGTCTGTCGCGGGCGTCGCGACGACGTGAGAGAGAGACGCACATACGTCAGTTAGACGACGACTACGAGCGGCAGGTCCCCGATCATAAAGACGACGGCGGCGGCAGGGCGCGCGCGGCCGCTAGTCCGCCCGCGTCCAACCGCGGCCAGTCTACGAACTCCTTGCCATGTCTGGAACAATCAATCATTTTAACTTAACTTATTTATTTAATGGCGTTTGCGGAAGGAGACACCACAATTTTGGCAATATCACGTAGGTAGACAATCAAACGCTGGAGATTATATCAGTAATTATTATTGTTGAATAGAACACAACAAAGAGTTTAAATGATCTAAAATATTTTAACAAACAAATAATGAACCATTTTCTCCTCTTTTTAAATCCATCCAGGTTGTATTGAAAAGATCGCTTTTATCGATAAGACCACCCATTGTGTCACGCTATTTATAAGTTGTCTAGTGTTAATTTTGTCACTTGTATGGTGTACATAATAAAGAATATTCTATCTATCCATTTTCTGCACAGACATTTCAGACAATCAATCATTTTAGTTGCCTGCATTCTGCAAGTTGTCAACATCAACAATAGCTGTCAGATTTGTTACTGTTCGGATGAATTTCTTTACTAATTTGTAAACTTTATAATTTGTGTTGTACTAAAATATTGATTACTAGCTTTTGCCCACGGATTCTCTCGCGTCCTCCCCCATTTTTACGATAGTGGGGGGTTAGAAAGAGACAAAAGTAACCTATGTCACTCTCTATCCCTTCAACTATCTCCACTTAAAACATCACTTCAATTCGTCGCTCCGTTTTGCCGTGAAAAATTGACAAACAAACAGACAGACACACACATACACTTTCCAATTTATAATATAGGTATGGATGACGTCACGTTAGGCAGAGGTGTGGCTAACCCATATTTAGCGAGTTTTGTTTTAACGGGGAGTGTATTGCTCTCTCCCGGGCACAAATTCAGGCTCCATAGCTGCTACCGCTCTCTGTAGTGATTTCTAATGGAAGCCTGAGTCTGAAATCGAACTAAGAACCTTATGCTGAGCATACATAAGTAAGTTTACCCTGGCGTCTTAATAGATCTTTGACGGTAGTTACAGGAAGTCTAGTCGGGGGCCCGAAATGCTGACAACCAGTCTTATCAAAGAGTCAGATAGGCAGTCGTGCTATATAAAATACGTATGGATATACTAGGAGCATAACCCGACCCGACCCCTTTTATAGTCGTTTGAATCATGACCCCTTAAGCCGAGGATCGACCCCATAGGGGGTGCCATTAGAGTGCGGTCAACAAACATCATTAGTAGCTTTTAGCGCTGGCCGGGGTCCTTAAATTCATTAAGGTCACCACAGGATAGTCCGGTTGTACAGAAATAACTCAAGAGAGTAGAACGGCGAAGGTCCCTATAAAAAAAAAACAGCTCCAAGAGGCTGATCAGCTCCAAGTATACTAAGGATTGTAGTAAATATTTACCTGAAGATAAAGGTGAGGGTCGCAGTGACGGCGGCTCCCCAGAACATGAGGTACAGCAACACTTCGCTAGTGTAGCGCTGCGGCAGAGTTGCGCTCGCGCAGAACATTGACATCGCTACCAAAAGGACTGATGGGAACTAGAACAAACGAGTATATTAATATAAATGATAATTCCTTACAAACATACATATATTTCTTAAAAATACAAAACTTGTTAACAAAAGATAGCTTAGCTGGGTTTCCAAATATAAAAGAATAGGCAATATCGTCAAACTTGTTTTTTTTTCTTATTCCAATCAAGTGCGAGGCTTTTGGCTATCTATTATTACATTATGTTTATTCAAAATTTTCGTGTATTTTTGTTACTAATTCTGCCGATTTGAAATTAATAAATGAGCTTTCATAAATGTTTTGCAAAAAAAATTATAAACCATTATTCTTTCTTTTTTTTTTGAGCACATAAAAAAAATCAGATAAAAATATAAAACACTTTCATCTCGTTTTTCAATGGACAATAGTATCCTTAGTATGGTCTATTTTCGGTATTTTTTTACCTGTAAGTTAAGTAGGCAACACAAACGAAAAACTTACTGTAATGTATTTCCAGTCTCTATCCCGGCGAAGCGGACACGGCAGCGTGTTACCCTCACCGTCGGTTACCACGTATTTACCGAGGAACAGGTCGATGGAGTCCTACATACAAAAAATAATATCAGTATTAGGTATCTATCAACATAGTTGGGTTTTTTCGAACACTTATAGCTCAAGAACGGCTGGACCGATTTTCATGGTTTTTGATTTGTCTCTGTGTAGAATAGCAGAATAACTATTATACACTCGAAATACATTCGAAAATAACGATGTGAGTTTGATACAACCTTTGACGAGGAATGTTTAAATAGGTAGTGTAGATAGGGTAGGTAAGTATGCATTGTAGGTATGTAGGGTAGGTCGTGTTCCAAATGTAGCCACGAATCTGATGCACTCTTTTAAATAAAAGATGGTTGTATACTGACCAATAACGCCTTTTATACCAACAATTATGATTAAGGGCATACAGACCGGGGTTGCGGGTTGTTCGAAAGAGACACTGCGGCCCCGGAACATAAAGAATTAAATAAAAGGCAGGCGGTGTCCCTGGCAGGCCCCTCTGCTTTGCTGACATTTCTTTGAGACGCGCACTAGCGTGCCGTCGACACGGCCTGTCGTTAATACGGACGGCTCGCTACCCATTGCTCACCGTCCACAGGCCCGCATCTACGGTGGCCGGGAGTCGTCTCGCGGCGCCCGACGCCGGGTTGGTTTGAGGTTCTCTCCCTCAAACGTCCGGCCACCTCCTACGCTAGCATAACTGCTTCGCAGAAGAAGTTGACCTCTTCCCATTCCTTCTCCCTCCAGACCATTGACTGACCGCTACATCATCTGCCTAGCCTTTTCCCAACTATGTTGGGGTCGGCTTCCAGTCTAACCGAATGCAGCTGAATATCAGTATTTTACATGGAGCGACTGCCTATCTGACCTCCACAACCCAGTTAGTACTGAGTAATACGATACCCCTTGGTAAGACTGGTTGTCAGACTTTCGGGACACTGACTACCTGTAACGACTGTCAAAGATCTACAAATGACAGCCGGGACCAACGGCTTAACGTGCTTTCCGAGGCACGGAGGAAACTCGTTATGTAACGGGTGGTCACCCATTCACAGACCAACCTAGGCAAGCGCGGCTTAACCTAAAGATCGACCCGAGCGGCTGCTATTATTTAGCCACGAGCTCCTCCTTGACTGACCGCTACAATAAACTTAAAACATCGAATTTTAAAGGAAAATTACGTACCTGTCTGAATCCATCGCTGAAGTTATTCTTGTAGTATCTGGTGAGTGAGTTCATTCCGTCGCGCATGAGTCCGAAGTGTGTCCTCTTGCCTGTCCGCGTGAAGTCCGTCTTCAGCGCGCCGGTGCCCGAGTACTGCGTGGATATGATGTCTGCGTGGTCTGCCCATACCTGACGTATCAAAGGAATTATAATAAACTAGGTTTCGCCCGCGGCTTCGCTCGCGTTAAATTCGGTAAACACACCAAGCAGACCTGCAATTTTTGCTTTTGCGCCTGATTGATTTGTAATAGCAACGCAAATTTTTCCCGTTTCTTTCCTCTTTCTCCCTCACATCCCACTTTTTTCACAAAAATGTTAGCCTATGTCCGTCTCCTGGGTCTCCACATCAAAATCGGTTTAGCCATTAAAGTGTGAAGAGGTAACAAACAAACAAACAAACTCACTTTCGCTTTTATTATATTAGTAAGGAAATAAAGATGTAAATATAACACACACACACATTTCTATTTTCTACCTTTCTACCTACTCTATCTTTTCTTTGCTATAAACCTCACGGAGCCCGAGAACTTTCCAACGAATGCAAAACCGTGGAAATCGGTTCGTGCGTTCTGGAGTTATAGCGTCAGGAAGGAAAACCCGACTTATTTTATATAGTAGATTGTATAATACACCTGAATTGTCTAATGATAAATCTTCTTCACAAAATTATCAACTATATTATAAAACAGAGCTTCCTCTCCTCTACCCTTTTGACCTACAGGGTCCATAATGTTCCCAATCTATACTAATATTATAAAGCTGAAGAGTTTGTTTGTTTGAACGCGCTAATCTCAGGGACTACTGGTTGGAATTGGAAAATTCTTTTAGTGTTGGATAGTCCATTTCTTGAGGAAGGCTATAGGCTATATAACATCACGCTACGACCAACAGGTGCTGAGCAGCGCGGGTGAAACCGTGGGGAACAGCTAGTATTAATAAAACTACCACCTAAGTACACATTATGGTAAAGCAATAAAGATGTTGAGTATAATATAGCTAGATTTTTGGCAAGCATTCATACATAATTACCGGGTACTCACATACGAATGTTTCATGGGTAATTTAGAAAAACCGGGTATTTGCGAATCGGACGTACACCTAGGGTTCCGTACAAGCTTGCGACATAAACGGCCATATCCTTTGACTAAGAGGGTTGACTTTTCTACAGCTCGAAGGGAGACTAGAATAGGTGATATCTTTGGAGGGTTTTTTTTTTTCGGGTGGGAAGTCATCAAATGACTTCCCCCACTCTGGGCGGAGCGGGGCATGTCAGACTTTTACTGACTAAAACCCACCCATGTTCCATCTATTGCCCTTTACGTTCCGGGGCAGCGGTATCTCTTTCGAACAACCAGCAACCCCGGCAGGATCTTTGGAGGGTTGTGGTCATATTCTTCCATGGTGAACAGCCGGCTTGAAAGATATTTAGTTTTTGGCCAATTTTCAATGTAGTTTAGCGCTTGAGAAGGGGACTGTAATATGTTATTTGTTTTGTTTTCCTGATTTTTCAATGTATTTGTTGAGTTGAGGTTTAAATTTCAAATCGATTTCTGCGTTCCCGAGATAAAGGGTCTTAGACGGACAACAAAGTGATCCTATTAAGGTTCAATTTTCTTTCCTTTTTCAAACAACTAGCTTTTTCTCGCGGCTTTGCTCACGTTAAATTCGGCGTAACACAGTTCCCCTTGCCTGATTTGCAGGTATTTTTCGTTGGTAAAAAAGAGTGTAGCAATTTTTAGCTACCTGCCTTGAAAACTGCGAAAAGTCCCATATCAAATTTCATCCCCTCTTTTAAGGGATTGGGAGAAGATTTAAAAAAAAATGATGCGTGATCTTTTTGTTAGTGACAAATAGTCCGCATACAAATTGCATTGAAATTTGCGAAATGCTCCATACAAACTTCCACCCCCTATTTTAGGGAAGTGGGGGTTAGAAAATGACAAAAAGCAGCCTATGTCCGTCTCCAGGGTCTCAACTATCTCAATTTAACAAAATAACAAACAAACTCACTTTCGCTTATAAGCAAGGGTTACTGATAAAAATTTCGTACTAGTAAGGTTAAGAATGATGTCCCAAATACGTTTCTCATTAGAATATTATGTCGCATCATCATCTGCTTAGCCTTCTCTCAACTATGTTGGAGCCGGCTTCCAGTCTAACCGTTATTCAACTATATTTTACATGGAGCGACAGACTATCTGACCCGCACAACCTAGTTAATAACTGAGTATACAAAACTCCTTAGTAAGACTAGTTGTCAGACATTTTCGAACCACTAAATCCTTGCAACGACTCCAAAGATCTACAATTGACAGCCAGGACCACCAGCTTATGTTGATAGGTAAACTTACATTATTAAACAGTTTATCCAGATAAGGATGCTTCTCATCATCACTGGTTGTGACTGCCAGCAGCCGGAGGGCCGCGTTGAGCTGAAACTTGGCGAACAGGCTCTGTACCACGTTAGTCCTGTCGAGGCAGTCCACACAGTTGGTGCGGAAGACCCCGCTCTGTCGGAGAAGCACTGTGCCGCCTCGAGAGAGGAAATAGCCGAATTCTGTCTGTTGGCAAAGAATTTTAATTATTTAATCATTTATGTAGACACAGGAGAAATCATAAGGAAACATTACAAAACTTGGAGTACAAAGGTACAGCTTATTTCAAAAGAATTTTCCACCAGTAGGTTTACGAAAGGAAATATGAAGAAAGGGTCCACCCTTTATAGCAGAACTTTTTATGTCATAATTTTATTTTGCATAACAACGGATGGCATAAACTTCACTTCGCAGAAAATAGTTTAGCAGACACTCATTTATCATACATTCTAAACTCATAATTTTGTAAGTCAGAATCATCTCTAGGCATAAACTTCATATGCATAATATTTAAAAAGTAGAAACATCATATCGCAGAAAGTTCACAGTCAGAATCGTCTTTTGGCATAATATATTTTATATTGATGATCATTAAACGGCAGAATTGTCATATCGTAGAAAGTTTATAGTTAGGGTCATCTTTGTCATTATAAGTTGTCATTTATTTTGATTCATTATTTCTTTAAAATAACGTCATTTATTTTAGTTATTGTTTAATTGAATTTGAGATAATGTCATTGAATTCAATAAGTAATTAGGTATCCTAATCTAAATAGTTCAGTTCCGGGTAACCTACTTAAAACAATCTCTTTTTTCTATTAACGCAAGTCGTTTCTGGCGCTCGCCGGCCGCTGCCGCGGCACCGCTCGCTTCGCTCGCTCGGCTCGTGCGTAGGGGGTCACAGTTTTAACCTAACCTAACCTAGTCATTACTGCCGTCTGTTTAGTATGCCAAGTGAAATTATACCAAATAATATATTATGCGAAATTTGAACTCTGCGAATCGTAATTATACTAAATGTAATTCTGCCATCTTAAAAGTATGCCATTGTTAATTCGAAGTTTTAAACATTATGCCAAATGATAATTATACCAAATATTTTTTATGCCTTTAAATGTTCGTTTAAAGAAAATTATGCTAAGTGTGTTATGCCAAATAAATTTCGGAGCATCAAGATTCTGCCAGATAGAGGGAACCCATGAAGAAAAGAAACGTAGACAGTAGTGTATGAAAACAGGAAGGGTATATCATTTAAAATATGAATGTCTTAACTAAAAAAAAAATTTGCCTTTCTTTATGCAGGAATCAACTGATAACGTTGTTTAAAAACCTCTTGCAATCAGTGGAAACTGCTACCCTATCATGACGTGTTAAAGCAGAACTTATTCCGCTGAGGGAAAGGGACAGAGCTATACAGGGTGTCTAGCACCATCTCTTTCACTCAGTGGAATAAGTTCTGCTTTAAGATGTCATAGTAGGCCTACTGGGCTTCAAAAGTTTAGGTGTCTGTGATTCGACCGATAATAGAATGGAACTTGGCATGGAAATCTGTGCATCGTGTTAGTTCGTCAATATTCGGAAGTGTTCGTACCTGTTCGTGCGTTATCTTGCCCTATGAGCACATTATGGCGATAATAGAGCGGAACTTGGCTTGGGAATCTGTGCTCCGTGTTAGTTCGTCAATATTCGGAAGTGTTCGTACCTGTTCGTGCGCTATCCCGTCTATGAGCCCGTTGAGCCGATAATAGAGCGGAACTTGGCTTGGGAATCTGTGCTTCGTGTTGGTTCGGCAATATTCGGAAGTGTTCGTAAATATTCGTGCGTTATCTTGCCCTATGAGCACGTTATACCGATAATAAAGCGGAAGTTGGCATGGAAATCTGTGCTCCGTGTTAGTTCGTCAATATTCGGAAGTGTTCGTACCTGTTCGTGCGCTATCCTGTCCATTAGCACATTGAGCCGGTAGTACCGCATAGAGCGGCACTCCGCATGGAAGTCAAAGGGCTCGTATCTGACGCCCGGTAAAGCTGCTGCAGCGACTGCGGCGCGGAAGCCCCGTTCTAAGGCTTCTTCTTTACCGTGTTGGTCGATCTGAGGAAAGAAAAGTAATCTAAGAAAGAAAGAAAGCAATTTCTCGTGTGTCATTTAGTTGCTTTCAAAATGGTTGAGTAGAATGGTGCTGATCTATGCGTCATGTTCGTGTACAGGCGCTGTCAGTTGTGACTGGTCATCTCTCAGTTGCCACGGCTTATTTGAATTAATTATGTATTTTTTAAATTCTTTTTGTTTTACTATGGACACTTTTAATGTGCAAGACGTGCCTTGCTACATCGTTCTCACATAGTCCTTACTTCCTTACTAATATTATAAAAGCGAAAGTGAGTTTGTTTGTTTATTTGTTTGTTACCTCTTCACGCTTTAATGGCAAAACCGATTTTGATGAATTTTGGTACAGAGGTAGTTGGGAACCAGGAGACGGACATAGGCTAATTTTTATTTAAAAAAAAGTGGGATGTGCGGGAGAAAGAGGGAAGAAAAGGGAAAACTTAGCGTTGCTATTACAAATCAATAAGGCGCAAGAGGAACTGTATTACCCCAAATTTAACACGGGCGAAGCCGCGGGCGAAAGCTAGTTTACCATATTAACACGAATGATGTAACCAAGGTTTTGTACCAATATTCTGATTTAAAAGAGTCCATGGAATTTCTTGCCCATTCTTCTCCATAGAGATTTACGCTTTGGAATGAGCAACTACAGTACTTACACAGTTATTATGCCTTGTGACTGGGACTGTAGCGTCATTTTTATTGTTGTCAATGTTTCAACAGTTCAAAAGTGCAACTGGCCTACTTGAAATAAATGATTTTGATTTTTATGGTAAACTAGCTGTGCCCCGGCATGCGTTGCAATGCAATTTTGTATCTTTCTACCTACCCTACCTACCCCTAACTACCCCTACCTACCCTAGCTACCCCTACCTACCCTACCTACCCCTACCTACCCTACCTACCCCTACCTACCCCTACCTACCCCACCTACCCCTACCTACCCTACCTACCCTACCTACCCCTACCTACCCCTACCTACCCCTACCTAGCCCTACCTACCCTACTTCTCTTACCGGGATGAAAAGTATCCTATGTCCGTCTCCTGGTTCTAAGCTACCTCCTCACCAATTTTCAGCTAAATCGGTTCAGCCGTTCTTGAGTTATAAGTGGAGTAACTAACACGACTTTCTTTTATATATATAATATAGATATAGATATATAGATATAGATATGGGCAACAAGCAAATATGGCCTAACAGTCACGTTGCTTTAAATCAAATTTATTCAACTGGTTTTCTTAGGCAGTTCCACTCACCAAGTTCACCAGCACCTGGTTCCCATATTTCTGCTGCTGGTCCCTCAAGTGCTTGGTGTACGCAGCCACATGGTCCTCATGAGACAGTTGCATTGCTGGTTTGTACTTGATATTTGGGTACTGGCTCCAGAACAGCGGGATGGATCCCCTGGTTTGGACGAAGGAAGACTTTTCTCCGCCTCGTTCGATGATCTGTTCTGTTTCTACGAAGTTCGCGACATTGCCCTGTGGAGAAGAATTTGTTATGGTGAAATCAACGTACTGTAACAGAGTAGGTACTCCACCCCTCTGTTGCCTCAACCTGTTGAATATTCTTTTTTCGAATTTTATTCTGTCATTTCATCTAAAGTACGGCCAACGAGAAGCGATACGAAAGGTCATTAACCTAAATAACAACTGTGGCGTTGACAATCTAATATTTAGCTCTTTCCATCTTGTGACATTGTCGTAATGTCTCGTTCTCCCGGCAAAAAAATGACAACGTTAAGACGGGTTCGCCAACATTCGGGCGGCCATTTTAGATGGGGTTTTAGCATGGGTTTTGTTTACGTTTGGTATCGCTTCTCGTTGGCCGTGCTATACACCAATATTTTTGGGTCATTATTTGATCACGGCTAGCAGCTACAAGTGCTTGAAATCCTTACTAGTATTATAAAAAGCGAAAGTGAGTTTGTTACGTCTTCACGCCTAAATGGCTAAACCGATTGTGATAAATTTTGGTACAGACATATTTAGAACCCTGTAGACGTCAGGGTCTCTACGTACGGAATCTAATTTATAATTAACAAAGTATTGTGAATTATTTGTACGCTGTAAATGACAAAACAAGTTGAGCCAACAATTTTAAACTCTTTCCATCCATATGTGCATATCCTATTTATTATGTTTAATACAAATGAAAAAATCTTAAAAAAAAATTGCAAAAATAATATCATGGCCTTTATTACAGCAGTAGTCTATTTTGACTCACCTGAGCATCGACCCCCCTCATGAAGAAGCGCGTGCCGGCCCTGTCGACACAGCGCCGCGACACCAGCGACCACGTCAACTGGTGACCGTTCACTGTCACGTTGTTAATTGATACGACTGGGTTCGAATCAAGGAAAAATATAAGAGGTAACGCTCTTCAAGGTAAAGCTGCACTTTACTAGGTTAGTCCGTGGATGGGTGACCAACCTGTAATTTTTTTTAAAACGTTGCCCTACACTAGTAATTTCTCCTGTATCGTGGGTGCGTTTACAAACATTTAAATTTACATACACAAACAGCCAGACCCAGAACAACTACCTGTAGCTCATACATATATTTGTATTGAACCCGCGACACGCAGCGCAGCAGTCGATCGTTCAGCCACTGCGCCAACCGTGCCGTCAAAGTAAGTGTTTGTGACCACTTGCAGTTTTTGGTTAAAAGTTTCTGTTCATTCAAAAAGGATACATCCTTGTATGAGTGGCAGCGTGAACCGTGAGAACTGCTGATGTGAGAAGTCTCTCAGCAGGAAGCCGTTCCACAGGAACCGAGGATCCGCTCGGTTTGTGATGGACATCTGGAAATAAATACACTATTAACATCTAGAGCCCCAGCGGCACAAAAACGTGCCAGTAAACAAGTATTACCGGTGAGCCTCACTGGCACAAATTTGTACCACCAAACCCCGACCAGTTTAAACCTGTATTTGTAGTAAAGATAAGTCTTAAAATCAGATTACGCTTACGATAAGAGCCCGCCCGGCGGTGCTTGACGGATAGTTGACGTAAATAATGGTGGTCCTTGAGAGGTTAAATAAAGATACTCCGCTTAGCAAATTTTAACGGACACATTGCAAATTTTAGTGTTCAGAGACACTACAAATTGTGCGCCTGCGGTTTCCACGCCCGCCTCCCCCCTAAATGGCGTCTCTTTTGATGATGCTCTCCCTAATCGACAACCTAGAGTCCCAATGCTGGGGTGCATTCGTCGTCGTTCGTCCCGTAGACCTAGCTCACCTTGTCAAGGTCGATGCTGAAGACGATCAGAGGTCTCTCCCACCCGTTGAAGACCCTAAGGATCGCTGACCAACCCGAGGTCACCGACCCAACAATTGTGACTGTTGGGTCGGTAATCGATCAAGATTATGTTTTAAGAAGGATGCGTTAAGATAGATTTTTGCGTAAATCGTCTAGCACATCCCTGCTCAAAGACACATAATTGGAATTTTGAAATAAGAATTTGAGCAATTTCTGATAATGATAGTAAATGATAAATTTTTAGTTTTTTAGTAGATGATAAATTTTTGTGTGTCTGTCCGTGGTACTGGTCCGTCTGTCTAGAGTCTAGACAGACAGACCGGTTTTCAACTGCAATCCAACCGCTAATTGCAGTTCAAGTGCAGTTGACAGAACAGAAGGGCTACTATGACATCTTATAGCAATTCATATTCCACTGAGTGAAAGAGATGGTGCTAGACGCCCTGTATAGTTCTGTCTCTTTCCCTCAGCGGAATAAGAATTGCTTTAAGAGGTCATAGTAGGGCTACTGCAAACCAAACGTGCACTCCGATTACAGTTCAATTGCAATCGTGTGAACTGCGAACCAACCGTGTAGTTCGATTGCAGTCGGTGAGCAGTTCTATTGCAGTCCTGTCAACTGCAATTAGCGGTTGGATTGCAGTTGAAATGCGGTCCGTCTGTCTAGGGCCTTAAACTTGCCAAAGTCGGTCAGTTGACAGGTCATGTCTTACCTTATGGAAGTCGGGCGTGACTGAGTGCAGCCTCTGCAGGTTGTGCGTAAGGTCGTAGGTGTACGAGAAGTAGATGCCAGGCGTGTCGAGCGCGAGGCGGATCATGCGCTCGTATGTATTGTTGTCTTCTATCTGTTGGCAAGTGAAATAAAGGTTAATCCTACTTTAATTAATTCTTACTAATATTATAAAAGCGAAAGTGAGTTTGTTTGTTTGTTACGTGTTCACGCCTAAATGGCTAAACGGATTTTGATGAATTTTGTTACAGAGATAATTGGGACCCTGGAGACGGACATAGGCTAATTTAATGTAAATGACAAAAGCAATTGAGGAACTTTTTCAACCCGAAAAAGTTAATAATCAAAGCTCTTAATTTACAGTTTCTGTATTGTTCAGGTTTCCTAAACACAACAACAACTACAGCTCTTCATTTGTTTTTCGAGATTACCAATTTAAATTTAGAACCAATTGCATTTCAACTAGGCGTCAAATATGCCAGCTACAAAATTGCATAAAAACTTTTTGATCATTCATAAAAAAAATTAAAGTTATGGACGTTACTAAATCATTATGCCAGGTGGCTCGATTTAGGAGTCCGGAAGTGTAGATTAAGATAAATTTAATAAATACACTATAGCACGGCCAACGAGAAGCGATACCAAATGTAAACAAAACCCATGCTAAAACCCCATCTAAAATGGCCGCCCGAATGTTGGCGAACCCGTCTTAACGTTGTCATGTTTTTGCCGGGAGAACGAGACATTACGATAAAGGCACAAGATGGAAAGAGCTAAATATTATATTGTCAACGCCACAGTTGTTCTTTAGGTTAATGACCTTTCGTATCGCATCTCGTTGGCCGTACTATAGTTGAATAGTATAGGCACTACAAAAAACTATTATAAGGATAAACTAACACACAACTAGATTTATTTAATAAGTACTAACACTTAGTTAAGATGTGTCATTGTAGTATTGAAGATTGCAAGAAATATAAGGTTTTTATTTTATTATTATTATCTGTCAGATGTTACTCAAACATCACAGTTTAATAAATGAACGAGGAAAAGAATAAAAAAATATACGAGGTTTGAAAATCAAAATACAAGATTTTTGCAAAATTTGTAGGAGGGATTTAATTTTACGATTGGCAACCCTGCCACCAAGTCACATAATATCCTCATCAATGCGTACCTGTTTACTGGTGAGATGTGTATTCGATCGCGCGTACGGTATGATGTCCGCGCCGGCCAACTGGTATATGCATTGACCGTTCAACCTGCCCATCTGGAGGATTAACAAGACATACATTTATTACTAAGTTTTGTTACACCAACTACGACATACGAGTAATATTTTTTTTGGGGTGGGAAATCATCAAATAACTTCCCCCGCTCTGGGCGGAGCGGGGGGGGGGCGAGTAAGACTTTCACTGACTAAAACCCACCCATGTTCCTTCTATTAAATAAATAAATAAATTGGGACAACTCACACACGGCTATCTGATCCCAAGCTAAGCAGAGCTTGTGTTATGGTAACCAGACAACTGATATACATACTTATATAATTTATAAATACATACATATTATAGATAAATCACACCCAGACATAGAACAAACAATCATGCTCATCACACAAAGTTTGTCCTGGGTGGGAATCGAACTCACGACCTCCGGCTCAGCAGTCAGGGCCACTAACCCACTATTGCCGCGGTATCACTTTCGAACAACCCGCAACCCCGGCAGGCGGAGCCTCTGGCAAGCCCCTCTGGTTTGCTAACATCTCTTTGAAGCGCGTCGACACGGCCATGGCCAGTCGTCAATAGACGGACGGACTGTGAGCTACCCATTGGTCACCGTCTACAGGCCCGGCGCCGCGAGACGACTCCCGGCCACCGTAGATGCCTACGGTGGCCGGGAGTCGTCTCGCGGCGCCCGCCGACCGGCGACCCGGGGCGTCTCCCGATACACGTAATACTTACATTATGTTTAAATGAATAATGGTTAATATTTTTTACTCCAAAATGCATGTAATGTCATTATTTTGACAACCTTGTTTGAGCAAAGTCGACCTTGCCGTTCTGTTTCAAGGAGCGGCCGGCAATGTTTTGCTGGCCGCTCTAACAGGCCGGCAATGTTTTGCTGGCCGCTCTAACAACCGCTATTGGGAAAGTCGGTGTTGAATTTTAGTAACTGTACTTTTCATAATTATCATTTTAATTAAAATTCTAGTTAATTAATATATTTTTTATTTAAATTACTTGCTGGTTTTATTTAGATTAGGTACTTGCATTTTTGAGTAAAGCACTATACAAACTTTGGCCCACAATGACTGCTTCGCTGGTCACGCTATGATTGCCTCGAGCTAGCCTAGCTACGCTCTAGGCCTTTCAGCTTGGCCATCATTGCAGCCCTTGCTGTCCTCGCTGTAAAGGCCTCGACCTACGGTCTCGGCCTTTATCTCAGCTCGTCCATCAAGTGCTGCACGCTGACCGCGCTGTGTCGGCCTGGAGCTGCGCTACGCTGCGCTGTCGGCCATCATCAGCGCGACCAGCAAAGTAGTCATTATAGACCGCGGCAGTAATGTACTATATATGTTTAGAAAATATCCCCAGTTCTTCATTATATCAAGATACAAATAGCTGACAAGCCGTATTATACGCGTAAAACATGTAAAATTGAAGTCATCTACTTTTGCAATAGTACTACATATAATGTTCCGCCAATTCTTCTTCTAGTTTGATTATATGACTTTTGATATTTTTTAAAGCTGCATCAAATACAGTCTTGATGTTATGTTAGTTTGGAACAATTTAATTTGTGTTTGCAACGAATAGTATATTCGGCAGTATATCGAATATTCGGCGAACCCCCTGACCAAATAGCCGAATATTAGGCAAAAGTATTCGGCCGGATTTTTACGCCAAAACTTGTACAGAAGTGATAGTTTCACGCTCGTTTGTTCTAATGTACTAACCGCCCGCGCGGCCGCTATTACTCTGAGAGGTAGGCATATTGAAAATGAATGAATGAAAACCTTACCCTTCTAAATTTTGATTACGATAATAACTCGAATACATCGGATCCTTAACTTTTCTAATACAGATGATTATGGACCTGTGTTATGTACCAAATACCAATGACTACTAAAATGATTTTAAATATATTATTGAAGTAATTGGTATTCAGCCGAACAATAATATTATTCGACATATTACGTTAATTTTAGGTATTCGGCCGAATATAATTAAAGTAGCCGAATAGGCCGAATACCGAATAGCAACCGAATATCATAGTCAGCAACTTCCCTTTCATTTTAATGTCCTTTTAAAAAGGAAGAATTCTCCAAATCTGAGATTGATTATATAAATACTCACCGAAATTCTGTATTTGGCTACAACTAAATATAATCCAGATAGGAGCTTGATGGAGCCGAGGAAGCCACATACTGGTCGGTAGGCACTTGCCGGTATGGGGATTTTCACTTGGCTAAATTCTGAAAAAAAAAAGAAAATTAAACCCATTTTTG
This sequence comes from Ochropleura leucogaster, assembly GCA_958449745.1. Taxonomy (NCBI): domain Eukaryota; kingdom Metazoa; phylum Arthropoda; class Insecta; order Lepidoptera; family Noctuidae; genus Ochropleura; species Ochropleura leucogaster. The sequence goes on along the minus strand of OY288221.1, from coordinate 12,782,699 downwards.
TTAAAAGTATTTATTTTTTTCAGTACAAATGTATATCTTTGTTAATTATTCACAGCCTTGTCAGCCTTTTATTCTGTCCTCTGGAAAATAATCAAATAACTGTTCCGGCTCTGAGCGAAGCGGGATTGTTTGTGACCCACGAGTGCCTTAAAGAAATGTCAGCAAAGCACTGTGGTCCTGGTATACCCCTCCTAGGGCTACCGCCAATGCCGCCGAGTTACGGATTGTTCAAAAGAGATACCGCGGCTTCAGAACATAAGGGCAAAGGAAGGGACATGGGTGGGCTTTAGACAGTAAAAAATATAGAGGATGGTTCACTTAATATCATAAGCAGATCCCGTTGTTTGTTTGAAGCAGGAAATGATGTACGCTACTGAAAGCACTAAGTCATGGCTCAGTTTTAGGCAAAGGAAGAAAAAGAATGCATCTCTTTTAATTACTAAGTTGTAAATAAATTAAATGCAGGTCTTTGACGCATCAAGGAGTAGGATGCACATGACAATGGGTTTGCTATTCAGGGAGAATGTTTAATTGTGTTATGTATTTATTTATTACTAGTTTTTGCCCGCTGCATCGCTCGCGTTATATTGTGTGGGTAACACAGTTTCCCTTTCCTGATTTTGACCTGTAGTTTTTGCCCTTGCGCCTTATTTTTTGTAATAGCAATGCTAAGTTTACCCGTTTCTTCCCTCATTTCTCAATTTAAAAAAAAATATTAAAGCCTATATTCGTCTCCATGGTCTCAACTATCTCTGTACCAAAATTCATAACCATCGGTTTAGCCATTTAGGTGTGAAGACGTAACAAACAAACAAACTCACTTTCACTTTTTTATTATTAGTAAGGATGTATTTATAAATGAATAGGTATACCTTTAACAACAGCCTCCCCGGTGTTGCGGTCTATGATAAGAATCTCTGTAGGGTTGATTGTGGGCTCGAAGTAAAACTTATCAGAAGTGGTGTATCTGCAATATAATTAACTAAATGTAGAGATAAGATATATACCAGTGATTAATGTTTGGACAGGTGCTTGATAATAAAATATAATATTTATAATATTGTGACTGGTTTCAGGAAACTAAATAAAACTTTACTGTATTAAAACTCTATTAAAGTTTTTTTTTTAATATGTATATTAATTACTGTCAAATTATAAATACAATGGCGCTCCTTTATATCCCTATTACACTTGCCATATATTAAGATAGAGACAGTGACAAAATAGAGTGGTTTTGCATCCTACCATCTTGGTTTATCATCAAATCAAATCAAATCAAATCATTTATTTCAATTAGACCATTACAGGCACTTTTGAATGTCAAGAAACAAAATGAATCTACAGTCCCGGTCACAAGGCATAATAACTTGTGAAAGTACTGCAGTTGCCCATTCCAAAGCGTTGATCTCTATGGAGAAGAATGGGCAAGAAACTCCATGGACACTCTTTTAAATTCTAATATTTTTACAAAATAGTATTTACATCATTCGTGTTGAGATTATACAAATATGTGAGAACGATGTAGAAAGACGTGCACAGTAAGAGCGTCCAGAGTAAATAAAAAACAAAATTCAATTTAAATCTAAATAAATTAAAAATGACCGTGGTAGTTAAAAAATGACCAGTCCCAACTGACAGCGCCCGTTCACGAACATGACGTATGGATCAGCCCCATTCAGCTCGACCATTTTGAAGGGAGCTAAATGACCCGACACACCCGCCACCACTAGCGAGACATTTAAGTGAGCATGACACTATTAACCACCAGGGCTTCGTCAAGTCAATGATAATACATAGCACTCACATATGGGCTTAATAATTATACAATACTAGAGAATTGATTCTATACATTGCAAAGATAGTCTTACAATCTTCTGCAGCTTCCACTATAACAGTTTCTTTTTTTTAATGTGGTTGTTAAACATAAACAATACAGTATGACTTACTGCTGATGTGAAAATTATATTCCTTTATGTATGTTCCAGTAGTACTGGCCATATGCCGAAAATTGTACACACAACGGCACATCAACCTGATCTCTCTACTATGGTGTGCGATTCCATAGTTTAGAGATCAGGTTATAGTAGTGTACATTCAAATACAAATGGTAACAATTGACCAGTTAATTTCATAGATCTAAAATATATTATATTCTTGACGGGCCTGTTAGTGTAGTGGTTAGTGGCCCTAACTGCTGAGCCGGAGGTTGTGGGTTCGATTCCCACCCAGGACAAACTTTGTGTGATAAGCATGATTGTTTGTTCTGTGTCTGGTTGTGATTTATCTATAATATGTATGTATTTATAAATTATATAAGTATGTATATCAGTTGTCTGGTTACCATAACACAAGCTCTGCTTAGCTTGGGATCAGATAGCCGTGTGTGAGTTGTCCCAAGATATTTATTTTATTTATTTATTCTGTGTTTTATTTCAATTTAAAGTTCACAAAAATAAACACCTGTTACTTTAAATGAAATAAAACCTAGAGTATTTGAGGAGAGGTGCAAAATGACCCTGCTGTTATTAAGTGCCCAGGGCGAATAATTAGTAAAACATGGACCTAAGTTTGTTTTTACTTATAAAGCTGTTAACATATTATATTCTGTTGTTTATATTACAACAAGTTTTAAAACTTCACTTAAATTTACATGATAAAACAATAGCAACTACAAAAGATATATTTATCTACTATAAGAACTACTATAGGACTAAAACTGATGCTACATTAAACTGGTTTGTATCACTAATGCCCTTGAGATTTCCAGTTAAATTAAAGTCCATTTATTTGTAAACATTTTGTATGGTGCAAAGGTTGGTGATATTAGTGATGAATAAGTTAGAAGATAATGTCCCAACTTGCAGGTAGTCTGTTTTTAGCATGTCTATGGAATGACTATAACTATGGCACTAATTTATTTGTGCAGTCATCAAGTTATTGTACGTGACGTAATAATTAGACACAGTTCGGTTGATTCAAAGACTGGCTTCTGTAAGCCATGTCTTTTAGGGGTTTTTGGTCGCGATAAAATAACGTAAATAAAATATTAATTACTGAGATTTTTAGGTTGCTATGGATTTTCGTAAGATCTTAAATTAGTTTAGGCAATTATCACACAGCTTATTGTATAAAATTTTATACGGCTTCAGGAAAAACATGAGTACAAGAAATACGAATGGTGACGATTTGAACAAGCAGTTTTTACAGACATTGCGGGTGGACCCCTACATTTTATATAGAACAATTTACTTACAATTTAATATCATCGTGAATACTTAGCAAATCTGCCATTTTTAACGATTTATCGGCGAATTAAATAAAATTCTCTGCCATACACTCGCGAAAAGTTGACATGTAAATGTATGACATGACACTAGTGTTGTCCCACTTTGCCTTTTTTTCTCCCCATAATCCCCATTTGTCCTTCATTAATCTTTAAAAGGAACTCTGAATGTTTCTATAAAAGCAACAAATGAGCTGTTTTTCCTATTATATTAATTTTATCCAATTCAACGTTAACACTTTTTCGTTTATTCAATCATTCTATGGTTTTTTTCATAGTTTCAGAACGAAATAAAAAGTTCATTACACGCAGGTGCAGTGTGTTTTCGGGATTTTGATTTTGACATTTTACTGCTAACAAGTTATTTCAAAGATGAAACGGAGCGTAAAAGCAACATGCAATTTTGATTTTTGAAGGATAACCCTAAAATTACATTTATTTACAAAAATAGTGTAAGCATGTCGTGTGAATAATTGAAATAATCATGAAGCCAGCCACAGAAATACCAGAATTTATCAAAACAATTCACGATGGTGAAGAAGTCGAAGATTTCTCTGAGGAATCCGACGAAGAAATTGAGGTACAGTAAATTTATTTTCAAAATCATTTCATATATAAGCACAAAGTAAATTTAAAACTTATCAAACTGTGTCTTTTACCATTAAAAACGTGACATAATATCAATTATTTGCATTCAACTCTGGAGATACAAAATATATATATTTTTTATAATTTCCAGTATCAACCATCAAAACAGAAAATCAAGCAGAAAGCAGATTTCAATCCTCAGTTCCAATTTGTTAGTTCTGTAGATGAATACAACAAGGTACGTTTTGACACTATCATAGTTTTATTAAAAGACATTCTTAAACAACTTCAATATTTCGAACCCCTTTCTGGTCAATATTTTAATACCTTCTGATAGCCTCATTGGTCAACCTGGCAAGCGCAACTGCTAAACATGTGGTCCTAGATTCGGTTCCCAGGTCTAGCAGTATTCTTAGGTTTTTTCATTACAATTTTCTCAGTTAAAGCCGCAGCATTTAGCTTGCCCTTGCTTGTTTATATTACAAGGGACTGTTAAAACATTGGTGAAATGTAGGTGGTACTCCTGCTCCTCCTCTGCTCAACCATTTAAAGAAAACAGGTGTGATGTTTTGCTATGTTATAAACGTTGTCCTTTTCTAGAACACATGGGATGATCTACAGAAGTATGTGAGACGTAATGTAAAGCGGACTATTGATGAGAAGATTGAGAGGAGAAGAGCCGCTGTGAAGGTACACGGCAATGCTGAGGATGTTGATACAGACTCGGATGTTGATAAGAAAGGTAAAATATTAGCATAATGATTGTCACTTCTTGTCCGTTCCATCAAACATAGAACCTCTTCCTTTATTAAGTTGCTTAAAAAGATTGTAAAAGTTTTGTGTGTATTGGTAGATTTGGGAGCTCTTCTCAATAAACACAGCTATAATAAATATTGATTAGAATAGAAAAAAATATAAAATAATAAAAATAAACAGTGCAATAGATATTGACTGATACCTTGGTTAGTGCCGACTGTCGGGAACCGAGTGTCGCATCATGTGCGCGCGCGATGGAGGCGGTCCGCTAGCAACGCGTTTGTGGATGTTCAGAGCGTCCCAACCGCGTGTAGTGTAGGTATAGCCTACAAAGATAGTTCTAAAGCAATTACAGAGAGAGAAGCGAGCTCATTTATGCACTTATTAAAATCAAAGCAGGTTTTAGTTACTTTTTTACTGATAAAGTTAAACATTGTCTTAATATTTCAGATAGTGATGTTGGTGAATTAGAAATATCAGATGACGAGCTTAAAAGAGATGAAATCAAGACAAAACCTAAAAAGCTCACTAAGAAACAGAAGTTGAAAGAGGTAAGTCATTAAAATTAAAACATACAAAGTAAACAAAGACAAAAGAAAGCCAATAGAACTAACTATGTGTACTACAGTTAACAGTTTAAGGTAATATAGTACGTACAACATTATTTTTAGTTTATGCGAAAGCCGAAACACCTGTCCAGTATTTTTATATAAAGCATCTATGTACAAAATCTCAAAACTGTATCACGAAAAACCACAAAGTTATAAGCTTGTTGTGTTACCTGGATATCAAAATATTTATAATATAATAGCAAACACACCCACGCAGAGGAGAAATTACTACATTTAAAAAAAAAAATAGATAAAAAATCTATCTATCCAGGAACTAGAAGACGATGTAGAACAAGGCGCGCGCATAGAATACGACTCAGACTTCTTTGAGGAGCCTCCACCGTACGATGAGAATGCGTCCTTCTATATGATGAACCTGTCCCGCCCACTGCTGAAGGCTATCGGTGCTCTAAACTATGTGCATCCCACGCCTATACAAGCTGCTACTATACCTGTGGCGTTGCTTGGTGAGTATTATTTTGCTAGCCTCTCAATTCATATAGTAATTTTGAAAATCGTTGGATAAATCGCCTAACAAAAGAAAAACATCCCGTAAGTAACAGTTTAACCTTTTAAAATCAGTAGCGAAAATGCCTCTAACACATTTTTTTTTTATGAGGCTTGGTGTTCATTCAGATCAAGCTTTTCACTTTGCTGTCCTCCCCTAGCGACACGGGGTGCCCTTAGCGTGTAGTTGATTAGTTTGTAAGTTTATAGCCCTTGCTTGAGGCCTTAATTTCAAGGCATCTACAGGAACTGCCCAGTAAAGCAGACGACAAACTCCTAGGTTGAACTGCGAGATGCCATTAAATAAAAAAAAATGTCTTGTCATCGGGGGTAAAGTAACGTAAAAAGACGCCGGCGTGCAAAATGTTAAATATAGGTAATAGTCAAGGTTTTGAACCGACACGTCGATGTTCAAGACATCCAACACATTACAAACTTTCATTTCTCCCTTCTTCCCTCCAGGTAAGGACGTATGCGCTTGCGCAGCGACAGGCACAGGTAAGACCGCAGCCTACATGCTGCCCATACTGGAGCGGCTACTGTACAAGACAGCCGGCGGGGAGAGGCTCACCCGCGTGCTAGTGCTGGTACCTACCAGAGAATTGGGGGCTCAGGTATGTTGCTCTATGACAAAGCCAACCTTTATTTATTTATTAGCTGTGCCCAGCGGTTTCACCCGCTGCTCATTTAGGGGTCTGAAAAATTGATATTGGCCGATTCTCAGGCCTGACCTGCCCGATATGACACAAAATTTCGTTTAAATCGGTCCAGCCGTTTCGGAGGAGAATGGGAACGAAAATTGTGACACGAGAATTTTATATATTAGATTTTATTTAGGTTAATCAACAATTGTTTACACATATACATTTCTTAGTTAATAACAAAAGTAAACATTTACAAGTGCAACAATTAATTAAAGATTAACATCACATGCACAAAAAAAACGGTTTTACAAACATATTTATAAAGATTAACATACAAGCAAAAAAAAAAAAATAATAATAATAAAAAAATCTAACAGATTCATTCAATCCCGTACTTTAAAATTAAATCGAAATTTTATCAAAATTTACTAAATTATTATCAAATTAAAATCAAAGTCAGAAACGAATCAAAATTAAATTAAAATTTATACAAAAAATTCAGAAGAAAAGTTTAGTGGCGCCATTGGCGTGCCGTCTAATAATTTTGACTTAGTCATAATTTCCCTGCCCTGTATAATCTCAACACGAATGATGTAAATACGATTTTGTAATTTAAATTTGTAAATACGAGTTTCTTGCCCATTCTTCTCCATAGAGATCAACGCTTTGGAATGGGCAACTACAGTACTTTCACAAGTTATTATGTCTTGTGACCGGGACTGTAGCTTTAACATTTTGTTTTTCGACATTCAAAATTGCATGTAATGTTCTAATTAGAATAAATGATTTTGATTTTTGATCTTGTTCCATTCCGGAGCGTCTCCCGCGGGACCACAGCTTTTTATACAAAACATTTCTTTTTTTAGGCTGTTACGTGTTGCTAGTTGCTACGTGTGGTTGAATGAATTGAAACTCTTGAGATTTGTATATACAGGGTGGCCAGTTGATAGACGTCCAAAGAAAAAAATTAGATGCCTTATGCTAAGGGGTACCCGAATTACCCCCATGTATGTTCCGCGTTTATTTGTAGTTTAGGAGCTAGAATTTTTTTAAGTACTATTTTCAAAATTTTCACCTAACATTGGTTTTAATTTTTTATGTCTTTATTCCTATCATTTTTAGATATTCTTTTTTGTGGAATCTATTAGCGATAACAATAGCTACCATGCAAAGAAGTAACAGTAACAGAGAAGCCTTTATACTTTAGACAACTAAAAGACAATTTCCTCCGTAGATGTAGATTGTGCATTTCTGTGGTACGGCGGCACTTTGAAAACCTTTTGTAACGTGTTTTAATAAAATTTGTAAACTATCTGCCGTATTTTTTTATCATAAAAGTGGCAAAAATAAAGAAATCCCAAATTATAACAATAACTGTAGAAATACCTTTATTGCTATCAACGCTAATTACAGGAAATAATCTCGATCAAGCTCTATATTTTTTTACCGATTTTGTCTGTTGAAGGTCCATAGAAGTTTTTAAGATCATTTAGAAACCTCTGGCACCCCTAACTTATTTTTTTTTAAGCTCTGAACATTTTTGATTATCGAACTCTAATGGTAATTTTGGACTTTGGACTAATTTTGAGGCAAGTTCTACAATGCCTAGGCAAACGGTTTTTTTTTGCGTGGTAGCTATTGTTATCGCTAATAGATTCCACAAAAAAGAATATCTAAAAATGATAGGAATAAAGACATAAAAAATAAAAACCAATGTTAGGTGAAAATTTTGAAAATAGTACTTAAAAAAATTCTAGCTCCTAAACTACAAATAATCGCGGAACATACATGGGGGTAATTCGGGTACCCCTTAGCATAAGGCATCTAATTTTTTTCTTTGGACGTCTATCAACTGGCCACCCTGTATAAAGTCTATTCATTTGACGGGCCTGTTGGTCTAGAGGTTAGTGGCCCTGACTGCTGAGCCGGAGGTCGTGTTTTCGATTCCCACCCAGGACAAACTTTGTGTGATGAGCATGATTGTTTGTGTCTGGGTGTGATTTATCTATAATATGTATGTATTTATAAATTATATAAGTATGTATATCAGTTGTCTGGTTACCATAACACAAGCTCTGCTTAGCTTGGGATCAGATAGCCGTGTGTGAGTTGTCCCAAGATATTTATTTAGATATTTTTATTTTTCAATGTCTACACTTGAGGATACATAAATGTCTTAATACTTAGTCACGTAAACATATCGACACCTCTGGGCTCAAAGGTCGTAAAGGACAAAATGCAACTTTTCAGGAGAAGCAAAAAACGAAAAAAAAAATTGTATTTTTACTCTAACTTTTTTGTTTCTTGAGCTATTTAAATGAAACTTTGGGAAAGTGCTTAGAATTCATAGTACTTTCTTGGGCAGTATTACAATTTTACCCTAATGCTTTATTTATCGAGATAGATTTCCTTTACGACCACAAATTTAAAAATAAATGTCCTTTACCCCCCTAAAATTTTCATCTTATGATTTTAGTTTAGGGCGTAAATCTACTTTACTTTGCAAAATTAATCAAAGTAGGGAAATAATGGACAAGTGCAATATTTTTTAGGTTCTAAACGATCACCCGCTAAGGTATTCTAAAAGGATTAATTGATAATTAAACTTAATAATTAAATGGATCACGTAATTGTATGTATTTATAATATTTTTTACGTTCATTTTTTTTACATACAATTAAAAAAACAACATTATTAAATATTTCTTAATAAAAAAATAAATAAAATTAGTAGACCACCGGTATCGGGGACAGGATCCAAGCTACCGGCGGTCAGGGTTCCAGAGAAAGGAACCTCCTAACAATACGATCCGTATCCAGGAGTACCGCGTTCTGTATCAAACCCTTGATCCAGCTGCCTAACGAGAGCCTCCTCAGGTATTAGTCGAGGCTCTTAGCAATTAAGCCATTGGCAGATACGACTATCGGCACAATGATCGCTGAGTCCACATCCCACATGTCGACAACCTGGCGAGCCAAGTCAATATGCTTGATTTGCTTATCTTTCTCGGCTTTCACGAGGTTCTCATCATGCGGGACTGTTATGTCAACAATCATTGCGCGCCGGTCTGATCGATCCACCACCACTATATCAGGCTTGTTGGCAACAATAGTCCTGTCAGTGATAATGGATCGATCCCAGTATGATGTGATATTGCCATATTCGGGAACTGGGTCGGGCTCATACCTGTAGTACGGCACTTCCTATTCCACAAGGCTATATTTTAAAGCAAGTTGCTGATGGATAATCCTGGCTACAAGGTTGTGTAAGTGTGTAAGTGCTCTCCGTTAGCTAGACGAGAACAACCGGAGCTAATGTGTCGAATTGATTCTCCCGGACGGTGGCATTCCCGACATTTGTCAACCGTGTCGTCTTTCACAATAAATCTCCGGTAGTTATTTGTCATCATAATCGCCGGAACGCAGCCAGACTACGGACGCTAATTGATCTACATCAGGTCCATGTAAGGCCCGGAAAAAGCGTCCGTGAAGCTCCTTACTGTGCCATACCTTGCGGCCATTAGTGTTAAGCACTACAGATTTGCGCCTGTTCTCTTTAGCCAAGGAGAGCGGGGTGAGGCCTTTGTGCACTGCAACCACATCCCGATGCATTCCCACGTCGGTTTCTAGCAAATATTCCCTGAGACTGCATATCTCGCGATTGTGGAGAGTCTTGGTATTTAAAAAGCCTCGACCTCCACAACTCCGCGGGATATACAGTCTCATAACCGAAAAATTTGGGTGATGCATACGAAATGCCGTTAACAATGTACGGACCTTCCTATCCAGGGCGTCCAGTTCTGTTTGAGTCCATTTGAGTATGCCGAAGGAGTACTTCAAAACCGGCATGACCCAACTGTTGAAAGCACGCACCTTGTTTCCGCCTGATAAAAAACTATTAAATACTTTTCTCAGGCGGCCAAAGAAGCGCTCCTTCAACGATTGCTTCAGCAACGTTGCGTTAGCAACATTGATGCCCAGCGCTTCCGACATCCCCAAATACTTGTAGGTTTCGGACTCGGTTGCTGAATGGGATCTAAGGTTTATGGAATCTGAGAGCTGGGTTCCCACAGATTCCACAATTTCCCGTCGCTTTACATGTATGACCGCATATTTGTCTACACCAAATTCCATCCTGATGGCGCTACTGAAAGTTTCAGTTACCTACCTTCAGTAGCTCCATCAGCTGCAAATCGTTGGGGGGCAAAGAGTTTCTGGTCATCCATGTAAAGAAGGTAAGATATAAAATGGCCACAATGTGCTTAGAGGATTCAAGGCTAAGCAGAACCAAAGTGGACTCAAACTATCGCTCGCTCGCTCTATCCTTATCGGTTCACTATTTCTCTGAATCTGCCGACATCCTGGATAGCCAAGAACTGTACTCCATTGCCTCATACACGAGATTAGGGTGCGTAGAGTTGCGTTAACTTTATACAACTCTAGCACCCTCATGAGCCATGTATGTGTTATTATTTATTGTATGTTGAATACACATGTATTAGAATCATTTTAATAAGGTAGGGGTTGAAGAAGATACCAAAACTTTAAAAATCCTTGTAATTTTGATGATAATCGGTTTATTATTGGAAGTGTGGTGGCAAAGACTGGAGAACGTTGGCCTGAAATTAAGCAGAACTAAAACAGAATACTTGTTCTGCAATTTCGGAGGTCTCTCCAGTCCTGTGCCCATAACCGTTGCCGGAACGCCTATACCGATCTGCTCTAACTTCCGGTACCTCGGGTCGCTTGTCCAAGGGGACGGCGAAGTAGACCGGGACGTAGCGCACCGGATCAACGCAGGATGGATGAAATGGCGACAGGTCACTGGAACAACTTGTGACCCACGGATGCCCCTCAAGTTAAAGGGGAAAATATATAAGTCCGTGATTAGACCTGTTGTACTATATGGGTCAGAATGCTGGGCTGTAAAAAAGGTGGATGAAAAACGATTGCATGTAGCGGAGATGAGAATGTTGAGATGGATGTGTGGAGTGACAAGAATGGATAAAGTAAGGAATGAATATATTCGAGGAAGTTTGAAAGTTGCGCCTGTTACAGAAAAGATGAAAGGGAGTCGTTTGTCTTGGTATGGACATGTAATGAGGAGGGATGAAGGACATGTGACTAAAAGAGTAATGGATCTGAATGTTGATGGACGGAGAGCGAGAGGAAGGCCAAATAAAAGATGGATGGATTGTGTAAGGAATGATATGAAGGAGAAAGGAGTAAATGATGCCATGATGCCATGACGTCTGATAGGGGAGAATGGAAGAAGGAAACGTGTTGCGCCGACCCCAAATAGAATGGGACAAGGGCAGGAAAATGATGATGAATCGGTTTATTAATACCTACCTACATTTTACGAGATCGTGAGTTAATAGTTTTGTTTAATTTTAAGTTGGTAGGTTGAGATTAAATTCTTTGTTATCTGAATATTATAGGATGTATGGGACAATTTCTCACTTAAATTTATAATACGCCCTTAGTGGAAGCACATAATTGAAAAGAAACTAGGTAGTAAAGGACACTTTATGTTCCTTTATTTTAACTTGTAAGGGTGTAAAGGACAATTTGCAAAGACGATGTCCTTTACATCCAAATCTTTAAAATGACTTATATTAACCACCTAAGGAGTTAAAGGACAATTGACATTTTTAATGTATTTTAACCCCAAAAATTGTTTTTTATTTTGCTTTACTACCAAAATGAGTTCGCTCTGGTAACTGAGTGTTATTTACTTCCATATTTTAACGGAACATTTTGTTTAACATCTCAAATTATGTGGGTCGTAAAGGCATTTTTTTTGCGAATTTCGTAAAACGGAATATACACATCGATAGAGAATTAAAAACTGAGTAAAACTGCATCAAAAAGTCATTTTCGCCAAAACGTCCTTTACGACCTTTGAGCCCAGAGGTGTCGATATACTCTAGCCGCGGCGGCGGGCAATCGCCTGGCTGCCGATTCAACTGCATGGGGCACATTGTTTTCTGCCTCATCGGCACTTTTGGTACTTGTGTCCCCACATACAGCAACTCCAAACAGTCTCCTTGCTCTTGCGCATCTTCGCAAAATCTATATATATAAAAATGAAACCCGTCTCCCGTTGTCACGCCATAACTTGAGAACGGCTAGACCGATTTGGCAGTTTTTTTTTTTGTAGTTTTTTAATACTCTGCAGAAGGTTCTTACGGAAATTATTAAGAAAATTTCTCAGAAAGATTGAAATATATACATTTAATTTTGTACAAAATAAAGTAGTGCACTAAAGCTACGCTAAGGCGGCACGAAGTTCGCCGGGTCGGCTTGGTACGGCCAACGAGAAGCGATACCAAATGTAAACAAAACCCATGCTAAAACCCCATCTGAAATGGCCTCCCGAATGTTGGCGAACCCGTCTTAACGTTGTCATGTTTTTGCCGGGAGAACGAGACATTACGACGAAGGCACAATAATTATGGAAAGAGCTAAATATTAGATTGTCAACGCCACAGTTGTTCTTTAGGTTAATGACCTTTCGTATCGCTTCTCGTTGGCCGTACTGCAAATATTGTTTTCCATGCAGGTACATCAAGTAACGAGGCAGTTATCGCAGTTCACAGCTGTCACTGTCGGATTGTCCATCGGTGGGCTGGACGTCAAGTATCAGGTCAGTGTTAATGTTCCTCTTCATATGGACCCCGCTTCTTGGGGGGGTCCGGTTTCCGCACTTAGTCCTTTATTAGATTATGTTTACGAGCGCTCACATATTTTTAATTCGTCAGTGTTGGGCGTATAAAATGATTTCTGATACAGTCTTAGGATCTAGTACCGATAACACGTCCTGAAACTTTTAGAAAATGTATCCTATGTGTTATTAAACCAGGTTATAAACTATGTGCCAATATTCAGGCTATTCTGTTCTGTAGATTGTGCGTGAAAGAGTAATAAACATCCACACATCTATCCATCCTTACAAACATTCGCATTTATAAGATTAGTTAGATTCCTATTTTAATTAACTCTGGTGAATTTTCAACGGTTTACTCAGCTCCAAAAAACTGAAATTCCATTTTGAGAAAACGGGTACTGTTGTCAAGGCGAAAGCTTCGATGAAACCCCATACAATATTGATCACATCACAAATCTCAGCAGAGACACTCTTTGAAAACAAATAATTTCATCAATTATATGTACTGTGCTCGCTACTTACTTTTAAGAATTAATGCGCATGTCTACCTCAAAGCAAATATCATCTGTTTAGCCAAGGCTAAGCAGACGATGATTCTAAATATGCAACTTTGTTGGGGTCTGCTTCCAGGCTAACCAATTTAGACTAAAAAAAACTTTAGAGGTGTCAAGGGACACTCGGATGGAACGAAGTTCCTATAGAAATAAAAATATCTGGCTTGCTTTCTATAAGAGAGACAGACAGAGAGACATGCGACGCCGCACAGCTTACAATAGCTTACTATAGCAAAAAGTGTCGTGACAACTTTTCGTAAGAACTGAAATAATCAAAGAAACACTTTGTTTTAGGAAACAATGCTTCGCCGCAACCCGGACATAGTGATAGCAACGCCGGGGCGTCTGATCGACCATATTCGCAACACGCCGTCTTTCGGCCTGCACTCTATCGAGGTCTTAGTCCTGGATGAGGCCGACAGGTGAGAATAGAGAATAGCGTAGTTGGATGCTGCTAAAAAAATGTTTTAAAAAAACCCTGAGGTTCCTAAAGTTTGTGTTATCGAAGAAAGCGGGTGCAAGCGATAAAAGTTGTTAAATCAATCATAATCAAAACATTTTTATTTCACATTATCCTACTTATAAAACGTCGATAAACGGTGCACGGTTCAGGTTGGTCGTTTCTTATGGAGAAGAACCGGCAAGAAACTCCATGGTTACTTTTTTTTTCTGGGATTGTTATTGATCCAGTGCGATGTATTAGAAATATCACCACTTTGTAAAATGCACTGCCATCAACGGCAGTCTTCTCGCGAAAATTCACCCTTTGAACGCCAGAACATAAACGCACGCGCGTGCCCTCCACTTCAAGCATCTCATTTTACCTCAGTTTTGTCACATATTTGTGTCGTTGGCATCCAGGGCACGCACTTGCTTTGTCAAATATATGTGACATCTTTGACACGTATATGTGACATTGTTTGTCACGTATATGTGACATTGTTTGTCACGTACCTATATGTGACATTGTTTGTCACATATAAGTGAAATTGTTTGTCTCATATTGCGACATTGATTCATATATGTAATATTTTTTGTCTCTAATATGTGACATCATTTCCTGCCCTTGTCCAATTCTATTTGAAGTCGGCGCAACACATTTTCTTCTTCCAATAGTGATAAAAAAAATAACTAAAATGAATTTAAATAAAATAATTTTAACCACATATTTCTTAATCTACCAGAATGTTAGACGAGTACTTCGCGGAGCAGATGAAAGAGATCATCCGACAATGCTCTCCCAAGCGGCAGAGTATGCTGTTCTCGGCCACCATGAGCGAGCAGGTGAAGGACCTTGCCGCCGTCTCGCTTAAGAAGCCTGTCAAGCTGTTCGTCGACTCCAATAAGGATGTGGCTTTCAATTTGAGACAAGAGTTTGTGAGGTAAGCTTTAGTTTTGTATATGTTTTTTTTATAGTAGTCTTGACCTTAATCTTGTTCAAGTACAGAGATGATCAAGTACGATGGGACGAGCTTACACAAAATAAGCCTTCGCGATTTGGATAGATCCAGGCTATATGAGCTAGGGAAGATAGACATAGACAGGGAATTCTATACTACAGTACGGCCAACGAGAAGCGATACCAAATGTAAACAAAACCCATGCTAAAACCCCATCTAAAATGGCCGCCCGAATGTTGGCGAACCCGTCTTAACGTTGTCATGTTTTTGCCGGGAGAACGAGACATTACGACAAAGCCACAAGATGGAAAGAGCTAAATATTAGATTGTCAACGCCACAGTTGTTCTTTAGATTAATGACCTTTCGTATCGCTTCTCGTTGGCCGTACTTATAGCTAGCTTAGATTATTTGTTAGTTGTGAAACAAAACATCAAGATTATTGCAAGATATATAAACTTAATAACATTTTAACTAATGTCTCATGGGTTGGTAGTTTATGGGCAGAACACAGTAGAAAAACATAACATACAACAATCTTTAAACAAAAAACTATATGTAGCATTTTTTTAAAGAATTCCTTTTATTTTCTGCAACTAAACATTACTATTTGTTGAATGTACCATGTTCTCGTCCACACAACCATTATTATCGTTTACTAGCTGTTCCACGCTGTTTCACCCACGCTGCTCAGCACCTGTTGGTCGTAGCGTGATGTTATATAGCCTATAGCCTTCCTCAAGAAATGGATTATCCAACACTTAAAGAATTTTCCAATTCCAACCAGTAGTCCCTGAGATTAGCGCGTTCAAACAAACAAACAAACTCTTCAGCTTTATAATATTAGTATAGATTTATTTGCAAGTATATTGACTTGGCTCGTGAGGTTGTCGACATGTGGGACGTGGACTCAGCGATCATTGTGCCGATAGTCGTTACAGCCAATGGTTTAATTGCCAAGAGCCTCGACCAACACCTGAGGAGGCTCTCGTTAGGCAGCTGGATCAAGGGCTTGATACAGAAAGCGGTACTCCTGGACACGGCTCGTATTGTTAGGAGGTTCTTTTATCTGGAACCTGACTGCCGGTAGCTTGGACCCTGTTCCCGACCACACTACCATTATTATTATTATGATGGGAAACTGACTAAATATGGAAAAATAGTTTTTCGTATTTTGTTTTTTTGTGATCCAAAGTAGTTTTTTTTTTCGCTTGTGTACTTTTTTTATCCATTATTAGAAAACAATATGTGGGATTATTTAATTATGGAAAGACTAGCTCTTGCAACATAGTTTCAACTATCGCAGAAATTAGAAATTCCTACATATTGTGTACAATGTTTATGTTAATAAATATATTTTACTTTACTTTTAGCTAAAGTGTCTAACATCGGCTAAACGAACACTATTACACAGAATAAAACGTACCCCGCCATTCTAATTTGGACCCTAAAATCAATCCTACAAACCACATTTCAGGATCCGTCGTGACCGGGAGAGTGATCGCGAAGCCATGCTGGCGGCGCTAGTGTGTCGTACGTTCAGAGACAGAGCCGTCGTCTTCGTGCAGACTAAGAAGCAGGCGCATCGGTTACATGTGGCTTTGGGGTTGCTGGGAGTCAAGGTAAAATTGCATGCATACATACCCTCACTTTTCCCATAGCGGTAGGTAGACACTGAGATCCTGACATACTTCTCCATAACCTAATATAAATAAAAATATCTTGGGACAACTCACACACGGCTATCTGATCCCAAGCTAAGCAGAGCTTGTGTTATGGTAACCAGACAACTGATATACATACTTATATAATTTATTAATACATACATATTATAGATAAATCACACCCAGACACAGAACAAACAATCATGCTCATCACACAAAGTTTGTCCTGTAGCCCTACTATGACCTCTGGATCTTAAAGCAATTCTTATTCCGCTGAGGGAAAGAGACAGAGCTATACAGGGTGTCTAGCACCATCTCTTTCACTCAGTGGAATAAGAATTGCTATAAGATGTCATAGTAGCCCTTCTGGGTGGGAATCGAACCCACGACCTCCGGCTCAGCAGTCAGGGCCACTAACCACTAGACCAACAGGCCCGAACAACCACCAACAGACCAACAGACCAACCTACCTCACTAATCCAGTTGAAAACCAACGCTGGGCACTAGTTGCGTGGAATTTCTACTAAACAAGGGCCCTAGCACAAGTGCCTTAACGTAACGAAATACGTCGATTTTTGAATTGAAAATACAATTCTCATATAGCATTTCAGTTAAATTGTTTTCAAGCAAATAGTATTATCCCCAGATATTAATAAATTCTGAAAATATTACTGAAAATAACAATGTGAAACTGTGGTATTTTTCGATTTAAAATTGACGTGTTCGTTGCGCGGCTACTGAGCATGGAGACCAGGGATCATTTCCCGGGATGGGCTAAAGTGATATTGGATCTTTCAAATAGGAAATTCACAGTAGGATCCCACGGTTTGGAACCCGTATGCCTCGGTGCGCACGTTAAACCATTGATTGCGTCTGATCTCTCTCCGGTCGTGTCGATTGCCGTCCCATTGGACTATGAGAGTGAGGGAACACAGAGTTGCCAGCGCCTGCGCACATACTTGTGAACTATAATATCTCCTGCGACGATGGCTAATATCCGCTGAGTTTGCCCCCCGTGGCTGAAAACGGTCAGGAGGACTGTCAACAACTATTTATCCTTACTA
Organism: Ochropleura leucogaster; assembly: GCA_958449745.1. Taxonomy (NCBI): domain Eukaryota; kingdom Metazoa; phylum Arthropoda; class Insecta; order Lepidoptera; family Noctuidae; genus Ochropleura; species Ochropleura leucogaster. The sequence goes on along the minus strand of OY288221.1, from coordinate 12,764,961 downwards.
ATATTATAAAAGCGAAAGTGAGTTTGTTTGTTACGTCTTCACGCCTAAACGGCCAAACCGATTTTTATGAATTTTGGTACAAAAACAGTTGGTACCCTGGAGACGAACATAGGCTAATTTAAAAAAAAATCGAGATAAGGGGTAGAAAGAGGAAAGAAAAGGTTAGAGAAAGATATTTTTTTTCGATCATCACGCGGGTTAAAGTTAACGTTAGCCCAAAGTAACTATGCCACGCGGATATCGAAATCGCGGGCGAATATTACAATATGATATTAAGAACTTTGGGCCAACTTTATTCGGTCATTGTTTAGCTGGGCTCTTTACAAACGGGTTTTTAACACCATCTTCTATATTGCAGGTAGCAGAACTCCACGGTGCATTAAATCAGCCGCAACGTTTAGATTCCCTCAAACGTTTCAAAGAAGAGCAGGTGGACGTGTTGGTAGCGACTGACGTGGCCGCCCGAGGCCTGGACATACCCGGCGTGAAGACCGTGCTCAACTTCACGCTGCCCGCCACGCTCGAGCATTACATACACAGGGTGAGTAGCGATTGTAGCTCACCGTCCGTCCGTCTATTAATGACAGGCCGTGTCGACGGCGCGTTAGGCGCGTCGCCCACAAGATCAACAGTCGAGGTGCAGTTGAAGCGCAGGCACATAAGAGGCACGCCGCAACGAGATTTTCTTTACAAATGTTTTTAAAAGTGTGGGCGACGCGCCTAATGCGCCCTCGCCCCGACTGCGCCTCGACTGTTGGTCGTGTGGACGATTTCATCTACGGAAATAATCCTCTAAGACTAGGAGTTATTCCGCAGATTGGGTTTAATAAATGATAAAATGGCCAAGTAATAAAAATAAAAAGTCTAGCCACTAATTATTTATTTGTATCTATTTTTTTTCAGGTAGGTAGAACGGCTCGAGCGGGTCGCGCCGGTGTGTCAGTGTCGCTAGCGGGCGAGGCAGAGCGGCTGTTAGTGAAAGCGATAGTAAAGCGCGCGAGACGACCCGTCAAGTCGCGACAAGTGCCGCCCGATATAGTCGGCAAGTACCGCGACAGGCTGGCTAGGTTAGAGCCGGAGATCGGTGAGTACGACTTGAGTTAAAAGTCAAATCAAATCATTAATTTCAATTAGACCATTTCAGGCACTTTTGAATGTCAAGAAACAAAATTAATCTACAGTCCCGGTCACAAGGCATAAGAACTTGTGAAAGCACTGTAGTTGCCCATTCTAAAGCGTTAATCTCTATGGGGAAGAATGGGCAATAAACTCCATGGACACTCTTTTAAATTATAATATTTTTACGAAATCGTATTTACATCATTCATGTTGAGATTATACAAATATGTGAGAACGATGTAGAAAAACGTGCACAGTAAGAGCGTCCAGTGTAAATAAAAAGCAAAATGCAACTTAAAATCTAAATAAATTAAATAGAATATAAAATAAATTGACTAGTTATAGTGAGTTATAGAGTAGTTATACATATCTGTATGCTATATGTGGATACCTGTAATTGGCTTTCCGACTAATGTTCTGTCTTTAATCTGTTTTTGGAACGAAGTTCCTTATCGCGCGTTGTGAAAGGGGGCTAGACGGAAAAATTTCTTACGAAAAGTTGTCACGACACTTTTTGCTATAGTAAGCTATTGTAAGCTGTGCGGCGTCGCATGTTTCTCTGTCTGTCTGTCTGTCTCTCTCTCTCTTATAGAAAGCAAGCCAGATATTTTAATTTCCATAGGAACTTCGTTCCATCCGGGTGTCCCTTGACACCTCTAAATTTTTTTAGCTGTAAGTCTCCCATGTTTTATAAATAAATAGATAAATATAGTTAGGGAATGCAATCTCGTTCTCGCGAGATCTCGGCCTTTTTAACGAGATCGTACTCGAGCATAAAAACGTCTTATTTGAAGCTTGGACTGACATGGACGGAGTTACCTTGTATGTTGCTTGCTCTAAGAGAATTTTTGTTTGATATTAAGGACTGATTCTACCTTTCAGTTGTTATTTGATAGATCCGTACTTCAAAGTTAAATTATTTAGTATAAGTTTTTTAAAAGTAATACTAAATAATTTTAAATATACCTTTTATCAAGGGTGAAAATATACTTTGTGTATTTTTGGTTAAGTAAAGTATCATATAGTTATTATCACAAACTGAACTAAACTGAAATACTTCACAAACTGATTTTCACAAATAGGTACAAATTAGTAAAAAAAAAACAATAAATAGCACAAGTAACTGCTAGTCGAGATCCAATAACTTAATGAGTGAAAAAAATACTGTTGAAGATAAAATGACACAATGAAATTCGAAATATGAATATTTAAAAATCAATGTTGATCCAAAAGGAAAGAGGTTAAGGCAACAGAGTGTGTAAAATACCCAGTCTGTTACAGTCTTGTACGAGGTTAAAAGCCCTTTATCTCAGCATAGTGCTGCAATATGGCAGCCATATTGTCACAACTCAGACTGCATTCCTAACAAATAAAAGCCAAATCCATAGACGATTCAAATCTCTCCAACAACATTAACTTTCCCACTATTTCTCCAGCCGCAATCCTTGACGAAGAATACGCAGAAAAGCAAATGAATAAGATGGAGAAACAAACAGCTAAGCTAGAGGGAGCCATCAAGACGGAGGGAGCCGAACAGCAGGGACCTAAGATCGAGCTGAAGAGGCAGCGTGACTGGTTCCAGACGCCGCGAGAGAAACGGGAGGAGAAAGAGAGGCTGGCGCTTACTCAGCATCCCGATAAAGGTAGATGAAGCATAGAATAGAGTGCTCCCACTATTTTTAACAGGCCATTGTGATCCTACTAGTATTTTAAACGCGAAAGTTTGTATGTATGGATGTTTGATTACTCTTTCATGCAAAAACTACTGAATAGATTTTAATGAAACTTTACAATAATATAGCTTAAACATCAGAATAGCACATAGGCTACAGTTCATTAAGATATTGTATGCTAGCTTCCGCCCGCGACTTCGTCCGCGTGGCATAGTTACTTAGGGCTAACGCTAACTTTAACCCGCGTGCCTATAAACAAACAAACTCACTTTCGCTTTTATAATATTAGTAAGGATTATAAACGCGAAAGTTCATATGGATGGATGGATGTTGATTACTCTTTTATGCAAAAACTACTGAATGGATTTTAATGAAATTTTATCTAAATTTATTTTAAATCATTGACTTTAGAATTTTCTTAATTTTTTTACGTGTTTAAAACATCCGTCAGTATGATCATATTATGTTATGAATTTGTTGTCGTGTTCTTTTACTCATTGATTGTTTTCATTTTTTTTCTTTGTAAACCCACAAGTCCCCCCGTAGGTACTTAATGACACTGCGGAGTACTTAATCCGGGGTTGCGGGCTGTTCGAAAGAGATACCGCGGCCCCGAAACAGTAAAGACAAAAGAAGGAACCTGGGTTGGTTTTTAGTAAATAAAAGTGACACTTGCCGTCGCTCCGCCCAGAGCGGGAGAAGTTACTTAAACATGCTCTTCTTCTTTTCCCAGCCAAGCAGAAGGGTGGGCGAGGTAAGAAGCGCAAACACGACGATGACGACGATTCGGGCGACGACGGCGGCGGCAGGAAGAAGAAAAGACCGACGAAACACAAGCCTAAGGACACGCCTGAAGAACGAGTCAGTAGGGAGATGGAGAAGGTACGGACAAAAACTATCCTTATAGGAGTGTCCATGCGAGCCCGCTAATTCAAATCTATAATTCAAATCTATAGTACGGCCAACGAGAAGCGATACGAAAGGTCATTAACCTAAAGAACAACTGTGGCGTTAACAATCTAATATTTAGCCCTTTCCATCTTGTGGCTTTGTCGTAATGTCTCGTTCTCCCGGCAAAAACATGACAACGTTAAGACGGGTTCGCCAACATTCGGGCGGCCATTTTAGATGGGGTTTTACCATGGGTTTTGTTTACATTTGGTATCGCTTCTCATTGGCCGTACTATACCTACGAATTTGGGGTTCCGTACCTCAAAAGGAAAAAACAGAACCGTTATAGGATCACTTTGTTTTCCGTCTGTCAAGACCCATTATCTCTAGAACGTGTGGAAGTATTGTGTTGAAATAAGCCATATACTCAAGTCTAATATAGACGAGTATATGGTGGGAGTACCCTCGGTGCGCGCGTCCGGCTCGCAATAGGGTAGTTGACACCACCAATCAATTGATATACTTTTTTATGAGCTGTCAAAACGCGCTTCCCCCATAGATTTTGTATGAGACTCGCAAACGATGACGTCACTAAGTTGTCAAGTCAATGATGCAACTATTTATTGATTTAAAAGCAACTAAAAATCGAATTTTAAAGTTATTTTGAAATGAATGGAGTTCTCAGGTCTAGACTAAGGCGTTCTTTCAGAAAAATTGTGTTTTTAAATTATTGGTTAATGGTGTCAACTACCCAATTGGCCGAAATAGTTTTTGCAATTTGCTCGTCAATCTTTCCAGTCTGAAGGGTTTTATTACTGATTTTAATAAATCTATTCCAGTAAAGCCATATTTTTTACGATCGCGAATCTTATTTTAATTAACATAACATACAATCTGACACTGACCTGAATATTTTTACTGCATTTATCGAAGCGGAATCGGTTTGTGTCGCAAATAATTTTGTGCTGTAAACATTGATGTACTAAATTTAATCTTTGATTAAATTTTGTGATTGTTTGCAGTACAACTAGTTTTTTTTTGCCTTTACATTACTGGGCACATTGTATTACCCTAACGAAGCTAGCCCAACTCAAATATAAATCTAAAAAAATGTATTTTCGGTGACCTACAATCGAACACGATCTATTATCCAAGTAATCCATTCTTAACTTAACTAAATCAACCAACAGGTGGCGCTACTACAATCTCGAATGGAAAAACGCAAGAAGAAACAACGCAGGATCCGCGCCGTCGATGACAATGATGACCAACCACAAAATCGGCCAAACAAAAGTTTCAATAAGAGCAAGAAAAAACAAAGCAATTTCGCTAATGACCTCACAGACACTTCCAGGGCCGCGGCTAAGCGACTCCGGTATGACGCTAATAAGGCCCAGAAAGGCAACAAAGGGATGCCCCAAAAAGGCAATAAAGGGATGCCAAAGAAAGGAAAAGGCGGTCCTGGTAAGCCTGGGAAAGGAAAACCCGGTGCCAAGACGTTTGGCAAACCGCAAGCTGGGAAGAAGGGTGGACGTAGCAAAAAATAAATAAATATATACGTTTGTGTAATATTTGTGGTTTTATTTGTAAATCTATTTCCCTTAAAAATGATTGAATAGTCGTTCAAACTTTTTGTAACAGTTAATTGTATATTAGAAGAAATTGATGGACCTACTTTCTACTTTTTGGTAGAAATACTTGAAATTGGCAACACTACAGCGGACATTTGAAGGTGATAGTGAAGTCCTTTAATTAAAACGATTATTATCGAATGCGATAAATTGTTTTGCATGAATTTACTTTTATTTTTCCAGTTTGTTCTTTGTTCGAGGGGCAATTTAATCAAAATATGCTACATTTTCCATGGATTTGACCAAGGAGTTTCCTTGACTAGTATGGAACTGACGAATTTCCATACAAACTTTTATCCTCTATGTAATTTTACCCTGGATCGATTCCAGGGTTGCGGGTTGTTAGAAAGAGAAACCGGCCCCGGAACATAAAGAGCAAAAGAAGGAACATCGTAGGTTATACCCAGTAAAAGTCTAACACTAACCCTGCTCCGCCCACAACGGAGAAACCTTTTTGACGATTTTCCATCCGCAAAAAATAATAATAAAGGGATTAATTTTCACAAACCCTTACTGCTTATTAGCGCTATAATTTGGGCAAGGAACTCTTTGGCTATATTCTAATACTTCTGGACTTTGCGTTTTCCTGCAGTAAGTGAATCAGATAATCACTTTAAAAGCTTTTCTTAATTGTTTTGCGATATTTATTAGACTTCGCTTATCGAACAATCTGTCATACATTAAGACAATATCGCAAATGGGATAAGTATATTACTATTCAGTAAAATTTGCCTAAATATCCAATATTTGTTTGGGGAAGATTTAATAATTAATTATGGTCAACTACCTAAAAACATTACAAGTAATTCGGAAATTGGGAGAAAGTTTCATAAGGGTTAATAAATTTTGGCAGAACTATGCTCAAATATGGTTTAAATCTGTTAACATTTTATTTCATGTAGGTAATTTCACAAAATCTTAATATGGCAAGAAGTCATTAACCTGTTTTCTACAATAAAATAAACAACCCTTTACTCGACGAGCTCTCTCTGACGTAAAACAAGCAAAAATCACGCCCGTGACGTCAAGCATCGATCGCGAAAACTGTGCCGAACGTGTTCCAGGCATAGACGCTTGTTATCAGAGCAACGTTGTTCAGACACGCCCGCTTCAACTTTAGGTCCTAACATATTTTGTCTCACTCACATTACGAATAGGCGAACAATCACAACTTTGCCATAACGTCACGCAATCTGCCCATCTCTTTCACAGTTGACAGCGTAAACTTAGCCTATCAAACTGATTTATTACCTATAAAGGTAGGAAAGTTTATCTACCTAGCTACATCCGTACATCCGTCAGTTTCCTGCACCGGCCAATGAGCAGCGCTGAGCGGGCGACAGAAGGGATGGCGGGGTGTAAACATAAATGCATACTATATTGCAACTAGGTACAGTGGGTAGTAATCAATCGCACGGGGCATAAATCACAGCTCGCTTAGACACTTACAAACAGAAAAAGGCGGTGTAACGTTTTTTCTCGTGGAATATCTTGGAAACATTCCTGAACTGTAACAAGTGGTTGGTGTCAACTTTTGGTTCCTAAAAGAGTCGTGAATAACTTAGGTACTTTCTCCCCAAAATTGTGAAGGCGGGTTAGTGGGGTGGGACCGTGTATTGATCGGTTTTCGGGAAGAAAGTGCGTGAAGCTGCGCAGTTTGGGAGTTCGATACATTATTAGACGAGATGATTTGGAGGATATTTTGTTAAATATTATCTTCTGGCGGTGCATGATGTTTATGCTGCGGCCGCGGTGCCCGTAATAATTTTAGTTTCCTTTAATGTGGAAGATGCCCGCCTTCCCTTACAAAACGAAAAAGCTTTTTAAGATAAAAATTTGAACTTAATTAGATTTGTCAGTTTTTTGTGGCATCCTAGTGCGAGTACGTATCTCGCGACGATAAGATAACTTGGAAGGCTGACGATGGACGTGAAACGTACCACCCCCTTGGCGTTAGAGGGTCGTTTGCCGAAGGTCACGGAAGGTCGCGGCAAAATGGTGCGCATCGCTGTAATGTAGGCGTCTTGCGGCTTCATTATTTTTCAAGCGGCTTTTGCAACGCCGCTCTCCCATTGTTTGTGGCACATATCACTTGTAGCGTTCATCCATTTTGAGAAACAATTTCGCGCAAGCGTTAAGGGAACTCTTTTATTTTATTACACGTTTTATGTGTCATAATAAGGTATCTTCTTATCTTATAACCGTATCCACTAAACTTTCGCAGTACCTATTCTTATTTAATTAAAAGTTCCACACAAAGTTATTACTCAAGAACCGATTAGTGGTTAGCTATTTAAAGTTTTGATTTTGCTTCGGGTAGGCTTGTTCGTAAATAGCTTGCAAATAGAAAACCACTAATCTTTGTGACTTTTTAGGATTGACAGGAAAAATGGACGACGGTGACGGAATGCGAAGTGATGATGAGGAGGAAATAGAGGATGAAGAAATAGAAGATGAGGAATTTGAAGAAGCAGCTCCTTTAGACGCAGAAGAGAACGGAGAAGCAGGTTCCATAGATCTAGACGAGGAGCCACCAAAGAGTTCCTCACCGATATCCATCGTGATGCCGTGTACATCGACAACTGACCCTGTAGGCCGCCCCTCTGCTCACGGCGAAACACCCCACATGTGGGACTCTGATGATATAGATCGAACTGACGAGGGAGAAGATGTCGAATATGATGACGCTGAGGACGACGACTCAATGAATCAAAGTCATGGTCAACAACAAGACTTGACTGTAACTTTTAGATCAGAAGAAACAAATGAAGAAATCGCCACGGCCACGCTAATACTGAAACGCCACGACTCCGTTGATAAGTTCCTGCCGTTCGCTGGAGCTGTACTGCGCAGCATTCAAAATGAACCGTTGAAGCTCAAGCTTATGGAAGATATTTCACAGATGCTTATTAATGCTAAAACTTACGAAATACAGAGGCATCGCCGACCTCGGCCACAGTATATCGTGGTTTTATTTCCCATCCCTTAAAAAACAATCTTTAACGATACAAACAGTATTGATACCACACTATGATATTATCACATGTTTTGACGCGGTGGACTAATCAGGATTCAAGTGGCTTGGCCTTGCTGGGAGTAGTGCAAAGAGGATATGTCCAGCAATGGACTGCTAGACGATACGAGAGGTAAAATATGCTGTACAGCACCATTGGAACTTCTCTTCTCAGCTTAGCTTTAGTGGAATCGGTTTAGAAGGAAAATATGTCTCATACTTCTTTAGGGTAGCCAGCGTATTCAGCGGCTTAGCAGGTAGCAGCGCACAAAGGAGACATAAGCGACGTGCAGCTTTAGATTTTTGTGTTTAGGTTCATTTTCGATCGATAGAATCCTTTGAACGCACGCGTGTGTAATCCACGCTGGACCACGTATGTAGGGCAGGCAGGTAATTTATGTTATCGTCCACGGCACGCGGTCGCTTATAACATATATGTGACTACTGAACGCCCGTTCAAGAGGTTGCCTAAGCGTGATTATCCTATGCGCACATTTATGCTCAGGTCTACCCAGTACGCGTTTCCGAAACAGCTTCGGTGGACACACCCTAGCTCCTAAACAAATCTTCCCTCGTGTGAAGTAGCAAGTTCCAACGTGTTATGCAGAGAAAAACTGCTACTATAATCAGTTAGATAGACTTAAAATAAGATTGGTTTAATGATAGAGGTTTTTGAATATGTCGTATTGTTATTTTTGAGAAAGTATTGGTTTTACTTTATTTTGATTGAGATGTCGCGTCTTCGTTTTTTGCATAACGAACGGCAGGTTAATTTATGAGCAAATTATACCGAAGCTGTTGTGTATATTTGAATTCACAAATTGACGTAGTGAAGGTCGCGGTAATCCGCTGGATGCGGATGTAATGTTTGGAGAAAAATGTGCAGCAGACGGTCAACTTTGAAAAGTAATGCTAATATGGTGTACCCTAATATGGTGTACCTATCATTCTTGGACTGGGATTTTTACTACCATGTTGAGGTCTGCTTCCAGTCTTAATTAATGCTTATCTGACCAAGCCCTCTTATCAAGCCAGTTACTGAGTAATACAATAATTCGTAGTAAGACTGCGATAAGATATTTGGACAGGACACACAATAAACAGGACTAGGTATAAAATAAAACAGCACATTTTTCGGCAACCATTTATTCACAAGGCGCCCCTGCTTACCAGCAAAGTTGTCTTTAACCTATACATAACCTAATTATAATAGATCCTGCATCTCCACACCGTCAACAAGCACGTTTGGAAACAACCTAGTGTTATCTGTACGATAATCATTGTTTCTGAACGAAACACGGCCTGTCAAATTGTCGATGATTTTAAATTCTGATTTCAGCTGCCAAATGTAGACGCAGTGAAATTTGAATTTAAAATCATCACGTATCAATTAGCAAAGCCACACTGCTCAGGGTCCGAAATATACAAGCTGTTATTACTGGACAAACTACAAAGAAAATAAACTAGAAATTATAAGCCATTGACTCATTATTAGCAATTATTTTAAAAACAGAATCAAATAAACAAGCTCTCAAGCGCCTATTAGTTTAAAAACACGTTCCAACAGCAGTATCGTAACAGATAACACCAAATCCTTCCCTCAACAACATATTGTAAGCAAGTCATTTACATTTTTTTTACATAAACAAAGGAAACTCGCCAGAAATATATAAACTAGAATACAAGAAGCATCAGAGATTATTAACAATAGACTTTTATGTCTAAATTATATTTAAAAAGCTATGCTTTAACACAAGTCATGGTGATAATGATAAGTCAATATTTTGATTTTGGGCTTCGAAGCATATTGTTTAATTTTCTCAGAGGAATAGATAGGGTCTATTAAACATCATTATAAGCTTGCAAAATTCCCGTTCTTGGGAAATCAGTCTTGATGTACTTTACTTTGATATGGTCAAATGAACACCAGACAATATAAAAGCAGAAATAAAAGACGATTTCTTAATAAGCAAAATAAAGTCTACATAAGTTAAATAGAATATGTTTTAAGTAATTGCCTTTACTGAATGCTCCGAAGCCAAAAATTAACAATTTTAATACGCCACTAAACAAATAAAGAAGAATGAAATAAGAGCCATTAGAAAACATCTTGGGTTCTGAAGGTGAATTCGATAAATCAAAATTTGATCAAATAATAACAATATTCAGCTTTCAGACCCTGAGTGACAATAATTTAGCAATTTATCAAGTTGTGAGATCGTATAATTGTAGCTCCCAGACGTTATGATTAAGAAATAAAAAGAATACAATATTTATTATGAATCCCGAAAATAATATAGAAATAAGTTTTATTTTTCATAGCCCACACAATTGTCCCGAATTACGAGCAATCTGCTTTGGCGCCTCGCACGAGCCAAAATGATAGTCCCCTTAGAAACACACTCTATAAGAGTCTTATTAATAAAATGCTCTTTTGTCTTTACTCGTTATTGTAAAGACTTATTAACACCTATTATAAAGCCTTTATGGATGTTATATTAGTAAAATCCGTTCATGAAAACCTGGGCAAGTCCGCTAAAGCTGTTCGAGTCAACAAATCATAAATATCAAGCTTTCAGAACCCAGGAGTTATTGTATTAAAATACATTCTTTTAACTATACCCATATTAAATACAAAACATTTCCATGTTAGTCTGTTCGAGACACCGAGGCGCCCTCTACCGTCATTCAAGCCCTTGTACTTCATGATACAAGTCTAAAAAAATAATAATATAATTCAAACATTGCCACATAATTTTAACTACTAATTTTATATGTATAAAAAAACTTTCGTTTATTTTTGAACCGATTACAACAATGTAAAAATGTGCTTTGATGTTGGTATTAGGGTCTTTTATTGCTTGGGTTTCTATATTGCTAAAAAACCGTATCATTAATGGTTCAAACCTAAACGACCCTTAACAGTTTGCAAGTAGGTGAAATCGTTTTGCTACATGATAAGCAATTTCCCCTAGTTTCAAACAGTATGAAAGAATTACTTGCATATCTAAAGGGACCAGGTGGGGCCTGAGGTAGCTGTATTGTGCGGGAGAAGGGGGTCTTGACAGCTCTCGCCCCCTCTCCCCTCGTAGCTACGTTAGACACCGTCTCAATTAAATGGTAGGTCTATATTTATTAAAACACTGACTGCATCACGTCCTCGCAAACGTTTTCGCTCTTTAATACTCTAAATCTATAGCCTATATTAGTGATTCAGTCTTTTTTCCATACATTTTTCATTCATTTACGTTTCTTTTTGTAAAATAAGAAAATTGGAATATGAAATCACAATGTTGCGGTTTTCAGGACGAGTGGTTGAGTCACACTTGGTTAGTGAAACCTGATGCAAAACCTATTGCTTTTTTCAAGTTCTTCGTAGTGTCTAAGCAGAAGTATACCAATGTACACCCAAATTCGCTTGTTATACTTAAGTCCCATGTAATAACATCGACCATCTCAAGTTTTTTTTTTATCTGCCTTTCACAAACCAAGTGTGAGATTTTTTTTAAAAAAAACTTTAGATATGCAAGTAATCCAATGAAAACCTAAAATTAAAAAAAAAAAATACACACGGAACCAAGTCATGCCTGTAAGTAAAGATCACCTAAAACTGAAATAGGCACTGAAAAATTAATTTATCTTAGAAAATATTTACAAGTCTTAAAATTAAAACTTCTATATATAATATTTCTATGTTTTCGTAATAAAACTAATAACTTTTTCAATCATAATATTATGTATTTAATTCTAGTACTTCATTTACAAATTGTAAGACCGAAGTCGATTGGTATTTTTGTGGAAGAATTGTGTTGTTACAAAAATATATCTATATATCATTATAACTGCTTTACTGGTGAGAACCGGCCTTAGCAGATGTAAAAGTGACGTACACATTATAACGTCGATTTTTAAATCAAAAATACTGGTTTGACATTTAACTTTTTTTGTTGATTTGCATATTTTTTGGACTTTAATTTAGTTTTCTAAAGTTACGAAGATGTAAATTCATCATTTGTTAATTTAAACGATAGATAATATTGTTGCCCTCTTAATAAAACTATTGTCATCTCAGTAAGACCCAACACAGAGATATGATTATTTCTTGTAACCGCATAGAGAATATCTCAAAATGGCTGCCAAAAAGCGGGGAAGTGAAATAAACTCAAGTGTGTAGCGTAATAGTATATTTAAACACTCGCTACATAAGTATCTAGAATATCGCTAGTCCATGACCGGACACATTGTATATATGGGATCCTGACCGTGTTTGTTGCAAAACAAAAAAATAAAGAAAACTATATGTTCGATGAAAAAATCGACGTATTTACATTACGTTACTTTACCTCTGATTTCACAGTTGAAATGTTATTAAGGCTCCAAGTGTCACATGGAAAAATAGACCCTGAAGTGCAAGTAGCACACAGATCTTGGGCGGTAAGGCAATTACGAATAAGATTATACCAAAGTATATAAATATGCGCTCTGTGTATTTATTAGCAACTGTTATTGCGACATAAGACACATTTGAGTTTGTTTTGCTTGGTGAACATATGGGGTCAAGAAAGTGGTGAATATTATTTCAATTAAATCAATTTGATGATGATTGTTGATCATTCGCTAGTTGTCAACTCTTTTCTGTTCATTATCTTGAACTAACGAATAAACAAGATTAGACAACATCTTAAAAAAATGATGCCTAAACCTTCTTTGGCTTGAAACTTAGTGATTTATTTTGTCTCTGTTCAGAGTAATTTGTTTAAAAAAAGTTTGGATCAAGCTTTAAATTAACAGCATGTTATTTCAAAACCAATATACCGGTCACAAACCACTTTCTAAACCCACTGTAAGTTCACCTTTAGTGATAAACCTAAGCAAGCTATGTATTCAGTTAACATAACGATTAGTTTTCTTCCAGCTCGCGTTTATAGTAAATGTACTAACTACACTACCACAAAATAGAAAGACACAGAAGTCTTACTCCATGCAAGGGCTCAAAACGCACGCACACATTGACACGCTACAAGTACAAGCGAGCGTAGTGAGTGCAAGCGCACTTGCGACTGTCATTTATTTGAGATTGCCGTACGTACGCATCTTCGAAGAGTACTCAGGAGCCATCCAGCTTTACAAAACGGTATACCGCATTACTCAGAGACTGGGTAATAATGGTGATCTGGTGAGCAACCGAGACATCTTTAAGTGGTTTATTTTAATTTTATTGCAGTGTGGGAAAGAGAGTGCTATCTATATAGCTCTGTCCCTTTTTCACACTGTAAGACGTTATGGAAACTCTACAGGTACTGAGTCGCTTCATGAGAACTATTGGCATTTAGTTGCATCTGGTATTTTTTTTAAATCGACCTCAACATTGTTGGGGAAAGGCTAGGTCGTACATACGTGTCATAATATGCGCGCATGTTCAAACTCGTTGTACGGAGACTTCTGAACCAATCTACTTAGTGAAATAACACTGTAACATTTTAGTACCTCATGGTATCAACGTCTCGATTTATCTAAAGCGTGCTTTCTCGACATATTTCGTAAACAAATATGGCGCATGAAAATGTATTTGAACGTAAATCTTTCATCCCACTTTTATTACAGTAATGCTAAACGTGTTTTAAACATCATTCTGTCTGTCATCTTTTGACAGAAATATAATGACGTATTAAAGTAGATAGAGATATCATATGATATATCGCGCCTCTGATTTCAGAAGTGTAACCAAGAGTACACCCTTTAAGTCCCATGTAATAGGGGGCGAGCTTATTGCCATCAACCGGGCCCAAATCCAGACTCAGTGACTGCTACAGAGAAATTCCTGATAAAAAACCCAATAAAAATCCCGACGAAGTAACTTAACGGTCAACAGTACCGAGTGCCCACAGGATATCAAAAAAACACTTTTAACCTCTCAAGGACCGCTATTATTTATGTCAACTATCCGTCAAGCACCGCCGGGCGAGCTCTTAACGTAAGCGTAATCCGATTTTAAGACTTATCTTTTACAAATACAGTTTTAAATCGGTCGGGGTTCGGTAGCACAATTTGTGCCAACGGGGCTCAACGGTAATACTTGTTTACTGGCACGTTTTTGTGCCGCTGGGGTTCTAGAGGTTAAGTTCCTTTAGCGTTAAATGTATGTTACTAATTCATGACGTTAGCGGGTCTGTGAAAGAAACTTTCGTACTATATTTGTTTACTAAATCAGTGTTGTAAGGAAGAGCGCTCTATATCTATTGACAGTCACATAAGGTGCATTCTGAAAGTGAACAATGTCGCTAATGGCTGTCAAATACAGGGTGTAAAAATACGTCACTCCACCAACACCGTCATTTAAATATTCTGTATATCTATACTAATCTATACTAATATTATAAAGCTGAAGAGTTTGTTTGTTTGTTTTTTTGATTGAACGCGCTAATCTCAGGGACTACTGGTTGAAATTGGAAAATTCTTTTAGTGTTGGATAGTCCATTTCTCGAGGAAGGCTATAGGCTATATAACATCACGCTACGACCAACAGGTGCTGAGCAGCGCGGGTGAAACCGTGGGGAACAGCTAGTTTTATCTAAAATTGAGGTATAGCTATTGAAATCACTGTTTACAAGAAACATTAACATTTTTTTCTTTTGTATTTGTAATGAACTCAGTCAAATCTAGAATGTAACCTACTTGGGAGTGACTGGACCCCACGACACAGGGTATCCTAGTGTGGAGTCCAGGGAAAAACTTTGTACTGTTGTGTTGTGACAATTGTACTGTATTTATTGGACTGAATAAACATTTTACTTTTTATGTTGCAAGGGTTGGTTGTTACCTTGGTTAGAGGCTAAATGTGCAAAACAATGTGGAAACGTTGCCAGTCTCTTGGGCTCATTACCAGCTGACAGCTTTTTGATGTCGTTTTATAGTTTGCTAAACGTTGAAATTACGTATTTATATATAAAGATATATAAAATTCTCGTGTCACAGTTTTCGTTCCCATACTCCTCCAAAATGGCTGGACCGATTTGAACGAAATTTTGTGTGCGTATCAGGTAGGTCTGACAATCAGCTAACATCTATTTTTCATGCCCCTAACTGAGCAGCAGCGAGTGAAAACGCTGGGCACAGCTAGTATAAATATAAAGAATGGAAATAAGTTAAAATTTTGACTTTCAATAACTTTGAAAAGGTTCTGAGACATGGTTCAGTACAAACAAGTGATGGTAATGAATGGAAAAACAAGTAACTTTCGACTTCTTTTAGAGCATTTTTACACCCGTTATTTCATACAGCTAATAACATTGCGTAGTTTACGAATACAGCCTTTTTAGTTGGTACCGAAGCACCAGTTAAGTCGACGCATTTACTAAATAACCTATGTAAACAAATATATGGTAAAATATAATAAACTACTATAAAGTATCTGCGAATTCAATATGTCCTGTGACCAACGCCCCGCCGTACATATTCACATTTATATACATTATTTAATAACAATATAATTCTCCTCTAATTCTAATATTTGATACGACGTCATTTCTTTAAGGCGTTACGTTTGAAGTTATGATACCTACTGTTTTGCAAAATATTGTAATTTATGTATTAATTTAAATATTTTATTTATTTTTTGTAAAGCTACTATTTCTGTTATTTTTATTGCTTGCTTTAGACCTTAAAACAGGTATATATTTATTAAAAGTATCTGTTTGCTACATAATAACATATAAAAGGTTACTAGCGTCTATGGTCAGGGGTATATTATATACTACAGGTTCCATATGTCATAGTTTTGACGTTAAATTGACAAGAATTTAATTCCTGTTTCATGTTAGATGTTTTATCAGCTTGTATGGATGGTGTTTGATAAAGATGTCTTCTTATGCAAAGAAGAAACTAGAAATTAAAGACTATTTTTTAGTCCTATTATGCATGTTTTAAAAGGATAACATGAAACAGGTCAAACATAAACTAAATGCTTGTCTAAGGCAAACTGTCGGTATTTCAACGATCAATTCCATACAGTAATTTTTTCGAAGCTAGTTTTGTTATTAATTTTTCCATCATGATATCCTAATTCTCTCTATGTTATATACATTATATTATGTTGCCGTATATAATAATATATATCTAAAATCTCTACCAATATAAATATGTACATGTATATAATATGTTCACATTGGCATTTGACAAGTAAGCGCTTACTTTAATTAATGATAGTGAAGTTACATGTGTATCACGACGTTTTCCGTAAGAAAATGTTACAATGCTTGTTTTAGTGTACTTTACGCACTTGTACAGTCACAAGCACCAATATGTATACACTTAGAAGCACTGTTTTGATTGCAATTTTGTTGTTTATCTCAAAGTCGCAATCGTCATTCCATGAGGAAAAATTGCTTCAGAATTGTGTTAAGTGTGTAGTAGATATCGGTGGCGGCACGTGTACCTGGTCCTACTGGAAGTCCGCGAGCGACTGGCGCCACGTGGCGTGGAACGGGATGCGCAGCAGCTTGAGCTTCGTGTGCGGCAGCTGCTGCGACAGCAGGCGCTGCAGCGTCGGCAGCGGCAGGATCTCCACCTGCGGGGGGCCCGCGCCCGCCGGCCCGGGCGGCGGCCTGCAGCCCGGCACGGGCTTCAGCACCGGGATGCACTCGCCCACGTCGCGCCGCGCCGGGGAGCCCGCGCGCTCGCACTGGTCGATGAACAGCTCCGTGACGCGCAGCAGCTCGATGGTGACGCCCCACATGAGGTGCGTGAGCGAGTCCTTGAGGCGCAGCACGCCCGACAGCACCTGCTTGTTGGTGGTGGCCGACTGCGACACGTAGGTGGGGATGATGAGCAGGCGCCGCACGTTGGTGCAGGCCGCCAGCGCGTCGTCGAAGCCCAGCTTGACGTCGATGTTGACGAGCTCCAGGCGCGTGAGCAGCGGCAGCGCGGCGCACGCGCGCAGTATGTCGGGCGCCGCGCAGTGCGGCGTGCCGCGCTCCAGGCGCAGGCGCCGCAGCCGCGCCAGCCGCCCCAGCACGCCCGCGAACTCCGCGCGGAACGTGCACTCGCCCAGCTCCAGCGACTCCAGCATGGGCAGCGACCCTATCACGTCGCACGCGCACCACCCCAGCTCCTGCCCGACCAAATATTACATATAACCTTGTAAACATTGACAAACCAAATTACAGTCTCAAGTTACACATTCATCACGTATACATCTTAGATTAAAGATCAAAGGACGTGATTTTTGTTTTAAGATTTTTTTTTTGTGTTTAATGTGACATCTAGTTACGGATATAGTTACTAACATATAGAATAATGTTTGACCGATTGTATTATAGCGTTAGTAACACACCTTGATGCTGGTAAGCGAGAGGTGCTGCAACTTGGTGAGTGCGGCGAGATGTCGCAGGTCGTGCGACAGCGACAGGCCCGCCATGCTCTTGAGGCGCAGCTCGTGCAGCAGCGGCAGCGCGGCCAGCGGCGTGGGGTCCAGCGTGGCGTCGCGGATGGCCAGCGCCGACAGCGCGCGCAGCCCGGGCAGCCCGCGACACACAGACTCCACCGCGCGGGCGGGGCAGCGACACATCTCTATTCTGTGGGGGGGGACGGAATATGCTTACTAAACTCAAACAATGTGAGTAGATAACAGAACGAAATAAGGAAAGTCTGCTCGGAAGTGTAAATGTGGAGTTTCTCCACAAACAATGATCCGTGCCTCACATGCCAAACATGTCGCCAAATCTCGGTTATTTTCGAGACCGAGAGAGGAAGTGCCATCGTAGAAGGTTTTTAATTTGCTGCTTGAAGTAAAATCATTTTCGAAGATTTTTAAAGAAAACTATGCTCAAAAATAATTTCACATAGGTCTTCCACAAGAACCATCCAAAACACGTAAGACCTATTAACAACAACGATAGAAGACTAAAACCTTCTTTAATTTACTTTTAAGACAATTTAAACTGACCTCTCTAAGGTGTCGACAGTAGATATGTGTTCGGCGAACTGTTCCCAGAACACAGCGTCGTTCTGTGGCAGCAACATCTTGCGTAGGTCCAGTCTCTTCGTGCCGTGACGTTTGAGCGCCGCACACAGTCCTCCCCAGTCGCTTACCTGAATAAACAAATCTATGTATTCAACAAGCAGAGAAACAATCGCTGAGATTAACTTGCAACTTGCAGCTTGCTCCCGAAACTCTACGTAAATCGGTCTCATAAGTCGGAAATGACAAGATGGAGTATTAACCTCTCGCGCGTTTCTCGTACACACGGGTGTACGAGAGAGTTGAGTGCCCATCGCGCAATTGTACACACGGGTGTACGAGAGTGACTTGCACCGATTGGCTATTTTTTCTGTGACGTATATTTTCAAGTTGCAACCCGTTCTTTATTTGATTGAACAGAATAGTTCATTCGCTTTCTATTAAGCTGATATTTTACGTATCTTGTGGTGACGTGAATGCCTCGACTGCAAAGCATGAAAGGCTGAGTTTGCATCCATATCGGATGATGTTATTGCGTTTTTTCCATCAGGAATTTGTTAGTAGCAGTAGCAGCATTTGTGTAGGGGGAGGAGAGAGGAATTGCATGTGACTTGTGATGAATATTAAAGTTGATGGATGGAGAGAAAGTGGAAGACCAAGACAACAATGGCTAGATTGTGATTCCTCAAATCATATAAAAGAAAAAAAGAGTTAATAATTAATTGTGTGTAATACTCTTGTGTGTTTTGTTGACTTTTTTGTAACCGACTTCCGGAAGTTAAGTTATTTTCAACTTTTTAGTTTTTAGGTAGTTTTTTTTTTTGCAGAAAAGGTTTTTAATTCAAAATTGTTATTTATGGTATGATGACATTTCACACAATTCTTAATTCAGAGTATTCATTTTTACATTGTTACTAAAAGATATTCTATAACTCATGAACTACCCAAGCAATATAAATAAAATTAATATGGAGTATGGACCCTTTCGAATAAAAAAGGGCCCACAGTTGGCGGAGGAATCGGTGATAATACATTAAAAAAAACGTTCGAAAATAGAAACTCCTCCTTTTTGAAGTCATGGGAACAAGGCAGGAAGATGATTGCGAGTGTACTTACATGTGAATTCTTCATCCTAACGTGCCTCCAGAGCGCAGGCGTGGCGGACAGCTGTCTCCACAGTTTACACACGCGCGCACAATGCGCCAGGTCACGCATGCCTAGGTATTGGAAGATCTGGAACCAGTAAATAGACTGTTAACACTTGAGCATCGAGTGTAGAGTGAAGTTGAAGCGGAAGGACGGGATCGCCCAACGGATCAGATTTCCGCGTCGCGCGGAACGTTTTGATAATTTAGTTATTTTATAACATTCATGTAGAAAATGTCTGTATTTGTATATTTAACTTTCGTTCTGCAATAGAATTAGGTGATTGATGTACTATCGCCATAATCCTTACTAATATTATAAAAACGAAAGTGAGTTTGTTTGTTACGTCTTCACGCCTAAATGACTAAACCCATTTTGATGAATTTTGGTACAGAGATAGTTGGGACCCTGAGACGGACATTTGCGTTAGCCCAAAGTAACTATGCCACGCAGATGAAGTCGCGGGCGGAAGCTAGTATGCTATATACCCAAATGTTGGAATTGACAAGTTATGCGTTGTGTCTCGTACAGATTGAATTTTGTGGATGGAATGTCAGGGCTAAATTAGTAACCATTATGAATACTGCTATTGGTTGGTCAAAAAACCCTCGCGCACTTTGGTGGTTTTTGATATTAGTAGTGATTTAAGTTACAATCAAATGCAATTAGCAGTATGTTATATTTTTTAAGTACCCACAAAAACTGCACTTATATTGCTGCTTGAAGTGAAGTATTTTATTTGCAAAGGTAATATTTATGAGGGAGAGAACATCTGCCCAACCCAGCCGCCGCGGGAGACGCCCCGGGCGCCGTGAGACGACTCCCGGCCACCGTAGATGCGGGCCTGTGGACGGTGAACAATGGGTAGTTCACCGTCCGTCCGTCGATTGACAGGCCGTGTCGACGGCGCATTCGTGTTTCACGCGCGCCTCAAAGAGAGTCAGCAAAGCAGAGGGGCTTGCCAGAGCTCCGCCTGCCGGGGTTGCGGGTTGTTCGAAAGAGACACCGCGGCTTCGGAACGTAAAGGGCAATAGAAGGAACATGGGTGGGTTTTAGTCTGTACAAGTCTGCGGCGAGCGGGGAAAGTCATTGGATGATTTCCCACCCGAAAAAAAAAAGGTAATATTTATGTCTTACCTGTACTACAACATTATAGTTCCTCTCCTGAGCCTTGTTATAGAAGGCTGTGAAGTGGTCGGTGTCGTCAACTCGCTGTCGCCCACGACGTCGCGGCGACATCGTGGCAGTCGGAGGCGACGCCGCGCCATTGACAGCGCGACCTTTTCTCTTATCGTCACTGTAGACAAACGTGAGGTCAAGTATATGGGACTTTGAAAGTCAATGCATGTAGCAGTCGTGGTCATGAAAGGTGGGAGTGAGATGGCACGATACGAATCCCTTGTAAAGTATTCGTGGTCTTACTCGCACATTTTATGACCGCGTTTGCGACGGCTAGTGAAGTTGAATATTTAAGCGCGCCAACTAAATTGCGGTAGGTTAGTTTAGGTTTTAAATGAACTAACTTCAAGTTATGCTAAACCATTCTAGAACAAACCGCAATCAGCAACTACGAAAGTAGTATTTTTTCGAGCGAAATTTTAGTCATTGAACCACGATACGTCTTTGAAACACGCAAAAATACCATTTCAAACTAATTTAGGAAATAATATTTGGAAGTGGTAAACATGCACAAATTTTACAAAAAAAAAAAACAAGAACTCTATGAGAGATTAAAGACGTCAAAAAGAATAATAAAGTTACTAAAACTCATAAATACATACCTTTGCCGCGAATAAAATCATTCCGGTGTACCGTTCAAATCAAAACGTGAAACGCATTCCGACTATTTTATTTTGCACTTTCTTTTTTAAGTTTGATACATTCCTTTACATGGTGTAAGATAAATAATTATTTAGAATAAATTAGAAATAATTATTTTAAATAAATTAAGGGTTTAAATTATGATCACAACTAAGATGAATATAATGTGGTGAATTAATAACAAAAGTTGGGAAGAAAAGACCCAATTAAGAAGTCTAGACTTTACGAACTAAACTTTAATTAAAGTATTGCTATATCTTATCAACAAATGGTGAAAGAAAGAAAGATTAGACCTGTCGAACTATAAGCTGACCGCATAACTGAGTTAGCTGCGCGGCGCGGGAGGGGCGTGGTGGCGTGATGCGAAGGCTGTCATTGTCACTCCCGCATCGCGTAACTACGTCAGGCACGGTCTTAATTCAATAGTTGACCTATAGTTAATGAAGAACGTTTTCTAACAATTTTCTTCTAACTCTGGTGATGTATATTCTAGTTCAGCATAATTTGACAAAATCATCAGTCTCCTTTTTGTATCTGCCGAAAAGAGATAGCAATAGTCTGAGTGAAGTTCGATTGGTTTTTTAAATGACCACATAATTTCCACACATCCGAAGTTTCATAATAATGGGTTACAAAAAATAAGTCGAATTCACCTCCTCCTCTGGGAAGTCGGTTAAAAAATAGGCGACAAGCAAATCATGTTTCTTTACTATAAAACAGTAATAATTTAAAAATAACATACGTTTAGCAGTTGACCATACAATGACCACATACATTGAGCATTTTTTTTTTAATTTATTTTGACATTTTATATTCTGGTGATGGTCAAAATATGGTCTTTAAAATCTTAAATTTATTTCATGTACATTGGGATAGGTATTTTTTCTTCACATAACACTGGTTATTACATACATGGTCGGCCAATGAGAGATACATCCTGTGAGTGTTAAATATGACCATTTAAACTTAAAATTATCAATTTTTCAACTTTGTTAGACTAAGATGAGATAATTGGTGGAATATTACAAAATCAGTCTGTTTCACTATGATTTTTACTTACTTATACCAATATAATTAATAACACTGTGTTTACTTTACAAATAAGGCTTCTTTGTGTGTTGGGGAATGCTGTGGGCAGACACATGCGGTGCATTCGTTTTCTATCAAATCGAGATTTTAGTTCCACATTTATACAGGTAATCACCAAAAACTTCCCCGCTCTGGGCGGAGTGGGGGTAGTTTCAGTTTTACTGACTAAAACTTTAAACTTTTTGTTCCGAGGCCGCGATATCTCCCTGGCTTGTCACTTCAGAAAACTTTATTTTTAAATAAATATATGTTTTCATTTATTAGATTAGAATTTGTATTGAGAAGCCAGTTGACGTTTTCGAAGGACTAAATAGGCTTGCGTTTGATACCTAAGGTGGAGCAAGCTTGCCTAGAACAAACCGATTAACTCGAACTTAGAATAGACTCAGACATTCCACAGTGTAATCGACCCATGTTTTCACAAGATGTAGTGTACAGTTCAACATTTACCAGATAAGCGACGACACCGCGTGTGTATGACCACAGCCTTACGAGATTCACCCGTCAAGGAAGCGCCTAAAAATAATTGTTATTATGTCCAAACAAAGATGGGCAAAGTGAAAAAAAGTAACGATACATACATACACATATAGCACCTGTTTTCACTAAACTTTAGTTTGTTGAAGCCTGATATTGTTATAAGGGTGTCCGCAAACAATGACCGACTATTTAACTTGAGCAAACTGATAAATAGAACAGTCACTTGGTAGTTTTACCTGGAAAAATATGCAACTTTGCTACTTGGTCTAGTTTGATCTTTGCGTCAAGGCAGTCGTTTTACCTTGTTTAGGTCTTAAGGTGTTTATATCATTTCGAGTTGTATAGTGTTTACCAAGTTTTGTACCTTAATATTTTTCACACAAATATGAAAAAATGGTTGTAGACAATAAAATGATACCTTGTACGTGTTAAATGTTTTGGGGCTGACTGTACTGTAAGGTATGATTGCTTCACCAAGTGTTTTTATGGATAATATTTTCAGAATCTTTAGCCGATACACGCCATTGTGTGTGGGGGTTCTCGAATGTTCAAATTCTCATGTTCCTATCAACTCAATACACTTTGATAACTATAACTGAATTTTGTCTGCAGACACCCTTTTTAAAAGCTATTTCAAGTCTGCAGTCTTACAAAATAGTATCTATTTAACATGTTACAAACTAATTGTGATTACAATCGTAAGTTATTACTATGTCTATTTAAATTTACCTCTGTGCGAGTTAGTGTAAGTTGTAGGCACTTTTAAGCGTAAAATGAATGCCTGCGATAAATGCATGCATGAATATTTTCTTAAGAACGAATTTTAAATGATTGTTTCTAGAATGAAACGTGATTTCACGGGTGTATTTTGTGAAAGAGTACATTGTAAACACACCTTAAATGCTTCAGTTACGAAGTCCCATATTTATAGAGGTATATTATCAATTGCCATATTGCGAGAATTTGGGGGAGCTTTTAAGGTCGCGTCTGACCCTTTTCAACTTGACGAAGGTGCACATACAAATGCTTATTAGTCCTTTTCTTTAAACGTCTTCATATTGATCGAGTGATATACAATAACTAGCTCTTGCCCGCGACTTCGGTCGAAAATTTTGAAGTTAGAGCATACCACCGCAATCACTATCCTTGTGTCAAACTTCATACAAATATGTTCAGCTGTTTATGCGTGAAGGTGTGACAAACAAACTCACTTTCACTATTTTTTAATATTAGATAAAAATAAATAAGTCCTCATTTAGCTGCGTGTCCCGCACCAGCTTGCACCATATTCCTTGGTACGACGACGAAGCGCCTCCCGTTGAGTATCGCCAGGCCTTGCGGTAGGGCGGGGCGAGGGGCGCGGGCGCGGGACGCTACGGCCGCGGACACCGGCACAGGCACCGGCACCGGCACCGGCACAGGCACAGGCACGGGTACCGGCACCGGCAGGGGCGCGGGCGCGGCTACGGGCGGCGCGGGCGGCACTGAAGTAGTGCCTGCCACCGACCACACTCGCTCCCCGTCTGGCGTACTGTGGTGCTGTGTGACAAATATACGGTGACTTTTAAAACCAGACATAATAAGCTATGAAAAGAATTAGCATTTTTAATTCACTGAAGTAAGTTTACATTACCTACTGACTTTTCGCTAAACAAAACTGTCTGTTTATAAAGAGCACAGAACAAGCTGTAGGAACAGAAATTAGAGTTCGTAAGGAAATGAACGTGAAGCGGTGCGTGGGACGCCGCGAACGCCATTGCAGATATCGAAACATGTCATACGCCGATAAAATAATCTGCCAAACTTCAATTATATTGACGAAATAATCTGTCCTAAATATACGGTATCCATCGACAAAATAACACATAACAGAGATCATCAGATAAAAAATCCATGTTGAAATTATCAAGTCTTACCTTCATGGTCAACTTGGGCACTTTCACCGGTACCGGCACAGGTCCTGGCACTCGTCTCGGTACCGGCGCGGGGACCGGGACTAGTCCAGGGACCGGTATACTCGTTGACATTGCCGACTTGTGCTCAATGGGAGGTGATGATGATTTGCGGCAGTTCTGTTGGGAAGAAAATGTAGTCATTATGTACACTCGTGTATACAGGCACTGGTGCACACTCTGTTCCCTCACTTTCATAGTCTGCTCAGGCGCATGATTAACAGTGTAACGTAGACAAGGGGTGGGGGGAGGGTGAGTTAGTTTATGTTATTATAGCCTATGTCCTCCCCCAAGTTGAAATATATTTCCATGCCAAATTACATTATGATCCGATCAGCCGTTTAGACATGAAAAGATAACATTCATACATGTTGGTGAGGATGTATGGATGTTTGTTACTTATTCACGTCAAAACGGCTGAACGGAGCTTGATGAAATTTGGCACACAGGTAGATTTTAGTCTGCCAAACACATAGGGTCCTTTTTTATATTACGTCGGCAAAGCCCCAGGCGCCATATTCTTAGTATGGATACCGTTCTCTCGACGTAATTCAAATGATTAACAGCCTACCTTACAAAAGAAGGGGTGTGGCGGCGGCGCGAGGTGGTACCCGGCGCAGGCGGGGTGGTACAGGCACAGGCACGCCGCGCACGACAGCGACGGCACCGCGCCGCGCCCGCACGACATGGAGCACGGCTGCACCAGCGGCCGCCGGGGTTCCACTGCCGAGCGCTTCTGTGGTACCTGACCAAACACTTTATGAAGGACTTCACGTTTTAAGATAAAAGTGTCCGCGAATTTTCATCACGGCAATTTTTTTTTTAATGAACTGACGTACTAGAATTTTACTAAATTACTAGCTAACTTGCAACGTTTGTTTAGTGATTTTTTTTTAACAGTTATCCTCAACCAATTGTACTTAAATTTTGCATTTAAGTTTAGTTTGGATAACATTATATGCATAGTCAACTAAGTGACATTTTTGTAAATCCAATATGGCGGTTTAAACGGTTTTTTGAGAGGATACGAAAAAAAAATACATCACACCTTTATCAATTATCTCTAGTTCTTTTTTTTTAATTTATTAAAAATATATTTTAAAAGTTCTTTATATATCAGTGAACTAATTTGTATTGAAGCTACACAGCTATGATTAACTGTTTATTACTTTAAAATGAAAAGAAAGATATCAAAGAAGTGTTCCATACTCACGCAGGCGACGGGCTCAGGGTCCGGCGCAGGCGCAGGCGCCGGGCGCGGCGGCGGCGCGGGCTGCAGGGGCCTGGCCGGGGACGCACTACACTGGCCTCCGCTCAGTACCCGCAGAGGGGGGGTTAATTGCAGCTAGTCAA
Organism: Ochropleura leucogaster; assembly: GCA_958449745.1. NCBI lineage: Eukaryota > Metazoa > Arthropoda > Insecta > Lepidoptera > Noctuidae > Ochropleura > Ochropleura leucogaster. Next base: position 12,738,835 of record OY288221.1, on the reverse strand, counting down.
TTAACCCCCCGCGGTTATCGGGACACGGGTGATGTAATCTCATGCTTTATTTTATTATTTGAAATTAAAATGCGGTTGGAAACTACAGAAAGAGGTTGAATCCTCGTTTTTACGGTAACATTTCTGTGCAATTTGTAATGTTCATATGCTGAGGTTACAGCAACTTTTGTATCAATGTTCAAAGTGTTACACATATGAAAAAAAGAGTATAATTCTCAAGAGGCGTTAGCGAATATACAGGGTGGGCGTACCACGTACCCGGTACATCGTTCTGAACCCCCCCGGGCCTCACAGATTCTTCGTCAGATCTTTTAAAAAATAACAGCTTTTTTCCACAAAATTGCAATATCTATACTATACGTTCAAGATATATGGAAGAGCAGTTTTTTTTTAAATTGCCGACAAATAATTGAATTAAATTAATTTGATAAAAAGAATTTTAAATTGAATTTTATGAGAATTGTTATTTCGAAGGAATATTATAAATTTCTAATTTTTTAAAGTTAGGTTTAAACAGCATGGAGTACATCACATTAAAACACAAGACAACAGCAAATCAAAAACTTTGAAAACTGATAACATTATCAGTAATCAGAGTTTATTTAAAAATAACATAAGGACGGTACATAACATAAAAATAAAAACACCCTAACATTTATTTATTTGCTTTTTATTTGGTAAAGGAATGTATCAAACGTTTTTTTTTACGGAATCGTGCAGAATTGACGTAAGAAATTGAAAACGAACTTATAAACTAACACGAATTATTATATTTTAGTAATATTTTTTGACAATGTTAACAAAATTATGTTGAAAATTATTCAGTTCAGTGAATGAAACAATAGCTGCCCTTGACATAATTATTTTTGAAAAAAAGGCGTATCATTTAAAACTGGATATATCTTGTTTTTGGCAATGTAAACAAAATAATGAGAGAACTTAAACAATTTACAGTAATATTACCTACTATTGGTAAGTTTATAATAATTCGTTTAAAAAGAAAATTGTGTGTATCATAATATAAAACTGGACATATCTTGCTCGGAGCGAGACTTTCGTTTAAATTTCGAACATAAGCGTTCTATTTTCAAATGTATAAGAAAACATAACAGCTACCCTACCATGACGTGTTAAAGCAGAACTTATTCCGCTAAGGGAAAGGAACATAGCTATACAGAGTGTCTAGCACCATCTCTTTCACTCAGTGGAATAAGTTCTGCTTTAAGATGTCATAGTAGGCCTACAGATTCCTCTTTTAAACAGTCTCGTAAAAAGTAGAACTCACAATAAATCCCCATTCCAAAAAAAAATGTATTACTATCTTAAATGAAACTATACTAATATACTTCATTTATTCGTACACTACGTACACACTTTAATAACATACTTCATTTATTTTAAGATAATAAATTCAGTTTTATCGCATTTTCCATATTGGAAACGCGCATTTCAGTCTATAGTTTTGCGCGCCATTACCCTATTGGAAGATGCTATAGTTTTTGCAAATGGCGGTAAATGTCACTTCTCCTTTGACATACGTGAAATTAACAGATACAAAATACACGTCAATAAGATATGAATCGCTATACTAATCAATAACGCAGAGTAATTGTTCAGTAAACCATCTGTCGAAGCTCTCTATAGGCGTTAGATCAAGGGCTTGATTCAGAAGGCAGTACTTTTCGATACGGCTTGTATGGAGGTGCCTGCCTCTGGAAGCACCAGTAGCTTGGACTTTGCACCCGATACCGGCGGACTAATATATTTTTTTTACATTTTGTGAAATTATTAAATATGTGTATAGAAAGAAATAAGACAACTTTTATTGTAAACGTCCATTTCCGTTTATGTGGGTACGTGAATAAGCAGAATTATAGCTTCAAGAAGAGCCATTACACTCGCTCAAAGTTACTGAATGGTCACCTGGTCTTAGTTTTTCGAAAATGCCGCGGGTCAAACGATTACTGTGTACGGCGGGCGCTACAGAACCATGCTTAACGACTTTCTCCCACCTCAACTTGACGAATCGGGACTAGAGAATTTGGTTCCAACAGGATGGAGCAAAGGTACCTATTACACGATCTACAACAAAAATTCTGAGGGCTGCATTGCACTGGCCGGCAAGATCGCCTTATTCAACTTTTCTAGAGGTCTTTTTTTGGGTTTCTTGAAGTCAAAGAGAATATCAATCAATCTACCACCGAAAGTACTTGCAAGGGTGATGAAAAATGCCATAAATCGAGCCCGTATGGTCATTAATTTTGGCGGCAACCCCATGGCCTATTCCATTAAAATAAAAACAATAGTAAAACTAAAGTTTATCTTGTATTTAAAAAAAGTGAAAGAACATCGGGTGACAACTTTTGCGCCGCCTTGAATTTACGCACAACATAACTCATTTTAAAAAACGGCAAAACAACTATCGATTTACTCTAGTTTACGCCAAGCCTCTATATTTAGTCTATGTACAATCTTCCAACATAATTTTGTTACCATTTCAATACAAAATTGTCATAAATGTCACGTAAAATGTATTGGTACCTCGGTTTCTTCCACGCGGCAGAGTTGTTGTTGTCAACGTTGCTGACCGTTGTTGGCGGCGGTTGTTGTTGTGGTTGCGGCTCAGGTTGCTGTTGTTTTGGTTGTTGCGCGGGTTCTTTTGTTGGCGCCGGCTTTTTTTGTTGTTTCGGGGGCGGCGTGGGCGCAGCTGGAGGCGCGCTGTTGCTTAGTCGGGAACCCATTGATTTGACCTAGGTGGAAAGATATTTAATGTTTTGAGAATATGTAAGATTTACAAGAATCATAAAAAATTAGTTATGCAAAGAAGGGCTTAATTTTATATTTGATACTAGCTGTTCCACGCGGTTTCACTAACGCACTGCACCTGCTCAGCACCTGTTGGTTGTAGCGTGATGTTCTATAGCCTATAGCCTTCCTCAAGAAATGGACTATCCAACACTAAAAGAATTTTCCAAATCCAGCCAGTAGTTCCTGAGATTAGCGCGTTCAAACAAACTCTTCAGCTTTATAATATTAGTATAGATATACTTTCAGGACACTGGCTATCTGTTACAACTGGCTAAAATCTGCAATTGGCAGCCGGCACCAATTGCTTAGCGTGGAGGAATTCCCCGGTATGTAACGGGTGGTCCCATCCACAGACCAACTTGAGTGACTGTTATTATTTAGCCAGGGCTCCTCCAACAGCATGTTATTTACCTTAATTTTTGCTGGTGGAGACTTGTTGGCAGCAGCTGCGGTGGCGGGAGGGACGGGCTCGGGACTGGCTCCCTTAGGAGGCTTGGGTTTAGGCGTCCTCTTGCCCTCCACAGGCGCGGGTGCTACTGTCGCCGCGACAGGGGAGTCTATGCGACGGATGAGCTTAGCGTCTCTGTGAACAATTGAAAATTATAATAAGTATGTGTTTATCGTGATGGCCCAGAGGTTAAACGCCTCGCCTCTCGCGCATGAGGTTGTGGGTTTAAATCTGGGGAAGTACCAATGTGACTTTTTCAATCAAATGTAGTTTGCTCTGTCAGAGCCACTGACTGCTGTGGTTGCTGGTTGTAAAGAGATACCGCGGCCGACATAAAGGGCAAAAGAAGCAATATGGGTGGATTTTAGTGAGTAAAAGTAACACTCCGCCCAGAGCGGGGAAGTAATTTTGTGATTCCAGGGATCCATAACAAAAGACCAGTTGAGTCAAAATTTTATAAATTCTTCATGTCAGGGTCCTACATTTACAATAATTTCTTTATTTTCTTGTCTGGCAACATTGTTAGTCCTCAACATCGGTACGAATATTTTACATGAATTTTTTAGCTCCAGTATTGAAACTTGAAATTTCAATAAATGGTCTATGAACAAGGAATGGTGACCGAACAAGTAAACTTTCAACTGTAATTCTTAGTTGTGCCGATTTCAGGAAAGTTGTTTACAGTAGAACATTACTAACCTTATGATTTCTTTTTCAGGATCGTCGACTCCTAGCGGTTCTTTGAAGAAGGAGAAGTTTTCAACTGTTAGCCCGGTGCCAGCAAGATGTTCTGAGACCTGCAAAAATCAAAATATTAATACTGTTATTTCGTAGAATGATGCAACTAAAGAGGTTAGAGTCATTGTAGTCTCTTTTTTTTTTATTGTGTTATCATCAGATGATTTCTCCCACTCTGAGCGGAGCTGAAGGGAGTATTACGACTTGTACTGACTTAAACCCATCCATGTTCCTTATTTTGCCCTTCCTAACAAATTTGTATCATTGGCGTCCAGGATACGCACTTGCATGTCACATATACGTGACATTTGCGTTCAAAAGGATCAAAGAAGGAGAAAAATCTTTGTCAATCGATTTGGGTGTCTGCTAACTCTCAATTTAGGCCTGCTTCAGAGGTACCAACAGGAGAGGACACTTGTATATAACATACCTCTCGGGTGGACCTGAGCTTCTTTCCGTACGGCGTATAGTAATATATATCGGCGTTGCGTCTTGAGTGCGTGTCAAGGGCTGCGCGGTATACAAGCTCTCGCTTCCAACCTCGCTCCAAAGGTATCCGCAGTAGTGGTGAAGACATTTCTGTTGTTGCTCTGCGACCTCCCCGTTGCGCAGGCGACGATGTTGCACTGGCCTGTGATTGGGTAATTAACGGTTAGTTTTAAGGAATAAAAAGGTGGCGAAAGAATGTAGAATTTTGATTACTGTTATAAATACGTTTTGAGACAACAAATAGAATAGAAAGCATGCATTTTAGCATCACCTGTTGAACGCCATTGGCACATATATGTGACAAACAAGCGCGTGCCTTGGATGCCAATGACACAAATATGTGACAAAAATGAGTTTAGGGAAATTCTCATTTTTTAAGGAAATTATGCCGAAAATTATATTAAATAATGGGAGATGTAATCGTTTTGGCTTTATAGCAATAGCAATTATAAGCGCGGCCATATTATCTATTAAAAATGACCAAGTTGATTTTAAATGTCATTTAATATAAGACATCATGCAACCATTACCAATAAGTAAATAGTCATTATTCCAGTAATTACAAGCATGCTGATACTTTTTTTTACAATTCTAAAGACGGTCATTTCCCGGACACCTGCTATTAAATTTTACTAACATGAATGTTTGTTAAAAAACCGGCTGAAGAGATTTTAATAAATCATGACACACAGATAGACCATATCCTGAATAATCACATAGGTCGAATTTATTCCATCTAAATACATGAAGAGTGAAACCACAGACATCAGCTAAGAGTACAACATTGAAACAATCATGAAGAAACACTGTTCTTTTTTTAAAATGTTGTCTCCATTCTTCCACCTACTAAATCCTACTTGAAAGCATGCATCAAATATACAAAAATAGGACAATGTCCTAACCTTTTTGCGTTTGATTTGAACTTCAATACGGAATGCTGGCTAGATAAAAAAAAAATACGTGTAAAAGTGTTAGTAACAAAACAGTAGGCGCCTACAACGCTTGCTCGGTATTTGTCGATGAAACATCAAATGCGTTCTTATCTATACTTCTATACTAATATTATAAAGAGGAAAGATTTGTTTGTTTGTTTGTTTGTTTGTAATGAATAGGCTCCGAAACTACTGGACGGATTTCAAAAATTCTTTCACCTTTGGAAAGCTACATTATCCCCGAGTAACATAGGCTATATAACATCACGCTACGACCAACAGGTGCTGAGCAGCGCGGGTGAAACCGTGGGGAACAGCTAGTACATTATATTTGTACTAACTTTAGTCTACTTTCAAGTTAGTTTTTATTATATAATTTGAACTTTATTCCAACTAAATGAATAAATTATAGATTTTTTTATTCACTTGCAAGAATTGATACTCATATCTGTCGGTCTGACTTCAAATATGATGCGTCAAAGTCGCTTTTGGCTAGTCCTTACTGTCCCATTGATAGTCAAAAGCTTTCCACAAACGCACACACCTTATTTGATTAAAAAAATGATTGCTTGCTATTATCCCAATTAAATTTGATAGGGGATCATTTATGAGAAGATTTAAGAAAGATAAATGTGACAAAATTGACAACAAAGATATGACTATACAACTATTTTAAGAACAATCCAAATAATTAATTGATGTATTTATCAATAAAATCGAGCAAAATTGTAGGCATCTTAAGCCTTGTATTCACTAGGAGATTTGGATGTTGCCGGACACAGCTGGCAATAGTTGCTCTGCTTTATTTCCTAATGTATACGAGCCTTTACTGAGTAAAGAATGTTATAGAAGTCCTCTGTTATAAATAGGCCCTTTGCTTTCTTAGGGTTTCTATGTGATGTGTAGAAAGAATAACATAATTATATGGTGATTGATCACACAATCAAAACCAGCTACCCTACCATGACATCTTATAGCAGAACTTATTCCACTGAGGGAAAGAGACACAGCTATGCAGGGTGTCTAGCATCATCTCTTTCCCTCAGTGGAATAAGTTCTGATTTAAGACGTCATGGTAAGCCTACAGCTCAGTAAAATAAACAATGATCCTTTTCCCTTCTTTTAATATTTCATTGATCAATATGATATTTTGAGGGTAAAATTCAGTTAGAAAAAAGGTATGTATCCTTTACATAACCAAGTCATTCTGGAATAGATCACAAATATCTGAAAGGAACATAAAATATTTAATTATGCCTAATGTTTAAAAGTAGTTCTTGGTCTGACTGATAATTACTATTTAAAAATGAACTATATGCTCTACTAAGTTCTACAATAGGAATAAAAGTTCCGAATCAACAATTTTAATTGATTTCCGAAGTTTTTCTAGTTCAACAAATAGAAAATTTGAAATAAGAATTGTAGTTGCCATAAATATGTTTTTGCATACATAATGTAATTAATTACATAAATTTCTAGATAGATTTATTTGGATATGACTGGCAGGAGACATAATATAAATTTACGAAAAAGTATTTTATGTAAGATTTTAACGGGTAATAGAAATACACTGTCCATTTGGACCTAGAATCGACACTTCGTAAAGCCAAAAAAACGTATCTTCTGTTTTATACATAAAAAATGTTTCTAACTCGATTTAAGTTCACATGCGTCATAATTTAAAAAGTTGATGTTTTGGTACTGTGTTTTTAATAATTATAGAACCTATTTTTTTTTTCCTATAGTGGCATTCACGTCTCTTGTGTGTGAGACCTATATTGCGATAGAACCTATTTATGAGCAAATATTTCATTCTGCAAATAGCATAATGTGGTAAATGATGTTTTCGGTTCTTTATCAAAAATGGTGTGGAGTTACATGTAAATGTGGTTAATATCGTGTCATAACAGCTTACAATAGTGCTTTATTTATTTAAACTCCATGCACATGTAAAAAAACATTGTACACAAGACGGCAGGTCAATCTATTCTAAACTATTATAACCTGATCTATCTAGTACGGATCGCACACCGTAGTAGAGATATCAGATTAAAATGGTTTAGTATAGCTTGATGTGCCGTTGTGTGCACATAGGGCGGACTAAATGACTTGGACATTTTTTTTTCTAATATCTGCCTTATAAAAGAGTTTTTTTTTTTTTTTATGATTAAAAGGCATCTATTGTGGCTGTGTAAAGAAAGGGCCATACTCAACAGAGGACACATGAAATGAAAATGTTAGTAAAAGCGTGGTTATACAGAGCATGAAAGAACTCACATCAGTAGCTATGTCACCGTCAGATCTTGAAGATAATGCTGATGATGGCCTGGATCCTTCTGTAACAACAATTAATATTTTAGTGATAATATTATTAGCTCATCTGGATTTAGCAACCAGCCCCAGGAACTTATACCAACCAGTATACCGATATGGCAGTAGCCATCATCATTTTCCTGCCCTTGTCCCATTCTATTTGGGGTCAGCGCAACACGTTGTCTTCTTCCATTCTCTTCTATCAGACGTCACGGCATCATTTACTTCTTTATCCTTCATATCATTTCTTACACAATCCATCCATCTTTTCTTGGGCCTTCCTTTCGCTCTCCGTCCTTCAACATTCAGATCCATCACTCTTTTAATCACATGTGCTTTGTCCCTCATTACATGTCCATACCAAGACAAACGACTCCCTTTCAATTTTTCTGTAACAGGCGCAACTTTCAAACTTCCTCTAATATACTAATTAAGGAATTAGTATATTAGAGGAAGTTTGAAAGTTGCGCAAGTTGGAGTGACAAGAATGGATAAAGTAAGGACTTTATCCATTCTTGTCACTCCACACATCCATCTCCACATTCTCATATCCGCTACATGCAGTAGCAAACATGGATCTGTATTACTATCCAGTCTATGGCAATATACTCCTTCACTTTCAAGTACACCACTGCCAAAACCTTTTACTGTCCAGGGTAGCGGGTTACATAAAGGGCAAAAGAAGGAGCACACACAGGTGGGTTTAAGTCGATAAAAGTCTGACACTCCCCCATGCTCAACACAGAGCAAGGTAAGTTATTTGATGATGTCCCATCCGCAGAATAAAGGCTGCTAGTGATGATCATGGATCATATCATATATCGTTTGCTAGTTTTTCCTTTTCCTTTGAAAATAAAATCCTAGCTTATTTATGAACACACGACAGTACATCAACCTACACAAAACAATTTTAACCTGATCTCTCTACTATAGTGTGCCATCCGTAGTAGAGATCATGTTATAATAGTTTAGAATAGGTTGACCTGCCGTCGTGTGTACACAGGTTCTTTCTAATAAAAAAAACCGCTTTACATTTTATATAATCAGGAAATATAATGTTTCTGGTCAGCGATTAAGTCATTTTCAGTAAACGGCAATAGTTTCACAACTATATCATAACATCGCGCCTGTAATTCCCGAAGGTTTAAGCAGATGTGTGTACCTAACAGTACACAAACATTTCACCAGTTTTCACAACACTACAAAACAATTATTTCACTCTTGGTTAAGAGAGGATTTTGCAACACTGCTGTAGACTGCAGTTAGCTCGGAATTACAAAACCAAGGTTGTCTGTGGTAAAATGTGCTTATTGCAGTCAGATTTTACATTTGGCTGAAGACAATTAAATGTTTTTTCTTTTACTTATTACCTCAGTACTAGCTCGTTATCGCTCGCGTATAGGAATATAGCAGTTGTAACTTTTAGTCAGTATTCTAAAAAACATCTAAGGGAAATGTTTTTAAAGAAGCATTTTTTTACTATTAGTTCAGAAGTATTTGCCTGTAAGAGTAAAAAACATCCATACATCCATCCATAATTAAAAACCTTCGCATTTTTAATAGTCGCAAGAACAAGATTATACATACAAATTAGAATGACATTTCAATAATTATGAATGATCATTCTGAAGATCCAATCATTTATTGCATTCAGAAGCAAAAAAGTTTGGCTTCATAGACGTCATCCCTGACATACATTGCAGTGCCTTTAATTGTAATGCAAATAAAAAAACTATCATCATCAGCTTAGCCTTTTCCCAACTATGTTGGTATCGGCTTCTAGTCTTACCGGATGCAGCTGAATACCAGTTTTTGTTTTTTTACATGGAGTGACTGCCTATTCGTCCTCCATGACCCAATTAGTGCTGGGCAATACGATATCCCTTGTCAAAGTCAGTCGTCAGATTTTCTACACACTGACTGCTATCAACAACTGTTAAAGATCTTCAACTAACAGTTGGGTCCAAGTTTCACGTACTTTCCGAGGCACGAAGGAAACTCGGTATGTAACGGGTGGTCACAAATCCACAGACCACCTAGACGACCTAGGCGTAAGCCAAAGAACGATCCGAACTGCTTCCATTATTCTACAAGCTCCTAAAAAAAATCTTTTCGTAATTTGAGCTTTATAAACAAAAAAATTAAATAAACTTACCAGTATCTTTGCGTGGTCGTTTTGAAGCTCTACCAGGTGCAGCGGGCGTAGCCATCACGGTTCTCAGTGGCACCAAGTCTTTGCTAGCTGCTGTCACCTCCGCTTCCAGTCGTTCTGAACATAAAAATATGATTAACTGGCTGTCCTGCGCGGTTTTACCCGCGTCTTTAGTTGTTGCCCCGCTCCTGAGGGTTGAAGCGAGATTTTGTATGCCTATGTTGCTTCTTGATAATGCATCTTTCCATTAGTAAACAAATGGTTAAAATCTGTCCAGTAGTTTTGGAGCCTAATCAATACAAACAAATCTTTCCCAGGTTATTATGCTTTATAAGGTTCGTATCAATTAAGTTCAGTCTATTATATGAATGGTGTTCTGATAAACACAGTGGTTTTTTTTAGAAAACCATAGATGATACTTGAAGCTTTTCATCAAGAGTTGGATATAATAAACACTTCTCAAGTGCACACCAAAGCTCTCAACAAACACCATAGAAAGTCGAGGCATTGAGGGGAAACAAGCTAGATGGCATCATCAACACTTACCCAAGATACGAGTATAGTCCGCAGCCTTAATCTCCAGTTTGATCTCATCAAAGCCTTTAAAATCCTCATCGCCAGCATCACTGAAAGTAGATGAAGCTCTTCGCTTGATTCCTCTCTTAAGGTCCTCCTCAATATTATGTTCAAAAGTCTCAATTTCATCCTTCACATCTAGTTCTTCCTCCTTTTTAATATCTAAGTCAACTTCTGGTGTCTCTAGAGGTACTTCTATATCGTCAGATGGCGGTTCTTCTTTCACTTCCTGTTTTTCTACAGTGTGAAGTTCTATTTCTGGGCTTGGCTCTTCTGAAATAAAAAACACTTGGTTAGAATAGAACTATTTTAAAGTATTGTTAATTTGTTGGTTACAATGGCAGTATTATCATTGATAGCGATATCTGGTGATTAATTAATTCTTTGAAGTATACTACTAACAATGAAAAGCTTTCTGCAAGTTTAGGAGGATATGTCCGAAGCCACTGATCGTGAGTAGTTCTGGGAGAAGATAAATTAAAGGGGATCATCAACATAATAAAAAGCTGGAAATATTTCAAATGCATACATTCAGGCGACACAACTAAACAAAGGTAAATAGACAACTGTTATATAAAAGAAGAAATGCTGCAGTAACCACAAACAAATTTATAAGGGAGCAGGAAAATGATTTTCACTCAACGGCAGTAACATAATATATTCAGTATTCTGAAACATTTAAGAGAAATGGCTTTATGCAACTAGATTTTTTTCTCTGACCCATTGGGCAGAAAAAAATCCCACTGCTGGACATAGGCCTACCCAAGTCTTTTCATCTCTTGTCTCACATATTATTTATTTACTTAAGTAATAGTTTAAATGATAGTTTTAAATCTTTTCTACTCCAGTAATTAATGCAAGTCAATTATATTTTGTTTTATGCTTTCAAAATAAGAATTTCATTTAGTATTCTGAACAACTCCAGGCCACACACAATCAATCATACCAAAGTACTTGTCTATTATTGGTAATTTTGTTTAAAAGTTTGTTAAATATAGTTTATACAATAACTGTAATGTTTATAAAGTTAATTTATACATGTATGTCTATCTATGACAATATTATGCTTAGAACTTCATAATACCAAATAGCTGTGTTAGGTTTAGCCAGACAATCGGGTCGGAAATATTAAATGTAGAAAAAAAAAGTATCTCTGTAAAATCACTGACCTAAAATAAATGGTGCAGTTATTGTTATATTCAGAAAGGTGTGTTAAGTCAATTGGCAACTATAAATACCAAGACTGCAGGTCTGTGCTAAAGATGTTTGTCAAACAAAAGCTTTCCGAGATATGCGGAATCATTTCATATTTGAGAAATCAATCTCAATAGCTTATATAATGCACAAAATATTGTTCTTAGACCTATCCTTATTAAACAAACCAATTAAGAATGCCAAAAGCAGTTTAATGCAGCGCAGCAAAGTTATGATGTCACCATCTTGTATTCACCGATACCAAGCCGACAGTTGATTTCATGATCATAATAGTGAAAATGAGTTCGCTGCTGCTTCACAAATACAAAAGTGAGTCTGCGTGTGTTAATTACTATCTAATTACCACTAAATCATGCTCTGTTAGTATACCAAACTGATAACTAACTACCAAGCTGTGAAATTGTCAAGTAACTTTTGTTCTACTAAAATAAGTTAAGGAAGTGTGATTATTTGACCTCAATATACAAACATAAGTTTACAACTGCAGTTTACCATGAATAAAACTAAAAAAATACAAACTGAAACACGAAAAAGTATGTCGTGATGTTGGCACTTAGGTTATGTGAAAGTTTTTGTATTACCTTCCGCCAAAGCTGGAGGCTCTTCGACAAAAGGAACTACAGGCTCGGCCGGCGTCTCCAGCGCCACCTCCTCGGGCTCCGCCACCGTCGCCGTCGATGCCTCATCGTTGCTAACTTTAGCTTCGTCCCCAGTTGTGTTATCAGACACCGCCATTTCCTCCGACATTGTCAAATAAAACAAATTTTATCACGAGTCCACTGTCAAAATATATATGGCCACATAACCAGGCTGTTACGACACTCCGCCAGTGCTCGCGACGAATAATCACGGTTTATGCGCGTCACAGCGTAGATTTCCCGCTATAATGGTCGCGAAAAAAACTTTAGCTTCATAGGCTTACACATAACGTTCATAAGTTACTTTACTATGTTTCTTGGAGCAGTTATAGCAAATGTATCAAACACATGAAAGTTTTCACAAAAACATTCACCAAATAGACGAAATTTCGATAAAAGTTGCGTCCGCTATCTAATTTCCAAAAGATTCAGAAAAACGTCGTCGAGCATAAACAATATCCGCTCGGACGACGCCACAGTAATTGTCTATGGTTTTGACTCTTTCGTTCATTCATTTTCATTCGTTTTGTCTATTAATGCTGCGTGCAGTCTTTACGTACTAGATTTTTGTAAGTAATATTCTTAAAATAATTATGTAGATTATGAAGACAACAGGTGAAATCACCCACGTGTGTTTTTGAATTATGGACATTGGCAGAGCCGATGCATGGGGTCTGCTTTAAGGTGAAAGCGCCAAAGTAGCCCGCGAAATTCAATTTTTGTTGATTTTTGCTTGTAAATATGACTTTACTGAATTATAAAAATTAAAAACATCAATTCAATTCTCACAATTCATTTAATCTCATTGAATGGCTTTTTCATGCCATAGTAATTAAATTAGATTCATTTTTAATGGGCTACTATGGCGCCCAGGCTTAAAACGATTAATCATGCTAGGATAATAAAATTATTGCATCAATTTTAAAAACATGCATAAGTCATAATAATTTCTTCAAAATTAGCGTTTTAGCGTCCGTCATTCGATTACTTATTAGGTCTAGATATAAGGCCCAATCAAGTCAAACTACATAATTGAAACTGAACCAGTCCATTATAAGTTGCCTTTTGCACTAGGACATGGAAATTTTATATTCCACTGCCTTTGTACCATAAGTGAGTTAACTTGTCGGGGTATGGTAGTATTATATTTATTTGTTTTTGAAAATTCTTCATACAGTGTCACAGGCTACGGGTTACAGCTACGGGGGCTGAACAGTTAGTCAATGCTCCAACAAAATTATTACAAGAAAATAAAATAAAGATAACACTAAGTTTTTATGTGGCACGCAGTTACTTAATAATACCACCAAAGACATGTTATAAAGATGCCAAAAAGTAGAAGTAGAAGCACAAGGGGAAGTAGAGATACTAACTTTATTTTATTTTTAGTCATTTTAATATTTTACTGCAATTTGGGATAAGGCAAGAGAATGATCCTGCCGAGGTTTCGGGTTGTTCGAAAGAAATACCGCGGCCCCGGAACGTAAAGGGCTATAGAATGGTAAAGGGCTATACATGGGTGGGTTTTTGTCAGTAAAAGTCTGACACTCCCCCCCAGAGCGGGGCAAGTTATTTTGATGATTTCCCACCCAAAACAAAGGCGACAGAATGATGATGGATAAATAAACAACAAAACAAATATAGAATTTTCGATTCAATTTTAATAACAACAGTAAATCATCAGATATATAATGTACTCTTAAAACTAACGAATATGAAATAAATATCAGGACATTGACCTTACACACATACTATCAATCTAACAGATTAAACAAATGATAAGAGACTAAATATGTATACATTTATCGGTTTGTACGATCCGATTAGGGTACAATTTGTATAAAAATAGTTTACAAAAAACGATTTTTACATTTACGATTTTTTTTTATTGAATTTTGCCATTGCCATTGCTTCACAAGTTAAATAGTCCAAATAATTACTGTAAGTTATTTGGCTTATTTGCGATACATTTAATCCGGATATTACGAATAATTCTTTTGGCTTTAATATACATCCTTCCATTTACGCGATTACATTCTCTTACTAGTTCTAGTGCAGTGACAGTATTTTGTTTTTGTCTTAATTTACATTTGCATGAGTTATGAAGCACCGCGAGACATACACCATCCCACACAGGGCCCAAAGGATTGCAGTTCCCTCCCTCTAGAAGACACCTTTGTTCTATCAGTGAGAACTTTTTAGGCCGATTATGAGGGACGAGTTGACGATTGAGTACATTTTCCCCGCGTCTCCCTCACCCCGAAGGAAACGAAAGTTTTTTTAACTCCTTTTCCTACTAATGCAAACGTAAATCAATATTAAGACGTAGCCAGGGGTATAATAGGGCCATTTTCCATTTGGCAGTAATGAAGAAATTCGACTTATAAACAAAAGTAGACACTTTTGGCTTTCTTGAATGTTGTCACAGAGCAAACACTT